>CM010317.1:3930647-5278488 GCA_001923025.3 Taenia multiceps | reverse complement strand
AAGATGCCATTATTTGAAAATACTTAATCCGATGAATAAATTTTGACTAAGCTAAAGGTAATTTAAAACCGCAAAGTATACAGAAATGAAGGACACAGCGAAAATGCAAACGCAGAAGAAAGACTTAGCAGGATTCCACCATCTGAGCAGGATTTTACACATTTCTTCTATCTCTTTACCCAACTGGCCGTCTTCTCCTGGTCACATGCTTCACATTCTACAGAGCGTGCTTGCTACCTGTACGTGGAGATAAGCGTTGTCCACTTTTGCAAGGCATGCATACATTTGTGGATGCCGCTTGGAGTTATGAATAAATCAGAAAAATTATGTGCCGACTTTCGCCTCAAGTTGGTAAATAGAACAACTCATCAATTCGCACAATATGTTTGCTCCACGAATCTTTTCATTGCGTCACTTTAGCAAGCGGTGACCAGATTTCAGTACCCTGTTCCAAATATTCCTGACATATTGCGGTAAACTTCCTGTCATTATGTTTGCCAACGCTAACAAAAAGTGTAAATTTTAACTCTAAAATTAACAGTTTTCGGGGCCAGATCCTTCATGTGGTTTCTGCGACTTGGAAGTTCCTGAGTACTTTTAACCACGATTAGCTTTTGCAACCGCTGCAGTTAACGACATGCTTTATATTTTGCATGAATTTCCATCACCTTTGCGCTCATGTGCTCAGAACTCGCTCGCTGAATTTAAAGTTCAACTGCAGACCTCTCACTTTGTTGGGTCTGATCAAAGATGCAGAGCTGCACGGTCTTTCAGCAATCTTATGCCTTTAAAATCACTTCTGATTGGCATTAATTTACCACAGCCATCAGTGTTGCATTTCGAGTCTACCTTAGAGTCACTTCTGACATTTGTGGTGAGAGGGGTAAGTTCTCAGGGCTCTGCCACCAATTCGCAGAGCAGACTATTAAGACTGAACGGTCCACTCAGTAAAGTGAGCACTCAAATCATGCCTCATTGTCCTGCCTTATTTGCAACAGAGTCAACACACTCACAGAAATACTTGGCTTGCTCATAAGTGGTATCTAGGGTGAGTGAGTGGACTTATGTGTATTTGTACCCCATTGAGATGTCTCGGTTGTCGATAACATCTACGCTATCATCGATGATGACAAAAATGCTCGTTGTTTCGATGCTAGGCAAGACAAGAAGAAAAATTGTGTAAATTTTAAGAGTTTGCAGCCTGCCTGATAGTATGCCATGTCTGACAGCTGATTTACCAAAAGCACAAAAGTGCAGTGGCCTAGAAACAAGTGTCGTACACACTATATCATGCTGCTCTTCTTGAAGGAAGAGTTTTAAAGCATGTCATGGACATCCAGCGAAATGTGACCGTGCCTATGATGGAGTCAGAGAGGGGACAAAATGTAAAGCATCAAAAATTGGCAAACTTTTTAAGTCTTCACCTACCTAGATCTATTCACAACCAAACACGTTTGACGCACTGATTTTATTAATCCGGCCATCTATACATTCTCCATTTCGTTCACTCTGCATTCATTCATTGCCACTATCATTCCAAATGGGTCAGAGTGAAAACCATTCCTTGGTTTGCTTTCATTTCCACTATCCAAACCTACCTAAAAGGGCATGCTGGAGTGCCTTCAATTTGTGGTGCTTAGCACCATGCAGAGTGAAAGATGGGTGCTAAGCTTACAAGTTTGCTTATCGTATTGCCCCCCTCCGTGTAAATGGTACATTTGGAGCCTCAATGCTGGTTGCACAGAGCCCATGAATGGTAGTGGTTTTGAAGTCCGACACAGTACAACTGTATGATGCTGAATTCTTGTGCTGCAAAAGACAGTCAGTGCAAACGACAACTAATGCATTGTGTGAGTAGAGCTTGAGCAAAAATTTTTAATTCGAGTCATCATTTTTGGTGTGAGCCGTAGTTACACTCCATGTAAATGAGTAAGGCAGCCTTCATGATGCGATGTGTGCAAGGTTATGATGTTTAGAAGCCAATTTTCATTATGTCAGCAGTCCTAATGTTCGAATTAATCTCTGGTTCGCTCATCCTGCTCCTTTCAAACATTCTCGAGCCTTCGAAGACTGGTGCTATTCCCTGATGATCCAGTGTTGCTAACAAGCAGAGACTGACTTTGGACATTCACAAGCCATGGGTTTTATTTTCTTTCCATTGTTGGTGCAAGCAACTGGAGAGCACTTTCGCCATTTGACGCATCCAAAGGATGCCAATAAGGCATCCTCAAACGCCCTACCGCTATAAGTAGACAAGTGTGGGCAGAAACAAGTTCCACATCCGGTACATTAGCATGCTTCACCGACAGAGAAAGTTGACCAACAATGCATCATCCCAACCCTTAATTTGCACATAATCTGTGCATGCATACTCGACACTTCAAGTCCTCCCAGCACTTTCGATAGTCTTGAACAGAGACCTGTTCTGCCGTAGCAGTTACGCAGAATCATTGCACCTCAAAATGGTGTCACTTTACTAAAAGGAGTCGTCTGTCATGACCTTACTCCACAAAAGGCGAAAATTAAGTCACGTCGTAAGGTAGTGCGAACGAGAGGTCGAATGGGCATTTATGAAGTGCACCTTTGGATTGCCCCTGTTGCTACTCCCAAAAGCCCCATCCAAAACAGATATACCACGCATCACAAGCCCGTCAACCCAACTGATCCTATCTTGGAGCACTGTCATGGAGCTCCCAGAATCGATCCACTCACCTTTTCCTCAATAAATTTAACATGCAGGAATGAAGGGAGAGAGCTTTTAATGAACAGTAAGTATGACACTGTATATACGGCGCCAAAATGTAGCAACTATTCGGCATAATAACGGACAGGTAGTTGTGTGAGGGGAAGTAGCGATAGGAGCGTAGTCCCCAGACATACTGGCCTAGTTACTACACCACCTAAAGGATGCGCAAATTTCCTTTTGAGTCGGAAATTCTCACTGATTCTTGGTCATTGACCCCTTTAATTTTTATTTTACGTATATTTCAAGGGTCTCTGAGGTCTGATATGCTGGAGACTCCATTTTACCATAAAAGGCCCAATCCTTGTCATTATCATCGAAAGGGAAGCCAATTTATCTCTGTTCAATGAATTTAGCAATAAAATTGTAAAATCAAATTCAAATCAAATTTGTCTTTGTCATTCGACTCTTTATCCTCTTTTCCTGGGTGCACACCACTGCCAGTAATCCTAACTGCATCATTTAACATTTCGGCAAAAGCAAGTGAAAAATTTCGCCAACGGGCAGCTATGCGAACGCATCACTGACTGCAGTCGGCAGTTCTGTGTTGAAGTCCACAAAGTGGAAAACGCAAACATGTCTGTAGTCAAGCATTCTTTCTGAAATTATACATCCGCCAAATCTCATCTTATTGGCGAATGGTATATTAACTTATGTGACTCTTTAATGCTACACTATGAGCAATTTGATGACATGGTAGTGAGACTCTAAGGCTTGCGTGCAATACTATGGCCCATGTAGACCATCGTCAAAGATAACGCTTGATTCAAGGGTTGTGCAAATCTGAGTAAATGAATGGCACTAGCAGCGCCTTTAGCAATAAAATGGTCCAGTACCATCCAGTGGTCCTGCTGAACAATCCGACTATAGTCCTTACAGAGGAGTGAAACAATCTCTACCCAATTGTTCGTATGCGCCTTTGAAATTTCTGAGCTTTCCTTCATTGACATCACTGTGATTTTATCATTCTAAAATTTAGCTCCCATTCCACCTCGAATTATTCCCCCATTTCAATTCTGTCTAGTCGCGTAGTTGGGTTGCTGGGGGCGGATTTTACTGAAATACAGAGCAGTTTCTTTACTGTGAGCGTTTTAGAGAGTCTACAACTGATGTCTCCAAATGGATAAAGCCTGGTGCTGCCCAAGTTAACAGTTGCGGTCTGCTAAAATATGGGATTCCGACGATTGAAAGCAATGGAATAGTTATCGGCACGGACAGTCCATCTCTACTTGCGCCATGTGTCGCTAAATAATAGTGCTACGATGTGTTTGCAACAACCAGCGTAAAGGTTTTTGTCTAAGCAAGCTAGGTCCCAACCCTAAGAAATCACGAAATGGAGCGTGCTCTATGGGGCTTATTGAAAATTGCAGAAAGGTCGGTGGCATTTGTGAGGTAGAGAGTAAAAGAACTGCTTCAGCATTAAAAGAGATCAAAATTGACGAAACCGGAAATTACTTTACTCTGATAGGACATATATTCATGTTTCTTCGCCCAGAAAATCACTTAGCGCAGTGTACACATTTGCGTTTAGTCAGTTTGATAGCTTCTTACAGCCGCAGAGTTGGTTAAAATTGAAGTAGCTTTTGGGTGAGCTGTAGTGAAGCGCTGCTTTGAATCAAACGCAGCTGATTTGAGATCCTGGAGGAATCGCCAACAACGCTAATACCCTCTCCAAATGCACATTTTGTTGGATGGTATCTTAGAATGATTTGATGTTACGTGACCTGAGAGAACGTGGCTATTCAAATAGGCCAAACGCGACGCAACATAACAGAGCACGGCAATCTGACGGGATCCGACTTCAAGGAGTGCTATCATGTCAGTCTTAATTAGTTCGCACATCAGAGTCGTGCCCTATGACTTTGTTCAGCACATCATGCGAATTAAGTTCACACAGTACTAGCTTTTGTTGCTGCAGTGGTCATAAGTAAATGCACTCTTTTACAAACCATTACTTACCTGTTTGGTACAATCAGCACTAAAACGGCTTCGCTATTGACTTAATGGAGATAAAACGATGGTTCTGTCTCGATGGCTTTGTGAGAAAAGTGGTGAAACATTGCAATTCTGGTTACAGTCATATCGGCCAAGCATTCCACCCATGCATTCCTGTTTTCACTTTAAACCTGTAATATAAATCCAATTTGCATTTACGTAATATTTGAGAAACAGGAGTGGGTAGATATGGAGAGCCATTAAAGATTGCCTACAATTGATGTGTAGATAATGAATAGAAATTCACCATGGTGGTGAAGAATACAGCTACTAGTGATTTGATCTCCCTGTTGGGCGTCGACTGATAATAAAAACTGATGGGCGTTGATGATAATAGGTTAATCTTCTAGAGAACTGCTGCGAATTACGTAGCACTTTTCTTCAATTTTGTTCGAGTCACATTGCTATGTGGTGTTTTACAATATTTTATGAAGCGTTGACACGCAAATGAAGGAAATCAAATTTAGGAGCGCAAGTGAGGGAGTGGCGCTTCTTGCGACAAGCTGTAAAATGCAACGACAGTTATTTTTCAAGGAGGCATTGAAAAAAGCAAAGCTTTGCTTTTGTAGTCCTTTAGTTATAGTTACCTGTTTTAGACTTGGCAGTAGTGGTTACGAAAAGTAGTCGCGCATTTAACATTAGAGCGCAGCGGATTACTGCGTTTCGCATTGAGTCAGACACCCTCCTGCGTATTTGTCCTTCCACCTTGAACCCAACATCATAGTAAGCCTGCTATTAGATCACCACTTAAAAAAGTCTGTCAAATCTACCAACATCTCGGCTAGTGCTATTCGTCAGGAGAGGGTTAAAGTTCAAGCTATCTTCAGTTGTACTGGCGTGATGCTTTTAACACGAGTTGATCGTGCCAGCAACATGGAAAGAAAGGCATCGTGTTGCAATTTCATTGGTAAATAGGGTAACCGACAAAAGTGGACTCTATTGTACACTTCAAGTAGGGAGGTTAACGTGATTAGTGGTAAGCAACCCGAATCGCAGCCCAAATGTAAGGAGCGAATGGTAGCATGCATAAGCAGTCACAAGTTCAGCCTCCATTAGAAAGGAGGCTTACATTTCACTAATCAATTTGAAAAGCTACTTGATGATATTGACCGTGACAAAACAAACCGAGCCTTGAGCAAATTTCGCCTGAGGTATGTCCATGTAAAGGTACTCTTACTATCAAGGTAAACAATCGCTAATGAGACATAGCCTACGATGAATGCCGTCAACAGCAAGCATATTATTAAAAGAGATCATGCCATCCAAGCCGTTGAGGTTTGGTAAATGAACTCAATGTAAGCCGTCGCAAGTTGAAAAATGAATGGTTGACGGGTTGACGCCAAATGGACAGACGCTTGTACGTTTCAGTTGAAAACTATTCAAGTCCACAAATGAGCAAATGATAAAAGCATCTTCCATGTGGAAAATCGTCAGCTCGCTTTTACTTCAAACATTGCGTGCTATAATCGAGAAGGTAGCTTAGTAGATACCTCAGTGATTGAGGACAGAACAACTGTGAGGGTCAACAATGATATCTGTGCTGTCTGCTTGGCCATCGCACTCAATTATTTCAATTGGCAACCACCGAATGAGGCTAAAAGCAGTCCAGTACAAACCTAGCACATCTCGGTGAAATGCACGCAACAAGCTCTTCAGGAGTCTTAGTGCTGCTGAACCTATGCAGAGCGGTGGCTATCTGGAGGTTGATACTTAGCATCTTGCTCTTTCACTTTACCATGAGAAGGACCACTGAGAATTGAAAATCGCGGGTCAGACACATGCATGAATGGCTGTTTTAGCGTAAATGAAGAATTCGCTTTACTTAATGCAAGTGCAGCCTCGTCGCGTTACAATCGACCGCATATCGGCTCTTAGGCAATGCACGAGAGCTCCATTGGAATTTACCAGGGCTAAATTGGAACTCTGACGCGACTAGTGGCACTACACACCATAATCGTGATTCAACACGAGAGTGTCAGGGGGTAGAAGCATTTACGAAGGCTGCAACTGTACGTCAACGGACGTCACATGTTTGGTCTTGCATTCGGTGGGAAAATTAACGAAATTAGAAATACTCCAAAGTCAGATTAAGTATTCGTTGTAACACACTCATTAAATCTCACTTGGATGATAAACAATCTTCCTTTGTGAAAAGTTCATTGCATGGATAAACATTTGTGAACCAAAACTTGCATAATCGAATCAGAGCGTTTTAACTCCTATGCTTAGTGACTAGATAGGTAACAGAAGGAAAAAAGTAATCCTTAATATTAGAAGCATTGAAATACTTGCTCAAGAAAATCACTTTGTCTGTTTCTGCTCCCACTGCCTCATATTCGCCTAGTACAGTGCCACCTGCAGTCTGGAAAAATGGTAGATTAAGACCACATGATATTTCTTCACGCGTCTAATTAGATACGATTTAATGGAGCATACCGCAGTTTCGGGAAATCTCAAATGTAGCGATTGAGCCTTTAATCATTCAGTTGCATACAATGGCCTGGAGTTGTGACCACACAGCTTACCGGCCCACGTACATTAGCAGAATGCTCTCTCAACGCGATAGGACTCCTCAACCCCATCGTAATAGTCTTTTGCCTAAGGGGCATTGGTTGGGCTGATTCAGCTGCCTTCAAGGAAGAGCAAATAATAGAGGTGCATGTCCAGATCTTTTAGTTTCTTCACCTTAATGAAGGTTCTGCGGCTAGTTGTTATATCCTAAAGAAAATCTTCTTTAATATTTCCTCTCAGTGATATGCGCAGAGGACAAAACTGTGGGCCAGAGTTGGCAGAAGCTCACAGCAGATGTGGAGGTAATCAGACCTATCTGTAACTCCACAAGGCTGAATCTGAAATACCGCTTAAATGAAGTCCAGCTCAGGCGATAAGAGATTGCTAAGCACATTTAAACACCACTCCTATCTAACAAATAGGCAAAGCCTGCAGACCGACGTAGATGTTCAAGTACCTCTTGGAAGTGTTCAGGAAGACCCCTTGGAGAGTTCTCGAAGTAAAACGTGCGAAATGCGCCGCGTGATGGTAAATATGTGATCTTTAATGATCCCGATTTTGTAATCTAAGTCTTGGTTACAGCACTTTCTGACGTAATGTGACAACTTGATCACGATTAAAGTGAATATTGCGAAGGGCCCAGTAACATGTTGAAGGGTGAGTCGGACTGAGGAAGAGTTCATATTACTGCCGTAGCACAATGGACCTAGGAGGCTGTAATCATAAAAGGACGTGCACACCATCAAAATGGTAGCTAAACCAGTGTAGATTGTAAACCCCGCGTGTCACATATGGCCTTGGCGGAAAAAAAACGAAGAAAGAGACCCAGCTTTACTACCAATTGCCAAAGTGAATGTAAGCTTGTAATGTGCTAAAACGATATGACTGTGTAGTGCATCTACCAATACTGGGTGGTGTGGGTATTTCCAGCGTTATTTGCATTACATTCGAGTCATTTTTCAAGTGACGAAGTCCTGTGACAGGTTTGGAAGAATTGTCGCAAAAGTTAGGAGACAGGAACAGTTCCGTTTTATTCCAAACCTCTATACTTAGATGGATGAGGTAAAGGCAGTTTGTCCCTCACTTTTGCGGTCTTGTGGTAGATGGACAAAAGCCCACCACTTCTACTCCGAGATTCCAGCTAAGCGGCCTCAATCCCTTCTTTTCATTATTAAATTAATAGCCACGCTTTAGAGTGCATGTGAACATACACCGAGTTTCCAGGGGTTCGGCCCTTTGGAAACATCAGAAATCGCCCTTAGTTCCCCTTAAGTTGCTTACTTGTGCTCAAAGCTGCGGGATGGATCTTGACTGGACTAGCAACATTCCGAGAGCTGACCTTAAGTTCTCATTACTGATGATGATTACGAGTTGCTTCACTTAGTCATAACTCATTAGGAGAAATAAAATTAGCAGTCACTATAGAAGTATGAGCAGAATGTATTATTTTTATGCATGAAAACATAGAAAATCATTTGTCCTAGGTGTTGTCCGATGATTTTACCAATGCTTAGAGGGCACAGCGCCCGAGAGCATGATAGCAGAGCTATGCATACTTGTTTGCTAATCCACTTCCACTTGCTGGTGCTTGAATGTCTACTATAAGAAAAGCAGCGACTTCCAGCTTGTGGTGGCCGCAAAAGAACTTGCCATACAAACAAAACCGGGGCATTTGCACACCGTTTGTGCTAATTCTAGAGAAAAATGCATGACTGTTGCATTGCATAAACTCACCTTGAAAGAGCGCATTTATTAATTAAGCCAAGGATAGAAAAGCCGACAATGTCAAAGATTTTAAAAAGAATGAAGAATCCCGACCTCAAGTCAGTGCACAAAAACGGAATGAGAGCACTATTAGGAAACTAGAATGGTTAGACTTATCTTTAACTCAATTTTTAAAATCCTGCCTAACGCTACCAAAATCCAGTGGTTCAATGTTAGCTGAAATGCCAAAGTGGCCACAAATCTAGCAAAGAGCGTTTGGTTAACTACAAATGCATTACCGAGGTGTCATCAGGTTTCCCTGAGACCAAAGAGGGTTCAAAATATTGATCCCTCTTTGTTAATAAGCATGCCCATAGCGCACCAGCCAAGTCCTGTGAAGTATATGAAGAACAGGGAGGAATAGACAAATGAGGAATCCTCTGAACTGATGGCTGCGCCCGTAAATGTCCCTTGTTCAAATATCAGAAGCTCCAAAATTTAACCTTTGTACTTGTCCCCCATCTCATACAATACTTCACATCATTCGTGCTTCTAGCAGGCTTCACTTTTGACTAGAATAGATGCAATCGTCGCCATTAGCAAACCCAATCATACTAACTATTGTTTGCCAGCGAATCGATGCAAACTTAGCACTTATCTGTGCGAACAAAGCTATTGTCGTTCACGAAAAGTAGGGGGCGCTGCGTCGACCATTAGCGTAGGCAAGTGTGTGCTGGTGGATGGAACCATTTGGTCTGACTACCCTGTGAAATAGCTTAGTCGGGTGATGGATGGATCGTATTTGCCATGCTGTGCTAAAGGAAGACCCTCTCGAACCGAATGCCATCTTTCTTGCCTACTTTTATAAATTTGAATACTTTACAATGCCACACTACGAATTAAATCCCGTTCAGCATATCCATCCGTGTAACTAGCATTCCTTGTGGAATAATAGACAATTTCATTCCGTTTAACACCTACAAGGAAAATTTAGTTGAGCTAGTATATATTGCAAGGCCATTCACAACTGTAGACAACGTCGATTTCAGTACTTTAGCTGATCTGTATATTGGCAAAAGTAGTTTGGGAGCTCGAATGCTAACAGTCCGTGGCCTTTTTACTCTACATCAGTCATTCATAACAGTATGTCACGCTGGATGAGATTCAAAACGCAGTAACCACTGAAAATAATTGAACATTTGAAAAACTGAAGTGAAACTGCCGTCGCCTCTTGGTGATTTTGAGATTTTGATCGGTTCTGTGGCAGAACTAGACTTCCACTGAACGAAAACTTTCGGAAGCCCATTGCAGAGTAATCAGCCTTCCAGGCTGCAGCAAGTTGGTAGCAACTCGGTAGTTTACTAAGCAGCATTAGGATGGGAATACTGGGCTCGATTCTTTGGGTGTGCCCCACTTGCTTGCAATTAAATGACAGAGCTATTAGGTAAGTCTGCCAATAGATAATGATTTGCACTTGAGACTGGCGTTCAGAGAACCACTTTTCTGCCTTCTGCATTACTTATTAACCATTCTACATTAATTTATTTTGCGACGACTGAAACAGAGGCTAGAATAAAGATGCACTTATGCAAACTTAATTCTTATGTCTTAACACGAGAAGCTCTCCAAGCCTACCTAGTTTAGTTTTCACAATCGTAGAGGAAAAATTTGTTTGCGTAAGCTGTTTTTAGGCGTGTGGCTTTGGTAAAGCAATCAACAAATGGATATCCTGTATCAAATACACTTTAGTAAAGTACACTTGAACTGGAGCAACGAAATTAAATTGGATCCAAAGGGAAAAATAATGGACACTTTGCTAACAAACTCCCATCCTTTTCGTGGTCGGAAATGGGAGGAGATATCTTACGATTTAGAAATTTTCTACGACTACTCACAACAGCCTACAGGCTGGGCTTTAAATGCCAGTTAGTGGAATGCTTTACTTCCACAAGACTCAGTGCGGGGTTCGGGTGGAGTTTTGCACATTTGCCGAGCGCTCCATCGGCGATAAGGAGTTCACCAATGAATTCCGTTTATTGTGGCACTCTGAACTGTGCATCGCATTATATATTTGCTGTTGCGTTTTTCCTTCTTTCGCTTTTCAAGTGCGTCAAATTTAAAGCAACCACCGGCATTGCAACAGCTCGGAAGATTTCACGCATACGATTCCAGGCTGACTACTGTTTTCATGTTGAGTGATGACTTAACCAACAATAGCCGGTTGTATTTGTGCGTACTGGCGTCTGCTTTTGTACGTGCGTGAATGATTACCCATTGGTATCCTACCTCACTCTCCACTTTTATCTGCCAGGTCATCAGACAGACTTTCACTGATGGGTAGCATCCAAACTAGCCTGCATTTAATGCCCTGCGTTTGAACTCAGTGCGGCAAACATTTACGTCGACGTTTTTGAGCCACTGATGTGTGTGGCTTCCCTGTCCTCAACTTTTAAGTTATGCCAAACGTTACGTCGTGAGCATCTGTGTGGCACTCATTTACCAATTACTCAATCCCACAATCGCCTACCAAATCCAAGTGGATTTACTTTGCACTCGAATAAAATTATTGAATTTGTAATCACTTTTGTGCAATGGCAACTCTGCCTGGATTGCGTTGTGTTCTGCTGGGTTTGTAGTCTTGTTATGCATAGGTGATAGGAATCATGACGTGGCTTGTAATTGAATGAGAAATAATGATTTGGCAAGAAATGGTGCCATTTTAGCAACATTACGATTGCAGAGGACTTTGAAGACGGAAGAGATCATGTGAATTATCAATAGGCTGATTGCATAGATAGAATGTGGGTTCGCCCACCATCGTAGAGACGAGAATAGAACAATGTGTTTTCCATATTTAAGTGCACAACCGAGTAGAAGCATGCTCAACCGACGGAACTTACTTTGGTGCAGTGTAGAGAACGTCACCACGCACGCAGGTATTGTACATAGGAATGGCATTGTTGAAGTCTTGATGCTGAAGCAGGCGCTAGATGCCAAACTGATGGAAATCAGCGTCATGATACCTAACTACACCTGAATAGGAAGGCATCAAATCAGAAGATGACAAAGATGATGCACTTTTCTCTACCACCTAGGAAGGCAGCGTGGACACATATGCGAGAAGTCGATGTGCTGAATCAAAAATCACACGATTGCTTGCATATTATGCAGACACATTGCGATAGGAAAAAGTTTCAGCCATCTTCGGTGAAATTGCCAATTTTTGAGGGAAGTGCTGCTTAATCGCTCGATGTTTGCGAACTACGCCATTAAGCCCGACATCATTAGACATTGCTTGTGTTGTGCATGAGATTCCCTTCTACCAGACCTCTGCGATGCCCTCCAATATCGCATTTCGGTCCGTACTTCTGCAGAATGCCTTCTGTCGTATCTGTAGTTGCTCCTTGTGCTTACTAGCCATTCGCCTTAAACCAATCTGCGACTGCCTCTGGGGATATTTTCGTGAGTTAGTAAAAGTCCAGCTCACTGAACCAGCGTGGCTCCCCACGATGGCATTTTTTGCTTGTGATTGAAGAAAACAACAATTACTGACTTTATCATCTAAGACTTGGTAAGAGCTTACGCTTAATAGCACTAATTTAAAGTACAATGGGGATTAGAATGGAAGTGATTTGAGAACTCAATGGCAATAGGTTTACTTTTTGGTGGCAAAGCGGTATAACTACAAACGTTCAACTTCGTTGTACATTTCATACTTATCACGACACGTTGGAAAAGTTGAAACGCATATAAACAATTGCGAATGAGAGGAAAATGACGTGTTTGCAGTGAAGCTGGTAGATTGAGGCAGATTTGCAAATATATGACCACGGAACATGCCTCACCTGTGTTTTGAATGATGGTAGCGGCCTCTGCACGAGTTGGGTGCCAACTAAGCGGCAGTGTGGTTCAAGGATGCAACTTCCAGTGCGCAGCGGCCCTACCAATATCTTTCAGGATCTAGACCATGCTAATGCGCTCCGGGTTTGCCCGCTTGTTTCGGCACAATTCAACCATTATGTAGTCAAGAGCACTAAAAGAAGAATGAAGCTTCTGAACTATGTCCAAAAGCGCATTGTGGTTTATGCATGTTTTGGTAAGTTTAACTTAAATGCGACCATAGATGCTGGTACGGAATCACATGTTAAGTGTTTGATTTGCATTACGTACTGTTTTCAAGAGATTAACAGCATGAGACCAAGCATTCACGTCTAAGGTTAGAAACTTGCCTTGCCGGTAACGATGAAACACGAGTGCCTTTCAAGACCTGTTCAACTTCTCACTAAATGCGTATTGTAAGCACTATTATGTCATCCTCATCAATCATGGCCTAATTTTATAAGTAGGCGCATCGCTATTTCCTTGTATATTGGCTACAGCTGTTTAGCAAGTGGAAGCACCTGCTTGAAGAACACCTCTGGCTATGACATGCGTCATCTAACTGTCATCTAACTGAACAGAATGGGTTCAAACGTTGGAAGCAGACGTGATTAAAATGTTCATAACAGGCGTCTTTGAGCCACATACAAATTTGGCAGGATGCATAAATAGGTATACCTCGGTAGTTGTAAGGTAAAATTAAGGCTTTCGTGATGGGTAGGCTTCTGCGAACTTATGCACAATTCAAGAGAATA
Organism: Taenia multiceps; assembly: GCA_001923025.3. Lineage (NCBI taxonomy): Eukaryota > Metazoa > Platyhelminthes > Cestoda > Cyclophyllidea > Taeniidae > Taenia > Taenia multiceps. The sequence continues at coordinate 5,264,901 of CM010317.1, read as the reverse complement.
TCCACAGGCGAGATGTCGACTGTAGTCATAATGTTAATTGGGGTGTTACAGTTGCACTGAATTCTGCATCCATTTATGTGAGCCAAATCACCGTGCCCTACGTGGCTAAAGCTTTGATATCTGATCCGATACTTTTAATAACTGGGATGGATGAGCGTCATTTGCCTGAAACAGGAACGAAAATTCCTACAGATATGTCCTTAATTGCGCCAAAGCTTTTAAGATGAATTTGTAGGATGCATTTAAAAATGTAAGCTGATTACCAATTAAAGCGAACAAATATTGCGCCTTTGAATAACCATAGATATGACCTTAGCCTCTTCAAAAATCAAATGATGCAACAATCAAGCGTGTTATAAACTGATATGCATAATTTGCTACACTAGTTTGCAAAATTGTAGCCTGTCCACTCACCACATAAAAATTGGTGTGATTCGTTGAACTACGGCCTAAAAATGTTGAGGACTGCACTGGCGCATTTAAACCTTCATTTCAAAACAATGATTTTGCTATGCATCATATTACTTGTCTAATTTGGGGCTCATCGAATGTATCACTTGTTAGAAAAGAAGGGTGGAGTACAACCAGTGGGGACTGGGTAATGGGGCAAAGTGATAATCATTGTTTGCACAGGTAGCAAGCTTATCTGTCATCATCTTATTTAGCAAAGCAGTTGTCGACATCAGGTGGAGCTTTCAGGTGGATTCTAGCTCCTCACCTCCCACATCACCCTACGAAACTGTCTGTTGCTCCTGAATCCATAATGTCTTTGAAGTTATCTTAATGGCTGCTGGATTTTTCAAAATGTTAATAGGTATCACAAGAGGATCTCGGCTACTTTTGTTCTAGTTATCGCCACAAACTTAAGAGCTTGCACCAAACGCCTAGTCTGGTATAGGAATGTGGGTAGATTAATGGATGGGAATTGCATGAACCACAGTCATCGTATGCTATTAAAACACGCATTTGATGCACGGATGGAGACAGGGAAATGGGGACTGCATACGTGACTCTGTTGACGTATGCAATACTTCTGAATTGCTCTGTTATTTTTATTTGTTTTTCATCGCATTAGCCGTGATGGCACGTCTGACGGAGAAAAGACTAACAGGTAAGAAGGCAAGCCCTTATGTGATGATTCTCTCGCATCATCTCTGACAAAGCAGTGGTGCATGTGGCTGGAAACAGGTGTTTGCATATCCTGCAGAAGGGCATATGTGGAATCCGCTTCATTGTCTCAAGTCTTCCGGCTTCTTGTCTACTGGTGCTCTAGTGAGCGGTACTGACGTCGATCAGTAAGACAGCTTCAAGTCTTATAATTGCCGCACCAAAGAGCTTGCAGTCTATTAACGGAACTTAATGCAAACTCACTCTTCGTAATTGGCAGTGCGTGGTGATGCGTTGAGAGAGAAAACCTTTCATGCCATTGTTACAAAGTGAAACCCCCCATCTTTTCCTCGCATTTGATGGGTAGAATTTTTTAAGCGTGGTATGAGGGAGGCGAGTGCGTGCAATCAATTATGATATTACTTGCTGGAGTGACAACAATGCTGTAGGAAAGTGTTCAAGGCGTGTTTACTGGCATAATGTTGCATCAGGTATCAGTTACACCTTGTTGGTTAATCGCACCTTTTTTGAGTTTGTAATAAGGCGTGTGACCGAAACGGTGAATAATTACACCTATTTCACCTATGACCTAGAATCGTCGCGGTAAATTTTACCTTTTGATTGATTTTAGCCACAGATCGTCAAAAGACGTGCGTGTCGACTAAGGATTAATATCAATAATTACACTCGAATATGCAACCCTTATCGCATCTCAATGGCATTCATTTGATTTGAGGTTTACTTTGTTCTAAAGACCAAAGTAAGGCGCTTTGTCGCCTACGTGTCATTACGAATGCCAATAAATGGCTAATGCGGGACTGTACATATCGTATTAACTGCCCGATGAACGCACTCACTTAACACTGCCTTAGTGGTCTGCAATTCAGCGATCCACAGATCACACCCTGTCTACCTGAGTTCATGAATGTGACCATTGAAGAGTTCATTTTAGTTAATGTTTATAACTGCGGGTTACAAGTCGCAAAGCTCACCAAACCTAAATTGGTATTCTCTTATCAAACAACATTTGGATAACGTAATGTTAGTCACTAAAAAGCAAAATTTGGGTTGTTTAATCCGAAAATATATGGCAGTTAGTGTCTAACTTTACTTCGGTGCAAAGACGGACTACTATTAAGCGGTGTATAAACTCAAAACCACAAATTCCTTAAGCTTAGTTGCAGATGCTCCTTCAATTTATTAGTGCCCTCACATTTGTACACTAAAGTGCGCAACAAAAATTAATGGTCTGTTACACCAAATGCACCAACTACGAGGTAACTTTAAAAAAAGGGGAAAGCAAAAGCCGCCAGAAATGAAACATCCTTAGCATGCAGTGCACATTCAAAAATGGGAGCTAACGCTTTCAGCATCTTACCTATCAAAACAGATGTTTGCTTTGTCGCAAGAATATCACATAGCACGTTTGGGTGTTCACAAGCCCAATATTCGAAACCCGAATAATCTTGATGCAAAATAATGCAGTCGCAATCGTCCAAATGCATCCACTCCCCTACTTCTCCAACCATTTCACACCATTCACACATGTCCAGTACAGTAATCGCTGCAATCCGCAAAATTTGTCTTCACTGGTCTGCAAGGTTTGGAACATCCGATGAGTTGTTCAAGTGGAGACGAGTCGAGAGCGCGGAATGCAGTACTGGCCTGACCTGACCCGACCAGCTATTGCCACAAATTTAAGTGCTACAATCAGGTCTCTTTGCATTGACCTGAAAAAAAGTGAAAAATTTCGTTCATCAACTTAATCCAATTATATTCACTGTAAAGTCACTTATTTTCTATTCCTCCTATCAAGAAGCATGAAGAGGATAGAACAAGCAAGAAGTGTGGCAGCAGAGGCATTGATTAAGGACGAACCTAGAATCGCACCTTCACACTTCCAATCATGAGGGTACGTTACTGGAGAATCGCAGAACTAACACATCTAGACATGGTTTATAAAAGATTTGCAAGCATTTATGTCTAAGCATCACTTTGCCCATGTTGCCCACAATGCCTCACGTCTACATCCCCATCACTTGTGTCCAGCACACTCCAGTGATTGATTGAACGCTGTCACGCATGCAAGTTCTAAATCACCGTCTTCACGCCGCTGATTGATGCTCCATTTTACATTGCAATTTAAACATTTCAGTGACGTTGTAATGATGCTGACTGGGAGGAGAGTGCTTTGTGCAAAGTTTTTCGTTCGCTTACCCAGGCGTAGCATTGTTGAATTACAGCAATGCATTTGGCTTAGAAGTGTTGAGCGTACTCTGCGCAATGGCTCGATTGTCTGAGACTATTATCAACTGTATGTTCGCCAATAATTTGCCCTCAACTCTCCACTCGCATTCTATGTAGTAACAATGCTGTTGCCTTGTAGAGGAATCAGTTAAGGCTGCCCACTGAGGAACTACCGAAAACTCTCAGCAGGGATACAGACGTCCGCATAGGTACTCAATACACCATTCATGCCTACGCTGCCCTCCACCTAGGTGGATTTAGGCGCACCCAACCTCGTGGTGCTTTCACTACCCGACGAGGACGATGCAACGGCCACTGGAGTCGTGCGCCTCGCTGACACCGAACCACGTGAGTCTCACTGCACATTGTACGTGTTGCCTAGCGACTCTATCTCAAGACTTGGTTCATGCTTTTGTGCTGTAGCAATTGATACAAAATCAATTGCCTGACAGTAGGTCAGTGTCACTGACCTCCAAAGGGACCTGTTTCTTTTCGAGCTAGTGACAATGGCATGAGCCGTGCTGTCGCTTTCGGGCATAATCTACGTCGGTATTGTTTTTGGCCTTATTTTATCTGAGTGGAGGTGGGGCGAGTGGGTCGCTAAACACCCCAGTAAGCTGCTCAAGCTCAGAAACTCTCTCCTCTCCGTCCGTATCATTTCCACATTCTCATCACTCTCCATATCTTCATTCAACTCTTCTAGAACCAAAACGCCACCCTAGAGTCAAAAGCAGCTTTTACTAAGTTTTTTAACTAATTCCATTTATTATTTCCCTAAACAATGCTTTAAGCGATTAACTAGGATTGTTATGGCAGGGTGTTAAATAGTCTGCTAAAATGGATAGTAATGAGATTTGATCAATGAGTCTGATTTGTTGATTGCGGTTAGAAAGATGTCAAGTACTTGAATCTCCTTGTAGATCACTGCAAATTCTGTTTAAATGGCGTCAACAGTGCAACTCACCACCTTTCGAGTGTTTCATCAGGATCTAGTGCGACGAACTTTTGTAAAGGCAAGATTTTGCATTAATATAAGGACAATGGTCTTTAAGAGCAATTAACCAAACTTCCTCGAGACGTTCCTATCTGACTCAGATAATTTCCGAAAAAATCACAGAGCTACACAAAATCCACCCTTTGCTTACTTACACAGGCCTCATGCTCAAACGAAACGACCCGTTGTATTGAAGAAATTCCGCCTCGACGATTAAGGCTGCAAGTTGGCTCAATATATTTGGGGGCTAGTTGGCATTGTGAGGATGTGAAGTGAAAGCCACGAGACCCTCCAGCAGCTTTGAATGTCCTTAAGGCAATTTCCCACAGGGATGCTGATGATTATAATGATCCTCGCCCCTCCTTGATATAGAAACGCACTAAGGTGATCAGGCAGTTAAGGTAAACAAATAGCATCGAAGTCATTGCTGGCAAGCACAAATGGCGCGGCGCAGGTAATTCGCAGATAAAATCGGGTGGTCGCTCCTCTCAATCCTTTAAATCATCCATTATCGATAAATAATACCATGACAGATAATCGCATAAATCGCATTAAAATCCACGCACGTTGATGTAAAATTGGAGAGAGAGGATATAAACCAGTCGTCAAAAGCATGCCTGATAATGAGAAGGAGGGGTACGCATTTAGTACCTTTCGTAATGACACTATAATACTCTGTTGTCTGTTCGGCTCCCGATTTCGGTTACGGTCGCTTGGGTGGCCATGTTGCTTTTGACAATAGACTGGCCTCTAACCATGCCAATGGTCACTATCATTTCCGCTGTCGAATATTCTGCCCGAGCGTTATGGTTGATTTTATATTTAAGGAAGCCGCATGACGCTAGAGACTGCGTGTTGATAGCGAATACGCCATTGGATGGTAAACTTTCGCCAAGTCAAGGAATCCACTATGTCTTTAACAAGGAGAATCAAGTACTTGGCAGCTTTCCAACCACATTTAATAAATTAGACTTCATTAATCAAAATCCATTACTATCCAACTTTACAAACCACCTAACACACTACTGAGGCATCGCGATATTATGACAAAAAGAAAAGTCCTTTTGTTGACTCGCGTCGAACGTGTTTCGTGCTTAAGCACAAGATTCCTTAAGCTGTGTAAGTATAGCAAGATTTGTTAATGCGTTTAGATCCCACACTTTGTTGGATTAAGAATTGGAGTGTTCCTACCATTCTGGTTTAACAAGGTCAAACATTTTTGCTAGTTTAAGAGGTTTGGAAGCTACAATGGTGGTGCCGTCAGTGGACTAATCGAAGAAGTACAGCACACCTCGTTTCAATATAATACCTTAAATGTTCCCACACTCGACGCATTCGATCTAACGGTTCTATAATGAAGAAGGTGACCAACCAGCAATTTGTCGGAATGCAAAACGCTCTGCCTTGCGGCATCGCCAGGTTTTCGCCACTACGTAGCATCACCATCCGTAAAAGTGGACGTGACTTGCAACAGGCTTACTAGTGCAACTAGGCCCTCTTCCATGTGATGTGTGTCTTGGTTCTCTATTCGTACACAGCCTTTCACACCCTTTGTGATGTTTGGAAGAAAAAACAGACCCTGCTTCCCCTAGGCTAATGGTAGTGAAGCCTTAAGCCCACTCTATCACAAGGAAAACCAGGGGCTGTAACACTCACAGTAACATCCAGCTTCTAGTATAAAAGCTTGAATAGCTTCGCTTCCATCCTTAAGCAATTGCTTTATGTAGCAAATTGGGAATTTACGTCATTGCTCTAAGCCATTCATCAGCTGTGTAATTACCTCCCATTCGTGTTTTAATTTCTAAAATTTACAAATCTCTGCGTTAACTTATATGAGGAGTAATTAAAGGATGCGAGATCTACGCCGAATTTAATGCAAAGAAAGTCGCTTTGCACTACTCACCTTTAACATATTGCTATTCGGGAGGCGGACCTTTCAAAACACAGAGAAAGGCGATTGGCAAAACTTTCTAATGACGCGTGTCTGGGTAAGTTTCTTTGTAGGTTTCGTTGTGAAGGAAACGGGGATATTTCCTCCCTCTGCTTCTCACCTAGCATCAGGTCTACATGCAATACAATTTTTGAAGTCATTAATCATGAAAGCGTACTTTGCTTATTCTGCAAGGAAGTGTAGCTTGTGTCAGAGTTGTGGAACAGAACACCTGCTTTACCAATGCTGACCATCAAAGGGATATTCCGTTCTAAAAACAATATCTGAAAAGCAATTACTTGCTTTAAGCTCATATGCAAAACATTTATCACATCGGTGTGTCAACAAGGAGAGTCATCAAATTCCTTTCAAGGCGCGGTCAATTAAAAAAGGTTTTCTTGAAACAAAATCGATCGCTTATTGCCAGTCCATAAACCGCATTCATGTATTCACCTCTAAGATTCGTAAACAAATTGCCAAAGGCGATCAAACTTGTGCATAAGAAGAACAAATCAATGTTTGTGAGTGAAAGCCTTGTGAAATCTCTACCTACGATTTGCTAATAGCCTGTTAATAAAGACGTCACATATCTTTCCTTTCTACCTGCATCATAAGCATGAACAACGCTTGCAGCAAAAAGCTTTTGTATGGATGTTAAGGTACAAAGAGAGCAAGAAAGTGTTCCACGTCTAGATTACGCTAGAAGAAATAGAAGGCCTAATTATGCAATAAAACCCTACTTTTGTGGGGGCTTAACCACTTTCTTACAACTGTTAGGTTTAGAAGGTTCTAACGGTGGTGAATTTTAGGCAAGGAGGCTGTGGATTTAGATGGATGGGTATGCTGACAATATGGATCCTAAACTGTCGGGAGTGGGCAAAAGATCCGGAAGGTTATATGTGCAGTGCCACTTTAAATTGCTTTCCCGTCTGTTAGAGGAGGCGAATTTCGAAGGCGAAAATCATAGACGTTGCAAGCGAGAATAGCAACTGCAGTAAAAGGGCAGCTATATTTGTTTTGCCGTAGGCAGATAAAATGCACGGCAATGCAGCCCATTGCGCTGAGAAAACGCACGCGCATTTACAAGCATCAGAATGGGAACTTCGTTATTGCAACTCTACAAAACTTTGCGTGATTCGTAAGTGATTTCTTACTGCTCATTAAATGGCATCGAAGCAGGCCCAGTGTGCTACCTCTACCAATTGTTTGACAGCTTTGGAAGAGAAAGGAAGCAAAAACTACCTAATGTTTGAATTCCAAGTGAGCTTTGTGATGGCGAATGCTTGCGGTGATGCCAAAACATCCATCACGGCATTCAGATGCAAACAATCTGCATCATACCCTTGATAACAGGCATCAAAATGTCACATCCATTCGAAATCATCAACATCTTTCTCTTTTTACTAACCTGTTTGAACCCTTCAAACCTCTTCGGTGTCGTAAAGGGAAACAAGGCTAGTTTCTAATCCCTTTAAATGTATTTTTATGCAATGTGTGTTGCACGATTTGTACTGGGACTGCATTTAGGCGAGAGCAGTTAATTTGCAAACAAAGCATAAAAATGGGCCTAAGCGTTTTGATGGCCCACGAATGGGGAAGCTCTAATCTATGACATTTAATGACATAATTAGCAGCAAGCAGTCTGTGTAAAAACCTTAGTGACAGCGTCATTCTCACACCCTTGCCACGTCATCACAGAGTATCTCTACATTCACGGTTACTTGTTCCTCTTCCAATTGTAAGCGGTGCCCATTCCCCCATTTATGAGATTTGTATGGGAGATAAATGAGATTTTATTAATAAGAAATGCTGCCTCTTTGTTTGTTCAAAAACATACCTTCTTTATCTCTACATTAAGGTGATGATGCAAATAGATTTATTCCTTTTCAGAGAGCTCCTAAATATGAGCAATGAATGAACCCAAAACATTTTCTCTAGGCAATACAGCATTCCTCCCCACCAATTTATTCCAATGTATTTATATGGATCACAGAACAAAGTACGATGCGTGGTATAGCTTTAGTGTCCCGATAGAATAGTACATATTTGTTGACAAGTTGCATTGAACATTGACGCATTGGTAAATTTATAAGTAAAGTGGATATACTCATACCTCATTCCACAGTCAAAATTAACATCTCAGCCGTCCATCACTCTTTCTCAAGCATAAAATTTTAGCGTGCATAGCACACCTAATTGCCAAAACCTAGTAAGTCTAAGAACTATGTGAATTAAGGCCTCCAACTTTGCGTGCTAATGCCTACAATAATTTCAGTCCCTGAGTAGTCGCCCAAGTTATGCAACTGATTCCGCGAAGTAACTGCTGGAGATGAATCTGTCCAAAGAAATACATATTAGCCTTTGCTGTTACTGGTCCATGAATTGGCAAAAGGGGAGCGATTTATCGAATGCAATATTTTAAACGTGGCTATTATACAGACTTCCTAGGACGTTTTCCACTACACTACTCACCCAAAGACCGAGAAACATTGCCACCGCTAGGTACATGAGAAATCCACTCACGTGCGTTGTCCCTTGGTCTGTTTCAAGACGCTATGTCCACCAATCACAAATCTTACGGTAATTACGTCGTGATGCCCTAATGTAACAAATTAAGCCGCAACATATGCGAATTCCTAATGGCGCCAATTTGTTGGCAAAACAGCCAGCGGGTAGCCACGAATGTTAAAACAACTTCAGAAGATACTATGCGTGCTTAAACAAAAACAACCTGTTTGTTCTAAGGGCAGTGGAAGCCGTGAGGGCATGAATGGAGAGGGTGCCACAGCAGCAGTTAAGTGGTGCTACTTTTCATTACTGCGTGTGATTAACGGAAATAAACTATTGGTTTAACGGACAATCATGTGTGCGCAAAGCACAGATAGAAGAGATACGGATTTCCTACTAGAAATTGAATGTTTTAAAAAATTTAATTTCTACGATTTTTGGGTTTTACCTATCATTCAAATTCATTAAAAGCGCATGATTCAGAACCAACCACATGTTGTAAAAAGCTTGCGATTAAGACGCCGTCTTTATCTTACGCTGAGCAGGAATTAATAAAGTTACATAGGGTGATTCATTTTATTGTGTGGCTTTGGCGTAAATAACTTTAAATTGAAATCTATGCTATGCTAACTCGGTTAGATGTTTTTGTGTCGATTTGATGCTGTCTTTTAAAAGGACTGTGATGTTATGCAATTAGTAGAAGAAATTCGCATGCACAAATATTGTTTACCTAACAAGAGCTATGCTGTTGGCAACTATGGACAGTCGGACGCATATAAATGCATTTCTAATGTGAAAACGTTACTTTCAAACGAATGATTCACTGTGCGTGTTTTTGCGAATTCGCTTACTCGAGAGATACACTCCAAAACACTGCCGCTATGCGCAGCTCATTAAGCTTGTCATTTTTACGTTAACCAGCTGCATGACATTTATGGATCTGAAAATGAAATGGATGTAGGTTTTCTCAGAAAAACTTCGCAAGCTCTCATAACAGAGGTTATCAAAGGGCAATTAATGCGCGGTTAAAATAGAAAGGTGCCAAAGTGGATAAAGTTGGAAGCAGACGGTTTCACGACAGAGGTATTGCTGCATTGCATTGGCCATGGGTGAGTGGAACTGGCAATAATAGAGCTCAATTGCCTTACTGTTTTAGTTCTACGATGCCAGTGAAGTAGTCTAATGTCAAATTGGAATTTTTGAAGCTTAGAGTAGACGCAGTAATAAACAACATTGAATATCGCATGTCTTATTATTTCTGGTTACTGATTGATTATTCAAATGTTCATTCAGTTATCACCTAATCGAAGCACTGAACGGTTTAATTAAGTCCCTAAAGTTTACCTCGAAGTCACAGTGAATGTAGGGTTGTAGGAAAAATGGAGAACCAGTAGCAATGTCAGGATCTACATTACATGGCGGTAACATTAGTCACTGAGTAGGCTAAAGCGCCTACTCAGTTAAAAATTCGTCGAAACTACTTATTATATCATCGCACCAATGCCACTTGCTTGTTGTTCTACAATAAAAATAGTAACATTCAGAGCCTTTTAATTTCTGAAGTGGTCGCCGAAGATATTTCTCTGGCTTTACGCCTAAGGTTTACAGATTTTAAATTAGGAATGAGTTTTTGGTAATTAATTTTCTCTTTTTCCGAGTTTAAATCAGTGGCAGACATGTCCCTAACATTAAAAAAAGTTGGTTTTAGTGATTTCACATTGCAAACCCCACTTAAGGCTCACAGAATCGTATTTTTTACTGAAACGAGTGTAGCGTCCCGAGGCTCTCTTTACGGTAAAAGAAGGCGCAGTACTAGGGCAGAATATGTATATTCTGGAAACAGAGGGCTTGGGGGCTGTTGGCACGGCCCGGAGGCCGATCAACCGGCTCAGCACAATATGGCCACCCAAGTGACCGAAACCGGTAGTTCGAACAAACAAAGTATTACACAGCCCCTCTCTTCTTTCGAGCGTCGTCCCCGACACTCCCCTCCGTCAGCCTCCCGTGTCAGCCATCACAACGTAATCAGTGCTGGGAGAAGCACCCACGAGCTAACCGTCCCAGTCGTCAAGATTCGAACTCATGTGTTCCTGTAGTGCCATCCATTCCGCGTAGCACTCAGTGCTACAAATGCGCGCCTCTTGGCCCTCCTCTGGGCTTTGAGTCCACGGCTAGTGTCGCTTCAGTTGTTGATAGCTTCCCTGTCGAACACGAGGGCGAGAGAGATGTCGAAGATGAACGTCGATCTCGACCCTTCTGTTACGAAACCCCAAAGGTTCTCCCCTCCGTAGCACATGTACTTCTTTTACAACGCCGACGTTTGCCAGAAGCGGCATGGAGCAGGATAAGATCCATCAAAGTCGGGTCCGCTTTCCGCTGCCACCAATGTAGCGTCCTGAGGCTCCCCTTAAGTTAAAAGAAGGCGCAGTACTAGGGCAGAATATGTATATTCTGGAAACAGAGGGCTTGGGGGCTGTTGGCACGGCCCGGAGGCCGGCCAACCGGCCAGAACAAGATGGCCACCCAAGTGACCTAAACCGGTAGTTCGAACAAACAAAGTATTGCAACGAGTTTTTGCAATGGAACGAATATTCCACATATTGCTCACTACCATCGTTGAGAAACTCAAGTGAGCCTCTGTGCTATTTGTTGCCAATTTCGTAAACAGTGGCATGAGAAACATATGTCTCTACGTAAACATTTTGGAAGGGAAAGCACTAAGTAAAAGAACATCTTTGGCTATGACCTGTATTAACAAACTGCGTAAAGTGTTTTTGAGCATTGGAAGTAGACGGGTTTTTGAGTATCCAACAGACGTGTTTGAGTCATCTACAAACCTGGCAAAATAGATAAATTAGCTTATCTCGGTAATGGTAGGTAGGTTCCTGCCAGCTTCCACATATTTTAAGAGAATATCTACAGGCGGAAAGTCGATTGTATTCATAACGGTAATCAAGGTGTTACAGTCGCACTGAATGCTGCATTCATTGTCGTGAGCTAAAACGACGTGCTTCAGGTTATTGAAACTTTAATTCATACTGTAATTCTTTCAACGCCTACAATAAAAATTTTAACTGCAAAGAAAATGTCCTAATTCTACCAATATTTTCAAGCGAATTCGTAGGATATGTTCTTAAACGTATGCTAATTATCGCCAAAATATCTATGTCTTGAATATTGTGCCTTTTAATAGCCTTGGCTATGATCTTAGCTTCTTCAACAACCAAACGATGTAGCATCTAGACATGCTTTAAATTTGCATGCATAATTTGCTGCATTAGTTTGCAAACGTTTGCGTGTATGTCCCACAATTCAATTGGTGTAAGTTGCTAAATACGGCTTGAGAAGGGTGGGGTCCACTCTGTGGCATTTAAATCTTTTTCTAAACAACAATGTTGTCCAATTTAGGAGTCTCCACTATTTCACTTGTTATCGTTTCGGCTGGTGGCCAAAACGACAAAAGTTATTGATGCAGGTAGCATCTTTCGCTGTCCTCGACATATTTAGCACAGCATTTACTGGCATCAATTATAGGCTTCAGCTGGCCGCCAAATCCATACCTCCTTCAACACTCTACACGACTAGCTGGTGCTCCAGCATTCAGCATGCTGATGAAGTCACGTTGCTCGCTGCTGGAACGTCCAAAATTTTGATGGGTATCACAATAGTTTGCCTGATATTGCTGTTCCAGCTATCATTCGTGTAATTTAGCATGATTTTATCTCCTTTTCTAAAATTACTACTGCAGCACATACCAGAACTTAGAATGCGGTGCTTGAGGCAACATTAGGTTGAAATACTAAAGCACTCTGCATCATGGAAGGCGTAGGAGGCTATAATCATGGATGGATATGCATAACATCAGAACAATTGTTAAACTAACGCAGGCTGTGTGGCATGCGCCTTTAAATAATGTTAGAAAATAGGCAAACTTTGACTCATTTTCTTGCCATTGGCCCAATTTGGTTTAAACTATCAGTGGTTTTTTAAATGAACCGACCCTTTCCAGACGATACATAAGTGTGGTAATTTGTACCAATACCCGACGTTGCAGTCTCGGTAACATTGCCCTCTTCACGAAACGCTTCAAATTCTCAATGGATAGTCGTCAAGGTGGGACTGTGGAGGATTAGTGGTACCCTAGCAATCAAGACGATCCACACATCTCAAATGGGGACGAGCGGGATGTCACTGTCGACCTGTCACTCCATTTCTGACTACGATTTGGTCATTGCGCATTAGTGAGGATTTGGAATTAACTAAAGGGTATTAATGCCTAATCAACGAGTTTCACGGATTGGCACGACTACTGCGATCATCATTTGCTCTGACTTGCTGACCGCTGAATTAAGGTGGATGAAATGTGCAACAAGGCGAAGGAGGGAGAAGAGGAAACTGCTAATTTAACTTATCATCAGACATGGGGTGGAACAAATGATAACTCCCTTCGTTATCAGTATGCAGTATTTTTGCTTTTATTTTATCTCTTACTGGATCACGCAGTTCTATAAAATGACTCCATAAAACTTCGTGCAGCATTTATACCGTTTTCCTTTTCCTCCTCGGCCTTCAGCTTTTTGGACTGGTTTGATGAGGGCAAGACTTGTTCCAGGTCTGAATTCCAGTCATCCTGTTTCACAAATTTAATGAAAGCTTTTGGTAGTTCAACGAGAGTGTAATTTCAGCATTTCTGCCTGTCCATTGCCTGCAGATTTGTATATGTGCGTATGTCTTTGACGTTCGGAAGGCCTTGCAGGGTTTAGCAAAATTCGACTTGAGGAGTTGGGATCTCGATTGCTATCGACCGAATAGGGCACACTATGCTGATAAATCCTCATTCTCCCAACTGAAGAAATCTAAAGTGACCGTTTCGACGACCTGTACCTTTATGAGTCCAGGCTCGCCCAATTTTATGAAGCAGCCTACCATAACAAGACTCCCTTGGTGGGCAGGTGGTGGGTAACTTATGGTGGCAATGACCACTCTTCCTACTCGGGTTCCTTTAAGCGTAGGTTGAAGCGATGCGACTGCTGTTATGTCAGGCAAGCGAAACGAATTTCAAGAGGATAAAAAAAATATAAGGGAGCGCACAAAGATCTGTTTTGTATCGGTTCAAGCGTTGCTCACCTTCCAATCAAGTAAATGTGGCCGTAAGTGGTTCGACTGTACGAGAAAATAAGAAAAAACTGGCATGATAGCAACTACACGAGTGCCAGATTTATTAGAAGTAAGATAGAAAGTTGGAAAGTGGCGTGATTTGTTCACAATCTCAAAATTCGTGACAATCTCCAGACCATCTGATAGTGAAGAGGCCCAAAGTGAGAACGACCATCAAGCTTTTATCTGGATAAGACAATAAATGGGATCGACATAACAAGTCCAATCCGGTAACAAATAACCTTGGCAGTACAATATTACTGCTTAGCACAGAAAACGTAATGTGCGTGGCAACGCAAATACTGTCTTCTTCTTACGGTAGACTTCTTTACAAAAACATTATAGCAGAACTCAAAAGGACACGTGGGGCTAAAACGATGATGCTATATTTTGTAAATCAGTAGATTTCTCGATACAGAGTGCTCGAAAGGGCGCAGCAGCTCAAGGCTCAAATATCAAAGGTTCACGTGACTGTGCAAAAAATTTCTCTTCTCAACGACCTACATTCGTTCGGAGGTTGGCTTTGTTCTGCAAACCGTGACAAAATGATTGGCTGTCTGTGCATTCTGATAGACACGAACAATTCCCCATGTAGGCCTTTTAGTCATTGGATCATGTTCCTAATAAAGGCAATCACTTAGCATTTCATCAGTGATCCGTAGTTCAGCAGCCAAATCTGCATCGATCACACGTCATCCATGTTCGGGGGTAACAGCACCTCCATTCCAGTTCATTATTGTGACAAATGGAGAGTTCAGCCCGATCATGGCTACGACTGCGGATCACGAGTACTAAAGCTCAGCGAATCTAAGCTGTTATCCTTTCATTTGATCAGCATTTAGAGAGCGTAACGTTGATTATCACAAAGCGAAATCGGTGTTGCCCAACCAAGAATCAACGTTAGTTTGGCTCTGATGTAAATTCATCGTGTAAACAGATCATCGTGAAGCAGTGAAAAAACTCAAAGCAGCAGGTTCTTAAATTTAAAAGGACCTATTCACATCAAAACATTTAAAGCACTAAAAATTGATCAAAGCATTTTTTGCGCCAAATTTAGCCTGGTTTGCTTCCCAAATGCACCAAAGAGCATAAAATGGGGAAGAAAAATGGCATGAAATCCCATGCATTCGTACAGAATTCGTACAGAATTCGAATGCTGGTGATTCTAACGTGGCTGACCGTGGCTATCATAGCGAGAGTGAATGGTACCGTTAAGCACATCAAAGTAGGAAAAGTTTGGTAGCTTAGAATTTGACTCTAACAGACCGCATTAGAATTGGAGTGCATTGCCTTGCAGCCGAATAACGGCATAACTTGGTTAACAGATCAAATAATGCACTGACTTCTTTGGGTTTTCTGGATACTTATAATACGGCAGTCACCGGGAGCTGGTATTTTGCTAATTACAAAGCATCGCTGCCCTAGCATTCAACCATTCGTAGCCTCGTTTGACGAATTTCGGCTGTGGCATTTGAATATATTTGCATAAATGCTAATGCCTGCAGTTCTCCCGCCTTTGATCAGTGGGGTACCACTGAGCTGTCTTATCATTGTGACATGAGAGTGCTTGAGCGAGCTTTCTGTGAGAAGAAATTTATTGCTAAAATTCGCAATAGCTATCTTTTCGTCACCTTTTAATTCGTCGATTTTCACTTAAATCAATGTATGCACTCTTACGTGGTCTGCATTGCTCAACATAAAAGCTATCAGACTACAATTCGCACCCAATGTGCCTTGGTAACTTGCACATCTGTAGACCTACGCAATGCAGCAAGTGAAGCTTCTGTATTAGTGAAGTAAAATGAGGTGCCTGGAACGTTTAATCTTCTACACATTTGACTAGGAAGCATAGAACTGACTCGAAGGTGGCATTATGTAAGAGATGTCCAACCGCCTTTAATTCATATTGGGATGGCTCACATTATGACCACTTGTCGACTCTTGACAGTTTCGATGCGATGCTCTTCGTTACGTTTTGCTCTACAATGACACAATTATTTGTACACTGCATCTTACTTAAGAAATGTTTATTCCGATAATATAAATGCCTGTACATGCACACGCTTGAGGTAAAGCGTGCCTAAGACCGCTTCTATTGCCGTAGTTAACATCACCTAGTAGGCTGTCAAACCGATTGGTGAGATTTGAGGCTCTTTACCACAAATTTACTGTAAGTAAATTTGAATTCCTACTCACCTTTTTATGGAAAAGCTACAACGTTTGACTGCTCCTGTATGCTGTCATTTCTTCTTTTCGCTCAGTGTTTGATCCGGTTAAGCTAAGTCAAATCTATTAATCGTCGGCATCTGAAGAACTGGCTTATTGCTACTAATTTTGAAAATCCGAATTTGCATGCACTAGAGGGATGTACTGGGCTTCCATGCCTCAAACGCGACCACTTTGTGTTACGAGCATAAATAAATGTAGAGTGGTTTTTAAGCCCATCCTGAGAAATTAAATTATCAAGAATGACTACAGCTCTAAAATGCGGAGTCAATTTATGGCCGAAAAATAGACTTAATATAGAGCGGAAGTAGAGGTTACAGATCAATGCACAGTGCTGATTGCGTTTAACGTGGGCCCGCAAAGCAGTCTGGACAAAAAACATCTGTCAGCGCGAATAAATTAACTTTATGAAACTTAATTTCTTCTTCATGAGCTTGTGTATTAGCACGAAACACTCTCGACGCCAGCCGACAAAAGAGCTTTTCTTTCCTTGCCATAATACCGTGATGATTAAGCCAAATTAGTAGGTGTGCTTTGATGGTCCCCAGACAAAGCACCTGACAGAGGTGCCTGATCACCCATTTTATGCAATCCACGATGTCACCGCCACTCAGAAGTGGAGCAGGGGAAATTGATTCAATTGCGCATTAGCCAATTCATTCTAAAAGCATCGCTTTTAATGGAAACTTTCAGTAACACTTGCGGATAATATAAATATCAAGGTATCATTACAATTTAGATTTAATCGGACCTGCCTGAGACTTTGCCACTCAAAATCTAAAGACAACTGCCTAAACGAAGCCCCGCTTAAGTGGCAAGAGGTCACCAGTCAATTCGAATCACTTCTTATATCTAGCCACTTGTCAAATCTGGTCTTTCAACTACGATTCTCCAGTACAGCGTAAAAGCGTTTAGAAGGACGTGTGACGCTCCAAGCAGCATCGCATTCAAAAAAGTTTAAAGGTTCGTGCAATTTAACAAGATTTTTTCTTCTTCTATGAATATGCTGTTAAAAATCTAACAGAATTTGGAATATGGTGATGGGAGTGCGATTGAATTAAAATGCCAGAGCAAACTGTGGCATGTGATGTAGCTAGGCAGTGTGAAGAAAGCGTCGTTAATGCATCGTAGAAGGCGTTGCATACTATAATCACGGACAGATTAAGATGGTGACTAAACTAACGCTCATTGCAAGGGATAAGCCTTTGCCTAGCGGTAGTAAGCAGGCATACTTAAACTTGCTTCCATGTCATCAGCCCAGTTTGATTGAAACCATCAGCGGCCTTTTTTGAATAAATAGACCCTATGTGGGCGATGTGTACACATAATGATTCGCTCCAATCTTGCGCCACTTATGCGTTTATAGTAGACTACTTTATCCTCGCCCTCCATTCAACGCAGCTACTTGTCAAATCTCCTTCACCCCCCATTCCCGTGCCACTTCTACTATAATGCTTTGTTCGCTTAGCATCCAATTTTAGTTGAACACTTAAGTGGCTAGTATATCATTACATTAATCTTCTCGTTAACCCACAGCCAAATGCATGAACTCGCCTAGCTGTTTTTTAAGTTCCATTAGCAACAAGTGCTTCACGTGCGCTCTGCACCTTGTAAGTTTTTAATAACTCTTCTGCCATTTTGTTCGAGGACTTATTGGTAAGTTCGTAGATGCTATAGACGGATTCCCTCATGTTTGCTTAGCCATTGTTGCATTTCTACTTCAATGCATTGTCCCCAATACTCAACTGTCAGTGTGTGATGAAACACGTCTTTACTGCATGGAATGTTATGCGTGCTTTCCAACATGGCAGTTGCTAAGGCGCCACTTTCGCATGTGCCATCCCTATAGGCATTCCCTTGCTTACGGAGCTTACTTCATTTGACTGCCTTGATGCATTTTTTTTCGTATTCATTGCTTTACATATGTGTACGCCAAAGTTTTTAATATCATTTTTTAAGGCATATTCGGTCTCATGGACAATGTAAGTTATAAGTGCGTTTTATTTAAGCCTGTACTGTTTCCATGACAGCATGACCCACTAAGGTAGCACTAACCCTAATGACCTGTTATAATAGCATTGTAAAATGCATTCATTTGTACATTGCTTCCGTTATTCTAAGCTCTAGATACAGTTGCAAAAAAACGTTGGATGATCAACCAATGCGCGAATTGCGAAAACACTGCGGTTGATTTGAAACTCGAAGCATTATTAAAACGCCAATTCGCTAATCTATGCTTATCAATGCTGCAGAATCAAACGATAAAACAATCATCATCTACCTATCGTGAATACTTATTCGACCATATGCTCTACAATTTGGCCTTTCCGGATTGCATCTTGCTGTCTATGACTTTGTCTTAAATAGATTGATTCTCTCCCTTTGACTTTTCGGATTTGCTATGATTACTGAAACAGCCTGATCTTTAAGTTTTATTGACAAATTCATATGCTAAAAGGCAACAGGTTGATAAATGCCACACAAATCACACACGGACATGATAATTACAAGTCACCTTTACTTTTGTTCCAAATTTACCCACTGCATCAATGGAACGTGTAGAACATTTCAAGTTTTATTACATACTATCTATTTTGGAAGCGTTTTAGCACTCCACAGAATTCCGTCACACACCGGCTCATTGTAAGCATGCCTAAGAGCGTGATGCTCCACTCCTTTGCCATATGACTTCGAAACAGACCCAGCATTCTCTTTCCACAAATTTGATCATCAAGTCGTTTTGCCGTATATTACACCAAATGCGCCAATTAGCGAGTAATAAGAAAAAGTAAAGAAAGTGGAAGCCACTTAAGAAATTAATAGTCTCCTTTAGGCAGCCCGCGTTTGGCTAGGAGGCTAGCGCTTGCCGCCTCTTACCTGTCATAGCAAATGTTAGCTTTGAGGTAAAGATATCACCTAGGACGTTCGAGTGTTCACAAACCCGATGCTCCAAATCCGGATCATCGAGGTATAAAATGATGCAGTCGTACTCGCTGAGATACGTCCTTTCTCCTCCTTCTCCAACTCCCCAAGACCATTCATACATGTCCACTACGTTACCACGTGCTGCCTTTAAAAAGCGTTGGTGACTAACTTATGGAACACTGCATTGTAAAACGCACGAGAGGGAATGCTGACGTCCCAAACTAATTAACCCAGAATTGCTCTGTCGCTCCACCACGGCTTTGGCATGGCTGCAAAGTCTACTTCAATTTTTACTTGATTACAATGCATTGTAGCTTAACATACAGGGGGTGGTGAAACAAGTCATTACTACACGAAGTGCTACGAGTACTTTCAGGTGTGGGGGATGCAAGAAAAACGCTACTGTAGGCACCACTCTTGTGTGCATTCCTTTATCTACCACTCTTACTTCACTATAGCTGCTTTTGTTCATTATTTGTACCACTTGCTTGACAGATATTTACTAGAACTCTTTCCGCCAACGTTGTAAGGGCACCCTTACTTTCGGAAGCCTTGTAGATAATTGATCCAATTTGTTCAAGACTGCTGTGCATTGATTAGCATGATAACTCACCAAGACGGCACTGTTGATAACGTGATAGTCATAGTTTCATTCCGGAAATGCTTTAATGAGTTAAAATCTGCCTTATTTTGCTTGATAGAGTAAGCACCGCAGCAGTCCTTCTAAGTTTTGGAAACCATTGCAACCTATTGTTGGGGATCAGCTGCCAAGCGTATTTTAAAAAGCTATCGAGTCTACTTAAAACGTGAATTTTGTGTCGAAATACAAAAAGGATTACCTCCTTTTGCCTATACTTTAGACCAGAACAGCCAGCCATCTTCGTTTACCGCCTACGTGCTTTGCGTGTCAAGATGCGTATAAGTTAGAAGCTTCGTATCGCATTAAGTTTTATGTAATTTGTCCATGATAGGTGCCTAGACCATTGCTTCGCTTTTGAAACATTCTGTTTTACTACCAACAAAACATTCCAGAGCTCATTAATTAAGGTGCCGGTACCTTTAACTAGGATCATCTGGGCGGATTTTAAGTGCCCATTGGATCATAGACCACTTACTTCCAAATCACTCAATTTGTCCTATATTTCAAAAGAGGTAAAGGCATCTTAAAAGGCCTAATGAATAAAAATCACAGCTTAGCTAGATATAAGAGAAATGCAATTTGTTGGTTCGCTTAAAAAGGACTTCGGTTTGGGTAGTAGAACCAAAACAATTTGAGCAAAATTGCTCACTTACAGTTTCAACAAGTAGGAGGATATTTATAGTGCAAACTTTTAAACTCATGTTGGTAAAAGGACCTGTGGCAGCAAAATATCACGGCATAGTAAAGGAGTACACGCTGTCCCGCAAACCAGTGGGAATTAAAAACCTCGACGATGCAGCGCGTGCCGCATTCTTGACTGAAATCACTAAACATCACTGAAGGAGTACTCAGTTCATTCCTCCAGACTTGGCTGTGATATAAAAGAATTTCCTGACATCGCCTTACAAGACCACAGTGGAAGAGATGAACTCGTTAAGCAAAACAGCTAGATAAATGTGACGGAGATGGTCAAAACACTGCCTTGATGATGTGATGTGGCGCAGGGTCTCTAATATCACCAGCAAAAATAGTGTCACAGGATTTACATAGGTAACTGAGCCATGCGATTTTAAAGATATTAAACGCCTCAAGCAAAAGGAATTGGCGATCCTTACTCACTCATAAGTACTTGGTTTCTGGTAAAAATGCGCCTCGTGGAGCAGTATTAAGAGACCGACCCCATAGCGATTACGCGCACCTCACCTCTGCCCTTCGGAGTTTCAACGAAGGCCGACAAAAAAGGCACAGTATGACATGATTAGGCAATTTATTTTATCTGTTTCGCACATGCAGAATACGACTTGCTACCAAATGCATTTATATGTGACGCATCCACAAACGAAGATGCAGAGAAAAAGCTTGCACAATGTCAGCAATGTTATTCATCAAGGCAATGGTCAAAATAAAAACAGAATGTTTGATTGCACATGCGGATATAATCAATTACTTTTGAGTTCAATCATTTATGACAACCGCGAGTCAGAAGACATTTAAACTATTTAACACGCGTGAAACATTCACACGTGTCTGAAAAGCGTTAAGCAGGTTGATTCTAGAAACAAGTGTAGAAGTGTAATAACTGCATTATTAAGGCAGTAGAGGACTGCCAAATTCAAATTAAAAGCGAAGAAACAATTTGATAATTTCACAATTTCCAAGGTAAAGGTTATGATACAGTCATTTTTACCATTGCTATTGACGTCAAAACTATTTAAGCGAGCTAGAGATTGCCATATCTAAAGTACATATTTGACGTGACGCTTCCCAAGCTTCTAGTATAAGGAGATTCAAGACATTAAAAATGCAACAAATATCATCGATTTTGTGTTTGACCGAATAATTACCTAAGGATAAATTTGTGAGACTAACAGCAAGAACATGGCAAATACTGCTAAGAAGACCCAAAGCATAAAAACACTATAAGAGAAAAGAATTTTAAAAAAATACACAATAAATCAGAGTGACATTTTACTTGTCAATGTCAGGATGTCAGGTCTTGTCACACGCCTGATTGACCTGACAGGCGACAACAATGCGGCATTATCCACTAGCTGTTTTACATTTCCTGGCCAATCTTTCTTTCCAAAAACCGACATCCCACATCTTAAGGTGGAATACATGATTATGCATGAATACAGCTTTGCAGATTACTGGTTCTTCGGTTTGCCGTAAAGTAGGCACCCACTATATGCAGAGCACTTCGCCATGTACCAAACGCCTCGAGGTCAAGTCTCCTTCTATGCCCTAAAGTTGAGACTTGTGCCACCAACTCACTAAGGGTAGTTTATCAAATGCCTTCTAGGTAGGTTAATAAGCTCTGTTGCATTATTGCAAAGGGTTCACCTTTGTGCTAGTCGTGGCCACTCGGTGTTATGAGGGCAACCGACGGAACACAGCTCTGAGCCTTCTCATCGAAAGGCTATAGAGCTCATACTGTAGTAGTATTCCATTCGGAAGATGGCGTTGGCAGCGAAACGAGAAGGATAGTTTTGCACATGGGTGTTGTTTAATTTGAAGCACCAGAAGGGAGTTGAAGCTGGCAATATTGTCGACTGCACTGCGAGCTCTGATAGCTGGTAGCTATGGCGACACGCAAACACACTAATCTTGTAGGTAGCTGCAGCAGGAGCACGCGTGTGTCTTGGTTGTCCTCACTTCACACAACCAATGGGTGGGCTCCAGAGCAGGCGAGGCGACCAACCACATCTAGTCGTCCAGCCGCACCTGAGCATTAGAAGGGCACTCGCCTTAGTGCCCCCTCACCGTGCTTGAAAATTGATTTGAACTAATGAGTTATTCGAGCCCACCTTCACTCAATATCATCCCTGAGGTACTGATTTGTTTAATTATGCATCGAAACAATAAATGCATTATCGCAGCAGCCATTGTCTAAGGATTTTCAATTAAATTAATGAAATCACTACTGAATGGTGACTTTGGTATTTTAATTTGAGCCTCTAATGACATTGTCAAATTGGTTTGCCAAGATTCGTTAGCTGACATGACAATTCGGCATAATCAGCGTGAAAATGCATTGGAAATGCTCTGCGTTAGTGAGACATTCGTCCAGCATGCTCGATATAGGTTGCGCCATTGCTTATAGTTCGAAGGAGCTAAGATGGACTCACAATTTGCTGCAATCACAGTCGGCAGTTGAGTGCTGCAAGTGTTAACTTACATCTTGTCAGTCTGATTAAATTGAGTTTTTAGCTTCAAACCGAGATTTATCAACAAACTGGTGGAATCCAACTGCAAAACCAGCTTAGCAAGAACTAGAAGGGCGTAAATTTGATGAGGATATGATACTTTAGGCCTTGACAGGTCGGCACTACTAACCCACTGAAATCCGAACGCATCGACGTTAGTTGAGCTTCTGGGCTCATTTTACTATGCCTCCACCTAGCCGGATTTCACCAATTGCAGTTCAGGCCAGTTAAATTACCTTCGAGCACGTTGAGTTTTCACAATCCTGCATTTGAGGAAAAAATACAAAAAAATTACAGCCCCAATGGAACACATACCCCGAACTTATTTTCAGAATCTTAAAGGCAGAAAGTTGCTTGATTCTGGATTCCCTCAATGTGGTTTTATCCTCTCCGTATCACGTCAAACTAATGGAGAGTCTCCTGCAGACATGGGACAGTGGTGGGAAAATGATTGAGGAAATGTGGGTGACAGAAGTGGGAGAAGAAAGAGTGAAGTGTGGTGGTTTGGGAGTCGAATTGACTTGAGACAATGCCGTGCAAAAGGAAGGCTGTCTTGATTCGAGACTTGTGTATTATGAGGTTGGATAAGCGAAGAGCACTGCCCTTTGATCGAACAGTCATAATAATCAAACAAAGCAGTGGGATTCTGGAAAATCACACACGCATTGCCAATCGGTCTCCTTACTCTGCACAGCGTGTTAGCACCGCGCATTCGAAAGAAGCATCTCTCAACAACTGGCCTTTGGATGGTGATCAACGGACTTCGAATCTGGTCACACCACTGCACTGTTAAGAGTGATGATAAGTGCCCTTGTGTTGAGTTGATTTCTGTCACCACGTAGGTAGAAAGGTGGGTGGTATTGCGATTCTGAAGAAATAGGTGCTCACTTGAATTAATTCTGCCACGTGGCACTAATAGAGTGCTAGCGCTCTGACGTTTGACCTCTGAGAAAAAGCCGAGTTGTGTGCACCATTCATGTGATTCTCTTAAATTAATGACGACATCTTACAACTTCGAAGCGTCAGAATCACATGACATTGCACAAGTGCGCACCAACCCCGACTCACTCTTTGCTCGAAAAACTTGTGTCTGTCCAGCTTTATCCAATTTTTCTTAGTATGAACTACTGCAGAATAATGACTCGCATCCGTTCATCATGAAGCAGCGAGTGAATCCATGTGATTTTAATTACTTCTAAACCTCGTAGCCATCAAATCGACATGAGATAAATCAAAGCCACTGTAGCGAAAACTAAGCTGGGATTGTGTGTTAAATAGCAAAAGTTGAGTGTGTTACACAGAGCGCACTTGTGTACAACAGTTCCTTCTGCACACTCCGAGTAATACGATGAGTGAGGCGAATTCACCCTTCGCTCGGTTGTCGAATCCTTTGACGACTCGTTCGAAGGAAGTTGATCTCTAATGGCAATCCATACGTAACTACCTGTGTGAAATCCATTGCATAGGCGACCAAATGCCTTTTACGCTTTCACAGCACCTCTGCCCACTATTGTGTAAGTGAGCGAGCCGTCTCCTAAGAACCGCATTAATTACGTGGCCACATTATCAAACGGTAAAATGATAAGTGCTCAAGGTAAACGAAGCACTCATTGTTGCACTATTCCCTTCCTTCATGTTCTAGAGAGCTGATGTGGTGCAACTAACATGTTGCTACCGCACGTCTTGGAAGTTAATCACTGCAAATATGGAGGCATGAGCAGGACCACAACATTGCTTCCAATGAGTTTACGTGATCAGTGAAGGCACTTCAACTGCACGGGGCTATTAGTTGTTATGAGAACGAGGCCTAGCCGATACAAATACTCATCAGCCTTAAGGCGACCTCGCCCAAAATCAGCCTCTGCTTTAGATACACAGAAGACAGCTCTTCGTTTGCATGCAATCTCAATGGTTCAGATGAGTTGCACATCGCTAATAGTCAACCGACGGCGTCCCGTCAAGTGAGCAAGACATCACATTTGCAGGACACATTTTGGAACAAAACTGCAAGGCATCGGTTTACACCAAGCAAATCCTTAATTTTTATTCTTAAGTTCTACTTTTACACAGTCCTACTGGTTTCTGGGTGTCGGTTATGCAAACCGGTGAAAGAAAATTTGGTTTTGATCTGATAGGAGCCTGCAAGTTCAGCACGTACCATAGGTGGTTGAGGGGGTTGTGAGAGCATTAAGAGCTTTCGACTCCAATCACACCGTTCGATTTCTTCCAATTCACATCACCAAACTAGTTTAGGTACCTATAAAAGTGGGTTGGTTTTAGATTAACACCACATATGTCTGTTGACATTCTGACTCAACAATCTTAACGAGCTCATGGTAAATTTTTTCGTGTTTTTCCCGTAATATTTACATTCTGCTCTCCTCACTGCCATTCGGTGCTACTTCTTCTGTTGCACGGATTCATGCAGCAAGATGACTTGCGATTTTTAGGGCAAATGCTTTCCGATTTACTATGTTTAAAGTTGGAGTATGCGCGCACTCAAGTCAATGGCATGCGGCAATTAGTTGCCTTATAGAGGACAGGCCCTCCGGCTCTCCATCTCATCCATGCATTTTACTAGATAGTGATCCATTCAAAGGCGCACGAATGTGAATTAATGCAAGCATGCATAAACGCGTTGATTGTAACACCCATGGGATAACATTGTCACCTAGCACATTGGTAGTGGAAAGACCTTTTACAGTAATTCCCCCTTTAAGACGGGGCAAGATTACTCTGAATTTACACAAGCTTACCTTAGGCCGTAAGCTAATCCATTTGAAACGAAATCATGGGTAAAAAAGGAGGAGGGAATGCAGTTACCACTTGGCCATTTACTTTAGAGGTAATGAAGACTGTTGCACTGGCAAACCAACTCAGTGTTCCCTTTCTCCTCCTTGTAGATGTTGCATTTTGGTAGCAAAACTATCGTATCCTTCTTTATCGCCGTTCTACTACTCTTAGTCACCTTGTTTTGCATACTCGAAATCCGATCCTCTCGAACGACTGTGACTCACCTTTCCATCCACAGTTACGTCGTTCGACCAGAAGAAGGGGCAAATTCAAGCATGCTCCCACATCTAAATTCCATTCCATGGCCAAATGTCAAGCGTCCAAGCGTTGGCATAAATCCGATGATTGCGGATTTGGAACCCTTCGACGTAAAACTGAGTCCTGGCTAATATGCCTCCATGGAAAAGCTTATTGATAAGTTCGAACAGGTTATGCTTTCTTTAAAATTGCAGGACCAGTGGTTCCCTGGCGCTGGGTCCCTGCTTGGCTCACATCAACATCATGACCTCATTCCCTGGGACGGCGATCTTGATGCGGGTGTCCATCTTTGCTATCGACCACGAATCCAGGAAGCTCTCAACAAACTTAGTCAGAAATATAGAACGTACGCGCAAAGCAGTCTGGACAGGCTCTTTTTTAAACCATTTACAAAAAATGTCAAAACTAACCAAAACACCATCGGCAGGCACTCCTTCTCGCATCTACATTGGGCCTGGCCATTTATCGACATCTTCTACTACAGAGAAATCGATTCAATCGAAGGGGAAGAGTATATTCAAAACTTCCACAAATTCAACCTCAGTGACATCTTTCCCCTCACCTACAGACCCTTCGGCAAACACTGGTACCCAGCTCCACGAAGACCTGTTAGCTTTCTCAGAAGTTACTATTCAACGAAGAGACAGTATTGCTCGTCTCATGATTATTCTCATGCTTTCGAAGAGCTCGTCTCTCCCAAACACATGGACTGCAGAGAACTAATGGAGAGGTGCGCTTTCGTTCATCGCTGTCCCATTCCTGAACAGGAGAGGAACGACAAACCCATAGGATTCTGTGATGAGCATTTGGTCAAAGGTGATGGAAGAAGTGTGCACAAGATACAAACAGCTCTCGACCCGGACGAAATCGACATACCCATGTACACAGTCAGTCAAATGGCCGTGACGCAATTTCTGTAAAAAATGCGCTTTAAACGTAAAACACCCAAACTATCAATTCTACCTTTAACCTTCAATGAGTTCCGTTTGTTGATTCTGGGGAGAACCTTGTCTTTAGTAACCCCAGTAATTCCACTCAATAATGACTAGTGGTAAATTAGGTTGATCAGCATTACGGACATTCACATGTATAAAGAGTCAGGTCTTATCCTTCATCGAGAAACTAATTTTGATCACTAGGTGTGAAGTGAAGTAAGGCGTGTCGACACTCCGACTTCGTTTGCGCTACGGTGCCTTTCTGCAGGCACACGCTTATGCACAATGGCATATGAACACATGAGTGGTTGGGTTAAATGGAGGAATGAACTCAGGGCCTAACGCTACTTGGTTGGAGTGTGCCTCCGACAAGCATTTATGTGCAGTGAAACCAATCATAGGCAGAAAGGGAGTTGCATAACACATACACACACACACACGCACAAAAGAGCACCTATGGACGATGGAAGGAGACGCGCTTTGCGGCAACGTGTTGGTCAAGTAGCTGGCTTCTAATGGTCAATCAAGCCAATCTTCACCGAAACCAAAACAACAAAAGGATTATACCGGTTACGAGACTATAAGTGTAATAATTGTGTTGCTTAAATGCGCTTTGTAGGTGAGAGGCGGGGTGACAAAGTTAACCTGGTCGCGGACGAACGTGCTTCCTCCCAGGAGTCAGGGACACTCCCGCCGTAGATACACGCCTACCACTCTTGTCCGACTGATTAACAATAAAGACGCTTTGTAACACTCTGTCTTTGATAGCACGGCAGAAAAAAAGGAGGAGGAGGAGGAGGAAAGGGAAGATTTCTGTACAATGGTGGCAGCGTTGGCGGACCTTCCCCACTTCAAAGATGGTATGAACATTGAAGACTGGATGAAAACCGCTAGGTTTAACATTTATCTATATTCTCAGTGGCAGAGTCCCGCTGATCCTCCACGCTCTTCTGCAAGAGCTATTCCCGGCAGCGATAGACGCAGGAGTCGCTGCTGACTCCGACATCGACCATTGCTACGAGACGCTTTCCCAACTGGCCATCGATCAGCGGGAGCAATCGCTGGCGAGAGAGTTCTTTCACCGAGACCAAAAGGCAGGCGAAGACGACGAAGAGTACGCTAGGCACCTGCAACACCTAGTACAACGAGCTTTCAGGGGTTCCCCTCCAAACAGGGTGACAAACCGTGTGGTCGTTCAATTCCGGGCGGGAGTTCCACCACCACCCATCGCAGCGAAGCTCCACAGCGTGGAGACCAACGATCCCAATCAGTTTATCGAGGCTGCAACCAAGGAGCGTCAGGAACCCCTTATGACACCGACGTCCCGGACGCCCCACCGCTGACCAAACCCACCACGTCCTCGTTAAACTCCGTCGCGCCGGACCCCAAGAGCAGGTGAGCCCTACTATTCCTTATCCTGCCAACCCCGCATGCATCTCGTCTATTTTTACAAGTCCTGTACCTTTGCATTGGCTCCTCCCAAGACAGAAGCCCTGAATGCGTTTTATAAGACACGAATCTAGGCAGGACTTGATGACAGATGTGCTGAGGTCGGCTGAACACCAAAATGGCGGCAGAAGTTGGACAGATTGAAGAGAACGGGTGGTAGGGCGAATCCAATCTAACACGAACGATGGACCAGCGAAATAACCAAAAAACTGAAAATGACTGCTTTGAAATGCCAGGCAATGATGCGGCTTTGCATTGGAGTGGAATGTTTGAGAAGGCATAATTGGACACAGCGTGCTGCACAATAACTACATGCCAGCTAGAAAGAGGAAACAGTCGTACTCATCGCATGACATGGAGGTGTGTTGCGAGTGACAAAAGGGGCGATGAGTTGCCTCGTCAACACTCGAACCAAGTGACCTGGTGTCCTCCAGTCACCTAATATGTGCGTAAAATTGGCAGTTTCATCCGCGTGCGCAAGCGAGTGAGACTCGGTTGACCTCTGTGGCGGTGTGAATCCACAAATTGTGATGAAAATAAACGCATGGGGATGGTTGAAGCGAGAAGTAGAGTTTTTGTTCTGCAAGCACAAGTGCTATTCACTCAATTCCCTGTTAAATAGTAGTTATCAGGTCTCCTAGCGCATAAACAAATAAAGGCGTTTGTTCATTAAGTAGTAAGTGGACAAGTAGCTTGACGCCCTTGCCACAGTGCAACACGTGTAGTGCCCCAGTCGCCTTGCTCCGACATCACATATATGCGTTTCGTGTTCGTCACTGATGCGTGAGCCACAGGCTGGGCAAGGTAGACGTAGGATTTCCTTGATCTGATGGCGATTCTGACATTTGTGAGCATTATCAGCTGGGCAGGTGGGACGAGTGGTCATAATTGATAGCGCGGTGGGGAAAGACACCACTCTAGACTGTGACCTGCGTTGCCAACTCGGGGTGGATAAGTTCTCGTGTGATTTTTGGGTCTGCTGTGGAACGGTGGCTTCTTTTTTCACTGAAGGAGACTCGTAAACAATGCGAAAAGAAGTTGCATTGCGACGCAAATCTACCGGAGCTTCACGATACCTTCATCCGGTATGGCAAATCGCTGTCATGCAGTTATAAATTTGCTAGGCTTTATGCATTACACGTTGAAACGGAGTTGTATTGTCATCTCGATGAGAGGATTTCAGTGTTAAATGCGCATAATGATTCGGGTGTTAGGTGTTGTCCAGTGAATCTCGCAAGTTAGTCATGCTGTTCATTTTCCTGCTTCACCCAAAATCCTCCTTGACTTAGGCAAAAGGTCGGTTCTTTTGGAAAAAGTGTTGGTGGTAAACGCTTTGCTGACGCATTCTCCATCCCCTCCACCACCTCATTGATGCATTGTCCGAATTGTTGCTTTAAAAAAGAGGTAATTGACAAAGTTGACAAAGGAACACAGTAGTTATTGCTGCAAACTTTGGCTAAGGGTGTCGCGCATATGCCACCTTCTTGTACTTATTTTTAAACCAGTCAAAGTAGTGAACACTTTCCAATGCGGTGGACACCGTTTAGGAAAGGGCTGAGCGATAGCATTCACACAACCGCTACCCGGAAGGTGTAACACTGGGAACGGGTCACGTCGGTGTCACCGGTTTATAGCAAGCCGACTAGTTATTTACGGTCTTCTTGCATCGTGTGAGACGGTTCCTGTTCGCTGCCGCTCTTAATGAATGAGCAAATCACGGCCCTATAGAATGCAAGTTGACAACGGTTACCACGACATCACCAGAAAAGGCAAATGTCGCAATCTAGTGCTGCAGCGTCGCTGTGCAAAATACGATTCACTTGCATTTGAAGAAGCCTCGATTTGTGCAGTTAACTGACCTCAGGCCTTGGGTTGCTGACCTAAGCGCAAAATGTAACTCATTTTTATAGACAGGTGTCCGTGTACCTAGATTTATCTTTAGTCGAGTATCCATCTCGGGTAGTTAAGAGTGATCAGAAGTTAAACTTACTGTGAGCACAAGTAGCCATAGGACTAGCCGCCATGTTGTAGCGGTCAGTGGAAACCCTGAATGATGATGATTGTCGGGAGTACCGTAAGCCGAAAGACTTGCCAAAACCGAAAACCCAAATGATATTCTGGGTGCGTTGACACGCTAAGCCCATGCAGTATTGGCGAGCAAATCGGTATAAAGATGCACGGCAGATGGACTTGTGGGCCAATTTCGACGCCTTTACGCAGCCAAGTATGTGATAAGATTTTCAGACCCACTGACAGTAGTGCTTTTGTGATTGAAAGAATGTAACAAGTGTGAAACGGTCGACTTTGTTCATCTATACTTAAACCCTATGATGATAGGCTTTAAGTTTTACTGTGAAAGGAAAGTAGACCATTTGCACCACAGTTTACTAGTCGAATAATTACGATTGGTTTATTATCAAGTACAGTTGATGACTTGGCTACTTATTAACAAAGCACGAAACATACGACTAGAGTCTGTGTGCAGACGCATCCGCAGGGCCAAAAAATTGTCGGCCTTTTAAGAAACAAAGCACAAATTTACAGGTCAATGCCTGACCAAAGAACATGGTGAAGAGTTGATAGATGAAATGCATTAAAGTAAAGCAGGGCTTTCTGCTTGGTTTGCGAATAGTGTTTGAATAAATTGCCCACCTCCGTAGTCACGCCTCTTTAGTTGGAAAGACACATGCATATGTGTTCGTAATTATCTAGAGTTCTTTAAAAAATGGAGCAATTTCTTTTAAGGCAGTTGCTCTTTTTCTTCCTGAGTATTTCAAAACTCTTTTTGCTAAGCGCATTTGATAGTTAATTGATGAAATCACTTGAGATTCGTCCTATAATTGTACCATTAATTCCCATTCAATCACCAAGTATGCTATTGAGGAACTAATACTGATTAGACAAGTTGCAATAGGAGTGTTGGTTTGAGCTCTTTTACTTCGATAACCAGAGAACGATATTACTAAGCATAGCTGATCATCTCCAGCCGAATTAACCATCATGTGAGGTACATGGAGTAAAGCATACCTCAGCCAATCGCACTACCACGCACTTCACTACAATAACTCGGCCATTATACACACATGTGGATCATGTAGCATAGTTGTGGACTAAATCCATCTTTATTGAACGCACCCCTTCACCCATCACCACCAGCACCGCCACTGCCTCTACCACTGCCACCAATTAGTTCTTAAATTCCACAATTTCACCCACACAACCATCGAAGTGTCTGAGCTATGAAGGTGG
Source organism: Taenia multiceps (assembly GCA_001923025.3). NCBI lineage: Eukaryota > Metazoa > Platyhelminthes > Cestoda > Cyclophyllidea > Taeniidae > Taenia > Taenia multiceps. Next base: position 5,233,277 of record CM010317.1, on the reverse strand, counting down.
TGGCCCATTCCACCGCTGCAACAAACCAACTCCACCAGCCAACGTCTGTAAGGGGTCGTTGCCGATTCTTCCAACCGTAACCTGTGCATTTCCCCAGCTCCGCTGTTTATCACACTGCAGGATTGATGGCCTTTACGATAGAGCTTGCTCTCCGTTGCCGCCGAAGTTGCTACTTACGATTTTCCCATCGACCAAAGAACACACACTATTTGAAATAACCACATTCATTCTCAAACATTGGAGCTTAAGGCGACCGACATGGCTTTGACGCCAGGCCACGCAGCCTAGGCGCAAAAGTGAGGACTCAAAGTGACCCCTGAACCAAAGTCGAGATTTGAAATACCAATGTATTCAATTGGCACCTGTGATAGTTGAACAGGTCTTAATTCAACACTGGAGTTCTGGGTTGACGGTCAAATTTTACAATCCGCATCATTAAATTGAAGATAATTCTGGAGACATTTAACTTGATTTTCAAATCGAAAAGATGACAATAAAACCCTTACGTGGATCACTTCTCCCCACGCATTAGCTTAGGCTGCAAATGAAAGCATGAGGGAAACCCAAGGATTGCAGCCAAATAGGAAGGAAGAGATGGGAAGCGTTCAGTGGAATGGACTAAATCCAAGCTTTTGATGTAAGATGGTGAGTGAGTGTCGGAGAGCAATCGAAAGGGATGCGGTGGCGTGCGTTTAGATTGAGCAATTTCGCGATGATCAACGAATTGCAAATAATAACGGTGTGAGAAAAACTCAGGCCGTGAAACCATCAAGATAGGCGGGTTGAGAAATATTTGATCCAATCGATGAAATCTGGGGCTGTTGATATGAGTTGGTGTGGTTACCTCCAACATTCGTTTTTATTCATTCTCATGCATGCGTTTTGATATGGAAAATTAATGCTGTTCTATAAGCAGCAAATTACGATAGCTAAATTACTAGATCTGTCTGACTAGCATGATCTCATTTCAATCTTTTGCTGCAAATCTTTCGTTTGTAGAACTTTAGTGAAACTGAAGCGCGCAATTCGGTAGGACGCTAAATAAGTAGTGTTGAGGTTGAGGTTTCGGGCGATTACCATTGGCCAAATGATGTCTTGTTTGGCTGGCAAGATGGAAATAATCCTTGTTGCAGAACCCCATTATAGTCAAGGGTAGTAGTCGCGGAGGCAACGCTTAATCAGATCTACAAGTTGGTCGCGACGCTAGGTGTCCTCAAGTGGGGTCATTCTGATCTGAAAAAATGCGGTGATGGTACCATCCAGAAAGGTCTGCTTTCAGAAGTGCACTATTGATGCATTCTGATGCAAGGTCAGCAGTTGTCGTCCAGTGGCAAGGAAGGTGTTTAAACATAGTTTGCAATTAGACGTAATGTTGGCACATAAGATTCCGAAAAAATGCTTTGTTCACTTTGTGGTCTTTTTGAAGACTTCACCTCTGCAATTCTTTCAATCCACCTTCTTGCAATTGTTTTTAAGCCAGTCCAAGTCATGATCACCTTCCAATGCGGTGGACACCGTTCCGGAAAGGGCTGAGCGATAGCATTCACACAACCGCTACCCGGAAGGTGTGACACTGGGAACAGGCCACGTTGGTATCACCAATTTGTAGTAAGCCAGTGGACTCCCCCGGAGCTGTGGCAAATTCTTTTAGCTGTGAATACCATTCAGTTCCAGTCTTTTGAGGGATTAGCATTTTAGGGAAATCACTGATTGCATCCACCCCCATATCCCCTTCTTTCCAAGATTTCAAGTTGAATTCAACTGACTCGTCTGCTATCGTCGACAGTGAAACGACTTCCATCGGCCTGAATGCATTTAATAACTGCTCTGACAGGATAAGCCAATGACTAACACAAAGACACTGAATTGACATCAGTTCTGAACGTGTTTAGAGCTCCGTAACACTGCTCCGAAATTGTGCTCCAATCGGGGACACTTCCGCCCATCATCTTGCTCTGTTGCCACGACGACAGGTGCTTTGACTAGACAATTGAGAGGTTAGGTCACGGATTTCGAGTGCTCTGTCAGAAATCACTTGCATCTCGAGCAGTCCCAACTTGATTTCCTATTTAATCCTCTCTCGAATCAGCGCAGCTACATGACCCTGACCTCGTACAATGTGAACCGAGATTCCCGGTGGCAAGACTCCAAAAATAGCTGATGACAAGTGACGATTCTGCAAACTGCATATATCCACTTCCTGGATGAATCCCTTATCCAATTAGAAAGTTTAGTTTGAGTTCCCACTCGACAGCCCTCCCAAGTCCTTTCAAATTTTGCATAAACATTCGCACACGAGGGTTTTCCATCCCTCAGCCTAGCTCGCAGGACAGACTTTGAGAAGTGAGTTGGTTTCTGAAACAAGCGATTAGTCGATGAGTGCATAACTATGCGCTGCAGATGCTTTTACTTGTGAAACATTAGAATGGTTCATGACAACCACAAGCACTTCGTTGCTTGTGGAAGGCATTCAGTGCTTTCCTCAGACCACATTCTACGCTGAGCATTCATTGAAGATGGAGCAGTTGACCTGTTTGCGCATTGACAAAGTGTGTCGAATCATGCCTTTTAATGACGTGAATGTGAGATTCAGGCTGTACTGCACCATTCCCAACCACGTGTCATCAATGACCATGGGTTTGGTGAAGTGCATTGTCAGAGCGGTAGCTCCACATGCTGTAGATGCCTAAGTACTCCAAAGGATGCATTGGCCAGGAGATTTCGAGCCTCGAGAAAGCACACTGTGGATGCCTGCTAGTGTTCCGAAAGACAGGATTCACCATCACTTCAAAAGCGTGTTTTAGGTTATCTCGCAGTTTCGACGTTAAGCCAAGAATGAAGTAGACCAACTTGTTGGTATTTACGGCATAGTCGTCGTCAAGAAAGTCAAAGGTGGGTTTGTAGGGTCGACAAAATCGAGCAGCCCATTGGAATGTGTGGAAGAGTTTCAGCGGCAAGTTGTAGTAGGAGTCCTCGTAGTCACCAACAAGTAGGTCGTCGTGTTCCTTCATTTCCCTTAAAAGTATTTTCCTCGTTTTCGGTGGAAAACGCGAGTACGCCATCAGCTTTTGTCCTGCTCTATTGCGGAGTGTTACACTAAATCCGTCTCGTTGAAACACATTGCTTAGCAGTGATCGTGGCAATCCAATGAAGAAAATGAGGTGGATGCTAATGTTGAGATGCAAAAGGTGGTATGGCTTGCGTAGATGACTTCTCTCCTCAAAATTGTGGACGCCTGACTTGTAAACAATTACCATATTCGGACGGAGCGACCCGCCACTGAGCCCAGTTTTGGCCTGTGTGGGTGTGAGGGGAGAGCAGACATGGGAGGGAACATGGAGAAATCGGATCCGTGGATTAAAGATTAGAGGCTGAAATAACATTGCTGAGTTATGCAATATGGTTTGTGGGATGGTGTTTTGTGAGAGATAGAAATGTCATGATGAAAATATTGAATAGCGCTTTATGCACACATAGAGGCAATCATATGCAGAACAACTGCATCAGGTAAAGGATCTAATTCACCCACAGTAAGACGTTAGCATGGAAAGATGTTTGGGATTCTCTGCTATTTGTACGCGCTTACCTGTGAGATTGGTTTGCCATTGGTTATGGATTGCAGTGTCTCCCTCAAAGGAATGGACTGGGGATAGAGTTGGTAGACACGACGATCGAAATTGGGCAACCACTCGGCATCCGAGATGCTTGCTAACTCCTCGAATCTCAAGCGTCTGCTGCTTCCATTTATTCGTGGTCAGCGCGGCCTGTGGGTCGAGTGTATTGGCAAAGCTCTTGTAGCACAGACGCAACTCATATTGACCGATCGGATTTACCAAAATTGTATCGTTCCATTTACACAAAGTGCTGCAGGAAGGTGGATGTCTCAACTTATCCTCTGTGGTACTGACGCTAAAGTAGGCAGAGTAGATGTTGAGAGTGTAGATTAGGCACACACAGAGGATGAGCAATGCCGCCTTCAACTTTGTAGAGGAGAAGGAATTAACAAAATGTTGCATTGGTTGGAAGCGAGGTGAGCTGCTTGTGTTTCGATGAAGGGCTTGAATCATTTGTGTGTACTGCATATGCATGTGCACCTTAGCAGAGACGACTCAATGTGAGCTATAACGTTTCACACTTCGCTGTGACAGGATGATATGCCAGCGATACTTGCTACTTGAGTGGTTGCGTCCACCTCACAGCGTCTTCCCGCAGTGCGTGAGTAGAAACACAGACCGTCACACCTCACCCCTATCATCGACTGCGGCACTACACTCTGCACACACCTCTCCACCTTAATGTTTAAATTGCTTTGAGTAAGCGGGATCGCAACTTAAAATACATCTACCTAATGCAAACACGGACTGGCATGTTATCGAGTAGTGCCAGCGGTAACTTGGACGCAGTTTCGCCCATTTGCCTATTTCAACTCAAGAAAGGATCCATTTGTTAAAAGGTGTCAGTGTGCTTCATGAAAATAGTTCTGCAACGTTGCTGAACTCACTTTGCGAAGCAAAACCCTTGTTTTGAAGAGCGAGTGCCTACATTCTCGGCCACAGTGCCAAGCCTCAGAGCGGCCCCAATTGTGGAATCTGCCTAGTAGAATAAACTTATCTCCACCACCTCACTTCAGTCCGATTGGTCCAATAGCCATCTACTGCAACATCTCTTGCAAGCATCCACTTGACTGATGTGAGCATAGCTTTCATCAACTTGTCAGTCAGACTATCGCGTGTTTCAACAGCCCAGCCAACTACCGTCCTTAATGAGAGCTTTGCTTCTCTATGCAAGCAATTCCTACTCTCCCAATGTTGTTCAAGTACTCCTACTGCAGGAGTGATGAGTTCTCCTGCCTTAATGGTATAAAATATGCTTTCTCTAAGTGAACACATTCGCAGGACGCCACGAGGAGGGCACTGAAATGAGCCAATTACCGTGACACTTCAAAATCATTTGATCGGTTTACCGCAACCCATTCCATTTGTGGCACATTTTACACCGCCCATCTCTTGACTGATAATCATCTGCACGCACTGCCAATATAGGCTTTGTCGGCAGATAAGCTTCACCACTCCCCTCAACTGCTCCTCCACTGTTTTCCCACTGCTCCTGTACTGTGCTCGTGAATCCCTTCTCACGGCTGCATCAAAGGCAGTCTCCACTGTTATCAGTCAGTTTTCCTGTTCAAAACCAGTCAGTGCTACTTGCAATCACTTGAGCGAGACCAGAAAGCAACTCAACTTTGGCCATGACCTCCTGAATGCAAGAAATATACGCTTAGTGATTTCCTGTGCAAGGGACTTTGAGTGAAGACGTTACATCAGACGGCGAGGAAGAATTGGGAAAACTGGTGAACAAGATGGGGAGGAGGGTGTCAGGGGTGGGAAGGAAGGGGAGAGAAGACGAACGTAAGAATCAGGCGGTAGGAGCATTGGTTACGAGGATCCAACCCAAGTTGCTGAGTGTGAAGCAATCTTCCGTGAAGACCTCTCGCAGCTCAAACGGTGGCACCTCTTTCAGCAGGCAGACAGAAACGGTGGAGGGATAGAATTAGAGGGACTTTTAACCTGCCACCGCTACACACATATCGTACTCAACCCTCATCTTGCTTAACCATGATTAAATAACAAGCCTTCTGTTTCGAAAGGAGAGTGTGTCCTGCTTCCCTGTGCACCACTCATGACTGGCGACAGATGGTTACGAGTCCACGCATTGCATGACATTCAACAAACGAAATTTTCGCAATTGACTATGCGCCTATCCAATGACTCTCGTTATTATTCTTCCCCACTTAAAAATGCCTTGTCTACTCATTCACTAATGATACCCACTTCGGCCAAACGGTCTCAGTGAGTGAACATAAACTAGTCAGGTGTGGTGGATAACGAGAGGATGAAGCCGCAATGTCCGTCTGACTAACTTGGCTTCGGTTCGAATTCTTAACATTTTACTGCAACTTAGCATTACTCTTGAACAAGCCACCACCTCACCAAGCACTTCCCCTAAACTACTTGTTTTAGTCGTGCTATCAACTTCCGTCTTTCACAAGGTGCGTTACTCATTTTCAAATGCAAAGGCGCCTGAATGGAAGGTCCTGCACCGGAGTTGACCGCGCTCCAGGCACACAATGTAATCGTAAGTCAGACTTTCACTTCCAGAGGTTTTCATTGATCCCTCAATCTTGTCGTCAGACCACCACAGTGCACCCGTGAAGGAGCTAGGACTCACTAATATCCTAAATGCACTTTTATAGCATCTTCCTCATTTCAACTCACTTCTTCTATCGTGGATCATCTTCATTACCTACACGTGACGTGGGTCAACCACAAACACTGTGGCCAGTCTTCGAGATCTACATCACAGGAGCGACGCATTCTAGATCACCAACGTGCCTCCCTATTAGCACCAACGAGGCGTCCACTGCAGCGTACATCGTACCATCTGCATCCTTCCACTGGCTCCACAATGGCATCCCAACACACCGCCTCATGTTAGACTTATCCACGATTTGAGCACATCCACACCTCCAAAGACTGTTGTCGCTTCCTTCACTCTCATTCCATTTGGAGCCTCAAGTGCAGCCCTGTACTCAATAAAAGAGCGACTGATAAACACTAAGTGAGTCCACAATTTAAGTGGCCCCTGTCTCACCCACCAATGCAGCATGTCATCAACTCACTTCTGATGCTTCCGGGGGTCGCACAGCACTACGACTTCAATTCGTGGACATTCATGAGTACGAAGCATGACCACCAAACCGCTAGCTTCCTTGGCGCTAAGCTGCATCGACTCACAAAGAACCGCGGTTGTGGCGTGCTCCACCGCATTCAGGTGGACTGTTAACTCTCGGCGGCCAGTCACAGTTAAAACGGAATAAGGGTTTTCAAATACTTTACACGTGGTTTAAAATTAATGTACTTGCTTCCTTCCAAATGCTGCTGCTGCGTCTTTGTTCCACTCACCACCACTTCCAACACAAGACTGCAAGGTATTAGCTACCACTCATCTCTCGTACTGGCCATGCTACCGCATTCTGGCATTGAGTATCACACGAAAATCAAAATACATATCACGTTTTGACTCAACAATCAGTTGCTACTCGATCTGCCTTCGTTTAACAGAGACATCCCCTACTGGGTAACAATGCGTAATTATCGCTTCTTCTGCCCCACAAAACTACCAGTTCTAACCGGGTTGACAGAGGCGCTCAGATGAGTGGACCCACCTGCATTCCAGTCATGACAGGAACAAGTTCGAGACTCAGCTGCGTCGAGGCTGCAGGAGCCAGACTTTCCAGACGTTGATGAGTTACTCCCGTCCAAACAGAGGCCGGGAAGGCTGCCATCGTTGCAGCAGCTGCAGTGGTTGCAGATGCTGTCCCAGAACCACTAGTGTTTGCAGTCGTCGTTGCAGCCATTGTTGTGGCCGTCTCCGGTCGGGAGAGCAGGAGTTCCAGCACACGCGAACTGAGGAGGACGATGGTCAGTGGAAGGTGAACAGGCAAAATCAAGGGACACGCCAAGGGGAGAGAAAGCCAACCTTCTGTTTGTGATCTCACAGACCACTTTAAAGGGCTCTTCAACGGCAATCTGTGTTGGAAGTTTGATGATATCCAGCGAGACATTGAAGTAATGCGGCATCTAAAATACTTTTGAAAGCAATGTTTCCAAATGCTGCATTACATATGATGATTTCAGCGCTGGTACGAATGTGATTTGATTGTTTCGGATGATGTGCACCGCCTCGAGTAGTCTTTGTCACTATTCACGCTGGCACTTTAAATGACTCCCTGCAAGTAGAGGTTGCAAAAGCCGACTAGAAACGCCTCTTTCAAATTGTCCACCGTCGTGTGATGTGGGCGCATTCCATAGGCAGACGAACCCCGCTAATGAATCAACCGATCATGCAAATGGGCGTTTTGAAAATAGCATGAATGCTGACTCTGACTCATCGATGACTTCATAAGCTTCGTCCAGAAGAGACAATGCAGAGAAGTGTGGTTAAGAGAAATCGGACAGTAGCGAATCGTGTGTTACAATCAGCTTGATTGAGTTAGAACAATGAAGCAGAGAATGGATCATCTTGGTCGGAGAAGGATTGCACTTTCGGCGTTGAGGTGGTAATCAAATCGACTATAAAGCTGATGCTACATGAAAACAGCACAAAATCGCGGTTGTGATGGTCGCCCGCCCACCCTCAAAGACTATGGCAGCACAGGTTTTGGGAAGAGAGGACAGGTTTTCTACCTGAGAGAACCATTCACTCACTCTCATGATTTAAGCACATGGATCTTCATCAAATTTGAGAATCACTGAGCAAGAAATAATCGAAGATGGCTTGCAAGAGTCCACAAAGCATCCGACTTATGCGTTCAGATAAGGATTTTTACGTTACCTCCTCGTAATAGAGAGACGTCTTCCCTCACTCTCACGTAGAACACGTTGTTTAAGCTCTAAATAGGACTGAGTGTTGCAGTTAGACATCTGAGGTAACAGTAATGGCCGTGGGAGGGAAAAGCGAAGAATGGAAGTCTAAGGGAAGAACCTTGCAAGGCGAGGCCTTGGGATGCAATGAACAGGGCGCTTGACCAGGAATCAGTTCCTTCAGTCTTCGTCACTGAATGACTTTCCTGCCTTTCTGCACATCAATGCCATTTGTACATTGGTACGCGTTAATGAGTCATCGACGAAGACTTGAGACACTACAAATGTCTAACACAAAACTGGATTAAATCCTATCACCCCACAGTTTTAAAGAGGTTGCGCTTTACCTCCGTGCCCGACATTGAAGTACCGCATATTCCAACTATCCAACTTGATGGGATAGTTGTTCACTTTGCCAAACAACCTCAACGACTTGCGAGAGTGAAAACAGATTGCTCCCACAGGACGTGAAAGTCGTTTGCATCAGAGAGATGCTTCACTCCTCTGAGCCAGTAAATGGTCTTTTTCAAGCCGAAAACAAATATGACCAGCACCAAGTGGGCGCCTACCTGAAATAATAAATAGGTGAAAAGTAAAAGACAAACTTCAGATGGAGCATAGTGGAAATCATGCACAACAGCGCCAGCCTCCAATGCTTAGTTCTCTTGGCATGAATGCCATGCGGTACTGCTTTTAGTACTGCTTTTGTTGAATGTCCCTAATTTATGCTCGGTTAGGACGCATTGCCCTCTTGGAATAAACTATTCAGTTAACGTAATGGCAAAAATGCTCCTACCCTGGTGCCAAATATGCACAAAAAAATTACTTTTGGCTAACAAGTGAGACTTAGCCCCTTCATCAACCTTAATGGGGTAGTTGAGAACTTACTTTCCGTCCTGTTTCTCGTGAGTTCATTTGTTATTGAGACACTTAAACACCTTTGGACCGAAAGACAAAAAGGAGAGCTATTTAATGCACATGGATGTTTTGTAGCTAGAATGATAGCACTGCATTTTGTTATAGAAAAGTGGAAGTTTTCCACCCTTGCAGAAACACACAAAGGAGTGTTATTTAGAGCTTGTTGTTGAACTTCTCAAAACCTTTTGACAAGCAATCAACTACTGCAGAAATGGAAAACATTCGGCAGAATTTCACAAGCCAGTGCTTCGCGCAAGATCACCCTGAGTATTTGGGAAGCGCCAAATTTTACTGCGTTCACCATTACGGCCAAACAATTTCTTATTTATGCAATCATATCTCATCACAAGTGTCTATGCGTTGATTAGGCTGGTGGCATCAGCAATGCAGTGACTGAATATTCATGCGAGTAGCCGCCGTCTTTGGACTAAGCACCTAGGAAGGCACTACAATCAGGGTCGTCACTGTCGGATAGGTTGACGTAGGGCAGTCTTTGAAGTGCTTGCATTCAAACCGTTCAACTGTCTTACAGCTGACCAGCTTGGCGGCTGAGCGTCACCACCACCACCACTGTGCAAACTTTGTTTACAATGTGCTGCAGATGCAATTAGGCATCCGTGGATTTGGATTGCGCTCCTCCATCAAGTGAGAAGCACTCATTGCCTATCAATGCACGGGTGTATCAACTCAGCCTCCGCCATCGTTGGTTATCATCAAACCTTAATTAATGGAATGAGGTGGGCTGGACTGGCGCAGGAGATGTGCGCCAGTGGTAGGTCGCATTTGGCATTCGCTGCTGCTGGCTCTTTTGTGGGTGTAACCTCGATACACTCATGACATGACGTGGGCATGTCTTCGATTAGCTGCCAGGTTTAGTACTCGCAAGAGTGCTTACTTTTTGGTCAAATCGACCAAAATCAAGGCTGCTTCAGGGTCTGGTTATCACTTCAACAATTATTGAGCCCTTTCTAGCTCGGCATTTCGACGTGGTTTTGCTTGATCATTCCGTTCCACATCACCTAGCCTTGCCTAAATAGCCGCTCTAATGAGCCCTACTGTTAAATCTTGCCATCTTCCAACTTGGCTTCGGTTGTGACCTCCACCCCGAATGCTCGACTCACCTCCCGAACGCCCTTTCCCGAAATTGTGTTCCATCATTGATCACAATCTCGTTGCTAGCCATGCACCTCGGTGGCTTTTGAAGCTACCTGCAATTGTGCATTGGCTCGTCTCAAGACAGAAGTCCCGAATGTGCTTTATGAGACGCGAATTGAGGTGGAACTTGGTCACAGATGTGCCAAGGTTGGGTGGGTGGTGAGAGAAGTTGGACGGAGCAATGTCAGCCTAATACGAATGATGGACCAGCAAAATAGTCAAAAACTAGAGATGCCAAGCAATGATGTGGCTTCGCAGTAGGGTGGAACGTCAGAGAGGATATTAGTGTCAAGTTATAGCAGGGCACAGCGTGCTCCACAGTAAATATACGCCAGTCAGGAAGACGAAGCAATTCTACCCGAATCGCGTCACATGGAGGTGTGTTGAGGGGAAGTGATGGGGGAGAGAGTAGGATTCTTTGTCAGCACCTGAATTATGTGATCCCGTGTTCCCCAGTCAATATTGATGGCTATACTTCCAGCCAATATATGCCTCATCCACTTTTTTGGTCTTTTTGAAGGCTTCACTCTCGTGGTTCTTTCAAACCACCTTCTTCATCTTGTTAGCAAAACATTTCAGGTGGTCAAGAACATTTTCCCACGAACTGGACACCACTTTGAAAGGTACTGAGCAATAACATCCTCGCACCTGCCATTGGGGGTCGGGCAAACCTCTGTCGCCCTCGACTGTTATGGATGTAATGCTGGGCACATTCACACCGGTATCACCAGTTTGTAGCGAGTCAACAAACCCCCTTAAATTTGTGCCTAACTCTTTTCGGTTCAAATACCGTTTAGTTCCGGTAATCTGAGTATTAGCATTGCGTGGGAACCACTGACTGTTTCCAACCCAACGTCTACTTTATTTTAAGATCGAAAGTCAAATTCAATTGGTTCGCCTGCTGTCGTCAACAGAGAAAAGACACCCATCGAAGTGAATGCATTCAAGAACTTGTCTGACAGAATAATCCAGTGACTGTGGCGAAAGCGCTAGTTTGATGCCATTTCCGAACGTGTTTAGAGCTCGAAAACACCGCTTTAAAATTGCCCTCGAGTTGACGACACCCGCTTGCCCGTTGCCAAGATCATCTACCACCACAGCACCATGTTCCTAAAGACAGCTACCTCAGCTAGCAGTCGCATATCCATGACCTTGTACAGTGTGAACTGAGATTCCTGCCGATTCGTTAAACTTGTCATCACAATAAACAAATCTTCCCACCTCAATCTGCCACAAGCTGCTCACATGACTAGGAAACTAAAGAATTTTCAATGCCATGACACCACTTTGGGTACTTTATAGGTTTGCGGCTGAACTCTGTTTTAGTAGCACCCTTAGTGTCGAGGAAACCGATTAAACCATCTTTTTGATGTTGTCAAGTCAATTCAAGACGTAGGTAGCAAAACAGATAGACATCGACACAGAGGGGTGAGGATGATGGGGTAGACCGCTCATGGGGAGACCTCAATGTCGATCACAAACGCGGAGATACGGCGGGGGAGATCGAAATTGCGCAGCACTTTCAGACGCACGACGCCCAGACGGCTGACCGAATTCTCCGGAGACAAAGGAAGAATGTCCGTTCAACGGCCCCGGAGGCAGGTCGGATCTGCTGAAAACGCATTGAACCAGGCAATAGCAACACGTTGGGTGGGCAGCTGCAAGACGCCCCACCAATGCGCCAGAAAAATCCGAGGAGATTCTGAGCTATTTCTTCAGAACCAGCGAGTCACTAAACTATAAACTAAACTAAGGACGGTGGAATCAGAACGCTACTGACGACCACCGCGGTCATACAACTACCGAATAACAAATTAGCAGTGGGAAAATGTGTTCCCAATGGATCTTACACTCCAACTCTGAGCACGTGGTCATCAAACGCTTTGGACCAAAAGGCTTTATGCCATTGAGAAGTGCTTGTAGATCATTGCAGACACACAAGACAATACTAACATACCTTAAAACGGTTTAGAGGCAGAAGAAGGACACTAATCCAACTCCTGCAAGGTTGGCCATAACGAAGCCTCCCACGCCTCAAAGTGCCCTCAAGAACAAGTTGGAGGCCATAGAAATTCGTTCTGACATGCCAAAAACCTCATAAGCTGTTACCTCTAATCTATTAACTCCAGTTTTGTCTGCTGCACGCGAAGCACGTTCCAAGTGGATTACACTTTCTATCATAGTAATCCACGGAGCTTCTCAGAAGCACCGACCAATAGACTTGTCTATTGCCTCGCCCTCAGAGCACTTCGAAATCACCTACACCGGTTCCGTTATGCAGTTCATTTTAGAGGGACGCGATTAAATTTTCCCAGCTACCCATCACATCTATGTCCAGGTGTTAAAGTGTTAGAACAATTGATGCACCTTAAGGGTTGTTAAAAGAAAACAGGAACAATCACAGTGACGTGTAACAGCAACGCTAACGGGCATGAGCGCACTCCTTTGATGAGATGATGGTAGATGACCTGGACCTTACCACCAGCATGCAAAGCAGTCACACATACCCACTGCTTAAGCCAAAAATACGCTTGCTGCTTCTTCATAATAGCGTCCACAAATATGACGCTTAGGGCATTGTGCTCACAGAGCGTTACCCAAAACCAAACCCCAAGTTCAGGGTACGCATTCCACTTCATCCAATGAATAAATGAAAGAAAGTGCCTGAGATGAGTGGATGAAAATGCAATCCAAGATGGTTAAAGCAATATCAAGGAAAACAAAATTATGAACCACCCTTACTTGAATCTTTTAGTAGCACATCCTGAACTCCAAAGAGCTCCAACGGTAGGAAAAGACTTCGATTGTCGGGGAATGCGGGAAGCAAGATTGGAAACAGGGTTTTGCGTATCATCTTTGATGAAAAAGCTGCCAAAAATTCAAAGTAAAAAGGGACATAAATCCTCCATTTCTTGGACCCCTCTCGAGTCGACGTTGACCTCAAGGCGTACGGGACTTCCCATTTCCACCCAAAATACTACTGATGTTGTTTCAATATTCTGGAGGAAAGAAAACTTTGCCACTTCGAAACCCACGTCCGATCTTTTAGTTATAACGTTTACCACATTACTTCTAAAACATGGAAGCAATACAAGCACATAGGCATTCCCACAATCAAGGTGTTTGGCCATGCAGATTCTGGCTACTGAACGTGCACAGCAGAAATGTTCAGTGATTCGGAACGCACCGTTCGGAAAACTGACGTCAGGACTGAAATAAGCCAATCGAAAGACATGGAGTGGCTCATTTTAAAGGTAGTCGTAATTCATAAACGAGAACCCGATGCGTTTTCCAATTTGAATGGTTCAGTCAGGGCTAACAACAGGCGGCGGATGGGTGAGATTTCACCTATGGCCCCAACAATGGTAACACGTGACACGGGAGAGACAACGACAATCCAAGATGCACCGCATTTTAGAAAGCGAGGCAACAATTTTGGGGATTAGCTGACCTCCACCTCCCCTCCCTTCCCCTTTCCAAGTAATAAATCGCTCATAGATTACTAACATCCCTAATTCACAGGTTAGCACCTTGCCTTAAAAATTGAGGGTTTCCGAGTTGCAATTATGGGCACCAGGTTGATGCTTCAGCCTTTCCTACGGGTTCGTGTCAACATCGGCGCATAAAAACCAAAAAGAAAAGATCAAAACAGCATGCAAGCAGCCACCTATGGTGGGACTAGCCATTTGGCAAACCCAAGACAACCAGAAACTGTAGCGAGAACGCTGAAGTGAAAACCAATTCTAAACCCTACTTCTAACACACACTTTAACAGCACTAATAACAGCGGGAAAATTCGCACACTAAGCACTTTTCGCCCCAGTCTCAAAGAAAAAAATAGAAGCTTGAATGGAAAGCTAACACCAAAGCTCCCAATGACAAAGATGTGATGGGGCCGGTAAATGTGGAAAAAGATTATGCAATAAAAACTCATAAAAATCCATCTTGTGGCTCGACAAACCTAAGCAATGTGATGGGAGCAGTAAGTAGATGAATGACAACTAGGTTTCCAAATGCCATTTTCAAAATCGTTCCAAGTGAATAGGTTGTCAAACGCTGTAGAATTGGAGGAGTAAGCGGGCGCCTAGGTAAAATCTTAAATGAAAATTACGACAACGCTCTGATGAGAGAAGGCAATAAAAATGTATGGAAAATTCGTTTCCCGATGACCTTAAAAGGACATCATACATGCACCTAGATCGACTTCTAACTGCCGAGACAGATAAAGGTGGGGCACTTCAGCTTCGTGAGGCATCAGCGCTACAAGAGCGATGCAAATGAACCACAACATAGCCCCAGGGCACACGCAAACGAAAGCGGGATCTTGCTTGAACGGACGAACACAGCACTCCGAGAACATGGTCACCAGGGTACCCACGTCAATGCTAGTCTTGGTGAGATCCGTTGCGGTGCACACTATAAAGGCCGTCTTGGAGGCCAGAGTGATGTTGGAACGTCCACCTGTAGGAGAGGGATTTAACTAAAAGGACACCACTAAAATCTACCCCTTCCCTATTGCCCTTTCATCTTTCCATAATAGTAGTCAGTTACGCTACCGACACTGACTTTAGCTAGTAGCATCAGAACCTCCCTTTAACAAGTCCATCACCAGAGCCTCAGATGAAAGTCAACTACTCAAGACATTGAGACACTTGATTAATCCAGTATGACGTCCATGTCTGTGCTACTAGCTTATTATTTAACGGCTTTACCGAGTTCTTGAAAGGGTGCAATTATCCCCAGATCAGAATACTTTACATCTATATCTACAGTTTATGCAATCAGTCAGCATAAACTGGCAAGGAACGTATGCGACGGCCGGCTCGATTAAGAAAACCGGAGTTTCGCATGCGAGTGATGCGGGTGGTGAATGCGTTGAGGACCATTTATAGACATATAACCATAGAAAGAAACATCCAAACATTCAAAGAGTCAAGGATACCCGCCTTCTGATTGAGCTTCTAGCCTCCAAGCCTTTAGAGCGTGCAACTGCTAGGCGTGAACGAAGAGATGAAAGAAACAAGAATTTGGCGAAGGTTGGAGACAAACAGCTATCACAAAAGTGACCAAAGACGTGTCAACGGTAGTCACAGCAACTGCTCAACCTCTCTGAGATGAAATAGCCCATCCCATATCCCACGACCCAATAATGCAAGGATGAAAGGTGGTCGGAGACTCGCTACTAATGATAGGAGGGCATGGAGATCATCACGCCTTTCAAAGCTTTAATCAAAGGATACACCGACTTCTCGTGAATGATATCCTGATAAGCTTTCAATCGGATTCATTATACAATGTAACCGCAAAAGGACATAAACAAGTGAACGGTCGAAAAAGATGCAAGTTTGTGGGGAGGGGGGAGGAGGCGAAGGGGTGGAGAAGGTCGCACACTCATCGAGTAGAGCTGCGTTTTTTTAACAGCTGTGCACGTCCTTGTCTGGTTTAACAGCCTGAAACGGATGTCTCCGGGTGGCAATGCAGTGTGTACAAAGAGTGCCACCAGTGTCCAAATCCTGCGTTCCTGTAGCGGCGAGACTACGCTTCCTATCAGCTTGAAGAAGGACGGGCAGGGCGGACCCTATCAATGCCTGGCAGACAGGTTCATCAGTTCTGTTGAAACTGCTTTCTCCCAGCCTCAAAAAGTATTGGAAACTAGTACAAAACGCACTCGATGACTAAGATTCGCTTAATCTCTTCGCAGAACCCGCCCTGGGAGAAACGCCAGGCTTTTCCATCGACAGAATATCTGCCATTGCCTGAAGTTGGTAGATCCAAGTCAGGCAAAACACATCGGCGCCTTATTCCACACCTGCAAAGATTTGTGCAGAAATGCTTATTAATTAGAGTTGAGAATGGCATTCTTCTATAAATGCGAAAATATATTAGCAACAAAATTTTACAATTCCCGCGGCATCCATCTCCGACCCAGTAAAAGGCCGAATCAACTAGCAGAACACCTTGTCTCGAGCACAAAACCCGGATGAAAGTGGTAATAGCTGCAAGCTTGTCTTGTTGGAAAGGGGCTAACCACTAGATCTCAATGATTGGCATTTCAACAAACGAAATGTTCTGGGGAGACTCCCACATTGATTCAAATTTTACTAACGGTTAAACCACCCACGTCTCCATCGCACTTTTGATTCGTGGACGGCTAGTCCATCTCGCGTGTGATCATAGGACATCCGATGCCAGTGGCAACCCCAAGAAAAGGTGGTACTCATCAGAATAACCATCGTCATTATAACCAAACGCACCAACCAACATTCTGGTGCAGTTTATCATGTAGACCAATAAAGCTCGCGTAACGCCTGGCGTCCAATCCGACGTCTCTTGACGCCGCACACACAGCGCAGGGACAAACAAGCTTCACTCTCAAGGGAAACATTGGATGGGATAGCACACCTCAAAGGCTTCAGCACGTTTTGAACCCTTCAAGGGAAAGTACATGACCCCTACGCTCCCTGTTGCTATCAACCTTATCGAGTTCTTCGACATGACAGCCTGACACTCCGAAACGACTGACCAAAAGGCAATGAGCATCGAAGTTCAATGATCATCAAGCCGATGAGTGTTGGTCACCAAAATACACACCAAAATACTTGTTTTGAAAAAGGCGTTGAGCTCGGATGAGACCTCCTACACAATGGAGATCATATCAACTGACAGACACCTCGATCCTGCAGGTAGCCACGTAGCTCCCATCTTGGTCCGCAACAACTCCGGGCTCTCTAACCACCAACTGCTATCCGGAGGTAATATTTGCCACTTGAAAAAAAGCGACTGCTTATTGCCTCGTCAAGTCCCACTTCATAGGCAAAGCAGAGGTCATTTGATTCGTGGTCAGCTACCAAGAACTTGGCTGCAGATACAGTGGTGTGCTCCCATAGCTGCGACCAAACTTTCCAAAAAAAATCTTCTCCGAAATTGCCACAATAGACATTACCAGGTACCTGGAATACAATTCCACGATACGGGCCCTCTCTCCCAAGCATGCCATCTTGGCAGCAACGAAAATTGAAGCCGCGAAAAGGCATGGAAAATGTTAGCTCTTACCACACACAAAAACAATTTTGATGTCGCTGACCCTATTCCTCAATGACAAAGTAGCCACTTCAAGTCGGCAGGGAAGATAACACTCATCACCACCGAACTTGCACTACGAGTAAGCAACCTGGCTGATAGAGAGACAACAATGCCACTTCGTCAGATTACAATGGCGGACAGTGCGCCATACTGCACCAGTGAAGTAGAATAATAATCAAGCAGGCATTGAGACGGCAATGGGTTCCAATTTATTAACAAAGCAACTTACTGCTAAGGCGGATGCTCCAATGTCAAGTGAGCGCACCAACACAGCCCAACATTTGGGAGGGATAAGCTAATAGAGGTAGTATAGGTAGTTACCTGGAAACACGACTGGCATAGAGGCAATGCCCACAGTTAGAAAGCCTGAGCTGACCGGATTCCATCAGCCAGCGCGATCTCAAAAGTAGTCAATCACAAGGAACCATCCGCATTAGCAAAGCGAAACGACCACCAAATTTCAACCAACGAATGGCGCGCACGTTCCGCGGCAAAGGTCGCTTCCGATGGGGAAGGATGTGGCCATCATGCGGTGATGCAGCGATGAGTCTTACTGAAACCTACTTATTAGTAAAAGCTATTTTACCAACTTCATTTATTTATTTATTTTGGATCCCAGCTGCCACTTTGAAGAGGGTTAGTTCTTCACAAAATCTAAAACCTCGTTTATCTCCACAAAAATGACTCGTTCGTTTTCTGTGCGAAAGCAGTGCCAGTTATAATATGCTGTCAACAGTAGCAGTTTGTGGACAACACGTGCGTTTCTAAAGAATTATGTTTCTGTCAAGTGTAGTCTGTCACGGTTTGCGCGGTCTGTTGGAGCGTACGTCCGTGTGTGCAGTGCGCGGTCGACTGCAACTTGTTTGGCTCTCGTGGAATTGCTCTCTAGGTATGTAAACTGCAAAGTTTACTTTTTAGATGGAAATGAGGTGTCTACAATGTGATCTGGTTTAAGTTTGCGAAGCATCCGATCTTGTGCGCCATTATGTCATCCATGGATGTGTCGCCCCGTGCTAAGGCAACCCACTAAAGTGTGTTTGATTGGCCTTTCTCTATTTAACCTTTTTTCATTCCTTCAAGCCTGTTCGACTGCAAGACTTTGTTGGTCGAAGTTGATTGGCTTATCGTCCACATGCCTACACGATAATTTCTTTGTCACTGCACTAGCTTTTGGTGATTCCACTACATAAAATAGCTCGCATATCCATTGAACTGCGGAGCGTTTGTATGCACTTGTCTTTGTCGTGAGGAGGCATGTGAAATCCTTGCACTGGGTTTTGTGATGGTCTTTACGTGAACACTATATTGCGGCGATGGTGAGAGCAGTCCTGTGCTCTCCTTTGCCCCGATTAACGTGTTCTTTTTACCACTACCAGAGAGCTGGTTTGCATTCAACGACGCATCCTCACTTGCCACGTCAACTTTCCCATCTGCTTCACTAGTGGGGCCACTTATTCCTGTGCCGGACCTCGATTTCCGACGTCGCGAAGTCTTATCGCTGCTGGTTCGTTTGGCGCTTGGGAGTAGTTGATATTTGCTTTTGGCGTGCTAAAATGAAGGCTATAAGGTTGCAGTCTAGAAGTCGGCTTCTTGAAGCCAGAAAAGCTCGCTTAATTGGAGATATCCACTGCTTTCCGACCCTGCCTGTCCTAGCATGTGCTTGGCAGGCGGACTACTCTCACTTGGCAGGTTACCAGTTTACTCCGTCGCAGTTATTTTGTCCTGTGTTAATTCATATGAACTATGTTAAACTCAACCCCCGTATCATGCAACTAAAAGCAACATTTGAAGTTGCTTTCTCTTCCCTTTCCTAATCAGTTAATTGGAGAGCGAAATGTGCAACTCGTTTCATGCTAGTACGCTCGCTTCATCAATGGGATGGAGTGTCTACACTTTGGACTTCAGAATTTATCTGCCATGTGGAACAAAATGGCAAATTTTTTTAAATTCGATGGGAGCTTTTGCATGTTGCTAAGGCTTGGAAGTTGTGAGGGTACTTTTCTTCATTTCCTTTTTGTGTTGTGTTTCCTGCGAGTAATGGCCATTTGCCCAGGCGTCCATTCCGTCTCTTCCTATGCAGTTTCAAGTGTCGGTGTTGCAGGGCGAAGGGCAGATGCCAAGACTTCGCGTGGTTGCATTGAAAGGCTGAACTTCGTTTTTGAAGTGTCGTTGGTTTTCAGGCAAGTAATTATTGGTACTTCGGCACAGTTATTTTTGTCCACCAATCCATCGCCACCGGGGCTGACGATGAAGTAGGAGGCCTTAAGTAGCGGAGTTGGCAGCATGCATATGAAGTCCCGATGGCCAAGTGCCAGCAGTCAAGGCTTCCTCTGGTATCTGCACCCAAAGTATAGTTTCCGTTTATGGAACTATTCACGGCAAGATATGTCCGTTTTCTTTGCTTGTTCGCGTGCTCAGGCAAGGTAGTACACGCTTCAAAGTGGGAGCTCACGCGACAGCACACAGCGGTGCGTAGGGGCATGTGAGTTGACTCCACACGCATAGCAGTGCAAACGAAGAAACTAATTTCCGAGGCGTGAAAATAGGATTGGTGCATTTATGCGCCCATCTCAACATCGTCTAGCCAATGCCCGGGAGACTGTCTTGGTAGCAAGAGCACCGGATTGTTGTGACCAAAACTGCTCGTAAACGTCTTTGTTGTGCTCACCGCCCTCACCAGAAGATTTGCCACGTTCTACGCCGTTGATGCGTATTGAGCTCCTATTCACAGGGAACACAGCTGCATTGTGAACTGGGAGCCATCGAAACCGGAATCGGAACCGAAATCCTCACTGATATCCGTCCATACGTCTGAGGGGATGTTTCATTCATTGCATGCAGGCTGAAACTCCCTGTTTTGGTTGATGGTCTTTAAATTGACCCACGGGTGACACGCGGATCGACTCTTACTGGTCGCGAAGGGACGCACTTTGTGCATGCTACTGGGTGTGATGAGTGCGGTGAAGTACATCTTTTGAGAGGCATCAGCAAAATCTACTTCGGATTCGTTGTGAATCCGAGGTTGGGGATTGTGAGGTTGGGGAATTTCCACAACTGATTGGTTAGTAAGCCCTTCTTTCCATGCTATCCGACGGTGTGGAAGCAATCACCTTCCTGCTCCTGTGTTGGGCTCAAGTGCTGGCCATGGAGATGTACCGGGAGAGGAGCATCGTTTCCGATAGGGCTGTCGAACTGTTGATAGGATGAACGTTCCATTTGTGTGTGCTCAGGCAATTCACCCCATCTTCTCAGCATTCAGATGAAAAGAAGTCTTTTCTCCATTGTTTGAGAAAACTGGTGCAGCACTTTCTAGGTAGCAACACGGATTGTTTACGGCTACTTCATTGCGGCTGTGCTCGCATGGCAATGCCTTGACCCAAGCACCACCATCAGCGTGGATCTCTACGTGTCAATTTTGGGTCTACTTCGCCTCCTGTTCTGCATGAGTTAGCTCAAGGCAAGTGGGAAGAAGACGAGGCGACTCGTAAAGTTCTGGCTAGCCCCGACGGCGCCATGACGTGTGAGTCTGGCACATCTGGGAGAGCTGAGACTAGGTGGGTGGGTAGTCAGAGTGCGACTGCATGCTGTCGGTGTGTTTGCCGAAGTCGAGCATAAGACCACCTACGTACGATCATTCTCTTTTGCTTCCAACTTTGTCTAGGTGGCGGAGATGCCTATCAGTCCATTTGGTGAAGAGAGGACGACTTCGGAATTGGGGAATACGTTGAACGTACTGTCCAGATGGCTGGTTGGCTTGGCTCAGCACTCACCGCTCTGACATTTTGAGCCCAGGACATCTGTGGAGTAGACATGAGGTATCCTCGAGCAAATCATTTATGCTTAACTTGCGCTCAATTTTTTTCTGTAGGTAAGTAGGTAGGCAGGCAAACGTGGGTTTTAAGCCCTTTTTCGCAATACCATTTATCATCGTGCGCTCTTCCACACAGGTGCTACCAGTGTGGCCTGCCACCTGCATTAACGGTGCGTGAATGGGTTCGCAACACCTGTCCGGCTGGTATCCACGGTCAAACATCTTGGCTGCGCCTTTATCCATTCGTGTAGAACTAAATGTCTCGATATAAGGTGGATACTTCTCCTATCGTCATTGCTTTTTGTTCTGCAACTATCGTCATTTTTCCTGCTTCAGCTCACGCAATTCTGGAACCGCGCATGCAAAGGCGCGATTTGACCAGTTGTGTCAAATGCCAACTACTGGGACGCAGAGGACATCAAACCGTCTGACTGGATGCCAATGGTGGGTGCCAGTAGAACTCGACGACGCAGCATCCACTCTGTCAGTGAGGGCCCTTTTTCTACCTCTATTGCCGAAGCCAGCTTTACAGAATGTCATGAAGTGTCCACTTTTGTCCATTAACTGTCTCGCATTCACCCTCAGTCACTGCACTGCAGCTTTTGCCGGTTTGTGTCCCTGTTTGATGGCGATGACTGTGCCGTTAAAGTAGGACTGTGTGGTGCCGCACGCCTTAACCAAAAACCGTGGAGTGGATCACCAAAGTGCGATGATTTCGAAAGATGAGTTGTCTATTTCTTCGCTTCTTGAAGGTGCTGTCAAAGTGAGCATCCAATGCGCTTGAGGATGTGCTATCTGCACACAAAATGAACCTCTAGCGAGGTTAAAGTTGAGTTCATCGAAATGCTAAGTAGTTGGCATTGGCACCGGTCAGGCTTGAGATGGGTGGTCGACTGGGCGAGATCTGCGTCACATAAATGGGGCCCAATTACCATCACTAAGGAGACGATTGTGCAAGTGTAGTGGTCCATGATTTGTTTTCCCTGCCTTGATGCTTCTTGGAATACAAAAGGAGGCGTAGCACCGGAGCAGAACGTGTATTTTCAACTTACAAAGGGATCGGGGCTATTGATGTGGTCTGGGGCTAGGTTGCCCGGTGAAGACACAACGGCGGAGTTCCTAAGTGATTCTGCTGCCAAAGGTTTGGAGCGTGGTCCTTGTTGCTCCTCCTGGTCAACCTCCCACCTGAGACATCACAACAAAGGCAGCACTGTAGGAAGGCACCTACGAGTCAACCGTGCCAGTCATCGAATCCCCGTATAACCAAGGAGATATTTGGCCGAAATGTCATTGCTTGTCTTGGCGATTGCGCTGCATTTGCGGTTTCATCCTGTATGGCAACAGGATTCGAGGAGGGAGAAATGTGCTCGCTCGCTAGTTGTGGGGACGCTGACTCAAGAGCAGAGTCATGTAACAAAGGATGGGATGTAACATAGTTCCGTGGGGGTGGGGTTTCACTTCTGTTGCTCCTCGAGACAGTCGTCACTTCAGAGCTGCCTAGTCATTACTGCATGATCTCTATCCCAGTGGTGAAGAAGTGGAGGTTGTGTCGCGGGTTCACTTAATCAGCATCTTTATGCAGGTGCGTTGAGGAGATCCGTGACGAGGCTTTTCTACGTGGGGTGGCTGTTGAAGGTCGGCGTCAATTTCTTCCGCTCCACTAAGGCTTAACATCCATCAGTAGAAATCGGGATAGATGTCTTTGAAGGTGGGATGGGTTTCCACTGTCAGTAAAGTGACGTCCTGAGACTTCGGTGAAGGTGGGCAAAAGGCATTATACTTGGGCATAGGGCACATCTTTAACATGCAGTGGGGCTTGGAGCTAACGACACATGTCAGAAGCAGAGACTCCAGGTGGGCCCGTTGCCTTGACCCAGAGTTAAACAGTCGTCGCGTTCCAGTTGTTCCCCAAAGATGGACAGTTAGCATCAATCTACCCCAAAACGACTGGACTTCTGTAGGAATGGAATTGCATGCTGCATATCCGAAATCGGCAGCATTTTCCGCAGGTGGGCGCAAGCACTTGGTTCTGTCTATACTAAAAGGCCGCCGTAGCTTTAGTCAGCGCCCCCACTCCACCTACCAGAATCCACGACAAAGCGATACCGAAAGCGAAGTAGAAACGCTCTATCTTAAGCATTACAGCGGCCACATCAACAACCATGTTTTGGTGATTCAAAGGACTCGACCTTACCTTCTGGCTGGGATTCGATTTTATGCGATTGTTAATTTAACCAACTTTATCCACACATTAACTGCATCCTCTATGCATATTAGCACAGTTCAAGCGTGAATGGAGTTACAGATTAAAAGGTCCACTTGCTTGTGACCTCGGCCTTGGGATGCCTTTTTTCAGAAGCTAGGGAGCAATAAGTGATGCAGTCAAACTAAAGGTGAGTAGAAATTGGTACTCTTTTACAGTTTTGATATGAAGTCGCAGCGTAAAAGCACACTGAATGGCTGGTGCACATGCGAAGGCACGACGCAGTCACATTAGCAATTGCGAGGATTCAGAGGAACAACTGCATGAAGTTGTCGCCGCTATACGTCGAAAAGACAACGGAGATATCCACAATGATGCTGTCAAAAGCCAGAAGAACTGACCAAAAAAGTTCAATTACAAGAACAGCACTGTCGAAACGACAAACAGGTGAGCAGCAGAATCTTATGCCTAATCGTATAGGAAGCCTAGACGCGCATACAACTTCCTGTAAAGATCAAAGACCAAATATGAAATAATTTACGCACCATAGACAACTTTCCCGGCACACAGGTGGACACCTGCTAGACAGAGAGACGTACAACCACCTCAAAAGTCCTACTGCTAACCAGCTCGGCAAATGTAAGTGACAATTTTCGTGGGTTTGGGCTTCATCCCTCCTTTGTAGCGAGGAGTTGCTTTGTTCACCAATGCACACGGCTGCTCACATTCACACAGCCACTGCCACTATCGCTGGCCATCGTGTCAGCTTGATTAATGGCATGGGTCCACAACGCACTAGCATTGGCCATCAGTGCCTGCGGTAGGAGGCATAGTAGCCCTGTGGTGGAATCACTTTTATGTGTGAGGACCCCTGTCCAGCTCAAATGACCAACGTGTAATCCCTACATTCCCCACCACTTGCAGGTTTATTGTTACAACTCCTTCTGCGATAATTCCATGCATCCAATCAGAATGTCTCAACAACTAATATGAGTTGAAAATGCATAAATTTTGTGCCTACTTTACAAGCTTATCGTATCTTAAGTGTGTGCACATGCTTGACGGGAATTCATCGCCAAAATGAGCAGACTAAAAGGCGACGTGTCATCTCCCTCCTCCCACCCCAAACCTCCTCTCATTTCAATTAAACAGTGGATGGATGCGGATTTCGCGAGATCCCCTTTTCATTACAAAGCATACACCCAGAGTGCAAACTAGCCACGAATTTGTGAAGAGTACATCAGAGATTCTTTGAGCAGTCATGACTCCAAGTCAAAGAGGCACCGGTTGCTATCTCATGTTCGAAAGCATGGAGGTCCACTTGTGGCATAACAAAAAGTGCTATGACAAAGCGCACCCGTGCCTTGTTTGCATTGGCTTTTGATGCAACAATGCTTTCTCCTACTCAATGAAAGTTAAACCGCTGCAGGGAAATAATGGCTCAGTATCTGATAGCTTTTGGGGTGTGGGAGTCTTTATAAACGAAAGGGTGGATAGAGGGTGAGCGTATTTGAATCACTTCGTAAAAGGCCATGACAGTAATGTGATCAAAATGTACCAGAGGCAGCCTTACAAAGAAACCACAAATTGGAAGGGTCTTTAGGCCTTCCTGGCTAGCCAATAACAAGGCGGTTGGCGAATAATTTAAATGAAAGCTTACTCCACTAATTTTGCACTATCACGAATGTTTATTAAAAGGAGCAGTGCCTTTTCCTTACAGTGCAACATCAAGGAAATTGTCCAAAGCCTCTCACAAGCAGCGCTGTTTTTTCTACACGCACCTTAACACCATCACATGTGCGTGAAAATCCAAGTTCTCCACCTGAGCCCGCCCAACAGTCTAATTTCTTCCTACTTAAGGCAACAATTCAGACACTGCACTGATCAAGCGGTGGAGGAAACAAAAGAAACGCCAGCAAAGCATTCACCACTAGCATAATTTTGCCTAAATCATCAGCCCTCTGTCCAACTGGAAGACGTTTACAGGCGCAACAGGAGAACAAACGGCAGCATTATGCTGCGGGAGTTACTGGACAGCACTTGACAAACCACTCACTATGCGCTTTGAACGCTGAAACCCTGCTTCCACAATGACAATGAAACCTCTCATTTCAACGTGTCCATTATGAAGTGTAGCGAAGCTATGGCTGCATGACAACAAATTCGCACTCTGAATAAATTGTTTGTAAAGTCCCAGTAGATTTGCGTCGCAGCGCAACCGCTTGTTTCGTTTACGAGTCTCGATCCTTGAAACTAACCCCCTTGTTTCGCTGTTAAAACAAAAATTATGCGAAAATTAATTCATCCGAGCTGACCACACAGCACAGTGATTTCTTTTCTTCTACGCCACCGGATTGTAGTCCTCAAAAGTTAATAAGACAAAGAAAGGTATCATCTGATCAGGGAAATTCGAGTCTGCTCCGTTCAGTGAAAAGCACGAACCGCATATTTGTAATGTCGAGCTACGACCACTGAAGCACTATGCTATGGCGAAGGCGCCAAGGTGATTGTCCACTTACCACTTGGTAAACAAACGCTTTCACCTGACCATACAATTGTAAACCTGATAACTACTATTTAACAGGGGACTTGGATGAGTAGCGCTTGTGCTTGGGGAATAAAAGATGGACTTCCCCACCCTAACCATTACAAGAGTTGATTTTTATTAAAATTTGTAAATTCTTGCTGTTAAGATGATCAATCGGAGCCAACTCGCTTGCGCTCACGGATGGGACTGACACTCGGTGAGTGGAGAACACAGGATACCGGTGTGACTGTTCCCAGCATTACATCCATAACAGTCGAGGGCGACAGAGGTTTGCCCGACCCCCAATGGCAGGTGCGAGGATGTTATTGCTCAGTACCTTTCAAAGTGGTGTCCAGTTCGTGGGAAAATGTTCTTGACCACCTGAAATGTTTTGCTAACAAGATGAAGAAGGTGGTTTGAAAGAACCACGAGAGTGAAGCCTTCAAAAAGACCAAAAAAGTGGATGAGGCATATATTGGCTGGAAGTATAGCCATCAATATTGACTGGGGAACACGGGATCACATAATTCAGGTGCTGACAAAGAATCCTACTCTCTCCCCCATCACTTCCCCTCAACACACCTCCATGTGACGCGATTCGGGTAGAATTGCTTCGTCTTCCTGACTGGCGTATATTTACTGTGGAGCACGCTGTGCCCTGCTATAACTTGACACTAATATCCTCTCTGACGTTCCACCCTACTGCGAAGCCACATCATTGCTTGGCATCTCTAGTTTTTGACTATTTTGCTGGTCCATCATTCGTATTAGGCTGACATTGCTCCGTCCAACTTCTCTCACCACCCACCCAACCTTGGCACATCTGTGACCAAGTTCCACCTCAATTCGCGTCTCATAAAGCACATTCGGGACTTCTGTCTTGAGACGAGCCAATGCACAATTGCAGGTAGCTTCAAAAGCCACCGAGGTGCATGGCTAGCAACGAGATTGTGATCAATGATGGAACACAATTTCGGGAAAGGGCGTTCGGGAGGTGAGTCGAGCATTCGGGGTGGAGGTCACAACCGAAGCCAAGTTGGAAGATGGCAAGATTTAACAGTAGGGCTCATTAGAGCGGCTATTTAGGCAAGGCTAGGTGATGTGGAACGGAATGATCAAGCAAAACCACGTCGAAATGCCGAGCTAGAAAGGGCTCAATAATTGTTGAAGTGATAACCAGACCCTGAAGCAGCCTTGATTTTGGTCGATTTGACCAAAAAGTAAGCACTCTTGCGAGTACTAAACCTGGCAGCTAATCGAAGACATGCCCACGTCATGTCATGAGTGTATCGAGGTTACACCCACAAAAGAGCCAGCAGCAGCGAATGCCAAATGCGACCTACCACTGGCGCACATCTCCTGCGCCAGTCCAGCCCACCTCATTCCATTAATTAAGGTTTGATGATAACCAACGATGGCGGAGGCTGAGTTGATACACCCGTGCATTGATAGGCAATGAGTGCTTCTCACTTGATGGAGGAGCGCAATCCAAATCCACGGATGCCTAATTGCATCTGCAGCACATTGCAAGCAAGTTTCGGACTGAGGTTGGAAGCTCCACATTCATTATCAGAAATAGCAGCTGTTAAGATACAGTGGCAGTTGTGAGAGGCACCATATGTGATGGGAAAGAGGGAGGGAGAAGTTGTGGATTACAGGTTCAATTTAACAGGCCGAGTGCTCTCGCAGACTTGTAAAACTTCTCGTCCCAGACTGCGCCAATGGGGAGGAGATCGCATGCCTTCATGTCCAAAGCATTGCAATCGATCGTCACGATGGAATACAAAGGGAGTAAGGAAGAAAGTGAGGAGTTGCCTAAACCAACTGGCCAAAAAGCATAACAAACTTGTGGGTCCTCTGGTGGTAAAGCAAACACACATTTAAGCATTAGCCCTACCAAGCACACTTAGCGACCTTTTAACCCTCCATATGAATGTGAATAGGAATAGAGCTTGCCCGACAAGAAAATATGAGTCATAAAACAAATTAGCCTCCCAATTTTTGACATCAAAGACGGCAACAAAGGAAATGGTAGAAGGGTGTCTGGGAGGACGACAAAAATAAGAAACACACAAATGAGATGTCCTATCACCGGCGCCCAATGCGCTCTGCACAAAGGCTAAAATAAGGAGGCTGAACACAGAAGCAAAGTGAGGGAAAGGGAAGGGAAGAATGTCGTCTTGGCGTAAAATCGGGCTTGCAACAAGCACAATCGGCTATACGATGTCTCCAATGAGCTGCCAACAGAGGCATTTTATGGACCACATTAATCCACCTAAAACTTTCAATCGTTCTGGATTGACAATGCGATCACCAAGTGTCGAGCGCTACACGCTTCAGCTTCATCCAACTGTCATCCACCGAATAGGCTATGACTGCCACTTTTACTAAACTACGGTTTAAAGATAATGTAGCACACAAGATAAATACAGTCTGAAACAAACACTTGCTCCAACCAAATGGCTTTTACTCGCAAACGGGGATTACGGTAGTACGGTGAAAGTGAAAGCCATCAGATCTCAAAGTAGAGACTCTGACAGCAACAATGATTTCCCCTCTTCAATGTGCTACTTGGTTCCGGTGTACATGCAGGCTGAATATAAAGCGCGTCTTGCGCACAAGCATTGAGCAAAGGTACTTAAATCATCTTGAGGAGTCTTGATTACCATGCACTCGAGGCTGCCTGTTACACGTACACTAAACTATTCGGTTTTACCTGTCCTCTCCAACCTCTAACAAATAAAACCAATATGGGATCCAGCAATTTAGTAGGACCTCACATTTCAACAACAGAGTATGCGGAGAATGTTTAAGGTTGTCACAATAGGCGCCTAGACAATGCAATCGGATGACAACAATTGCCTGCAACAAACAATCACAACAACTCAACATGAACGACTAATTTAACACAGTGAAACAACTTGTCGCTCTTTCTCCAGTAGTAATTGGGCATGATTACGCACTCAGGTTTGATAAATGAGCCGATCCTACCTCGCTTTGTGAGAGGGATTCTGCTGCAATAACAAATGAATTTCAGTCGTTACTGACATGAAGCCACTCCATGAAGAAACAACTATGCATACGGCAACAGACAATCATGTGGAAAAAGCATGCAAATTTAAAACCCCCTTTTTAACTTGCAGTACTAGTGGGACTAAAAAAGCTCCCGCAACTTCCCTTTACCATATTAATGCTTCATCTACCGACAACCCGTTATTTACTCCACTTCTTGAAGATGCTGCAAATTCCCTTCAAAAATAATAGCAAACCCCCAACTGACCAGGAAGCAGAGGTGCAGGCAGAAATGACAGCAATGGCAGTCACATGATGTTATGCTGGGTAAGGGCACAGTAAAAACCAACCAGCAGCCTGCCATTAGACTCATTTGTGCTGCAGAAACCAGGAAATCCAAAACAACGAACGGTCGACTGCAGCAGAATAACTCACACCACCACGACGTTCGATCGACGTCTTCACACATTCTCCACACACATTAATCTGTAGAGACCAACGTCCTCTCACATTATCAACGCTCCTCCAGGGGTCTATAATCCACTTCACCCCTTGTCCCTTTATCCAAGCCCTTATTCAATCACTGGGACGACTCTCTCAGTCCAGATCTGTTCCACGAGCGGTCCTCATTCCCTGAGCCTACAAGGAACGAAGCTCTGTTTACAATCTCGGTTGCAAAATAGGCTTGACCGCGGTGGAAATCAGCAAATCTGTGAGCAGCCTTCACCAGTTTTGTGCCTAACGTCCAGTGCACTAAGCGAATTGGAGGGAACAGCAACTGTGAAATTAATTGACCAAACGAAGAGCCATCGTTACTAACTCGGTATCAAGCAATGAAATGAAAAAGGTCATCTGCAGTCAACACTTCCATGGCCAGATGCAATTACCTACCCCCGACTAAGGCAGGCAAGAGTGAATTGTTGCATCACAAGTACACCCTCCACAATTACGAGGAAGTTGTACACTAGGTAAGATGATATCTCCCCAATCGCGTGTCCGGTTTGAAGACTACTGTGGAAGGGATTAAGACCTGTTTTCAGCGTATATTCGTGCATTACCTCAGGACAGATAATAAGCAATGGTCGTTTCGTAAAAATACCTTTAAGGGCAATAAAGTGTCAACTCTGTTTTGACCTCCTTGACTCCAAACATCCACGATAGATCAACGTTTATGATTCTGAATAACTGCACCTAATCCCATAAAATAGACTTTCGAAACCTTTAAACCGACCTGTCGTGCACATTACGCGCTAGCCCCAACTGTCTAGAATTTTTAAGCAGCTTACCAAGACACGATGGAAAGCACTTCTTATTCCTTAATGAGGATGAAAGGATGTGGCACAAAACAATGCTGGAG
This sequence comes from Taenia multiceps, assembly GCA_001923025.3. NCBI lineage: Eukaryota > Metazoa > Platyhelminthes > Cestoda > Cyclophyllidea > Taeniidae > Taenia > Taenia multiceps. The sequence goes on along the minus strand of CM010317.1, from coordinate 5,202,791 downwards.
ACGTACCAAGCGCTAATATCCAATCAGCAAACATTGAGCCACGATAGCCGAACGGTGCACACGTCTGCTGCAAAACACTCATAATCTCACGCATTCACTTAGCTTCGCTGAAACAATAGCTTTGCCAACTCAGTTGTCGAAAGAGTTTAAAAGTTGAGAACTGCAAGTAAAACCGCTCAAAATAAATAAGCTGTTTACACGGGTCTTTTGGAGTGAAGTTTTTAGGCGGAGGTCAAGCAGATATGTAATGATAGATTTAATAAATTCTATTTATTTAGAATTACGTATGCAAGCATAAAATTCCATATTTTAGCATATATTGTAGCGTCCCGAGGCTCCCTTTAAGGTAAAAGAAAGAATAGCACTTGGACAAAGTATGTATTCTGGAATCAGAGGGATTGAGGGCTGTTGTCACGGCCCGGAGGCCAGCCAACCGGCTAGTACAATGTGTCCACCCAAGTGACCAAAAACCGGCAGTTCGAACAAACAAAGTATTACACAACCTCTCTCTTCTTTCGAGCGTCGTCCTTGACGCTGCCCTTACTCAGCCTCGCGTGTCAGCCATCACTAGTAATCAGTGCTGTGGGAAGCACCCACGAGCTAACCGTCCCAATCATCGAGATTCAAGCGCATGTGCTCTTGTAGCACTGTATTTCAGAGTCCTTCTACCTCACAATAATGTGTCACTATAATATGGTGGGAGTACGAATCCTAGTTTTTGAATAAGTCGAGACACATGCAAGACATATTGTGATTCCTGGCTTTTGGATGTCGTGGGATAAACTCGAGGGTATTGTAGAACCCAGAGCAAGTGGGGCAATTGGGCCACACAGGAACGGGATGCACGCGAGCCAAGTGTGCGAAGCATAAAACGATGCTGTTGAATGGCGTCCTGCATATTCTACATCTGTAGATGTGCATTTCTGGGTAGAGGGCGGCGAGTTGCCCGAGAAGCTGAGAAAGAGCTTACGAGGGCTTCCACTGCTACTGTGAGTGGGTTTTGGCTCAAGTCCTTGCCTTATCTACGTGCCACCCTTATGCAGCCAAATCGACACAAGTTTTGCGGACACTTTGTACTTTTACGTCCACGGAGCAAACCAACGCACCGGTCGTTGTGCCAATTATTGTGTACACTGTAAAGATTCCACAGGCATCACCCTAGACTTTAAAACTCGGTGTTTGAAAGGCTTGGTAGATTTTCCCAGCAGTTGGGTCAAAATTATCCAAAATCCACATGCACCTGCAGAAGGCGCAAAGGTTTTACGGGTTTATTGCAAGTACTCATGCATAAGGTTTTGGATGGAAGCTGTTACTGACAAATACGAACGCATTCTTGATACTCTTCCTGATGCCATGCTTCCGAGTCTCTGTCGAATTGGACGCGTATCAATTCCCCCAAAATGTACATTCACTGTGTTGTAAGTGAATCTAACTTCGGGAACTATGGTTCGCAGCTCTTCCAGGAGCTTTCACCTTGGCACGTGGTTACGCATAAGCAGGCGCATTCGCTGTTTGTTAGAAGCGGAAATTCGCGATGCTTCTCCGAGCAGAAAGCACAAAACAGGTAGCATGAGAAAGCGTTAAATTACTTTCATTTAACCGCCCGAATCATTTCGGGCGATTATGCGATACGTTCTCACACGCATTGCGTATGCGGAGTTTTAAGCATAAAGGCGGTGTCAACTTTCTTGAAATGACTACTTAACGCGATTGAGCAGTTTTACATCTTGCACTCTCCATAGATTGTGCCGTTCTTGCACAACCTGCATGGGGCAGAAAACGATGGTTAATGTTTTCTCCCATCGCAAGAACTGTTTCAGCCAATGACCGTCTCACTCCCTTCCCTTCCATATAAACACCCTCTCAGTCAATTACTGCCTTTTTATATTCCAGTTCGCTCACGCAGTAAAAGCAACCAAGTTCAGCCTCGAGACGTTGCGAGTAGTAAGACCTTAGCATTAGGCAATTAAAATCGTCAATCAGGTGAGAAGGTAGTCGCCGCACCGGCAATTGCGGATGCTGCGAATTTCGGCTGTTTGGCGCGATTCCTCTGCAACATTACTGACTGTGCTCGAATGTGCTCAGGGACAATCACCCCATTCAGCTGGAGATGTGGTCATTTCCTGAATGGTCTGCATGCCTGTTCCTAACTGATCGGATGCTAATTTACTGATTTGTACTGAGTGCAAGTGAAGACAAGTTGGCACGAACATGAGGTTCCTCCAGACCCAGTGCGTTGTTGTTGCAGTGTACCCCTTACTTAAGCTAAACTGGGATAGGTGTAGGTGGAGGATGAAGAAGAACTCGGCGGGTAGGATGGAAAAGAATGTGTTTGGGTGATACTGTAGGGGATGGAAACATGGTAGGACGTGGTGTAGTCATGCCCAGTCATCATTCGGGTGTGCGCACTACGAAAATATTGCCTATGTCTATCCACAAGTTGCGACTTTTGAGTGGGTTCCCCGTTAAAGGCCTTGTTTTTAAACTAGAACAAGTTGGGAGTGCTGGCAGCAGAACAGGCCCTCGTTGAAAGTGGAAGCAGAGATGATGTGTTTCGGACTGACGGCCGGAGCAATTTAGGAGGAAAGTGTCAGCTGTGGAGTGAAGATGATTATATCACTTGGCTTTAGCGGATTATTACGGAGAAGGTGAGACCATGTGAAAACTTAACTGATCGGCGTAATTTGTGCATGCTTCGACCGCCTTCACCAACCGAACGTCCGCCACGGAATTGCAGCCATTTCCGTTGAACGAATGTACGCATGTTAAGCAACAAATTGCATAAAACGAATTCAACAAAGCTGGTTTATCTACAGTATGTGCAGTGGGACTGGACATGCTCACATCCTTACGCGGAGAGCGGGCTCATGCGACCACGATGCGCTGGATACCAATGCTTGCCCAAGGGCCAATAAACAGCCGAAGGGAATTGCGCGTGATCTACTTTCTTCGATTGCATCATGAGCTCCACCACTGTGTCAGGGCCTACCCCTCTAGAGTAAAGGATGTCGATAAGTGGTCAGATGCAAGGCACATGGAGAAGAGTGAAACTGCCAACTGTGCTTGAGTTCGTGTCCCTGTTTCTGTCTACTGGTTTGAAGTAGAAGCTACCACAACCCAAGTGTGCATGAGTGCTAAATTCAGGGAGAAGTTTAGAGGGGCTGATGGGTCATGTTAGGGTGGCGTGTGTCTACGCAAACGCCAATGTCATTGTGCCATAGCGTGATGTCGTGGCGATGAAGGGGAAATATTAATGCGCCGGCAGCAAGAAATCACTAGCCCTCGAGCTTCACGGAGGTGGGGATGCATTTGAACTCGCGTGGAAGCTCTTCCAAGTCATTGTATTCACCTCCGCCCATTTCCTACTCAAATCCCTTTCTGCACCGTTCCCCAAAACAACAAAGCTTATTAGCTTATTAAACAAAAATTCTCAGTTACCAGCCTGTAATGTGACTTCTGGCGCAACTTCCAGCCTCCTCAGGCATTGAATACATGGTGGAATGTCTTCCGTGCTATAGGTGCATATGCTACGATAAAGTGAACAACCAGAAATCTGCGAAGGTGAGGGTCGCTTTCCAGAAGAAACGAAAACCCACTAATTACAAAACAGCATGTAAAAGATGCCGCTGTAGTGCCACGAGTATGCTTTCAAGTCGCGGCAAGCCAAAATGCTGCGATGATCATGCGCTACCAAGGTGCAGAAGGGCTGACAGACCACCGGCATGAGCCGAGAGCCACGCCCTAGGGCGGACCCACAATTTGCGCAAACACAAGGCCCACGAAGCTAAGCGAAACAGCCAATGACTAGAGGTGTCACAGTCGTAATTGCATTCTCCATTTACGCAGTGAGCACACTCATAATGAAGACCGCAACATCAAAGGAGCTATGTGCTTCAAAATTCCACTGCGAAGCACGATAGGTGATTATGAGAGATGGATAAAATGTGTCGGGCCAAACCGGTGCACAAGTGCTCTCAAACGCGATTAGTTTTGGTTTGCGCAGAATTCACTCTATTGACAAATCATTTGGAGCTAGTTTCACTACCTAAGCATTCAACTCAGAAAATTAGACAAAGCCTTCACTCTTATGCTGCCATGTGTTCAATAGGGGTGAGAACGTGCCACTTAACTGACCAAAATGTTTTCAAGTGTTTCGTGTCTCAATCTCAGTGAAATGCGCTATTGGTCTCAGTACTGAGAAAAGTTTCGAGGCAGAAATGAGGTTAGGAACTCAACTTTTGCCTAAAGTACTATAGGAGAGGGTTGTAGGGCCTCCTTTTAGGTGTGATGCGTTGCACGAACTGCATCTCTGTGGGTGCGTATTTCGTAGTTTCGTGGTTACCTTCTTTCACCAGGCAACGAATGTGCCCTAATCGAAGCCCTGCTTTGTGCATAGAAAGTTGGACGAATTGTATCGATACGTACACGTGTGGCGCTGCGAAAAAAACACGTGCTATCCAAAAGAAAACACTCCTTTTAAATGGTGTTACGCATATTTTTCTACATTAACTGTACCTGTTTCCGTTGCAGCAAGTGAGCTTCACCATCTCCGGCGCACAAGGCAGTGCACCAGACTATCGACTGAATATTAGGGAGTAGTCACCTTGTCCCACCACATTCGAGGAGACCCTTCAGCACCCACCTGGGCTATGCTTGCTCAACGTATTCCGAGTGAGCACCAATAAGTCATACAACTGCAGACATTCAGGCAGCTCCATCCCTCGAATGGCCTTCAATTGACAGTTGGAACTTCCTCCTTTCTCCACTACATTGCAAAACACACTACCAACAGTTCTCGCACGCAAAAGGCAAATCTATTCCACATTTGGCTTTGCTTGTTGTACCCAATGCTAATAACAATGCACCCTTCTTGACCCCCATTCACAAAAGCCCCATTTTGAGACATCTCAGTTGCTCCAAGCTAGCCTATGCGAATGGATGCATTTCAGTTCAACTGCAATTCCCACATCCTCATTCGAATTCATTTTGAATTCCGTTTTTGCTTTGCGCAACAACTCTGCGTTCGGTGCAGCCCCTTCTGAAGTGATATGACTTGGCTCTCGGAGTTGCAATACTGACTGGGATGCAATGAAGTCGAGAAGAGTCTCCACCACCCGTGGTCATCGGCCTCGTCGAATGCGTTAATTGTCAGGTGGAAGCCGCTGCTATGATGAGATTCGCTGTGCACCACTATCACTCAAAGTCCACTTTGCGGTGAAGGGGAATGCAACCATGCCCCTCACTACCAGTGGAACTCTGATTGACACCTTGACCCCCGACGAGGTTGGCTGACCTCCCCCATGCAATCTGCGCCAATCATCAAGCGCACCACCTACCTCCCAAATGGCCTTGGCCACGAATCCATTTAAATCCTTCCAACTCTGCATGTCCACCGGCTAGGATTGGTACTGTTTGCCCTCCTTCAAGCCTGCCCGTGAAGGCCAACGCGAAGCGCTGGAACCCCATTACTTTTTCGCTGACTACAGACACGAGTTGCGTGACAAAATCAATGACCCTTCCTTTTACCCCTTTTTCCTGCCTTATGCCAAAACACCCCGTATTCCTTGAGCAGACGTGACTTCCCATGTACAACGGGACGCACCTTCACTCGAACTGCTCTCACTCACAGTCAGACCTAAAACACTTTCGGGATCACTACAAGGTCGCCTTCGAGAAATGGCGAATGGCAAAATACACTTCGTAAGTTATTTGTGGTGCCAAGAGTGGCTACTTGTAATCAATGGAAAGAAGCTCAGATCAAAGGGTTTTTGGATGCGAGCTGAATCACAGACCTTTTAAATGTTGGGGTGGTGACAAATTGCTCGCCGCACCTAGTCTCCATCGAAATGCAGACTTGTGAAGGCGTAATTGGTGGGTGGTTTGGCATCATTCACAACGATTTTCCAACTTATGGTACTATCGCCGTCATTTGTAATGCAGTCTTTATGCATTTGCGACTATTCACCTACTCGTCCACTCAATCTTATTTTCTCAATAATTCCCGAGCTCTTTTAGTCACTGGCACGTACTATAGGTCTGCAGGTACAACGCAGAATGAGCATCGAAAGATGATAGCACTAATCCATGTATTTCTGCTTTGATATTATTTTATAAAGCCATGGAAATAAAAAGCGCATAACCACTAAACTATCATTAAGCCTACTGTTTGCATATTATCGTTGACTTTCTCATTAATGCACTCTACTTTCCAAAGATTACTGCCATCATACGCACTAGTCCCCTTAAGGGTAGTGTGGCAGTGAATGATATAGGACGGTAGAAATGTACATTTGATTGCTTACTATCAAACGCGACCGTGGAACGTTCCTTTGATAAAGATTGCAAATCACTTGGCCAAAAGTAGGCTGCGATGAAGCGCACTCTCTGATACCGTCGAAGTTTCACTTCAACCGATGAACCTCCATTTTTGTGCACACAGCGTAGTTAACAGTTTTTTGGGTCTACAGTAATGCGGTTCCAAAGCTACAAAAATTTAATCAGTATTTGTTAGGAATTATTATCCATTGGATTCGCACGTGTGACAAGTTTAAATGCAAGACAATATGTACTGAACATACAAAACAGTAATGCACAAACCAGATAGCATACAAAGAGCTTTACAAGAAACTTCTTTGGTTTTAAAGCCGAGTTCACGTCCTTAAGGCGGGCAAATCGAGGTAGTTTTGACTGTAATCGTCAGTCTAGGATGGGTGGTTTGAGATAATGAAAGTGTTGGAGCGTGGAAGGAGAAGTAGAAGTAAATTAATGCGTATTTCAGAGTCAAAGGCCCACCAATAACAGCACTTTGCGAGTCCCTATAGGATAAGTCTACACCGATAATAGCGGAACTGCAGGAGTTCCTCTGGACACCTTAACCCACGCTTGACTACTTTACATTGTGGCGCCCTAGCCCACCCCACACTACTCTACCTTACCCACCCTACCATACCATACCTGCTTCATAGAAGTTGTAAGATGACATTTTAATGCTGTCAAGTTTGTGGCATTTTCGACTTTTTAGGCGCTTTTTGAAAATCAGGTTTCTTGAGCATCATTTAAGCCTAAAATGAATTTGAAATAACAGGATCTCTGCCCCCTTTGCGCATTTATGCGCCCAGTTATTTTTAAATTTACCACTCAGGCATACATATAGGTTCAGCTATGGATTATTGTCAAATTCTATCAAAAAACATGATAATATCCTCACATTCGTTCATACATTTGTGATCAGGTTCACTGATCCTATTTATATCCACAAGGCGGCCAGCCATGCCGTCATGCCTGGCTTGCGTTAGTTGAAACGCATCCACCCGCTCTCGAATACAATGTCGACCGTTTTTGCTCATTTGATGCATCCTTTTATGCGCATCTAGTTTTAAACCTTAGCAAATGTTTCAAAGTGGCGCTTCTAATGTTCAATCAAAAGACAAATGCATTATTAGCTGGTTGTACTAATTCAATCCATATTTGTATGTTCAAGCATATGTTTGTGCTCAGTTTTGACTCCCGTCCCCATATTTCTGATCTATTTTCCCACTTCAACATGCACGTACTTTTGCTTTATTCTACTAGTTCTTGAATGATCCGTGCAACTCTTCGTAAATTATCACATGTATACGCATACATGCCCATCAGTAGGGCTTGGGACTGAAGGCATTGCCCGCAGGCCGCCTCACTCAGCTGAGGTATAACGGCGGTGCAAATAGACGGTCTCTTTACCAAAACCGAAAGTTGACGTCCCACTTGTAACAATGCACAGCAAGAGATGGCCCTCATCTTTGCCACCAGCGTGATTATTACTTTCGCCAGTTTTGAGGCTAGTAATTGTGGTTTAGGAGTCGGCATGTTTTCTCCTTGACTTATATAAAAAACTTGAGGTATTGTTGGAGCTCAATAGCTTTGTCGGCATTTAACATTCGGTCACTGAAAACGGTTTTCTTTCCTCTAGAATTTTTATTTTATGCTAAATCGCTTTTCTAGAAGGTCAGAAGCATAATTAGATATCATTTTAAATTTACTGCTCACCATGAACGCATACATTATGCCAAGCTCACATTGAGCTCCAGTACGGGATGGAGTGGTCGCCTCCAAACTCTGAAGAGAAAACGAACTCCGATCTTCTCTACGCTTCGAAGCCGTTTGGTTCGCCTGTCACTCAAAGCAGTTAGTACTCAATGAGAATTGAGTTACAAACCTCCGCCAGTGAGTTGCGTTATTAGAGTGCGACCTCACTCCTGATCCACCTCAGTGTCAAGCTAAATCAGCGACAATGACGGATTTTGTGCTGCATTCACTTCGAGCTCCCTAAAGACACCTTGAAATCTCGTCCTTTACAAAAGTATTCCTTCAAACTATCAAGGGGTGGATTTGCAAAGCAGCCTCCGATTTGCCACGCATTCTAAGGGAAGAAATCACATAATGTCTATGACCAGAAGGTGGTCAGAGAGAAAATTCCTCGCAAAATAGCGTTGGTGAAGTTACAAACAAAACCACAGCTGACTTAGAGTTCAGCAAAGCAAAAAAATATATTGCAAAGGTAGTAAGAGATGTGTAATGCGAGTAGCAAATGCTACGTAAAGTCTCATAGCATATTCCTAATGGTAGCTGGGACAACCGCCTTCACCTCCTGATTGACTGATTTCGTATGCCAAACAAGAATCTAGACAGATAATCCACATACTTCAGATCAAATCCAATTATTTAAAGACAAGGAAAGACAACAATTTCATGGCAGTTGGTCTTACCTTCCTACAACCATCAGCTTTTGGTTCCAATTCATAGGCGCTTTGGAAACCAAGACCGGCAAGTATTAGGCCCTCTTGACCTCCAGCGACTTTGTTATCAAACAGGGCCTTGGGGTGCTCCAAAACCAAGTTGAGATTGACCGCGAAGGCCGCCATGTCAATGGGGAACTTCCAATCGGGTTCGTAATTCGACCAAAAGTATGAAATCTTGTTGCGATCGGCGGGGTCGGTGATGCATCCCTCCCAGTCAGATGAAGCTACCAAGCCCACGGGCCATGTTGCGCCTCTTTTAAGCGTTCGCATCTAAAGCAGCATCTTTAAATTACTCCTCCTCACAAATCCCTTAAAACTTGGTGTTTTGTAAATAACTCTGTTTTAAAAAGACCTGTTTTATTATTGTAGATTCACTTGTCAATACTCTGTGTGTGGTGCGGTTTCTCACGTACAGCATTTTAAACAAATCCGTTTCCAAACAAGGCCACTTTGCTCCTGCTAGGCGAAGACTGCATTTTGGAACAGTCCATTTTAGTCGATATTGCCCCATGTTGCATTTTAACGAAATTAAAAGGAAGCATTTCAAGCATTTCACAACTGTACGACGCTCCAGATGGCCAACTAACTAAAATTTCTTCAGTGATTGCACCACAATCACTCTTAGAACAACAAAACATCTGAGTTAAAGGGAATGAAGCATAGAATGCAGAAAACAAAGGGGATAGACACTTACTTCGTCAAACAACTCTGGTAGGTAGGTATTGTCATCATCGGCAAAGTACACCACTCCCGACATCCTTGTTGACCGCAATTTCGTTCGCAACCGAATGAGTGCTTTGTTGCGTTGAGCTGATCCCCGAACCTTAGTCGTGTAGTTAACGTCCGGGTGCTTAAGTGAGTGTAGGGCAAACCGCACTTATCGAGGAATCGAGTCAATGCTCTTTACGGAAAGAATTGTTAGAAATGAGCACCGAGTGAATGAGATTGGGAAGGGAAGCGATGCAAGTACAAAGCAATGAGACTCTACCGGTTCCTTTCCACTGCGTCCTCGACCACAATCCAGTGCACGCCCTTAGCAATGCTTAAAACTGTACACAGCCGTACCAGGTCGGGCTTTTTTTTCGGCCGTGAGTAGGTCGGTGTGATTACAAAAATGGTTGGACATTGAGGCCTCCGAACTACCAATATAAATGCGCCTGCAAATATTAAAATCAACATCAGTTTTTGAAACAGTCTCATTCCTTTGTACAGGGTCCCAATTTGCATTGGAAGGAGGTAGTATTATTACGCGACCATATAAAAGGATCCATTTTATGCATAAAGGCCAGGATTTTGAAGTGAAGCACACAGCAAAGCGATTGGCTTAAGCATGTTTTACCCTGTGTGCACCTCACACAATGGTAAGTTTGGGTAGAGATGATCAGCCTTGCTTAGTAATACCTTTCTCAAGATATTGCGAGTGATTATGTTGCTCGAAGCACAGGAGCTTAAAACTCTCTTATTGCAACTTATGTAGTCAGTGTTGGTGTCGCACTCGTGCATTCAATGATTGATTGGGGAGCAATGGTGCAGCCACCAAGAAAATCCTTAGCAGTTTCATTAGTTGACTGGCAAATGCTTCTAATGAATGAAGTCTTGCAATACTTAAAGCAGATTTCCCTGGTTCCTAGTTCAGCATGATAATTCTGCTTTACCACACATCTCGGGAATGTATTTGTCATGCTTCGCCATGTAGGTCTACAACAAAGTCAGTGATCTACCTACCTACCTACCTACCTACCTACCTACCTACCTACCTACCTACCTACCTACCTACCTACCTGCCTACCTGCCTGCCTGCTTGGGTCGAAGTTGAGTATAGTATGTGCCTCAAACTAACCATTCCACCAATTCACTGCTCGTCTGCTTCCATTGGTTGTCAAGATAACTGTGCGGTTAAATTTTCTTCTCGTTGAAAGCCCAGCATTTTCTGCTAACCTCAAGATCAACCATCTATTAGAATTTCTCCTCGTGATGCAAGCTAGTAATTTAGGATTGTGGAGACTTCAGTTGTGTTAGCAGGCTGCACCACAGGTGCTAGTGCTGGTGTAAAGACACTTCTAACACAAAAGAAGTGTCAAGCTGATAATGCAACAGTTGGACATGAGATCGGGACCGGAGTCTCTTAAACAGGAGTTTAATGCTAGCCACAATTGCGGTGTATGGTTCCGGTTAGTAAGGACCGAAAATCTGCCGCAAGTCTATTATTTTCTCCCACCACCACTAACAAAGTAAAGTGCCATCACCAAAAGAGCCTGTAGATGAATCAAAAGTAAATGCTCACCCGTCAACTACCCTATAGCCAAAGGCATTGCCTCCTCTCAAAGGGTAAAATTCGCCAACAGTGACGCCACGGGTCACATTTCCAGCTCCCACCACAACAGGAGTACCTGCCGGTCGTCCTTTAGCCTTAAAAGAAGAATGTGTGATCTAGTACTGCAAAATGCAACTTAATCCCACTAGATCCTGACTGCTTAAACATACTGAAATATGTATGTTCCATCCCTATGCAGATAAAGTAGGACTCCTGAATGAGATTGTGGCTTAAGAGCACAAATAGCGGAAGCAATGCTCTACTGGCTAAACGCATAAGTTCGAGGCATTGTAAAGCTTTCGTCTAGTATTCTTACGTAAGTCGCATCTACATCAAATTTGCCTTAACTATTATATTTAGCCCCGCGATGCTCAACTCGGGCTGTGGCATTAGAGAAGTGCAAGGTGTTAGTAAGTAAGCGACGGCTTTACTATGCAAGGTGGTGCTTTCTAAGCAAGATCGAAGAAAAGTAGTTCTAATAAACATGCGCAACTGGTAAGGATCTTAACGCGCTAGTAAGTAATAAGAGCGCATTCGCGGTGTTGCGATAAACGACGTGATAAGCTATGCCCGTCCAATTCTTCAGTTGGCTCGGTCCTCTACTACAAAGCAGGAGACTGCGGTTCTCAGTCTGTCAGGTAAATTGGCGCACTATTGAAACCATTTCAGTAGAGTGCAAGGCACTTGGGTTCCTTGAAAATTAAGGCAAATATAAGCAAAAGGAATTCGTCAAGTGCTTATGGTATTAGATTTAATTAAAACCTTAGAGCAGTCACCAGGAGGTCTGCACATTAACACAATTGATGTAGGACATCTTGAAGCGCAGATTGCTTCTTACATGCAATCCATCAGCCAGGGTCACGTTGTCACTAATCTTCGCAAGGTTCTTGTGGTTTTGACACCCATACAGTGGGTGATAGCGGTGCTCTGGAGCGAATACAAATTGTTTTGCATTTTCGCACACACGATATGAAGACAGTCCATCCGTTCCATTGCTCTTGGAATATCGACTGAGGAAATGTAATTGCCCTGCACATTAGGAATGCTGATCTCATGTGTGACGATGTGTTCCCAACTTGGAATGATAAAGGCTGCTTTTCAGAATGCAGGAATGTCTATTAATGATGGGACAATTGGTGGACAATGGCACCCTAGCACCCCAAGTCCTCTCCAGAGTCGTAACAAACCAAAGAGGTGTGATGAATATGCACTGCTAGCGTGCGGAATGGTTAGAAGGTTATTGCACGACTCAAGAGTCAACAGAACAGATCTTCAATACTCGGAGACATAAGGGTCCGTGGAGATAAATGAAATAGCAAATGACTGCGCATTTCAGACTCTCAGTAAGGCGCTCCAAATCTGTGGCGACCATGCCCATAACGACGGCTGAAAGATCAAAGAACTTGGAATGTGGGCCTCATCAAATTGCTACAAGCTCTACTCTAAATCGAGAGGTGAGTAAGCAACCGTAAACTCAGGCACTTTTGACACTTTTAATTTTTAGTATGTGCCCTGAGCATGGCCATCGATTGACATACTTTTACTTTAGGAGAATAGGTTCTGGCAAGGCGGTAGAAATCACGGGTAAATGAAATGAGGTGGAACTCAAAAGCTTGCTTCAGTCGTGTATGGACTCCTTGGCAATCACTGGTACCCAGCATCTCGTGGTCCTGTAGGTCTACTTTCCAGGAACAATTCCTCGAGTACTTTTTTACGTGTCCAACTCTCATTTACACGCTGCAGAATAACAAATCCCTTCATTTTCTGTTCCACGTAACCCGTTGTCTAGCATGCATGCATTTGTTCAATACCGTCCTGTTCCGAGAACAAAGAGTGGGTGGACAAGTCTGCAACTTTGTGACTAATGTGTGCTTGGTGGGTTAGTCGACGCATGCACACATTACGAATTCCACCGGATCCTGTTAAGATTGAAAAGTTAAACTTCACCGTAAAACAGCTCTTTTTCTGAACTGTATATTCTCCTGTGTGGTTTATAATGCTGCTGGCTTTCTAAGCGCAACATCTTCCACTGTACATAATGTTTACCTGTCTTATAACCGAACTAGCTGGAAGCATACTCCCTAATGAGGGGTGCGGATGGTGTTTGATTCTGAATTCGCCATTGGCGAATTTGCGTTAACGTGTCTGAAAGTGAGTGTTCAATAATTGGCGGCTTACAGACCCATTTGTTTAACAAAGACCGTCAGCAGACCACGGCCAGGTAGGGACATTGTGCATAGAGTTGGTACTGCTTGGTTAAAATTGTTCTTTGCTAATTGGTTTGCATTCCTGATCCACTGTAACTGCGGCAGTGGTTTGTTGTAGATATTTGATCGGTTGCCAACTAAAAGAAAAGTTCTTAAATGAGGCATCGCCTGAGATAATCCACGAATTCTCTTTTGTGCTGCACCAAATAAAAAGCATTACTTATGGGTGAAATTTTTGACTAAGCTAGGCATGTTGACTTGACTTATGCCGAAACGATAAGCCGTTTAATGGAAAGGTCTCGCAAAGCAGCCCATTTTATGGCAATTACCTTCATTTCAGAGAAGCTATAGGTAGCCTGGAATAACCTGCACTTTGTTCCGGAATATAGTTCATTGCATCTAAAAATTGCGTCCATTGACTACTAAACAACGTGATTTGGATCCAATTGCGCTTATTCGCTATTGGGTGTGGTGTCAAGAGCTAAATGCTCTTTTCTATCACAATGTTTAGTTCGTTCTATCAATTACTTTGCTATTTCGTGGATTAGGGAAGTGTTAAAAGTGCGTCTCCTCGCGATTAGAGTGGCAACGTGAGTTATATCGCGCTTTGGAAGCTATCCGTGGTGATGTGAATTGATTTGCACATGAGACAATTCATGCTCGAGACGTTTGTAGAGATATGGTCTACTAGTAAAAAGCAATGAGATTGTGTACACCATTCAATGGGTTGTGACAAACGTTTAAGGCAAATCATGCGAATGCGTTTTACAGCTCGCTGGAATCTCGACGCGCCAGCATGCATGTTTGGTTATACGCCGAGTTCGTACAATAAATAACCACAAAAGCGAAAACATTCTTCGCTCAGGACGCAAATACGCTCAGCCAGACTTCAGTCCAGTCTATTGAATCCCCTCGGGGTATAGCCGCTAAAGAATTATAACTCAGATATGTTTTTCATGAAAAAGTGGAATGACCCATGTACATATAATCGGTTTGTAACCTCATGGCTGTCAAAATTGAAGGAGAGAGCTTAAGTTGCTCTCAGAGGAAGTTATTTTTGGCAAATGTTTAAAATTAGACCAGATTTACGAAGAAAATGCTTTTGCCAAACTACTTTAGCTTATTTACAACAATTTGAGGTGTGAAGTGGATTTCTTTGTCAATGAGCCTTAAAGTCTTTTGGCTCTACGCGATCACACTTTTCGTAAATCCACCATCCCATAGTGATGATTACCGCCTTTACTTCCCGTAACGATTGTAAATAATAATGATAACAGTTGATTTTTTCAACGGATGTGCCTACGTTCTGCTATAGGTCGCTTTTGGCCAATAATTACATACTTTTCATCAGCTACTTTTGGCATTCCATTAAGGTCACAGCTACGTGAGCTGGGAAAAACGTGGTGTTAATCGTAATTTACGGGTTCCTGCAGAATGGCAGTTTAGTGCTTCGCCATTCGCATCATCAAGTCAATTAACTTATCAATGAAATCGGAACTCGCGTGAGAAGCATAAAAAAAGCGCGTACCGGGCCTGAGAAACACGCTAAAGTAGGGGAAGTTGGCGAACCTTTCCCTAATTTTGCCAAATACTATTTGCTAAAAAACCCTCCATAAAAACTGCCATTTACCCTTTTACGTTAGACACATCAATTTGACATGGAATGCTTCGAACGGCGATGCCTTCGTGAGTTGTGTGGGTGTGTGGATTTGGATGGATTAGTCACCTTCGCCTTACTCAGTAGAAAGCTAAGCCAGCAGACCTGTGCCAACGTGAATGTTATTGCCGATGCAAATAGAGCATTGTCAGACCCAGTATCCTCTCAGACGCCTGGTTATACGCCGTGAACCGTTGTTCTTCGTTGCGCACAACCAATCATTATTTTAAGTGTTCGCAGTTTTCATTGGACTTGCTTCCTTGGCCAAGCTTCAAGCTAGCACTTTTTGTTTCCCAACTTACCCTTCATTTGGTATTAACAGCTATAGCTTACTGATATGGTAACAATTTATTGTGTGACTTTCATCTACGCTGTCTATGGAAAGTAAAGACCCAATTTCATTGTTGGCAGTTTACAATTACGATGATCCAAACGAGCTTTGTCTCATTTACTTTAGCCAATGGTGGAAACGCAGTGTAATTCATTTGATTTGGTGGCGACAAACAATCTAGGCCGTCACAAAGTTTTGCGACGAAAAAGCAAAGCCAAAGCACTCAATGGAAACTCAACAAATGCATGCAGAGCCTAACCTCATACCACTTTCCCATTGCCATTAGCTTATTTCTATTCAGGTATCGTTTTTACCATCCAAATTATGCACACCAAAGCTCACTCACACTTACACGCACCATACAGAAGTATTTGATTTTTGATTTGGTGTCCATTCATATCATCAACCAAAATGCACCAGATAAAGACACGATGAGTAAACTTGGATAAATGATGGCAGTTGTTGGAGGGATATTGGCAAATCTAGTATCAACTATCTAACCTGACTTGAAGCTTTGCAAGGGACCAAGCACATATCGGCTTTGCTTATAAATCGAAAACCCCAAGTTTTAGGAGCTCGAAAGCGATATGCGAAAGCACTTGCAAATGAGATTATTTTACTACCCAAAGTAATGTGTTATGACTTGTAATGAATGCTCTATCAATTTTCTGACACAGCAGCGCTACCTTTGAATTAAATCCCTTGCAGCTAACGCGATTAACTGTAATAGATTTCAAAAAGCATTTAAGGTTCATCTCAATACCAGCTTCTGTATCCGGCAGCTTAAAGTATCTTCAGCACAGGTTACTGGTCACATAATATTGCCAAAAGCCTTCTTGTACTTTTGAAAGGCAGACGAATCCTAGGAAGCTCCATTCAAGCAACGCTGAAAATACTAAGCCAGAAAAGTCCCAAAAGTCGCCGCCGTTATTCTCCTTTTTCCTCGTTAGGCTAATCAAGTCAACTCACGACAACAAATCATTGGTTGGTTGCATGTGATGATGAAGTTCTTTTGGGAATTTACTCGACAAAATGTCAAAACACCAACAATAACCCATCTCGTCTTGGACATAATGCAATGATGTGCTTTTACAAGATTGGCAAAAATCAGCACATCACTCGTGCCTACACTTTACGGGCTTGGCCTCATCGATGGCGCGAAAAAGCGTGGAGTTGAGACAAGAAGTCCCATGTTTACGCTTCGAACAGCAGTCATAAAGGTGCAGTAGCGAGAAATGTTTACTAATGTTTTACCATAGGTTTTTTGATATGAGACACCAAAGGCAAAAGGAGAATCAGGTCGAGTGTTATTGCAACCTTGTAGAAGTTCACGGCCTTTGATACACTAATGAAGAGAATGTTACATTTCCTCACTACCTAGGTATTATGAGGCGAGGTATCAGGACTGCGGATCCATGTGAACATGCGAGTCGAGTTCTTTGCCAACGAGTGATCCATTCGTGATTCGGAAAGCCCGAAAGCGGTCGTTCTAACACAGAAATGCAGAGTGCTTTGGCCAAAAGATCAATCTTAGGCCCAATCGCATGGACTGAATTAAAAAGCCTTAGGCCAACTTAGGGATGCAGAAGAGCAACAGCTAAAAACACCCAAGAACGGTTGGATGTGTTTATGGTTTGAGTCATGCCATCGGGTCATAGGCGGGTAGTTGGGCAAGTAATAGTGTTCATGTGCATTAATGTCTTCGCTGTGGTACCAAAATAAAATAGAAGTCTGAAGCGTATTCCCTATAGCAACTGAGACGCATGGCCTACTGAGCTCTCCGCACCGACACCGAGAATCAGCATACCGTTCACAAAGTTGGAAGGCACGACCCTGTCCGCTCAACTTGCTGAAGCATCACGCTATTTTAGGTGAAAATGGACAGACGCTTCTCAAATTAAGTGAAATTCAGCCTAAGTGAAATGGTGCTTGTGCACGTCAAAGTGTCCCATCTCGCTGAGTGTGCAGAAACAATCATCCGAATTCATGTGAATGTTGGGGACGCGAAATCAACACAGGTTGTGTGCTCATCTACCGCTTCTCTTGCTAAAGCCAAATTAAAGCCATTTTCGACTTGATATGTCCAGTGCACTACTGGTTGTGCCATGAAATATGCGAGCTTTGAAAGAGTCGGCAAATCCTTGCCAAAATGTGCATGGATGACCGAACTTCCGATTTTCTGCAACTCACATGAAATTCACCGATGAGTATGACAACCGCAAGCACATTGACACACAGCAACCAAATTCCCTTGTGTTTTATGTTGCTGAATTCATTCAAATTAGCAAAAATATAGACTCATCTATAAAACTAATTTATCATGAGATAATGTTGGCAATTTTAGCATAAACTTGAAACAACAAGTCGAAAGGGGTAAAATAAAACAAACGTTAAAAAAGTCTTCCTTGCTCTGAAAAGATGGTGCATAAAATCTTAAATGACCTTCACACTGTCTAAAAGATGTCCGATATGGTCACTATCGTGCAAGACTGGCATGCAAGTGATGCTGCGGTAGAAAAGCACGAAGATCAATGTGTGTGGAAGGTGACAATTCAGTTGGTGAGTGAAGTAAATTGTGTGCGCGTAGAGGCAGGTAACCACAAATCAATTGCTCCTGCCAGCACTCAACTACCACATTGCCGAATGACGCTGTGAGATGGACGCAGCCACTCAAGCATCAAGCAGCGCTGGCGCATCATCCTATCACCTTGAGGTGTGGAGTATGAAAGCTTGTATAAAGCAGTCCCTGACAAGGAGCGCTTGTATATGAAGTCCGCCCAGCTGAACCAAGCTCTGCATCAAAGCATAACGAACTCATCTACACTCCAAGTAATGCAACTTCCTGCTTCTCGTTTCAAATCTCGAAAGTACAAATCGGCATTGCTCGTCATCACCATCTGCTTTTGCGTAATCTACATCCTTAACGCCTATAGCACTTTCTCCAAAAGCTGGAGTCATGTAAATTGGCTAACTGACACATTTTTGTACAACACTTATTGTGAATGGAACGACACCATTTTGGTGAGCCCAGTCGGCCGATATGAGCTGCACCTCTGCTATAAACTCCACGACGAAATACCCGAACCACAAACCACAACGCCTACGATTGAAGAGTGGAGAATCCGAATTAACGGTAGCAGTAGACGATTGAATTTTGAGGAGTTAGCAAGCATTCCGGATGCCGAGTGGTTGCCAAACTTTGATCGCAGTGTCTACCAACTCTATCCTCTATCAATTCCCCTGCGGGAGACACTGCAATCACTTATTAATGGCGAGCCAGTTTTACAGGTAAGCACGCGTACGATGGCAGACACTTTCCTATACCTTTCCATAGCAACGTTTTGATGTCGATAGATTGGACCTCTTGATGTATCTACTTTATGCTAGTACGGTTGTTAATCGCTTGCTTATGCGCACAGCTTTGTTTCCATTGTTCCCTTCATGACATTTCAATCTCTCCCATCGCTCACGAAACACTCTCTTACGAGACCTATCCTATGGCCTGGCATTCTCATTTCAGCCTCCCATCTACAATCCACGAATTCGATTTCTTCGAGTTCCCTCCCATGTCTGCTCCCCTCTAACACCAGCACAGGCCAAATTTGGGCTCACCGATGATTCGTCTCGTCCGAACGTGGTAATTATCTACAAGTCAGGAGTATACAATTTTGAGGAAAGAATTTATCTACGCAAGCTATACCATCTAGCCTACACCGATGTCAACATCCACCTCATCTTCTCCATCGGATTGCCACGATCTGTGCCAGACAACGTGTTTCAACGGGACGGATTCAATATAACTCTTGCAAACAGAGCAGGAATAAAACTGATGGCTTATTCACATTTTCCATTGAAGACGAACGAACTGCTTTCCAGGGAAATGCAAGAACATGACGACTTGCTCATTGGTGACTATGAGGACTCCTACTACAACTTGACACTGAAACTCTTCCACACATTTCAGTGGGCTGCTCGGTTTTGTCGACCCTACAAACCGACCTTCGTCTTCCTCGACGATGACCATGCCGTAAATACTAACAAGTTAGTCAACTTCGTTCGCGGCTTAACACCAGAATTAAGAGAAGATCTTAACCACGGTTTTCCATTTATGGTGAATAAGATCAACCGGTATATCAACAAGAATTCACTGTGGGCTTTGTCAAAGCGCGAAATCCCTTGGCCATTACATATGCCGCAGCAATTGGGCCTTTACAGCATGCGGAGCTACCGTCATGTGCACGACATGGCTCTGGGAATGCACTTCACCAAACCCATTATCATTGACGACACGTGGTTGGGGACGGTGCAGTACAAGCTGAATCTCACATTTCCGGTGTTGAAAGGCATGTTCCACTTACCTTCGCCTATCCCTAAAGAAGTCGCTTGTTCCGAAATCTTCTTTTCTCACATTGGCGATTTTATACGACATCATTGCGCCTTGTAAAATTGTTTTTTAACGCTGCAATTTCTTCCCTATATATATCTTTAGGTGGGGGTCTCTGTTGTGAATAGCTGGTTACCACGGCGTCCTCATGGCACTGCGGGATCTACCCAAGGGAATGAATGCACAACGTTTAATTTCAGTCAAAATTATCAAGCTGACTTCCAAGTAAACATCACTCTTAAAAGTTCGTGTAATACTTTTGAGCTTCACATTCACTGACAGCCGCGTAACCTGCGTGCATTTATAAGAATTTCTCTTCAGCTAGCAAAGTACTTCTGATCTGATTAAGTTGCGCTCCTTCTCTTACTCTAAGCATGACAAGTTTTCTTGAGTTTGGTGACCGTGCACTGAGCTCTTGAAATCAATTCCACTTGAACGATGGCCGCTTGAAGTGTCCAAAGAAGACATTGAAGTGAGCCAAACACCTGGGAAGCTTCTGCACCATTTAATCGTTATGATTTTATGCGCCTTGTTTAAAGCGTGTTTCAACATTTCATTCATTTGCATGCCAATTGTCTACAAACAGTATTTATATTCGAAAACTACACCTCTCGCATGTACACCTTCTACGGGCTGTGTAAATCTCTTAAGGTGCAAAAATTATTCATAGTAATTTTGTCATTTAGCCAATTCACATTTGGCCAGGTTTTGGAGAAAGTGCTATAGGCGTTAAGGATGTAGATTACGCACGCGCAGATGATGATGAGCAATGCTGATTTCCCCTTTACAGAAGGGAAGGGAGTGGCATAAAATTTCATCGTTTAGAATGCAGATGAGTTTGTTATGCTTTAATGAAGAGCTTGAATCAGCTGGGCGTGCTTCATAGACAAGCGCTCCTTTAAATCTGCTCCACGTAATAATGACTTGGCGTGGATTACGTAGTTAGCAAACCTAAGACCATCAGCACATCTCACTCAAGGCTTCCAACCCCTCCCTCCCTTGAGGATAGTCTACTTTTTCGTGTGGATATAGAGAGTTCGCTCCCACTGATGTGCCTAGAACCATTTGGCGATTGGATGTTCTGATCCAATCATTTGATTAATTGAACCTCCATTCTCATGAAATATTAGCACTGCACAGCTAATTGATATGTTATCATTTGTGATTACTTAGCGAAGGGTTGAAAGTGATACTTCGTGTACCAATGCCGCACTGGGCATGAGAACCAGCACTAATCGGGTTGCACCATTGCACCTTGTAGGTTTGGCCACGATAATTGTAGCCATGAAATCTTTATCCGGGCTCCCAAAATCTGGCTTTCGAGTTAATGGGCGCGCATTTTCATGTGAACTTGCTTTTGACATTTTGGCATTAATTGCGTTGGTACAGCTGTTCGTACAGACGGGCCCCTAAGCAGTCAGCATCCTGCAGTTCGTTTAATCAAGCTCACGCCATTAACTTCACTACTGTTAGACAGCATAAAATAATGAAGAACCTCCACTGGTTTAGGCCCCTCTGCATCATCTGACGCAATGGATGAAGTGTGGCCAAAATCGTTCTTTCTTCTGTAAGAGAGCGTAGCCCACATTTCTACGTTAATCTTCGCTATTAAAAATAACAAAGAGTAAAGCGTCTTAGTCCAGTTTAGAAATTACGAAATGCACTGAATTTTCCGGTGGCAAAACTTTAATTAAAATGTCTGTTACGGCTAACAAGTTATGGAAAATGCGATTTTTATTTGGTTGGCAATCGGTCCTAACAGCGCCCCACCTCATCCATTCCATTGTAAAAGTATCCACAGATTTTACAACGTGCTCAGGCGTATCCTGAATGAATCTTAGAATATCAACTTCATTGCACAAGCCTGTGTGTTACATGTGATATGCCTTAACAGTTGCCATCGAAATGTGGCCGCGATGAGCAAAGCCATTGCAGGTGTGGTAATTCCCTCGTAAGAGTACCGGTTCCATTGCAGCAAGTGAGCTTCACTATCTCCGGCGCACAAGGCAGTGCACCAGACTATCGACTGAATATTAGGGAGTAGTCACCTTGTCCCACCACATTCGAGGAGACCCTTCAGCACCCACCTGGGCTATGCTTGCTCAACGTATTCCGAGTGAGCACCAATAAGTCATACAACTGCAGACATTCAGGCAGCTCCATCCCTCGAATGGCCTTCAATTGACAGTTGGAACTTCCTCCTTTCTCCACTACATTGCAAAACACACTACCAACAGTTCTCGCACGCAAAAGGCAAATCTATTCCACATTTGGCTTTGCTTGTTGTACCCAATGCTAATAACAATGCACCCTTCTTGACCCCCATTCACAAAAGCCCCATTTTGAGACATCTCAGTTGCTCCAAGCTAGCCTATGCGAATGGATGCATTTCAGTTCAACTGCAATTCCCACATCCTCATTCGAATTCATTTTGAATTCCGTTTTTGCTTTGCGCAACAACTCTGCGTTCGGTGCAGCCCCTTCTGAAGTGATATGACTTGGCTCTCGGAGTTGCAATACTGACTGGGATGCAATGAAGTCGAGAAGAGTCTCCACCACCCGTGGTCATCGGCCTCGTCGAATGCGTTAATTGTCAGGTGGAAGCCGCTGCTATGATGAGATTCGCTGTGCACCACTATCACTCAAAGTCCACTTTGCGGTGAAGGGGAATGCAACCATGCCCCTCACTACCAGTGGAACTCTGATTGACACCTTGACCCCCGACGAGGTTGGCTGACCTCCCCCATGCAATCTGCGCCAATCATCAAGCGCACCACCTACCTCCCAAATGGCCTTGGCCACGAATCCATTTAAATCCTTCCAACTCTGCATGTCCACCGGCTAGGATTGGTACTGTTTGCCCTCCTTCAAGCCCGCCCGTAAAAGCGTAATTGTTGCGGATTTGGCACCATTTACAATGCTTTATTATTTCACGGTACTATCGACGTCAAAAACTGCGAACTGTATTTAACATAATGAGTCACTACACTAGGGTGTTTCTAAGAACAAAATGGAACTGTTTCACTTGTATATTGAAAGAATAAAAAGAAGAAAAATGAATTCTCAATGTCCTCTCTGGTTCCATATTTCAGTCTCTGCCAAACAGAGTAAAGGTCGAAATCCCCAAGATGAGCACTGTTGGTGTGATAAGTTAATTCGATAAAGAAAAATATGCGTAACACCATTTAAAAGGAGTGTTTTCTTTTGGATAGCACGTGTTTTTTTCGCAGCGCCACACGTGTACGTATCGATACAATTCGTCCAACTTTCTATGCACAAAGCGGGGCTTCGATTAGGGCACATTCGTTGCCTGGTGAAAGAAGGTAACCACGAAACTACGAAATACGCACCCACAGAGATGCAGTTCGTGCAACGCATCACACCTAAAAGGAGGCCCTACAACCCTCTCCTATAGTACTTTAGGCAAAAGTTGAGTTCCTAACCTCATTTCTGCCTCGAAACTTTTCTCAGTACTGAGACCAATAGCGCATTTCACTGAGATTGAGACACGAAACACTTGAAAACATTTTGGTCAGTTAAGTGGCACGTTCTCACCCCTATTGAACACATGGCAGCATAAGAGTGAAGGCTTTGTCTAATTTTCTGAGTTGAATGCTTAGGTAGTGAAACTAGCTCCAAATGATTTGTCAATAGAGTGAATTCTGCGCAAACCAAAACTAATCGCGTTTGAGAGCACTTGTGCACCGGTTTGGCCCGACACATTTTATCCATCTCTCATAATCACCTATCGTGCTTCGCAGTGGAATTTTGAAGCACATAGCTCCTTTGATGTTGCGGTCTTCATTATGAGTGTGCTCACTGCGTAAATGGAGAATGCAATTACGACTGTGACACCTCTAGTCATTGGCTGTTTCGCTTAGCTTCGTGGGCCTTGTGTTTGCGCAAATTGTGGGTCCGCCCTAGGGCGTGGCTCTCGGCTCATGCCGGTGGTCTGTCAGCCCTTCTGCACCTTGGTAGCGCATGATCATCGCAGCATTTTGGCTTGCCGCGACTTGAAAGCATACTCGTGGCACTACAGCGGCATCTTTTACATGCTGTTTTGTAATTAGTGGGTTTTCGTTTCTTCTGGAAAGCGACCCTCACCTTCGCAGATTTCTGGTTGTTCACTTTATCGTAGCATATGCACCTATAGCACGGAAGACATTCCACCATGTATTCAATGCCTGAGGAGGCTGGAAGTTGCGCCAGAAGTCACATTACAGGCTGGTAACTGAGAATTTTTGTTTAATAAGCTAATAAGCTTTGTTGTTTTGGGGAACGGTGCAGAAAGGGATTTGAGTAGGAAATGGGCGGAGGTGAATACAATGACTTGGAAGAGCTTCCACGCGAGTTCAAATGCATCCCCACCTCCGTGAAGCTCGAGGGCTAGTGATTTCTTGCTGCCGGCGCATTAATATTTCCCCTTCATCGCCACGACATCACGCTATGGCACAATGACATTGGCGTTTGCGTAGACACACGCCACCCTAACATGACCCATCAGCCCCTCTAAACTTCTCCCTGAATTTAGCACTCATGCACACTTGGGTTGTGGTAGCTTCTACTTCAAACCAGTAGACAGAAACAGGGACACGAACTCAAGCACAGTTGGCAGTTTCACTCTTCTCCATGTGCCTTGCATCTGACCACTTATCGACATCCTTTACTCTAGAGGGGTAGGCCCTGACACAGTGGTGGAGCTCATGATGCAATCGAAGAAAGTAGATCACGCGCAATTCCCTTCGGCTGTTTATTGGCCCTTGGGCAAGCATTGGTATCCAGCGCATCGTGGTCGCATGAGCCCGCTCTCCGCGTAAGGATGTGAGCATGTCCAGTCCCACTGCACATACTGTAGATAAACCAGCTTTGTTGAATTCGTTTTATGCAATTTGTTGCTTAACATGCGTACATTCGTTCAACGGAAATGGCTGCAATTCCGTGGCGGACGTTCGGTTGGTGAAGGCGGTCGAAGCATGCACAAATTACGCCGATCAGTTAAGTTTTCGCATGGTCTCACCTTCTCCGTAATAATCCGCTAAAGCCAAGTGATATAATCATCTTCACTCCACAGCTGACACTTTCCTCCTAAATTGCTCCGGCCGTCAGTCCGAAACACATCATCTCTGCTTCCACTTTCAACGAGGGCCTGTTCTGCTGCCAGCACTCCCAACTTGTTCTAGTTTAAAAACAAGGCCTTTAACGGGGAACCCACTCAAAAGTCGCAACTTGTGGATAGACATAGGCAATATTTTCGTAGTGCGCACACCCGAATGATGACTGGGCATGACTACACCACGTCCTACCATGTTTCCATCCCCTACAGTATCACCCAAACACATTCTTTTCCATCCTACCCGCCGAGTTCTTCTTCATCCTCCACCTACACCTATCCCAGTTTAGCTTAAGTAAGGAGCACACTGCAACAACAACGCGTTGGGTCTGGAGGAACCTCATGTTCGTGCCAACTTGTCTTCACTTGCACTCAGTACAAATCAGTAAATTAGCATCCGATCAGTTAGGAACAGGCATGCAGACCATTCAGGAAATGACCACATCTCCAGCTGAATGGGGTGATTGTCCCTGAGCACATTCGAGCACAGTCAGTAATGTTGCAGAGGAATCACGCCAGACAGCCGAAATCGGCAGCATCCGCAATCGTCGGTGCGGCGACTACCTTCTCACCTGATTGACTATTTTAATTGCCTAATGCTAAGGTCTTACTACTCGCAATGTCTCGAGGCTGAACATGATTACATAAGCAGATTGGAATATAAAAAGGCAGTAATTGACTGAGAGGGTGTTTATATGGAAGGGAAGGGAGTGAGACGGTTATTGGCTGAAACAGTTCTTGCGTTGCCAATTTATTTTGACTGAAGCTACGGCGGCTTCGCGGCACAAACAGAATCAAGTGCTTGCGCCTACTTACGGAGGATACTGCTTAGCTCCCTACACACCTGACTTGGCACTGCCGATTTCGGATATACAGTATGCAACTCCACCCTTGCAGAAATCCGATCGTTTTAGGGGTAGGTTGATGCCAACCATCCATCTTTGGGAAACTGTTGGAGCGCGATGGCTGTTTGACCCTGGGTGAAGGCAACGGGCCCAACTGGGCTCTCTGCTCCTGGGATGTCATTAGCACCAAGCCCTGCCTTGTGTCGAACATGCGCACTAGGCCCAAGCACAATGACTTTTATTTACCCACACGGAAGCCTCGGGACGTCACATTATTGGCAGTGGAAAGCCATCTCATCTTCAAAGACATCTATCCTGATTTCTACTGCCGGGTGTTAAGCCTTAGTGGAGCGGAAGAAATTGACGCCGACCTTCGACAGCCACTCTACGTAGAAAAGCCTCTTCACAGATCTCCTCAACGCACCTGCATAGAGATGCTGATTAAGTGAACCCGCGATGCCACCTCCACTTCTTCACCAATGGGATAGAGATCATGCAGTAATGACTAGGCAGCTCTGAAACGACGACCCTCTCGAGTCGTTTTAGTGGTGGATTGATGCTAACTGTCCACTTTTGGGGAACAACTGGAACGCGATGGCTGCTTTACCCTGGGTCAAGGCAACGGGTCCACCTGGGCTCTCTGCTCTTGGCATGTCATTGGCTCCAAGCCCCACTGTATGTTGAAGATGTGCCCTATGCCCAAGCATAATGCCTTTTGCCCACCTTCACCGAAGTCTCGGCACGTCACATTACTGGCAATGGAAAGCCATCCCACCTTCAAAGACATCTATTCTGGTCTCTACTGCTCGGTGTTAAGCCTTAGTAGAGCGAAAATTGACGCCGACCTTCGATAGCCACTCCGCGTAGAAAACCCTCGTCACGGATCTCCTCGACACCCGCATAGAGATGCTGATTAAATGAATCTACGATACCACCTCCACTTCTTCATCAATGGGATAGAGATCATACAGACGTGACCAGGCAGCTCTGGAGTGACAAATGTGTCGAGGAGCAACAGAAGCAAAACCCCACCCCCACGGAACTATGCTACATCCCGTCCTTTGTTACATGACTCTGCTCTTGAGTCAGTGTCCCCACATCTAGCGAGCACATTTTTCCTTCCTCGAATCCTTTTGGCACGCAGGACGAAACTGCAAATCCAACGAAATTGCCAAGACAAGCAATGACATTGCGGCCAAATATCGCCTTGGTTACACGGGGATTTGATGACTGTCACGTTTGACTCGTAGGTGCCTTCTTACAGTGCTGCCTTCGTTGTGGTGGCCGAGGTGGGAGACTGATCAGGAGGAGGAGGAGCAGGGACGACGCTCTGAGATTTGGGCAGCAAAATTACTTAGGAACTCCGCCCTTGTGTCTCCACCGGGCGATCTGGCCCCAGACCATGTCAATGGCCCCAATCTCTCTGTAAGTTGAAAATACACGTTCTGCCCCTCTACTACGCCTCCTTTCGTCTTCCAAGCAGCACCGAGGCAGACAAAACAAATCTTGGGCCACTACACTTGCACAATCACCTCCATTTATGCGACACAGATACCGCCCAGTCACCACCCATTTTAAGCCTGACCAGTGCCAATGCCAACTACTTACCATTTATATGAACTCAACTTGAACCCCGCTAGGGGTTTATTTTGTGTGCAGATAGCACATCCTCAAGCGCATTGGGTGCTCACTTTGACGGTACTTTCAAGAAGCGAAGAAATAAACAACTCATCTTTCAATAGCACTGCACAAGAAAGGCACTTTGGTGATCCACTCCACAGTTTTTGCTTAAGGCGTGCAGCACCACACAGCTCTACTTTAACGGCACAGTCATCGCCACCAAACAGGGACAGAAGCCGACAAAAGCGGCCGTACAGCGACTGGGGGTGAACACAAGACAATTAATGGACATAGGTGGACACTTGACGACATTGGGTGGAGTTGACTTCGGTAATAGAGCCGGGGAAGGGGCCCTTACTGACAGAGTAGATGCTGTGCTGTCGAGTTACACTCGCAACTACCATTGGCATCCAGTCAAACGAATTGATGACCTCTGCGTCCCAGCAGTTAGCATCTGACACAACTGGTCGGATCGCACCTTTGTATGTGCGGTTCCAGAATCACGTGAGCTGATGCAGAAAAAATGGCGATGAGAGAAGTATCCACCTTACATCGAGACACTTAGTTCTACACGAATGAACGTTTGTCCGTGAATACCAACCGGACAGGTGCTGTAAACTCATCCATGCACTCTTAATCCAGGTGGCAGGCCACACTGGTAGCACCTATGCAGAAGAGCGCATGGTGATAAATGGTATTGTGAAAAAGGACTTAAAACCCACGTTTGCCTGCCTACCCACAGAAGAAAAGTTGAGCGCAAGTTAAGTATAAATGAATTACTCGAGGACACTTCAAGTCCGCTCCGCAGATGTCCTGGACTTAAAATGTCAGAGCGATGAGTGCTGGGCCAAACTGGACAGTACGCTGGACAGGCGCCAAACGAACCAGCAGTGATAAGAATTTGCAGCGTCGGAAATCGAAGTCTGGCACAGGAATAAATGGCCCTAGTAATGAAGCAGAAGGGAAGATTGACATAACAGGTGAGGGTGTGCCATCAAATGCAAACCAGCTCTGTGATGTTAGCAAAGAAAACACGTTAATCGGGCCAAAGGAGAGCACAGGACTGCTCCCACCATCGCCGCAATATAGTGTTCACGTAAAGACAAACACGAAACCCAATGCAAGAATTTTACATGCCCCCTCACGACAAGGACAAAAGCATACGAACGTTACACAACTTAATGGATATGAGAGCTATTTCATATAGTGAAATCACTAAGAGCAAGTGCAGTGACAAAAAAAATTGCCGTGTAGGCATATGGAAAATAAGTCAAACAATTTCGACCAACAAGGTCCTGCAGTCCAACAGGCCTGAAGGAATGCAAAAAAGGTTAACTAGAGAAAGGGTAGTCAAATACACTTTAGTGGGTTTCCTTAGTACGGGGCGATACATCCATGAATGACATGGTGGCGCGCAGGGTCAGATACATCACAAACTTAAACCCGATGACGTTGTAGACACCTCAGTTCCATCAAAAAAGTGAGCTTTGCAATTTGCATACCTAAGAAGCAATTCCACGAAAGCCAAACAAGTTGCGGTTGTAACAGTGGTCCACCCAGTGCACACGGACGTACGCTTCAAAAGATCGCGAAAACTGTGACAAACTACGCTTGACAGAAATGCAATTCTTTAGAGACACACGTTACCCACAAATTGCACCTGTTAGCAGCATATTATAAATGACACTGCTTTCGCACAGAAAACTAACGAAACATTTTTGTTAAGATAAACGCGGTTTTCGCACGAACAAATCTCTTCCTTTATAGTAGCAGCCAAGGTCACAAATAAATGAAATTAGTAAATTAGCTCTTACTAATGGATAGATTTTAGTGAGACTCATCGCTGCATCACCGCATGCTGACCACATCCTTCTCCATCGTTAAGCGCCCTTTGCTACGGAACGTGCGCGCTATTCGTCGGTTGAAATTTGGTGGTCGTTTCGATTTGCTAATGTGGATGGTTCCTTGTAATTGACTACTTTTGAGGTTGCGTTGGCTGATGGAATCGGGTCAGCTCAGGTTTTCTAACTGTCGGTATTACCATGTTAATCGTATTCCCAGGCAATTGTCGATACCACCTCTGTCAGATTACCTGTAATACTTTGTTCGAACTACCGGTTTAGGTCACTTGGGTGGCCATCTTGTTCTGGCCGGTTGGCCGGCCTCCGGGTCGTGCCGACATCCCCCAAGCCCTCTGTTTCCAGAGTATATGTATTCTGCCCTAGTACTGTGCCTTCTTTTACCGTAAAGGGAGCCTCGGGACGCCACAATCCCTCCCAGATGTTGGGCTGTGTTGGTGCGCTCACTCAACATTGGAGCATCCGCCTTAGCTGTAAGTTGCTTTGTTAAGAAATTAGAACCTATTGTTGTCTCAATGCCAGTCTGATTATTATTTGATTTCAGTGGTGCAGTATGGCGCACTATCCACCATTTGTAATCTGACGAAGTGGCATTATTGCTTCCCTTTCACCCGGGTCGCTTACTCGTCATGCAAGTTTGGTGGTAATGAGTGTTCTCTTCCCTGCTGACTTGAAGTGCCTACTTTATCATTGAGATGTAGGGTCAGCGACGTCAAAATTGTTCTTTGTGTGTGGTAAGAGCTGGCGTTTTCCATGCCTTTTCACGGCTTCGATTTTCGTTGCTGCCAAGATGGCACGCTTAGGAGAGAGGACTCGTATTGTGGAATTGTATTGCAGGTATTTGGTAATGGCTATTGCGGCAATTTCGGGGGAAGTTATTTTTTGAAAAGTTTGGTCACAGCTGTGGTAGAACACCACTGTACCTGTAGCCTAGCTCTCAGTAGTTGACCAAGAATCTAACGACCTCGGCTTCGCCTACGAGGTGAGACTTGACGAGGCAATAAGTAGTCGCTTTTTTTGGGGTTATAACTATTATCTCCGGATAGCAGTTGGTGGTTGGAGAACACGGAGTTGTTGCGGGCCAAGATAGGCGCTATGAGCCTACCTGCGGAGTCGAGGTGCCTGTCAGTTGATATGATTTCCATTGTGTAGGATGTCTCATCCGAGCTCTAAGCTTTTTTCAGAACAAGTTTTTTGGTGTGTCTTGGTGACCAACACCCATCGGCTTTATGATCAATGAACTCCGATGCTCATCGCCTTTCGGTCAGTCATTTTGGTGTGTCAAGCTATAATGCCGAAGAACTCGATAAGGTTGACAGCAACAGAGAGCGTAGGGGTCATGCACTTTCCCTTGAAGGGTTCAAAACGTCCCACAGTCTTTGAGGTGTGCTATTCCATCAAATGTTTCCCTTGAGAGTGAAGCTTGTTCGTCCCAACGCTGTGTGTGCGGCGTCAAGAGACGTTGGATTGGGCGAGGGGCGTTGCGCGAGCTTTATTGGTCCACAAGACAAACTGCACCGGGATGCTGGTCGGTGCATTTGATTGTGATGACAATGATTATTCTGATGAGTACCACCTTTTCGTGGAGTTGCCATTGGCATTGGACGTCCTGTGATCAGATGCGAAATGAATCAGCCGTTCACAAATGTAAAGGGCGATGGAGACGGGGGTGGTTTGACCGTTAGTAAGATTTGACCCAATGTGAGAGTCTTTTCAGGACATTTCATTTGTTAAAATGCTTGTGTGTTTGCATTGCTTCCGTGTTTTAGAGGCAACAGAGCAAACGTTATAACTGAAAGATCAAACGCGGCTTTCGGAACGCCATCGTTTCCTCTCCTCCAGGATGGTGAAACAACATCAGTAGTATTTTGAGTGCGAATGATAAGTTGTGTATTCCTCGAAGTCAACGTCGACTCGAGAGGGGTCCAAGAAATGGAGGATTCATGCCCTTTTTTATTTTGATTTTTCGGCAGCTTTTTTTTTAATCAAAGATGGTACGCGAAACCCTCTTTCCAATCTTGCTTCCCGCATTCCCCGACAATCGAAGCCTTTTCCTGCCGTTGGAGCTCTTTGGAGTTCAGGATGTGCCACTAAAAGATTCAAGCAAAGGTGGTTCATGATTTTGCTTTCCTTGATATTGCTCTAACCATCTTGGATTGTATTTTCATCCACTCATCTCAGGTACATTTTTTTTCATTTATTCATTGAAGTGGAATACGCACTCTGAACTTGGGGTTCGGTTTTGGGTGATGGTCTATGCGCACAATGCCCTAAGTGTCATATTTGTGGACGCTAGTATGAAGAAGTAACAAGCGTAATGTTGGCTTAAACAGTGGCTTTGTGCGACTACTTTGCATGCTGGTGGTAAGGTCAAGGCCATCTACCACTTAGGTTACAGTTAGTAAAGCGCAGGCCAAAACATTCTTCGTGTTTTGCTCTTCGTGAGCGATGAAATGAGAGGCATAATTCAAGTGTAGGGTCGTCGACACTTCGAGTGTTGCTATTTTCCTTTTTTGCTCTGTGAATAAGACGAGTTAGCAGCTCCCTGGTGGGAAGTTTGGTGTTGCTAGTTGGGGAATAGACTGCTTTAGCCTATGCAGTGATTACATAGCCTCTGAAAATTCACCTTAAAATCTCACAGAATCTTTGGTAGCTCGACTGGTGCATGTGGTAAGACTGATCGTGGCATCAGGTGTCGCTAAGCCTCACTTAGAGTGAAGAAATCGTCGTACTTTCGGTAACACTCGTGCAGAGTGTCTTGCATTCATGTTTGGCGTTCTAGGATGGTGGACCGTTTGTCCACTTCCGATGCTTTTTGTTCGAAGGGGTGTGCTCATGCTTGTTAGCGTTGCTGTCACACGTCACTGTGAGTATTCCTGTTTCCTTTTGACTATCCCTAAGGTGCGTCAGTTGTTTCAACATTTTAGCGTCTGGATATGGGTGTGATGCGTAGTCGAGAAACTGTAATCGCGTCCCTCTAAAATGCACAGCATATCGTAATCGGTGTAGGTGGTTTCGAAGTACTCTGAGAGCGAGGCTTTTTGGCTGGTGTTGTGATCGAGGAACGCGCATAAACACCGACGTCTATTAATCGGTGCTTCTGAGAAGTTCCGTGGATTACTGTGATAGAAAGTGTAATCCACTTGGAATGTGCTTCGCGTACAACAGACAAAACTATAGTTAATGGATTGGAGGTAACAGCTTATGAGGCTTTTTGCATGTTAGAACGAATCCCCATAGTCTCTAAATTGTTCTTAAGGGCACTTTGAGGCACGGGGGCTTTGTCAGGGTCAAACTTGCAGGAGTTGAATTGGTGTCCTTCTTTTCTGCCTCCGAACCCCTTTGAAGCATGTTAGTTTTCTCTTGTATGTCTGCGATGATCTACAAACACTCCTCAATCGTCTAAAGCCTTTTGGTACAAAATGCTTGATGACCACGTGCTCAGAGTTGGAGTGTAAGATGCCTTGGAAAAACATGCTTCCATTGCTAATTTATCATCTGGCGGTTGTATGACCGCGGTGGTCGTCAGTGGCGTTCTGATTCCATCGTCCTTAGTTTAGTTTTTAGTTTCGTGACTCGCTAGTTCCGAATAAATAGCCCGAAATCTTCTGGGATTTTTCTGACGCTACCTACCGAACGTGTCTCCATTGTTTGGTTCAATGCGTTTTCAGCAGATCCGACCTACCCTTGGGGCCGTTGAATGGACATCCTTCTTTTGCCTCCAGGGAATTCAATCAGCCGGCTGGGCGTCGTGAGCCTGAAAGTACTGCGCAATTTCGATCTCCCCCACCATACCTCCGCGTTTGCGATCGACATTGAAGTCTTCCCATGAGCGGTCTACCCCATCATCCTCACCCCTCTGTGTCGATGTCTATCTGTTTTGCTGCCTACGTCTTGAAGTGGTTTGACAACATTAAAGAGATGGTTTAATCGGTTTCCCCGACGCTAAAGTTACTAATAAAACAGACTTGAGCCGCAAAACGATAAAGGATCCAAAGTAGTGTCATCGCACTGAATTCTTTAGTTTCGTAGTCATGTAAGCAATTTGTGGGAGATTGGGATGGGAGAACTTGTTTATTGTGGTGACAAGTTTAACGAGTCAGTAGGAACCTCAGTTCACACTGTACGAGGTCATAGGTATGCGACTGCTAGCTGAGGTAGCTGCCTTCAGGAGCATAGTGCTGTGGTGGCGGATGGTCTTGGCAACGGAGCGAGCGGGTATCGTCAACTCGAGCACAATTTCGAAGCGGTGTTTTGGAGCTCTAAACACGTCCGGAAATGGCATCAAATCAGCGCGTTCGTGACAGGCACTGGCTTCCTCTGTCAGACAAGCTCTTGAATGCAGTCACTTCAATGTGAAAGAGGGAGGGAGAAGTTGTGAATCACAGGTTCCGTCTAGCAGGCTGAGCCGATGGGGAGGAGATCGCATGCCTTCATATCCAAAGCGTTGTAAGCGATCGTCACGATGGAATACAAAGGAAGTAAGGAAGGAAGTGAGGAGCTGCCCAAACCAGCTAGACAAAAAGCATAACAAACTTTTGGGTCCTCTGGTGGTAAAGCAAACACACATTTAAGCATTAGCCATACCAAGCACACTTAGCGCCGTTTCAACCCTCCACATGAATGTGAATATGAATAATGATCGCCCGGCAAGAAAATATGAGCCATAAAACAAATTGGCCTACCAATTTTTGACATCAAAGACGGCAGCAAAGGAAATAGCAGAGGAGTATCTGGAAGGACAACAAAGTTCAAGTCCTTGCATCGTTTGCACAGTTCTTCGTGCATAAACGATCTTATGCCAGCATGAGTTGAAGCATAAATAGAGCTCACTTGCAGTAGTTTGATTCAATTAAAGCACAAATGAAGAGCAGTGACTAACGAGGTTAATGCAGTACTCCCCTACGAAATACCGAGATCGGTCTGCACAAGGAATGTCATTTACTGTTACAAAAAGTCATGCACGCAAACAGGCCAATGGCTCAGGCAAGAGAGAGAATGCATTGGGAAGCGATAAGCACAGTTTGGGATGGTGGATAGGGTACCTTTGGATTGTCCCTCGCTACTAAATAGACATAATAATTACACTGCAATGTGGAAACGACGCATCACAGTTTTTGAAAGGTAGATAGATAGAAGGCAAATACTACCTCCAATGGCTCAGGCCTCAACGAACTCGGTTGGCTTACACACTGAATTGGTCAGCTAATACAGGCAATAATTCATTGCGAGAATTTGAGACTTCCAGTCCATCCATTCAATACCTCCACTGTTCATCACTACAAACAAGGTGGAGCATGCGACAGTTGAAAGCACAAACAGGCCATCGAGGCATTCTGAAAAGCGAACTGGAAACACTGTGAAGTGTCATTCGGGAGGGACGCCTGGGCTGAACCAAGAGTAAATAATGACAAACTACTTTGAGGCATTCCATCGGTAACTTGGCTGTGAACTTCGAATCACTACAGTGCTTCCCATCCACGGGGAATGAAATAAACTTGGCGGGTTTGCGATAGACGATGTGGCAGCAGAAAAAGGCTACCAACTCAACTGTAACGCTGCCAATCGTGTGTTTCTGTCTCCTGCTCATTCAACACAACTTCATAACTCGGGAATGTTGTAGTATGTTGGCAAGAGGAACTACAACAATAGCACCTTCGCATGCTGTATCGGCAGGAGTGGTCCTCCTTTTGAAGGACAACCATGGTAGGCGCATCCAAAGTGGATGATCCGAGAGCACAAAAAGCATGCGGTACAGCTAAACAAAATCACTGGCAAAGAGCAACACACCAGTTAGGAAATGCCTAAACCAGCTGGCCAAGACGCATAACAAGCTTTTGTGCCCTTTGGTGGCAAAGCGAACACAGACTTAAGCATTAACCCTACCGAGCATACTTAGCGACGCTTCAACCCTCCATATGAATGTGAATATAAATAATAATGACCCGACAAGAAAATGTGAGCCATATAACAACTTGGCCTTCCAATTTTTGACATCAGAGCCGGTAGCAAAGGAAATAGCGGGGGGGGGGTGGTATCCGGGAGGCCAACAAAAATAAGGAATATACAAATGGAAAGTGCTACCACCGATGCCTAATGTGCTATGCACAAAGAGTAAAATAAGGGGCCTGAACACGGAAGCAAAGTGAGGGAGAGGGAAGGGAAGACAAAAGTGTCGTCTTGACGCAAAATCGAGCTTGCGGCAAGCACACCTGGCTACACGATATCTCCAGTGAGGTAGCAATGGGGGAGTGAGGGGGGGGAATTTTATGGGCCACATTAATCCATCTAAAACTTCCAATCGTTCTGGCTTGACAGTGTGACCACTAAATGTCGAGTGCTACATGCTTCAGCTTCACCCAACTGTCTTCGACCGAATAAGCTGTGTGACTGCCACTTTTACTAAATTACGATTTCAATAAAATGTAGCATGCGAGATGAATATAGTCTGAAACACACAATTGCCCCGACCAAGTGGCTGTTACTCGCAAACAGGGATGTGGTAGTACGGTGAAAGCCATCAGATTTCAGATTGGTGCCTTGGACGACAACAATGACTTCCCCCCCATCATCGTGCTACTTGGTTCCGGTGTACATGCAGTCTAAATATAAAACGCGTCCTGCGCACAACCATTTAAAAAAGGTACTCAGATCGTCTTGAGGAGTCCTGACTGCCATTCACTCGACGCTGCCCTATACACGCACACTAAACTACTCGGTTTTACCTGCCCTCTCCAACCTCTGGCGAACGAAACCAATACGAGATCCGGCAATTTGGCAGGATGATTTTTCAAAAATGGAGTGTGTGGAGAATGTCAGAGGTTGTCACATTAAATGCCTAGACAAGGGAATCGGATGACAACATTTGCCTGAAACAAACAGTCGTAACAACCCAACATGAACGACTGATTTAACACTGCGAAACAACTCGTCGTTCTTTTTCCAGTAGTAATTGGGCATGGCTACGCATTCGGGTTTGCTAAATGAGCCGATCTCACCTCGCTTTGTGAGAGGGATTCTGCTGCAATAACAAATACATTTCTGTCATTACTAACATGAAGCAACAGGCGACCATGGAGAAACAACTATGAATATTGCAACAGGCGATCATGTGGAAAAAGCATGTGAATTTAAAAACCCCTTTTTAGCTTGCCGTGTTAACGGGGCTAAAAAAGCCCCCGTAAATTCCCTCTACCAAATTAATACTCCACCTAAAAACAACCTGTCATTTACTCCAGTTCTTGAAAATGCTGCAAATTCCCTTCAATGATAACAGTAAACCCCCAACTGACCACGAAGTAGAGGTGCAGACAGAAATGACAGTAATAGCAGTCACATGTTGTCACACAAGGTGAGGGCACAGTAACACCAACCACCAGCCTGCTGTTGGACTTATTTGTGGTGTAGAAACCGGGATGTTCGAAGCAACGAACGGTCGACTGCAGCGGAATAACTCACATCGTCACGAAGTTCGACTGGCGTCTTCACACGTTGTCCATATACGTTGATCTGTAGACACCAACGTCCTCTCACATTACCAATGCTCCCCAGGGAGATATAGCCCACTCCACTCTTTGTCCCTTTAACCAAGCCCCTATTCAATCACTAGAACGACTCTCTCTCTCCTCAGCCCAGAACTGTTCCACAAGCAGTCCTCACTTCCCGGGCGTACAAGGGACGAAGCTCTGTTTACAACCTCGGTCGCAAAATCGGCTTAACTGCGATCAAATTCAGCAAATCTGTTCCTAATATCCCAGACATCAAGTGATTTGGAGGGAACAGTGAATGTGAAATTAATTGACCAAGCGAAGTGCCATAGTTACTAACTCGGCATCAAACAACGAAACGAAGAAATTCGACTGCAGCTAGCACCTCCATGGCCAGATGTAATTATATTATGTTGTGCACACTTCATCCCCCAATGTTTTCACCTTCCCATTACGGTCAAAGTGCTGCATTTGATCATAAGCTTTATTGCTGACTAACAGGACATTTCCCATCCCAACCAAACTTTGGTGCATTCGTTTCGCACAAATTAAAATGCATTTAGCATCGAATTAACCAGCGCATCTTTTTACAATTACAAAGAAGTTGCACACTAAGTAAGATAATATTTTCGATAGCGTGTCCGATTTGAAGACTACTGTAGAGGAGATTAAGATCTGTTTCCAGCGCACATTCGTGCATTAACTCAGGGCAGATAATAAGCAATGGTCTTTTCGTAAAAAATACCTTTAAGAACAAGCAAAGTGTCGACTCCGTTCTCACCTCCTCTGTACCCAGTATCCACGACACAGCAGCATTTATGATCCTGAATAGATGCACCTAATTCTATAAAATAGACTTGAATAGACTTTCCAAAACCTTTAAGCCGACCTGTTGTGCACATCACACGTTAGACCCAACCATTTAAAAATTTTCGATAGCTTACTAAGACATGATGGAAAGCACTTCTTGTTCCGTAAAGAGGATAAAAGGTCATAGCACAAAACAATGCTGGAGACGTACCAACCGCAAATATCCAATCAGCAAACACCGAGACACCACGACCGAACGGTGTACACGTCAGCTGCAAATCACTCATAGCCTCGCGTATTTATTTAGCTTCGGTAAAACAACGGTTTTGCAAACTCAGTTATCGAGAGAGTTTAAAGTGTGAGAACTAGAGGTAAAAATCGCTTAAATAAACGAGCCATTTTTACGGTTTTTTTGTTTGAAGTTTCTAAGGCGCAGCTCGTGTAGATACGTGATGATCGATATAATAAATTCTATTTAATTAATAAAGGGTTACGCATGTTAGCATAATTTTTGCATTTATGCAAGTATAGCATCGAAACATCTCTTACCTACGCATTCTGACTCCACTTTAATGAAGCTGAAGTTTACCCTAGCACCACTGTAGAGGGATCTTCCCCTTCCTCCTTCTCCTTCTATTTCCACTCTGCTATTAGAAGGCAGAATGCTACAAGACATCTTTATTGTAAGTCTCTCGGACAAGAGCGGTAGGCGTGTGCCTACGACGAGAGCGTCCGCGACCTCGTTATAATTGTCCTCTCGTCTCTGACCCACAAAGTGCAGTTAAACACCACAATTACTACAACCACGACCAGCATTTGACTTTTGCAACTCTACGTGTCAAAACAATGACATACGGGTGCGTGTGTAAGTCAAAGTCACGACTATGCATGTAGCTTTATTGTTGAGAATGGGGCTAGATCGAACTTCACAAGAGTGCGAATCTATGGGGCACATTTTTTCCATGTGTTTGGAGAATTAGCCTCACTCGTATTGAAATAATAATTCGGGGAAACCGTAGCCAAAACAGGCTTGCAGAAACTCAAAGGAAAGAAGCACGCATTTGGAGAGCCACAATCTTCCATTTATTGGGCAGGCGTGCAGTTCAAAGCCGTAAGCACTAGTGAGAATTTGCGTGGTAACAAGCGATTACAAGGAATAACAGGCACTGCTTATGCATAGGCAGGATGCAATAATTTGCTTGTTTGGCCTGCCGGTTTCGGTCACTTAGGTGGCCATTTTTACTAGCCGGTTGGCTGGCCCTTGGGCCGTGTCAGCGGCTCCCGATCCCAATGTTTCCTGAATATATGTATTCTGATCTGGTACCATACCCTGAAAAAGGTCTTGGGACGCCGCATCGGTGGCAGTGGAAAGCGAACTTGACTTTGATGGATTTCTATCCTGATCTATACCTCTTGTGGCGAGTTTTAGCGGTGTGAAAGAAGTTCATGTGCCACAAATGGGAGAATTTCTGACATCTTATAACAGAAGAGCGAAGAGCGACATCCGCCTTCGGCTATTAACAACTGAAACGGCACCAGTCGTGAACTCCAAGTCCAGTGGAACTGCCAAGAGGGATCAGCGGCGTTGTGGTCAAGCAGCCCCGTAAGTTCTATTTCAGGTTCTCGGGCAACTCGCCTCCCCTCGACAGAATGTGTATCTGCAGATGTAGAATGTGCAGGACGCCATTCGATAGCATTGAAAGTCAGAAACACTCTTGTCATAAATATAATCTATCGTGCTTTCGCAACTATACCAAAATAAAAATGTCCCGTATCACCCAGCCTTCTAATAGCAGGGGTGGAAGAATAGAAGAGGAGGAAAGAAAAGATCCCTCTACAGCTGGTGGTACAGATCTGCGAAGAGTCAAAACGCGACTAAAAAGAATGGTTTTGGCATCGTAATGAGGTGAATGCTAACAAGTAAGAAATAATGATACAATATGCTAAGATACTCGTACAGTATGGATTGTGATTGAATTCCGAGAGTCGAGTAGACAAAGTTTATAGGTGTTCAGTCTTAGCGTTGCATGTGTTTGACAGACAGTTTATTTGCGGAAATGTTCATGCCCATGAAATAGCGATTTAATGATCAGGCAAGCAGAACTTTGTCAAAACTGCTTCGTAACTTATCTGGATGTGTGTGCGAGCACAGTAAGGTAAAGGTTTTCTTTGCAAAGGCACTTATGCAGTGCTTGCTTTTACTGGGCTTAAGTCTTGGCAATACGAGGGCTTCCACTGCCACTACGAGTGGGTTTTGGCTCAAGCCTTTGCCTCATACAGCCAATTCAGCACAAGTTTTGCGGACACTTTGTGCTTTTGCGTCCACCGGGCAAACAAACGCACTGGCTGTTGTACCGATTTTTGTTTGCACCGTCAAGATTATACAGACATCACCCTGGACTTTGAAATTCGGTGTTTGAAACTCTTGGTGGATGTCCCCAGCAGTTAGACCAAAATCACTCACAATTTAAAGGTTTTTATGAGTTTGTTGGAAGTACCCATGCATAAAGTTTTGGATGGAAGCTGTTGCTGACAAATACAAAGGCATTCTTAATACTCTTCCTAATGCCGTGCTTCCGAGTCTCTGTCGAACCGGACACGTATCGATTCCCCAAAAGATGAGCGTTCACTGTGTTACAAGTGAACCTAACTTCGGGAACTATGGTTCGTAGCTCTTCCGAGAGCCGTCACATTGGTGCGTGGTTTTGCAGGAGCAGACGCATTCGCTGTCTGTTGGAAGCAGAAATCCGCGATGCTTCTCCTAAAGGA
This sequence comes from Taenia multiceps, assembly GCA_001923025.3. Classification (NCBI taxonomy): domain Eukaryota; kingdom Metazoa; phylum Platyhelminthes; class Cestoda; order Cyclophyllidea; family Taeniidae; genus Taenia; species Taenia multiceps. The sequence goes on along the minus strand of CM010317.1, from coordinate 5,162,621 downwards.
AAGCACAAAATATGCAGCATGGGAGAGAGAGTCAAATTACTTTCATTTAGCCAAACGAAGCATTATGGACGATTATGTAATGCGTTCTCACACGCATTGTGCATGCAGAGTTTTAAGCATGGAGGCGCCGTCAACTTACTCAAAATGACTACTTAATGCAACTGAGCAGTTTTCCATTTTGATTGCGTCGTTCTCGTACAATTTGCACAGGGCAGAAACCGATTGTTGGTGTTTTCTTTCATTGCAAGCACTGATTCAGCTAATAACTGCCTCACTCCCTTCCTTTCCATATAACCACCCTCTCAGTCAATTACTGCCTTTTTATATTCCGATCTGCTCATGTAATCAAGCTCAACCTCGAGACATTGCGAGTAGTAAGACCTTAATATTAAGCAATTAAAATAGTCAATCAGGTGAGAAGGTAGTCGCCGCACCGACGATTGCGGATGCTGCCGATTTCGGCTGTCTGGCGTGATTCCTCTGCAACATTACTGACTGTGCTCGGATGTGCTCAGGGGCAATCGCCCCATTCAGCTGGAGAAGTGGACATTTCCTGAATGGTCTGCACTCCTGTTCCTAACTAATCGGATGCTAATTTACTAACTTGTATGGAGTGCAAGTGAAGACAAGTTGGCACGAACATGAGGTTCCTCCAGATCCATTTCGTTGTTGTTGCAGTGCGCCCCTTACTTAGGCTAAACTGGGATAAGTGTAGGTGAAGGATGAAGAAGAACTCGGCGAACAAGACCGAAATGAATGTATTTGGGTGGCACCTCAGGGGATAGAAATATAGTAGGAAGTCGCACAATCATGCCGAGTCGTCATTCGGGGATGCACACTACGAATATGTTGCCCATTCCCATCCACAAAGTGCGACTTTTGAGTAGGTGTCCTGTTAGAGGCCTTGCTTACGCTCATTTTCCATTCGATTCAAGGAATGGTGTCGATTTTTAACGTGCTTACACTTAGTGTTGTTGTAGGAAATGGCCAGGCACTCACGCAAAATCTCCCATGCTCCTTCCAGGCGAAGTAGGCTGCGTGGGTAGTGTCGTTTTTGTCCAAATAGAGCAAGTAGTCATTCAACTTACGAATTGGCTTGTAGTTGTTCACATTGATGTAAGAGTGTGGGGGCAACGAACTTTCGTAGTCGTCCTTAAAAGCGCCCAATATGATGGGAATCATATCGTGCCTGCACTCAAGACTAAGGGAAGAATGAATGAGCGAATTATAGTCCTACTTACTCTCCAGTATAACTAGTTAAGTACATTAGAAAAGGAAACGTAAACATCCTTACTGCCACATCGAGCAGAGGTGGCATTAAAAATTTTGGAATTCTACTAATGTTACCATTAACTGGTCACAAATCATGTGCAGAATGTTAAAATTTACTCAAAGCAAGAGAAGCTGCAGTGGATCAACATAACGAAACAAATGAATTCACCAAATCAATCAATCTTTCCCTTTTAATGCATACTAATGTGTGATAGTGGAAATGGAATGACGTGGTGCCATTACCAGGTGGCATACACGTCCAAGTACAACTCGTGCACCCAACTCATGCCTTATGCTGTGTACCCACGTCTCTATGCCTGTGCGTCCGTTGCCTGTTGTAGATAGAGCAAACAGTTCGTTGGTTAGTCTAAGTGGGGGTTTTACGGTCTTACGGAACCTCCATCTTTCGTACTGCATGTCATTCTACTCATTTCACCTTCCTCTGGTGGCCACCTCAGAATACTTACCTTAACAATAAAACCTAACAGCAACCCGGATTGATTTGCTTTGTCCCCTATAGCTATTTCCTGCTTTAGCTATACGGAACACACTTTTATCCGCATCTTAAAATGATAGGGCAATGAAAGATCAAGACTGCCATTTGGCCGATTCAATAATGAGGTTCACATTCCGTTTAGGCGAATTAAAGAGCAATCGTTGCGCACTGTATTGCATTGAAAAAGGCCTTTTCCGTGATGTAATTGCGACAGTTGGAATTCTCAAAGGCTAGGTAGAATTTGTAGTTCAGCGATAGCAAATGAAATGCGTTGGGATTGCGCGGTAACTGCGTTCCGTTGCGACCGAATATATCTACCTACAAAGTAGATTTCAAAATAGTCTGATGACTCGGTATTATTTTGAACAAAACAGTATGTTGAGCAGAATCGTTCAAGTGAAGGAGAGAGCAGCCTATATTTGCCATTAAACGCACTGATTTGGTTTGAATTATCTTCAATGCGAACAAGGTCAAAGGCATATCTATAACACAGTGGTAGTAAGATTGATTAACACTCCAAATTTATGCTTGGTTTATGAATTTACAAAAGGGCCGTAATGGAGGCACACACACCTTTTCGTTACAAACGAACCAATAGAAACAAGGTTGGTCTTTCTACAGGCCTGTTTGAGTGGCACATAGAAGTGACATTTGTTGTTGTCAATTGATTTGAGAACAGTAGCACAAGATCAAGTCTCATGTTATGCTGTAGATGAGAGAACGCAGACTTTTCTCGCGTTCTCAGTAATGCATAAAATGCATCAAATCAAAGCCAAAACATCCTTTGACGACCAATGCTATGAAAGATGTTAATTTTTGGAGCAATAACTTATATATTTTACTTACATGACTGCAGTGCATAGGGATTTTTAGACAAAATAATAACCATAGGGGAGTGATTATAGCAATTGCACTTGCAGGCGGTCAGCTTCTTTCCTCTCTTATGATTAGTGGGTCAGCAAATGCACACAATTCTTGGACAGCATGAGTGCAGTCTCTTCTGCGGTGAAACGACACTTTGGACTCTTATTCCGAACGAAGACGGAGTGCACATAGGGCACACGTATTTTTCGGATGCATTTTATGTTTGGTATGCTTTAACGCCTTTTAAGCGCATTGTAATGCGTTGTTTGTTCCCACTGCCGGTTCTGGTTTTGGTCACTTGGATGGTCACATTGTCCTAGCCGTGTGGGCTGGCCTCCGGTTCGTGCCAGCATTTTCGTTCCCTCTGCTTGCTGCAAGTATGTATGCCGCCCTAGCATTATGCCTTCAAGGAAGTCTCGGGAAGCTACACTCGTCTTATGCAAAAGGCACAACTCTGCTTTACGCAATGCAGTTCCGGGAGACCAAGCCAAATAAACAGGTTTCCAGAACATTCGTAGATTGGTAAGTAACTGAAGCTTCCAAAGGATTGACCAGGCACGTCCCAATGCGACAAGACGTTTCATTTTTGGAAGCAATTCACTGTCTTTATGATGGACTATTACCTTAAACATTCATACATTTGATGCTCCATTCGATGTTATTCTGTACTATTATATTTGAAGTGAAGAAGACGTGTTCTTTTTACATAAAATGTAATGGTGTGTGTGATCGTGCCTCCCACCGTCGAAAGCGAAGGCGCGCTTTAGCTTAGGTGAAAGATGAGCAGTGCAGTAAGGAGTTCATGAAGTAGGGCAGTTTTCGCAGACAATCTGTGGCATGATGTGTACCGTGTTGGGCCCGTACTAGTAAACACATGCAGAGTTTATGCGGCAGGATGTTACCTTGGAAGCGCGCATTTTGCGCAACCACTCGGCATCCGGGATGCTTGCCAACTCCTCGAACCTCAAGTGTCTGCTGCCGTCTTTTATTCGCAAATTCGACTCCTCAATCGTGGTCAGTGCAGTCTGTGGGTCGGGTTTTCGGCTAAGCTCCTGTAGCACAGATGAGGCTCGTATTGGCCGATCGGATTCACCAAAATGGTGTCGTTCTATTGGCTACAAGAGTTGTAGTAAGGTAGGTGGACAACTGTAGCCTTTGTGGTACTGATTTTAAAGTAGATAGTATAGACGTTGAGAGCGTAGATTAGGTACGCACAGAGGATGAGCAATGCCACCTCCCACTTTGTGGAGGAGAAGGGATGAAGGATTACCGCATTGGTTGGAAGCGAGATGGGCGGCTTGTGTTTCGACGAAGAGCTTGGATCATTTGTGCATGCTCCATATACATGCGCGCCTTATCAGGGACTATTCAATGTGAACCACAACGAATCACACTTCGCCGTGATAGGATGATGTGCCTGCGATACTTGCTACTTGAGTGGTTGCGTCCACCTCACAACGTCTTTCCGCAGTCACACCTCACCCCTATCACCGAATGCGGCACTACACTCTGCACACACCTCTCCACTTTAGTGTTTAAATTGCTTTGAGTAGGCGGGATGACAAGTTAAAATGCATCTGCCTAATGCAAACACGGACTGACATGCTACCGAGTAGTCCAACCAGTAGTTTTACCCATTTGCGTGTTTCAGCTCATACAAGAATCCACGTGTCGAACAATGCCAGTGCGAATGATTCATCGGACGAACAATTACTACTGCCTTCACTTTGACTTGCAGTCCTCTCCCTCATCTTGTTTCGACCCGAATGTTGAACCCGTCCCATTGGACCAACGAGTTGACGTGAAGTGGGGCGACGAGAGTGCTCTGAAACCTCAGCTAATCTGTGGAAAACAAGCACTTCAAAGACATACCTCGTGGAAGTACTTGATCAACCTGGTAGGACAGGATTTTCTCCTTCGAACCAATTTAGAGCTGATCGCCACGCTAAAGGCTCAGAATGGCTCCAATCTCATTGAATCACTTTCCATAAATAAATACAAGCACTGGGCAGGCAATTCCTTTTTATTGCTTTATTCAACTCCAGCCCTAATGCTCCAAGGGCTCTATTTACGGCGCGTACCTTCGTGAGTTTCCAGCAAAAGCAATGCTCGGAAGTGAGGTGGAGGCGATACGCAAAGTGATGCTTCAACATAAGGCTTTCGACCATCAGGATGAATTATTCTTCCCCACCCTTGCCTACAATTCGCATGCTAAACTTCCCGGATCCTGTCTTATTGCTCTAACACCAAGCTCTGAGGCACGATTCAAGTACCTTAGAAAATGTGTAATTTGGGTGGGTCACAGCACACCCTGTCCCACTAATTGCTTTCGTGAGAAGGGCTCTGCATATCTCAGCCAACAAGTTCCACGCTGGATTCCATCCAGAGGCCTATGGCGAAATGGGATGGTGGTACTTTGATGAAGTACAAATTGAAAGGTCTACTGGTTCTCATTCTAAGCATCATTTTGATCCTGCCGTTTACGCCACTCTTTCCTGAAGACTTCAAACACGGTAATGACTTTTGTTTCGTGCAAATACAAGAACTGCCTCACATTCCTTTGAACGTTAAGAACGAAATCGCAGCGCGACTGTCTATTGTGAGCGTAAAAGAGCAAATAAGGGCATGCAGGGAGATTTATGAGAATAGCCGCATGCCCTCCCGCGTTAAACACAATAATCCGCCATTGGAGGGTTCAAATAAGTTAGCTTTGCGACTTCGTGATTTGTGTGGGCGCGTGAGTGAGTGGATGAGTAGCCTTTGCCGCGACGACGTAAGGCCTCCTTGACGTACTGCTTGAGATGAGAGAAGCAGACTTAACGTTTGGTTAACTTATTTTGCCACATTGATTGAGGTGGCGTTGAAGGTGACACCAAAGCAGGCACACACGGAGGTTGGAGTTGGTGCCTTTTAACTTCCCATTCTACGCACCATAGACGAACGCAGCTTTTGCATCTGCGATCATCCGTAGTGTGTACCAATGAATCAAAGAGCACGGAATTCAACCTATGCACTTTATTTAAACTCGAGAAGTGAATAGCAAATTCACATTGAATGCTACATTTATATCCCATCCCGGTGATCAGTAGACTAGCTTTAGCTTCTGAGTGGCATATTCCCAAACTCACATGCAGCCGTAGGTACAAGTACGCCACCGTCTTATCCCACCGGCTAAACTAACTAGGAGAAAGCTCAAAGTGTAAAAATAATTAAATTTTATCAGTTAATAGGCCATGGATGAAACGCTATCCAATTCATTACCCATTGACCAACATGAATGGGAGCTAGCTGACTAGTTCATTTGGCACAGTTATAGTTTTCAATCGACAACCCAACACATCAGAACACTAAAAGTGAGAAACCGACAAATTCACGACGCAAAGTAATGTGCCTTCGAGGAGCACAAATGCTCTGTCGCCTTTCTCACATACCAACTCCCTCTAAATGAAAGACTCTTGGCACATACACCATTAGCTGCTGTTCAGTCCATCTCAAGGCAAAGTTTATTCGCATAAAAATATTTGCAATAGCCATATCACTCTTTTCAAATCTGGAGAAGCCTTAAGTGATCCTTACGCAAAACACCATTGCAACACCAGAGCGCTTGTGAATAAAATTAAAAGTGAAGTCAACGGTTTTAATCAAACGTTCAAAGGTGATGTCACTTTCGTCACCAGTGAAGAAGTTTTTTCTCTTCCTCTTCCTCTTCCTCTTCTTCTTCTTCTTCTTCTTCTTCTCCTCCCCCTCCTCGACTGTTGAGCCTCCCTATGGCTCGAGTCTTAGCACTTCCATGCCCCTCCACATCCGACGACAGGAGAGTAGTTGGACGAATAGGTGGGAAACACGAAGGTCAACGATGCTTTTACCATGATGCCAACAGAGGAAAGCATGAAGGGGAAGTGTGCGTTGCAATGCAACGGTTGAGTTGTATGGTCTACAGAAACCCCGCCCCATTCACATTGGGATCTAGCAAGTCGACTGCAAAGTTGGGCGGCACGATCACGCCCACTCATCTCGTCAACGCATTCAGTATGTTGCGTACTGCAAATTAAATTTGATAATTTAGCACTGTACTTAGATGTTATCACATGCTTATGCAGTGTAAGACATAAATGGAAAGCAGTTGAAGCTGACTGATGAGTTGGGTGAGAGTGGACAGTTACGCCAACAAAATACGAAGACGCGAGAGCAGATTGCAGGCAACGTGTACGTGTAGTGTGGAGTCGAAGTGGTGAAAACGAAAGACTGCGCTTCTGTGCCATGTGAATTCAGTGGGTGAAGGAGAATTGAATGTGGGTGTTGCACTGGGTGTGGTTGTTGTCTGAAGAGGTTGCATGATGAACGTCGCCGCACTGCATTCCATTGAGGTAGACACTTCTCATTCGTTGGGGGTAACAACGGATACCAGGTGTCTCACACGGAGAAGTAGAAAGGTGGCTGCATTGACGCACACGGGTTGGGTGAAGTGGTGAATATCACTTGCGCCAGCCTAGTCACAGCAGCTGTGGTCTTTTAGTTGCCGGTTCACTCAGTGATGAAATGAGATGAGGTTTGCTCTACTATTAATGCCACATCCCTATCTGAGGCCAAATGCGATGCATATTTCTTGCAAAGTCCACATCACGAAGATTTCCCTTTGACTCAGTCTGAACCTTTGCACATTTTTGGTAGATGCACCGCTTCATTTGTGGTCCACTGAAATTCACACTCATTCTCACACTTCCACCTAAAGTCTTTAACTGCTATGATGTTGGGTGGATTCTGCCAACACTGCTACGCTCAACTCATTTTCGTGACTAATTAGACTATGCCCACGTTTGCGAATGCCTTAAAGGTAGTGCGATTAGACTCATCGAATGAGGAAAATTAGGCAAGGCACTGTAACCGTGTTGCATCACTTGAAACCCACGGTCGTCGCATGCTGGCAACAGATGATTCAAAAGCTTCGGGTAATAGATAAAAGCAGCAGTATAAGTAACGACAATCAGCTATTATGAGCCATGTTCTCTAATGAAGTCTCATTCGGTACTTTAGAGCTGCGGCACAATGCCTCATTCGTATTCCAGTGCATACAACACATTGGCACTCCCAGCCTGTGTACCCGACACAACTAACTCTCAACATCATCATCTGCAATGGTTACTGGTAATTATTAACTTAATCGAATGAAAGAAGGAATCCTCTGCAGAATTACTTGAGGCAACTTCTGCTGCACATTCTCTTCAACCACCGCACCCCTGAGGTCGCCTACGATCAGTAGACTGTCTGCTCACCAATTTTGCATGTGGTCTATGGCACCCACTAGAGCATTAGGTCATTCTCTCGTTTTCCACCACCTTACAATAAAAATGGACGCTGGAGTGGCCAGTTGTCTGACTTCACGTCTTACTTTTCCTTAACATAAACGACTGGTTTGCGCTCGGGTATGCTGCATTTTAACTCAACTCCCCAGTGCTCGACATTTCTGCCTCACATCACCACCAAAATGCTTACTTCAGACAGGATATGAGATTGCACTCTCAAATCAGCATTCCTGTGTGTTCCTTATTAGGTGTAGGATCTGTGAATCGCAAAAAATAGCAATAAAGCGCCTAAACGGTTTGCATGTGAGTTGTTAGAAGATGATGCGCTGAAAAGCAATGATTGTGAGTGGCAGTAAGCAATGAAAATTGATGAATTAATTGATGTCCCCAAGGGAATGATAAGCAAAGCCTCTGCGCCGTGGGGTGAAATCGATTTTACCCACCAAACTACTGAAATGCCAAAGTAAGTAGCATCCCTCCATTTTATATCTGTCCTACTCATAAATAGTGTGAGTCAACGACATGGAATTGGAAGGCATTGCGGTAGGTGCTACAAGGCAAAGTGCATTAGTGGGGAGGAGGGTCTTTTGTTATCATTTCAGAAGGGCGGCTTTAGGTGTGGATGGAAAGCCATGGCACCAGGGTTGAGATCAGCAGGTTAGCCAAAGCCGAAGCAAGAATTATTGCCAAAAGGCGTTAAGTCGGAAGTCATTCAAGAACAAACCACAAAGCAATAGCAACTGCTAGCCTTTAAATTAAGATTAGTGGCGACTTTATCTCTTCGGCTTCATTTTTGAGTTCTTTTTCATCTGGCTGAAGGCCATTACCTTCAACATTGCCCCACTCTGTGCGATAAGCTTGCTTTTAAAGTTCCAGATAAACGACTTTTTGTCCTCCCAAACCACAATCTGGCCATCTTCGATGGCAATGTACTTTATGTGCGCATGATGCGCTAATGGCACTCAGTGGTGTGCCCCGCTGCTTGTTGAGAAGTCGAGCATGAGGACTTGTCAGTGATCGTGACAAATCGCGCAGATTCTGCAGCCCCACAATTGCTTTCTAAATATGGAGGGGAGGTGGAGTGCACAAAGTGAGCAACCAAGTGGCGTAGTGCATAATTTACCAGTCATTTAACACGGTACAGGCTATGTGTAGTGTTCGCTACAGCCTCTACGTACCCCACATTCAACGCCCCATTCGCATTGCTTACTGCTTTCAATTGACGACTGGACGAAGTTGCAAGAGCGTCGTCTTCGGAGACGTAGCACCAGATTCTAAGTGATAATCATATGATCAGGCTTACAAATTGCATCCTCATTGGCCGATAGCGTATTAGTCTTTGCTAAACAAAAGACTTTCTTCGCTACAGAGAAGTGATGCATTCGTGTTTACCAGGAAAGGAAGAGGGCACTGTGCTGATGCTATGCTTGAAGTCCTCTGCAGACGCAAAGATCTACGGATTCGAATTTCACCCATTCACTCGTAAGAATTTTGTCTCCCACCACATACCATTTCATGCATGTATGCACTACCAATGCTGTCTGCCAGCTTAATCAAAATTGTCGAGAGCGGATCAGCTCAACGATGGATCTGAGACAGAAAGGAATGGGATGGATCGGTTCCTAGGTCGAGCGAATATGGGTGGAATGAGGGGAAACGAACCTAGCCCCTTGCGATGGAACCGTCGCTTTGCCACGCTCTGATGAAAGGAAGTAGGTAGCACTAATAGTGTGGCAAGCAAACGACTTCTGGGCGAATGGTGTTGCTGAGGTTGCTAATATTGCCATCTTCATGAGCGGTTTTCAAATGTCACACAATGTTACATTCGAACTCACATCCTCTCGGTTGGTTGATAGTGGATGCCAATCAGCTAGTGCAGCTACACGTGACAGAGGCTACTTGTGACTAGAACAGCCTCCACTATTGCGACATTGAGGGATGTGCAAACTTGCTGTGTTCTCTTCGTTTACTCGTAGGCATCGATGAAGGACCTCTTCATCGAAGTCTGCAAATGAATGCCGAATTGAATGGGATCTGGAGAACGTCGAAGTTCACGCGCATGACCGCCCATTACACAGCAACTTGCTAGACTACTGTAGGAGCTCAGAGCCCAGCTAACGACACTGCTGGACAATTAATTTAAGTGAGCACCCGATTACACATTCCTTCTCCGTCATCCGAACCTCATGAAAGTTAGTTACCGACCTCTCACTTCGCCTTCACAACAGGCGTCAAATTACCGACTGTGTCATTTGAGATTCACCTGAAGACTTGCAATGGTCGGGGATGACGACTGGAAGAAGAAGGGTCTCGTAGTAGACTAGCGGAGATGGACATTTTCACTCCTTGGCCTTTGCGCCAGAAAAGCTGAATTTTGTTCGCATCACAATTGGCACATTTCGTTCACCCTCATGAATTCGTTTCTAGGCTCGTAAACTTGGTAACACATTCATGAGTAGCACAGACAGCAAATCGAATCTTAATAGATACAGCTATTGTGGTAGCTAACTTATTCCTCCTCTGACATTTCCGGTAATGCGATCAGCTTTCATCAGTGCAGCCAAGTAGTACCCACAAGTTGGCACCATAGCAGGGGAATGCTCATTTTAATCATCGGTACCTCCTTACCGAGACAAGTATCCTCGTTTCGCATTTAAACTTAGCGCTAGTGAGTGAGAAGTTAGCAACGGTATTGTGCAACGCCACCGTGGAACCGGTGCGAACGGCTTGAAACACTAAAAAACGAAATGGGTGACAACTGAATATCGCAAGACTGTAACTGTGGAAGGGAATTTCAAAGGCGACTAGGAACCTGAATTTCATCTTGCAGGAACTGGAATGAGACTGAGTTGGATCATTGCTGAGCAGAAAGTGGCTGTAGCGACAGGAGCTTGAGGCATTTTAGCCATAACAGAGGGTGAATAACTGATTGATTGATGCCCAACCAGCTACAAAAGGGTGGTCAAAATGTGCACAATTTTTTAAAGTGGATCAAAGGAATGAGTAGAAATTTACATTCTTTTACAATTTGGTGTGAATTCGTGGCATAAAAGCACACTGAACTGGTGGTGCACATGCGAAGGCACGACGCAGTCACTTGGGCAATTGTGAGGATTCAGATGAACAATTGCATAAAGTTGTCGCCGCTATACGTCGGAAAGACAGCAGAGATGTCCACGACGATGCTGCCAAAAGCCAGACGAACTGGCCAACAATGTTCAGTCACAAGAACAGCACTGTCGAAACGACAAAGAGGTAACCAGCAGAATCTTACGCATGATCGCATAGGAAGTCCAGACGCGCATACAACTCCCTGTAAAGACTGAGGACCAAAAATGAAATAATTTACGCACCGTGGGTAGTTGTCGTGGCACATAGGTGGACACTTGCTAGACAGAGAGACACACACACACCCACCTCAAAAGTCCTACTGCTAACCAACTCGGCAAATGTACGCGAAAATCATCGTGGGTTCGGGCTTCATCCCTCCTTCGTTTTGGGGAGTTGCTTTGTTCACCAAAGCACACGGCTGCTCACATTCACACAGCCACTGCCACTACCGCTGGCCATCGTGTCAGCTTGATTAATGGCCTGGGTCCACAGCACATTAGCATTGGCCATCAGTGCCTGCGGTAGGAGACGTAGTAGCCCCACGGTGGAACTACTTCTATGTGTGAGGACCCCTGTCCACCTCAAATGACCAACGCGTAATTGTGAAAGATATGCTCGTAATACAACAATTCACTCTTGCCTGCCTTTGTCGGCGATAGTTAATTGCATCTAGCCGTGGAGGTGCTAGCTGCAGCTGAATTTCTTCGTTTCGTTGTTTGATGCCGAGTTAGTAAATATGGCTCTTCGCTCGGTCAATTAATTTCACATTCGCTGTTCCCTCCAAATCACTTGGTGTATGGGACATTAGGAAGAGATTTGCTAAATTCGATCGCAGTTAAGCCGATTTTGCAACCGAGGGTGTAAACAGAGCTTCGTCCCTTGTAAGCCCAGGGAATCGGGACTGCTTGTGGAACAGATCTGGACTGGGAAAGTCGTCCTAATGATTGAATAGGGGCTCGGACAAAGGGACAAAGGGTGGAGTGGGCTATATCTCCCTGGAGGACCGTTGATAATGTGGGAGGACGTTGGTGTCCACAGGTCAATGTATATGGACAACGTGTGAAGACGCCAGTCGAACGTCGTGACGATGTGAGTTATTCCGCTGCAGTCGACCGTTTGTTGCTTCGAACTTCCCGGTTTCTACACCACAAATAAGTCCAACAGCAGGCTGGTGGTTGGTGTTACTGTGCCCTCACCTTGTGTGACAACATGTGACTGCTATTACTATCATTTCTGTCTGCACCTCTGCTTCGTGGTCAGTTGGGGGTTTACTGTTATTTTTGAAGGGGATTTGCAGCATTTTCAAGAACTGGAGTAAATGACAGGTTGCTTTTAGGTGGAGTATTAATTTGGTAGAGGGAATTTACGGGGGCTTTTTTAGCCCCGTTAACACGGCAAGCTAAAAAGGGGTTTTTAAATTCACATGCTTTTTCCACATGATCGCCTGTTGCAATATTCATAGTTGTTTCTCCATGGTCGCCTGTTGCTTCATGTTAGTAATGACAGAAATTCATTTGTTATTGCAGCAGAATCCCTCTCACAAAGCGAGGTGGGATCGTCTCATTTAGCAAACCTGAATGCGTAACCATGCCCAATTACTACGGCAAAAAGGAACGAGAGGTTGTTTCACAGTGTTAGATTAGTCGTTCATGTTGGGTTGTTGTGATTGCTTGTTTTAGGTGGATTAATGTGGCCCATAAAATTACCCCCCCTCCCCATTGCTACCTCACTGGAGATGTCGTGTAGCCAGTTGTGCTTGCCGCAAGCTCGATTTTGCGCCAAGACGACACTTTTCCCTTCCCTTCCCTCTCCCTCACTTTGCTTCCGTGTTCAGCCCCCTTATTATACTCTCTGTGTATAGCACATTAGGCATCGGTGGTAGCACTTTCCATTTGTATATTCCTTATTTTCGTTGGCCTCCCGGATACCCCCTCCCCCCGCTATTTCCTTTGCTGCCGTCTTTGATGTCAAAAATTGGAAGGCCAAGTTGTTATATGGCTCACATTTTCTTGTCGGGTCATTATTATTTATATTCACATTCATATGGAGGGTTGAAGCGTCGCTAAGTATGCTCGGTAGGGTTAATGCTTAAGTCTGTGTTCGCTTTACCACCAAAGGGCACAAAAGCTTGTTATGCGTCTTGGCCAGCTGGTTTAGGCATTTCCTAACTGGTGTGTTGCTCTTTGCCAGTGATTTTGTTTAGCTGTACCGCATGCTTTTTGTGCTCTCGGATCATCCACTTTGGATGCGCCTACCATGGTTGTCCTTCAAAAGGAGGACCACTCCTGCCGATACAGCATGCGAAGGTGCTATTGTTGTAGTTCCTCTTGCTAACATACTACAACGTTCCCGAGTTATGAATTTGTACTGAATAAGCAGGAGACAGAAACACACGATTGGCAGCGTTACAGTTGAGTTGGTAGCCTTTTTCTGCTGCCACATCGTCTATCGCGAATCCGCCAAGTTTATTTCATTCCCCGTGGATGGGACGCATTGTATTGATTCGAAGTTCGCAGCCAAGTTACCGACGGAATGCCTCAAAGTATTTTGTCGTTATTTACCCTTGGTCCAGCCCAGGTGTCCCTCCCGAATGACACTTCACAGTGTTTCCAGTTCGCTTTTCAGAATGCCTCGATGGCCTGTTTGTGCTTTCAACTGTCGCATGCTCCACCTTGTTTGTAGTGATGAACAGTGGAGGTATTGAATGGATGGACTGGGAGTCTCAAATTCTCGCAATAAATTATTGCCTGTATTAGCTGACCAACTCAGTGCGTAAGCCAAACAAGTTCGTTGAAGACGGAGTCATTGGAGGTAATATTTGCCTTCTATCTCTCTATCTATCTATCTATCTATCTATCTATCTATCTATCTATCTATCTATCTATCTATCTATCTATCTATCTATCTATCTATCTATCTATCTATCTATCTATCTATCTATCTATCTATCTATCTATCTATCTATCTATCTATCTATCTATCTATCTATCTATCTATCTATCTATCTACCTTTCAAAAAGTGTGATGCGTAGTTTCCACATTGCAGTGTAATTATTGTGTCTATTTAGTAGCGAGGGACAATCCAAAAGTACCCTATCCACCATCCCAAACTGTGCTTATCGCTTCCCAATGCATTCTCTCTCTTGCCTGAGCCATTGGCCTGTTTGCGTGCATGACTTTTTGTAACAGCAAATGACATTCCTTGTGCAGACCGATCTCGGTATTTCGTAGAGGAGCACTGCATTAACCTCGTTTGTCGCTGCTCTTCCTTTGTTCTTTCATTGAATCAGACTACTGCAAATGACCCCCATTTATGCTTCAACTCATGCTGGCATAGGATCGTTAATGCTCGAAGAACTGTGCAAACGATGAAAGGACTTGAACTTAGATTAAGCGTGTTCACATAGCACGCACACACAAGCGGAAACAAAGCAGTGTCTAGGGCTGAGGCAGAGTTCACGGTACGTGGCTGAAAAAGAAGGCATTTCAGCCCGGTTACATCGTCACTGCTGGACGAGGGAAAGTGCTTGAGTGTTTCCACTTCGGTAACATTCCTATTCTGCACGTCATTAGAAGATGATGAGAAGGCTGACTAAGGGGAGGGTTTGTGTCCTACAGAAAATTGTGAGTTTACCGGTGCCAGTGCTTCGCGCAAGACCACCTTGGGTATTTGGGGAGCGCCAAATTTTGGAATGGCAAATGCCTGAGTCCACAACTGCACTGCGTTCACCATTACAGCCAAACGACTCCTTATTTATGCAACCACATCTCACCACAAGTGTCTATGCGTTGATTAGGCTGATGGCATCAGCAATGCAGTGACTGAATGTTCATGCAAGTAGCTACCGTCTTTGGACTAAGCACCCAGGCGGGCATCATAAACAGGGTCGTCACTGTCGGATATGTTGACGTATGGCAGTCTTTGAAGTGCTTACATTCAAACCGTTCAAATGTCTTACAGCTGACCAGCTTGGCGGCTGAGCGTCACCATCACCACCGCGCAAACTTGGCTTACAATGTGCTGCAGATGCAAGCAGGCATCCGTGGATTTGGATTGCGCTCATCCGTCAAGTGAGAAGCATTCATTATCTACCCATCAATGCCCAGGTGCATGAAGTCAGCCACCGCCAGCCACCGCCATGGTTGGTTATCATCAAACCTTGATTAGTGGACTGAGGTGGGCTGGACTGGCGCAGGATGTGTGCGCCAGTGGTAGGTCGCATTTGGCATTCGCTGCTGCGACTACTGCTACTGCTGCTGGCTCTTTTGTAGGTGTGGAGCCAACAACCCCGGCGTAACCTCGATAAACTCATGACATGACGTGGGCATGTCTTCGAATAGTTGCCAGGTATAGTGCTCTTAAGAGTACCTACTTTTTGGTCAAGTCAAACAAAGTCAAGGCTGCTCCAGGATCTGGTTATCACTTCCACGATGACGTTGTGCAATGTGAGATCCGCAAGCAGACCATATCCGTTTATCTCACGCGCAAGTATGTCAGATGAGGGAATCGGAAAACGCCATATGAAGGTGGCGAAGCGTGGAAAGGCGCAGAATGATGCGTGGCTATGCGAAGTCAATGTGTGTTCTCTCTAGCATGAACTTCTGAAACCACTATAAGTGCCAGGGTAATCTGTTTAAACGGCAAGCAACTACTCGCTCCAGAGGAAAGAGCCGAGATGGACGTTTGCGTGAAGTGGAACTCAATGCATTCTAGTCAGCCAAGTCCGAATGAATAGGTGGCTGAAAGAGTGTAGTCAGCATCGTTGATGAAGAGGAAAGATGATGAATGCCACAATCCATTGGTGGTGTTCGTGAGAATCGGAGACTATATCCACTCACTCAATCACTTACTCCATGTTATTACGGAGGGATCACTGAACTGCTGCAACTCCTCACTTTCCTCCTTGCTTCCTTCTTGTTCCGTCTTGATGATCGCTTGCGATGCCTCGGATATGAAGGCATGCGACCTCCTCCTCCTCCTCCTCCTCCTCATTGGCGCAGCCTAGCACGAGATGCTTCACAAGTCTGCAGGAGCACTCGGTCTGTTAAACTGAACCTGTAATTCACAACTTCCCCTTCTATCTTTGCCATCACATGTGGCACCTCTCACAACTGCCACTGTATCCCCACAGCTGCTACTCTGCTAACGAATATGAAGCCTCCGGTCTCAGTCCGAAACTTGTCACCTTGTAACTGAATCCAGACATAATGCCGTCGATGAGGCTGAACATGCAATGGGTAGTGACGAGTGATGCACTGACTTTATTCTGTCCTGTGTGGAGACAACCTCGATGGTTGTTGATGCAATGATTGCATCGACATCACTAGTCTATTACCAATTTTAGACGGTACTTATCTATGTTTAGACACTTGGTCAGGTAGATCATGAATAAACATCACTTTTCTCGTCATAGACAAGTAAATCAAGTTTTATTGTTATCAGTTAACTTTATTATCGTAGTGGGAAAGAAGGGACATAATGCAGTCAATTGTTGAGCCCTTTCCAGCTCAGCATTTCGACGTAGACTTTGTTCGATAATTCTGCTTCAAATCACCTAGCCTTGCTTAAATAGCCGCTCTAGTGAGTCCCACTGTTGAATCTTGCCATCTTCCAACTTGACTCACCTCCCAAACGCCCTTTCTCGAAATTGTGCTTCATCATTGGTCACAATCTCATTGCTAGCAGAGCACCTCGGTGGCTTTTGAAGCTACCTGTAACCTTGCATCGGCTCGTCTCAAGGCAGAAGTCCCGAATGTGTTTCATGGGACGCAAATTGAGGTGGCACTTGGTTACATAAGTGCCAGGATTGGGTGGGTGGTGAGAGAAATTGGAGGAGCAATGTCAGCCTAATACGAATGATGGACCAGCAAAATAGTCATAAAGTAACGATGCCGAGCAGCAGGGTGGAACGTTAGAGAGGAGGTTAGTGTTAAGTTATAACAGAATACAGCGCACTGATAATTGGAAAGATTTAAACGTTCTTTTCCTTAACCTTCGCCGTTAGTTTTGAAAAGGTCGGGGAGCTGACGCACTTTTGGAATGGATTGATCAGGTCAACCAAACTGGAGAGGGCAGTGACGATATTCCATCACGCGTGGTGACGTGGTGAGCGCAAGTCTATTGCACTCTGTCGCGTTCACATCCTGCGAATTACCTCTTCCAGTCTTTCCCAGAAAGCATTGCTTGCATTCACTTGCCAATACTGCATTCTGAAGGTGAACAATACGGAGGTGAACGCAGTACTTAAGTGGAATACAGTAGAAGAGTGATTTGTTCGACGGCACTAAATAAGGGTCTCGAAGTTTCTTAAATTTTGCCAGTTTGGCCGGTGAAGCAGTACTTTCAGTTTACATACAAATGAAACCCAATTTCATTGAACACCTCATTAATTCTCACAGAAACAAAGAAGTTATTTTGGTATTTTCAAGCAGTGAAAGCATCAGCACTGAGTGCATGTGCTACGATAGAGCAAACAACCTCAAATCTGCGAGGATGATTTTATGCACGGGAAAGTTTTCTCAACTTGGGGAGGCAGAGTTCGCATTCCAGAATAAGTGGTAGTCTATTAATCACAAAACGGCTTGTAGACGATGGAGCTGTAGTGCACCAAGTATGCTTTCAAGTAGCAGAAAACCAAAATGCTGCGATGATCATGCGCTACCAAGGTGCAGAAGGACTGACAGACCACCGACATGAGCCGAGAACCACACCCTGGGGCGGACCCACAATTTGCGTAAACACCAGGCCCACGAAGCCAAGCGAACCAACCGATGACTGGAGGTTTCAGAGTTGTAGGTTAGCAGCGAGCAACATCAAAGGAGCTACGTGCTTTAAAGTACCACTTCGAAGCAGGGTGAGTGACAATGAGAGATGGATGAGATGCGTCGGGCTACACTGATGCACAAGTACTCTCAACCGTGATCATTCCACGTTACCCTATTGACGAATAATTCAGATCTTTTTACTACCTACGCCTTGCTCTGTTAAGCATTTATTTCAAATAATTAGGCAGAGCCTTCACTTTTGCGGTTTCATGTGTTCAATAGTGGTGAGGACGTATCCCTTAACTGACCAAAATGGTTTGTTTGTGGTAGTCAGGTTGGTGGTTTTAGAACGTTTTTTTGTTTTGTGTTTCAATCTCAGTGAAATGGAATGCTGCTCTCCATACTGAGAAGGGTTTCGAGGCAGAAATAGGGTCTGAAACTCAACTTTTGTCTAACTCACTATACAAGAGGGCTGTAGGACCTCCTTTCCAGTGTGATGGATTGCACGATCTGAACCTCTATAGGTGCGTATTTTATGGTTCCTAGGTTTCCTTCTTCCAACAGGCAACGAATGTGCCTTGGTCCGAAGCCCTACTTTGTGCACTGAAATTTGGACGAATTGTTTAAATGCATACACGTGTGCCGCTGCGACAGGACGCATACGATTTAAAGAAAACACTCCTTTGATGTGGCCTTACTCCTATCTTTCTATATTAAATGCACCTGTTTTCATTGCAACAAGTGAGCTGCACTATCTCCTGCGTGTGAGACAGGCACAAAGATTAACAGTGTACCAAACCATCGACTAAATACTAGGGAGTATTCACTTGAACTTCGCGTAAGGTACAATGATTCCACCTCGTCCTACCACATTCGAGGAGACCATTCAGCACACACCTAGGCTATGATTGCTTCATGTATTCCAAATGAGTATCATCAAGTCATACGACTGCAGACATTCAAGCAGCTCCATCTGCTGGATGACCTTTACTTGACAGTTAAGACCTCTCCTGCTCTCTACTGCTTTGCAAACTACACTGATAATAGTTCTTACATGCAAAAGGCAAATCTATTCCACATCTGGCTTTGCTTGTACTACCCGATGATAATAACAATGCACCCTTCTTGACCCCATCCACTAAAGACCAGTTTTGAGACAGCTCGGTTGCTCCAGGCTAGCCTATGCGATTAGATGCCATCCGAAATGGTTTGAGGCATTAGACACATTTGGTATGGAATTGATGCTAACTGAACACACATTGCCACGTAGTTGCTTTAACATTTTTTTTTCAAAAATTTACCGTTTGAATACGGCCACGGGGTGAGATTGGCCAAAGTGGGCTGTAGTAGTGTTTTCTCTGTAGATGCTTTAAGAGCTTCTGAGAGTGCTTGAGAGGCAAAATGTCCGCATCTGAACATGGATTTACGCTATTGAAAATTGGCTGCGTCAGAAACAACGCTACACAATGCATTAATTTCAAATAGATTTATGCAGAAATGGATAAAGTAGTATTCACGAAATTGCTTTAGATGCAAACACTTAAACGAGGAGTGACATGGCCCGTGGGCGTAGGGGCCAAATCTGACTGGGAGGGATGCATCACCGAACCTGGCAATCGCAACAAGATTTCCGGCTTTTGGTCAAATTATGAACCTAATCAGAGATTCCCTATTGACGTGGCAGCCTTTACAGTCAATCTCAACTTGGTTTTAGAACACCCAGAAGCCCTGTTTGATTACGGAGCTGCCGAGGGTCAAAAGGGTGCAATACTTTCCGGCCTTAGTTTCCAAAGTGCCTATGAATTGGAGCCAAAAGCTGATGGCTACAGGAATGTAAGACCATTTAAAATAAATCCACTGTCTATTCATTCCTTTTGGCAGTTGACATTGTGCTCAAGAATGCGGATTATCCTTTTAGCTCCTCGTCTGGCACACGAACTCCTCGACTCGGGAGGTAAAGATGCTCGGGCCGCCTACCATTCAAAATTTGTTATGATGCTTGTCTTCTTCTTTCAAAACGCAAATTTCTATGCTGACTGTTGGCTTGGCTGCAATTTTGTTTGCTCCTTTACCCTTACTACTCTGTGGGGTATGTTCTTCCCAACTGCATCATGCTTACGCGTATTTCGTTATTCCCTTTCCCCGAATATGCGATGTGGCAGAGATTATTTAACGGTCTCAACCCTTGACATTCAGCAAGAATGCTTTTGCAAGGCACATGATTTCAATGTATCCTCCATCGCTTAACATGGAATTGTAAAGTGGATCCAGAGTAAGGCCACATTTTATGAAGCAATTTACCAGAGGGAGCTTATGCCTACATTTCTCTTTAGGACATGAGTTGAGTTGATTGATATGCCTACCAAACTACAGTGAAGCAGTGTTGAAGCAATTTCAGTGAATTCGTACAATTTATCGGGAAGAATGCATGGGGCGATGCCACCATTGTGATCAGTGATGCTGAAGTTTGGGAGTTGTCAAGGCGAGCGCAAGATCGGAGTTTGTTTCCTTCCCAAAAGTGGAGCAGCATTTCCAATTCGAAGTTCTCTAAGATTTCAGCACATTGCCAAACGTTAAACTGGAAGAGCCTTCTTCTCTGCCTTAAATATCAATCAGTCCCTAAAATCTAATCACCCGTTTCGTTATTCGGTATCACTGATTCGTGCTCTTGTCCTTGGCTTCATCCTCTTGCACGATAGGCCGGTAATTCATGCCGTTGGGATGTGCTCTGTGTGCTTATTTGTCATGGTATAAGAAGTGGACAGGGAAATAAGATAAGAGGGAGTTGGAGGGGAGCTCCTGGTGTACTACATACACCGTACTCAGAGGCGTAGGAGTAAGACCAGAGGCATGGAGGATTACTCTAAACTACCCTGAACTACCACTGTAATACTGTGTTCGCGCCCTCCCACAAAAGACAGTAGTTCGGTTTATGCGATATTACATGCCAGACTTTCGAGACAGTCTAACCTGGTGTAATAGCGTCCAAAATTGTTTCATCAAATCAGCCAAGCAAGTGTAATTACTTTAAGCCTTGGGCATTCAATTAAGCAATATGAGCCCTATCAGTCTCAAATGAATCCGCATCCAAGATCTTTCTTCTTTCCCCCACAGTGACTTAAATATGGTTTCGATTTGATGAACAATGCTTGATTTTGCTGAGTAGGTTGTTCTCTGGAGATGGTGCGTGTGATCCAATCCTAAGTATGAAATTGGAGTTGAGCACCATCATTGATGTCGCCATCATTTTCATGAAGTGTGGGTGTCTGGTGGAACCAATGGCTCTTCATAGCATGAGCCACCTCCAAGGCGTTGACATAAAGCGACTAAGCGACTGATTTGAATACCCAAATGCTTGTCATCATCGTAAATGCTCTATAGTTTGGGGAAAGCGCATGCAAGAACAAGTGTTTTGTAGTGGTAATAAATGATTAGCTGTGAACGATTTGTTTGGCGAACCCACCTTGAATGCGACTGTGAGATCTAACCACCCAATTTACGTACTTCTGGCACCTTTTCGCTGACATTGCATTGCCATCGAAAAGGACCTACATGGCATTAAATGCCATCTCTTTGATGAGGCATCAGTCATATCGTATACTGTCAACCTTGTTACTGAGCGTCACGTCAAGTTTTAGTGGATAACACCCATTGACAAGTGAGTGTTTTTGGTGCCGGGGTCTGTCGACAAATTACACCAAGTGGAAATGTGTGGCAATTGAAATCCTCAAACAGATGAATAACGTTAATGCAGCTGCTACTTCCCGGCTTCAGGAAGGAATTAGGACCACATGTTTAGAGACACAATGTTGGCATGGTGTTTGCACACTACCCAACTTGACCAGTAACACAAACCATCAACTTTTAAAAGTGTTTCCTTGTATGAAAGTGGATTGATAGCGAAAGAAAATGTGTGGTCGATGATCAAGTACACGTGAGGACGATAAGATCTTAATAATGCCCTTTTAGAAGACATTCGACACTCCAACAAAGGGACTCTCATTAAGAAAGGGGTTAGTCACTTTGAGATGTCGTCAGAAGAGTGCGAAAGAGGATGAAGGTGGGGTTGGACAAAGCAGGTCCTGTCGCTCTTCTACCCTAAAGTACAAACATTCTCATGGTAAGTTTTGCTGCGAATTTCGGCACGCAACATGAAGCTTGAAGTCTGGATGATGGAGAGGCATGAGACATTGCGCTAGGAGGCAAGCGCAGCCCTATCTTTCCACTGATTAACGAAATCAAGGCTAAGGTCTACGTGACTAATTCTCAATTTTACTTTACCGTGGCTTATTACATAAAATCGAGTGGATACATTGACTGATTAGTGGATCTCATCCGGAGATGTTGTAAGGTCTTTGGCAAGGGGCAAGAGAACCACAGAACCAAGCTATAGAACTGCTGCCACGAAGTGGTGCACCTCTTTGAAGCATGCGCTGGATACTTGGTAGTGTGCGCGAATCGTTTAAGGATGAGCAATCATGAGTTTGTGTGCGCAACGAGACGTAAGTGTCATGTGGCATCACAAGTCTTCACCATTGCACCCATTGGGACTCATTCCAACAACGACAGTATAGCTCCCTTGTCATCTGTCAATGCGCAATGTGCTTAGTTGCCATATACTGTATGTCTCATAAGTTCGTGACCCACTTCTGAGCACACGGACGTGTTGCATCTACCTACTTACCCGCCCCTACATCATCTGTCGGCACAGTTTGTGCTCGTAATTTAATCGAGAGGAATAGTAGTAGGCATGATGCATCGACAAAAGAAAAGAGAAGTAGCGAGTGATTGAAGAAACCTAGGAACAAGTAAGAAGAAGGCAGGAGAAAAGCGAGTGCAAAAATTAAGCAGACTAAACTCGACTCTATTAGCCCAGAGTAGACTAGGCTATTCGCATTAGAGGTTGTAGGACATTGCAGTGCAAGACAAGTCATCCTCAACGCATTAATAGCATCGATCCATTCACGTGCTGTTTCGAAAGTGTTGGTTTGTACTCAATGAATTACACCAAGGTATTATGTTTGGAAGCGCCACTTGTTTGAAAGATGCAACGTGAGCGTGAGAATTAACGCGTTTTCTTTGCGTGAAGGCGCTTTTGGGGGTGAGGAGGAGGGAGCTGCTTCACAGCCTTTCAGTTCATGGATAGCCTTAACATTGTACATTGTCAGCGTCGTAAAGTCGCTAATTGCGCTGGATTGCCTACGACTACATGCATGAGTGCCAAAAGCCAGAGGCGCCAGTAGCACCAGGAGAGTCATAGACAGCAGTTCGCAGGGAGGAATTCTTACTCGCCACCACATAAGTTCTGCACGGCTCATTTTTCCGATTTGTCAGTCACGGATTTTACTCCTCTTCTCAGTATTTTTTTTCGATTAACCTGTGAGTTCATTGCTTTGCCGTCCATGCCTGGGCCCATTCAGCAGGTGTTGAGGATGCGAATGGGAACGAGTCTATTGAACGCATTGACGGCACCACCACATCATTGTCTCCGGTTTATAGGTGCACAGGCAGCAAGCATCATCCTATTCTGTCATCTCAGCCCAACTACTCTGCAGGTTCAGCTTCCACTTCATCAATTAGCCTTCATGTCAGAACAGCCTACTTCACTCATGCTGACTGCTGGAGAACAATCTAAGTAGTTGACTCTTCCTGCCTCCCACTTTCTTCCTTCTTCCCTTCCCAAAACACAGGCGTCTTGATAGGATAAAAAGGAGGCATGCTACCACCGCGATGCATCGAGATTTATTATCACGATACGAGACACTTGAGCTTCAACACACGTACCTCTGCGGACCTAAGTGCTAATGCTGAGTTTCATGTCTACGTGCTGGACATTTGGGTGAATGGATGTATTTGCAACCAAGCAGGGATATCCACTCCTACAGGCAGAGCGCCAGCACCAATGATCGACAGTTGATAGTGATGTCGAAGACAGGATAAGAGAGAAGGAAAAGAATCAGATGGAGAAGTGGAGGAGGAGGACGACGAGGACGAGGACGAGGAGAGTTTGGAAGACGTGGAGTAGGAAGTAGAAAGGAGGTGCAGTAACAGAAAAAGGAGGTTGATAAGACTATCATGCTGGAGAAAATATTCCCGCACTATGTCAATATCCTCATGTATTCAACACTCGGTTCCGCACATATCCATCATTTTGGCTTCTTTTGCCCCTTGCTTTTCTCCTTCTTTCTTCTTTTCATTTCCTTACTTCTTTCTTGCAATATTACCATTTTCCTACGCTACTGATGGAAAGATCCCATTAGGCCTTTTTAAAACACCAAGGAAAACGCACTTCAGACGTCTTTGTACCCTATAATCGCATTTCAGCATACCGGGGCATTAAATTCTTCCATGCAACACCAAATCGACAGAAATTATTTATAAGAATGAGAAGAGTGTGATCACTGCTTCACGTTAAAACTTCGGCGAAGCTAAGAAATGGCACAAATTTAACCCACTAGCCTGTGCACCCCGAAATCACAAGAGCACAGGTCTTACTATGTGCTGCAGGAGGGATGAATTTTAAATTGTTTGCTGCTTATTGCTGGAAATGCAAAATAGCCTGTGGCTGATATCGTTATCTATTAATTGCACCAAGAAGCCTATCGTCACTTAAATACCGTGGTGTACTTTAAATAATGCTTCAATGTCATCATCAAAACACCACTTAATTTTTAACATGAGTTTGCAGGAAGACTAATAATTTTACGTCATTAAATGCTTAGCACGTATGGAGCTCTTGTGAGTTTTTCAATATTCGTGTAACTTGAGCCACTTGATACTACCACGAATGTAGTGTTGGGTCAGCTGAAATTTCATGTTTCATCTTCTTAAGGACATTGTAACTCAACGGCAACCATTGTTAATAGCTTCTTTACGCATAGCGTGTGTGCGTGTGTGTGTGTATGCCAAGGTGTGATAGGCCCATTGACGGTTCGCACCAACCAGCTCATGGCACGCTAGAAATCTATAATTTAAGGCTTTATTGAATCAATCTGAAGAGTTAAGTACTACCGACTATAGTGAGTTCTCTTCACTGCCAATCCTCGAAATAGAGGTTCTCTAAAGCGAACTTAAAGGCTAGCTTCGGTGTATGTTAATCTCCATTTATTACACAGATAGACTCTCGAAGAAAAATAATTGCCTTAATTCATCTTTATTTGGCGTTTAATGACTTGAAATGCATTATGCTAGAGCTTATTTATTATCTTTTGGGTTAGATCCAAGTCACTAGAATAACTCAATTGCAGAGACCTGGTAAGCAATTTTTAATATTTTGCACTGTCTACATTATTTTTCTGTAAGTAATGAGAATATTTTCTAAGGTTGTACTCATCGATTCGACAGGCATACACACACTCTCCTTACAGATAGGAAAAGGAATTGATTTCAAACTAAAAGGTGTAGGCAAGCACGCATCGCTGAACTCAAGCGAAAATTGTTATTTTATCCAAGTCATTGGTACCCACTCGTTTCTCTCCCATTACGCGTCGTCAAATCTTAACTCATATGCCTTAGCAATGATTCGCTTAGTTATTAATTTAACGTTCTTCACAAGGAATAGAAACGGTCGCACTACCCACTTATTGTTAAGCTTTTATGGTGTTTATCAAGGAAAGGACTTTTCCTTTAAACTGAATAATCACATAAAATTTTTGCTATTGAGAGCCATAGTCAGTTGCCAATTGATCAAAAGTTTTCCCTCACTTTTTCAGACATGTTACGCTTACGGAGAAAGGTAATCGACTGAATACACTCATCTCACTTCTGGCGTAGTACCAACATGTGGGCTTGGGAGTTATTCTCCTTCTCGCAATTACTCTGGCAGTCCAAATGTTTTTCGTGCAGAATAGTTGTATGCTGCATGTTTTCTCTTATTTAATGTGGTCCGAATTCATGCTCAAATCGTATTTTACTTTGCTGATTAGTGGTGCACTATCAACAACAAGACCTCCTTTCCTTTTGTGTTGTCAAAACTTTTAATTGCTACAAAGTAATGC
Source organism: Taenia multiceps (assembly GCA_001923025.3). Lineage (NCBI taxonomy): Eukaryota > Metazoa > Platyhelminthes > Cestoda > Cyclophyllidea > Taeniidae > Taenia > Taenia multiceps. The sequence goes on along the minus strand of CM010317.1, from coordinate 5,136,813 downwards.
CTACCGAGTCGGTAGTAATTTTCACAGCTTCCATAAAGAATAAAAGCTATTTTTTCCTTGAAAACTGCTTTCCAACTGTTTCGGCTCACACAGTTAAGGCAAATGATCGCAGACACCTAGGATTAGGTAAATGTCCAGTCAGTCCTCATGAAAATTTAGGCGTTGTTACACCTAGGAAGGGCCAAGGTTCTATAACCTCTATCGAGCAAATGAAAATTCTAATTAAATGAAAGGCTAATGAGAGGCCAAACTCTACTTGGCATTTTTGCCCAAAGACTAGTCTTGCATTTCCCAAAAGTTATGACACGGTGACCTTATCTTTAAGTTTTAGATAATCAAAACACGGAGACAATACCTCAAAATGCAGAAAAATATTTGGTAAGACAACATTAAGGACAGTTGTTTGAGAATTCCTTTCTTCATCTTAAAGGAGGAATTAGGATGTAATGTTTCAAAGTGGAATTGCGCTTTTGTTTGCTTATCATGTAATGAAGCATTTCAATTATTACCAGCATTAGTTGTTGAAATGGGAAGGTTAATGAACCACTCACAGGCATGGGGCCTCAGTGCCTGACCTTACCAACATGGTTTAAAATACCTTTCGACGATTTGTAGCAAAGCGCACAGAAAGAGATACAATTTAGCAATTGAGAACAGTTGGTTGCTTACCAAGGCATGTTTGTATTTTGGCTTAGTCTTTTGGTCGCGATTCAAGAAGTTTCGTAAGTTTTTTCCGCTAACTAAGCTTTGCTGCATTTGGTTCCAATCTGCGTTAATGCCCGTAGGTAAGCTCACATTCACTCAAAAATCACTGGTGAATCCCGGTGAATCCCAAACATTTGACGATGCCTCGGGACAGTTAAGATTTGCATAAAACAATAAGAAGAGACCAATAGAGTCTCGAAGGTGTACTTCAGCGCTCCCCTTTTCCAAACTGCTTTACCCTCCACTATAAACTCTAACACCTAGTGTTTAAAATCAAAATTGCATAAATTTTGAAAGCTGGTTCCATCGAAATAGCAGTAGTGCATTGGATAAGCTGATTGTGGTAATCCCAGCAAACCAGATCCACACATGAATGAAGGATATTACCATCAGCAGTTAACGCAACCCAAGCGTGACACCTTCAATGCACTGTAATCACCCGTAATTGTCAAATGCGCCGATCTTATATCAATTTTATCAAAAGCTGTCCTGCAATAAACTAACATGGAGTAAATGTGAAAATTATGTGCTCAATGTCTGAAAATTTGGTCTTTTTGTTGCCTTTAGCGCTTCGAATTTGAGGGCAAAAATAAAATTGAAGGGATCGCAGAAAGCAACGAAACTGGACACGCCTTACTCGGCCGAGCTTTACCTCACTTTAGAACATACCTACTTAAGCAGTCAATGAAAATTTGCACTTCTGAGATGGAATTTCGCAAGTACTTTACCACAGCCTACAGTCTTCTATCGCGACTGAGTACAAAGTGTGCACCAGGTTATTTGCAGCTTGCAATGACAGAAGACAGCCTTTTACACTGCCTCAGCAACCGGAAGAATGACTATTGTTTTTCCTTTGTAAGATCCTCCTCTGCGCTCTCTGCCAAAGTTCTTATTGCTGCACCAGATTTTGGTGTCAATCGAAAGGCATTCGCCTCGGTCCTATTTGGCTGGGTTTTCCCCCACTGGCCTATAGCCCCCACAACTCTTGTTTTGCCCCGCCTGATATTTGATTCAACTTTAAAGATAAAAAATCCCTATAACAAACCTTACGTGATAGGAGCTAACTTGGGAAGCGTGAGGCAGGAAGGCGATGGCGGTGCATTTTCGATGGTTCACGGTCTTTCAAATATGACTGATGTTAAAATCGAAATCAAGAGTAGGACCGACGTCAGGTGCTTCCCCAATGGACTTCCTACTGCCCACGAGAATCCCCAGTATTTGCCGTGCAGTCAAGCGGGCGACGTGAGTGCTCTGCTCTTAACTTACAATTCGGCAATTCAATTAATATGATGGATGGCGTGAGCTTAGGTGTGGTAAAGGCGAAACCTTATTGCATTGACAACTTACAGGCGTTCATTATTGCCTTAACCATCTAGTGTCCCAACCTGGTTTGATCCTTATGAGTCCAGTCAAGTTTGACCAGTCTATGAAACGAAGTAAGAAAGGTAGACCTCTGTGCTGCCAAATAAATTACTATCCAGAGTCAAATGCTTCCAGTCTAATCAATCAGTGGTGCTTCGAAAGGCTTAGTTAATGTCTTTGATGTTGAATTAGGAATTGGGACAAGACACTGACATGTTTTATTTCAATGTTCTAGATCCTTCAAAACTCCTCCTTTTGCCTCGTCGTTGTCAATAATTGGGAGGCACTGACATCCGCGGCGGTTTTGTCAATTCACGCGCAGCTTTGGACGTGCTTTTACTACCGCTCGATTCCTGTCATACCGACCAAATACGAGGCAGTAGAGGCGGAAAAATACTTGCCTTTCTTTAGGCTCCTTGAGAGTCTTTGGTCGAAAGCTATTGTATTCCAGCCGTTTACCAACGCGTATGACTTCGTCTCGAAGCTAAAGAACATGCCCTCAGAAGAGCGTGTCATGCGACTGGATAAGGTAGTATTCAACCTCAAGCGTTTTTAGCTAATGATTAAAAGATTGAAATCACAAATTTAATAACAACCAAGTTGGCTTTTAAACATGAACTTATGATTAAGAAATTTCGCCATTTTTGTGGTGGAAGCGAATTTTTGCTAAATGTGATTTGAAACTGATTCACCTCAAAATTTGAATTTGTGCAAAACTTCCTTAGCAGCTCCCAATAAAGCCTCAACTACACGCACGAACTCCCTTTTTACTCAAACATCAAATTAATCTAAAATTGGACTCTTTGAGAAGCATTCCAACTGTTTACTATTCACAATCTGTCGTAGATCTCGAAACTATTCAGTCGTCATTTGGAAACCGTCGGAAAGCAGGTAGAGACTGCCGTGGCAGCATTGAATAAGGCGCTTTCGCTGCCTCAACCGGCAGTTCCATCTGTTCAGACCCATTTAGTTGCCAAGATTCCGGGGACTCAGGTTCGAGTCTACACCATTGATGGAGGCTACAACGGGAACAAACCCATAGTCAGTTCGAACTTGGCGCAGACTAAACCGCCTTGTAAATCACCGGTGAGGACAGATTTTGAGGGACCTCTATGGACCTTTGACAAAACACCCTGGACACTGTGCAGCGAAGGTGCCTCAAGTACAATTTTTACTGCTCTCTTTCCTTACTGTTACATGTAATCATAAAGAAGTTAACTAATTTATTAATTGGGAGGCCACAAGCTGTAGAATCGCAGCTTCAATACCTATAAAAAAGCCGTTCAGTTTGAATATCGAATGTACCTATGCATTATGAAGGGAACTAGAACAGGTTCTACACTTGGGACCTCCTACTTTTGGGCTAAGAGGCCAAGGACTTGGTAAGGGTTCCCCATGGTGTCTAGGAGTCCGGACAAGCGTGGTTTCTGAAGTGAAAAGTGCTCTGCTCACTTTTATAGCTGGTCCTACAAAACCAGCAGACTTTCTGTCGGCACTGCGATTGCGTACTCCTTAGTAGGTAGAGCAAATACACCAACTCACCGGCATGTGGATCTAAATCCCCCTTTTTACTTTCCAATTTTAGGTAAACTGAATTTCGCAGATAAATTCACTGGTAAGCTTTTCTCCTTTGAAGCATGTAACTTTTCAAAAAAAAATAAAGTAGCAAGTTGTTGAAGTCCACAAAATCTGACTTGGCACGTGTGTGTCATGATAAGCATTGACGCAGTAAATTGTGGAGCCTCGGTTCTGGTGTGTTTGCCCCCACAACTGCAGATCTCCAATGCCGCGTGTTCAGAGCTCTTAGTTCATGGTAAGGATCTATAGGTGATACTACTTCACATAGCCTGTCAGTCATTATCCGGCAAATGGCATCACCTCACGTCTGAAGAGAATCACTTACCACCCAATGAAGCGTGGGAAGGGAATGGGTTCATCTTGAAATAGCTTATTATAGCGCAACTTCTTTATGCTTAAAGTGGAGCCAAATGTACATGTCTAGACTACAGATATTTAATTCAAAACGATGGGCTTATCAGTTCTGCTTCAACCCAATCACTTCTTAGACCTATGGATGGAGGGGCAGATGGATCATGAAGATCCTTCTATTTTTTGTTCAAATAAATTACTTGACAAATTATTTTTCCCAAACCTTATTGCATACCGTTTTCTTACCTCAGAAATTATTTGCACTTGATACAAATTTCGTGCTTCTGGTGCATCTGGCCCTGTCGTGCTTTTACTTAGTCGTTGATTCATTAAATATCTACCTATTGCAAAACATTTAGGAGACGCAAATGTGCTTTCTGGGAGAGGCTAGAATTGCACTTTTCAGAAATATTTTGCCGTAGTACACTGTTTCGAGTTTGCTTTGTTGTCAAATTTTTGTTGAAATAATCGGCAGTATATTTTTGGCAAGGCTCGAGCATGATTGTTGAAATTTACTTTCTGCATGAATGACGTTAAAAACGACTTCGATACACTTTAGCTATCTTTCTGACATACGAAAGGATCGCAATGCTGATAAAAAATATTAAAAGTTTTCAACACGTCAACGGTTCACTGGAGTCTGTAGTGATTGTTTGGAATCATCCACATTACATGCCTGAGTCCTATGAATGGCCCAACACACCGTTCCCAATACATGTAAGTGCCAACTCACCCACTGTGCTCAGGTTTATGATTACAATCTTAATGTATACTTGGCCAAACAGGTTCCTTAACCCCTTTCGCCAACTCGTCAACCCACAATATTTACTTTCAAAAGTACAGCAAGATAAATGCAATTCCTTTAGTTGGTTGAAAATTGTTTCTTAGATTTTCATAGCGCAAATGATCAGCATTTTATTTCTCATGGCATTAACCCTGTGGCGTTAATATCACATCTGTTTCTGCTACTGATGTTGTATGCATCCGCGAGGGGATTCATGCATTCATCCATCTATTCAGTTAGTTATCTTAACAAAGCTACTACCAGAGCGCCTCTAGGGACATCAACACCACGGCACTTGTAGATGTGGCAAAATTTTATCGTTCCCTCACATTCACCCATTATCCATGATACCATAAACAATGGTAGCCTTATTTGCGCTGATATTTGGCAAGTTGGCATCTAATTTAGGGAAATAAGCTCGCAATTCTGCTGCCTAGGTGCTAGACCAACAAAAGCATGTTATTATTGACTCAGCACCACACTTGCAATAGGCCTTGTTGCTGATATTGCTTAGTGAGACCCCACATTTTATGTTCCCATTCAAATGCAGTGCTATGGGTCAACCAGCGTTTTGCAGCATTCGAAGGTCAACACATTTTCTTACAGAGCAACTTTGCAAAATTCCCTAAATGCTGCAGGCTTTGGCTAGAAGACCGTGGTAGTTCGATTTTCTTTAGATTATTTTTGCGGTTTCAGGTGATCCGTGTGCCTTCAAACAAACTTCAGAGTCGATTCCTACCCTTCGACCTAATAAAAACTGATGCTGTATTGTCGGTCGATGACGACGTGGTTCCAGATCCCAAATCAATTGATTTGGGTTTCAGGTAACGAAATGGGAAAATTTTACTAATTGAAACGCACAGTGCTCTATAACTTGGCTGCTTTAATGTTAACAGATAAAATCCACAACACAATATGTATTTCATATTAACTGTGTACTTGGGCTTTAAGGGTGTGGAATGACAATCCGGATAGAATAGTGGGATACGTTGCAAGGAGCCATAAATGGTCGCCAAGCTACAGGAATTTCAAATACGTTGCCCAGACGATCAGCCCCTACTCCCTAATTTTAACGGGCGCGTCATTTTTTCACAAGGTTAGTCGCCGATGCATCATCATTCCAGTCGCCACTTCAACTTCCATTTCATGCAACCCAGGACTCGCATCTCTCAACTTCAACTCAACTGTAATTGCTTGGCCCTCATGGGCAGGAAGGTCCATTATCACTTCTACTTAGATGATAAAGGAAGTTTTTTAGGTGATAATGTCCACATCCAGTCCATTGACATGCGTTTTCAACATTTCATTTCATTTAGTCCGACAAGTCTCCCTCGATTTACTTAAACTTTGGTATGAATGAGGTTGTAAACATTCTAAGTTGATTTTAATGAAAAAGGTGGTCTAAAGTACTTCAAAAATCTTGTAAATACAGTCATTTGAATCGTGCGATGAGTAGGTTAAGTGGTACAGATAGAAGTAAGGAACAGGTTAAGGGCAGTTCCAAAATGAATGAGACGCACTAACGTGAGGAATGATTTTGGTGCCAAGCAGATCAACTCTGACTAAAAGGTTTAGCACCACTTTCACAATAACCAGGTAGTGCCTTATAGTACTTCCTCTACGCCTACACATTCGAGCTTCCACATGTGATTTATGCCTCCGTCGATGAATTGATGAACTGCGAGGACATAGCCATGAACATGCTAATTCAGCAGATCTCTGAGAAGGCGCCTTATCAAGTACGTCTTAGTTGTCACTAACCATTGGTGGCAATGTCTGCGCAAATGGCTGTTGCTGTGTGTTTTCCTCTAGGTGGACATTGATACCCGATTCGTCTGTCCTCAATGCAAGGACGGGCTGTCGCGTAAAAAGAGCCACTACATCATCCGAAGTGCCTGCGTAACGAACTTCATTCACTCCTATGGCTACGACCCGCTCAAATACAGTACATTTATTCGGAAGGATTGATAAACAGTGGACACGCTACTATTCCGACCCCTCCTTACTATTTCTACATCCCTTTTTGTATGCTCACAATGAGAATATCAGCTAATCATTCAAGAGCTGTTACTCGCCTCATTCAGACCTGTGAAGTTGTTTGCATGCTGACCTCAAAAGTGCTGCAGCGGAGGTGAGCGCATCCAAAGTGTGCCCTCTCCGCTGGAGGCGGAGATCGCGGATAGCTGGTGGCTGCTCCTCTGATTGGCAAAGATAAAAAGTCAAGCCCCTAACAGCACCTGCACTGACTTAATTACTTCATAAAATTTTATAGCGCTTAAGTTTTGCTGAAATTTTTTTAGCCCTAAAGCTCTAGAGCAACACATTTGTCGCGAGCATCACGGTTCTAAGTTTGTTGTTTAGATCTTACGTCTGTGTGTTTGCATTCTACGGACTCTGAGCCGTAGAATGGAAGTGTATTGGCAAGGCAACCAGAGATTTCAAGCGAGAAGCAGCACCAACGTTGCCTGTGTAAGTATGGCCAGGTTCAGTCAAGATTAGGAAGCGTAACGGGTTAATTGCACTACCATTTTATAATTTATGCCTAGAGAGGTGGGTATTGTATAACACATGACTGCCATGGTCCCGGTGATTCTTCAATTACCAAAGGCCATAATTATACGCTGCTTAGGTATTAAAAACTGCCTGTGTTGTAAAGTCAAGAATATTTAACGGTTTTTTGACTGATTTAAAGTAATTCATTTGGCTTGGAAGTTGATTTGAAGCGGTTGGTGGGAGTCTGGCAAAACACTTCTGCATGGTGCACTTTATGATTGTTCATTTCTTTATTCGCGACTAACGATTTGAAGGAGCCTTCACCACGACTACGCTCCTACCACACCCATACATGACACTTAAGGGCACCAAAGTATACTGGTTTTGACATCGTGCATTTACGCCATGAAACATAGAGATTTTTAAGATGACTTCAAGACCAACTCATCTTTGAATGCATTGACCCCCTTTTGCCTAACCATTCTAGTCTATGTGGAGATTATCTACACTTGGATAAGAGATCAGAAGTCCCACAAAAAGGCTTTTCACTAACCTGATACAAAGATCTGTGCAAATGGGTTGAAGCAGACTCTCGGTTGAACGAGTATTACTTGACTTGGTACTCGGAGATTCGTGGAGTGGAGATTGCTGACGCTATAATTCATCCAAATGAGTTGAGGCTTATCATTCGCCACCACCAATGGTCTGTTTCTTTCAGAATGATAACAAAAAAGAGTTAAACTTCTAAACATGTTCACAATTAAGATGTTTCGTCGAAAGTGGATTACCATTGCAGAGGAAGGGCAAATGCTGTGATGAGCGAATTCGTGAAATCACCTGAGAGAAGAGTTGACAATGGTGCCTGCTTTTGACGAATGCACCAATCACGTGGTTCACAGCCGTGAGCCATAAAAAATTCCTTACAAAAGCTCTCTACCGTACCTCTATGAAAGTGTCAGTGAAATTAACACTCGATATACCGTCCACTTCTCTACTACCCCGATAGAACCCTATTTTATATCCCTGAGCAGTCGTAAAGTGGAAACAAAGTGGCCGTGAGAAATAAATGTAACACCTCATCCCCAAGGAACTGCCATAACTCATTTTTTTTGGATCAGTGTCATCATGACTAGAGATGAGCTTACAAAGTGGTTAGCACACTTTCTTTTTTTCATCGCAGTCTCTTAAAAGGGCGAAACTTTAGACCCAAAAGAATTGCCTAAAGGAGATCAGTGACTTTAAAACCAAGTATTTTCTCAGTTGGATGGGAATCCAATGACTGACTTATTAGGAATCCGGTTCAATTTCTAACTGTCACATCGTTTTTTTTGAGGCCTCATAAATCTTTTTCGTTGGCGCCTACTTGACAGGCATTTTAGGCACTTTTTGAGAATCATCTACGCCCACACTCACAAGTAAAATCAGTTCTACTGATTGTCAAAGGAAAATTTGCTTATTGTATTTGAAGTGTTTGATGCAACTTTCATTAGGCTGCTTAATAGTTATGAAATATATCAAGTACTATTCTTGCTGAATCGTGTATCGTATGCAGCTTAGCAATCATTCCACTTTCCTACACACCAAACTAGAACGTCCGATAGCAAGTATTGTTTCATGGACGGTTTATGTGTTATGCGAACAATGAGTCTGATCGAAGTTAACCGTGTCTTTCAACTTAACCAGAATGTACTCACTACTTGCCACTAGTGAACCCTTTAACGGGATCCCGATTCCCTGCTATTGCATCGAGTCACCGTTGCGCACCCAATGGTGACAAACGGACTTTGCTAATCGCACCAAGAAGGCTTAAACAACCTTTTGGTTTTCTTACAAAAAAAACAGCCTACCAGCTGTGAGTAGGCTCTATATGAAGTTGCTCTTCACCTTTTGGCATGCATTCGACCATTGGCTGAATGACTTTTTATAAGGTTGATTTAGTTAACTTTAGTTGTCCCTAAAACAGGAAGTATGATGCCTTCCCCAAAGTGTCAATGCGAGTTTGCAGTGTAGGGGTTTAGAATGGTGCGTAATTTGTTGTCTTCAGAATAATGAGATGCCGTTACTCATGCAAAGGTACTTTGAAGAAACTGCACCCAATGTGCTGAAGGGCTGAAGGACTGCTAGTACCACCCGAAGGCGGAGTTGTAATTTGCGTAGCTACATGAGCCCTCGGAGGTAAATGATAAGAGCATGTGTCTACAGGTTTCAGACTCCCAACATTATGCTCTGATTCTATGGTGATCATAAACACAATAAATTTGAAAAGCCAAGAGAACTGCGTGAATGAAAATTTTACCAGAATGTGAGATAGTTGGATGCGTGTCAGGTTATGTCTTCATGCTTATATCCTCAAGCATAATCGCTCCTCTCTAAGTAAAACTAGTTTACTAACTAAACCTTTTGAAATAGATATCTTTTCATGCGCTCTACCAAGGTGAATTATGTCATGAGCCTTTTTGGAAAGTACACTTTGACCACAAATTCTGACGTGCAACTCTTGTTGTGACTAATTTTATGCAGCATTGATGGACTAACAAATTGGCGCTTTGGCAGCATTGCATGCTTGACAGCCTAAATCCGTAAGCCCTGCTGTACAAAGGCTTGGAAAGCTAAGCTCAGCCGCCGTGATACACCAAATGATTTTCATGTGCTCCTCGAGGATCATGGGATAAATATTGGTTCACCCTTGTATAATTGAAGGGCTATCATGCTCAGTGTTTGCTTCTAACGGAATTTGCAATGCTTTATGAGCTGTTGAGGGGAAATAAGCATGCTTGTTAGCAGGGTAATCGAGGGAGGGAACACTCGATCTTCTTTTTATTCCACAAATAGTCACTAGCACTGAACACTGAAAATGGCATGAAAAAGTACACTCTGTCGACTGTTTGAAAATTGAACTCGATTGTCAATGATGGCAATTCTGTTTGGCAGCATGCGTGGCCGGATTGGGGACACGATGCGTCTAGACGCTACAAATACGAGAAATCGGATTTTAAGTGGTAATCTGATTTTGTGAATAATTTGTCTGTCATCTGCTTCTTTAATCATAGGCGAACAATTCAGCTAAGAATGATGACCGAAATGGCAGGTGTTTACTCAGAACGATTGCTTTTGCAGTTTGGCAAGCACTTTAATTCACCTTGCAGGACAAAAATGGATTGCATTTGCTTTCCTCTTCTCAGCTTCCGTCCTCACGCACATCTATCCGAATTATGTTCGAAGCGGAGGGATGCGAAGTCATTAAATCCGCCTGCCTTCATGTAAATCAACAAAAGTCGCACATGCAAGGCCTGATCACCTCCTTCACAACTCTTGTAAAAATTTTTGTCTAGCACTATGTCAATAAAACATCGTGAAATTTTAGAAATTAAGCATCGGTGCGTGTAAGAAAACACAAGACACGGTGCAATCGAAAAAGGTGCTCAAGACAGGCGGTGCAACAGAATGCGTCTGAAAAGTGAACAAAAACTGCGCATGTAGGAACGCACTCTAATTGATGCCGCAATCTGTGGTGCTGTGACGGTTAGCTAGAACTGGCGCAGCTGGTCGTCTGCATCCGTGTGTTACCTAGAAGGCTGGTTAAGCCTTCCTGGTGCGACAAATGATGTAGCATTTGCCGTTCTGTCATATTTGGGTCCCACCTTAGATGCAACAGCAGGAATTTACAAAACCGTCGAGAATCTGCTTGGTTTCGGCGAAATAGTTGCCTCCAGTCAGACTCATTCTTCGCAAGGCTCGTCAGCTACGGATGTTATTGTATGTATCAGCCGCTCCAGTCTCGTGGGGAGTAAGGTGGGATAATGACTGGGCTGCGTATAGCACTACAAACCATCCAAAAGCCCAGTAAATGTGGCATTGCGGACTTCGAATGCAATGAGCAAATTTTCCTTCGGTAATCAATGGTACTGCATTTAACTCGAGGAGGACTTGACGCATAAATCAGATAGCTGTCAATGAAAGAAATCGCACTTAATGAATGTCAGGATTTTCTGTAAAAACCAAGTAAATTTTAAATATTTTAGAGATTGACTTGCCGATAGCACATACTTGTTGTCCACGATTTTGAGGCATTTAGAATGAAGCAAATGCCAAACTTGCTGAAGCGGGCTTCTCATCACAAGCTATTTGATGGCCTTATATGAAGTAATACAATTTAGGTTATAGCTTTACGGACTACGCAAGCATCGTTTAATTTTATTACGGGACAAACCTAAAACATTCAACTTCGTGTTGTTCTCCGTTATAACAACATTCGAAAATCACAAGGAGTTGATTTTGAACGGCACTGCTCCATGATTTTTTCCTTTCTGACGCCAGTCGTCTGCAATAAGTCTTGTTGATAGTTCAAAAAGTGTAAACGACAGTTAGTCAGCCACTCCAATTGCTAAATGCGGAGAAACAGCCTAAAGTTGGAGTAGAATGAACCAACATTATCCAGATTCGTTGAATTCGTCCACCTTTTCTAGTGGTTGGAAGTGCACACACATTCAGTTACCCTTGAGCAAGTTAAAGCAATTCCGGATTTCCACTTATCTCTCTAAAGGCACAATTCAGTCAAATTGACACGGATGGTTTCCTTGCCACCGAAATTTTTCGCCTTGGCAGAGAGGAGGAAGGAGTATCGCTTGCTCACTTAGTTGATATTTTTAGACAAGTAATGCCAGCAATTTCGTGTCGATCTTTTCCAGGTACTTAACGGCTAGTGTCCTATCAGTTGGCATTAGCTGCTGTAGTTGGTAGAGGTGGACGTAATGCCCAACTCTTCTGTTAGGAATCATCACTGATTCTCCCATTCGTAGCATATACCCTCCTTTTATTGCATTAGGATTTACCACTCAGTAGTAGAAATCGTGGTGGTTGCGTTTTGTGATGGAATTCGCAAACCGCTCTCCCCGCCCCAACATAGTTCGTTGAGACTTCCCTGAAGACAAGGAAGGAAATGATACTAGGGCATTCGGGCTGAGGACTACCAGCAGAGCCCCCATAGCAAGCCACTGCGCTAAAGAGCATAAGCAGTGTTCTACAGTATCCGTGTAACCAAAACACAAATTTAGGCAAACAAAGCTGTACAAGAGATTGGTTGACACTGCTGACAATTTAATTAGTAAAATGATTCATTTAATCAAAACACATGTGAATACATTTCGCCCTCATAAGCGGAAAAAAAGAATATTTTTTAAAACGAATTAACCTGTTAAGAGCTTGTCGCTTCCGTATTCTGCAATTCTGACAGAAATGATGTGTCTTCTGTCTCTTCGTAGTTTCAGTGGAACAAATAAAGTGATTTAGTTCTTTATCAGAAGGTACGTCTATTTATTAGGAATGAGACCCATAATCGTGCCTTGAGAGTAAAATGTTTTTACACCTCTGAGTTTTTGGCGACAGTAATTTTGAATAAGCGAATGACCCTTTGAGATTTACACCACTAGAATTAGGGCAATGCAAACGAATTAAAGGCAAGAATAAATGTGAACCTGATGGGCGACAGAGTTGATGGTTTTGTTTTTTACATCTCAAGTAACAACGCTGATTTCCATTTACTATGCCCTAATGCAGGGCACGACTTTGATGCCCAGAATGGGAAGTGAGGTCGAGGAAAGCTTCTTACCAAGAAGGTGGAACTAAAACAGTTCTGGTAGCACTGACCACTACTACACAAAAACACAAAGAAACAAGATGAGTGGCTGAAGGAAAATCTAGTTGTTAGTCTTTCTTCCCCAAAACGTTATCCTTTCATTCCAAGAGAGCGTACTCCATACCACACTATCGGATGAGGCATACGAAGGAATTGAAGGCGAGTTGGCATGACAAAACAATCCATGGAGCACACTGAAATGCTCGGTAATACAAGGTTAGCAATGGAATGAGTAGCTTCGCGGAAAGATTGCTGGATGTTACCAGTTAGAAGAAGTGTAGCAGATTTATATGACCTGGCGGTTTTATTTAGGGAAGTCTTTCAGCTCAAAGTGTAACGGTCGAGATGACTGTAGAACCTTCTGCTCTCACTTTAAACTTAGAGTTTATTTAGCTTTAAAACCTGATGGTGAAGGTGTAGTGCAACCGTTTTCTTTTGGCATAATTCTGTAATCAGTTACAAAGCATTGTCAAGATATTAATCTGCTTGAAGGGACCAAGCGACTGTTTTCTTGTGGATTTTTTGTCATCTTTTTTAAACAATCTCAATTAAAGCCAGACTTGGTAAGCTGCCATTTTCATAGTCTGTAGGTAGAGAGAGGATACCTTTACGCAGTAGTCATCTTAGATTCTTAAACTGCTACCTTCACTATGCAAGGATGATACACGTGACCTATAAAGACTTGAAAACTTTGATACCTGTCAATTAATGCCTGCTTTACAGCGGAATTCCCTCTTCCTATTAGGGCAGGGAGTAATTTTTATATTACTTTCCACACAAGAGGCCCCCTAAGCATTAGCAAGATAATGAAGTCCATTATGTCTGTTTAAATTGGCGCCTATATGTGTGAGGATGTATTGCCTTGAATCCGCAAAGTTCTTCAAGGTGACATTCTTTTGTGTTTGCATTATTGTAGCAAATCCTTACGGGATTCCCATAAATCACTGGTGTCTAGGACAACTAAATAGATGTCTCCTGAGAGCGGCGGGATAGAAATAGGCTAGCGACTTGAGAAATATCGTATATTGCGGTATAAGAAAGCTAGTCGAGATGGTGGCAGCCTCCACCAGGGGAGAGCAAATTATCTCCGAGGTTGGCGATAGCAAGCAATGTGTAAGAGTTTTAGTCAGCGACTCTTTCATTCCTCAAATAAGTATTGGAATACGTGAAGCCACAGATAACTGAGGCGATTGGTTGTGAGCAGGCGGAATTCGCTCACGTCCTGTGTATTCATGCCCTGGTGAAATAGCGGTTTGGACTGGTATCGACTGCAAAAGTTAGAATAAGGACGAAATATGACAGTAGCTTGTATTTTAAAAGATTAGGCTACTCTAAATGATTTTTATGCGTTACATTAGCTCTAAAGTGCAGGATAATGTTTACGTGAGGTTGAGCTACAGAAATTTGATGGTCAGAAACTATAAAAAAGGTATCTTCGGTCTTTCGCTTGGCGAAGGAAAGCATTAAGTTGATGTAGACATCTGAAGAATTAGTAAATTTAGTAGACTTAAACCCAATGCTTGGGAGAGACAGATGAATTGACATAAATTGGTCAAACTTTTGCTCTACTACCCTTGCGATGCTTGATTAGAATGACTGACTGTATTGAAAACAGGAGGGGGCGGATCAACAACTACCGCATTACTGGTGAGAATACGGAATTGGCGAATACTTACTTAAAATCATGCAACTAGGATTAAATTATTTGATATTCACTTGTTTTATCTCAAGCATAACACATTTGGCACGCTCAATTTATGCGCGTAATTTAGTAATCTCTCTAAATTGCCATTTGAGACGCTTTGTAGTAATAATTTTCATTAAATGAGAGAGGCGAAACCCCACTGAATGCAATGCGACGATGATCAGTATGCACTTTTTTAATCACAACATGTCTACGGTACTTATTATAAGAACGGAGCATTCCTTCGTTTCTCTACACTTTATCATACTGATGAGCATTTGAGTAGTATGGCGCCCCGATAAGGTATAAGGGTAGGGTAGGATGCGTAAGCTCAGGAAACAGAGGGAATGGGGCTGGTGGTGTGGTCCAGAGGCCAGCCTCGCCTGGTTAGGGCAGTATGGCCACCCAAGTGATCGGAACCGAAGGCAGCAGTCAGAACTAACAAGGTATTACATAGTCAGTCTCTCCCTTCCAGCGCCATCCCCGACACCCCTCTTGGCAAACTTTCCGTGTCAGCCATCTCAACGCAATCAGTGCTGGAAGAAGTGCCCACGAGCTAACCGTGCCAGTCAACAAAGTTCTAGTGCAACTGAGGAGGTGCTCGACCACCACGTTATTGATCCCTCTCGACAGTTCAATTTGACTTGGAACATCGTCCGATTTGGAAATTAAATTCAAAGTAAGATGTTCTACTGAGCATTACCGTGCTAATAAGAGATGTTAGAACACCAATCTCCTTAAGCAGATATGTTAGGGAAATCTCCGCAACGAAACGTTTACAGGTGGCTCAAGGCTATTATCGCTTCAGTTGTTAATGGGGAGATGCCAAAGGTGGACGTCGTTCTCAGCCCTTCTGCTATTGGATGTCAGAGGTTCTACCATCCGAAGCATATGCACTTTTTTACACCTCTACGGTTCATCACAGGTGGTATGGATCGGGCTAGAAACCCATTAAAATCAGGTTCGCTTTCCGCTGCCACAAATGTAGCCTGAAGAGAATTCCTTGAAGGTGAAAGGAGGCATAATACTAGGGTAGTATATGTATATTCAGAAAATAGAGGGAACGGAGCTGCTAGAATGGCCTGGAGGCCAGCCCACCCGGGTAGGGCAATTTGGCCACCTTAGTAACCGACACCGAAACCGGGAGAGAATTAACAAAGCATTGCAGCAGCCAACTATCTGCGTTTCTTCAGCATAAACGAATCATTCGCGCTCAGGTACTTTGCATTTAAACTCCATAATTCATGATATTCATGTCTGGCACCACCACTATTTGCCCGAAAAAGCCCTCCTTAAACAAAGTATAAGTGTACATTTTGCACTGACACTTTGGCACGTATTTTGCCCTAAATTTGGGAAGGTAAAGAGCCTATTAACGTGGTAATGATGCGTCAAAATAGTTTGCATTCAATTTGTCCAAAGACGCTGCGTTGAGTTTTCGGTAAGCCACAGAATATGATTACAGCCTTGGTTACCAAGCCGTTAATTTCTAGGTCTCCCTGGTATCCACAGAGCCACTAATTGGGACTAATTTTGTTTTTTTACCTTACAGAAAGTACTGAAATGTAATAGATCTGCACAACGCATTTATCCTTATCTAGGGCACACCTCTCATCCCAGTTGGACGTTTTGTGCGGTATAAAGCAGAAATGCAAATCTTTGTAGAAGTCCTTTATGAACCAGCCAAATGGGCAACCAAAGCCCTTACAATTGTGGCTTTTTATTAATGAGTCTACATGATTCCGCTACAAAAGAATGTGCTCAACTATCTTAGGCGCATAGGCAAGGCAGAATACAGAACAGCGTAAAAAAACAACTGAATAATCCTGTAATAATTATGTTTTTTAAATGTACCTTAGTAGGCGAGAGGTGAGAGGACAATTTCAACTCGGGTATGGACGCAAGTGGTTCCTCTCCCGAGTCTGAGGCACCTCTGTTTGACTGGTTGGTGTTGGCCAAGTCCTCCCTTGTTTTGTACGTACTTCGATGACCGCCATCCCGTCTGACAGGACTGTATGCTCCAGGAAAATGACCCAACTGTTGAGGAATTGGCATTTCTTTGGATTCAAGGTCAAGCCTACATCTCGCAGACGATCTAGCACTGGTTTAATCTTGGCGTTGTGCTTAAGAATGTCTTTATCAAAGGCAAGGGTGTCATCGAGGTAGATTATGCAGTGTTTTGGAAAAAGCCCATTTAGTACAGTTCGCATCAGGCGTTGGAAGGTAGCTACAGCGTTACAGACTCCACAAGACACCGTCTAGAATTCATAAAGCCCGTTTGGCACTATGAAAGCCACCTTCTCTTCGTCTGTTTCCGCTACTTCTACTTGTAAGTATCCGGATTGTACAGTGTGGGAAACCACTCTAATCCATGCAGGGAATCCAATGAGTCGTTAATACGAGGTAAGGGGAACGCGTCTTTCTTAGTTACGACTTTTAGCTTCCTGTAGTCGATGCACAGCCGTAGACTACCGTCACTTTTCTTTACCAGTGCGATTGGGGAGGCCCAGGATGACTTGAATGGTTTTATAACCTCATCCTTGATCATCTCTTCCACTCCGCTGTTAGAAGGCTGGATTCTCCTAGAAATCTTCATTATGGGCACAGGAAAAATCCACAGTATGGGTAGTGTTTACAACGGAGGTGCCTTGGACTCGGGAGAGGAACCACGTGCGTCCACGTCCAGGTTAACATTGTCGTTCCGCCTCTCACCTACAAAGTATATTTAAAGAACATAAGTATTACCAAACTCATCGGGAACATTTACTTAAAAATTAGTCTGCCACGTTTGAGGAGCTCTTCTTGCGCACGCACGAGAAAAAAATTTTGCCGTGCATTCACAAAGGATATGAACAAATTTATTCATCATGGTTCTTAATGAATTTGCAACTTAACGCGACTTGCAACTGGAGGATAATGCAATGCTTTGGTTGTTCGGACTGCCACTATCGGTCCGTGCTAGCGGCCCCAATCCCTCTGTTTACAGAATACATATATTCTGCCTTAGTACTGTGTCTTCTTTTGCCTTTAAGGAAGTCTAGGCACGCTACATTGGTGGCAGAGGACCGACAATGAAATCGGCAGTGAGAACAAACAAGGTATTACAATTGTCATCTCGATGAAAACCGCTCGAGCTTTGGGTATCTGCTTTGACATTAACCTTCACATTGGTCCTACTCCCTATTCTACGGCTTCTTTGATGAATTTTGCCACTTGTACCTTTGCATCAAATTAGAAGCTATCAAGCAGCAATCACATTAGTGGGAACGGTGATTCAGTATGGTGATACAGCAACGTTGAACGGTCTCGGTGACAAAATACTGAAGAAAAATGCTAAGAATGGGTTCAAAAGAGTCCATCACCAAAAGGAACCTAGGTATATCACTACATTACGTTGTTGCAATCACCGTGCCTAAGCTTTCAGAATGAATTAGTGTTCGTAAATGTTGTGAGAATATCGGGAAATCTCATTCAACCATTTGCTGATGCTAAAGACGTAGTTCAAAAATGCGCCATGGAGACTCTTTAACAAATAGTCTGGCTATGCTTTTATTGCAGACCATAGACTTACCCTCCATTCGTGCTTGAATTGCGGCATTCACGTATAAAGTGCTGAAGACAGACTTCATGAGATGCTGTATAATAATCCTTTGCAAAGAATCCAAGCGATCCGAACCCACTCGCCAATGACGCAGCGTGCAACAAAGCGCAGCTACAAAAGGACCAAGGTTCTAAATTCGGATAACGCAACCAAGTCCAGTCACATAAATGGAAAGCGGAAGACTCCAACATTGCAGGGTAGGTGCCAACATTTCCCTTTGGAAGGAAATTAATAACATCGAGTTGTGCATTTCCTCCCAGCGTAATAAGGTCAAATAAAAGGCTGATTCTCCGAACAGGACCTAAGTGTCAGTAAAATCCCTACTAAAGAAAGCCAAAGACGACACCCAAATAGCAGGTGCAGAAGCACGATCTGATACGTTGGCAACCATGGTCTGTCTGTCTGTCTGTCTATCGAACAGAAAACGCCAGCACGACGTCCCATTCATTGCATTGCTTAAATAATCACAACAATTCGATTATTGCTCACAAATCATGAAATATATTTATTGTCCATCAACTTTAATTCCTTAAAATAAAAAAAATGTCGTGCAAGCCATAATTTCCAACAGCCTCAATTACCATAAGCCGCTAAGATGCACATGCCACACAAACGTGTAACGTGACGGTCAAATAGGTGCGACCGTAAAACTTTGTCTTGACCGCCGCCTTTGGTTTCGGTCCCTTGGGTGGCCATGTTGCCCTAGCAGGGTAGACTGGCCTCCAGGCCACGCCAGCAGTCCCCTTCCCTCTGCTTGCCGAACATATATTCTGCCCTAGTATTATGCGCTTTTTGTCTTCAAGGAAGTCCCAGGAAGCTACAGTGATGAGCAGTGTAAAAGTCGTTTCCTAGCACCAAAACTTCAATCAGGAGGGTCAAGATCATGAAGGCGAAAATCAACCAAATTAGTAAGATAGTGAGTTCATTGTCAAGTCAAACCAAGTTAATAATAAAAATGGAAATCGGACATGCATTTCCACCTTTTTAAGCAGTGACTGCGCCAGTGCGTCCCGTAACAAGAAGAATTGAATTACAACGCTGAATACTACTGATGGAGAATACGACTTTGTTGGAAAGATTTACATCCTCCAAATGCGGCACGCAGATAGGCACGAGTTCTAATTTCGAAGGACAGACAGTGCACAGTGAGTGGCTACCAGGGAAACGATGCAAGCCCCAATCTCCACTGAAGTTGGACTTATCCTGAGGCGTTTCAAAGCCACCTGATAGACTGATTGTAAGTTGTTTGGATTGGGAGAGTTTGGCTACATTTTGCAAACGTAAACGCGTTAAAAAACACCATGATCCCAACAGAATGAGAAATTCAGACATCAAAAGAAACGAATACGAATAAATTCAAACAACGAGGATAAAACGTAACTTACCTTTGGTCGTTAATACTTTCCCATTTCGTACCGTAAAAATATAGACTTCCCGGTTCTTCCAACATATTTATCGACTAACTCTGAATCAACACATAAAACTGCAAAATCAGACGCATATAATTGGAAACAACGGTTGCAGATTTCACATGATGCAACACGGATACATTGCCTTGTCTAATTTTCCTCATTCGATGAGTCCAATCACCCAACCCTTAAAGAATTTGCGATTGTGAGCTTAGTTTAATTAGGCCCCAAAATAGCGTGAGCATAACAATGTTGACAGAATGCATCCAACATTAGAGCAGTCAAGGACTTTTAGTTGGATGTGTTAGAATGAGTGTGAATTTCAGTGGGCTACAAATGAAACGGTGCATCCACCAACAATGCGTTGAGGTTTAGACTGAGTCGAAGAGAATTCTTCGTGATGTGGACTTTACAACAAATTCATATCGCATTTCGCCTCAGACTGGGAAGAGCAATTGGTGGTAGAACAAATTCTATCTTAATCCACCGCTCTTATGACTCGGCTAGCACAAGTGATATTCACCGGTTCACCCAACCCGCGTGCGCCAATGCAGCCACCTTTCTACTTCTCCGTGTGAGACACCTCGTCTTCGTTGTCACCTCCAACGAATGAGAAGTGTCTACCTCAATGGAATGCAGTGCCGCGACGTTCATCATGCAACCTCTTCAGACAACAACCACACCCAGTGCGACGCCCACATTCAATTCTCCTTCATCCACTGGATTCACATGGCACAGAAGCGCAGTCTTTCGTTTTCACCACTTCGACTCCACACTACACGTACACGTTGCCTGCAAATGTCCACTTCCACCCAACTCATTGGTTAATTTCACTTTTAATTTTATTCACAAGCGCTCTGGTGTTGCAATGGTGTTTTGCGTAAGGATCACTTAAGGCTTTTTCAGATTTCAAAAGAGTGATATGGCTATTGCAAATATTTTTATGCGAATAGACTTTGCCTTGAGATGGACCGAACAACAGCTAATGGTGTATGTGCCGAGAGTCTTTGATTTAGAGGGAGTTGGCGTGTGAGAAAGCCGACAGAGCATTTGTGCTCCTTGAAGACACATTACCGTGTGCCGTGAACTTGTCGGCTTCTCATTTTTAGTGCTCTGATGTATTGGCATGTCGATTGAAATATATAATGGGGCCAAATGAACTAGTCAAGACGGCATAAAGTGTGTGCGGTATCACGCAAAGCTTCCATCCATGTTAGACATTGTGTAATAAATTTGAAAACGTCCCTTGCATTGCCTAGTAATTGGTAGAATTTAATGATTCAACACTTTAAGCTTTCTCCTAGTAACACTTAGTGGCATAATTGTACCTACGGCTGCATGTAAGTTTGTGTTTATGCCATTTATAAGCTAAAGCTAGTCTACCGATCACCGGAATGGAGTATAATTATAGCATTCGGTGCGTATTTGCTATTCACTTCTCTAGTTTAAATAAAGTGCATAGGTTCATTGGTACACACTACGGATGATCGCAGATGCAAAAGCTGCGTTCGTCTATGGTGCGTAGAATGGGAAGTTAAAAGACACCAACTCCAATCTCCGTGTGCCTGCTTTGGTGTCACCTTCAACGCCACCTCAATCAATGTGGCAAAACAAATTAATCTACTCTTAAGTCTGCTGCTCTCCTCTCAAGCAGTACGTCAAGGAGGCCTTACGTCGTCGCGGCAAAGGCTACTCATCCACTCACTCACGCGCCCACACAAATGGCGAAGTCGCAAAGCTAACTTATTTGAACCATCCAATGGCGAATTATTGTGTTTAACGCGGGAGGGCATGCGGCTATTCTCATAAATGTCCCTGCATGCCCTTATTTGCTCTTTTACGTTCACAATAGACAGTCGCGCTGCGATTTCGTTCTTAACGTTCAAAGGAATGTGAGGCAGTTCTTGTATTTGCACGAAACCAAGGGTTTTTATAGCATTATATTTAGCGTTGTGAGAAATGATTAATTTTTTGTGCACAAGACTTCGTAATGCGTTTGCAGGTGGGGAAGAAGGAAACACGATAGCATTGTTCAAACGTGATTCTGGGAGCAGGAAAGAGCGGTGTAAACGGCAGAATCAAAGTGGTGCTTGGAATAAGAACCAGTAGACCTTTCAATTTGTGCTTTATCAAAGCACCATCGTTACATTTCACCTTAGGCCTCTGCATGGAATCCAGCGTGGAACTTGTTGGCTGAGATATGTGGAGCCCTTCTCAACTGGTCAACATCTTTTTCCAAAATACGCACGCCACGGAAGAATTTAGTGAGACAGGGTGTGTTGTGACCCACCCAAATTACATATTTTCCAAGGTAATTGAATTGTGCCTGAGAGCTTGTTGTTGGCGCAATAAGAGGATCCGGGAATTTGAAGATGCGAATTGAAGGCAAGTGTAGGGAAGAATAATTCATCCGGATGTCCGAAAGCCCTATGCTGAAGCATCACGTTGCATATCGCTCCCACCTTGTTTCCAAGGATCGCTTCTACCAGAAACTCACGAAGGTGCGCACCGTAAAGAGAGCCCTTGTACCGTTTGGACTAAAGTTGAATAAAGCAAAAAAATGGAATTCATTTGACGTATAGAAAGAAAAGAAGCAAGGGCATCACTCACTTCATGTGACAACGTTGTACTTCCTACCCAATGCTTGTATTTTATCTATGGAGAATGAATTAACGCGATTGGAGCCATTCAGAGCCTTTAGGGCTACAATCAGCTTTAAATTGATTCGAAGGGTAAAATCCCGTCCTATTAAATCGATTAAGTATTCCACGGGGTATATCTTTAAAGTACTTGTTTTCCACAGATTGGCTGAGGCTTCAGAACACTCTCGTCTCCCCAGTTCACCTAAACTCGTTGGTTCGATGTGTCGCAACAAGTTGAGCGAGAGGACTGCAAGTCAAAGTGAATGCGGTAGTAATTGTTTGTCCAATGAATCATTCGCACTGGCATCGTTCGACACACGGATTCTTGCATGAGTTAAAACAGGCGAATGGACGAAACTACTGGTGGAACTGCTCGGTAATATGCCAGTCCGTGTTTGCATTAGCTAGATGCATTTTAACTTGTGGCACCACTTACTCAAAGCAATTTAAACACTAACGTGGCGAGGTGTGTGCAGTGTGTGGTGCCGCAATCGATGATAGGGATGAGGTGTGACTGTCTGTGTTTATACTGACTGCGCGAAGACGCAGTGAGGTGGACACAACCAATCACTTATCAAGTATCACTGGCACATCATCCTATCACGGTGAAGTGTGGAGCTTTATAGCTCATATCGAGGGAGGTGAGGTCGCCTTTCAGAATAAACGACAGTCTATTAATTAGGCCATGGGAGCGAGTGAGCAACGTTTAAGTGCAGTCAAAATCATTTTGCTGACTTCTAAAGTAAACACCTCTTTCAACATTCCGTCCAATGGATGTGAGCTTCACCTTAGCCGACTTGTTACTCAGATTGATTTGCGTTAACAGGTAAAGTCACAAATCCTGTTTAGCAGCCGTGCAACCAACATGCACTCATAGGAATTCCTCTTTAGCCAGCAAAATATTTCTGATCTGATTAAGTTGCGCTCCTTCACCTACTCCAAGCGTGACACATTTTCTTGCGCTTGGTGACCGCACGCTGCGCACTTGAAAGTCATTCCACTTGGATGATGGCCACTTTCAGTGGCATAAGGAAGACACTAAAGTGAGCCAAACACTTGGGACACTTGTGCATCACTTGGTCATTTTGAATTAGTGCATCCCACATGTTTGAGGTCTGGTGGAATATGTGGAGCTTCCGAGAAACGCCGCCAAGGCGTGTGAGTGGTGCTGGGCTCACCTGCCAGCATTCCTCCTAATCAGTATCAGGGCCGATGCGACAAGAGGCATCTTCACACGCCTCATCTGCAAGGTTGCATTTTTTTCTGTTTGGTGGTTTTGCGTTTGAACGTGCTTGGCGAAACTACTGCAAGTGTCGGCACACATGCATTGCTTATGGACACTGTTGGATATTTTGTGGTGTCAGACATAAACATGAAGTAAAGTTAGTTAAATTGGGCATTTATGATGGTGACTTGTGGGGCTATGACGACCGACCTTGGGTTATTGTGCTGAAGTGGTGGTGGGAACTGAGTGACCAGGCTTATGTTGCAGCGGTCGCTTCAGTCCACACGCGAACTTGGCGGATAGGAAGGTCAGTGAATGTGGGTGACGTAATGGGTGTGATGGTAGAAGAAGATGCATGACGAGCGTTGTCTAATTGTATTCCTTGGAGTTGTGCTTCTATCATTCCTTGGGGGAGGTGTCCACTTCAAACCGCCTCACATGACTATGCAGAAGGACAGATTGGGTGTGTCTACTTTGCGATACTTAAGAAGAGACTGGTGAAATATTGAATTGTGCACTCTTAGTTGTGTGCTTTTATGCAGACATCCTTAATTTGAAAATGTTTACTGCAAACCGGTGGGCCAAATGTTCAGTTTAAGCACACGCAAAGCAAAACCTGTAGAGCAATTGGACACTCTATTTTGTTTTGACTCATTTGCACCTCACTTGGCCATGGAAGAAACGCTATCAACTTCATTACCCATTGACCAGCATGAATGGGAGCTAGCTGACTAGTTCATTTGGCACAGTTATAGTTTTCAATCGACAACCCAACACATCAGTGCACTAAAAGTGAGAAACCGACAAATTCATGACACACAGTAATGTGCCTTCGAGGAGCACTAATGCTCTGTCGCCTTTCTCACACGCCAACTCCCCCTAAATCAAATCAAATCAAATCAAATCAAATCTGGAGAAGCCTTCAGTGATCCTTACGCAAAACACCATTGCAGCACCAGAGCGCTTGTGAATAAAATTAAAAGTGAAGTCAACGGTTTAAATCAAACGTTCAAAGTTTATGTCACTTTCGTCACCAGTGAAGAAGTTTTCTCTTTCCTTCTTCTTCTTCTTCTCCTTCTTTCTCTTCTCGTTCCTTTAACTAACCCTGCTACGAGAAGGTTGAATGCGATCGTTGAGTCTCCCTATGGCTCGAGTCTTAGCACTTCCATACCCCTCCACATCCGACAACAGGAGAGTAGTTGGACGAATAAGTGGGAAGCACGAAGGTCAATGCCTATATGCAACGATGCTTTTACCATGATGCCAACAGAGGAAGGCATGAAGGGGAAGTGTGCGTTGCAATGCAACGGTTGAGTCGTATGGTCTACAGAAATCCCGCCCCATTCACATTGGATCTAGCAAGTCGACTGCAAAGCTGGGCGGCACGATCACGCCCACTCATCTCGTCAATGCATTCAGTATGTTGCGTGCTGCAAATTAAATTTGACACTTTAGCACTGTACTTAGATGTTATCACATGCTTATGCAGTGTAAGACATAAATGGCAAGTAGTTGAAGCTGACTGATGAGTTGGGTGAGAGTGGACAGTTACGCCAACAAAATACGAAGACGCGAGAGCAGATTGCAGGCAACGTGTACGTGTAGTGTGGAATTGAAGTGGTGAAAAAGAAAGACTGCACTTCTGTGCCAATAAGTGTTGCAGAGCACATTTGAATTCGGTGAGTGACGGAGAATTGAATGTGGGTGTTGCACTGGGTGTGGTTGTTGTCTGAAGAGGCTGCATGATGAGCGTCGCGGCACTGCATTCCATTGAAGTAGACACTTCTCATTCGTTGGGGTGACAACGGATACGAGGTGTCTCACACGGAGAAGTAGAAAGGTGTCTGCATTGACGCACACGGGTTGGGTGAAGCGGTGAATATCACTTGCGCCAGCCTAGTCACAGCAGCTGTGGTCTTTTAGTTGCCGGTTCACTCAGTGATGGAATTAGATGAGGTTTCTTCTACTATCAATACCACATCCCTATCTGAGGCCAAATGCGATGCATATTTCTTGTAAAGTCCACATCACGAAGATTTCCCTTTGACTCAGTCTGACCCTTTGCGCATTTTTGGTAGATGCACCGTTTCATTTGTGGTCCACTGAAATTCACACTCATTCTCACACTTCCACCTAAAGTCTTTAACTGCTATGATGTTGGGTGGATTCTGCCAACACTGCTACGCTCAACTCATTTTCGTGACTAATTAGCCTATGCCCACGTTTGCGATTTCCTTAAAGGTCGCGCGATTAGACTCATCGAATGAGGAAAATTAGGCAAGGCACTGTAACCCTGTTGCATCACTTGAAATCCACGGTCGTCGCATGCTGGCAACAGATGATTCAAAAGCTTCGGGTAATAGATAAAAGCAGCAGTATAAGTAACGGCAAGCAGCTATTATGAGCCATGTTCTGTAATGAAGTCGCATTCGGTCCTTTAGAGCTGCAGCACAATGCCTCATTCGTATTCCAGTGCATACAACACATTGGCACTCCCAGCCTGTGTACCCGATGCAACTAACTCCCAACATCATCATCTGCAATGGTTACTGGTAATTATTAACTTAATCGAATGCGAGAGGGAATCCTCTGCGGAATGACTTGAGGCAACTGCTGCTGCACATTCTCTTCAACCACCGCACCCCTGAGGTCGCCTACGATCAGTGGACTGTCTGCCCACCAATTTTGCATGTGATCTGTGGCACCCACTATAGCACTAGGTCATTCTCTCGTCTTCCACCACCTTACAATAAAAATGGATGTTGGAGTGGCCGGTTGTCTGAGTTCACGTCTTGCTTTTCCTTAACATAAACGACTGGTTTGCGCTCGGATATGCTGCATTTCAACTCAACTCCTCAGTGCTCGACATTTCTGCCTCACATCACCACCAAAATGCTTACTCCAGACAGGATAGGAGCTTGCACTCTCAAATCAGCATTCCCGTGTGTTCCTCATCAGGTGTAGGAGCTGTAAATCGCAAAAAATAGCAATAATGCGCCTAAACGGTTTGCATGTAAGCTGTTAGAAGACGATGCGCTGAAAAGCAATGATTGTGAGTAGCAGTAGGCAATGAAAATTGATGAATTTATTGATGTCCCCAAGGGAATGGTAAGCAAAGCCTCTGCGCCGTGGGGTGAAATCGATTTTACCCACCAAACTACTGAAATGCCAAAGTAAGTAGCACCCCTCCATTTCATATCTGTCCTACTCATAAATAGTGCGAGTCAACGACATGGAATTGGAAGGCATTGCGGTGGGTGCTACAAGGCAAGGTGCACTAGTGGGGAGAAGGGTCTTTTGTTATCATTTCGGAAGGGCGGCTTTAGGTGTAGATGGAAAGCCATGGCACCAGGGTTGAGATCAGCAGGTTAGCCAAAGCCGAAGCAAGAATTATTGCCAAGAGGCGTTAAGTCGGAAGTCATTCAAGAACAAACCACAAAGCAATCGCAACTACCAACCCTTAAATTAAGATTAGTGGCGACTTTATCCCTTCGGCTTCATTCTTGAGTTCTTTTTCATTTGGCTGAAGGCCATTACCTTCAACATTGCTCTGTTCCAGATAAACGACTTTTTATCCTCCCAGACCACAATGTGGCCATCTTCGATGGCAATGTACTTTATGTGCGCATGACGCGCTAATGGCACTCAGTGGTGTGCCCCGCTGCTTGTTGAGAAGTCGAGCATGAGGACTTGTCAGTGATCGTGAGAAATCGCGCAGATTCTGCAGCCCCACAATTGCTTTCTAAATATGGAGGGGAGGTGGAGTGCACAAAGTGAGCAACCAAGTGGCGTAGTGCATAATTTACCAGTCATTTAACACGGCACAGGCTATGTGTAGTGTTCGCTACAGCCTCTACGTACCCCACATTCAACGCCCATTCGCATTGCTTGCTGCTTTCACTTGACGACTGGACGAAGTTGCAAGAGCGTCGTCTTCAGAGACGCAGCACCAGATTCTAAGTGGTAATCATATGATCAGGCTTACAAATTGCATCCTCATTGGCCGATAGCGTATTCGTCTTTGCTAAGCAAAAGACTCCCTTCGCTACAGAGAAGTGATGCGTTCGTGTTTACCAAGGAAGGACGAGGGCACTGTGCTGATGCTATGCTTGAAGTCCTCTGCAGACGCAAATGTCTACGGGTTCGAATTTCACCCAATCACTCGTAAGAATGTTGTCTCCCACCACATACCATTTCATGGCAAGCAAACGACTTCTGGGCGAATGGTGTTGCTGAGGTTGCTAATATTGCCATCTTCATGAGCGGTTTTCAAATGTCCCACATTGTTGCATTCGCACTCACATCCTCTCGGTTGGTTGATAGTGGATGCCAATCAGCTAGTGCAGCTACACGTGACAGAGGCTACTTGTGACTAGAACAGCCTCCACTATTGCGACATTGAGGGATGTGCAAACTTGCTGTGTTCTCTTCGTTTACTCGTAGGCATCGATGAAGGACCTCTTCATCGAAGTCTGCAAATGAATGCCGAATTGAATGGGATCTGGAGAATGTCGAAGTTCACGCGCATGACCGCCCATTACACAGCAACTTGCTAGACTACTGTAGGAGCTCAGAGCCCAGCTAACGACACTGCTGGACAATTAATTTAAGTGAGCACCCGATTACACATTCCTTCCCCGTCATCCGAACCTCATGAAAGTTAGTTACCGACCTCTCGCTTCACCTTCACAATAGGCGTTCAATTACCCACTGTCTCATTTGAGATTCACCTGAAGACTTGCAATGGTCGGGGATGACGACTGGGAGAAGAAGGGTCTCGTAGTAGACTAGCGGAGATGGACATTTTCACTCCTTGGCCTTTGCGCCAGAGAAGCTGAATTTTGTTCGCATCACAATTGGCACATTTCGTTCACCCTCCTCAATTCGTTTCTAGGCTCGTAAACTTGGTAACACATTCATGAGTAGCACAGACGGCAAATCGAGTCTTAATACATACTGCTATTGGGATAGCCAACTTATTCCACCTCTGATATTTCCACTAATGCGGTCAGCTTTCATCAGTGCAGCCAAGTAGTACCCACAAGTTGGCACCATAAAATGACAGAATTTAGCAGGGGAATGCTCATTTTAATCATCGGTACCTCCTTACCGAGACAAGTATCCTCGTTTCGCATTTAAACTTAGCGCTAGTGAGTGAGAAGTTAGCAACGGTATTGTGCAACGCCACCGTGGAACCGGTGCGAACGGCTTGAAACACTAAAAAACGAAATGGGTGACAACTGAATATCGCAAGACTGTAACTGTGGGAGGGAATTTCAAAGGCGACTAGGAACCTGAATTTCATCTTGCAGGTACTGGAACGAGACTGAGTTGGATCATTGCTGAGCAGAAAGTGGCTGTATCGACAGGAGCTTGAGGCAGCCTAGCCACAACAGAGGGTGAATAACTGATTGGTTGATGCCCAACGAGCTACAAAAGGGTGGTCAAAATGTGCATATTTAATAAAGTGGATCAAAGGAATGAGTAGAAATTAGCATTCTTTTACAGATTCGGTGTGAAGTCGCGGCATAAAAGCACACTGAACTGGTGGTGCACATGCGAAAGCACGACGCAGTCACTTGGGCAATTGTGAGGATTCAGAGAAACAACTGCATAACGTTGTCGCCGCTATACGTCGGAAAGACAGCAGAGATGTCCGCGACGATGCTGCCAGAAGCCAGACGAACTGACCAACAAAGCTCAGTCACAAGAGCCGCACTGTCGAAACGACAAACGGGTAACCAGCAGAATCTTACACATAAACGCATGGGAGGTCCAGAGACGCACACAACTCCCTGTAAAGACTGAGGACCAAAAATGAAATAATTTACGCACCGTGGGTAGTTGTCGTGGTACACAGGTGGACACACGCTAGACAGAGAGACACACACACACCCACCTCAAAAGTCCTACTGCTAACCAACTCGGCAAATGTACGCGACAATCATCGTGGGTTCGGGCTTCACCCCTCCTTCGTTTTGAGGAGTTGCTTTGTTCACCAATGCACACGGCTGCTCACATTCACACAGCCACTGCCACTACCGCTGGCCATCGTGTCAGCTTGATTAATGGCCTGGGTCCACAGCACATTAGCATTGGCCATCAGTGCCTGCGGTAGGAGACGTAGTAGCCCCACGGTGGAACCACTTCTATGTGTGAGGACCCCTGTCCACCTCAAATGACCAACGCGTAATTGTGAAAGCTATGCTTGTAATACCACAATTCACTCTTGACTGCCTTTGTCGGCGATAGTTAATTGCATCTAGCCATGGCGGTGCTAGCTGCAGACGAATTTCTTCGTTTTGCTGTTTGATGCCGAGTTGGTAACTATGGCTCTTCGCTCGGTCAATTAATTTCACATTCGCTGTTTCCTCCAAATCACTTGGTGTATGGGACATTAGGAAGAGATTTGCTGAATTCGATCGCAGTTAAGCCGATTTTGCAACCGAGGGTGTAAACAGAGCTTCGTCCCTTGTAAGCCTCGGGAATCGGGACTGCTTGTGGAACAGATCTGGACTGGGAGAGTCGTCCTAATGATTGAATAGGGGCTCGGACAAAGGGACAAAGGGTGGAGTGGGCTATATCTCCCTGGAGGACCGTTGATAATGTGGGAGGACGTTGGTGTCCACAGGTCAATGTATATGGACAACGCGTGAAGACGCCAGTCGAACGTCTTGACGATGTGAGTTATTCCGCTGTAGTCGACCGTTCGTTGCTTCGAACTTCCCGGTTTCTACACCACAAATAAATCCAGCAGCAGTCTGCTGGTTGGTGTTACTGCGCCCTCACCTTGCGTGACAACATGTGACTGCTATTACTATCATTTCTGTCTGCACCTCTGCTTCGTGGTCAGTTGGGGGTTTACTGTTATTTTTGAAGGGGATTTGCAGCATTTCCAAGAACTGGAGTAAATGGCAGGTTATTTTTTGGTGGAGCATTAATTTGGTAGAGGGAATTTACGGGGGCTTTTTTAGCCCCGTTACCACGGCAAGCTAAAAAGGGGTTTTTAAATTCACATGCTTTTTCCACATGATCGCCTGTTGCAATATTCATAGTTGTTTCTCCATGGTCGCCTGTTGCTTCATGTTAGTAATGACAGAAATTCATTTGTTATTGCAGCAGAATCCCTCTCACAAAGCGAGGTGGGATCGTCTCATTTAGCAAACCTGAATGCGTAACCATGCCCAATTACTACGGCAAAAAGGAACGAGAGGTTGTTTCACAGTGTTAAATTAGTCGTTCATGTTGAATTGTTGTGATTGCTTGTTTTGAATGGATTAATGTGGTTTATGAATTGCCCCTGTTGCTACCTCACTGGAGATATCGTGTAGCCAGTTGTGCTTGCCGCAAGCTCGATTTTGCGCCAAGACGACACTTTTCCCTTCCCTTCCCTTCCCTTCCCTTCCCTTCCCTCTCCCTCACTTTGCTTCCGTGTTCAGCCCCCTTATTTTGCCCTTTGTGCATAGCACATTAGGCATCGGTGGTAGCACTTTCCATTTGTATATTCCTTATTTTTGTTGTCCTACCAGATATTCCTCCGCTATTTCCTTTGCTGCCGTCTCTAATGTCAAAAATTGGGAGGTCAAGTTGTTATATGGCTCACATTTTCTTGTTGGGTCATTATTATTTATATTCACATTCATATGGAGGGTTGAAACGTCGCTAAGTATGCTTGGTAGGGCTAATGCTTAAATCTGTGTTTGCTTTGAAAGCAAAGGACCTAAAAGCTTGTTGTGCGTTTCGGCCAGATGGTTTAGGCGTTTCCTAACTGGTGTGTTACTCTTTGTCAATGATTTTGGTTAGCTGTACCGCATGCTTTTTGTGCTCTCGGATTATCCACTTTGGATGCGCCTACCATGGTTTTCCTTCAAAAGGAGGACCACTCCTGCCGATACAGCATGCGAAGGTGCTATTGTTGTAGTTCCTCTTGCCAACATACTACAGCATTCCCGAGTTATGAAGTTGTGTTGAATGAGCAGGAGACAGAAACACACGACTGGCAGCGTTACAGTTGAGTTGGTAGCCTTTTTCTGCTAACACATCGTCTATCGCGATTCCGCCAAGTTCATTTCATTCCCCGTCGATGGGAAGCATTGTATTGATTTGAAGTTCGCACACTGGTTTGGGAGTAAAGATATTCCATCACGCTGTGCATCGCAACGTAGTGAGCGCAAGTTCGTTGCACTATGTTGCGTTCAAATCATCACTGCTTCATCAATTCTTGCGAATCTTCTTCTCCAGTCTTCCCTAAAAAGCATTACTTGCATTCACTTGCCAATGCTGCATTCTGAAGGTGAACAATACGGAGGTGAACACAGTGCTTAAGTGGAATACGGTAGGAGGGTGATTTGTTTGACGGCACAAAATAAAGGTCTCGGAGCTTCTTAAAATTTGTCAGTTTAGCCAGTGAAGCAGTACTATCAGTCTGCATGCTAATGAAACCCAATTTCATTGAACACCTCACTAATTCTCACAGAGACAAAGAAGTTATTTTGGCATTTTCAAGCAGTGAAAGCCAAGTGAGGTGCAAATGAGCCAGAACAAAAGAGAGTGTCCAATTGCTCTACAGGTTTTGCTTTGGGTGTGCTTAAACTGAACATCTGGCCCACCGGTTTGCAGTAAACATTTTCAAATTAAGGATGTCTGCATAAAAGCACACAACTAAGAGTGCACAATTCAATATTTCACCAGTCTCTTCTTAAGTATCGCAAAGTAGACACACCCAATCTGTCCTTCTGCATAGTCATGTGAGGCGGTTTGAAGTGGACACCTCCCCCAAGGAATGATAGAAGCACAACTCCAAGGAATACAATTAGACAACGCTCGTCATGCATCTTCTTCTACCATCACACCCATTACGTCACCCACATTCACTGACCTTCCTATCCGCCAAGTTCGCGTGTGGACTGAAGCGACCGCTGCAACATAAGCCTGGTCACTCAGTTCCCACCACCACTTCAGCACAATAACCCAAGGTCGGTCGTCATAGCCCCACAAGTCACCATCATAAATGCCCAATTTAACTAACTTTACTTCATGTTTATGTCTGACACCACAAAATATCCAACAGTGTCCATAAGCAATGCATGTGTGCCGACACTTGCAGTAGTTTCGCCAAGCACGTTCAAACGCAAAACCACCAAACAGAAAAAAATGCAACCTTGCAGATGAGGCGTGTGAAGATGCCTCTTGTCGCATCGGCCCTGATACTGATTAGGAGGAATGCTGGCAGGTGAGCCCAGCACCACTCACACGCCTTGGCGGCGTTTCTCGGAAGCTCCACATAGTTCCACCAGACCTCAAACATGTGGGATGCACTAATTCAAAATGACCAAGTGATGCACAAGTGTCCCAAGTGTTTGGCTCACTTTAGTGTCTTCCTTATGCCACTGAAAGTGGCCATCATCCAAGTGGAATGACTTTCAAGTGCGCAGCGTGCGGTCACCAAGCGCAAGAAAATGTGTCACGCTTGGAGTAGGTGAAGGAGCGCAACTTAATCAGATCAGAAATATTTTGCTGGCTAAAGAGGAATTCCTATGAGTGCATGTTGGTTGCACGGCTGCTAAACAGGATTTGTGACTTTACCTGTTAACGCAAATCAATCTGAGTAACAAGTCGGCTAAGGTGAAGCTCACATCCATTGGACGGAATGTTGAAAGAGGTGTTTACTTTAGAAGTCAGCAAAATGATTTTGACTGCACTTAAACGTTGCTCACTCGCTCCCTTGGATGGATCCTGCAAAGTTATGTGGACACCGTGGTAACCAGCTATTCACAACAGAGGCATTCACCTGAAGAAGTATATTGGAAGGAAATCGCAAAGTTACAACACTATTTCTTACAAGGCGCAATGATGTCGTTCAAAATCGCCAATGTGAGAAAAGAAGATTTCGGAACATGGGACTTCTTTAGGGATAGGCGAAGGTAAGTGGAACATGCCTTTCAATGTCGGGAATGGGAGGTTCAGCTTGTATTGCACCGTCCCCAACCACGTGTCTTCAATGACAATAGGCTTGGTGAAGTGCATTCCCAGAGCCAAATCGTGCACATGGCGGTAGCTTCGCATGCTGTAGATGCCTAATAGCTGCGGCGTATGCATTGGCCAGGGAACTTCGCGCTTCGACAAAGCCCACAGTGAATGCTTGTTGATGTACCGGTTGATCTTATTCACCATAAATGGAAAACCGTGATTCAAATTTTTTCGCAGTTCCGGCGTTAATTCGCGAACGAAGCTGACTAACTTGTTGGTATTTACGGCATGGTCGTCGTCAAGGAAGACGAAGATCGGTTCGTAGGGTCGACAAAACCGAGCAGCCCATTGGAATGTGTGGAAGAGTTTCAGCGACAAGTTGTAGTAGGAGTCCTCGAAGTCACCAACCAGTAGGTCGTCATGTTCCTGCAATTCCCTGGAAAGCAGTTTTTTCGTTTTCATTGGAGAACTTGAATATTCCAGCAGCTTTTTTCCCGATCTATTTGCAAGCGTTATATTGAATCCGTCTCGTTGAAACACGTTGTCTGTCGCGGATCGTGGCAATCCAATGGAGAAGATGAGGTGGATGTTGACATCGGTGTAGGCTAGATGGTATAGCTTGCGTAGGTAATTTCTTTCCTCAAAATTGTATACTCCTGACCTGTAGATGATTACCACGTTCGGACGAGACGAATCATCGGTGAGCCCAAATTTGGCCTGTGCTGGTGTTAGAGGAGAGCAGACATGGGAAGGAACTCGGAGAAATCGAATTGGTGGATTGAAGATGGGAGGCTGAAATGAGAATGCCAGGCCGATGGATAGGTTTCGTGGGAGAGTGTTTCGTGAGCGATGGGAGAGATGGAAATGCCATGAAGGGAACATTGGAAACAAAGTTGTGCGCACAAGCAAGCGAAAAACAGCCGTACTAGTATAACGTAGATACATCAAGTAAGAGATCTAATTTATAGACATCAGAACGTGGCTGTGGAAAGGTAGAGGAAAGTTTCTGTCGTCGTACGCGTGCTTACCTGTAAAACTGGCTTGCCATTAATAAGTGATTGCAGTGTCTCCTGCAGGGGAATCGAGAGAGGATAGAGTTGGTAGACACTGCTATCAAAGTGTGGCAACCACTCGACATCTGGAATGCTTGCTAACTCCTCGAAATTCAAGTGTCTACTGCCACCGTTAATTCGGACTTTCCACTCTTCAATCGTAGGCGTTGTGGTGTGTTGTTCGAGTATTTTGTTGTAGAGTTTGTGGCAGAGACGCAGCTCATATCGGCCGGTAGGGTTCACCAAAATGGTGTCGTTCCATTCGCAATAATTGCCGTACAGAACTATGCCCTGCTGCAAATCCACATGAGTCTGCGTTTTCGAGAAAGTGCTGTAGGCATTAAGGATGAAGATTACGCACAAGCAGAAGGTGATGATGAGCAATACCGATTTCCACTTTAGAATAATGAAAAAAAAAGAAAGAATTCTCATTACTTAAAGTGTAGATGAATTTGTTATGCTTAAACGAAGGGCTTGATTTAGCTTGTCGAGCTTCATAAACAAGCGTTTCTTATCAGAAACTGCTTTATACAAGCTTTAACACTCCACACCTCAAGGTGATAGGATGATGCGTCAGTGGTGCTTGATGCTTGAGTGGTTGCGTCCACCTCACAGCGTCATTCAGCAATGTGGTAGTTGAGTGCAGGCAGAAGCAATTGATTTGTGGTTACCTGCCTCCACACGCACACAATTCACTTCACTCACCAACTGAATTGCCACCTTCCACACACATTCACCTTCGTGCTTTTCCATCGCTGCATCACTTGCATCTCATTTCTTTCCATTTGTCAGGCTTCTTCATTTCACATTAAACTGCACCAAGACCAGTCCACTGACAAGTTACCCATTGACGTGGAGTGCATTACTCTCGATGATATGCTTGTGGGAATAGATGGCTGTTGGGGTGCTTGCGGCTAGCTGTCAGTTGATAGTGAGAAGTCTGGTGGTGCTATTTTGGGACAACAGTGATCAACTGAGCTGTGGTGGTCATCTCTTCCTTGAGGAGTGGGATGAGTTCCTTTGCGGAGGCAACAGGCAAAAATAGGTCAATACTGAGGAGGATGGTGTGATGGAAGTGGTCACGTTTTGGTGAAGTCAAATCTGTCTTTTAACAGTGCTCCCGACCCTTCATAATAGTGCCTGTGGCTCAGGAGTCAGCACTAATTATACTGAGTTCCAGCTCCACAGCTATTCTAACGGGTGCCTTTTGGTACGAGTTCCCTCTTTTGTACATCTCCGCATACGATCAAAGTCTGCTCTCGCAAGAACGCTGATGTACGTCTTCCAGTTCAGATGCCAGTTGATTTAAAGAGTGCGTTTTGTCCTGGTAGTCTTAATAACAACTCATGGAAGTATCCAAAGGTAGAGAATTGAGAGTAGTGATTTTAGAAGACGATTAAAAGAAAAATGTAGGGCAAACAAGGTCAACTCAATCAACGGAAGAAAATGGAAAGTGGTATATACTTCGAGGAAAGCCATTAACCCTTCTGCATGTGGCAGAGGAGGTGGCGGGTGGTGCACTTGATGAGTGGCGCAGATTGCATAGTGGAGGTCAGCCTACCTCATCGAGGGTCAAGGTGTCGATCAGAGTTCCACCGGTAGTGAGGGATATGGTTGCATTCCCCTTCACCACGAAGTGAATTTTGCGTGCTAGTGGTGCACAGCGAATCTCGCCATGGCAGCGCCTTCCACCTGACAATTAACGCGTTCGATGAGGCTGTTGACCACGGGTGGTGGAGACTCTTCTCTCTACTTCACTTCATCTGAGTCAGTATTGCCATTCCAAGAGCAAAGTCATATCACTTCAGAAGGAGCTGCACTGAACGCTGAGTTGTTGCGTAAAGCAAAGACGAAATGTAGAATGAATTCGACTAGGGATGTTGGAATGATGGTTGGACTGACAGGCATCTAATCGCATAGGCTAGCCTGGAGCAACCGAGCTGTCTCAAAAGTGGGCTTTAGTGGATGGGGGTCAAGAAGGGTGCATTGCTGCTATCATCGGGTACTACAAGCAAAGCCAGATGTGTAATAGATTTGCCCATTGCGTGTGAGAAGTGTTATTAGTGTAGTGTGCAAAGTAGAGGAGAAAAGGGGAGGTCCTGACTGTAAAGTAAAATCCGTCCAGGGGATGGAGCTGCTTGAATGTCTACAGCCATACGACTTATTGGTGCTCACTCGGAATGCATGGCGCAATCATAGTCTAGGTGTGGTAGGACGAGGCGGAATCATTGTACCTCACACAAAGCTTAAGTGAATACTCCCTAGTATTTAGTCGATGGTTTGGTACACTATTAATCTTTGTGCCTGTCTCGCACGCAGGAGATAGTGCAGCTCACTAGCTGCAATGAAACCAGGTGCATTTAATATAGAAAGATAGGAGTAAGGAGTAAGGCCATGTCAAAAGAGTGTTTTCTTTTAAATCGTATGTGTCCTGTCGCAGCGGCACACGTGTATGCATTTAGACAATTCGTCCAAATTTCAATGCACAAAGTAGGGCTTCGGACCAGGGCACATTCGTTGCCTGTTGGAAGAAGGAAACCTAGAAACCATAAAATACGCACCTATAGAGATTCAGATCGTGCAATCTATCACACTGGAAAGGAGGCAAAGGTTGAGTTTCAGACTTCATTTCTGCCTCAAAACCTTTCTCAATATTGAGATCAGTATTCCATTTCACTGAGATTGAAACACAAAACACAAAAACTTCTTTAAATCCACCAACCTGACTGCCACAAGCAAGCCATTTTGGTCAGTTTAGTGATACGTCCTCACCACTTTTGAACACATGAAAACACAAAAGTGAAGGCTCTGCCTAATTATTTGAAATAAATGCGCAACACAGCAAGGCGTAGGTAGTAAAAAGCTCTGAAATATTTGTCAATAGGGTAACGTGGGCTGATCACGTTTGAGAGCACTCGTGCGCCAGTGTAGCCCGACGCATCTCATCCAACTCTCATTGTCACCCACCCTGCTTCGAAGTGGTACTTTAAAGCACGTAGCTCCTTTCATGTTGTGGCCTTCATTATGAGTGTGCTCGCTGCTAACCTACGACTCTGAAACCTCCAGTCACCGGCTGGTTTGCTTAGCTTCGTGAGCCTTGTGTTTACGTAAATTGTGGGTCCACCCAGGGTGTGGCTCTCGGCTCATGCCGGCAGTCTATCAGTCCTTCTGCACCTTGGTAGCGCATGATCATCGCAGCATTATGGTTTGCTGCTACTTGAAAGCATACTTGATGCACTACGGCGCCATCGTCTACAAGCCGTTTTGTGATTAATAGCCTTCCACCTATTCTGGAATACGACCCTTGCCTCCCCAAATTACGAAAACTTTCCCGTGCATATAATCATTCGCGCAGATTTCCAGGTGTTTGCTCTATCGTAGCATATGCACTCATTGCATAGAAAGCGCTTCACCATGTACTCAGTCCCTAAGGAGGCTAAAAAATTGTGCCACAAGACACATCACAGGCTGTCACCAAAAAGATTTTGTTGAGATAGCTAATAAGTTTTAATGTGCTGATGAACGGTGCCCACCGAACTCAACCCAGAGGCTGATAAAAAGGGGATTTGAGGTGAAACTGGGTGGAGGTCAATACAGTGAATTCGAAGAGCTTCTATGCGAGTTCAAATGCATTTCCATCTCCGTAAAGCAAGAGGGTCAGTGGTTTCTTGCTGCCAGCACACTAATAGGCTCCCCTCATCGCCACGACATCACGCAATGGGATGATGACGTTGGTGTTTGCGTGGACACACGCCACCCTTACATGACCCATCAGCACAAATTACGTCGTTCAGGTAAGTTTTCACATGGTCTCACCTCCTTCGTAAATCCGCCAAAGCAAAATGATTGATTTATCTTCTGCAATCCACAGCTGACACCCTCCTCTTAACTCGCTCTGACTGGCAGTCCAAAACACATCATCTCTGCTTCCACATTCAACAAGTGCCTCTTCTGCTGCGAGTGCACCCAACTCGTTCTGGTTTAAAGGAAAGCAAGGCCTCCAACAGGGAATCCACTCAAAAGTCGCGCTTTGTGGATGGACGTGGGCAATATATTCGTAGTGCGCACACCCGAATGACGCCTCGGCATGATTACGCGACTTCCAACCACATTTCTACCCTCTGAGGTGTTACACAAATACATTCACTTCCATCTTGCCCACCGAGTTCTTCTTCATCCCTCACCTGCACCTACCCGATGTTGGCCTAAGTGAAGCACACACTGCAACGACAACGCGATGGGTCTGGAGGAACCGCTTGTCGTGCCTCTGCAAACACCCCGAAACTGACTAACAGGACATCAAATCACAACTCGTCTTCCCTTGCACTCGATGCAAATCAGCAAATCAGTAAATCAGCTGGCGCGTTGGGAAGGCATTGGCTGGAAGACGTCAGTCACGAGCAAATGTGTGACGATGCACCAGATCTGCTATGCCGGAGTGAGAACAGTGGAAAGCTGGTAGGCTCCCACATTTCGATGATCCATGTTTGAGGTCTGGTGGGACTATGTGGGGTTTCCGACAAACGCCTCCAAGGCGTGTGAGTGATGCTGGACTCACCTGCCAGCATTCCTCCTAATCAGTATCAGGGCCGATGCGACAAGAGGCATCTTCACACGCCTCATTTGCAAGGTTGCATTTTTTTCTGTTTGGTGGTTTTGCGTTTGAACGTGCTTGGCGAAACTACTGCAAGTGTCGGCACACATGCATTGCTTATGGACACTGTTGGATATTTTGTGGTGTCAGACATAAACATGAAGTAAAGTTAGTTAAATTGGGCATTTATGATGGTGACTTGTGGGGCTATGACGACCGACCTTGGGTTATTGTGCTGAAGTGGTGGTGGGAACTGAGTGACCAGGCTTATGTTGCAGCGGTCGCTTCAGTCCACACGCGAACTTGGCGGATAGGAAGGTCAGTGAATGTGGGTGACGTAATGGGTGTGATGGTAGAAGAAGATGCATGACGAGCGTTGTCTAATTGTATTCCTTGGAGTTGTGCTTCTATCATTCCTTGGGGGAGGTGTCCACTTCAAACCGCCTCACATGACTATGCAGAAGGACAGATTGGGTGTGTCTACTTTGCGATACTTAAGAAGAGACTGGTGAAATATTGAATTGTGCACTCTTAGTTGTGTGCTTTTATGCAGACATCCTTAATTTGAAAATGTTTACTGCAAACCGGTGGGCCAGATGTTCAGTTTAAGCACACCCAAAGCAAAACCTGTAGAGCAATTGGACACTCTCTTTTGTTCTGGCTCATTTGCACCTCACTTGGCTTTCACTGCTTAAAATGCCAAAATAACTTCTTTGTCTCTGTGAGAATTAGTGAGGTGTTCAATGAAATTGGGTTTCATTAGCATGCAGACTGATAGTACTGCTTCACTGGCTAAACTGACAAATTTTAAGAAGCTCCGAGACCTTTATTTTGTGCCGTCAAACAAATCACCCTCCTACCGTATTCCACTTAAGCACTGTGTTCACCTCCGTATTGTTCACCTTCAGAATGCAGCATTGGCAAGTGAATGCAAGTAATGCTTTTTAGGGAAGACTGGAGAAGAAGATTCGCAAGAATTGATGAAGCAGTGATGATTTGAACGCAACATAGTGCAACGAACTTGCGCTCACTACGTTGCGATGCACAGCGTGATGGAATATCTTTACTCCCAAACCAGTGTGCGAACTTCAAATCAATACAATGCTTCCCATCGACGGGGAATGAAATGAACTTGGCGGAATCGCGATAGACGATGTGTTAGCAGAAAAAGGCTACCAACTCAACTGTAACGCTGCCAGTCGTGTGTTTCTGTCTCCTGCTCATTCAACACAACTTCATAACTCGGGAATGCTGTAGTATGTTGGCAAGAGGAACTACAACAATAGCACCTTCGCATGCTGTATCGGCAGGAGTGGTCCTCCTTTTGAAGGAAAACCATGGTAGGCGCATCCAAAGTGGATAATCCGAGAGCACAAAAAGCATGCGGTACAGCTAACCAAAATCATTGACAAAGAGTAACACACCAGTTAGGAAACGCCTAAACCATCTGGCCGAAACGCACAACAAGCTTTTAGGTCCTTTGCTTTCAAAGCAAACACAGATTTAAGCATTAGCCCTACCAAGCATACTTAGCGACGTTTCAACCCTCCATATGAATGTGAATATAAATAATAATGACCCAACAAGAAAATGTGAGCCATATAACAACTTGACCTCCGAATTTTTGACATTAGAGACGGCAGCAAAGGAAATAGCGGAGGAATATCTGGTAGGACAACAAAAATAAGGAATATACAAATGGAAAGTGCTACCACCGATGCCTAATGTGCTATGCACAAAGGGCAAAATAAGGGGGCTGAACACGGAAGCAAAGTGAGGGAGAGGGAAGGGAAGGGAAGGGAAGGGAAGGGAAGGGAAGGGAAGGGAAGGGAAGGGAAGGGAAAAGTGTCGTCTTGGCGCAAAATCGAGCTTGCGGCAAGCACAACTGGCTACACGATATCTCCAGTGAGGTGGCAACAGGGGCAATTCATAAACCACATTAATCCATTCAAAACAAGCAATCACAACAATTCAACATGAACGACTAATTTAACACTGTGAAACAACCTCTCGTTCCTTTTTGCCGTAGTAATTGGGCATGGTTACGCATTCAGGTTTGCTAAATGAGACGATCCCACCTCGCTTTGTGAGAGGGATTCTGCTGCAATAACAAATGAATTTCTGTCATTACTAACATGAAGCAACAGGCGACCATGGAGAAACAACTATGAATATTGCAACAGGCGATCATGTGGAAAAAGCATGTGAATTTAAAAACCCCTTTTTAGCTTGCCGTGTAACGGGGCTAAAAAAGCCCCCGTAAATTCCCTCTACCAAATTAATGCTCCACCAAAAAATAACCTGCCATTTACTCCAGTTCTTGGAAATGCTGCAAATCCCCTTCAAAAATAACAGTAAACCCCCAACTGACCACGAAGCAGAGGTGCAGACAGAAATGATAGTAATAGCAGTCACATGTTGTCACGCAAGGTGAGGGCGCAGTAACACCAACCAGCAGACTGCTGCTGGATTTATTTGTGGTGTAGAAACCGGGAAGTTCGAAGCAACGAACGGTCGACTACAGCGGAATAACTCACATCGTCAAGACGTTCGACTGGCGTCTTCACGCGTTGTCCATATACATTGACCTGTGGACACCAACGTCCTCCCACATTATCAACGGTCCTCCAGGGAGATATAGCCCACTCCACCCTTTGTCCCTTTATCCAAGCACCTAACCAATCATTAGGACGACTCTCCCAGTCCAGATCTGTTCCACAAGCAGTCCCGATTCCCGAGGCTTACAAGGGACGAAGCTCTGTTTACACCCTCGGTTGCAAAATCGGCTTAACTGCGATCGAATTCAGCAAATCTCTTCCTAATGTCCCATACACCAAGTGATTTGGAGGAAACAGCGAATGTGAAATTAATTGACCGAGCGAAGAGCCATAGTTACCAACTCGGCATCAAACAGCAAAACGAAGAAATTCGTCTGCAGCTAGCACCGCCATGGCTAGATGCAATTAACTATCGCCGACAAAGGCAGTCAAGAGTGAATTGTGGTATTACAAGCATAGCTTTCACAATTACGCGTTGGTCATTTGAGGTGGACAGGGGTCCTCACACATAGAAGTGGTTCCACCGTGGGGCTACTACGTCTCCTACCGCAGGCACTGATGGCCAATGCTAATGTGCTGTGGACCCAGGCCATTAATCAAGCTGACACGATGGCCAGCGGTAGTGGCAGTGGCTGTGTGAATGTGAGCAGCCGTGTGCATTGGTGAACAAAGCAACTCCTCAAAACGAAGGAGGGGTGAAGCCCGAACCCACGATGATTGTCGCGTACATTTGCCGAGTTGGTTAGCAGTAGGACTTTTGAGGTGGGTGTGTGTGTGTCTCTCTGTCTAGCGTGTGTCCACCTGTGTACCACGACAACTACCCACGGTGCGTAAATTATTTCATTTTTGGTCCTCAGTCTTTACAGGGAGTTGTGTGCGTCTCTGGACCTCCCATGCGTTTATGTGTAAGATTCTGCTGGTTACCCGTTTGTCGTTTCGACAGTGCGGCTCTTGTGACTGAGCTTTGTTGGTCAGTTCGTCTGGCTTCTGGCAGCATCGTCGCGGACATCTCTGCTGTCTTTCCGACGTATAGCGGCGACAACGTTATGCAGTTGTTTCTCTGAATCCTCACAATTGCCCAAGTGACTGCGTCGTGCTTTCGCATGTGCACCACCAGTTCAGTGTGCTTTTATGCCGCGACTTCACACCGAATCTGTAAAAGAATGCTAATTTCTACTCATTCCTTTGATCCACTTTATTAAATATGCACATTTTGACCACCCTTTTGTAGCTCGTTGGGCATCAACCAATCAGTTATTCACCCTCTGTTGTGGCTAGGCTGCCTCAAGCTCCTGTCGATACAGCCACTTTCTGCTCAGCAATGATCCAACTCAGTCTCGTTCCAGTACCTGCAAGATGAAATTCAGGTTCCTAGTCGCCTTTGAAATTCCCTCCCACAGTTACAGTCTTGCGATATTCAGTTGTCACCCATTTCGTTTTTTAGTGTTTCAAGCCGTTCGCACCGGTTCCACGGTGGCGTTGCACAATACCGTTGCTAACTTCTCACTCAC
The DNA here is from genome assembly GCA_001923025.3 of Taenia multiceps. Taxonomy (NCBI): domain Eukaryota; kingdom Metazoa; phylum Platyhelminthes; class Cestoda; order Cyclophyllidea; family Taeniidae; genus Taenia; species Taenia multiceps. The sequence continues at coordinate 5,093,660 of CM010317.1, read as the reverse complement.
TAGCGCTAAGTTTAAATGCGAAACGAGGATACTTGTCTCGGTAAGGAGGTACCGATGATTAAAATGAGCATTCCCCTGCTAAATTCTGTCATTTTATGGTGCCAACTTGTGGGTACTACTTGGCTGCACTGATGAAAGCTGACCGCATTAGTGGAAATATCAGAGGTGGAATAAGTTGGCTATCCCAATAGCAGTATGTATTAAGACTCGATTTGCCGTCTGTGCTACTCATGAATGTGTTACCAAGTTTACGAGCCTAGAAACGAATTGAGGAGGGTGAACGAAATGTGCCAATTGTGATGCGAACAAAATTCAGCTTCTCTGGCGCAAAGGCCAAGGAGTGAAAATGTCCATCTCCGCTAGTCTACTACGAGACCCTTCTTCTCCCAGTCGTCATCCCCGACCATTGCAAGTCTTCAGGTGAATCTCAAATGAGACAGTGGGTAATTGAACGCCTATTGTGAAGGTGAAGCGAGAGGTCGGTAACTAACTTTCATGAGGTTCGGATGACGGGGAAGGAATGTGTAATCGGGTGCTCACTTAAATTAATTGTCCAGCAGTGTCGTTAGCTGGGCTCTGAGCTCCTACAGTAGTCTAGCAAGTTGCTGTGCAATGGGCGGTCATGCGCGTGAACTTCGACATTCTCCAGATCCCATTCAATTCGGCATTCATTTGCAGACTTCGATGAAGAGGTCCTTCATCGATGCCTACGAGTAAACGAAGAGAACACAGCAAGTTTGCACATCCCTCAATGTCGCAATAGTGGAGGCTGTTCTAGTCACAAGTAGCCTCTGTCACGTGTAGCTGCACTAGCTGATTGGCATCCACTATCAACCAACCGAGAGGATGTGAGTGCGAATGCAACAATGTGGGACATTTGAAAACCGCTCATGAAGATGGCAATATTAGCAACCTCAGCAACACCATTCGCCCAGAAGTCGTTTGCTTGCCATGAAATGGTATGTGGTGGGAGACAACATTCTTACGAGTGATTGGGTGAAATTCGAACCCGTAGACATTTGCGTCTGCAGAGGACTTCAAGCATAGCATCAGCACAGTGCCCTCGTCCTTCCTTGGTAAACACGAACGCATCACTTCTCTGTAGCGAAGGGAGTCTTTTGCTTAGCAAAGACGAATACGCTATCGGCCAATGAGGATGCAATTTGTAAGCCTGATCATATGATTACCACTTAGAATCTGGTGCTGCGTCTCTGAAGACGACGCTCTTGCAACTTCGTCCAGTCGTCAAGTGAAAGCAGCAAGCAATGCGAATGGGCGTTGAATGTGGGGTACGTAGAGGCTGTAGCGAACACTACACATAGCCTGTGCCGTGTTAAATGACTGGTAAATTATGCACTACGCCACTTGGTTGCTCACTTTGTGCACTCCACCTCCCCTCCATATTTAGAAAGCAATTGTGGGGCTGCAGAATCTGCGCGATTTCTCACGATCACTGACAAGTCCTCATGCTCGACTTCTCAACAAGCAGCGGGGCACACCACTGAGTGCCATTAGCGCGTCATGCGCACATAAAGTACATTGCCATCGAAGATGGCCACATTGTGGTCTGGGAGGATAAAAAGTCGTTTATCTGGAACAGAGCAATGTTGAAGGTAATGGCCTTCAGCCAAATGAAAAAGAACTCAAGAATGAAGCCGAAGGGATAAAGTCGCCACTAATCTTAATTTAAGGGTTGGTAGTTGCGATTGCTTTGTGGTTTGTTCTTGAATGACTTCCGACTTAACGCCTCTTGGCAATAATTCTTGCTTCGGCTTTGGCTAACCTGCTGATCTCAACCCTGGTGCCATGGCTTTCCATCTACACCTAAAGCCGCCCTTCCGAAATGATAACAAAAGACCCTTCTCCCCACTAGTGCACCTTGCCTTGTAGCACCCACCGCAATGCCTTCCAATTCCATGTCGTTGACTCGCACTATTTATGAGTAGGACAGATATGAAATGGAGGGGTGCTACTTACTTTGGCATTTCAGTAGCTTGGGTGGGTAAAATCGATTTCACCCCACGGCGCAGAGGCTTTGCTTACCATTCCCTTGGGGACATCAATAAATTCATCAATTTTCATTGCCTACTGCTACTCACAATCATTGCTTTTCAGCGCATCGTCTTCTAACAGCTTACATGCAAACCGTTTAGGCGCATTATTGCTATTTTTTGCGATTTACAGCTCCTACACCTGATGAGGAACACACGGGAATGCTGATTTGAGAGTGCAAGCTCCTATCCTGTCTGGAGTAAGCATTTTGGTGGTGATGTGAGGCAGAAATGTCGAGCACTGAGGAGTTGAGTTGAAATGCAGCATATCCGAGCGCAAACCAGTCGTTTATGTTAAGGAAAAGCAAGACGTGAACTCAGACAACCGGCCACTCCAACATCCATTTTTATTGTAAGGTGGTGGAAGACGAGAGAATGACCTAGTGCTATAGTGGGTGCCACAGATCACATGCAAAATTGGTGGGCAGACAGTCCACTGATCGTAGGCGACCTCAGGGGTGCGGTGGTTGAAGAGAATGTGCAGCAGCAGTTGCCTCAAGTCATTCCGCAGAGGATTCCCTCTCGCATTCGATTAAGTTAATAATTACCAGTAACCATTGCAGATGATGATGTTGGGAGTTAGTTGCATCGGGTACACAGGCTGGGAGTGCCAATGTGTTGTATGCACTGGAATACGAATGAGGCATTGTGCTGCAGCTCTAAAGGACCGAATGCGACTTCATTACAGAACATGGCTCATAATAGCTGCTTGCCGTTACTTATACTGCTGCTTTTATCTATTACCCGAAGCTTTTGAATCATCTGTTGCCAGCATGCGACGACCGTGGATTTCAAGTGATGCAACAGGGTTACAGTGCCTTGCCTAATTTTCCTCATTCGATGAGTCTAATCGCGCGACCTTTAAGGAAATCGCAAACGTGGGCATAGGCTAATTAGTCACGAAAATGAGTTGAGCGTAGCAGTGTTGGCAGAATCCACCCAACATCATAGCAGTTAAAGACTTTAGGTGGAAGTGTGAGAATGAGTGTGAATTTCAGTGGACCACAAATGAAACGGTGCATCTACCAAAAATGCGCAAAGGGTCAGACTGAGTCAAAGGGAAATCTTCGTGATGTGGACTTTACAAGAAATATGCATCGCATTTGGCCTCAGATAGGGATGTGGTATTGATAGTAGAAGAAACCTCATCTAATTCCATCACTGAGTGAACCGGCAACTAAAAGACCACAGCTGCTGTGACTAGGCTGGCGCAAGTGATATTCACCGCTTCACCCAACCCGTGTGCGTCAATGCAGACACCTTTCTACTTCTCCGTGTGAGACACCTCGTATCCGTTGTCACCCCAACGAATGAGAAGTGTCTACTTCAATGGAATGCAGTGCCGCGACGCTCATCATGCAGCCTCTTCAGACAACAACCACACCCAGTGCAACACCCACATTCAATTCTCCGTCACTCACCGAATTCAAATGTGCTCTGCAACACTTATTGGCACAGAAGTGCAGTCTTTCTTTTTCACCACTTCAATTCCACACTACACGTACACGTTGCCTGCAATCTGCTCTCGCGTCTTCGTATTTTGTTGGCGTAACTGTCCACTCTCACCCAACTCATCAGTCAGCTTCAACTACTTGCCATTTATGTCTTACACTGCATAAGCATGTGATAACATCTAAGTACAGTGCTAAAGTGTCAAATTTAATTTGCAGCACGCAACATACTGAATGCATTGACGAGATGAGTGGGCGTGATCGTGCCGCCCAGCTTTGCAGTCGACTTGCTAGATCCAATGTGAATGGGGCGGGATTTCTGTAGACCATACGACTCAACCGTTGCATTGCAACGCACACTTCCCCTTCATGCCTTCCTCTGTTGGCATCATGGTAAAAGCATCGTTGCATATAGGCATTGACCTTCGTGCTTCCCACTTATTCGTCCAACTACTCTCCTGTTGTCGGATGTGGAGGGGTATGGAAGTGCTAAGACTCGAGCCATAGGGAGACTCAACGATCGCATTCAACCTTCTCGTAGCAGGGTTAGTTAAAGGAACGAGAAGAGAAAGAAGGAGAAGAAGAAGAAGAAGGAAAGAGAAAACTTCTTCACTGGTGACGAAAGTGACATAAACTTTGAACGTTTGATTTAAACCGTTGACTTCACTTTTAATTTTATTCACAAGCGCTCTGGTGCTGCAATGGTGTTTTGCGTAAGGATCACTGAAGGCTTCTCCAGATTTGATTTGATTTGATTTGATTTAGGGGGAGTTGGCGTGTGAGAAAGGCGGCAGAGCATTAGTGCTCCTCGAAGGCACATTACTGTGTGTCATGAATTTGTCGGTTTCTCACTTTTAGTGCACTGATGTGTTGGGTTGTCGATTGAAAACTATAACTGTGCCAAATGAACTAGTCAGCTAGCTCCCATTCATGCTGGTCAATGGGTAATGAAGTTGATAGCGTTTATTCCATGGCCCATTAACTGATAAAATTTAATTATTTTTACACTTTGAGCTTTCTCCTAGTTAGTCCAGCCGGTGGGATAATACGGTGGCGTACTTGTACTTACAGCTGCATGTGAGTTTGGGAATATGCCAGTCAGAAGCTAAAGCTAGTCTACTGATCACCGGGATGGGATATAATTGTAGCATTCGGTGTGAATTTGCTATCAACTTCTCGAGTTTAAATAAAGTGCATAGGTTGAATTCCGTGCTCGTTGGTTCATTGGTACACACTATGGATGATCGCAGATGCAAAAGCTGCGTTCGTCTATGGTGCGTAGAATGGGAAGTTAAAAGACACCAACTCCAATCTCCGTGTGCCTGCTTTGGTGTCACCTTCAACGCCACCTCAATCAATGTGGCAAAACAAATTAATCTACTCTTAAGTCTGCTGCTCTCCTCTCAAGCAGTACGTCAAGGAGGCCTTACGTCGTCGCGGCAAAGGCTACTCATCCACTCACTCACGCGCCCACACAAATGGCGAAGTCGCAAAGCTAACTTATTTGAACCCTCCAATGGCGATTATTGTGTTTAACGCGGGAGGGCATGCGGCTATTCTCATAAATCTCCCTGCATGCCCTTATTTGCTCTTTTACGCTCACAATAGACAGTCGCGCTGCGATTTCGTTCTTAACGTTCAAAGGAATGTGAGGCAGTTCTTGTATTTGCACGAAACAAAAGTTATTACCATGTTTGATGTCTTCAGGAAAGAGTGGCCTAAACCGCAGGATCAAAGTGGTGCTTAGAATGAGAACCAGTAGACCTTTCAATTTGTGCTTCATCAAAGTACCAGCGTCCCATTTCGCCATAGGTCTCTGGATGGAATCCAGCGTGGAACTTGTTGGCTGAGATATGCAGAGCCCTTCTCACGAAAGCAATTAGTGGGACAGGGTGTGTTGTGACCCACCCAAATTACACATTTTCTAAGGTACTTGAATCGTGCCTCAGAGCTTGGTGTTAGAGCAATAAGACAGGATCCGGGAAGTTTAGCATGCGAATTGTAGGCAAGGGTGGGGAAGAATAATTCATCCTGATGGTCGAAAGCCTTATGTTGAAGCATCACTTTGCGTATCGCCTCCACCTCACTTCCGAGCATTGCTTTTGCTGGAAACTCACGAAGGTACGCGCCGTAAATAGAGCCCTTGTAGCATTAGGGCTGGAGTTGAATAAAGCAATAAAAAGGAATTGTCTGCCCAGTGCTTGTATTTATTTACGGAGAATGATTCAATGAGATTAAAGCCATTCTGAGCCCTTAGCGCGACGATCAGCTCTGAATTGGTTCGAAGGAGAAAATCCTGTCCTACCAGGTTGATCAAGTACTTCCACGAGGTATGTCTTTGAAGTGCTTGTTTTCCACAGATTAGCTGAGGTTTCAGAGCACTCTCGTCGCCCCACTTCACGTCAACTCGTTGGTCCAATGGGACGAGTTCAACATTCGGGTCGAAACAAGATGAGGGAGAGGACTGCAAGTCAAAGTGAAGGCAGTAGTAATTGTTCGTCCGATGAATCATTCGCACTGGCATTGTTCGACACGTGGATTCTTGTATGAGCTGAAACAAGCAGATGGGTAAACCTACTAGTTGGACTACTCGGTAGCATGTCAGTCCGTGTTCGCATTAGGTAGATGCATTTTAACTTGTGATGCCGCCTACTCAAAGCAATTTAAACACTAAGGTGGAGAGGTGTGTGCAGAGTGTAGTGCCGCATTCGGTGATAGGGGTGAGGTGTGACTGCGGAAAGACGTTGTGAGGTGGACGCAACCACTCGAGTGGCAAGTATCGCAGGCACATCATCCTATCACGGCGAAGTGTGAAATGTTGTGGTTCACATTGAATAGTCCCTGATAGGGCGCGCGTGTATATGGAGCATGCACGAATGATCCAAGCTCTTCATCGAAGCACAAGCAGCTCATCTCACTTCCAGCCGAAGCGTTACTTTGTTCATTCCTTCTCCTCCACAAAGTGGGAGGTGGCATTGCTCATCCTCTGTGCGTACCTAATCTACGCTCTCAATGTCTATACTATCTACTTTAAAATCAGTACCACAAAGGCTACAGTCGTCCACCTACCTTACTACAACACTTGTTGCCAATAGAACGACACCATTTTGGTGATTCCGATCGGCCAATACGAGCCTCATCTGTGCTACAAGAGCTTAGCCGAAAACCCGACCCACAGACTGCACTGACCACGATTGAGGGGTCGGAATTGCGAATAGAAGACGGCAGCAGACGCTTGTGTTTCGAGGAGTTGGCGAGCATCCCCGATGCCGAGTGGTTGCGCAAAAATGCGCACTTCCAAGGTAATATCGTGGCGCATAAACTCTGCATGTATCTACTAATACGGGTTCAACACGGTGCACATCATGCCACAGATTGTCTGCGAAAACTGCCCTACTTCATGAACTCCTTACTGCACTGCTCATCTTTCACCTAAGCTAAAGCGCGCCTTCGCCTTCAACGTTGGGAGGCACGATCACACACCATTACTTTTTATGTAGAAAGGACACGTCTTCTTCACCTCAAATAAAATAGAAGAGTATAACATCGAATGGAGCATCAAATGTATGAGTGTTTAAGGTGGTATTCCATCATAAAGACAGTGAATTGCTTTCAAAAATGAGCCGTCTTGTCGCATTGGGACGTGCCTGGTCAATCCTTTGGAAGCTTCAGTTACTTACCAATCTACGAATGCTGCGGAAATTTGTTATTTGACTCGGTCTCTAGGGACCGCATCGCCTAAAGCAGAGTCGCGCCTTTTGCATAAGACGAGTGTAGCTTCCCGAGACTTCTTTGAAGGCATAATGCTAGGGCGGAATACATACGTTCAGCAAGCAGAGGGACCGGAGCTGCTGGCACGAACCGGAGGAACAATACAAAGGTACCCTATCCACCATCCCAAACTGTGCTTATCGCTTCCCAATGCATTCTCTCTCTTGCCTGAGCCATTGGCCTGTTTGCGCGCATGATTTTTGTAACAGTAAATGACATTCCTTGTGCAGACCGATCTCGGTATTTCGTAGGAGAGTACTGCATTAACCTCGTTAGTCACTGCTCTTCATTGGTTCTTTCATTGAATCAGACTACTGCAAGTGGGCTCTATTTATGCTTCAACTCATGCTGGCATAGGATCGTTGATGTTCAAATAGCACGCACACACAAGCGGAAACAAAGCAGTGTCTAGGGCTGAGGCAGGGTTCACGGTACGTGGCTGGAAATGAAGCATTTCAGCCCGGTTACATCGTCACTGCTGGATGAGGGGAAGTGTTTGAGTGTTTCCACTTCGGTAACATTCCTATTCTGCACGTCATTAGAAGATGATGAGAAGGCTGACTGAGAGGAGGGTTTGTGTCCTACCGAAAATAGTGAGTTTACCGGTGTCAGTGCTTCGCGCAAGACCACCTCGGGTATTTGGGGAGGGCCAAATTTTGGAATGGCAAATGCCTGAGTCCACAACTGTACTGCGTTCACCATTACAGCCAAACGACTCCTCATTCATGCAACCACATCGCACCACAAGCGTTTATGCGTTGATTAGGCTGATGGCATCAGCAATGCAGCGACTGGATGTTCGTGCAAGAAGCTACCGTCTTTGGACTAAGCACCCAGGCAGGCATCACAATCAGCGTCGTCACTGTTGGATAGGTTGACATAGGGCAGTCTTTGAAGTGCTTACATTCAAACCGTTCAAATGTCTTACAGCTGACCAGCTTGGCGGCTGAGCGTCACCATCACCATCGTGCAAACTTTGCTTACAATGTGCTGCAGGTGCAAGTAGGCATCCGTGGATTTGGATTGCGCTCCTCCGTCAAGTGAGAAGCATTCATTATCTACCTATCAATGCACAGGTGCATGAAGTCAGCCACCGCCAGCCACCGCCAGCCACCGCCAGACACCGCCAGCCACCGCCATGGATGGTTATCATCAAACCTTGATTAGTGGACTGAGGTGGGCTGGACTAGCGCAGGAGGTGTGCGCCAGTGGTAGGTCGCATTTGGCATTCGCTGCTGCTACTACTGTTGCTGCTGCTGCTGGTGCTGGCTCTCTCGTAGGTGTGGAACCGAACCAACAGCCCGTTGTAACCGCGGTAAACTAATGACATGACGTAGGCAGGTCTTCGAATAGTTGCCAGGTTTAGTGCTCACAAGAGTACCTACTATTTGTTTAAATCAACCAAAGTCAAGGCTGCTCTAGGATCTGGTCATCATCATTTCTATGGTGACGTTGTGCGATGTAAGATCTGCAAGCAGACCACATCCGTTTATCTCACGCGCAAGTATGTCAGATGAGGGAATCGGAAAAGGCCACATGAAGGTGGCGAAGCGTGATTAGGCGCAGAATGATGCGTGGCTATGCGAAGTCAATGTGTGTTCTCTCTAGCATGAGCTTCTGAAACCACTATCAGTGCCAGGGTAATCTGTGTAAACAGCAAGTAACTACTCGCTGCAGAGGAAAGAGTCGAAAAGGACGTTTGCGTGAAGTGGAACTCAATGCATTCCAGTCAGTCAAGTATGGAGAAATAGGTGGCTGAAAGAGTGTAGTCAGCATCGTTGATGAAGAGGAAAGATGATGAATGCCACAAACTATTGGTGGTGTTCTTGAGAATCGGAGACTATATCCACTCACTCAACCACTTACTCCATGTTATTACGGAGGGATCACTGAACTGCTGCAACTCCTCACTTTCCTCCTTGCTTCCTTCTTGTTCCGTCTTGATGATCGCTTGCGATGCCTCGGATATGAAGGCATGCGACCTCCTCCTCCTCCTACTCCTCCTCATTGGCGCAGCCTAGCACGGGATGCTTCACAAGTCTGCAGGAGCACTCGATCTGTTCAACTGAACCTGTAATTCACAACTTCCCCTTCTGTCTTTGCCATCACATGTGGCACCTCTCACATCTGCCACTGTATCCCCACAGCTGCTATTCTGATAATGAATATGAAGCCTCCAGTCTCAGTCCGAAGCTTGTTCCCTTGTAACTCAATCCAGACATAATACCGTCGATGAGGCTGAACATGCGATGGGTAGTGACGAGTGATGCATTGACTTTATTCTGTCCTGTGTGGAGACAGCTTTGATGGTTGTTGATGCACCGACTGCATCAGTTAACAAGTCACTACGGGACGTCAGCCGAAGTGGACGTCGGCATCACTAGTCTATTATCAATTTTAGACAGTTTTGGTCTGTGTTTGGAGACTTGGTCAAGCAGATCATGCATAAACACCACTTTTCTCGTCATAGACACATAGCTCAAGTTTTATTGTTATGGATTGGCTTGATTATCATGGCGAGAAGGAAGGGACATAAAAGAGTCAATTATTGAGCCCTTTTAGCTCAGCATTTCGGAGTAATTTTGCTTGCTCATTCTGTTCCACATCACCTAGCCTTGCATAAATAGCCGCTCTCATGAGTCCTACTGTTGAATCCTGCCATCTTCCAACTTGACGCACCTCCCGAACGCCCTTTCTCGAAGTTGTGTTTCATCATTGGTCACAATCTCATTGCTAGCAGAGCACCTCGGTAGCTTTTGAAGCTACCTGCAACCTTGCATTGGCTCGTCTCGAGACAGAAGTCGCCAGTGTGTTTCATGGGGCGCAAATTGAGGTGGAACTTGGTCACAGAAGTGCCAGGGTTGGGTGGGTGATGGGAGAAATTGGAGGGAGCAATGTCAGCCTAATACGGATGATGGACCAGCAAAATAGTCATAAAGAAGCGATGCCGAGCAATGATGTGGCTTTGCAGCAGGGTGGAACGTTAGAGAGGATGTTAGTGTTACGTTATAACAGGTCACAGCGCACTCCACAGTAAATATACGCCAGTCTGGAAGACGAAGCAGTTCTACCCGAATCGCGTGGCATGGAGGTGTGTTGAGAGGAAGTGATGGGAGAGAGAGTAGGTTTCTTTGTCAGCACCTAAAATATGTGACTCCGTGTTCTCCAGTCACCGAACGGAAGCACGAGAGTGTCAGTCCAATCCGTGAGCGCAAGCGCGGGAGCTCCAGATTATCGTCTCAACAAGGGGAATCCACAAATTCTAGTGAGAATCAACTCTTGGGATTGTTGGAGTAAGGAAGCACACCTTTTGTTCCACAAGCACTAGCGCTACTCATCCAAGTCCCCTGCTAAATAGCATTTATCAGGCTTACCATTGTATGATCAAGTGAAAGCGTTTGTTTACCAAGCGGTAAGTTAGTTTTGAAGGGGTCGGGGGGCTGACGCACCTTTGGAATGGATTGATCAGGTCAACCAAAGTGGAGAGGGCAGTGAGGATATTCCATCACGCTGTGCATCGTGACGTGGTGAGCGCAAGTCCATTGCACTCTGTCGCGTTCTATTCATCACCGCTTTATCAGTTCCTGCGAATTACCTCCTCCAGTCTTTCCCAGAAAGCATTAATTGCATTCACTTGCCAATACTGCATTCTGAAGGTGAACAATACGGAGGTGAGCACAGTGCTTAAGTGGACTACAGTAGGAGAGTGATTTGTTTGACGGCACTAAATAGGGGTCTCGAAGTTTCTTAAAATATGTCAGTTTAGTCAGTGAAGCAGTACTTTCAGTTTGCGTGCTAATGAAACCCAATTTCATTGAACACCTCACTAATTCTCACAGAGACAAAGAAGTTATTTTGGCATTTTCAAGCAATGAAAGCTAGGTGAGGTCTAAATGAATGTTGCGGTAGGGAAGATCGTTTGAGAAAAAGAAGGAGCATCTTGTGATTTCCCCACGAAATGTATCACAAGTGTTGCGCACAGTAGTTGGGAATCGCAGCATGCATCCTCCTCCTTGCCTGCGCTATCTTCAGCCTCACAAGATGATGGGGGATTTATACTTCAATATCAGGAGCTAGGCTACTTCCAAACCCACTCATTTAATGAGTGTTTTCAAATCCGTTGCTGCACTCAATCAGTCAAACAGACAAAGCTGCATTAAGGTGTCGATGCGAGTAAAGATTTGTGAGAACAAAAGAGAGTGTCCAATTGCTCTACAGGTTTTGCTTTGGGTGTGCTTAAACTGCTTGGATGGCATTACATTAAGGTGTGGACACGAGTAAAGATGAGCCAAAACAAACGAGAGTGTTTGATTACTCTATAGGTTTCGCTTTGGGTGAACATTTGGCCTGCCAGTTTGCAGCAAATATTCTCAAATTAAGGATGTCTGCATAAAAGCACACAACTAAGAGTGCACAATTCAATATTTCACCAGTCTCTTCTTAAGTATCGCAAAGTAGACACACCCAATCTGTCTTTCTGCATAGTCATGTGAGGCGGTTTGAAGTGGACACCTCCCCCAAGGAATGATAGAAGCACAACTCCAAGGAATACAATTAGACAACGCTCGTCATGCATCTTCTTCTACCATCACACCCATTACGTCACCCACATTCACTGACCTTCCTATCCGCCAAGTTCGCGTGTGGACTGAAGCGACCGCTGCAACATAAGCCTGGTCACTCAGTTCCCACCACCACTTCAGCACAATAACCCAAGGTCGGTCGTCATAGCCCCACAAGTCACCATCATAAATGCCCAATTTAACTAACTTTACTTCATGTTTATGTCTGACACCACAAAATATCCAACAGTGTCCATAAGCAATGCATGTGTGCCGACACGTGCAGTAGTTTCGCCAAGCACGTTCAAACGCAAAACCACTAAACAGAAAAAAATGCAACCTTGCAGATGAGGCGTGTGAAGATGCCTCTTGTCGCATCGGCCCTGATACTGATTAGGAGGAATGCTGGCAGGTGAGCCCAGCACCACTCACACGCCTTGGAGGCGTTTGTCGAAAACCCCACATAGTCCCACCAGACCTCAAACATGGATCATCGAAATGTGGGAGCCTACCAGCTTTCCACTGTTCTCACGCCGGCATAGCAGATCTGGTGCATCGTCACACATTTGCTCGTGACTGACGTCTTCCAGCCAATGCCTTCCCAACGCGCCAGCTGATTTACTGATTTGCTGATTTGCATCGAGTGCAAGGGAAGACGAGTTGTGATTTGATGTCCTGTTAGTCAGTTTCGGGGTGTTTGCAGAGGCACGACAAGCGGTTCCTCCAGACCCATCGCGTTGTCGTTGCAGTGTGTGCTTCACTTAGGCCAACATCGGGTAGGTGCAGGTGAGGGATGAAGAAGAACTCGGTGGGCAAGATGGAAGTGAATGTATTTGTGTAACACCTCAGAGGGTAGAAATGTGGTTGGAAGTCGCGTAATCATGCCGAGGCGTCATTCGGGTGTGCGCACTACGAATATATTGCCCACGTCCATCCACAAAGCGCGACTTTTGAGTGGATTCCCTGTTGGAGGCCTTGCTTTCCTTTAAACCAGAACGAGTTGGGTGCACTCGCAGCAGAAGAGGCACTTGTTGAATGTGGAAGCAGAGATGATGTGTTTTGGACTGCCAGTCAGAGCGAGTTAAGAGGAGGGTGTCAGCTGTGGATTGCAGAAGATAAATCAATCATTTTGCTTTGGCGGATTTACGAAGGAGGTGAGACCATGTGAAAACTTACCTGAACGACGTAATTTGTGCGTGCATCGACCACTTCCATCAACCAAACGTCATCCACCACGGGATCGCAGACATTTCTGTTGGACAAATGTACGCATGTTGATGAATGAATTGCAGAAAAGCGAATTCAACAAAGCTTGTTTATCTACAGCATGTGCAGTGGGGCTGGGCATTCTCTCATCCTCACTCGAGGAGTAGTACGCGGAGAGCGGACTCCTGCGACTACGTTGTGCTGGATAACAATGCTTGCCAAAGGGTCAATGAACGGCCGTCAAAGAATCGCTCGTGATCGACTCTCCTCGATTGCATCATGAGCTCCACCACCGTGTCAGGGCCTACCCCTCTAGAGTGAAGGATGTCGATAACTAGCCGGTTGCAAGGCACGTGGAGAAGAGTGAAACTGCCAGTTGTGCTTGAGTATGCATTCCTGGTTCTGTCCACTGTGTTAAAGTAGAAGTTATCACAGCCTGAGTGTGCATAAGTTCTAAATTCAGGGAGGATTTTCGGAGGGGCTGATGGGTCATGTAAGGGTGGTGTGTGTCCACGCAAACAACAACGTCATCATCCCATCGCGTGATGTCGTGGCGATGAGGGGAGCCTATTAGTGTGCTGGCAGCAAGAAACCACTGACCCTCTTGCTTTACGGAGATGGAAATGCATTTGAACTCGCATAGAAGCTCTTCGAATTCACTGTATTGACCTCCACCCAGTTTTACCTCAAATCCTCCTCTCACCATCCACGGTGTTGAGTTATGTGTGCACGAGAAGGTTTTCTCAACTTGGGAATGTGTAGATGGCATTCCAGAATAAGTGGAAGGCTATTAATCACAAAACGGCTTGTAGACGATGGCGCCGTAGTGCATCAAGTATGCTTTCAAGTAGCAGCAAACCATAATGCTGCTATGATCATGCGCTACCAAGGTGCAGAAGGACTGATAGACTGCCGGCATGAGCCGAGAGCCACACCCTCGGGTGGAACCACAATTTACGTAAACACAAGGCCCACGAAGCTAAGCAAACCAGCCGGTGACTGGAGGTTTCAGAGTCGTAGGTTAGCAGCGAGCACACTCATAATGAAGGCCACAACATGAAAGGAGCTACGTGCTTTAAAGTACCACTTCGAAGCAGGGTGGGTGACAATGAGAGTGGATGAGATGCGTCGGGCTACACTGGCGCACAAGTGCTCTCAAACGTGATCAGCCCACGTTACCCTATTGACAAATATTTCAGAGCTTTTTACTACCTGCGCCTTGCTGTGTTGCACATTTATTTCAGATAGTTAGGCAGAGCCTTCACTTTTGTGTTTTCATGTGTTCAAAAGTGGTGAGGACGTATCACTAAACTGACCAAAATGGCTTGCTTGTGGCAGTCAGGTTGGTGGTTTTAGAAAGTTTTTGTGTTGTGTGTTTCAATTTCAGTGAAATGGAATACTGCTCTCATTACTGAGAAAGGTTTCGAGGCAGATATGAAGTCTGAAAGTCAACTTTTGTCTAAATCACTATACAAGAGGCCTGTAGGACCTCCTTTCTAGTGTGATGGATTGCACGATCTGTATCTCTATAGGTGCGTATTTTATGGTTTCTAGGTTTCCTTCTTCCAACAGGCAACGAATGTGCTTTAATCCGAAGCCCTACTTTGTGCATTGAAATTTGGACGAATTGTTTAAATACATACACGTGTGCCGCTGCGAGAGGACGCATACGATTTAAAAGAAACGAAACGACCACCAAATTTCAACCGACGAATGGCGCGCACGTTCCGTGACAAAGGGCGTTTAGTGATGGCGAAGAATGTGGTCAGCATGCGGTGATGCAACGATGAGTCTTACTAAAATCTATCCACTAGTAAAAGCTGCTTTACTAATTTCATTTATTTGCGACCTTAGTTGCTACTTTAAAGGAAGAGATTTGCTCGTACAAAGTAAAACCTCGTTTGTCTCAACAAAAATGAGCAGTTAGTTTTCCGTGGGAAAGCAGTGCCATTTATAATATGATGCTAACAGTTGCGATTTGTGGACAGCACGTGTATCTCTAAAGAATTTTATTTCTGTCAAATGTAGTTTGTCACAGTTTCCGCGGTCTTTTGAAGCGTGCACCCGTTGCAGTGGGTGGTCCGCAAACTACAAAGCATGCTTTTTTGATGGAACCGAGGTGTCTACTACGTCATCTGGCTTAAGTTTGTGATGTACGCGACCCACCATGTCATTTATGGATGTATCGCCCCGTACTAAGGAAACTCACTAAAGTGTATTTGATTACCCTTTCTCTATTTAACCTACACGGTAATTCCTTTGTCACTGCACTTGCTTTTGCTGGTTTCACTACATGAATTAGCTCTTATATCCATTGAACTGTGTAACGTTTGTATGCCTTTGTCCTTGTCGTGAGGAGGCATGTGAAATCCTTGCATTGGGTTTCGATTTATGGATGTATCGCCCCGTACTAAGGAAACTCACTAAAGTGTATTTGATTACCTTTCTCTATTTAACCTACACGGTAATTCCTTTGTCACTGCACTTGCTTTTGCTGGTTTCACTACATGAAATAGCTCTTATATCCATTGAATGTGTAACGTTTGTATGCCTTTGCTTGTCGTGAGGAGGCATGTGAAATCCTTGCATTGGGTTTCGTGTTTGTCTTTACGTGAACACTATATTGCGGCGATGGTGGGAGCAGTCCTGTGCTCTCCTTTGGTCCGATTAACGTGCTTTCTTTGCTAACATCACAGCTGGTTTGCATTTGATGGCGCACCTTCACCTGTTATGTCAACTTTCCCTTCTGCCTCATTACTAGGACCATTTATTCCTGTGCCGGACCTCGATTTCACGCCGCAAAGTCTTGGCACTGCTGACTCGTTTGGCGCTTGGACTAGTTGATATTTACTTTTGGCATGCCAAATGAAGGCTATAATGTTCCGATCTTTCCTACCATGTGCTTTGTAGGCGGACTATTCGTCTTCAGAAGTTTACCAGTTTTGTCCGTCGCTATTAGTTTGCCTCGTGTTAATTCATGCTACTATTTTAAACATAGCCTCGATACCATGCGATTAAAAACAACATTTAAAGTTGCTTTCTCTTCCTTTCCCCAATCAATAATTAAACAGCGAAATGTGCAACTCGATTTATGCTAGTCTGCTCACTCCATCAATGGGATGGAGTGTCTACGCTCTCAACTTCAGAATTTATTTGCCATGTGGAACAAATTGTTAAATTTTTTTCTAAAATTCAATGGGAGCTTTTGCATTTTGCTAAGGCTTGAAAGTTGTGAGGGCACTTTTCTTCATTTACTTTTTGTGTTGTGTTTCTTGCGAGCAATGCCCATTTGCATAGGCTTCCATTCTGTCTCTTTCTATGCAGTTTCACGACAAGATGTGTCCATTTCCTTTGCTTGTTCGTGCGCCCAGGCAAGGTAGCACATGCTTCAAAGTGGGATTTCACGCGACAGCACAATGCGGTGCATTGGGACATGTGAGTTGAGTCTACACGCATAGCAATGCAAACGAAGGGACTAACTCCCGGGGCGTGAAAACAGGATTGGTGCACTTATGCACCCATCTCAACATCGTCTAGCCAATACCCGGGAGACTGTCCTGGTCGCAAGAGCACCAGATTGTTATGACCAAAACTGCTTGTAAACGTCTTTGTTGTGCTCGCCGTTCTCATCAGAAGACTTGCCACGTTCTACGCCGTTGATACGTACTAGATCCTATTCAGAGGGGTCACGGCTGTATTGTGAACTGGGAGCCACCGAAACCGACGCCGAAACCGAACTTTTCACTGATATCCGTCCATGCGTCTGAGAGGATGCTTCATTCATTGCATGCACGCTTAGACTCCTTGTTTTGATTGATGGTCTTTGAGTTGACCCACGTGTAACACGCGAATCGACTCTTACTGGTCGCAAAAGGACGCGCTTTGCGCATACTACTGGATGTGATGAGTGCAGGGAAGTACATCTTTTAAGAGGCATCTGCAAAATCTACTTCTGGTTCATTGTAAACTCGAGGTTGGAATTGTGAGGTTGGGCAATTTCCACAACTGGTTGGTCAGTAAACCCTTGTTTTCCATGCTATTTCGAAGGTCTGATCACACCAGCGGAATTGCCTTACTCTCAGCAGAGCGCTTCCGACGGCGTGGAAGCAATCACTTTCCTGCTCCTGTGTTGGGCTCAAGAGCTGGCCACGGAGATGTACCGGGAGAGGAGCACCGTTTCCAATGGGGCTGTCGAACTGTTGGTAGGATGAACGTCCCATTTGTGCATGCTCAGACAATTTATCCCGTCTTCTCGGCATTCAAATGGGAGAGAATCTTTCTTTGTTGTTTAAGAAAACTGGTACGGCACTTTCTAGGTAGCAACGCGAAATGTTTACTCCTACTTCACTGTGGCTCCACTCGTTTGGCAATAACTTGACCCAAGCACCACAATCAGCGTGGATCTCTGCGTGCCAATTTTGGGTCCACTCCGCCTCCTGTTCTGCATGAGCAAGTGAAAGGAGACGAGGCGACTCGTAGAGTTCTAGCTAACCCCGAATGCGCTATGATATGTATGAGTCTGGCACATCTGGGAGAGCTGTGATACTAGGCGGGTGAGTAGTCTGAATGCAGCTGCATGCTGTCGCGTGTTTGCTGAAGTCGAGCATAAGACTACATACGTACGATCATTCTCTTTTGCTTCCAGTTTTGGCTAAGTGGTGGAGGCGCTTATCAGTCCAATCGGTGGAGGAGAGGAAGACCTCGGAATTGAGGAATACGCTGAACGTGTGGCTTGCCACTTGGATTAATGGTGTATGGATGGGTTCACAACACCTATCCGGCTGGTATTCACGGACAAACATCTTGGCCACGCCCTTATCTATTCGTGTAGAACTAAGTGCTTCGATGTAAGGCGGATACCTCTCTTATCGCCATTATTTTTTTGTCCTGCAACTATCGCCATTTTTCCTGCTCCAGCTTACGCGATTCTGGGATCGCACATACAAAGGCGCGATGGGACCAGTTGTGTTAGATGTTAACTGCTGGGACGCAGAGGACATCAATCCGTCTGAGTGGATGCCAATGGTGGTTGCGAGTGTAACTCGACAGCACAGCATCTACTCCATCAGTGAAGGCCCCTTTCCTGGCTCTATTACCGAAGTCAACTCCACCCAATGTCGTGGAGTGTCCACCTTTGTCCATTGATTGTCTTGTGTTCACCCTCAGTTGTTGTACGGCTGCTTTTGTCGGTTTCTGTCTCTATTTGGTGGCGATGACCGTGCCGTTAAAGTAGGGATGTGTGGTGCTGCACGCCCTAACCAAAAACTGTGGAGAGGATCACCAAAGTGCCTTTCTTGTGCAGTGATATTGAAAGATGAGTTGTTTATTTCTTCGCTTCTTGAAAGTACCGTCAAAGTGAGCACCCAATGCGCTTGAGGTGTGCTATCTGCACATAAAATAAACATCTAGCGAGGTTCAAGTTGAGTTCACCTAAATGGTGAATAGTTAGCATTGGCACTGGTCAGGCTTGAAATGGGTGGTCGATTGGGCGGGATCTGTGTCACATAAATGTGGCCCAATTACCATCATCAAGGGGCCAATTGTGCAAGTGTAGCGACCCAAGATTTGTTTTCCTTGCCTTGATGCCTCTTGGAAGACAAAAGGAGGCGTAGTGTCGGGGCAGAACGTGTACGTTCAACTCACAAGGGGGTTGGGGCTATTGACATGGTTCGGAGCCAGATCGCTCGGTCAAGCCACAAGGGCGGAGTTCCTAAGTGGTTCTGCTGCCAAAGGCTCAGAGCGTCGTCCTTAGTGCTCCTCCTGTTCAGCCTCCCGCCTCATCCATCACAACGGAGGCAGCACTGCAAGAAGGCACCTACGAGTCAACTGTGCCATTCATTAAATCCCCGTGTAACCAAGGGGATATTTGGCCGTCGGATTTGCAGTTTTGCCCTGTGTGGCAAAAGGATTCGAGGAGGGAGAAATGTGCTCGCTAGTTGTAGGCACATTGACTCAAGAGTAGAGTCATGTAATGAAGAACGGGGTGTAACATAGTTCCGTGGGAGTGGGGTCCCGCTTATGTTGCTCCTCGACACATTTGTCACTCCGGAGCTGCCTGGTCATATCTGTATGATCTCTATCCCATTGGAGAAGAAGTGGAGGTGGTATCGCGGATTCATTTAATCAGCACCTCTAAGCAGGTGCGTTGAGGAGGTCCGTGACGAGGCTTTTCTACGTGGGGTGGCTGTCAAAGGTCGGCGTCAATTTCTTCCGCTCCACTAAGGCTTAACACCCAGCAGTAGAGATCAGGATAGGTGTTCTTGAAGGTGGAATGACTTTCCATTGCCAATAATACGAAGTCCCGAGACTTCGGTGAAGGTGGGCAAAAGACATTATACTTGGCCATAGTGCACACCTTCAACATACAGTGGGGCTTGGAGCTAATGGCACATGTCAGGAGCAGAGATCCCGAGTGGACCCGTTGCCTTGACCCAGGGTAAAGCAGCCAAAGATGGACAGTTAGCATCAATCTACCCCTAAAACGACTGGATTTCTGCAAGAATGGACTTGCACACTGCATATCCAAAATCGGCAGTGACAAGTCAGGTATGTAGGGAGTTAAGCAGTATCCTCTGCAAGTGGGCACAGGCACTTGGATTTGTCTGTAAAAAGGCCGCCGTAGCTTTAGTCAGCGCCCTCACCCCACCTAAAGGAATTCGCGACAAAGCGATAACGAAAGCAAAGTAGAGATGCATTACGGCGACCGCCTCAACAACCATGTTTTGGTGATTCAAAGGTCTCGACTTTACCTTCTGGTTGGGATTCGATTTGAAGCGATTGTTAATTTAACCAACGTTATCTGTATGTCAGCTGCATCTTTCATGCATATCAGCGCAGTTCAAGTCTGAGTGAAGGTAGGGAGCAATAAGTGATGCAGTCAAATCAAAGAGTAGTTGAAGCAACTTGCTGCGCCAAAATTGTCTCAAGACTAATGTTCCACTACCATCGGTGAGTGTGTGCACTTGGTAATCCAAATTAAGGGTAGACTCTCTAAACGGAGATCCTCTGCTAGGCAAAATGTGGCCATTGATTTTAAAAGGTGGACAAAGCTGAACAGATATGACAATGTGGGCATAATGCAGGACAGGCGATGCAGACTTGTAAATCATGTGTAGGGGTACGCTTCACTCATCCATTACAACACACAGTCTACCGTTTCAGCAACAAAATGTTTACCCTTTGTCAGTGTAGCGTCCCGAGGCTCCCTTTAAGGTAAAAGAAGGCATAGTATTGGGGCAGAATATATATTCTGAAAACAGAGGGCTTGGGGACTGTTGGCACGGCCCGGAGGTCAGCCAACCGGCTCAGTACAATATGGCCATCCAAGTGACCGAATGAGGCATTTCGAACAAATAAAGTATTACAGTCAGCCTACGCCACGTTCTAGTTCGCATATTTGGAAAACATTCTTTCCAATAATTGTCACCTCTACTAATTCTCAGAAGAAACACCCTGTTCGTCACCTCAATTGTACGTTCGTAATTGTCCAAGTATCGCTGTTGCGTATCGGATTCAAAGGCATGGGAGAGTTTCCAAATCTATTAGTGTCAATCTTCAGTGTTGGCGTATAAGGGAGTGTTTGAGGTCGAAGATTGATTGGTAGAAATGTAGGTGGTCGATGCAAAGGCGTTTATTCAGGTAATTATTTTTTTACACAATGGCAAAGCCTTCTCCTCTTTACACAACCTCTATAGTAGCAGGCTATCCTCTTTCATCGTTAGGGATTGTGCATGTGAACAAAACTATTCCAACGGTCGATAGGCAAGTGTGGTCACTCCTCATACTTACTGATTTTCAAAGGTTCCCATCTCTCATATTTTTTAGCTGCGTTTCAAATGTGCGTTACATTATTTGCAGTGCTGGCGTTTTCTTTTTGTGGTTTTTCGAAGATCGCAAAACCTTCTCAAACCCTTCTTTTGAGAGTACTCGCCCTTTTTGCCCTTGCATTCTCTTATTCTTACTAGATTATTCCATTTTCTTGCATTCATGCAGTCGACGTTGCGATGGGTTTGGCTGGAACTGGCGCAGTCAGGTACCGTTGACTTTCTCCCTTAAATGTCCTCTAGATTACTACTGTTTTCTGCATTGCGACGTGTATCCAATTTTCTCATACTATGTGGTGAACGACATATTTTCGGATAGGCTGTTCTACCGTGCATTAACCTTCTGCTTTTCAGAATGCATCATAGTGTCTGCACGCGCGCATCTCTAATAACTATGGTGGTCGGTGTTTTTTTGCCGCTGGGTATGCTTTTCCTGCCTTCCTTTAATACCCTTATTGGTGATATCAATTTTGATCCCGAAGGCTATGGCTTCATTCTCATCAATAACGCAACAACGGCAGCTAAGGCACTGCTGATGAAGTTGCGACTTTCCTAAGTACTCATTTTCCCCTTCATGATCTTCCTTGCCGCATTTACCGGTACAGTACAATCCGTAAGGTCCACTACTTCAACCTCGTTATTTGGCATGGATTTATTGTTAGCCGCGTTGAACTTACTGCGTTTTAGTCTCCCGTTGTATGCTATGCTTTGTGTTTTAATTTCCAATGCCCAAAACTGGGGCCAAATTGATTGTGATCTTTTCCTTCCTCGTAAAAGGTCATAGAGTTTCCACTTTAGACAGATGTTTTTTCGTGGCTGGATTCATCTTTTCGTGCCTGGCAGCGGTCACTTTGCAACTCTTTCACCCCGGCTCTCACAATAAGCGTCGTCGGGGTTATGAAGGTGTCGTGGAAAGCTTTTTTTTGTAGATGACGTGCTGCTCTTCACCCCCAATATTCTCCTATTCGGTACTCTACCATGTCTTAGGTTTGCACATATGCATCTTCTCTTTTTTAGAACGCAATTGTTTCCTATGGCGAAATATTTGTGGGCGGTGATTACCTCTTCACTATTGCCAACTTTTGTGGAGTAACAATCAGGTGAGACCCCTTCTTTGTCTCACCATTTCCATCTTCGTAAGCACAGGAGTTTGCGTATAGTTGATGCTAGTAACTTTCCTCCTTTAATTTCTCTCAATGGGTCCAATCTGCTTTGGGTAGCGTCGTACCCTTTCTCGAGCACATAATCTCGGAAATCAAACCGCTGGGTTCACTCGCAGTACTTGATGGTCAATCTAGAGTAGCTCCAGGATTGCCAGATTGACGTGAACTGTGCCATCACTTTGAAACGTCTTGCCTGCTCCTCTATTGATATGTGGTGCAGCCACGTCATTAAATGTTCTTGTGGAGTAGAGGAGACCCAGCCTCCAAGTTCTTGGTGTCACGCTGCAATAATTTGCTTATGCCAGTGTTCGCCTAATCGAAATGCATCAGTTCTGTAAACTGGATTTCAATTGTATGCTCAGGCAAATGGTCTTCTCAAATTTGCCTCCTGGACAGGAAGGCTAATTTTAACTAGTGCAATCTCAACTGTTGCGGTTTTCAGAAAGCTAGATCAGTTTAGGGATTCTAGTCGAATAATAGAGCGGCTGAGATGACTTTCCAATGTGGTTTTTTAGCAGTCTTTGTGGTTCCAACCGCTTTTCTTAGTCTTTTTGCCTGTTTCAAATTCTTCTTCTCAAATGGTAGCTTCTACGGGCTCGCAGACCGTATTCCCCCCCTCGACTGGCTGCAAGATGGTGGTACGCTGCTGTGATGTGAGACTTGTTTAATGGTTCACCACACAAGTGTTGAGGCGGAGCGACACAAATGATAAAGCATTTACTCATTTGATCCACAAAAGTAGCCTTGTTTCCTCACGGAGCGTTCATTATGTCGACGTTGGTGTTTTGATGGATGCTTTTGAAGGTTGGAATGGCGCCTTATGTTAAGGGAAATCCTAAGTGCCTAAACTCTTACGGCTGTTATGTGAATGAGCAACTCATCACACTCTCTTGGTGCTTGTTTCGTCAAGTCCACATTTATATACCTCAAACAATATCTCGAAGTGATGACTAGCACCCCAGAAGATGCTGAATTGCTTCCTGGGGCAACTCTGCCACCTACTGCCCTTGCATTTATGCAGTGAGGGAGGGAGTGGGAATCTTGGTAGTCACAGGGGATCGGAAACACTCTAGGATTTCTGTTTCTGGATTACACGGCTCCAAAATAGCTATTTTGAAGAAATGATGAGCCTAGCTGGGGATTAATTCGGCAATTTGTGCGACAACGGATAACCTCTGTAATGTCGCCTCCTGAGCCATCATCTTCTTTCGGTTTCAGTACAATAGAAGCCATAATCTACTGTGTCTAGATATATTTGAGCAAACAGGTGAAGCCTAAATTTCTGACTTTGACAAAGAATAGAATTTTTCTCTCTGCTTAAGTCATATTTTCTTGCACTCCCCTTTTCTACCTACACATGTATGCATACATTTGTATGATTTGTAAAATTCCAACTGGTCATTGAACTACCAAGTGCCTCTGCTCATCTTAGCTGTGTGAAGAGTTGGAGTCGAAAGGTTGACTTGCGAATCGGGCTACTGCTTCGTTCAAATGCGAGCAGCTTTGGAGTGTTCAAATGGTCGAGATACCGCCTCGAACGTTGCATTAGGTCTTCGAATACGTCGTCGATGCTCTAGTTGGTATTCTTGCAGGTGGTTAATTGTTCTTGCAGTTATATGCAAGTTTACCCGAGTGCGATTCAATCGTTGCCCTGGCTCCGTTCATGTCACCTTCACTACCAATCTCTGTCACCTTCTGCAACCCAAAAAATGCAGTCGCGTCCACTCTAATCATCATGACGGGTCGTCATTTGGGTGTACACGTCACAGAAATGCCACTTTTGTCCATCAATAAATCAGAACATTTGAATGGGTCCCTATTTATGAGCTTTACCTTGAAAGTACAGGAGGAGCTATGCGGGGCACACTTTCCTATCCTAACATGATGAATGATCCTGCTTGAACTAAAACTTGACTGCAGAACATACAGTGATTGGATAGTTCTTGACAGTGATCATAGTACCTTCGACGAACATACACTCCGACTGTGTGAGACATTTTTACGCCCAGGTGGGGAGCCAGTAGCGAAGACTAAACTGATGTTAGGATGGAATCACACGGGAAACTGCAGAACTGACATGCAAGATTTCTTGATCGGATGGACAAAGGGAGTGTGGTGTAACATGGCAGAGATGTAGCAGACCTGTGACAATGTCAGCCAACTGAAGCAGGTCCTTCTCACCTCAGCGACTTGCCATCGAAGCTTCTACGGCGCTTGAATCATGCCTAGAACAAATGTGAGTGGTAGGGCGCAAGTCCGAGATTGGTAGAAGATCTGCATCGCCTTCATGTGAGTTGCATGACCATGCATGGAACAGCTTTCGATTTGGAGTCCGAGTCTCTCCGATTAACCATTCCGTTCTCCACCAAACATACTTGTGGACTGATTGATGTGAAATCCACTCAAGGATAAAACCTGAGCAGGAAACACTTCCCCAAAACGTGTCGCTACTCCCTTGTCAGAAAGCGTATCATGAACTGTGAATTGGACGTTTTTTGCAGAGACGAGAGTAGAATAATTAACTTAAGCGAATGAAGCCCTAAATCGCGTTAGTTTATGACAAGTGCGCGTCTTTCGAAGGCAGCCACCAAGCTTAATCACATTGCAAGCGCAACAACAAAGCGCCATAATTTACCGACTGGCTTGATACGATGTTTATGTGTAAAACTCTGCAACTCTAGAATTTTGATTTCGATCGGTACTGATGATCAGTGACTTCGCGATGCAATCTATTGCACAACTTCGGATGGTGTGGCAGTCAGTCTCGAGGCTACAACTCTATTGAAGCAAAAACCGTATGGATACAAGAAAGAGGAAAGTGTTTAGGCTCTAGAATGCCTAGTTTTTTGCCATAATTGTACTCATAGGAAAGTGGTATAGTCGAATGCCTGGAAGTGTCGTATCAGCTACAGTGAGGAGGCCCAAATACAGAGGCGCATTTTCACTAGCACACTCATCCAATGTATGCCTGATGCCAAGAAATCAAAACGAAATTCACAAGTGGTGAGGATTGCATTCAGTCGATTGGATGACCACATCCAAATAAATTTAGAACGGTCGTGATTTGCTCCGCATCTCAACGATCCACAAAACAGCTCAGAAGTCGTGTATTCAAGTGGCGCGTTCCATTCCAGCCCTAAGCCAGATGCGGAAGAGTGACCTAGGGGAAGCCGATGTTGCAAGACCTTCTTGTAGACTATTTGTAATGCCTTGTCCGGCACGCCATGACAATCTGGGACTTGTGAAAGAATTCACGGAACCAATAGCATTGTCTAACTTATAAATAGGAGTTTTATTTTTTTAACGAGTCCGACCAATACTTGTAGAGGTTTTAAAATAATGGCAAAATTGGACTGTGCTTTCACAGAGCAGACTTTTGCAAAAGTACATCACATACTTTCATGCACTGAACCAATGAATGGGGCGAATTCTTCTCCCAATACGCCTTCAAATCGTTCAGTGTTGTGTTTCTGCCTTCCAATTGGCCTGAGTTTTTCACACACACACAAACATGATGGTTATTTCATGGAGCTGGCTCCACCACATTAGCTTTTAGTTGTGTACGCACTAATGATGATAGGGCCGAATTTGTTTTACCTGGCGTGCCCGTGGTCGGGCTTCCCAAGCTGCCAAGAAAATCACGTTGTAAGTCGCTTCCCATCAATTCCTCTTGACGTTTCATTTCGATTGCCTTTTAAACTCGATGATACTTGTTAGGTCTGACAATAAAACGCTAGCCGCATAAACTGAAAAGTGCGTGCTCTCGAGCATACTGAAAGGGTCCCACGGCATAAGGCTGATAAGCCCACCAAGGAATTTACAACTTACGAGAGAAGCTGTCAGCACAGGTTGTTAATAAACTCTTTGAATGTGCACTGTATGCCCGCCTTCTGTAAATGTCTTCAGTGATTTTAAACTCTTCAGCTCAATTGCGCCAAGACTGCTTTAAACGAATTGCAAGGGCGAATAAAACATGGTTTCAAGCAATTAACTATGCATCAAATTCTCAAAAAGTACAGGCTGCTCAAATCTTTCTGCAAGTTTGGTCAGTACACGTTCGTTTTTAGATCGTGCTCATTTTTGCCAACACCGTCCTTATTATTCGATTAATGTTTCATTACCGAATTCGAAACATTGTTGGGTACGTACACACATCGTCTCCTTCAATACAGTAGCACACAGTATACCAAAAACTGGCTCCAAATTTAAACAGTCTTGAGGACAATTTCTTGGTCAAGTTTGCTGTCTCATAAGGGGAAGGAATGCCACCCTTTGATATCGTAACGAATCTAGGCAATTATGAAGCTATGGACGAACTTATGAATCAATGCAATCAACTTGTTATGGCTTAAGGGCTGAAGAATCAGTGGGTTAGTGGCGCTGGCATTGTTATCTATTCTTTGCACTACCGTGGCATCAATCCCTGGAGCGGTGGGAAGCATAGTTGTGTTCACGTCTTCCATTGGCCTCGAGGAAGCTTGAGCCCGGATTCGGAAGACATCAAAGGCGATGGAGATGCGCCTTACCTCAAACCAATGGAAGGAAGTGTTAAAGTCGATGAAAGGACTCTCATGGACTTGAGTTAGTCCAAGCACTTTATAATTTATCAGCGTCTTCCCTTTTGAAGGGGTTGGTCTTTACATGGTGGAAGATCTTGGTGTCGAACCTAAAAGGTTGAAATCGGATAGCGCTTCCCCACCAACAAAGAGCTTGGTTGATAAACGCTGTTATTCCACACAGAGCTCCATTTGACACGAAATGTTGTTATCCATCTCCATCCTACTCACGTCCTCTTGATACAAGCATGAAGGAAGCATCTGTGGACCGCTGAAAGCGGAAGTAGAAACAGCATTCACACATGTCAGCAGTAGCATAAAGGGCACTTCAATTAAACAAACACGCATCCGCTAACATTGACATCGGTATTTTGATCAGCTCCACAATGCCAAAATACGTATTCAAATGCACGCAAGGGGCACAGCAACCAACTGCAAAATGCACTATGCCTAAACTTTGCGCACCTTCTAAACACGCATATGCATCCGCACTGTTGGAGTAACCATTTCCTTGGAAGCCATCTTCTCATTCTAGGAAGGAAACATTCTTACTGGATAGTGCAATAAGTCGCAAACAATGATGTGTCTCATCTTCCGCTCCCGTTCCACGTGCATAACATGCAGACGCGAGTCTCTTGCTTCCTTCAACAAGGCGACGAACGTCATCGCTTCCTTGCCTACACGAAAGAGACAATATCAAGCCCCTCATGATGCAACATTTATATCGGACATTTTTAGTGTTAGCTAAAGCCAATGCACGCCACTTGTACATTACATTCACTTGACGACGAAGGTCTAATACAGTCACACGGCTTCTAGTTTGCTAGGCTAACTCATTCACATGGACATTTCTCGTGTTTATTTACCGAGACGTATGGCTGTAACGCGAAGAGTACTGCTTCTACACCAAGCGCATACCGACAATCAGATTGACATGTCCCTAATCAAGAAGGCTGAGATTTTAAAGCACTGGGTACCTCGAGTCTATATACCAATTGCAATGTGCTGCTATGCTGGTTGTGGTACCCTATCTCGTGGTGTTCCTCAGCACTCGTAGTTATCAGTTACAGTCGATGGCAGAGGGAATGGGTGAAGAAAGTGCAGCTGGAAGGCAGGGTTGGAGCCCCTTCATCATTCCCAACACCATTCAAGTGATTGAGGGGCTGCCGAGACACTTTCTCAATTACCTGGGTGACCTTTGAGTTAAGAATTTCCGACAATTACCTCCTCATGGCTGCCATCCCTGTAGCCAAATGTGGTCTCCTCACTCATCCTATTTTGGCTAGTTCATATTTTAAATAAAAGAGAGAAAATATTACATGTTGGAGAGGAACAAAAAACTGTGCAAATATTGCACTTCTTTAATGCATGTTATTCATGGAAAATCGTAAGATAATTAATTAGTTTGTATTCAAGTGCTAAAGCTCTAATGAGAAGATCATCCCAGTAAGATGAACTCGTCTAAAGGGCTTTTTCGGGACCAAACACAAGACGTGTTTTGTTGATGTTCCAGCTTCTTATAACACCATTAGCAATGATCTTAATGGAAAATCAGCGAAATCTCAAAGACAGATAAAATTGGATTTGTACTCTACTCTTTAAGCAGAGAATGTAGAAGCGCTTTATTTTAAGCCTACCAATATCTGCTTGGTGTTATTGACTGAGGGCTCCCTATCCCCCATATTTTTACGCCGTTGTAGCTGCGCTGGGTGAGAAAACATGCAAAGATGCCAACTTTATTAAGGTATAGAACTCGGACCTAGCCGGAATCCCTTCCGTAACGAGTTTAAACTAGCTTCTTCTGTGTGATTATGCTGAGTGGTTGCATGATCTTTGGTCTGTAGTCTCATGCATGGTTCGATGTACAATCAGTCAGAGCTGGTTCAGCCAATGTGGTACATTAAAAATGTTTAAACCAATCGAACTATGATCACACACGTCCAGATTATAAGACATTCACAAGACAAATGAATTAATGGTTGCGTTGGGGCTATGATGAGTTGAATCGGAAGTGATCGCATTTTGCTGGCAATGCGAGTGAAAAGTGCGGTGCGGAAAGGCATGTGATTAGTAAATCCCTGCTAATCAGCGTGTCTATGGTTCAGCGGTCCCAGGATAAAAGTGGGCGCACCCAAATTCAGTGTATCAGTTGTGGTGGAGGAAGTCGGTGTAGGTGATGTGTCTCCCTTTTAATTTCGTGCATTCTTATCAGGACAGGTATTCGCACATTGTGTCCGTACATCAGACTAGGGTATAGAATGGAAAGCAAAGTCTGAAACTGCAAGTGGAATTGTGAGTGTTTAACGTTTGCCGCTATCCATTCCAAAATATTGTGTAGGGTAGACGAAGGAAGGGACGGTATTGATCGAGAAGCACAGAAAACTCCTTAAAGTGATTGCTTGAACCTCTAAAATCAGCATCGGTCAAGATGAAAGAGTGTAACTTGTGCAAAAAACAAACAGAAAGCATGAATGTCAATTAAGTGTTGCAAATACATGGGGTTCAGTGGGGTGTTGACTGATGATGACATCATTCGAGAGGTGCGAGTGTTCTGTCGAAGCAGAGGCGTTTTGAATCTAAAAAATCGGCACCATTCTGCTTTGGTAAACTCACAATTCCAGCGTTTAGTTGATGCACGAAACCGCACAATCGACAATCCAGTCTGCCTGGTGCCTAGGATGCAGAATGTAGAATCTCCTTAAAAAATTTCCATTCCTTCATCTAATTATTCTTCCCTTCCTGACTTAATCATTGCAGACCTATTAACTCAGACTAACGTCTGCTTGCTTGCTTCTTCCTTCCCTTGGCTACTTTACTGCCTCCTGTGCAACCCCTTCAAGTTCAATATTTCGTGCATGTAAACTGGCTGTTGTTAAGGGATCACTCATCAACGCATTGCTATAAACTCAATGAAACTGCAGACCACGCAGCAGTAGTAGCCACCCAAAAGTAAACATACTGGCAGGGAAGGCACATATCACGTTGCTTAAAGACACACTCGAACTAGCAACCCATTACGTTCAGGTAATCGACGCGGATACTTGCAGAGGCAGTCGCAATCTATGAGTCAAAAAATCTCCATTTCCTCTTCATTGTCCCTGAGACCATACCTCTTCCTTACACTAACAAAGCACTCGACGTTCACAGTCGAGGATCTGCAATACGAAAGTCCCAATTTTAACATAAGTTTGCTTGATCAGCAACAACTCCTGGGTACCAATGCCTACCCTACACATTTCCGTTCAACATTTCTTCCCTTTGCTCTACGTTTACCAGGTTTTTATGATTAACTTCACACGCAGTGATACTTTCTTGTCTTTTACATTCCTGAAAAGATGTTTGACTAATAACTAGTTGACGCCATATGTCACACTGGCGTGACTGTGGTCATGATTCCTGCAGCATTTTATGACCTAAGGACATGGCCACTAATATGGGTACCATACTTGGGGTATTTACTAATTTGGCTTTCCGTTTCAGGAGTGTTCATTGCACTTACACTCATTTTCTATTTAATCCAAGGGATGGCGTCGATTTTCAACGTATTTACACTTAGTGTTGGCTTAAGAAATGGCCAGACACTCACGAAAAATCTCCCATGCTCCTTCCAGGCGAAGTAGGCTGCGTAGGCAGTGTCGTTTTTGTCCAAATAGAGCAAGTAGTCCGTCAATTGACGGATTGACTTGTAGTTGTCCACATTGATGTAAGAGTGTGGGGGCAACGAACTTTCGTAGTCGTCCTTAAAAGCGCCCAATACGATGGGAATCATATCGTGCCTGCACTCAAGAATAAGGGAAGAATGAATGGGCGAATTATAGTCCTACTTACTCTCCGGTATAACTAATTAAGTGCATTAGAAAAGGAAACGTAAACATCCTCAATGCCACATCGAGCAGAGGTGGCATTAAAAATTTTGGAATTTTACTAATGTTACCATTAACTGGTCACAGAACATGTGCAGAATATCAAAATTTACTCAAAATAAGAGGAGCTACAGTGGGTCACTGAATTGACACAAATGAATTCACCAAATCAACTAATCTTTCCCTTTTAACGCATACTGATGTGTGACAGTGGGAATGGAATGACGTGGTGCCATTACCAGGTGGCATGCACGTCCAAGTACAACCCGTGCGCCCAACTCATGCCTCATGCCTTATACTGTGTACCCAGGTCTCTATGCCTGTGCATCCGCTGCCTGTTGTAGAGAGAGCAAACAGTTCATTGGTTGGTTTAAGTGAGGGTTTTACGGTTTTGGGAAACCTCCATCTTTCGCACTGCATGTCATGCCACTCATTTCACCTTCCTCTGGTGGCCACCTCAAAAATACTTACCTTAACGATAAAACCTAACAGCAACTCATGTTAGTTTGCTTTGTCCTCCATAGCTATTTCCTGCTTTGGCTATGCAGAACACATTTTTGTCCGTATCTTAAAATGATAGAGCAGTGAAAGACCAGCGCAATCCCTCGCGCAAAACTTCTACATCAAGACTGGCATTTGGCCGCTTCAATAATGAGGTTCACATTCCGTTTGAGCGAATTAAAGAGCAATCGTTACGCACTGCATTGCATTGAAATAGACCTTTTCCGTAATGTAATTGCGACAGTTGGAATTCTCAAAGGCTAGGTAGAATTTGTAGTTCAGCGATAGCAAATGAAATGCGTTGGGATCGTGCGGTAACTGCGTTCCGTTGCGACCGAATATATCTACCTACAAAGTAGAATTCAAAATAGTCTGATGACTCGGTATCATTTTGAACAAAACAGTATTTTGAGTAGAATCGTTCAAGTGAAGGAGAGAGCAGCCTATATTTGCCATTAAACACACTGATTTGGTTTGAATCATCTTCAATGCGAACAAGGTCAAAGACATATCTATAACACGGTGGCAGTAAAATTGATTAACACTCCAAATTTATGCTTGGTTTATGAATTTACAAAAGGGCTGTAATGGAGGCACACACCTTTTGCGTTACCAATGAACCAATAGAAACAAGGTTGGTCTTTCTATAGGCCTGTTTGAGTGGTGCAGAGAAGTGACGTTTGTAGATGTCAATCGACTTGAGAACAGTGACACAAGATTAAGTCTCATGTTATGCTGTAGATGAGGAAACGCCAGCTTTTCTTGCACCCCATTTGTATGTTTCGGAACAAAACAAGTGTAATAATGCATAAACTGCATCAAACCAAAGCCAGGACAGCCTATGACGACCAATGCTATAAAAGAAGGTGTTAATTTTTGGAGCATTAAATTATGACTTTATTTACATAACTTTGGTACACAAGAAAGTTAAGATAAACTGATAACCTTACGGGAATGATTTTAGCAATTGCACTTGCATACTCAATTCTGTTGTTATGAGGGTGGTAGTTAGACATGGCCCAGGCGACCAGCTTCTTTCTTCCCTTATGATGAGGGGGCAGCAAATGCACATAATTCTTGGACAGCATGAGTGCGGTCTCTTCCGCGGTGAAACGATACTTTGGATTCTTATTCCGAACGAAGATGGAGTACACATAGGGCACCGGCGATTTGGCCATGTACGTGATGAAGAGATCGATCTTTATTAATAAAGCAAAGTGTGTTCCATTTTAACTCCAAAACCACTTCTTGATTTACATAAACCAATTAGATTTAAAACGAAATAAAAAAAGTGTTTACTAAGGGGCAATGCAATTCATTAGAACTTTTGCAGCTTAAATTCCACCTTAGTGAGCCTTTGCCCCACTTTTGCCTTATTGCTCTATTCTTCCGTCTTCTAAGTCAGCTATGCAATCAAGCCTATCAAAAAAAGTAGCACTCTAAGCTGTTTTCGCCTTCGAGTGATTCTCTTTCTTCAAAGAAACCTTCTTTCCCATTCTTTTTTAAATTTCTGCTTCTCCTTTTAATCAAAGTAATTCTTCCGTCTCAGTACCTACAATAATGCAAACATAATACGGTCTTTATTGTCATACCAAAATGTCGCGAGAAAACGGTGTCAACAGTCATTGACAATTGCATAGCCACAATGCAAGGAGGCACCATAAATTACTAAATCGCTTTATGTACGCATAGAGGGAGGGTTTATTTATACATTGGACTAAAATGTCGGTGAATGGAAGTAAATGCAAACATGATCAAAGGGATGAGGAAGGACGAAGTTCTAGCAGACAAAAAAGCACTTTTTACGTCCTTCTGTTTGCATCTAGTAGAACTAGGGTAGCCTCCAGTCACGTCAAAATGTTATAGTAGTGCCTTAAATAAGCGCTAAAATTTCCCCTCTACATCAGTAGAACAAGTGTTTTCAAATTTACACAAACATTCCATGGAACTATGGAACCTGATGTGCCATGGTGAATAAAAATGGTGTTTAGTAACCACCTATAAAACGGGCCCGTAGATATTGTAGCAGCCTGTGCAACTAGTGTTTAGGCATTGCTCTCTGGTACCTATCGAAATCTTAACTCTGACTTTCACTTGCTAATATCTGAGTCCACTACCAGCGACAAACATACAGGATGACTTGAGGCTCCCGTCAGAACAGTGCATCAACCTTCAAACAAAATGAATGTGTTTGAAGGAATGAATTTGATGCGAAGTATTCTGCAGTCAAAGAAGGTGTGCATTCAGGTTCCCTAGCAGTTGCTTCATACTACGACAAAAACCAGCGGTCAGTGAAATTGAAGGCCTCACAACAAAACTCATACACTGTGATAGTGCTTCACGTATCACTCACCTGTCTGAGGTGTGCAGGAAGGAGAGAGAGTGCGAATATTGGACATTCACCCGTCTCAAAGGCGAGGAGAACACCACGTCTCTTGAGGAAGACACCTTTTTCCAAAGGAAATCGTTCAGAAAAGACGGCCACATCGTCTTGACTGAGATTTTTGGTGATGTTTGTGAAAATACATTTGTAGCGACAACCGTCAGAAGTGGTTGGGTGATAGAGGAACCGTCGATCATAGTAGATCACTGGTAGCTTTGTTGATGAAAAATCTGTCTAAGGTTGGAAACATGGCTTTGTCACATCAGTGTGCAGAATGGACTCAGAGGAGATGCATTGCTTAAAGTCACTATGAAATATAGGCGCAGGTATGTGTTCTTAAAGTATTTTCATTGCTTAAAAGATTTGGATTCATAGTAACCACGTAAGTATTATTCCAAAGTTATGGGACAGTAACCTAACCTAATGTTTTCGCACATAATTTAGGGCATGTGAAAGTGGAAAAATCGTCTTGGCTCCTGAAGCGGCCTGTGTGCATGCATTACCTATTCAGAAATGATTCAGTAGCATTATTTCAGTAGATGACAAATGATAGTAAGGAAGGAAGTGATACCCTTGTAATCGAATGATGCTTTCAATAATCATTATGGCTGGGCATGCACAAAATTTGGTTTAATATTGCATAATTTATGGAAACATTTGCAACACTTTGTTCAAACATGAGCCACTTCTTGCATTTCTAAAGTCTTATCATGCATAAATCTCTTGATAAGATGATGAACTTTGTACGTGGACAAGTATGCTACATTGTTTGCTTTCAAGGCAATTAAAATGTTGCACACAGAGAGCTATGAACCAGGCAATGAAATGTCCTCAATTGCCGCGCACTTATTAAAGAAAGGAAAGCATAAATGCTCAACGCAACATACTTTATTAGTGGCGATTTCAGTTATCCACTCCAACTGATCAATTACATGGTGATATGGGAATAAAATAGTAGAATTGGAAGACGGGTGAAAAGGCCAAAATTCGACTGACATCCGTAATTTCTCAATGATATTGGCATTCCGAAGGAATGCTAACAATGTTAGAACCACAGCAACAAAAATGAGGGACGGTGCATAAAACCGAATCCTATGCATCTGTACGATTCTTATGATGTGGAAAATTCAATGAGACGGTAAAGCTGTTTATTGCGGTTTAAGAAGATGAAATATGAAATCTGATTGGCTGCATCCATGGTGAATGCTTTACGATATGCATTTCCAAATGCGCGTCATCCACTTCAAAACGCACCTTTACACAACGGTTTTAATCTCATAAATTTTTGATGCCAGGAGGTTATCATCCAAACCCACTTTCTCCTAGCGTCTGATTCCCAGTATCGTAGAGGTAAGTATTATGAGGTGACCATCAGAGGAAGGTGAAATGAGTAGCATGACATGCGGTGCGAAAGATGGAGGGTCCCCAAAACCGCAAAACCCTCACTTAAACCAACCAACGAACTGTTTGCTCTCTCCACAGCAGGCAGCGGATGCACATACACAGAGACGTGGGTACACAGCATAAGGCATGAGGCATGAGGCATGAGTTGGGTGCACGAGTTGTACTTGGACGTGCATGCCACCTGGTAATGGCACCACGTCATTCCATTCCCACTGTCACACATCAGTATGCGTTAAAAGGGAATGATTAGTTGATTTGGTGAATTCATTTGTGTCAGTTCAGTGACCCACTGTAGCTTCTCTTATTTTGAGTAAATTTTGACATTCTACAAATGCTTTGTGGCTAACGTCGCCGCAATGTAACAGATTGGATTTCTTACTCCACATGCAGACATCGTAGGCACAAATTGCATTTCCAAATACTTGGTTGGTGCACTACTGGCGGTACTGATTCTGTGTATGCATATGCTCATAACAACATTCTACCGCTAGTGTCTTTTTGATTTAGCAATGATAGATGTGCATGGTGCTAGAAAAATATTTTTCGCAAGAGTTGTAAACATGGTAACTCTGAATTACACTTGTGAG
The DNA here is from genome assembly GCA_001923025.3 of Taenia multiceps. NCBI lineage: Eukaryota > Metazoa > Platyhelminthes > Cestoda > Cyclophyllidea > Taeniidae > Taenia > Taenia multiceps. The sequence continues at coordinate 5,058,339 of CM010317.1, read as the reverse complement.
TTTCCTCTTTTAAATATGGAGTGGCGCATTTAAGACATAATTCGGCTTTCCCTAAACCTCGGTTTTCCACAACTTCCAGTGCTACACTTTTGTGCGGACGTAGGAGGCAGTGTTTATTCTGTAAATTAGTGCAATGTGCTAACCAAACTGCATGACCAACTCCTCTAAACACACACAAGTCATTTCGGTCGCCACGATGATGTTCAATTACACCTATAATTGTAAAAGCAGGTGCTAAGAAAATTTTGCTCCACACCAGTCCACAACTCCAAATCCGAGTACTCTCACATTGACCCAACCACGTTCGTCATGTCCTTGACCTGAACCATTCGCAGCGATGAACAGAGAGATCGTCAGTGGAAACCCGATTCAATTTTTGGACGGTCAATAGAATGCTTTTCCTCGAGTTATTTTCAATACTCAGCTCTGGCGACTGCCTGTGTAATAGCGTGAAAACAAGGCGCTCTCTCCTCAAACTTCCCTGCTAACAGGCGTGCCCGTCTACTCACGACATGTTGTGACATTGAGGACTCTGATAGGAACAAACTTTGGAGCACGATGGTCCTTTAACTCTCGGACCTTCAATTCAATTGCTTAAGGCATGATTGGCATTTGCCTGATAATTTGCGACGATTTCACGATGCTCTTTCGGTGTCTCACAATGACCTCGGCTCCTAACTCCTCCACCCCTTAGCGGAGACAATGTGGATTGCAGGCTTAAGGTATTAAGCATTGATAGCGCAAAATCACTTCAAGCACATCCAAACAAACTGCTCTTCTCTGATTACTAAAACACCCATTTTCAGTTTTGTCCAACCTTTGTCAACTCAGATCCACTGATAGTAGTCTGTTAGAAAATATGGTCGAAGTGCGCATGACAGTGAATTTGATGAGTTACGTCAGCCAGGTAATGTGCCCCACTGCTTTACAATCTTCATGAGTGTTAATGCCTTCTGGACCTTCATGCAACAAGGAGGTTACCACTCAAGCCCCAAATAAGTGGGATACAGCAAAGCGTAGGAGGTGAGACTCGCCCTAATTTGTTGGTCAATGGAATAAATTTTGGATGAACATGAAATGATTGCGTTCGAGAATACTTGCGTGCTGATGTAGCCCGACACATCTCACCTGTCCCTCGCAACTAGCTATCACGCGTTGTAGGAGACTTTTGTAGCACGTAGCTCCTTTGATGTTGTGGCCTTCATTATGAGTGTGCTCGCTGCGCACCTATGACTCTGAAACCTCCAGTCATTGACTAGTTCGCTTAGTTTTGTAAGCCTTGTGTTTGAGCAAATTGTGGGTCCACCCCAGGGCGTGGCGCTTGGCTCATGCCAGTGGTCTGTCAGCCCTTCTGCACCGTGGTAGCGCATGATCATCGCAGTAATTTGGCTTGTTACGATTGCGGACCATACTCGAAGCACTACGACGTCATTACCCACCAACTATTTCATAATTAATAGACTGTCGTTTATTCTAAAAGGCAACCTCCACCTTCTCACGTTGGGAAAGCGTTGTCGTGCGTAAAACCATCTTTGCAGTTTACTGGTTGCTCGCTTTAACACAACACTTGCATTCATTACACAGAGAACATTTCACTATGTGCACAGCACTTCGAGAACAGTCCTATTGTGCCTAAAGAAGATAAATTAATTGCTGAGTAAGCTAATAGTTTCGATTGTATTAGCGAGCCTTGCATTCCTTTGAGTGGGAATGCGTTTCGGATTTTTATTCGGACTATGTCGATGGCAGCGACTGAATAATCAACCCATACTCCAATTTACACTACCTGACTTTGTTCCTCAAAATATAATGTCGCTATTCTAAACTGTTAGGCTAAAAATCGAAATCCAGTAGACTGGTTTGCATGGATGAGTGGGGAACAAATAGACGATTAATGAATGAACGAACTCATGTAAGAATAAACAGTTTCCCACATCTCTCAAACGACGTCATCTGCAGTCGGCTTCCTCAATCAAAACCCCCAAATGTTTGCTGTGTAGATTTTGTCCTTTCATCTATCCTTATTCTATTGTTCCTAGCGATGCAGATCTAAGAGGTCTGAGTGGTTATTCCACGGAGTTCGCTGTGCTATGTTGCTAATAACGCCCCACTTTCATAAGACCTACACGGTAATTTGGAATGGACAGCTGGAGCTTAATGATGGCAGGATTGGTGTCATGCTGAAAGTCACAGGGGATCATGATAGAAGTCGAAATTCCCATTGCTGACTCGGTTATGCGCTTGGAGTGGTTAGCACCTAGCTCAATTTTGAGATGAAAGCGTCTGCAGAGTGGGCTTACTCAAGCATTCTTTCACAACGTCGTCTCAGGCAAGCACACATTCCGAGTGGTACATCAATGCTAACGACCATAGTAGTGCGGTGTGATGGAATTTTCTGCATACAAAATCCCACCGCTCTGCATATTCTTAAGTCAATTGTTAAAAATGCCTACCTCCAGGCGATACAATCAAGGAATATTGCATTCCTCTCTACTTTTGCCATCATGAGATTGGCACTGGGTCTCCTTTGGTGCAGCAAACAATTGTGCTACCTCTTCAACAGCATTTCGCCCTTCAGACGTGTAATCTGTTGTGCTTCATTGTGTACTTGAAGTGAAAACGGATATCTGACTCTTGCTAAAGTAAAGCAAAGCGGTTGGACACGGTTAGGATACAAAACCGCGAACTCTCTTTTTAATCCTGGAATGGATTTAGCCTTTCTACTTGTAGCAGCAGAACACTGTTGTTGAGTGTAAAATTCTTCAGAGAAAAGTCGAACATGATAATTTGAAAAATCCAATGCTGTGGATTAATGTAGTCGGGTTGGTAGGTCACTCTACTGCCAAAGTGCCAGTAGTAGAATATGTGGGGAAGGATGAGTTGCTTGCCTTTGCTGGGCTACATGAGGATTTGCTAGGATAAGTCACCTGCTTGCGGTCACTCATGATGGGCAAAGCCTCTGTCTCTTCTAAACGCTGTTTCTTCCTCTGCAAGGGATTCTCATTCACTGACGTCTCGTCATAAGTGCGGGCGCGGTCACCTGAACAGTGCTTGGCGTTTTGGATAAAGACTTGAGGCAGAACCTAGTTTTCTCAAAATTAACCTATGTTTTGCTTGTTACCTTCCGCAAGGGAACTTGTCTTAGGCCTTAGGGAAAAGACAACCACCACTGTTGTCCCAAAATAGCACCGCAAGAGTTCACACAATTAACTGACAGCCAACTGTAATCACTTCAACAGCAATCTGTGTCTGGGACGTAAGTCACTTAAGCATGTCAATGAGTGCAATGCACTCCTCATTGATGGGTAAATTGTCAGTGGTCTTATCCTGGTGCAGTTGTATGGGAAATGAAGAAACATAGCAGTAATGGACACTTGGTAGCTGGTCAATTTGTGTCTGCATAGCCGCATTTGTACTGCTGCTAAATTTCCTAAAAGTCATTTTGACGCGTGCTCTCTCTTACTCTGGGCACTTCCATCACTGTCGTGAAGAAATGACATGTAAGTGATGCAGCGATGGAAAAGCACGAAGGTGAATGTGTGTGGAAGGTGGCGATTCAGTTGGTGAGTGAAGTGAATTGTGTGCGTGTGGAGGCAGGTAACCACAAATCAATTGCTTCTGCCTGCACTCAACCACCACATTGCTGAATGATGCTGTGAGGTGGACGCAACCACTCAAGCATCAAGCACCACTGACGCATCATCCTATCACCTTGAGGTGTGGAGTGTTAAAGCTTGTATAAAGCAGTTTCTGATAAGAAACGCTTGTTTATGCAGCTCGACAAGCTAAATCAAGCCCTTCATTTAAGCATAACAAACTAATCTACACTCTAAGTAATGAGATTTCTTGCTTGTCATTCCGTTTCTCTAAAGTGGGAATCGGCATTGCTCATCATCACCTTCCGCGTGTGCGTAATCTACATCCTTAATGCCTACAGCACTTTCTCGAAAAGCTGGATTTGTGTGGATTGGCTAAATGACAAAGTTACTATGAATAACTTTCGACACCTAGGAGACTTACACAACTTGCAAAGGAATACATGCAAGAGGTAGATATTTTCGAATATAATTCTGTTTACAGCTAGTTAGCATGCAACTAAATGGGATGTTGAGACTCGCTTCAAACGGGACGCATTAATTCAAAATGATTAAGTGATGCCCAAGTGTTTGGCTCACTCAAAGTGGCCATCATCCAAGTGGAATGGATTTCAAGAGCGCAGTGCGTGGCCACCAATCACAAAAAAACTTGTCATGCTTAGAGTAGGAGAAGGAGCGCAACTTAATCAGATCAGAAGTATTTTACTAGCTGAAAAGAAATTCCTATGAGTGCATGTTGGTTACATGGCTGCTAAACAGGATTTTTGAGTTTTTCTCTTAACGCAAATCAATCTGAGTAAAAAGTCGGCGAAGGTGAAGCTCACATCCGTTGGACGGACTGTTGAAAGAGGTGTTTACTTTAGAAGTCAGCAAAATGATTTTGACTGCACTTAAACGTTGCTCACTCGCTCCCTTGGGTGGGTCCTGCAAAGTCATGTGGACGCCGTGGTAACCAGCTATTCACAACAGAGGCATTCACCTGAAGAAGTATATTGGAAGGAAATCGCAAAGTTACAAAACTATTTCTTACAAGGCGCAATGATGTCGTTCAAAATCGCCAATGTGAGAAAAGAAGATTTCGGAACAAGGGACTTCTTTAGGGATAGGCGAAGGTAAGTGGAACATGCCTTCCAAAGTCGGGAATGGGAGGTTCAGCTTGTATTGCACCGTCCCCAACCACGTGTCTTCAATGACAATAGGCTTGGTGAAGTGCATTCCCAGAGCCATATCGTGCACATGGCGGTAGCTTCGCATGCTGTAGATGCCTAATAGCTGCGGCGTATGCATTGGCCAGGGGACTTCGCGCTTCGACAAAGCCCACAGTGAATGCTTGTTGATGTACCGGTTGATCTTATTCACCATAAATGGAAAACCGTGATTCAAATTTTTTCGCAGTTCCGGCGTTAATTCGCGAACGAAGCTGACTAACTTGTTGGTATTTACGGCATGGTCGTCGTCAAGGAAGACGAAGATCGGTTCGTAGGGTCGACAAAACCGAGCAGCCCATTGGAATGTGTGGAAGAGTTTCAGCGACAAGTTGTAGTAGGAGTCCTCGAAGTCACCAACCAGTAGGTCGTCATGTTCCTGCAATTCCCTGGAAAGCAGTTTTTTCGTTTTCATTGGAGAACTTGAATATTCCAGCAGCTTTTTTCCCGATCTATTTGCAAGCGTTATATTGAATCCGTCTCGTTGAAACACGTTGTCTGTCGCGGATCGTGGCAATCCAATGGAGAAGATGAGGTGGATGTTGACATCGGTGTAGGCTAGATGGTATAGCTTGCGTAGGTAATTTCTTTCCTCAAAATTGTATACTCCTGACCTGTAGATGATTACCACGTTCGGACGAGACGAATCATCGGTGAGCCCAAATTTGGCCTGTGCTGGTGTTAGAGGAGAGCAGACATGGGAGGGAACTCGGAGAAATCGAATTGGTGGATTGAAGATGGGAGGCTGAAATGAGAATGCCAGGCTGAAAGATAGGTCTTGTGAGAGAGTGTTTCGTGAGCGATGGGAGAGATGGAAATGCCATGAAGGGAACAATGAAAACAAAGTTGTGCGCACAAGCAAGCGAAAAACAGCCGTACTAGTATAACGTAGATACATCAAGTAAGAGATCTAATTTATAGACATCAGAACGTGGCTGTGGAAAGGTAGAGGAAAGTTTCTGTCGTCGTACGCGTGCTTACCTGTAAAACTGGCTTGCCATTAATAAGTGATTGCAGTGTCTCCTGCAGGGGAATCGAGAGAGGATAGAGTTGGTAGACACTGCTATCAAAGTGTGGCAACCACTCGACATCCGGAATGCTTGCTAACTCCTCGAAATTCAAGTGTCTACTGCCACCGTTAATTCGGACTTTCCACTCTTCAATCGTAGGCGTTATGGTGTGTTGTTCGAGTATTTTGTTGTAGAGTTTGTAGCAGAGACGCAGCTCATATCGGCCGGTAGGGTTCACCAAAATGGTGTCGTTCCATTCGCAATAATTGCCGTACAGAACTATGCCCTGCTGCAAATCCACATGAGTCTGCGTTTTCGAGAAAGTGCTGTAGGTATTAAAGATGTAGATTACGCACACACAGAAGGTGATGATGAGCAATGCCGATTTCCACTTTAGAATAATGAAAAAAAAAGAAAGAATTCTCATTACTTAAAGTGTAGATGAGTTTGTTATGCTTAAATGAAGGGCTTGATTTAGCTTGTCGAGCTGCATAAACAAGCGTTTCTTATCAGAGACTGCTTTATACAGGCTTTCACACTCCACACCTCAAGGTGATAGGATGATGCGTCAGTGGTGCTTGATGCTTGAGTGGTTGCGTCCACCTCACAGCGTCATTCAGCAATGCGGTAGTTGAGTGCTGGCAGAAGCAATTGATTTGTGGTTACCTGTCTCCACACGCACACAATTCACTTCACTCACCAACTGAAATGCCACCTTCCACACACATTCACCTTCGTGCTTTTCCATCGCTGCATCACTTGCATCTCATTTCTTTCCATTTGTCAGGCTTCTTCATTTCACATTAAACTGCACCAAGACCAGTCCACTGACAAGTTACCCATTGACGTGGAGTGCATTACTCTCGATGATATGCTTATGGGAATAGATTGCTGTTGAGGTGCTTGCGGCTAGCTGTCAGTTGATAGTGAGAAGTCTGGTGGTGCTATTTTGGGACAACAGTGATCAACTGAGCTGTGGTGGTCATCTCTTCCTTGAGGAGTGGGACAAGTTCCTTTGCGGAGGCAACAAGCAAAAATAGGTCAATATTGAGGAGGACGGTGTGATGGAAGTAGTCACGTTTTGGTGAAGTCAAATCTGTATTTTAACAGTGGTCCCAGTCCCACAGCTATTTTAACGGGTGCCTTTTGGAACGATTTCCCTCGCAGCATCATTTGCATCTCATTTCCTTATGATAGTGACCATATCAAAAATCTTCTAGGCAGTGTAAAAGTCATTTAAGATTTCATGCACCATCGTGTTCGGAGCAAGGAAGACCCTCGACCCCTTCGACTTGTTGCTTCAAGTCTCTACTAAAGTGACCAACATGATCTCGTGATAATTAAGATCTATAGGTGATTCTATGATTTTGCAAATTGAACTGTATTCGGCAACTTAAAGCTTGCGGTTAGCAGACTCATCCGTGAATTTCACGTGAGTAGCAGAAAATCGGGAGTTCGGTCACCCATGCGCATTGTGGTAAGGATTTGCCCACCCTTTCAAAGTCAAAAATGACTTTAATTTGGTTTTACCTAGAGGAGCGGTAGTTGAGCACCTAACCCTTGTTGAATCCGCCTTCCCAACATTCACATGAATTCGGATGAATTTTTCTGCACACTCAGCGAGATGGAGCACTTTAACGTGCACAAATACTACTCCACTTAAAACGAATTTCACTTAATTTGAGAAGTGTCTGTCCACTTCCACCTAGAAAAGAGTGGTGCTTCAGCAAGTTGAGTGGGCACGGTCGTGCCTCCCAACTACGTAAACGGTGTGCTAATTCTCGGTGTCGGTGTGGAGAGCTCGGTAGGCCATATAACTCAATTGCTACACGGACTACGATTCAGATACTTATTTTATTTAGTGACCACAGCTATGACTCAAACCTTAAACACATCCAATCGTTCTTCGGCATCTTTAGCTGTTGCTCTTCTGCATCCCTAAGTTGACTTAAGGTTTTTTGATTCAGCCAATGCGATTATACCTGGCAAGGACCTCTCATCCAAAGCCTCTTGCATTTCTGTGCCGAGACGACCGCTTTCGAGCTTTTTGATTCACGAACGAATCACGCGATGACAAAGAACTTGACTTGCATGTTTACAATGATCTGCGATCCCAGTACCTCGCCTCATGGCACCAAATTAGTAAAAAAATGTAATATTCTCTTTATTACTACATGAAAGGCGTCATTCGCCTTTGGTAAAACATTTTGGAACATTTCTCGCGGCTGATACTACATCTTTACAGATGCTATTCGAAAAGTGTACCTGGGACTACTTGTCTCAGCTCCACTGCTGTTCGCACGTCATTCGACCCGAAAGTAATGCCATCGATGAGGCCAAACACGTAAAGTGTAGTTACGAGTGATGTGCTTATTTTAGCCTATCTTGTAAGAAGACATCATTCGATTATGTCTGAGACGAGATGGGTTATTGTCTGTGTTTTGAGACTTTGTCGAGTAAATTCATAAAAGAATTTCACCATCACAGGCAACTAACTGATGATTTGTTGTCATGAGTTGACGTGACATTGAAGTCGAAATAGTGGTACACCGCTCTAATGAGAATTGTGTTGGAGGGTGGAGGCACCACCTTATGGGCGCATGCGTGTCTTCCATGGTGATTAAGGTAGCGATGGTGAAGATCAAGCATTGTTTGATGTTCTCAGATCATTGAAACGAAATGCGCTTTTCTGCCGAAATAAATTTAAGAAATTGGACAGTAACAAATACATGTTGGAATGGTTTGAAGACAAGGCTTAAGTGACAGTTATCGTAATCAGTACAACTGCCTAAATAGTGCCAATTTGCACCCATCTTTTTTGTGCACCTCTCTCACAAATGTCTCGTGTTGAGAGACTTCAAATTTGCCACGCCTTTCGCCTCTGTGGTCGCCCAGCTGGGAGCCTGACTCTGCTAGCAGATAAAAAACACAATGTCAAGTTCTCTCTGCACTGTATTAACCCTCGGAATATTTGGTGAGCATCTGCCAGCAAAAGGTTGACAAGAATGACGCCTCTATGTGATTGCTTAAGCAAAGCTAATACGTGACAGGGAATTGAATAGTTTGATGAGCAGGTATTATAAGATAAGCTGGGATTGATGGGTGGTCATTGGAGTCGTCGAGGCGTGGCGAAGTTCTGCTAGAATGCCTGACATCGAATAATTGTGGAAGGGTGCAGATTTTACACCGGATATGAAGATGCGGTCGCTAGGGCTGGCGGCCGCGTGAGTGCAGCACGCCTCTTGAATCTACCTCATTAATATAGCTAATCCATTGCGATCTGCGACCTCGTTCCCAAGATGTCCTGATGGAAGAATGTGGCACAACTCCTTACGCCGCTGGTGGAGGGAGACGGAATGACCGAGAGGGCTGTGATGTACAATAAGGCAAAAAACGAGGCGTTTTGACTCGCCGCAGACCTACACCACCAGCAGTCAGGAAATGCAAAGGTTCGGATTGAGACTGCAAGGAGTAGGATGCGCTATTTATGTCTACGACTTGTTTGTGGGCAGTTAAGCGCTCCATCCTACAATCGAAAGTATTCGGTACCACCTGAAATAGTTCCCTTAAAACAGTCCATTCGATTGCAGGGCGAATATGAATCATTTTATCCCTATTTTTACATTAACACCATTTAGTGCTGCTCTCTGAGGTGCTTTCCGAGATCATCTTCCTGCCTACATATGAGCAATGAAATACAGCATTTCTGTCCGTTTTCGATGTCGCATCGCTTGTTACCGCGCGAATTTCCACCAGTGCTAACCGCGTTGACCAGCACGCCTGTCCAATAAATGAAAAATCGTGGCTCTCTAGATGTGTGCTTTTTTCCTTCGAGTTTCAGCAAGCCTTCTTAGTTTGAGCAATGATTGAAACATTCCAAGCCTGCTTTGGCTACGGTTTCCTAGAAGTAATGGTTCAGTGCAAGTGAAGCTATTCTCTCAAACAAATGGAACAAAATGTGCTCCATAGATTCGCATCCAAGTGAAGTTGGATCTGGTTCTATTCTCCATAATAAATCTGCATGCGAAGTCATGACTCTGGGCTATACGCACACTAATTTTTCATTGTTTTGCCAAGTAGAGTTGCAAAAGTCAAATGTTGGTAGTGGTGCTGGGGTAAACTTCCGCTTCAGCAAAGTGGATTTAGACTGTGTAGGTGAGGGATATGTCATCAAAAGGAATGAGTGCTCGCGAGTGACCGAAATAGAATGACGTGATTGTTGGTTCTACTACGGTTAATTACATTCTCTGCAATTTTCAAAGACTGGCGTAACGGTTGGCCGTGAATTTTTGAAAAGCGGTATTTTTCTCCATCAAAGGACCACTTTTACTTGAACTGGAAATGAGGAGTGCAGCAAGGATTTTATGAATTGAATTTACATGCAAACCGTTTGGAGCCATTATTGCCACTCTGCCTTTTTTAGCTCTCTTACGCCTGATGAAAAACATACAGAAATGGTAATTTGAGAGTGCAAGCTCCTATCTTGTCTGAGGCGAGCATTTTGCAGAAGTACCTTAATTCAGTTGGCGGTGTTGGGCAGAAATGTTAAATATTAGGGAGCTGAAATGCAGAATACCCGAGCACAAATCAGTCATTGATGCTAAGGAAATGCAAAATGTGAATACAGACAACAGGCGCGAAACAAGAGAATGATCCATTGCTATAGTGGGTGCCGTAGACCATATGCAAAATTGGCGGGTAGACAGTCCATTGATTATAGGCGACCTCAGGAGTGTGGTGGTTGAAGAGGAAGTGCGGCAGAGGCTTGCTTTTCTCATCTAATAACAACAAAAATTAACGAGAACCATTTCAGATAATGATTTTGATAGTTAGTTGCATCGGGTACACAGGCTGGGAGTGCCAATGTGTTATTTACACTGGAATGCAAATAAGGCATCATGCCTCATTTCTAGTAGACCGAATTAAACTTCATTACCGAACATGGCTTATGATAACTGATTGTCGCCAATTATGCTGCTGCCCTTGCCTATTACCCGAAGCTTTGGAAGCGTGTGTTCCCAGCATGCAACGGTTGCAGATTTCACATGATGCAACACGGATACATTGCCTTGTCTAATTTTCCTCATTCGATGAGTCCAATCACCCAACCCTTAAAGAATTTGCGATTGTTAGCTTAGTTTAACTAGGCCCTAAAATAGCGTGAGCATAACCATGTTGACAGAATGCATCCAACATTAGAGCAGTTAAAGACTTTTAGTTGGATATGTTAGAATGAGTGTGAATTTCAGTGGGCTACAAATGAAACGGTGCATCCACCAACAATGCGTTAAGGTTTAGACTAAGTCGAAGAGAATTCTTCGTGATGTGGACTTTACAACAAATTCATATCGCATTTCGCCTCAGACTGGGAAGAGCAATTGGTGGTAGAACAAATTCTATCTTAATCCACCGCTCTTATGACTCGGCTAGCACAAGTGATATTCACCGGTTCACCCAACCCGCGTGCGCCAATGCAGCCACCTTTCTACTTCTCCGTGTGAGACACCTCGTCTTCGTTGTCACCTCCAACGAATGAGAAGTGTCTACCTCAATGGAATGCAGTGCCGCGACGTTCATCATGCAACCTCTTCAGACAACAACCACACCCAGTGCGGCGCCCACATTCAATTCTCCTTCATCCACTGGATTCACATGGCACAGAAGCGCAGTCTTTCGTTTTCACCACTTCGACTCCACACTACACGTACACGTTGCCTGCAAATGTCCACTTCCACCCAACTCATTAGTTAATTTCGCTTTTAATTTTATTCACAAGCGCTCTGGTGTTGCAATGGTGTTTTGCGTAAGGATCACTTAAGGCTTTTTCAGATTTCAAAAGAGTGATATGGCTATTGCAAATATTTTTATGCGAATAAACTTTGCCTTGAGATGGACCGAACAACAGCTAGTGGTGTATGTGCCGCGATTCTTTGATTTAGAGGGAGTTGGCGTGTGCGAAAGCCGACAGAGCATTTGTGCTCCTTGAAGACACATTACCGTGTGCCGTGAACTTGTCGGCTTCTCATTTTTAGTGCTCTGATGTATTGGCATGTCGATTGAAATATATAATGGGGCCAAATGAACTAGTCAAGACGGCATAAAGTGTGTGCGGTATCACGCAAAGCTTCCATTCATGTTAGACATTGTGTAATAAATTTGAAAACGTCCCTTGCATTGCCTAGTAATTGGTAAAATTTAATGATTCAACACTTTAAGCTTTCTCCTAGTAACACTTAGTGGCATACTTGTACCTACGGCTGCATGTAAGTTTGTGTTTATGCCATTTATAAGCTAAAGCTAGTCTACCGATCACCAGAATGGAGTATAATTATAGCATTCGGTGCGTATTTGCTATTCACTTCTCTAGTTTAAATAAAGTGCATAGGTTCATTGGTACACACTACGGATGATCGCAGATGCAAAAGCTGCGTTCGTCTATGGTGCGTAGAATGGGAAGTTAAAAGACACCAACTCCAATCTCCGTGTGCCTGCTTTGGTGTCACCTTCAACGCCACCTCAATCAATGTGGCAAAACAAATTAATCTACTCTTAAGTCTGCTGCTCTCATCTCAAGCAGTACGTCAAGGAGGCCTTACGTCGTCGCGGCAAAGGCTACTCATACACTCACTCACGCGCCCACACAAATCACGAAGTCGCAAAGCTAACTTATTTGAACCATCCAATGGCGGATTATTGTGTTTAACGCGGAAGGGCATGCGGTTATTCTTATAAATGTCCCTACATGCCCTTATTTGTTCTAGTACGCTCACAATAGACAGTCGCGCTGCGCCTTCGTTCTTAACGTTCAAAGGAATGTGAGGCAGTTCTTGTATTTGCACGAAATCAAAGGTTTTTATAGCATTGTAGTTAGCGTTGTGAGAAATAATTAATTTTTTGTGCACAAGACTTCGTAATGCGTTTGCAGGTGGGGAAGAAGGAAACACGATAGCATTGTTCAAACGTGATTCTGGGAGCAGGAAAGAGCGGTGTAAACGGCAGAATCAAAGTGGTGCTTGGAATAAGAACCAGTAGACCTTTCAATTTGTGCTTTATCAAAGCACCATCGTTGCATTTCACCTTAGACCTCTGGATGGAATCCAGCGTGGAACTTGTTGGCTGAGATATGCAGAGCCCTTCTCAACTGGTCAACATCTTCTTCCAAAATACGCACGCCACGGAAGAATTTAGTGAGACAGGGTGTGTTTTGACCCACCCAAATTACATATTTTCCAAGGTAATTGAATTGTGCCTGAGAGCTTGTTGTTGGCGCAATAAGAGGATCCGGGAATTTGAAGATGCGAATTGAAGGCAAGGGTAGGGAAGAATAATTCATCCGGATGTCCGAAAGCCCTATGCTGGAGCATCACGTTGCATATCGCTCCCACCTTGTTTCCAAGGATCGCTTCTACCAGAAACTCACGAAGGTACGCGCCGTAAAGAGAGTCCTTGAACCATTTGGCCTAAAGTTGAATAAAACAAAAAATGGAATTCATTTGACGTATAGAAAGGGAAGAAGCAAGGGCATCACTCACTTCATGTGACAACGTTGTACTTCCTACCCAATGCTTGTATTTTATCTATGGAGAATGATTTAACGCGATTGGAGCCATTCAGAGCCTTTAGGGCTACAATCAGCTTTAAATTGATTCGAAGGGTAAAATCCCGTCCTATTAAATCGATTAAGTATTCCACGGGGTATATCTTTAAAGTACTTGTTTTCCACAGATTGGCTGAGGCTTCAGAACACTCTCGTCTCCCCAGTTACCTAAACTCGTTGGTTCGATGGGTCGCAACAAGTTGAGCGAGAGAACTGCAAGTCAAAGTGAATGCGGTAGTAATTGTTTGTCCAATGAATCATTCGCACTGGCATCGTTCGACACACGGATTCTTGCATGAGTTAAAACAGGCGAATGGACGAAACTACTGGTGGAACTGCTCGGTAATATGCCAGTTCGTGTTTGCATTAGCTAGATGCATTTTAACTTGTAGCACCACTTACTCAAAGCAATTTAAACACTAACGTGGCGAGGTGTGTGCAGTGTGTGGTGCCGCAGTCGATGATAGGGATGAGGTGTGACTGTCTGTGTTTATACTGACTGCGGGAAGACGCAGTGAGGTGGACACAACCACTTACTTATCAAGTATCACTGGCACATCATCCTATCACGGTGAAGTGTGGAGCTTTATAGCTCATATCGAGGGAGGTGAGGTCGCCTTTCAGAATAAACGACAGTCTATTAATTATGAAATAGTTGGTGGGTAATGACGTCGTAGTGCTTCGAGTATGGTGCACAGTCGTAACAAACCGAATTACTGCGGTGATCATGGTCTACAATTGTGCAGAAGGACTGACAGACCACTGGCATGAGCCAAGAGCCACGCCCTAGGGTGGACTCACAATTTGCGCAAACACAAGGCCCACGAAACTAAGCGAAACAACCAATGACTATAAGTTTCAGAGTCGTCGATTCGTAGGTACGCGGCGAAAACACTCATAAGAAGGCAACAACATCAAAGGAGCTACGTGCTTCAAAAGTCTTTTACAATGCCTGATAGTTAGTTGTGGGGGATAGGTGAGATGTGTCGGGCTACATCAGCACACAGTTATTCTCAAATGCAATCAGTTCGTATTCCTACATAATTCATTCCATTGACCAATAAATTAGGGCAGGTCCCACCTCCTACGCTCCGCTGCATCCCATTGTTTGGGGCTTGAGTGGTAACCTCCTTGTTGCATGAAGGTCCAGAAGGGATTAACACTCATGAAGATTGTAAAGCAGTGGGGCACATTACCTGGCTGACGTAACTCATCAAATTCACTGTCATGCGCACTTCGACCATATTTTCTAACAGACTACTATCAGTGGATCTGAGTTGACAAAGGTTAGACAAAACTGAAAATAGGTGTTTTAGTAATCAGAGAAGAGCAGTTTGTTTGGATGTGCTTGAAGTGATTTTGCGCTATCAATGCTTAATACCTTAAGCCTGTAATCCACATTGTCTCCGCTAAGGGGTGGAGGAGTTAGGAGCTGAGGTCATTGTGAGACACCGAAAGAGCCTCGTGAAATCGTCGCAAATTATCAGGCAAATGCCAATCATGCCTTAAGCAATTGAATTGAAGGTCCGAGCGTTAAAGGACCATCGCGCTTTTAAGGTTGGTTCTGACAGATTCCTCAATGTAATACAATGTTGCGGGCAGATGGGCGCGCCTGTTAGCAGGGAAGTTTGAGGAGAGAGCGCCTTGTTTTCACGCTATTACACAGGTAGTCGCCAGAGCTGAGTATTGAAAATAACTCGAGGAAAAGCATTCTATTGACCGTCCAAAAATCTGATCGGGTTTCCACTGACGATCTCTCTGTTCATCACTGCGAGCGGACAAGGTCAATGTGAGAGCACTCAGATTTAGAGTTTTGGATTATTTTGGAGCAAAATGACTGAAGTGACCGGTGTGTGCTCAGAGGAGATGGTCATGCAGTTTGGCTAGCCTATTATATTAATTTGCAGAACAAACACTGCTTTGGACCCAATCACTGTTACCAGCCTCCATCGCCGCCTACGTCCGCACAAAACTGCAGCACTGGAAGTCGTGGAAATTCTGAGGTAAAGTTAATCTGAGCCATGTCTTAAATGCCTATGCCTATGTGTAAGTCACAGTCTACGACCCTCGTGGGAAATTTCGTCCAGCACTCTGCCTAGTTACCTTTGGTAAATTTTAAAAGAGAGCATCGGTTTGCTGTGACCATGTAGAGACCATGCGCAGAGAATTGGTATCGCCTGCAGTGAGCCAACCAATCCCTGTAAATGGTAATGACTGCCTCTGGTATCTGCAGGCAGTTTGTAATCCAATCCGTTGCCTCCTCGAGGCTACAGACTTGCGCGCTTTCGTAAGGCTTACTGTGTATATATAAGTGGACTTGAGATTAGTCTGATAAGCCATTAGTTGCTGCTGGAAGAGAGCTTTGGTAAAGTCACGTTGCCTTCACAATTATGGGTGGTGACTGTCGCTTTGGCACATTGTAAAGTAAGCTAAATTATCATAATGTCCTTTATGAAACCTTTAGTGTTCGCAAATACTCTTCAAGTTTGAAACTTCCACTCTGAACATTGGTGAATTCAAGTGCGCCTTCATCGCGTCTCTCCAAATGCGTCAACATTATCGCCTGATTGCGGCCTTCCGTAGTAATGCTGCAAGAGATCTGGTTGCACGGCAAATACGAACGCAAAGCAGATATTCGTGTCACCATAGTTTCATCATAGGTCTACACGGCAATACCGGAGGATGATATGAGCCCTCTTTACTTACCAAACCTTAGTTCCGTTTGCGCCCTCATCACAATCAACCAAGTTTAATTTTGATGACGGTAGGAACGGGTTTTGAGGTGAGAGTGAGCGGATGTCAATACAACGGTATAGAAAACCTTTCATGAGAATTTGATCACATCCTTATCTCCTTGAGGCTACAGAATCAGTGGTTTCTTACTGCCGACACCATAATGAATTTTCTTTCATCTTCATGACATCACCACATACAGGGATGACGTTGAGGCTTGTGAGAACACACGCCACCTTTAGAGGACCCAATCAGCCCCTCAGAACCTCCTCTCTGAATTTGGAACTTATGCTCAATTAAACTGTGATAACTTCTGCTTCAAAACAATAGATGAACACGAGAATGCAAAATCAAGCACAATCGACGGTTTCAAATCCCTCTTGTGCCTTGAGCCTAACCGTTTATCGGCATCCCTCGCCTTAAAAGGGTGGATCTTGACGCAGCAGTTAGCTCACGGCCCAATCGAAGAAATCAAATTACAAGCAATTCCTTACAGGTGTTTACAGACCCTTTGGCAAACATCGGTATCCAGCACACCACAATCCCACGAGCCACCCTTCCACACGCAGCAGATAAACCAGCTTCGTCAAGTTCTTTTCCGTGCCGTTCGTTGTTTAACATATGCGCATTCGTCCAATGCTGCCTTGTTCCGAGCTCTGAGAGTGGATGGAAAAGTCTGCATTTCTGTGACGAACGTGCGGTTGGTGGGAGCGATCGAAGCACGCGCAAAATGCGAGTCCTGTTTTATCCTGCTGAGATCGAATCGTCATTCTTTACTGCTAAGTACAACTCCTTTTCTTGTCCATGGATGTGCCTTTGTGGTTCGTTATGTCGATTGCCTTCTAAATGTACTTTTCTTCACAGCAAATAAATGCTTAGCTGCTTTATAGACAAAGTAGTCGGGTGCCAGGTTCTGAGGTGATGACACGCCTTATATAACTCACCTGCTCTAGCGAAAATTACTTTGGTGGCAATTGAACGCTCTCCCATTGGCCTACGCGTGTCTTCAATGTTGATGGTGATGAGTATCATCATGATGCTGAAGGGCATCAAGCACCGTGTGATGTTATCAGATCATTGAAACGAAGTGTCTTCTTCCACTTAACTAAATTCAAGCAAGTGGGCACTGACAAATGCACGCTGGAACGGTCTGGAGATGAGGCCTGGGTGAGAGTTCTCGCAGTCAGTGTAAATGACTAAGTAGTGTCAATTCACATCTGCCTGTTTTCGCTGTGCACCTGCAAACTAGGTGGAATCAATTCAGAGGAGAAATGACCTTTTTACGACTTTGCTTCTGACTGCACAACTAATAGTTGCTTTGGTTAGAGCGTCGTAGTCTATTGGTTGTCCTGCTGGACGGGAGCCATTTAACCCAGTTTGTCATTCCAAGTATTTCTCGCCTGCATAGATTGAGGTTTTAGGATCTTCATGCCCACGTGTGCATTCTCGACCCAAAGTCTTACAGCTTGTCCAGTTTGTAACTGCCGCAAAGTACAACTACAGGCCCACCTATTCCCCAAATTGATAAGAATCCCATTAAGTTTTGGATTGGCAAATAAAACAGCATCGGTGCCCTGTGGTCGTGCAGAGATTCCGTGTAGGCACTCAATGCTGCCTGGTTCAAATTGCTTGTAATTACTTGATTTTTTTCATAAAACTATAGTGCTGGTCGCATCCGCGCTTCCCTTCCAGCAATGCTGGTTGATTGTAGGCTTTTGAATGCTTGTAATTTGAAGAATTGTACTTCACTTTACTAAGTAAAAGCAAAATTTTGAGTGTGGATGCTGAATTACAGTGAGCGTAAATGAACTGACGAGAGCGAAATTTTAGGGTCGAGCGAAGTGGCATGTATGTTGACCCGGAAAACCATCCCCAATTTATAGATGTTACTTAGACAATGGCAAATTGTGTAAATATAATAGGGGTTTACTGCTGCCAAGCTAAAGTAAGTGTGCGCAACATAGCTTAATCTGTTCTTTGAGCCGGCATTCAACGCGCTACACTTGAAGATGAGGTCCTTCAGCTACTGAACAATGCAGCTTAGATTTGATCGCGCCACCACGCTGTTGAAAGTGGTGATGGAAGCTGGAAGTCGATTTTGTCACTTCTCCAGTGGAGTGAGAGAGCGATGCATGAGTTCGTTTTATCAATCAAGTTGCTGTTATGTGGATGCTAATTTAAAAGAGGGAGATTTATTCGTGCAATGTAAAACCTCGTTTAGCTTAACAAAATAATTTGTTAGTTTTCTGTGTGAAAGCAGTGCTATTTATGAATTGCTGCTAACAGTTACGATTCGTGGAAAGCACGTGTATCCCCAGGGAATTTTCATTTCTGTCAAATACAATTTGTCTCACTTTCCACGGTTTATTGAAGCATATGTCCGTGTTTGCTGTGAGTAGTCGGCTGTTGCCACTACAACTTGTTTAGCCTTCGTGGATTTGCTCTATAGGCATTTAAAATACAAAATTTACTTTTTAGATGGAAATGAGGTGTCCACAATGCCATCTGATTTAAATTTGTGATGTATTCGACACTGTGTGGGCTTATTGTATTCATGGGTGCATCGCCTCGTACTAAGAAAACTCGCTGATTGGTAGTTGATTCCTCTTTCTCTACTTAACGTTTTTTAGTATTTCAGGCCTGTCCAACTGTACTTGCTTTTAGTGATTTTGCTACATAAAATAGCTCTCATATCCATTGAACTGCGAAATATTTGGATGTCTTTGTCTTTGTCGTGAGGAGGCATGTGAAATCCTTGCATTGGGATTTGTATTGGTCTTTACGTGAACGCCCTTTTGCGGTGATAGTGGGAGCTTTGCTATGCTCTCCTTTGGTCCGATTATCGTGTTCTTTCTACTTATTCCACACGACGGTTTGCATTCAACGGCGCATCTTCATTCGTCATGTCGATCTTCCCTTCTGCCTCATTACTAAAGACGATTTATTCTCACGCCGGACTTCGATCTCCGACATCGCAAAGTCTTATCGCTAATGGTTCGTTTGACGCTTAAGAGTAGCTGGTATTTACATTTGGGACGCTAAAATGAAGGCTGTAAGTTTCCAATCTAAAAGTCTGCCTCTTGAAGTTTACCAGTTTCGTTCGTCGCTGTTAGTTTGTCTCGTGTTAATTCATATTTACCATTTTAAACTAAATCCATGCATCATGCAATGAAAAATGACATTTGAAGTTGCTTTTTCTCTCCTTTCTTAGTTAATTGATTAGGTAAAGAGCAAATTGTGCGACTCGATTTACGCTAGCATTCTCATCCACTGTCTGTTCATTCCTTTTTGCAGTTGAAATTGTGCTCAAGAATGCGGATTATCCTTTTATCTCCTTGATCGGCATACGAAATCCTCGACTCGGGAGGTTAAAGTGCTACGGCCGTCTACCATTCAAAATTTATTATGAGATGCTTCTACTAAAAGTCCATTGCTTGCAATACTTGTCTTCCTCTTTCAAAACGCAGTTTTTTGCTAATTTTTGGATTAGCTGGAACTTTGTCTGCAACTTTACCTTTATTACTCTGTGGATAATGTTTTTCCCAACTGCATTACGTTCACGCGTATTTCGTTATTCCTTTTTCCCGAATGTGTGATGTAGCAGAGGTTGTTTAACGGTTGAAAATCTTAACAATTAGCAAGAATGGCTTTGCAAGGCACAGGATTTCAATGCATCTTCCATCGCTTAACATGGAACTGCAAAGCGGATTCAAGGTAAGGCTATAGTTTAATGAAGCAATTTTACCGGAGAGGGTTTATGCCTACATTTCTCTTTAGGACATGATTTGAGTTGATTGATATGCCTACCAAACTACAGTGAAGCAGTGTTGAAACAATTTCAGTGAATTCGTACAATTTATCGCGAAGAGGGCATGGGCGAAGACACCATTGTATGAACAGTGATGCTGAAGTTCAAAAGTTGTCAAGGCGGAGGTAAGATCGGAGTTTATTTCCTCCCCAAAAGTAGGGCAGCGTCTCCAATTTGAAGTTCTGCCCTGCTTTGAGCATCAATTTGTCCCTAACACTTAATCGCTCGTTTCGTTATTCGGTATCACTAATTCGTGCTCTCGTCCTTGGCTTCATCCTCTTGCAAGATAGGCCAGTAATTCATGCCGTTGGGATGTGCTCTGCGTGCTTAGATGTCGTGGCATACGAAATGGACAGGGAAATAAGATAAGAGAGGGTTGGAGGGGAGCTCCTGGTGTACTACATGCACCGTACCCAGAGGCGTAGGAATATGACCCGAGGCAGAGAGGATTACCCCGCACAACCCCGAACCGTCGATGTAATACTGTGTCTGCGCCCTCCCACAAAAGGCAATAGTTTGGTTTATGCGAAATTACGTGTCAGATTTTCGAGAGAGTCTAAACTGGTGTAACAGCGTCCAAAATTGTTTCATCAAATCAACCAGGCAGGTGTAATTACTTTAAGCCTTGGGCATTCAATTAAACAATATGAGTCCTATCAGTCTCAAATGAATCTGCATCCAAGATTTTTCTTTTCTTTTTTTTCTTTTTTCTTTCGATTTGCTGAGTAAGTTGCTCTCTGGAGATGGTGCGCGTGATTCAACCCTAAGTATAATATTGGAGTTAAGCACCATCCTTGATGTCACCATCATCTTCATGAAGTGCTGGTGTCTGGTGGAACCAATGGCTCTTCATAGCATGAGCTACCTCCAAAGTATTGAATACTCGAATGCTTGTCACGATCGTAAATGCTCTAGAGTTTGAGGAAAGCGCATGCAAGAGCAAGTGTTCTTTGTAGTGGTAATTAATGGCGATCTATGAACGGATTGTTTGACGAATCCGCCTTGAACGTGACTGTGAGATCCGATCGCCCAATTTACGTACTTCTGGCACCTTTTCGCTGGCATCGCATTGTCAATGGAAAGAAGCTGCCTGGCATTAAGTGGCATCACTTTGATATGAGACATCAATCGGTTCGTATACCGTCAACCTTGTTACTGATCACCACGTCACGTCCAGTGTATAGCATCCATTAGCAAGTAGGTGTTTTGGTGCTGAAGTTTGCCCACAAATTACTTTGAGTTGAAATGTGCGGCAATCGAAGTCCCCAAACAGATGAATAGCATTAATGGAGCTACTACTTCCTGGCTTTAGGTAGGAATTAGGATCACATGTTTAGAGACACAATGTTGGCATGTTTTTTGCTTAACATCCAACTTGACCAGTAACACAACACCCCGACTTCTAAAAGGTTAGTTTTTTTAGTAGGAAAGTGAATTGAGGGTGAAAAAAAATGCGTGATCGATGAAAGGGTACATGTGAGGGCAATAAGGTCCTTAAAAAATGTCTTTTTAGAAGACACTCCAAAGTGGGGACTCTCATCAAAAGAGGGGTTGGTCACTTGGAGTTGGCACTAGAGGAGTGCGGATGAGGAGTAAAACAAAGCAGGTCCTGTCACTCTTCTAGCCTAAAGCACAAACATCCTCACGGCACACAACATGAAGCTCGAATTCTGGACAATGGAGAGGCATGAGACATTGCGCTAAAAGGCAAGCACTCCCCTACCTTTCCAATGATTAACGAAGCCAAACCTCGTCCCCTTCCAGAGGCAGGGGTCTTTGTGGTTAATTCCCAATTTCACCCTATCGTGACTTATTACATAGTATCGAGCGGATACAATGACTGATTAGTGGATCTCAGCCGGAGATGTTGTGAGGTCTTTGGCAAGGAAACCACAGAACCGAGCTATAGAACCGCGGCAATGAGGTGGTGTACCTCTTCGAAGCATGTGCGAGAAAATTAATAGTGTGTGCTAACCGTTTTAGGGTCACCAACCATGAGTTTGTGTGCACACCGAGACGCAGGTGTCATGTAGAATCACAAGTCCTCATCATTGCATGGTATCCATTTACTCAGTACCTTCCACACTTCCACCGGCTGAGATGAGGTATCTTAGTTGTCAGAAACTGTATGCCTCATAAGTTTGTGACCTACTTCTGGGCATATGGACGTGATATATCCACCTACTTACCCATCTCTACATCATCCGTCGGCATAGTTTGTGCTCGTGATTTAATCGAGAGGAATAGTAGTAGGCATGAGGTACCGACAAAAGAAAAGACAAATAGCGAGTGATTGAGTGGACCAGGCTGTTCTCATTCAAGGTCGTAGAACAGCGCAGTGGAGGACAAGTCATCCTCAACGCATTAATAGCATCAACCCGTTTATGTGTTGCTTTGAAAGCGTTGGCTTGTACTCGATGAACTACTACAAGACATTGTGTTTGGAAGCATCACTTTTGTGAAATGGTGCAACGTGAGCATGAGAACTAACACGTTTTCCTTGCGAAAAGGCGTCTTTGGGGGAGAAGGGAGCTGCCTCATAGCCTCCCAGTTCATAAAGTGCCTTAACATTGTATACTGAATTGCCTACGAATACATCCATGACTTAAAAGCCAGAGGCGTCAAGTAGCACCAGGAGAGTCATGGGCAGCAGTTCGCAAGGAGGATCTCTTACTCGCCACCAAATAAGTTCCGCATGTCTCATTTTCTCGATTTTTCAGTCATGGATTTTACTCCTTTTCTCAGTATTCTTTTTTTTGATTGACCTGTGAGTTCATTGCTTTGCCGTCCATGCCTGGGCCCATTCTGCAGGTGTTGAGGATGCGGACGGAAACGAGTCTATTGAACGCATTAACAGCTTTACCATATCATCGTCACCGGTATATGGGGTGCACAGGCAGCAAGCATCATCCTATGCTGTCATCTCAGCCCAACTACAATGCAGTTTCAGCTTCCACTTCGCCAATTAGCCTTCCTTCTTCCCTTCCCCACACGCGAACGTTCGGATGGGGAGAAAGGAGGTATTCTGCCACCGCTATGCATCGCGTTTTATTATCACAATACCAAATATTTGGGCTTCAACACTCGTGGCTGTGCGGATCTAAGTGCTAGTGCTGCGTTCCATGCCTTGATCTTGGACGTCTGGGGATCGGAGCATTGTTTGGATTATATTTCTCCCCCCAGGGGTGTATTTGCACCTGAATTGGGATGCCCACTCGTACGGACAGGGCACCAGCACCAATGTTCGACAGTTGGTAGTGATGTTGAAGACAGGGTGAGGGAGAAGGAAAAGAATCGGATTGAGAAGTAAAGGAGGAGGATGAGGATGACGAGGAGGTGAAGCAACAGAACGAGGAGGTTGATAAGACTATCATGACGGAGAAAATATTTCCCACACTGTGTAAATGTCCGCATGCATTTAACACTCGCTTCTGCACAAATCCATCATTTTGGCTTCTTTTATCCCTCACTTTTCTCTCCTCTTTTTTCCAATTTCCTTACTTCTTTCTCGCACTACCTCCATTTTCCTATGCTGTTAATAGAAAGGTTCCGTTAAGACTTTTAAAAACACCAAAGAAAACTCACTTCAGGCGTCTTTGTTTCATATAATCGCATTTAAACATACCAGAGCATTAAATTCTTCCATGCAATATTAGACCGACCGAAATTATGTGAATAGGAGGAAGTGTGATCACTGTTTCACACTGAAACTTCGGCAAAACTAAGAAATGGAACAAGTTTAACCCACTAGCCTGTGTACCTCGAAATCACAAGAGCACAGGCCTTACTATGTGCTGTAGGCGAGATGAGTTTTAATTCTCATGCTGTTTATTGCTGGAAAATGCCAAAAAACCTTGTCGTTGAAATCGTTATCTATTAATTGTACCAAGAAGTCTGTAGTCACTTGTATATCGTGAAGTATTTTAAATAAGGCTTCAATGTCATCACCAAAATATCACTTAATTTTGACATGAATTTACAGGAAGACTAATAATTTTCAGATGGCAATAACATTAACATGATTTTACGTCATTAGGTGCTCAGCTAACACATACATAATTTTATATGGTTAGAAATAAACCTGTGTTGTTCACAAATAACAAAAACTAGAGCTTGCTAGTGTGTTACAAAAAGGCACCCATGGAGCTTTTGCGATTTTTAAGCGTTGTGCAATTTGGGTCACTTGATATCACCATGAATGCAATGTTGGGTTAGCTATAAATTTCCGTCTCCTCTTCTTAAAAACATTGCAACCGAACGATAACCATTTCTCAGTGCCAAGTTTATTCTCATTCAAGTGTCCTACAATACAAATTTATCAGACCGTGGAACACAATCAGGCAAATTGACAATTGGCCACCATGAGGGCACAGGTGTCCACACACTTATTATGGAGACAGTTTGAATTCACAATTTGGAAACGCTTGTCTTCCAACCCAGATTACTTGATGCGGCTAAAAATCAGTTCGTAATTTGATTTATGTAGAGCAGTCATCCTGCTTCCCTTACTAATATGAGTGAAGAGTATCGACGCTAATATTACAATGAGAAACTCGAAATTTAAATGCGAATGTTGGTGGAAGATCTTGTGTCACACCGACCTTTATTCTAAGTGGACCGAAGCAGTTATACCTGGTAGCATTCCCACAGGAGCCACTAGAGAATTTAGTGTGCAATCTCACAATCAGTACCCGTAGTGTAAGTGTGTGCGTGTGCTTGTGTGTGTGTGTGTGTGCATACCAAGGTGTGATAGGCTCATTGACGATTTGCATCAACAAGCTTAAGGCACTCTAGGAATCTATAAGTTTGGGCCTTAGCGAGTCAATCTGAGGAGTCAAATGCTACCGGCTATAGTGAGTTCTCTTCATTGCCAGTCCTCAAAAGAAACAAAGAGGTCCTCAAAACCGAGCTTAAAGGCTAGCTTTGATGTGTGTTAATCTCCATTTATAATATAAATAGACTCTTGGAGAGAAACGACTGCTTCACTTCACCTGGTTTGACGTTAGACGACTTAAACTGCACTTGTTTCTCTCTCTCATTATACGTTATCAAATTTAACCCATTTGTCTTATCATTGACTCTCTTAATTATTAGTGAGATGTTCCTTACAAGGAATTCCAACAGTTACATCACCCAGTTATTTTTACGCTTTTTAAAGTGTTTTTCATGGAAAGGACTTTTCCTTCAAGTCGAATAAGCCTATGAAATCTTCTGCTATTGAGAGCCATAGTCAGTTGTCAATTGATCAAAAGTTTTCTCTCACTTATTCAGACATGTTATACTTACGGAGAAAGGTAATCGACCGAATACACTCTACTCACTTCCGGCGTAGTTCCAACGGCAAAGGCAACATGTGGGCTTGGGAGTTGTTCTCCTTCTCGCAATTATTCTGATGGTTTGGATGTTTACCTTGCAGACTAGTTGTATGCTGCTTGTTTTCTCTTATTTAATGTGGTCCGAATTCATGCTCAAATCATATTTTACTTTTCTAACTTAGTAGTGCGCTATCAACAGCAAGACCTCCTTTCCCTTTGAGCTGTCACAACTTTTAATTGTTACACAGTAATGCTTACCGAGTCGGTAGTAATTTTCACAGCTTCCATAAAAAAATAAAAGCCTTTTTTTTCCTTGAAAACTGCTTTCCAACTGTTTCGGCTCAAACAGTTAAGGCAAATGATCGCAGACACCTAGGATTAGGTAAATGTCCAGTCAATCCTCATGAAAATTTAGGCGTTGTTATACCTAGGAAGGGCCAAGGTTCTATAACCTCTATCGAGCAAATGAAATTTCTAAGTAGATGAAAGGTAAATGAGAGGCCAAACTCTACTTGGCATTTTTGCCCAAAGACTAGTCTTGCATTTCCCAAAAGTTATGACACGGTGACCTTATCTTTAAGTTTTAGATAATCAAAACACGGAGACAATACCTCAAAATGCAGAAAAATATTTGGTAAGATAACATTAAAGACAGTTGTTTGAGAATCCCTTTTTCCATTTTAAAGGAGGAATTATAATGTAATGTTTCAAAGTGGAATTGCGCTTTTGTTTGCTTATCGTGTAATGAAGCATTTCAATTATTACCAGCATTAATTGTTGAAATGGGAAGGTTAATGAATGGGCCTCAGTGCCTGACCTTATCAACATGGTTTAAAATACTTTTCGACGATTTGTAGCAAAGCGCACAGAAAGAGATGCAATTTGGCAATTGAGTACATTTGGTTGCTTACCAAGGCATGTTTGTATTTTGGCTTAGCCTTTTGATCGCGACTTTAGGAAGTTTCGTAAGTTTTTTCCACTAACTAAGCTTTGCTACATTTGATTCCAATCTGCGTTAATGTCCGTAGGTAAGCTCACAATCACTCAAAAACCACTGGTGAATCCCAGTGAATCCCAAACGTTTGACGATGCCTCGGGACAGTTAAGATTTGCATAAAACAATAAAAAGAGACCAATAGGGTCTCGAAGGTGTACTTCAGCGCTCACCTTTTCCAAACTGCTTTACCCTCCACTAAAACTCTAACACCTAGTGTTTAAAATCAAAATTGCATAAATTTTGAAAGCTGGTTCCATCGAAATAGCAGTAGTGCATTGAATAAGCTGATTGTGGTACTTTCAGCAAACCAGATCCACACATGAATGAAGGGTATTACCATCACCCGTAATGTTCAAATTCGTCGATCTCATATCAATTTTATCAAAAGCTGTCCTGCAATAAACTAACATGGAGTAAATGTGAAAATTATGTGCTTAATGTCTGATTATTTGGTCTTTTTGTTGCCTTTAGCGCTTTGAATTCGAAGGCAAAAATGAAATTGAATGGATCGCAGATAGCAACGAAACTGGACACGCCTTACTCGACCGAGCTTTACTTGACCTTAGAACATACCTACTTAAGCAGTCAATGAAAATTTGCACTTCTGAGATGGAATTTCGCAAGTACTTTACCACAGCGTACAGTCTTCTATCGCGACTGAGCACAAAGTGTGCACCAGGTTATTTGCAGCTTGCAATGACAGAAGACAGCCTTTTACACTGCCTTAGCAACCGGAAGGATGACTATTGTTTTTCTTTTGTAAAGCCTTCCTCTGCGCTCTCCACCAAAGTTCTTATTGCTGCACCAGATTTTGGTGTCAATCGAAAGGCATTCGCCTCGGTCCTATTTGGCTGGGTTTTCCCCCACTGGCCTATAGCCCCCACAACTCTTGTTTTGCCCCGCCTGATATTTGATTCAACTTTAAAGATAAAAAATCCCTATAACAAACCTTACGTGATGGGAGCTAACTTGGGAAGCGTGAGGCAGGAAGGCGATGGCGGTGCATTTTCGATGGTTCACGGTCTTTCAAATATGACTGATGTTAAAATCGAAATCAAGAGTAGGACCGACGTCAGGTGCTTCCCCAATGGACTTCCTACTGCCCACGAAAATCCCCAGTATTTGCCGTGCAGTCAAGCGGGCGACGTGAGTGCTCTGCTCTTAACTTACAATTCGGCAATTCAATTAATATGATGGATGGCGTGAGCTTAGGTGTGGTAAAGGCGAAACCTTATTGCATTGACAACTTACAGGTGTTCATTATTGCCTTAACCATCTAGTGTCCCAACCTGGTTTGATCCTTATGAGTCCAGTCAAGTTTGACCAGTCTATGAAACGAAGTAAGAAAGGTAGACCTCTGTGCTGCCAAATAAATTACTATCCAGAGTCAAATGCTTCCAGTCTAATCAATCAGTGGTGCTTCGAAAGGCTTAGTTAATGTCTTTGATGTTGAATTAGGAATTGGGACAAGACACTGACATGTTTTATTTCAATGTTCTAGATCCTTCAAAACTCCTCCTTTTGCCTCGTCGTTGTCAATAATTGGGAGGCACTGACATCCGCGGCGGTTTTGTCAATTCACGCGCAGCTTTGGACGTGCTTTTACTACCGCTCGATTCCTGTCATACCGACCAAATACGAGGCAGTAGAGGCGGAAAAATACTTGCCTTTCTTTAGGCTCCTTGAGAGTCTTTGGTCGAAAGCTATTGTATTCCAGCCGTTTACCAACGCGTATGACTTCGTCTCGAAGCTAAAGAACATGCCCTCAGAAGAGCGTGTCATGCGACTGGATAAGGTAGTATTCAACCTCAAGCGTTTTTAGCTAATGATTAAAAGATTGAAATCACAAATTTAATAACAACCAAGTTGGCTTTTAAACATGAACTTATGATTAAGAAATTTCGCCATTTTTGTGGTGGAAGCGAATTTTTGCTAAATGTGATTTGAAACTGATTCACCTCAAAATTTGAATTTGTGCAAAACTTCCTTAGCAGCTCCCAATAAAGCCTCAACTACACGCACGAACTCCCTTTTTACTCAAACATCAAATTAATCTAAAATTGGACTCTTTGAGAAGCATTCCAACTGTTTACTATTCACAATCTGTCGTAGATCTCGAAACTATTCAGTCGTCATTTGGAAACCGTCGGAAAGCAGGTAGAGACTGCCGTGGCAGCATTGAATAAGGCGCTTTCGCTGCCTCAACCGGCAGTTCCGTCTGTTCAGACCCATTTAGTTGCCAAGATTCCGGGGACTCAGGTTCGAGTCTACACCATTGATGGAGGCTACAACGGGAACAAACCCATAGTCAGTTCGAACTTGGCGCAGACTAAACCGCCTTGTAAATCACCGGTGAGGACAGATTTTGAGGGACCTCTATGGACCTTTGACAAAACACCCTGGACACTGTGCAGCGAAGGTGCCTCAAGTACAATTTTTACTGCTCTCTTTCCTTACTGTTACATGTAATCATAAAGAAGTTAACTAATTTATTAATTGGGAGGCCACAAGCTGTAGAATCGCAGCTTCAATACCTATAAAAAAGCCGTTCAGTTTGAATATCGAATGTACCTATGCATTATGAAGGGAACTAGAACAGGTTCTACACTTGGGACCTCCTACTTTTGGGCTAAGAGGCCAAGGACTTGGTAAGGGTTCCACATGGTGTCTAGGAGTCCGGACAAGCGTGGTTTCTGAAGTGAAAAGTGCTCTGCTCACTTTTATAGCTGGTCCTACAAAACCAGCAGACTTTCTGTCGGCACTGCGATTGCGTACTCCTTAGTAGGTAGAGCAAATGCACCAACTCACCGGCATGTGGATCTAAATCCCCCTTTTTACTTTCCAATTTTAGGTAAACTGAATTTCGCAGATAAATTCACTGGTAAGCTTTTCTCCTTTAAAGTATGTAACTTTATAAAGATAATATAGCAAGTTGTTGAAGTCCACAAAATCTGACTTGGCACGTGTGTGCCATGATAAGCATTGACGCAGTAAACTGTGGAGCCTCGGTTCTGGTGTGTTTGCCCCCACAACTGCAGATCTCCAATGCCGCGTGTTCAGAGCTCTTAGTTCATGGTAAGGATCTATAGGTGATACTACTTCACATAGCCTGTCAGTCATTATCCGGCAAATGGCATCACCTCACGTCTGAAGAGAATCACTTACCACCCAATGAAGCGTGGGAAGGGAATGGGTTCATCTTGAAATAGCTTATTATAGCGCAACTTCTTTATGCTTAAAGTGGAGCCAAATGTACATGTCTAGACTACAGATATTTAATTCAAAACGATGGGCTTATCAGTTCTGCTTCAACCCAATCACTTCTTAGACCTATGGATGGAGGGGCAGATGGATCATGAAGATCCTTCTATTTTTTGTTCAAATAAATTACTTGACAAATTATTTTTCCCAAACCTTATTGCATACCGTTTTCTTACCTCAGAAATTATTTGCACTTGATACAAATTTCGTGCTTCTGGTGCATCTGGCCCTGTCGTGCTTTTACTTAGTCGTTGATTCATTAAATATCTACCTATTGCAAAACATTTAGGAGACGCAAATGTGCTTTCTGGGAGAGGCTAGAATTGCACTTTTCAGAAATATTTTGCCGTAGTACACTGTTTCGAGTTTGCTTTGTTGTCAAATTTTTGTTGAAATAATCGGCAGTATATTTTTGGCAAGGCTCGAGCATGATTGTTGAAATTTACTTTCTGCATGAATGACGTTAAAAACGACTTCGATACACTTTAGCTATCTTTCTGACATACGAAAGGATCGCAATGCTGATAAAAAATATTAAAAGTTTTCAACACGTCAACGGTTCACTGGAGTCTGTAGTGATTGTTTGGAATCATCCACATTACATGCCTGAGTCCTATGAATGGCCCAACACACCGTTCCCAATACATGTAAGTGCCAACTCACCCACTGTGCTCAGGTTTATGATTACAATCTTAATGTATACTTGGCCAAACAGGTTCCTTAACCCCTTTCGCCAACTCGTCAACCCACAATATTTACTTTCAAAAGTACAGCAAGATAAATGCAATTCCTTTAGTTGGTTGAAAATTGTTTCTTAGATTTTCATAGCGCAAATGATCAGCATTTTATTTCTCATGGCATTAACCCTGTGGCGTTAATATCACATCTGTTTCTGCTACTGATGTTGTATGCATCCGCGAGGGGATTCATGCATTCATCCATCTATTCAGTTAGTTATCTTAACAAAGCTACTACCAGAGCGCCTCTAGGGACATCAACACCACGGCACTTGTAGATGTGGCAAAATTTTATCGTTCCCTCACATTCACCCATTATCCATGATACCATAAACAATGGTAGCCTTATTTGCGCTGATATTTGGCAAGTTGGCATCTAATTTAGGGAAATAAGCTCGCAATTCTGCTGCCTAGGTGCTAGACCAACAAAAGCATGTTATTATTGACTCAGCACCACACTTGCAATAGGCCTTGTTGCTGATATTGCTTAGTGAGACCCCAATTTTATGTTCCCATTCAAATGCAGTGCTATGGGTCAACCAGCGTTTTGCAGCATTCGAAGGTCAACACATTTTCTTACAGAGCAACTTTGCAAAATTCCCTAAATGCTGCAGGCTTTGGCTAGAAGACCGTGGTAGTTCGATTTTCTTTAGATTATTTTTGCGGTTTCAGGTGATCCGTGTGCCTTCAAACAAACTTCAGAGTCGATTCCTACCCTTCGACCTAATAAAAACTGATGCTGTATTGTCGGTCGATGACGACGTGGTTCCAGATCCCAAATCAATTGATTTGGGTTTCAGGTAACGAAATGGGAAAATTTTACTAATTGAAACGCACAGTGCTCTATAACTTGGCTGCTTTAATGTTAACAGATAAAATCCACAACACAATATGTATTTCATATTAACTGTGTACTTGGGCTTTAAGGGTGTGGAATGACAATCCGGATAGAATAGTGGGATACGTTGCAAGGAGCCATAAATGGTCGCCAAGCTACAGGAATTTCAAATACGTTGCCCAGACGATCAGCCCCTACTCCCTAATTTTAACGGGCGCGTCATTTTTTCACAAGGTTAGTCGCCGATGCATCATCATTCCAGTCGCCACTTCAACTTCCATTTCATGCAACCCAGGACTCGCATCTCTCAACTTCAACTCAACTGTAATTGCTTGGCCCTCATGGGCAGGAAGGTCCATTATCACTTCTACTTAGATGATAAAGGAAGTTTTTTAGGTGATAATGTCCACATCCAGTCCATTGACATGCGTTTTCAACATTTCATTTCATTTAGTCCGACAAGTCTCCCTCGATTTACTTAAACTTTGGTATGAATGAGGTTGTAAACATTCTAAGTTGATTTTAATGAAAAAGGTGGTCTAAAGTACTTCAAAAATCTTGTAAATACAGTCATTTGAATCGTGCGATGAGTAGGTTAAGTGGTACAGATAGAAGTAAGGAACAGGTTAAGGGCAGTTCCAAAATGAATGAGACGCACTAACGTGAGGAATGATTTTGGTGCCAAGCAGATCAACTCTGACTAAAAGGTTTAGCACCACTTTCACAATAACCAGGTAGTGCCTTATAGTACTTCCTCTACGCCTACACATTCGAGCTTCCACATGTGATTTATGCCTCCGTCGATGAATTGATGAACTGCGAGGACATAGCCATGAACATGCTAATTCAGCAGATCTCTGAGAAGGCGCCTTATCAAGTACGTCTTAGTTGTCACTAACCATTGGTGGCAATGTCTGCGCAAATGGCTGTTGCTGTGTGTTTTCCTCTAGGTGGACATTGATACCCGATTCGTCTGTCCTCAATGCAAGGACGGGCTGTCGCGTAAAAAGAGCCACTACATCATCCGAAGTGCCTGCGTAACGAACTTCATTCACTCCTATGGCTACGACCCGCTCAAATACAGTACATTTATTCGGAAGGATTGATAAACAGTGGACACGCTACTATTCCGACCCCTCCTTACTATTTCTACATCCCTTTTTGTATGCTCACAATGAGAATATCAGCTAATCATTCAAGAGCTGTTACTCGCCTCATTCAGACCTGTGAAGTTGTTTGCATGCTGACCTCAAAAGTGCTGCAGCGGAGGTGAGCGCATCCAAAGTGTGCCCTCTCCGCTGGAGGCGGAGATCGCGGATAGCTGGTGGCTGCTCCTCTGATTGGCAAAGATAAAAAGTCAAGCCCCTAACAGCACCTGCACTGACTTAATTACTTCATAAAATTTTATAGCGCTTAAGTTTTGCTGAAATTTTTTTAGCCCTAAAGCTCTAGAGCAACACATTTGTCGCGAGCATCACGGTTCTAAGTTTGTTGTTTAGATCTTACGTCTGTGTGTTTGCATTCTACGGACTCTGAGCCGTAGAATGGAAGTGTATTGGCAAGGCAACCAGAGATTTCAAGCGAGAAGCAGCACCAACGTTGCCTGTGTAAGTATGGCCAGGTTCAGTCAAGATTAGGAAGCGTAACGGGTTAATTGCACTACCATTTTATAATTTATGCCTAGAGAGGTGGGTATTGTATAACACATGACTGCCATGGTCCCGGTGATTCTTCAATTACCAAAGGCCATAATTATACGCTGCTTAGGTATTAAAAACTGCCTGTGTTGTAAAGTCAAGAATATTTAACGGTTTTTTGACTGATTTAAAGTAATTCATTTGGCTTGGAAGTTGATTTGAAGCGGTTGGTGGGAGTCTGGCAAAACACTTCTGCATGGTGCACTTTATGATTGTTCATTTCTTTATTCGCGACTAACGATTTGAAGGAGCCTTCACCACGACTACGCTCCTACCACACCCATACATGACACTTAAGGGCACCAAAGTATACTGGTTTTGACATCGTGCATTTACGCCATGAAACATAGAGATTTTTAAGATGACTTCAAGACCAACTCATCTTTGAATGCATTGACCCCCTTTTGCCTAACCATTCTAGTCTATGTGGAGATTATCTACACTTGGATAAGAGATCAGAAGTCCCACAAAAAGGCTTTTCACTAACCTGATACAAAGATCTGTGCAAATGGGTTGAAGCAGACTCTCGGTTGAACGAGTATTACTTGACTTGGTACTCGGAGATTCGTGGAGTGGAGATTGCTGACGCTATAATTCATCCAAATGAGTTGAGGCTTATCATTCGCCACCACCAATGGTCTGTTTCTTTCAGAATGATAACAAAAAAGAGTTAAACTTCTAAACATGTTCACAATTAAGATGTTTCGTCGAAAGTGGATTACCATTGCAGAGGAAGGGCAAATGCTGTGATGAGCGAATTCGTGAAATCACCTGAGAGAAGAGTTGACAATGGTGCCTGCTTTTGACGAATGCACCAATCACGTGGTTCACAGCCGTGAGCCATAAAAAATTCCTTACAAAAGCTCTCTACCGTACCTCTATGAAAGTGTCAGTGAAATTAACACTCGATATACCGTCCACTTCTCTACTACCCCGATAGAACCCTATTTTATATCCCTGAGCAGACGTAAAGTGGAAACAAAGTGGCCGTGAGAAATAAATGTAACACCTCATCCCCAAGGAACTGCCATAACTCATTTTTTTGGATCAGTGTCA
Source organism: Taenia multiceps (assembly GCA_001923025.3). Classification (NCBI taxonomy): domain Eukaryota; kingdom Metazoa; phylum Platyhelminthes; class Cestoda; order Cyclophyllidea; family Taeniidae; genus Taenia; species Taenia multiceps. The sequence continues at coordinate 5,024,489 of CM010317.1, read as the reverse complement.
TCATGACTAGAGATGAGCTTACAAAGTGGTTAGCACACTTTCTTTTTTTCATCGCAGTCTCTTAAAAGGGCGAAACTTTAGACCCAAAAGAATTGCCTAAAGGAGATCAGTGACTTTAAAACCAAGTATTTTCTCAGTTGGATGGGAATCCAATGACTGACTTATTAGGAATCCGGTTCAATTTCTAACTGTCACATCGTTTTTTTTGAGGCCTCATAAATCTTTTTCGTTGGCGCCTACTTGACAGGCATTTTAGGCACTTTTTGAGAATCATCTACGCCCACACTCACAAGTAAAATCAGTTCTACTGATTGTCAAAGGAAAATTTGCTTATTGTATTTGAAGTGTTTGATGCAACTTTCATTAGGCTGCTTAATAGTTATGAAATATATCAAGTACTATTCTTGCTGAATCGTGTATCGTATGCAGCTTAGCAATCATTCCACTTTCCTACACACCAAACTAGAACGTCCGATAGCAAGTATTGTTTCATGGACGGTTTATGTGTTATGCGAACAATGAGTCTGATCGAAGTTAACCGTGTCTTTCAACTTAACCAGAATGTACTCACTACTTGCCACTAGTGAACCCTTTAACGGGATCCCGATTCCCTGCTATTGCATCGAGTCACCGTTGCGCACCCAATGGTGACAAACGGACTTTGCTAATCGCACCAAGAAGGCTTAAACAACCTTTTGGTTTTCTTACAAAAAAAACAGCCTACCAGCTGTGAGTAGGCTCTATATGAAGTTGCTCTTCACCTTTTGGCATGCATTCGACCATTGGCTGAACGACTTTTTATAAGGTTGATTTAGTTAACTTTAGTTGTCCCTAAAACAGGAAGTATGATGCCTTCCCCAAAGTGTCAATGCGAGTTTGCAGTGTAGGGGTTTAGAATGGTGCGTAATTTGTTGTCTTCAGAATAATAAGATGCCGTTACTCATGCAAAGGTACTTTGAAGAAACTGTACCCAATGTGCTGAAGGGCTGAAGGACTGCTAGTACCACCCGAAGGCGGAGTTGTAATTTGCGTAGCTACATGAGCCCTCAGAGGTAAATGATAAGAGCATGTGTCTACAGGTTTCAGACTCCCAACACCATGCTCTGATTCTATGGTGATCATAAACACAATAAATTTGAAAAGCCAAGAGAACTGCGTGAATGAAAATTTTACTAGAATGTGAGATAGTTGGATGTGTGTCAGGTTATGTCTGCATGCTTATATCCTCAAACATAAGCGCTCCTCTCTAAGTAAAACTAGTTTACTAACTAAACCTTTTGAAATAGATATCTTTTCATGCGCTCTACCAAGGTGAATTATGTCATGAGCCTTTCTGGAAAGTACACTTTGACCACAAATTCTGACGTGAAACTCTTGCTGTGGCTAATTTTATGCAGCACTGATGGCGCTTTGGCAGCATTGCATGCTTGACAGTCTAAATTCGTAAGCTCCGCTATACAAAGGATTGGAAAGCTAAGCTCAGCCGTCGTGATGCACCAAATGATTTTCATGTGCTCCTCGAGGATCATGGGATAAATATTGGTTCACCCTTGTATAATTGAAGGGCTATCATGCTCAGTGTTTGCTTCTAACGGAATCTGCAATGCTTTATGAGCTGTTGAGGGGAAATAAGCATGCTTGTTAGCAGGGTAATCGAGGAAGGGAGCACTCGATCTTCTTTTTATTCTACAAATAGTCACTAGCACTGAACACTGAAAATGGCATGAAAAAGTACACTCTGTCGACTGTTTGAAAATTGAACTCGATTGTCAATGATGGCAATTCTGTTTGGCAGCATGCGTGGCCGGATTGGGGACACGATGCGTCCAGACGCTACAAATACGAGAAATCGGATTTTAAGTGGTAATCTGATTTTGTGAATAATTTGTCTGTCATCTGCTTCTCTAATCATAGGCGAACAATTCAGCTAAGAATGATGACCGAAATGGTAGGTGTTCACTCAAAATGATTGCTTTTACAGTTTGAAAAGCACATTAAATCACCTTGCAGGACAAACATGGAATGCATTCGCTTTCCTCTTCTCAGCTTCTGTCCTCACGCACATCTATCCGAATTATGTTCGAAGCGGAGGGATGCGAAGTCATTAAATCCGCCTGCCTTCATGTAAATCAACAAAAGTCGCACATGCAAGGCCTGATCACCTCCTTCACAACTCTTGTAAAAATTTTTGTCTAGCACTATGTCAATAAAATATCGTGAAATTTTAGAAATTAAGCATCGGTGCATGTAAGAAAGCACAAGACACTGTGCAATCGAAAAAGGTGCTCAAGACAGGCGGTGCAACAGAATGCGTCTGAAAAGTGAACAAAAACTGCGTATGTAGGGACGCACTCTAGTTAATGCCGCGATTTGTGGTGCTGTGACGGTTAACTAGAACTGGCGCAGCTGGTCGTCTGCATCCGTGTGTTACCTAGAAGGCTGGTTAAGCCTTCCTGGTGCGACAAATGATGTAGTATTTGCCGTTCTGTCATATTTGGGTCCCACCTTAGATGCAACAGCAGGAATTTACAAAACCGTCGAGAATCTGCTTGGTTTCGGCGAAATAGTTGCCTCCGGTCAGACTCATTCTTCGCAAGGCTCGTCAGCTACGGACGCTATTGTATGTATCAGCCGCTCCAGTCTCGTGGGGAGTAAGGTGGGATAATGACTGGGCTGCTTATAGCACTACAAACCATCCAAAAGCCCAGTAAATGTGGCATTGCAAACTTTGAATGCAATGATCAAATTTTCCTTCGGTAGTCAATGGGACTGCATTTAACTCGTGGGTGTAGACGTGGATAAATCTCGAGGAGGATTTGACGCGTAAATCAGATAGCTGCCAATGAAAGAAATCACGCTTAATGAATGTCAGGATTTTCTGTAAAAACCAAATAAATTTTAAATATTTTATAGATTGACTTGCCGATAGCACATACTTGCTGTCCACGATTTTGAGGCATTTAGAATGAAGCAAATGCCAAACTTGCTGAAGCGGGCTTCTCATCACAAGCTATTTGATGGCCTTATATGAAGTAATACAACTTAGATTATAGCTTTACGGAGTACGCAAGCATCGTTTAATTTTATTACGGGACAAACCTAAAACGTTCAACTTCGTGTTGTTCTCCGTTATAACAACATTCGAAAATCACAAGGAGTTGATTTTGAACGGCACTGCTCCATGATTTTTTCCTTTCTGACGCCAGTCGTCTGCAATAAGTCTTGTTGATAGTTCAAAAAGTGTAAACGACAGTTAGTCAGCCACTCCAATTGCTAAATGCGGAGAAACAGCCTAAAGTTGGAGGAGAATGAACTAACATTGTCCAGTTTCGTTGGATTCGTCCACCCTTTTTAGTGGTTGGGAGTGCACACACATTCAGTTACCCTTGAGCAAGTTAAAACAATTCCGACTTTTCACTTATCTCTCTAAAGGCACAATTTAGTCAAATTGACACGGATGATTTCCTTGCCACCGAAATTTTTGGCCTCAGCAGAGAGGAGGGAGTATCGCTTGCTCACTTAGTTGATATTTTTAGACAAGTAATGCCAGCAATTTCGTGTCGATCTTTTCCAGGTACTTAACGGCTAGTGTCCTATCAGTTGGCATTAGCTGCTGTAGTTGGTAGAGGTGGACGTAATGCCCAACTCTTCTGTTAGGAATCATCACTGATTCTCCCATCCGTAGCATATATCCTCCTTTTATTGCATTAGGATTTACCACTCAGTAGTAGAAATCGTGGTGGTTGCGTTTTGTGATGGAATTCGCAAACCGCTCTCCCCGCCCCAACATAGTTCGTTGAGACTTTCCTGAAGACAAGGAAGGAAATGATACTAGGGCATTCGGGCTGAGGACTACCAGCAGAGCCCCCATAGCAAGCCACTGCGCTAAAGAGCATAAGCAGTGTTCTACAGTATTTGCGTAACCAAAACACAAATTTAGGCAAACAATCAAAGCTGTACAAGAGATTGGTTGACACTACTGACAATTTAATTAGTAAAATGATTCATTTAATCAAAACACATGTGAATACATTTCGCCCTCATAAGCGGAAAAAAAGAATATTTTTTAAAACGAATTAACCTGTTAAGAGCTTGTCGCTTCCGTATTCTGCAATTCTGACAGAAATGATGTGTCTTCTGTCTCTTCGTAGTTTCAGTGGAACAAATAAAGTGATTTAGTTCTTTATCAAGAGGTACGTCTATTTATTGGGAATGAGACTCAAAATCGTGCCTTGAGAGTAAATTTTTTTTTACACATCTGAGTTTTTGGCGACAGTAATTTTGAATAAGCGAATGACCCTTTGAGATTTACACCAATAGAATTAGGGCAATGCAAACGAATTAAAGGCAAGAATAAATGTGAACCTGATGGGCGACAGGGTTGATGGTTTTGTTTTTTACATCTCAAGTAACAACGCTGATTTCCATTTACTATGCCCTAATGCAGGGCACGACTTTGATGCCCAGAATGGGAAGTGAGGTCGAGGAAAACTTCTTACCAAGAAGGTTTAACCAAAACAGTTCCGGTAGCACTGATCACTACTGCACAAAAACACAAAGAAACAAGATGAGTGACTGAGGGAATCGAGTTGTTGGTCTTTCTTCCCCAAAACATTATCCTTTCATTCCAAGATAGCTGACGTCCTATGTATTCATGCCCTGGTGAAGTAGCGGTTTGGACTGGTATCGACTGCAAAAGTTAGAATAAGGACGAAATATGACAGTAGCTTGTGTTTTAAAAGATTAGGCTACTTTAAATGATTTTTATGCGCTACATTAGCTCCAAAGTGTAGGATAATGTTTACGTGAGGTTGAGCTACAGAAATTTGATGGTCAGAAACTATAAAAAGGTATCTTTGGTCTTTCGCTTGGCGAAGGAAAGCATTAAGTTGATGTAGGCGTCCAAAGAATTAGTAGATTTAGTAAACTCGAACCCAATGTTTGAGGGATACAGATGAATTTGACATAAACTGCTCAAACTTTCGCACTACTACCCTTGCGATGCTTGATTAGAATGACTGATTGCATTACAAACAGGAGAGGGCGGATCAACAACTGCTGCATTACTGGTGAGAATATGGAATTGGCGAACACTTGCTCAAAATGATGCAACTAGGATTAAATTATTTGATATTCACTTGTTTTACCTCAAGCATAACATATTTAACACGCTCAATTTGTGCGCGTAATTTAGCAATCTTTCTATATCACCATTTGAGACGCTATGCAGTAGTTATAATTTTCATTAAATGAGAGAGGCTAAACCCCACTGAATGCAATGCGACGATGATCAGTATGCACCCTTTTCAATTACAACATGTCTGCGGTACGTATTATAACAACGGCGCATTCCTTTGTTTCTCTACACTTTATCATACTGATGATCATTTGAGTAGTATGGCGCCCTGAGAAGGTATAAGGGTAGGGTAGGATGCGTAAGCTCAGGAAACAGAGGGAATGGTGGCCTCGCCTGGCCAGGGCAGTATGGCCACCCAAGTGACCGGAACCGAAGGCAGCAGTCAGAACTAACAAGGTATTACATAGCCACTCTCTCCCTTCCAGCCCCGTCCCCGACGCCCCTCTCGGCAAACCTCCCGTGTCAGCCACCACAACGCAATCAGTGCTGGAAGAAGTACCCACGAGCTAACCGTGCCAGTCAAAGAAATTCTAGTCCAACTGTAGAGATGCTCGACCACAGCGTCACTGATCCCTCTCGGTAGTTCAATTTGACTTGGAGCATCGTCCGATTTGGAAAGTAAATTTAAAGTAAGATGTTCTACTGAGCATTACCGTGCCAATAAGAGATGTTAGAACACCAATCTCCTTAAGCAGATATGTTAGGGAAATCTCCGCAACGAAACGTTTACAGGTGGCTCAGGGCTATTACCGCTTCAGTTGTTAATGGGGGAGATGCCAAAGGTGGGCGTCGTTCTCAGCCCTTCTGCTATTAGATGCCAGAGGTTCTACCATCCGAAGCATATGCACTTTTTTACACCTCTACGGTTCATCACAGGTGGTATGGATCGGGCTAGAAACCCATTAAAATCAGGTTCGCTTTCCGCTGCCACAAATGTAGCCTGAAGAGAATTCCTTGAGGGCAGAAGGAGGCATAATACTAGGGTAGTATATGTATATTCAGAAAATAGAGGGAACGGAGCTGCTAGAATGGCCTGGAGGCCAGCCCACCCGGGTAGGGCAATTTGGCCACCTTAGTAACCGACACCGAAACCGGGAGAGAATTAACAAAGCATTGCAGCAGCCAACTATCTGCGTTTCTTCAGCATAAACGAATCATTCGCGCTCAGGTACTTTGCATTTAAACTCCATAATTCATGATATTCATGTCTGACACCACCATTATGTGCCCGAAAAAGCCCTCCTTAAACAAAGTATGTGTACATTTTGCACTGACACTTTGGCACGTATTTTGCCCTAAATTTGGGAAGGTAAAGAGCCTATTAACGTGGTAATGATGCGTCAAAATAGTTTGCATTCAATTTGTCCAAAGACGCTGCGTTGAGTTTTCGGTAAGCCACAGAATATGATTACAGCCTTGGTTACCAAGCCGTTAATTTCTAGGTCTCCCTGGTATCCACAGAGCCACTAATTGGGACTAATTTTGTTTTTTTACCTTACAGAAAGTACTGAAATGTAATAGATCTGCACAACGCATTTATCCTTATCTAGGGCACACCTCTCATCCCAGTTGGACGTTTTGTGCGGTATAATGCAGAAATGCAAATCTTTGTAGAAGTCCTTTATGAACCAGCCAAATGGGCAACCAAAGCCCTTACAATTGTGGCTTTTTATTAATGAGTCTACATGATTCCGCTACAAAAGAATGTGCTCAACTATCTTAGGCGCATAGGCAAGGCAGAATACAGAACAGCGTAAAAAAAAACAACTGAATAATCCTGTAATAATTATGTTTTTTAAATGTACCTTAGTAGGCGAGAGGTGAGAGGACAATTTCAACCCGGACATGGACGCAAGTGGTTCCTCTCCCGAGCCTGAGGCACCTCTGTTTGACTGGTTGGTGTTGGCCAAGTCCTCCCTTGTTTTGTACGTACTTCGATGACCGCCATCCCGTCTGACAGGACTGTATGCTCCAGAAAAATGACCCAACTGTGGAGGAATTGGCATTTCTTTGGATTCAAGGTCAAGCCTACATCTCGCAGACGATCTAGCACTGGTTTAATCTTGGCGTTGTGCTTAAGAATGTCTTTATCAAAGGCAAGGGTGTCATCGAGGTAGATTATGCAGTGTTTTGGAAAAAGCCCATTTAGTACAGTTTGCATCAGGCGTTGGAAGGCGGCTGCAGCGTTACAGACTCCAAAAGACACTGTCTGGAATTCATAAAGCCCGTTTGGCACTATGAAAGCCACCTTCTCTTCGTCTGTTTCCGCTACTTCTACTTGTAAGTATCCGGATTGTACAGTGTGGGAAACCACTCTAATCCATGCAGGGAATCCAATGAGTCGTTAATACGAGGTAAGGGGAACGCGTCTTTCTTAGTTACGACTTTCAGCTTCCTGTGGTCGATGCACAGCCGTAGACTACCGTCACTTTTCTTTACCAGTGCGATTGGGGAGGCCCAGGATGACTTGAATGGCTTTATAACCTCATCCTTGATCATCTCTTCCACTCCGCTGTTAAAAGGCTGGATTCTCCTAGAAATCTTCATTATGGGCACAGGAGAAATCCACAGTATGGGTAGTGTTTACAACGGAGGTGCCTTGGACTCGGGAGAGGAACTACGTGCGTCCACATCCAGGTTAACATTGTCGTTCCGCCTCTCACCTACAAAGTATATTTAAAGAACATAAGTATTACCAAACTCATCGGGAACATTTACTTAAAAATTAGTCTGCCACGTTTGAGGAGCTCTTCTTGCGCACGCACGAGAAAAAATTTTGCCGCGCATTTACAAAGGATACGAACAAATTTATTCATCATGGTTCTTAATGAATTTGCAACTTAACGCGACTTGCAACTGGAGGATAATGCAATGCTTTGGTTGTTCGGACTGCCACTATCGGTCCGTGCTAGCGGCCCCAATCCCTCTGTTTACAGAATACATATATTCTGCCTTAGTACTGTGTCTTCTTTTGCCTTTAAGGAAGTCTAGGCACGCTACATTTGTGGCAGAGGACCGACAATGAAATCGGCAGTGAGAACAAACAAGGTATTACAATTGTCATCTCGATGAAAACCGCTCGAGCTTTGGGTATCTGCTTTGACATTAACCCTCACATTGGTCCTACTCCCCATTCTACGGCTTCTTTAATGAATTTTGCCACTTGTACCTTTGCATCAAATTAGAAGCTATCAAGCAGCAATCACATTAGTGGAAACGGTGATTCAGTATGGTGATACAGCAACGTCGAATGGTCCCGGTGACAAAATATTGAGGAAAAATGCTAAGAATGGGTTCAAAAGAGTCCATCACTAAAAGGAACCTAGGTATATCACTACATTACGTTGTTGCAATCACCGTGCCTAAGCTTTCAGAATGAATTAGTGTTCGTAAATGTTGTGAGAATATCGGGAAATCTCATTCAACCATTTGCTGATGCTAAAGACGTAGTTCAAAAATGCGCCATGGAGACTCTTTAACAAATAGTCTGGCTATGCTTTTATTGCAGACCATAGACTTACCCTCCATTCGTGCTTGAATTGCGACATTCACGTATAAAGTGCTGAAGACAGACTTCATGAGATGCTGCATAATAATCCTTCGCAAAGAATCCAAGCGATCCGAACCCACTCGCCAATGACGCAGCGTGCAATAAAGCGCAGCTACAAAAGGACCAAGGTTCTAAATTCGGATAACGCAACCAAGTCCAGTCACATAAATGGAAAGCGGAAGACTCCAACATTGCAGGGTAGATGCCAACATTTCCCTTTGGAAGGAAATTAATAACATCGAGTTGTGCATTTCCTCCCAGCGTAATAAGGTCAAATAAAAGGCTGATTCTCCGAACAGGACCTGAGTGTCAGTAAAATCCCTACTAAAGAAAGCCAAAGACGACACCCAAATAGCAGGTGCAGAAGCACGATCTGATACGTTGGCAACCATGGTCTGTCTGTCTGTCTATCGAACAGAAAACGCCAGCACGACGTCCCATTCATTGCATTGCTTAAATAATCACAACAATTCGATTATTGCTCACAAATCATGAAATATATTTATTGTCCATCAACTTTAATTCCTTAAAATAAAAAAAATGTCGTGCAAGCCATAATTTCCAACAGCCTCAATTACCATAAGCCGCTAAGATGCACATGCCACACAAACGTGTAACGTGACGGTCAAATAGGTGCGACCGTAAAACTTTGTCCTGACCGCCGCCTTTGGTTTCGGTCCCTTGGGTGGCCATGTTACCCTAGCAGGGTAGACTGGCCTCCAGGCCACGCCAGCAGTCCCCTTCCCTCTGCTTGCCGAACATACATTCTGCCCTAGTATTATGCGTTTTTTGTCTTCAAGGAAGTCCCAGGAAGCTACAGTGATGAGCAGTGTAAAAGTCGCTTCCTAGCACCAAAACTTCAATCAGGAGGGTCAAGATCATGAAGGCGAAAATCAACCAAACTAGTAAGATAGTAAGTTCATTGTCAAGTCAAACCAAGTTGATAATAAAAATGGAAATCGGACATGCATTTCCACCTTTTTAAGCAGTGACTGCGCCAGTGCGTCCCGTAACAAGAAGAATTGAATCACAACGCTGAATACTACTGATGGAGGATACGACTTTGTTGGAAAGATTTACATCCTCCAAATGCGGCACGCAGATAAGCACGAGTTCTAATTTCGAAGGACAGACAGTGCACAGTGAGTGGCCACCAGGGAAACGATGCAAGCCCCAATCCCCACTGAAGTTCGACTTATCCTGAGGCGTTTCAAAGCCACCTAATAGACTGATTGTAAGTTGTTTGGATTGGGCGAGTTTGGCTACATTTTGCAAACGTAAACGCGTTAAAAAACACCATGATCCCAACAGAATGAGAAATTCAGACATCAAAAGAAACGAATACGAATAAATTCAAACAACGAGGATAAAACGTAACTTACCTTTGGCTGTTAATACTTTCCCATTTCGTACCGTAAAAATATAGACTTCCCGGTTCTTCCAACATATTTATCGACTAACTCTGAATCAACACATAAAACCGCAAAATCAGACGCATGTCATTGGGAATAAAGTAACGGAACCCGCTCCCGCACCAGGCGCCGAACCAGCGTGCCAGTTGCTCATACACATGCACCAGCAGGCAGCATCATCAACATAGTTTGTAAAGACCTCATGTTAAAAAGGAAGGTCATCGCGCGATAGCCATGATAACGCTAGTGCTGCATGGGATCCAACGTTATAGTGTGTTTTTTCCAAGATACCTGCTAAGCAGTAGTTTGCGTAAATTTATAATATTGAACAATGCTTTAAGCTAGTCAATCTGACTTGTTATGCTCAAGGTTATTGGCTGCTATGCCGTTTTTTCTTATATGGGTGGTGAGACCATTGCTCGTATGGCCTGCGTTGCGGTAGAAGATGCCTCTCATGTCAAAGAATGCAGACCCTGATAAACACTGGAAACTGCTATTTGCTACCGACTTTTCAGATCTCGAACTTGATAAGAATCTGTCTGGTCCTAATGTAACATCGCTCAACAAGTGGACGCACTAACCAACAGTGCTAAATACGATTCTCGTCTTTGCTGGTGGTTCGCACATTAATCGGGTAAGAATAGATTGCGATTCGTGTGTTACTGCCATGCATTTTGTGCACTAACGGACCCAATGTACATGCTTTCGTCCTTTTTCCCCAAGTCTTCTCACGGTTAATGCGTGATAGAAATTGCTTTACTCGAGTTACTGTAATGTTTGTGTTGGTGAGCTATATCGTGCTGTTGGACCTTTTGTATTCTGACTACTCATTGGATTCTACACTGCTAGTTAAAACTTCAGGCCTGGGTTATGCATTGGCCTATTCTTGGTGAAATGCGTAAAACAAGGTCCTAATGACAATTCAATCGTAAGTTCGGCTCCGACAAGAGTTGGTGCTTCTATTCGCTTTGGAAGCGAAAGAATGGCTACTCAAAGACCTCAAACTGTCAGCTTGAAGAGTTGTAGCAGACTTTTGTGCATAAATTGCGATTAAGTCATGCAAAGTTCCAGGTGCAACTTCGATCGAATTTGTCTGAATGGATTCTTGGTTTTGTAATTAGAAACAAGCTACAGGCAATACTTGCGGTCGCATGTAAAAATATACTGGAGAATCGTAAGATGGTTAGCAGCAAAAGAGCATGTTTTAAATGGTCGACCGCTTAAACTCATAAGTGCATGATTTTTATCAGTTTGCATACGATGTGAACGCTGTTGTCTACCGGGTACTTTTGTGGACCTGGTATTTGTCTCATTAAAGTGTTTGGCATGTGCACTGTACTGATAAGGATAATGTGGACTTAGTAGAAGGTGTGTATAGTTGCGGAATTTTACTTTCTCTATCGTACGTTTTTTTTAAGGTTTTGAAGAGGTTGAAGTAACCAGTGAGCCATTATTCTTGGTCGTATGCAAGTCTGGTGAAGTTCAACAGGCGCGGACCACACGAAGTGTGCTTGAGAAGCAGAGACGTGTGTTGGAGGGTGTGAGCGGACATCTGGAAGGTAACAGATGGAATGTGCAACGCGATGAAAAAAGAGCAAACTGGTGAATTGGCAAGTTGGTTGGTTCTGCGACACCATGTAGAACTATTCGAATGAGCCTTTTACTTCTACTTGCCGTTTGAGTTTTTTCCAAATTCAGATCTGTGGTTGTGGGATTTATTTGTATGTTTTTCAACGACCGTTTGCAAGTTGGTGGCGGGGAAGACATCGGTGAGGAGGTGGTGGGTGGGTGGATGTGCTAGTACATTTCTGACTGGTAGCGATTTCAGAGACCGATTGCTCTTTCGAGAGTGTGGTCGTGAGACTGTGTGCTAACGGGAGTTTGACATTTTCGTAAACTCTCGGTGTTGGAGTAGCAGATGCTCGCTGGAACGTTTGTCTATTTTGATAGTCCTGGTCAACTGATGCAGTATTGGCCTCTACACTGCAGCTGCTCCATTTCGCAGTGCTGTTGTTGACTTGCGTGGTATGCTGATTATCTCAACAAAAGCGTGGGATGCAAATCGTGGTGGTTGTGGCGGTAATTAGGCGTGGTTTTTTTTTTGGATGTTTGAGAAAGGGCCGTGTTGTTGTTGTTGAGGTATGGTGTGACATAACCCTTGATGTGGTTTAATGGATTGGTGGGCTCACTGAGAATGACAGGGGGGTTGTCGTTTTTAAAGGAAGAACATCACTCGTCACTCAATACGGTAGATTAAGAGGATGTCCCTTTATTCAATAAAAGCACTACAAAATTAAGGATGGGTGGACGAATTTGAACAGAGATGCAAGGGGCGATAAAACAGTGGTGCCGGACATTATTGCCTTCCCTGTCGTCTAGCTTATCAGGTAGTTGAAGAAGCTAGTTTGAATCGTAAGTTGTGGGTATTTGTGGCGTAAATCCATGTGTCCTTGGGTGCCCGTCACTCACCCTTTGCCCTGTGCTACAACCATATTTTGAAGCCTCAAATCACGAGATGTCAGCTAAATCTAATGGCTGTAAGGCGATTTGGGCATTAAGACCCTGTTGGAACCTACAGTTCTTACAGTCTGAAAAGTAAGTTTTTCTTTGCTCCCTTTTGTCCAATAGATATGTGTGTATTAAACCCAGTAGTGAATTTGTGTGCACGGGTGTGGTTATGTGACAAACAATAAATTAGAATTAATATCAAGTTAACAGTGAAATGAATAACATGTACATAATCAACATTCAATTCGTAAGTTTTCACCAAATTTTTTGGACAGGAAACTCCTAAATGTGAATGCCGAACAATGTCTTGCCAATTGTTTTGCCATCTCGGATTTTTATAACCACAAAAGCAAATGAAATTCGTTGTACATCTAGTAGTTAGTATAAAAAGTGGACAATTAAATCGACACTAAAATTGATCTCCATCATATGTGAGAATTACGTTGTGACGAATTGGATCATAATTCACTGGTATCTCGGTCGTTGATAGCCACCACTGATGAAGGGGCATTGTGTTTTCCATTGGAAGCATAATCTCTAACGCCACTTGGAAGCTGAATTGCGGAATAAACGTGCCCAAATATAAGCTTTACCAGGGAAGCTCGTCTACTGATGTAGCGTCCCGAGGCTCCCTTTAAGGTAAAAGAAGGCGCGGTACTAGGGCAGAATAGGTATATTCTGGAAACAGAGGGCTTGGGGGCTGTTGGCACGGCCCGGAGGCCGACCAACCGGCTCAGTACAATATGGCCACCCAAGTGACCGAAACCGGCAGTTCAAACCAACAAAGCATTACAACTGAAAACTGTAAAAAAATGAAAACAAACGATCGCTCCATCGGCGTGTGACCAAGTGTCTGGACGTTGGAATCACTTCACATTCACATCAGTCCAGAAATATTGGCTTACCAGTGGGTGCGGCAGAGGTCACGCATTGACCCACACTCACATGCCTCTGCACATCGCGAATAAATCTTTGTTTCAAGCCAACCAAGACATATTCATTCACATGAAGAACAAAAGTGTGTGACTATGTTTAAGAAGTAGCAGTTAATCTCATCGTCATGGAGATACTCTAGGGCGCCTCATGCGTAATCGTTAGTCTAGGAACTCACGAATGTACGTGTTGCAAATAAAGCCCTTGTGCCATGTGGCCTGAATTTGAGTAATGCGTTTAAATGAAATTATTTAAGTGTGAAATTGAAAAGAACGACATAAACTTACTCCAAGTGGTAAGATTGCAGTCCCCACCCAGCGATTCAATGAGACTGGAGCCATTCAGAGCCTGCCCCATTAGGTTGATAAGGTACTTCCACGAGGCATTTTTTTTCACATCTGCTGCGTTTTTAGAGCACTGTCATCACCCTACTTCACTTCAATCTCTTGGTTCTGTGGTACGAGCTTGGTATTTGCACCAAATCACGCCGCTATGCCCTTCAAAGCATCCACCAACTACTGGAAGGAGCGCAAATCACCCTGAATGCAGTAATGATACTAGTACTATGGCTACTTCGTGTACCCTCTATCGGCAATTTGGAATCTCTGGTGAAAATTTTGACATCTTGAATGAAGTGGTGATTCAATAGTGGTGAAATAGTCCAAGTTTGTTGCCATTTCTTCACCGACAACCCCCTTCCCTCTTGATCGTGTAAACAATGGGAAAAGTAGGCGTTGCAGTTGTCCACTAGTTACCAAATTTTGGATAAGAAAAGACTTTCCAAAATAGCCCTCAATTTTTTACGATGTGATTTAAATAGAAGTGTTTAAGTGTCGTCCCATCTGCTGAAGCCGATGCATCAACACTCTTCCTAAACGATACCTTGTTCACCTGAGAAGCTCTTAAGCGGTAGGAATGAAGCATGTAAATGCATCCATGATATCAATTACCTGCAAATACGAAAAAATTTTTAAGTGTCGGAGCGAATTTTTATGTGATTGTACCTTGAAGCACCACCATCGAAGTCGGTCTGAAGACCTGATCCCACCAACAGCAAAAAGTTAACTTCGGAGTCGAAGGCACTTTGCACTGACCTACTAGCATATAAGCTTAATGTTTTAAATATATTTGATAAGAAAGCATGCTAGAAGTAAAGATATCTTAACAATAAAAGAAATTCAAAGAATTCCTCACTTTTTCTCCCGCATTTACCACGATTTGAAGATGGAAATTTTTGAATACGAGTGGTCGTTGTAGATTTAAAATGAAACCTACCCAAAGAGGTTGTGCAAAGCAATCAAAAATAAGCTAGAAAGGTCTTTTAGTATTTTTCTGGTGGAGCTTTTCATCTTGCAAGCATTTGTGCCAGTTTTGCTGTTTAGCTTGACACTTGCAGGTAGATCATGTGCGCACGTGGAGAACCAATAGAATGAGCGGATTTGACAGGTCAACAAAACGGTTCCCAACGTTTCGGCATAACCCTATTATCCGCCAAACATGATGTGCCAGCAAATCAAGTTAATAACTCTCCATTACTGGATCGTTATTTTTTGAGGTAGTCGTAAGGCTGCGTCAAGTTAAAGCTCCATTGAATACACATATAGCTCTATCACTCTCTTTCACTGTACCTGCACTGCTTCCACCCTGTCTCTGTGCCATTCCCTTGAATATAGCCATATTACTGGATCAGTGCTGCTGGTGCATGATGGGCCTCAGTGTTCTCCTTGTGACATTCAAAACAGCAATGCTTCGTGTGGCATTTATCTGCAGAAGGTGGAGCAGAACTTCTTGCCATTTGGCAGGAGGAGCAGCACAACTTCAGCAAAGGAGGACTTTATTGGCACATAATGCGTCTGTATTTTAATCCATTTTTCCACAAAATATTTTAAAATATACATGTACCTGTTCTTGATTAACTTCACTAACACACATTTGAGAGTCAATGCATACTTTCACATTCATTTTTACCACTACAATGGGTATTTTAGCTACAAAAAGGAAGTTTCGCTATTTCACCAAAAAGTTGCTATTAACTGTGACTTGTGTGACCTTCTCGTACTTTCTTTCTACCGCTCTCGTCTGTCGCGTTGAATTAGATGACACCGTCCGAGCTAAGCGAGGTGTCCACAGAAGTTTGCAGCACTGTCAGCAATCGGAGGCGAATTTTACGTAACCAGTACACCTTCCGTCTCACTCACATGCACTTCACCTCCTCTACTCCTTTCCAAGCCTCTCTTCCCTCACTCTCTCCATCATCATCAACAGCCCACTCATTGTCAGGAGCAGCATCTTCATTTGCTCTCTAACCACTACTGCAATTACTTGTCTCAAATGCCTTGCGCAACATCTCCCTGAATGCATTCTTTCCATTCAAAGGATTTCAGCAGCACTTGGGTTGATGATATCAGGGTGACAAACCTAAGATGGCGAAGATTATCCCTGACGAATCCGGGTTTCACGAAAAATTGCACTTCAAAGGGCACTCGCTGCTTCAAACTGAAGCAAAGTATGTAAGCATAGATTAATTTACCCAGACTAATTCCAAAATTAGGCCCTATTAAGCGCTTGATGGAGAATGATTTCGTGGACACTTTGAATATCTGCTTTCCAAAGAAGAGCTATTCCTTTTGGATGTTTATTAGGAGATAATTGCTATAAGACTGTGAAAATAATGTTACAAGACGCACCGTCGCCGTTCAAATTCGCTAATTAAAGCGAAGAAAATATCAGAACAATTGACATGGTCTCCGATGGGAGAAATTTCCGAAAACATGCCATCCAAACTCTGAAATGTAAGATTCAGCTTGTACTGCACCATTCCCAGCCAAATGTCATCAACGACCGTGGGTTTGGTGAAATGCATTGCCAGTGCTATGTCGTTCACGTGGCAGTAGCTCCACATACTGTAGATGCCCATATACTCGGGCATATGCATTGGCCAGGGGATTTCGCGCTTCGAGAAAGCCCACCGCGAACTAGTGCTACTGGGCCGGAGGACTGGATTCACATCGATAACGTAACCATGATACAGGTTTTCTCGCGATTCTGGTGTTGAGTTGCGAACGAAGTTGACTAACTTGTTAGTATTTACGGCATAGTCGTCGTCAAGAAAGACGAAAATGGGTTTGTAGGGTCGACAAAATCGAGCAGCCCATTGGAATGTGTGGAAGAGCTTTAGCGACAAGTTGTAGTAGGAGTCCTCGTAGTCACCAATAAGTAAGTCGTCGTGATCGTACATTTCTTTCAACAGCATTCTTTTTGTCCTCATTGGAAAATGTGTATGTCCCATCAGCTTTTTTCCTGCTCTATTACGGAGGGTTACATTAAATCCGTCCCGTTGAAACACATTGGTTAGCACAGATCGTGGCAATCCAATTGAGAAGATGAGGTGGATGTTGACATCAGTGTAGGCTAGATGGTATAGCTTGCGCAGATGACTCCTCTCCTCAAAATTGTAGACGCCTGACTTGTAAACAATTACCACATTCGGACGGAGCAACCCACCACTGAGCCCAGTTTTGGCCTGCACAGGTGTTAGAGGCGAGCAGACATTGGTGGGAACATGGAGAAATTTGATCCGTGGATTGAAGATGGGAGGCTGAAATAAGAATATGAGGTCAAGGGAGAGGGATTATAATGCTATGAAAAGAATGGCAAAAGGCATGAATGCATGCAAACTCACATCTATATAACTTAAGCACATTGTAAAAGAGGGCTAGTTTACGCTATTAAATGTATATTTACCTCTGAAATCGGTTTGCCTTTGAAGAGTGATTGGAGTGTCTCCCTTATTTCTATCGACTGAGGATAGAGTAGGTAGACTCCATGATCGAAATTCTTCAACCACTCGGAGTCCGGAATGCTTACCAAATCCTCAAACCTTAGGCGTCTATTGCTTCCGTTTGCTCGGATTTTTGACTCCTCAATTGTGGCATTTGCAGTCCCTAAGCCGGGTTTCAAATGTGCTCTTTTATAGCACAGATGTAGCTCATATTGGCCTGCTGCGTTCGCCAATATACTGTCATTCCATTCACAATAAGTGTTGTACGAGGCTGGACGAATTATCCAGTCCTCTTTGGTCCCAATTTTAAAGTAAATGTTATAGACGTTGGGAAGGTAGATTGCAAAAGTGCAGAGAATGATGATGAATAGTGCAATTTTACAACTTACAGAAGGGTAAGAAGAAGCAAGTTGCATCATTGATGATTTATCTGAGCTGATTGGTTTAGCTGTGTGTGCTTTATATACAATTGCTCCCTATCATGGGGCCTCCCTACGTGCTCAATTGGATCCCACACTTCACTATGATAGGATGTTGTATCAGCAATGCCCCACACTCGAGTAATTGCCTTCTCCTCCCAATGCTATCTCTCGATGTGTTGGTGGTGTGCAATTCCTTACTTCGATTTCTCTGCCTTTACTCACGCACTCCTGTTGCCTAGACAATAGTAGATTTGATGCAGCTTTGAAGTAAATAAAGAATAAAACAGTCACAAAATTTACACAAATAGGCATGTTTTAGGGTGTAGTCAATGAATGGACCAATCTTGCTGATAAGCAGAATGTAGAACTTAAAAACTGCGGCAGATCGTACCACCGGTTGCATGGGAGTGAATATATTTACTGTCCCCTATCATCACTGCCTATTGGAGCTCGCAGGATGCAACCGCTTCATACATTCTTAGTGATGTGTCTACTGGTGAGAATTACCCACAATGTGTGCTTTTACAAGGGTAGGCAGAGTGGAAAACTTTGCAATCAGTTTAAAAAGTTGGTGAAAATTGGCCGCTCAACTAAATATGCAACAGATGGTAGATGCAACGGTTATCAGATCAGAAGTTCTTCAATGAGTACTAATAGTTGTCTTTCCCTTGCAGAGCCGTAGATGAAATTAAGATTGCATTAAATAACCTTTAAGGCGAACTCTCCGACTCCAGGTGTTTGATCCCTGTTTACTGCCAGTTGCACACACAAAAAACAAAGCCTGTAACAACTTACCCGACACAACCTCAAAAATGAAGGGTAGACGCTCACCTCGACTCAGATTAGATCCAAATGGATTGGTGCAAATTTTATCAGGCTCTATCCAATCCGCCAGTCACGGCCTTGGAGTCAACACATGCAACACGACCGTAGTGGAGAAAATTGACACATAAGGCAATTAAAATCACCCGTCACTTACCAGACAACAATCCCAACAAGATCCGCCTAGAAGGCACTAATTGTTGAGAGTACACTCCGCCTAGGTGATGTAAGCCTGCAGGCCGATTTATTATTCCCGGTTTGGTGTGGACTCACACAATATTTAAGCGACCGATTTCTCGTTCACTTTTGTCCTTCACTCCATTCCTCTTTCTTTTGCCTCTTTCCCAATCTCCCAATCTTCAGAGGCCCAAGGGAAGGCTTTCCAAGCCTCGCAGAGAACACTAAGCTGCTATTAACTTTAGATGATTTTTTGCCTTTCCACGTTCATTTCACCCTTAAGCAGGATAACCTGTCTTTTTCTCTGTATTTTATCCAAACATCAATGCTTTTTTCCCAGTTTTATGCGTTAAAAGGGACTTTAAAGTTCTTTAATTGCATAAGAAATTAATCAGACTAGCTAGTGATGGTCCTGTCCTTTTCTATCAATGAAAGCGAATAGGATGTACTTTCAACAAGCTTGACAAAGACCATTGCATCGGTAATCAGATGCACTAGGAGACAGTACCCTCAGCGATTCCGGTACTAAATCCATTTTGTAAATCAAGTTTTAAGTTACTATGGACTATGATCAATTGATGTATCCCTATCGAACCTTTCCCGGCTTTCAAGAACTATTTGCTCCTTGTTGTTCATCAGGGCAATTCCGTGATCGTTTTCCATAATAAAAAGGCACATAAATGCTTCAAAATGGAAAATTTCGTGTACAGAATATCGTTTTATTGAGTTAGAAGGATTGAATGCATAAACTGAACTTTGTGACACAAGGTACAGAATGACCTACGTAAAAGGATTAACTGAACACCTACGCCGAACCTCAATTTATTTACAAGGACCGCATTGCTGAATTTGGTTTTGTGGTGGGAGGTACATCCTCTGATGTCTCTCCGCAAATCTCAAATGGAATAATTTACAGTAGGATAGCTGATTTCACCACAGATTGTGATGCGATTTATCGCTAAAATCTTCTGCCTCGTGTCTACGTCTCGACTGGAATCTGGATGCAATTACAGCTTCGACCATTCATTTTGAGGTTTGGATTCATCCTCGTTTATCCCTTAAATTGAGATTGCATGTTTATACCAGGTAATCTAGTCCAACCGCGATTGATTAACCCTGGTAGTGAGCAATCCAAGTACAATTGGGGTGGCATTTCCTGCCTTTGAAACACCTCTAAAAATCGCATGCGATCGTGCGCTTCCCCCAAACCTTGGTTAAATGTCAGCCGTGGACTCAGTGGTGCTCCTGACGATTCAAGGCATCATCCCGATGGAGATATCATTTTATCGGTCATTATTGGAGTAATACATCGGACTTTGCAATAATTTTTTTAAAATCTTCTAGTCTAATACCACATGGTCGGGCATATCATGAGATGTATAGAGTACTCAAACTACTGCTGCAGGAGTACCAGTGCTTCCTTTCTCTAAGGAATCATTTATAATAGCCATACACAGGCTACTGCCATTTTTGTTACTACGTGAGTAAATTGAGTGGACCGAGTGCTGACAGTTTCGCATACAACTTGACAAGGATGAAACGGTTGCCTGTCACAAGATGTTGGGTGTTTCAATTGCAACCCATGACTGAAAATTGTCCGTGTGGTTTCCAGCATAGCTCGCTGCAATATTCTCATACACTCTGCAAGACCGCATGCAATGCAGTTAGTAGAGACTGCTATAAAGCATCAATCTGTCTAAAGTCTTTACCATAGTCTATGCTGTTTTCATATCCTCCTCATTTTCAATCCACTTAATGCTAAAGCTCCGCTGAACCTGATCAGTGGCATCAATTCATGTTGCTAAACGGTAAAAGGAATTACGGTGCTTACTCTCTACATAACCTCAGCATTTTGCTGTAAGTGTATCGCTTTGATTCCTCATCGCAGTCATCTTATACATTCTTACTTAAAACTGCTTCTTACGAGGAACTGGTCGCAATAAATGCATATAGGGCCAATATTCTATCTATGGCTTTAGAGTACCCCGGTCACATGGCAGAAAACTATGAAAGCGGCTTCAGTTAGGTGGAGAAAAGGGAGAAGCAGAACTGAAAAACAGGCGGCATGAGAGAATACATGAAAGGAATGATATCTCTATTCCGTATTACCATCACAGTGATTGAATTGCGGTATGTTGAGGTGGCCCACATTATAAAACACACATTTACGCTAACTGACCTTTCCACTTTATCAAAATTCACCTATAGTCTGACATTTTTTGCCAATTTAGGAGAGCTTATCTTGCAATAGCCTAGCATTGTGCCAAATTAGTTGACTTGACGTACACTCACGTCTGTACCTTCTATACTTCCTGTTTTTTAGGAGCTATGAAGTCCCATCATCCCAGTTTTAGACCCGTTCATAAGAGGGACAGTAAAAAGAGCAGTGTAGATACCTTGTGTGTGTCTGATACTAGCGTGCATCGTAAGTGTCGCTGATAAGATCCGAAACCAGGTTGCTTTAAGATACCACCCACTAGAGTGGTTAATCAGGTTGTGCTCCAGTTCTGATCTTCATTCGTTTCTCTTCAACTATGCCATTTTTGGAGGACAGCATGTCATTCTCCCCATCAAATGGTCCAAAATAGGTGCAAGTAAGTTGACAACACAAACTTGAGACTAGAAATAGTGCGCAAGCCAGGAGCATAATTTTGGTAACATCACATCTACTATGACTAGAGCATGATTTAAAAGGCAGGCGGACCAGTAGTAGTGAATTGTATGTGGTCGCAGAATGAGGTGTTGTTCTGATGGTGTGGAAAACATCCTTTCAAATAATGGGCTCACAATACAAACCTCTGCTACAACAATATAAACAAGGGGCGAGAAATTTTAGTGAGTCTCCTGTTTTAACTAATGGGATTCAATTAAAAGGTCTAACAAGACAACCACACAGTTAAGCATGATTCAAGTTACGATTACAGCAAACCCCACTTGATTCGAAAGACCTCTCGTCCGTGAAATGATCTTGTAGGCATTCTATTTTATTCGTTCATGATGACATGATCCAAAAGGCAACCAACCGATCAACTGCAAGCTTATAGTTAGCGTCAAGTACCATAGACTTTTCATTCGTAGAAGGCTGACTTATTCCAAAGCTAGGACAAATGGTTCGACATCTCTAGAGATGTCTGCGCTGCATGTATTTGTCAGAGGGACCAGCATAATGCCAAATTCCTTAATATAATATTCACTCTAATGGGTACTGATACATTTGGAACTCGAGGTGATATGTTTATGAAGTCCTTCTCAGTCAGGATTAAGAATGAGGTCTTAGCACGTCCAGTAGAGTGGATAAATGCAGTACCAAATCTATCGTAGCACACTTTGATTGACATGCTGTTGCTACAGTTCAAATAACCTCGAAAGTTCGGTGTTATACGAGTAAACGATATCGCATCTTCTGTTTTCAGAGAAGAATGTGACAACTTTGTCCAAAACCTAGCATTAAAACGTTAATTGTGCTCAATTTGATGTTTTTGGGATGACAATTGATGCAGCGGTCGACTACCGTCACTCTGGGCCATTAGGCTTGCTAATCACACTTGTCCACGCTCGTCCATAGCCCTGAGTACCCGGTCCAGAGTATCACTAGTCTTCACGCGCAATGGTGAAGTGGTCATTTAATGGGAGCTAAGGAACTATTTCAGGGACGTTGTCAACGAAGAAGAGGGAGAAGTGTACACAAACATCCACGTTGTGGTGATCACTCAGAAAGTGGTGTTTGATCAACGAAGCGAAGAGCAGCCTTCCCAGTTAACATTGCTCGAATTTGGCTTTATTCTCGAGTCGCTCAGTGAAGATATATCTCTTCACTAAGATCCATTTAATTGATTGGTTGCTTTGAAGGGAATGCTCAAGCGATTTGACGCATAATTTTGGGAAAAAAGGAAAGCAACAGACCCACCAGTCTGCCACTTGATAATCCAAGAGAAGACTAGGCGTATCAGTTAGTGTTGTTCTGACTCCCATCATTTCCTCCCCCCTCCAAAAAGCTTTCATATTGTAGGTCGTGCCCTATTAATCTTAACAGTTCCATTCACAGGCCGCTTTATTTGCGCTTTTGTTGCCACTAAAGATCCATACAGAGCTTCCGAGTACCATAAGAACTTATATGGGTACAGTTAAAATATTAGCATTGTCATCAATGTAAGAAAGCGATTGGGGAGGCATGATTATGAGCCAATTGTGGCTGGAGGCATTAATCATACCCGACTGACGTCCTCATCATCTCTACTGGTGTCTCAGCTACATATTCATTTGTCTGCATCCTCCGCCTCCTCTCTCGTCCTCCTCTGTTTCAATTTACCGTTTGGGGAGGAAAAGGGGGGCAGGATCAGGTCGAGGTAGGCGAATTTGCACCTATATCGAGTCGTTTTCCTCTCTTCCTTGGCCAAAATCAAATTGGTGACCTCTAGTCATTTAAACAGACCAATCAGCTCTATTCTCTCCTCTCCTGAGTCACGGAACCTTGCCATTGTCTACCTAGTCAGTTTTTTCCCCAGTTGGCAGGCCTTTTCACTGACCCATTGACAAATGCTCAAGATTACATACTGGCTGTGGGAAAGTTTTTTTTACTTAATTGTGCTAGAATTACTTACAAAACTGCCACCTGATAGATGTGCTTGCATTCCTTGATGATTGTGAATCCATTTCGAAAGAGAGCAAAACTCCACTTATGTTCTTCCATTATCTGTTTCCTAGTTGACAACCTTCCATCTGGCTTGGACAGCTTGCCACTATTAGGCCCCATCACACTTACCTCCTGGTCAATTTGACGTCGAGCAAGAGTACCTCCCATGTTCCAACTTGTTTTGTTCATTTGTCTTCCCAGCCCCTTGCATATGGATATTTTTTCGGAGTCAGTACCAGTGCATGGATGAGACCACGTCCAAGTTACTTGTGGGGCTATTGGGGCCTTTCGACCAATACTTTCTGTAGTCAAACATCATCATGCTCCATTGCGAGAACCACGATAGGCATCTACTTAGAGTGTCTATTGCACAGAGAATTTCTTCACCAGTGTGAGATACTCCCGCTGAAAGATAGTCAGACTTCCTATTCACCTATCTGAGGCAATCTCAGAGGAGCAACGCTGTAAACCTTCCTCAAAGACATTACCAAGGTAGTGATAGCCTTCTCCTTGCTCTAATCACTCTCCTCTGCTCCCATGCGCAGCATTACTACCAAAGAAGCGAAGAATCACGTTCTTGAAATTGACCAGGTTTCAAACCGACTCATTATGATAATTAGTGCCTTGTAGAAGTCAACTATGGTCGTGTTTAAAAATTGGCTTCTGAAATAACTTAACCAGCGAGCATCATTTAGCACAGCAACAAGTAGTGACGCATTGACTACAGCCACCGCCATGAAAGGTGGCTCATGGTAAATTGTGTATACTCCATGTACAGATTTCACAATGTCTAGGAGCACTCTTTAAGTAGGTTCTGCTCAAAGGCCGATATGGCTTCAGCGCAACGCGATTTCTTTCGTCACGTCAATGTTTTCGAAGTTTAACTACCACAGCCCGACTGGCCATAGTCACTTTAACAGAGCACAATCAGGATTCGTACAGTTACTTGACATCAAATCGTTGGTACATCATGAGTGACATACTCGCGGGCACGTCATGTAAGCATGACCTTCTTGAAGTACAGTCGTACTTGACCTGAAGAAGGCTCTCCAGTTATGACATAGCTGCTTGTGCATTTACGAATGCACCATCATTACGTTTTCCGTAACCCACATCTTCCCCTAGCAAATTTTTATCCCAACTTAAGCTCCATCCTATCCAAAGATTACTCAGTTTCATTCAAAAGTAACGCACAATTGGTGTTGCGGTAAAAATGCAGTGGGAAAGTGCGTGGGGAATGTGGTGTCTTAGGAAGTGAGTAAAGGTGGTTAAGTGTAATTGTGGGAATGGTTGTATGCATGTGGAGGCGGTAATCTCATATAAATTGTACCTTCTTGCACACAACCTCTCCATTGCCACATAACGCTGAGAGGCGGAAACTGGTACACAATCCTATCATTGGAGGTGTGGAAATTAAATTGTGTATGAAACTGCTCAATGTCGGACAAGGTCGCATCTGTAGCACGCACAACTGAATCAAGTACCCTGATGAAGCACAACCAGATCATCTAGTGTCAGTTTTATGAAATTCTCCACGCCTTTCTTTTAGTCGACGTTTACACCACCTACTTCACATCAGAGAGGGCAGATACTTGCGCGAGTCGGGCAACTTTCGTACCAATTACGGTAAATGGGACGACAACATTTTTGTAGGTCCCAACGGCCATGCGAGCTACACCCAAGAGCACTCACGACAAACCTAATAATACTATAAGTGGCTCAAGTGTTTTGAATGTCTCGTGATTTGCCTAGTCAGTGCTATCTCTTTGCCTAAATGATGGTGTTTGAAGTAGTGGTTAGCTATATTTGCTCTAAAAAGCTACCTGGACGATGGCGATGGATATTTGGTGACTAGCTGCATTGTCTTCCAAAGTGTTCATAATCTTGTAATGCTTCCTTCGACTCCTTCTGACATTGCCCTCGGTGTCTGAGGGATTGATGTTTCTTATTTATGCTGCCAGCAATATTGCACCGGCAACACTGATGATGCCATTTAGACTAGAACTCGACAATGTGCCAGGTCCCACAGTGCTAGTATGGTAAATGAGTTGTTTCCTAGGTCTTCATCAGTGTTTTGATCACTAATATGTCAGCTGGACTTGAACCTAGCATGTTTCCGTACGCTTGATTTCTTATTGTTATGAACTGTCGTAATGGCCAGACTGAATGATGATGGCTAAACGTCAATGTTTTGTAGTGATTACCTTGAGTGTGACAATTAGGTCCTCTTTCAGGCGACTCGGCGGCCGCACTCGACTTATGGAAGGATGGGCAATACTAGAGACCGAGGATAAAGTGAGTAGTCATAACTGGTCTTCGATTATAGGCTTTAATTTCAACAACCTAGTCGTCTGTCTTATGCCCTATCAAAATTGAAGCATTACACCTCGCACTGAATGCCAACACACTCTATCAACACGTCGTTTTAGCGGCTGCTCTAAAATAATACTTAGCTTGAGAATGACCAAGTATTGCTTGTTTGGTTAATGACTGGCTGGCCGGATACTGAGCCTGTATATTAGCTTTGCTTAATACTTTGCTTTATTGTTGGCGAACGCATGTTGGGAAGGAAAAGATTGGCTACTCTAGCACCAAAATACTAAACACCAGATGAGGGAGAGGGTAAAGAGGTTTCGCCGAGGGTTGAGAAATCACAACACTGAATTATTTGATCGTGGTTTTTTGGTGCACTCCTTGTCAGCGTAATCAAATTATTGGGAATGGTGTGAGGTTATTATTTAGCATAATTAGTGTTTTCCCACTTATATGCCTTTAAATCTACCTTTTTCCTGCACCCTTAACGGTTTGTTTTGTTTACTTCTTTAAGTATGGCAGAAGCCATGCTAACTAGCGGGCTTGTGAGTGCCGCTTCTGAAGGTATAGAGACAGATCAATGATAAGTTTTGAATTGCCGAGGTACAAGGTACCCAATTTGAGCTTGCTACCCACGCACTTGGCTTGTGATCCAACATCTGAAATACCCATTTGCAATTAAGGCCGCGGTTCCTTCAATTTTTATCAAATATGGCAGCCCAAGAAACGGAATCTTGATTTCTGCACATTTAAGTGACCTCAGAAATGGTAAAAAAATCCATCGCTAATTAAAATCCACTATGTTCAAGGTGAACACTGCAGCGGCCCCAACATTAGCCAATCACATTTAAGCCCATATTTAAATGTGCTGACAGGATTTCTGCTCGCAGCAAACAAGTTTTCGGTAGAATAGAGTTGATCATGTTAGCATGCGTCCTAGCTTTGTAAACAACCTTCCAAAAATACAGTTAATAAATTTTGTTTCTTAGAGGTCTGACAGGGAATGAGATATCTGTATGGCATTAATACCTTTGTATTGCTATAGATTTACGCTTCTATTTTTTTCCAACCTAGAAAAATTGCCATAAAATGTCCTGGTTTCGTTCTTTAGATGCACGGTTATAAAATAACTTAGGCTCGTTTAAAAAACCGGATGCGTTTCGGAATGGCTCATTCTGGTTCTCCCCATCCTTCTCCTCCTTTACCACGTTCAATTTCTTTTCTTCCATTGTAATCGCGTTTGTCGCACTTTTTCTCTGCATTTCCCTTTTTCTCGTCTACTCTTACTGTCCGATTCCTACACATTTCTTATCCTTTTCTCCCCTTTCTCATAATCGGTTTGTTTTCGCCTAATTATCTCCACCTTTTAATCGTGCTTACCTCCAGTCTCCTTTTCCGCTTCTCCTCCTCAACCTCCTTTTTACTTTCCTCATAGGCGTTTATGCCCTACAATCGATGGCATCTTCTAGAGTATTGTGCAAGCCTCCTAACGAGTCACTGCGTTGTATTTCAATGCATACAGTGGTGAGGATAATGAAAGAAGCTGTGAAGTAGAAACGACGTCAGCTGTGTTTAATGATTAATTTTTTATACTTACCGAGGAACAAATTGCACTAATGCTTGCAGATTTGAAATGGCATGCAAAGACTGCTGACTGCTTGCGTAGAAATTTCAATGTCTGCAAAATAAGATTTAAGACAATGGAAATTTTTGCAGTTCTAGGTGGTTTTGCCACTTTTTTCTGCAAAGACCATAACTGATCGAGCAAAACTGATGTTGTAATTGTTAAGTTGGTGTTTGCAATTTCTCCTTGGATTAAAAATCATGGCTACAAAGTGTTGAATTTACACAAAATCCAACTTCATACTTCAAATTCTTGATCAAGCTACTGTGTGCAATGAGTAGAGCTTTTACGCAGGTGGAAAGTGATTGTCTGTCGAGGCTGTAGACATCAAATTCGCCTGCGGTGTTGTCTCACCTTCACAGTCGCTCTGCATACGTGAGTCTAAATGGCGCGAGTACTGAAGCGTTCGATGAATATTTGCTTTATGAGGTCACATTCTCAAGGCGCACTAGAGGTCTGATCATACGCGTGTGTAGCATAGGTACAAGAAGGGTCAGATCTGGCGAAAGTGTTTTTGGTGTGGGAACAGGCAGAACCTGGGTTATCTTGGCTGCACGTTTCTTGAAAGGAGTAATCAAAGAATTATCCAAGGAGACAGCTTTCAATCGATCAAAGCTTACTTTCTCTTTATTTATCGTTGTAGCCAATGGTATAATACTTGTTACTGCCATTCCGATATTCTGCATGAGCCATCATGAGTTGATGTAAGGAAGTTTAAAATCCACCAACTCTAACTTCTTAAAATGAAATCAAGAAGACTGAGGTGGACTCGTGAGATCTTTTAAGTTGTACAAGGCCTGCGGGTTGTATGGGGCATGCAGTGTTTGCGACTGGATGCACACGAAGCAAAGATCAACTTCATTTTTTTAGGCAACGTTGATGAGCATTTCTACAGGATGACGAATCACAACACCAAACATTAATTCAAGTGAAGGAAAGTAACCAATATTTTTCATCTGTCTAAGATATCTGCCATCTAATGTAAAAATTGTTATATGATTGCTGCCTCCAGTTAGCAATTAAAGTGACTGTCAAAGCAAAAGCCGTTGGTCTGGAAATTAGGCAGACGGGCAGGATATAGATGACTCGGTCTGTGTTCAACTAGTGCCAGTAAAGCTGCATTCTTCATGGAAAATGCCTGAGACCAACATGCAATACTGCCAGAACAGTTGGATACAGATGAGTCAACTGAATGGAGGTCAACAATGCATAAGTTAATATGTTGGAATGTGATGCAGCAAATCAGTAAAGTGAATTTACAAAACTTAAATTGGTTAAAGGAGTACACTTTGTGCTGCCGATAACAGTTGCTCAATTTCGCAGACTGTGTATGTACTGCGTTTTGAAGTTTCACTAATGCTGTGACGGAACGGTGCCTGAGTATGCCAAAAGAGTCGCCTTCGAATCCTTGGAGTTGACTGATGATTGCTGCCGCAGTTGGCCAACATCAGAATAGGAACTTTGGATGGAAGCGTTGGAGATAAAGGTCAGGTCGATGCAAATGCTTCCACAGCACTGGAGCAGGTATTATTGGCCGTCAGGTTTGCAAAATGCCGTCGTTCATTCAAAGTGAGTGTTGCATAAGCTGAGCCTATTCAACCAACCCTCTGTCAACTCGGCTCTGCAATAGATGCTAAGGACGACGCATTAATTACAGATTGCGTAAAAGTCGACATTGATGATGAGCAGTGTAAACACCACCTTAAAGAAATGAAAGACGACTTCGAATTTACCATTGTCTAGAATTCAGACGAAATAGTTATGCTTCAATGAAGTTAATCACTTAGCAGCTTTCCTCGCGTAAGGAATGGGCTTTCTAGGTGCCTTTTTATATGCGCTCTACAGTTAATTGCATCCATGTGCCAGAATAGTGTGTCAATGACGACCGATACTAGTGGTCACGTCCGACACACACTGCTGGTAAGCAACTGAGTTGAAGCTGTCTGCATTTAATAGCCCTACACTTACAACCACACTCAGCTCAGTTTCCACACTCAATACGATAATATAGTCTGCGGATATCGGTGCCAAAGCGCCTACAAATCAGCAACTATTTAGATCCACATGGCCTCATCGCTCGAGAGATCAAGATGACTTGCAGAGTACGAGGAACGCATTAACCTTTAACACGTATTAATGTTCGCCACGAAGAGAACAGTTGCATGGCATCGTATGTGAAGAATTCCACGATGAGAAGGAAAGGAATGCAACCCCCCTTCCCCTATCAGCACTGCAAGTTGGAGTCCTCATGGTGCACCATTTCCATTCGCTCCTGCCATTGCATTTGCTAGCACGCAATTCCCTTCCAATCGTGCTTCTACGTGTTGGTGTCTGTGTGGGAAGTAAGTGAGATAAGAAATCCACCTCCACCCTCTGCAAAAGACTCTGGGTGCAGGCAAGCATGCCACTATGGTGGTGCGAAGCTACATGCCTTACCCCTCCTCTCCCCTGTCGTCTCCTGTCCCATGCACATTCCCGCCATGTCCACCCGACACATTCCTCATGCACCTCCAACTACTTCTTCTCCATCCTCTCTTCCGCCTCCCTCCTATCCTTCCAATCTGCTTACATTCGCTCAGTCCACCAGATGCGTGGATTGCACTTGACTTCTCCTTGAGTCACTACCTGCTTGGAGTGTCCCCAGTCCTCGCAATTCCGTTAATCCATTCTCCCCATCTTCTGCCACGCATGCATGCTTCCAGTTCCCTCACTCCACCCACGTTTGCACCAACTCCTATATCACCCACCAACACCATCTCCACACTAGTGCTTTTCCTATTGACTCCCGTGTTTCAGTACAACCATCTCACTTCCATCTCTACAACCGTCCTGCCACTTCCATAATTGCTGTCGTCGATCCAATGTGTGTTAAGAGAAACCGTAGACACCGTGGCAACCTCCTTTTTGTGGAGGGGATTCCACACCCCTCCCACAGTCCAGCACCTCTAATTAACACGTCGTGTCGCAGATGCAGGCACTCCACTGTTGCGTAGCTCTCTCTCACATCTATTTGCAGCATTTATGTACGCACTGGTCTGCATCACCTCTCTTGTGAGATTTGGCGATGGCAATGGATTGATTGTCTCCCACAACAACTGTTGCGACATTGCACGCAACTCCTCTCCATCCACCCACTAATCTGATCTGATCCACTCCCACGAGGCAGGGCAACGAGGTTTGTGTGCGAACAATTACCCAATGTGAAGTCTATCTTGTGACGTCTATCCACATAAGGGGGTTGTTTTTACAGGTGAATAAATGAGCCTGCAACTGCCCTAAGTGTAGCACTAGTAGTAGAACAGTGTCAGCTCATCAAGAAGTGGGGGATGGTGAAATGGAGAAGAAATTGGGGAATAGTGGTGGCGCAAGTGAACCACTGAGCAGCATCAGCTTCTTTGTCACCATTGGTGTGGCACAAAACTGTGTCTGCCTTCTGCATCTTTCATTCACTTCCACATTCACATAAGTAAGTGTGGACAGGGTATAAATATCACCACTCTGAGTATGTTGCACTGCACAATCATAAGGTGTTGACTGCTCAGTCGCAGTATTTTGTGTTGCTATCTTTCGGCGTAATGGAGGTACATGACACAAGGTGGAGGGCAGTAGATATTTACTTCTTCTCCGTGAGTCATCTGCTGTGGAACTTTGCGGCAGGTGCCAGGGTCGGTTTATCGTGAAACTATGAACTGTCTTCCATTCACTCTCACATTCAATACACAGTCTACCACCTACCTTAATCTCTACCCAATCGTATCCGCCCCTAAGTTGGATATGAATATGCCCTTGCATGGGGCAGTCAGTGCAACAAATCACGTCTATTTATTTATTTATTTATTTACTAAAAATTCAGTGGATTTATCTCCGCTGCTATCTTCTTTTGGTTCTTCTTTCCAGAGTGCATAATTTTACCCTTTTTCTGTCTCAGGTGACACACAATCATACAGTGGTTAAGAAAAAATCATATACCACGGTCAAATGGCATGAAGGAAAAATTGTGCAACTCTACCTACCACTAGTAGGCTTACTCAAGCTTTGTTAATGATTAGGTCATCTTGACTCACGAAAATTGAAGCGATTTTCTTACTAACCCGAACAAAAGCAATTGCTTTACCATCCAGCTATATTCACTAAGCTGTTGGGCCTAACCACTTGCTTATTCCACCTCTCACAGAGGAACAATGCATCAACAAAGGTAGACGATCATGTCAAATTACTTGATCTCTTCACCCTTCAATGTTATAACGATGCTTCAGTATACAACGATGAAAACTTTTGAGTTTACGAGCTGTCTTCACATTTTATGCATTTCTACAATTAATACTTCCTTGTAAAGAGGTAATAATTACTTGGCGTACCACATTACTGCGAGACGGTTTGTGGAACTGTTAGCTAGTCACAAAAGATGAGTAGTGGACGATGCGCCTTATTGGTGCACTCTTCCATTGCCTCACTTTGATGTTTCTCCTCCTCTAAGCGTTCTGCAACAGTCATGGAACCATGTTGGACTCGATCGGAGAGTCAAACTAAAATGCATGCGATTTCCCTTCAACCGATTGCAGCGAATTGTGTGCCATAAACGAGTTGCGAGAAAGTCAGCTTTCATTACCCCTAATACCTCCAATTCCAACAACCAATTCACCTGTTGGTGAATCTTGAATATTCCGTGATGTCTATCTTGCGAGTAAATAGATGATCACCATGCAGCTGTGCAAGTAATGGCAGACAAATGGAAGTGGTTAATAGTTTTAACTTGTTAATGTCCAAATGTCCATACACACACGTTTATGTACCATATTGTTGAGTCCCTTTAGGTATCACAACGTTCCATGTATCAACCCGATACACTTCATTGTGGTAATTTATTTCAAGAAGAAGTAATTGATTTAAGACTTTTTTTTGTCTCCATGCGTACACCCACATGCACAAAATCTTTTATGCTCATCGTACAGAGGCACTACACTCTTCATACATTGCTGTCACTGCCTTTCAACCATCTCATGTTGCATACATTGCCGAGGTGCCTCAAATTGACACAAGTCTTCTAATGCATTCGCAGTCGGCTGGATGTGAGAATGGCAGTTAAGGTGGTACTGCTGGATGTACATGATTAAAGTGATCCTCGCCCAGAACCTGTGGCCATGCTGTCCGTCTTGAAGACACAAAGAAGAAATGACTTGTTTTACGGTCACGAGAGGAGTGGTGGAGGCTTCTGCCCGACAATTTCATGGATTGAACTAATTAACAGCTATACGTGTTTAGAAAGAGCAAATGGGAACGACCTAGTGAGGGATCTGCTACATGGATCGGTTCATAGTTGAATGCTCGCCATAACGGTGAAAATACTTGCGATTCAAGATACTCTGCTGCTACAATCAGGTTTTACTATCATCTGAAAACAAATATAGCTGTGTGGGGAATTTACGATTTAAGAAAGTGGAAATATGTGAAAATGATGAGAAGCCAATCAATTAGTATAACGCCACTTGAAAACACATTCATCATTCTGTGGGAAAATCATCAACAAGCGCCTATTAGCGGCTTTTGTTTGACATGCAGCTCTCCTCCAAATCGGTTATTGCTTGATTCTACCACTGATCGGTTGATTTACTGGTTGTCGCAAATTTAGGCAGACGGACGAAGGTTTATGCGGACTTTTAAAGGCGTGTCTGCTTTTTATCACACAATTGCTTTGTCTCGAAGCAAAGCTTCGGCTTCCGCTTTGGTTCCCAGTGTGCAAGTAATTTCAAACCACAGTGCATTGCGTGTAATGCGCCTCGTTAACCATCCGCTTGTGACTAGAAGCTCCGAAATTTCCTTTAATGAATGGCTCAAACTATGCAGAAACACGTTGCATGTTTTGCTCTACTACACTAAAAAGTCTGTCCTGCTTGCTTCTAAGAAGTTAACTTAAAATTTAAATAGGAGGTTGAATAAGATTGAGTTACTGAATTTATAATTACAAAAACGCTTGAATTTCGAAAGGAGTTGGGTGTTGGCTTTCATAGAACATGCTTTAACGACTGGTGGACTACTCATCGGTGAATCTTGGTAAGTTTTTTCAGTTCGCACTATTTATAGTTAATTAGATTTGTCTAATTTGGTATAATTCAACTTCGTTTGGTTTGTTGCATGGTGCTGTTATCATGAAAAGTCTGCGTGTGGTGATAAGTACAGTACTCATAATAGGCTGCCAGCTCCCGATTCCGAATTCTCTAAAAATACACATCCGTGACAGCAGTGCAGAGAAGAGATGTCCTACCAAACTTATAAGCCAGCCCACTCAGACACAGTTTTGCGTCACACCGATGGCGTCAAAGACGCTAATGCTGCTCAGCTGCTGACACGCGCCATCACTGTCCCTCAGTTTCTACTCCATTTTACCATCCCCACTTCTTGCTGAGCTGACGCTGTTCTACTACTAGTGCTACACTTAGGGCAGTTGCAGGCTCATTTATTCACCTGTAAAAACAACCCCCTTATGTGGATAGACGTCACAAGATAGACTTCACATTGGGTAATTGTTCGCACACAAACCTCATTGCCCTGCCTCGTGGGAGTGGATCAGATCAGATTAGTGGGTGGATGGAGAGGAGTTGCGTACAATGTCGCAACAGTTGTTGTGGGAGACAATCAATCCATTGCCATCGCCAAATCTCACAAGAGAGGTGATGCAGACCAGTGCGTACATAAATGCTGCAAATAGATGTGAGAGAGAGCTACGCAACAGTGGAGTGCCTGCATCTGCGACACGACGTGTTAATTAGAGGTGCTGGACTGTGGGAGGGGTGTGGAATCCCCTCCACAAAAAGGAGGTTGCCACGGTGTCCACGGTTTCTCTTAACACACATTGGATCGACGACAGCAATTATGGAAGTGGCAGGACGGTTGTAGAGATGGAAGTGAGATGGTTGTACTGAAATACGGGAGTCAATAGGAAAAGCACTAGTGTGGAGATGGTGTTGGTGGGTGATATAGGAGTTGGTGCAAACGTGGGTGGAGTGAGGGAACTGGAAGCATGCATGCGTGGCAGAAGATGGGGAGAATGGATTAACGGAATTGCGAGGACTGGGGACACTCCAAGCAGGTAGTGACTCAAGGAGAAGTCAAGTGCAATCCACGCATCTGGTGGACTGAGCGAATGTAAGCAGATTGGAAGGATAGGAGGGAGGCGGAAGAGAGGATGGAGAAGAAGTAGTTGGAGGTGCATGAGAAATGTGTCGGGTGGACATGGTGGGAATGTGCATGGGACAGGAGACGACAGTAGAGAGGAGGGGTGGGGCATGTAGCTTCGCACCACCATAGTGGCATGCTTGCCTGCACCCAGCGTCATTTGCAGAGGGTGGAGGTGGATTTCTTATCTTACTTACTTCCCGGTTAGAAACCAACACATGGAAGCACGATTGGAAGGGAATTGCGTGCCAGTAAATGCAACGGCGGGAGCGAATGGAAATGGTACACTATGAGGACCCTAACTTGCAGTGCTGATAGGGGGAGGGGAGTTGCATTCCTAGTCAAATACGAGCAAATAACAGCTTTTAGCACGACCACGGTACTGATTTCCAAAAGTGGGTGCAATTTCTTTATAATGCAACTTCTTTCATCTTTCCGAAAAGTTATTATTCACCACCTTTTTCACTGTGACTTACCTCAAGCTTAAAGGCAGTACCGGTCACTTTGGATCGCTTAGTTATTGCTGCTCAAAAATGGCACCGACACCATTTTAACACTTACCTTACAGCAGACTGCAAGCAAATCAGCAGCAATTTATGCTTCTAAAAGTGGTTATTTTATGGGTAGTACTCTAACTGCCTTATTTTACATGATGTGCTCCACATTGATGGTTGGAGATGTCAGCAGTCATCCTCAGGTGCAATTCTAAGTGTGTTGAATAAAGCTGGCAAAAAATGGTGCATAATAGCCAGTCAGGCACATACACCCTTGTTTCTTCTTTCGTCACTCACGCCTTTCCCTTCCAAAATCTATTCCAACGTAAGCCTTATCTCATTCAGGGCAATTACGCCACTTTTATGATAAAATGACTTAAAAGTGGCATTGCGGTGAAAAAGCAATTAAAATTAATGATGC
The DNA here is from genome assembly GCA_001923025.3 of Taenia multiceps. Classification (NCBI taxonomy): domain Eukaryota; kingdom Metazoa; phylum Platyhelminthes; class Cestoda; order Cyclophyllidea; family Taeniidae; genus Taenia; species Taenia multiceps. Next base: position 4,989,089 of record CM010317.1, on the reverse strand, counting down.
AGTGAAGTGGGTTAGATGTAAGTGTGTGTGGAGATAGGCAACCTCAAATCATTTGCTTCTGCTTGCACACAACTGCTGCATTGCTAGATAAGTGATGGCGGACGTAACCACTCCAGTGTCGAGTGGCTCTAGCACACTATCCTATCACAGTAAAGTGTAAGATGTCATAGCTTACACAAAGAGTTTCTTAGAATGGTGCTCTTGTGTGGGAGACACACTCAACCAAATCAGGTACTTAAATGTGGCATAACTATCTCGCCTAAAGCGTAGATAATGAGACTTGCTACCTCATCCTTTCTTTGTGTAAAGTTTTGCTTTGCACTGCTCATCCTCATAATCAGTGTATCAATAATCTACACTATCAGTGCCTATTATATCTTCTTTGAGACTGAGGAGGCAGAGGAATGGTTGAACAGGCCAAATTTTTACAGCAATTACTGTGTTTGGAACGACAACATCTATGTAAGCCGAAACGGCTTATATGAGCTAAAACTGTGCTATAAAAGTACCCACAACAATTTTGTCCCACCAGCGCCGACACCGATGATTGAGGAAAGGAAAATTCGAATAAATGGAAGCAGCAGACGCTTGAGATTCGAGGACTTGGCTAGCATTCCAGATGCCGAGTGGCTGACAGATTTCGATCGCAGTGTGTACAAGCTCTATCCTCAGTCGATTCCCCTGAGAGACACACTACAATCACTCATCAATGGCGAGCCGATATCACAGGTGAGCACGTAGTTAACAGTAGAATCTTCATTGAACCTTGTGACAGCAATGTCTTGGTGTGGGTGTATGTCATTTTGTAATTGTTAAATGCCCAATTTGGTTTGTATCATTCCTTCCATGACATTCCAATCTCTTCTACATTTTACAAAATACCGTCCCACTAGACCGATCCTATGGCCGAGTATTCTTCTTTCAGCCTCCCATCTTCAATCCACGGATCCGATTTCTCCAGATTCCCACCAATGTTTGCTCTCCCCTCACACCCGAACAGACCTTTTTTCGGCTCACTGATGAATTGTCCTTTCCTTATGTGGTAATTATCTACAAATCAGGAGTCTACAATTTTAAGGAGAGAAGTCGACTACGCAAACTCTACCATCTTTCTTACACCAACATCAACATCCACCTCATCTTCTCAATTGGATTACCACGAACGTCGCAGGGTAACGTATTTCAACGTGACGGATTTAATGTGACCCTTGCAGGCAGGGCAGGGCAAATGCTGCTAGAACATTCGAATTTTCCATTGCGGACGAAAAGAATGTTTGCCAAGGAAATGTACACACACAACGATCTGCTTATTGGTGACTACGAAGACTCCTACTACAACCTGACACTGAAACTCTTCCACACATTCCAATGGGCTGCTCGATTTTGTCGACCCTACAAACCGATCTTCGTCTTCCTGGACGATGACTATGCCGTAAATACTAACAAGTTAGTCAAATTCATTCGTAATCTAACATCGGAATCTCGAGAAAACCTGGGCTACGGTTACGACATGATGGTGAATCCTGTCTTCCGATACGCCAGCACATATCCACAGTGGGCCTTCTCAAAACGCGAAATCCCTTGGCCAATGCATACACCAGAGCTCTTGGGCATCTACAGTATATGGAGCTATCGTCATGTACATGACATGGCCTTGGCAATGCACTTCACCAAACCCATGGTCATTGATGACACGTGGTTGGCAATGGTGCAGCACAAATTGAACCTCACATTTACAAGATTGAAGGGCATGCACTTCCTAGCTCCGTCACAGCCCAACCGACTCGATTGTTCAGACATCTTCTTTGCTCCAGTTAGTGAGTTTAAACGAAACATGTGTATCTTGTAAAAATGCCTGTAACCTCGTGGCACTTATTGCCCAATAAACCTGCCATAGCAAATGACCGTGTTTTGAAAAGCAGACATCCACACTGTCCACCAAATTACTGTCAACCGAGCACTGAAGCAGACTCAATTTAGGGACCTAACTAGGCGACATGAACAAATCTCTAGTGCATTACTTCAATTTGAATGGGTAAAAGGTGTTTAATTTGACAAGTGTGAGTTATTCTTTTATTGGCTTATCATTCAGAGTGTCATGTACTAATCAAATTACCCGTAATGATGAGTTTAATTTGACTAGCAAGACATTCCCATGTTGTTGAAGTTGTGCTACTTCATTTTCTACCCAACTTTTTTATTATTTCTCTTAACTTTTAATAGCATTACCGAAAATTCTCCAAGTAGATATCACTTGAGTTATTGCTACTTTGAATGTCATGAGAAGGGTATTGAGGTGGACTAGGCAGTCACTGCACTCCGGACTCGTTTGGTCATGTTAAGTGATCCCTTCAATTCATGTTGCCTATTAATTTTCCATATGAATTTCCTTAAATTCTGCAATGTATGAGTCTTATCAATCATTTTATTCCCTCTATTGATACTGTACTGTCCTCATGAGCCCATCCTTAGTAATGGACCAGGGCCAGTCTCTTAGAGTACCTCGTTGGTGACCCGTGAACACCATTTCAACAACCGTCTGGAGGGATGGAAAAAGCAATCATTCTTCGTCTCTAACCTCCACAATGAAAAAATTGTGTTCATTGAGATAATAGGTGGAAACTTGGAAACAAGGTATTATGGCAGTGGTTGGAAAAGGGAGAAGAAGGGTATGCTAATGCTGATGGAAGGAACTACGATAGGAACGAGGCAAGGAGGGGAAAAAGGGACGGGGAGAAAACTTGTGAAATTGATAGACAGAAGAATTAGGTAGTAAGATTCAAAATCAAGCTTCTGAAATGTGAAGCGAAATTCTGTGAAGTCCTCTTCTAATCCAAAGGCTAGAACCGCCTTTGGTATTGCGATTAAGAATGAAAAAATAGTTTGAAGAGTTTCCAGGACCTTTCATTACCACATACGTACATCACTCGTCCCTTGCTTGGATTTACCATACTGGTAGGGTCAAAAAGCCAGTAGCAGCTCCTTGACTAAGTATGAAACCTCCTGTTCCAAGACAAAAGTGCCTACTGTCATGTTGTATACTCCTTGAGGCAAATAACCGACAGTTCCGAGTCCATTTACAGCATTAATTTTAAATAACGGAATTCAAGCAATTGAGTGTTTGTCGATCCTCTCCTCGCTGCTATTGCTTTGCACCACTGGTCAGGTGTGGTGGATAACGAGACGAGGAAGCTGCTGCATCAGTCAGAAATCTCTAAATTCCTTGCGAATCATCACCTCCCGACTGTGGTTTGGCAATACACTCAGCCCTATCAGTCACTTCACCGAGTCATTCTTGAAAACCGTCTCATTAGTCAACAATACGACAGTGTGGATAACTGCTCACTCTCCCATCACCTTGCCTGCACAGACTAATTCGCTCGTTACTGGGACTGGTTCGGCTTGAATAAGGCATCATAACGCATTAATCTGTCTGCGATTGTACGATATCTACGCCTCGAAAGCTGTTAACCGCTTCCTCTACTCGTATTCTTTTCCACGACTCCAGTGTAGCTTCATTTTCGATAAAATTGCGACTGAGGGCCACTAAGTAGGTTGGTAATTCAAGAAACTCCCATATCATCTACCACAGGGTACATAATTCACTCGCTTCCACTGCCTGGGGCATCAAGACCTAGGCCCGAAATTAATTTATAGGTAATCGTGAGTGCAAAATATATTCACAAATCCATTAATTTTTATGTCACCAACCTCCCTTACTCTTTTCCACTCTATTCTGATGGACTGAACCCACTCAATGTCCAGTTATGGCAGCATGTCATTAGGTTTTCAAGTGCTCTAAGTTTGGTTCAAAATTGGTGGATTTTACCTCCTTTCGCTAACTGTTCTTGTGGCTTTATTCCAGATTGGACTCTCTTAACACAAGTTTGGAATGCCCTAACCACAGCTCAGCATTTTTTGCATAATTTTCCCCTTTTGCTCATCACTCAGTCACTGTTCAGTTCCTTATGATCCACAAAACTGCCAAACATAAATAGATTGACAAAGGCGATAAAATGAATGGACTCATTCGCAAAATGGTATGACAAGGCCAAATTTGAGGCTCAATTGAATTAAAGTTGCAGTAAGTAGACTCTCTAGACGTCGATGAATTGTTTTCTTTTTGATAAAGGCCGAGAAAATTGACACAGGAGCAGTAACTGCAGTGGTAGCGCAAATCGTCTATGAATTACTAGCCTTTAGGCCCATCATCGTCGTTAATGTCTTGACTGTCTCCGGTCGATCGGGGAAGTGTTCCAGTAAGCGTGAACTAAGGGTTTGGTGGTTAAATGAAGAAAGGAGAAGCAAAATTAAGAGCCACATAAAAAGGCTGGTGAGTTCACTCACTCTTGATTATGCAAACCATTTGTGAGGAATCTTCAACGACAAACTGTATTGCTATTTGGATGGCATTCATGGAGGTATAGGGGTTATAGGGTGTCGACTTGCTTTTTGAAAAACGCGTAAGGTAACCTAACCACAAGTGATTGTGATGCCAGTGATAATAATTATGGTTATGATTTTGTGCCTTGAGCGAAGTCCACTCGATTCAAATTACGCCTTCACCATTGTTTGCATTGGCTTTCATGCGGTCCCTTGGAAGTAGGTGTCAAAATTGCCAACTGGAAAAACCTTTGCATCCCATTAGCAGGCGAGTCTCTTCATCAATTAACCAATCATGCTCGACCACATTTTCCTCAAAAATGTGAATAATATCTTCGACTTGGTGAAAGTACATCTAGGAGAAACAATGTAAAGCAGTGCGGTCAGCGTTACATGGGAAATTTTGTGTTAGATGCAGAGGTTGGACTAGGTCCTTCTCTCCCTTCTCCCCCTCACCCTCCTCCGCCTTGCCTCTGCTCTGCCTTGCCCCATATTGTAATGCTTTGTTTGTTCGAACTGCCGGTTTCGGTCATTTGGGTGACCATGTTGGACAAGCCGGGTGGCTGGCCTCTGGGCCATGCCGGCAGCCCCCAGTCCTAGTAATAAGCCTTCTTTTACCTTAAAGGAAATCTCCGGACGCTACACTTATATTATAATACTTCTGATTGTGTCTATAGGATTGAGTGTGAGATTATCTCCCACCACTTTTACCTCACAATAGATTGGCTTTTGTCGCAATGGAGTCACTAAGGTTAAGTTACCTAAAAATGACAAACGGTAGTGCCTTTACTCGCAGTGCAGTGGCTGAGATTCTGCCCATAGGACTGTAATATAAAGCGTTGGTGAACTGCTTTGTCTGTGCATTCGTTGACGATATCCACTTCACCTAACCGGTCACATTGGTGGAGCACTTACTGCAGACGTCCAATGGGTCAGGTGCAGTGGATGACGAGAAGAGGAAGCTGCGATATCATTACGATGCCCCTGACTTTCTGGCAAATCCTCAACTTCCGATTGTTGTGGAGCAGTATTCTGGCTCAACCAACCGATCCACCAAACAATTTTCAAAAACCACCTTTTTAATTTTTGCTTCTCTTCGCGTCAAATCGAAAGAAAGCGTTGTTACCATTGATTCGCTTCTTGTTTTCCACTATCTTAAGATGTCTTTCAATTTGCTTAAAACCTTTTGGTGACTGTCTTATCAAACCCTGTTGACGACGGCTCTCTTGATGCTGCCGCTGCGTCTGCAGCAACTCCACAACATGCATGACTCGCCTTCAGGATTGAAGTTGCCAGAAGACAATCTCGCATTCTAGACTATCGAAGCACAATATGATCGTAAGTCTGGCTATCACAACTCTAGATTCTTATTCTTCCAAAGTCGAGCCTCCTGCTTATTACATACATTTGTACGAAGGAAATGGGCCTCGTTACCTTACATCCAAAATATGCTTCCTTATTTTACCCCAATCTGTCTATCATGGATTGCCTTCGCCATCCAACTGCAGACTTCGACATTAATACCACTAGAATGAAATATTCTTATCTTCTTGCATTCCTTCTACTCAGTAGCATCGAAGCGTTCACCAGTGCACAAAATGGATTGTAGCGTCTCGAGACTTCCTTTAAGGTAGAAAGAGGCATAGCACCAGAGCAGAATATATATCTTCTGGTAACAGAGAGATCGGAGGCTGTTGGCACGGCCCGAAGGCTGGCCAACCGGCTAGTACAACATGGCCACCCAAGTGACCGAAGCCTGCAGTCTGAGCAAACAAAGTATCACATGGTCAGTATCCCCATCTGCACTGACTCCACAAAAAATCCCAAAGCATCTGCTTATCTTTACTCAGTCTACGATTTCTTTAGCTCTCATAATCATTTAAGACTCCTGTGTACGTGTATTTTTGATAAAAGTAAGACTAAAGAGCACCAAGCATTATTATTATCACTACTTTTAATGCATATTACCTATCAAAGCAGCATAGCATTGACCCACTTCTGCTGCAAAGAAGAGTGTTTAACATTTCACAAAAAAATTTGCTGCTGGATGCAGAAATTGGATTAAGTCCTCCACCTCCCTGCCCCTGCCCTGAACTTTTCTACTCCATCTACCGCATTGCTTTTACATTAACGGATAGAATTGAGCATTTCAATCTCTTCCAATTTCACCTATCTACAAATTGGTTTTTGCGGCGTTTTAATGAACAGCTACTAATGCCTCACATAATGTCCTTTCCAAACAAAACCATTCAATTTTTCGTATCCCTAAGACCAAACAGTTCTCAGATCGTCTGTCGCAAGGGTGGCACCTAAGTCTCGTTAAAGGCCAACGACAATCGGCAGTCACTTTCACCCACAGCACAGCGGTCTTGATCCTGTCCACAGGGCTGTGAGATAAAGTGTTGCAACTGAGAGTTAAACATGAATATGCGACGAAGAAAGAGGAAAAACTGGCTTTTTAGTCCGGACGCTTTGAGTAGCAAGATGACAATTCAACGGCAACACCTCTAGATGCAATCGCATCTGCAAGCTATTCAATATTAAGTGGATTTTCGTGACTTCGTTAGTTGAATTACCAGCAGTTATGTCTATTGTTACAGGCGTTCGCGATATGTAGCAGCCAAATAACTTGAGTGGAGTGTAAAAACAAGTGGTTCAATGAACAGCAGGAATCTGGTAAAGAATACCCCAAACACAGATAGCACATCTCGTCTTCAAGGACCTACCATTCACATTGCACAAATAGAACTACACCTGACTATTAATACGTTAAACTAAGAAGCGATTAACTTGTCAAGAACACCTTTCTTGACAGTGCAATTGGTAGAACCCTGTAGCAAGTGGAAAGGAGGAGGTGTGGTAAACAGTGCTAAGCACATTAGCAAATAGTAGACAAGAAAAGGCACCCACCAGAGGGAGGCAAGGAATGCCATTAATTGGGTCATGGAAGTCGAGATGGGTTCTTAATTATGGCTTCCATAACTGAGGTTGCCATACCGATAAGAATTTCTAAGGATCCTTGTCAAATTTGGTTAAAATTGTCAGAAGCTATGGGAAAAGTTGGCAATGTCCATTAAGCAGCACTTTTGGCAACAAACTTCATGCGCCTGAAGTCAGTATGCCCGACCCAAAACCGACTGAAATGGTCTACTACGCTCACAGACCGTTAATCACGCCTCCAACCACGCACAGTTATGTTGGTGAGTGGTTTGATTTTGTCTTTGTTAACGAAAATAAACTGCGAATCAAGTCAGCATGGCAAACTCGATTTGTCCAGCAGACAAGCTCCACAATGCACGCAATGCATAGCCACTAGGAGTAAATGCTACAGAACACGACCAAGTTCAATCACACACCGTTGTTGTCCCAGGGTCATGCGTTCCTCAATTCGGTTCATATCAAGTTATAGTCTTCATTTTGCGATTCACTCCAGTGTTGTTGGATCCTCACTCATGCGTCTGTGCTAAATTGCATGTCATTCGAAATCCGATGAAGTCACCTTTCCAGAAACGGCCCGCAATAGTTGTAAATTAATCGTATGAAAGACTTTTAGTCCAATTGTTGTATTCAAACGCCGTTTTGACAATTACAATCCAATTTTACTTTGTTACCGGTTCTTTGGTAAACCCAGCGCTAAACAGACATCCATAGGACGATTCAGTATCAGTTGCATCTCATCCACCCTGTGAAAGATTTAATCACTTTTACACACTAAGCGTTCATTTGCAGATTGTCATGACCTAATTTTCGGGGGTAAAACAAAAATAGGAATCAAATACACATGCGCCTACATGCAATATGAACGTGGAGGGAGATGTACCAAATTCTGCAGCATAAAGCTCTCCCGATCTTGAACTGTAAGGCAAGGATCCCATCTCCACTACGTGCACCCTCATCGTTCTGTAAATTACACACAAACTTGGGCCACATGCAGGAACAGCGAAGCAGTCCACGTAGTCCCCACAAATTTTGATGAAAACTAGCTTAAATAACCCTGCCTTCCCATACCCCGAAGAAATGCACGATCAAAACTGATCCGTCTGCATTAACGCGACCTCTGTATCAAGAACCACCTGCTCACATGAACTAATGGCACATCACTGATGAACGTCCAGATCTCTCTTAAAAGGAATGAACCACACATTAAACCACAGAAAACACCAAAAGGCACCCAGACTACTTGTACTGTCAAACGGAGAATGCAGACACATTACCTTCGTTAGCTGAAACCTCGAAAGCGTTCCAACAGCAACCGAACACCGACTACAAAAAGCGGAGACTGACCCATCAACCAAAAGCCACTAACCACCAATTTCATCTAGAGGTTACGATACGTGGCGACGCCGATGGAGGTAGAATGCCAGATTACACTAGGAATCGCACTCAATCCACTCGAGGACATCCGCATCCGCACCGAAAGAAGGAAAAGCCACAAGGCACCAGCGAGGCAGAGCCAATCGACCACGGAGCACAACCAACACCTGCCCAAAAAACCAAACCTCACCATACAAACACGCGACCCAAAACCTGGGATAAAAAAAACATCCCATGACCACAAAACCAAAAAATATTACAGCCTCAAAAACTTTAATCAAAGCTCGGCATAGAGTCCATAAAATTCGGAATACCCATTCACCTTTAACAAGGAACTCAGTCCAGAAAGCAGAAGAAGTTCACCATTTGTACAATTTTAATTATCAACACTGTGGGTCATAAGTTAGAATCGCTTGCCACCTTTCTGAGCCGGCTTGTTGACCTTCTTTGCAGCCTTCTGTTGCTGTTTTTGGCCAGGTCCTGCACTTTGTTTTTTCTTAAGTTCTGCCTTCTTAGCTCTCTTTTCAGCCTCCTTAGCCTTCTGTTTTTCTTTCATGGCTCGCATAGCCTGCTCGCGCATCGCCTTGCGAACTTCGGGGTTCTGGTTGCGTTTGGCCATAATCTCGGTGAGACTGGCTCCGGCGAAGGCGCGAGCGGTCTTAGTAACCTTCTTGGTGCGTTTTTTGATGACCTCCTCAACAGCACCCTTCTTGTACTTGCGACGGTAAAGAACAGTCCAGCTGACCTCACGTGGATTACGCTTTAGATAATGCGAGCGCTCACATTTGGAACTAAGGAAATAAAATTGGCGGCCATCACCGCGAATGGCACGCTTTCCGTGGCCTGGATAGACCTTGTATCCACTGTAGGAACAGACTTCCAACCTAAGTGTTTTGTGATAAAGCATTGATTCTCAACTTAAGCAATGTGGAGTGACCAAATAGAACGCAAGACAATGTGAATGAAATAAAATAGTATAGAAAATAAATCTATTCAAAAAGACGCATGGACAAGCAGACACAGCCAAAACGTTGAGGGCAATAGACATCAGGAAAAAAGCCGCTCTCCTAGCAACCATCAACACATTTGTAAGGCACGTGCATCGGATCAAATCCTGTCATATGTACAAATATTAAAACGATACACTGCCGCTGTAAAGAAAGCATCCTAATGAACAAATCGCAACCCCAAAACCACACGCAACTCACTTCATAGTCCTAGCACTCGACTTATTAAGGACAGATTAAAACAAAACGTGAATGTCCAACTCAGTATTTTGTTAATAAGGTGCTGACTGTAAAACATAATTATTTACTATTTTTAATCTATTTTTTCGGAGTGATTAGCTATGTCGCAAAAACTGTTCAGCTGGTCAAATTTATCTAGAGTTTATTATAGCCGGTTATTTCTTAAAACGCATTTGATTAGGTAATTTGTGATTGCAAGATCGTGCTAATTATCAATGCTTTTGCAGCAGCACCTAGCTATCGCAACAACTAGAAACCAATCAAGGATTCATTTTTGTAAAATCTGACGGCGTATCTCACTTCCTATTGGTTGGCTCAACTTGAGGACCCTATAAAATGCGGACTGTGGTGGTTTTGGTCCTTGGATCGACACGAGGGCTCGGACGTCTGTTGTTGGCTGGTGGCAAGATACTGGCGAAGCTGAGGGTTCAATGATCGTCAGCTTCGTCTGGTCTTGCTGCATGCCTCAATAATAAGCAACATTTGAACGACCTGGCAGTACAGTTACCACGGTAAATTAACTTTGGCCCGATAATTAGCTCTTAAATTTTAATTCTTTTATTCAAAGCAATAAGAGCATTTCGAGTTCATGGTTCATTTTTGCCTTTTGATTTCTCATAAACATATAGTTTGATATTGGCAAGTACCCAAAAATTCTTGACGCAAATAATGCGATGGCTTTCTTTCTAACTTTCAATTTCGCCTTCCCATGCTCTTACTGTTTTTTTTGTTGAGTATTTACGTTTGCGTCAAAGACGACTGTGTTAGCTGCTCTGTGCGATGGAAAAAGGAGACTTACGCACTTATATACCATGCTTTTTTGAGTTTTTTTAGGATTTTATTATTTTTGATAGACCTTTTCAAAACTACAATTTGCTTACCATTGAGACCCACTATCTACGAAAAGTTAGATACGGTGAGTGTAAACAAGAAGTTTTTTTGAATCCAATGCCTTTGTATTAATGTTGCCCTTAACAGTGCTTAGAGATCTATTTATTATAATTTATTTTGCCCAGCCAAAGTCAATCGTGAATGTGGCCATGTAACAGGGCAGTGTTACTATTCAAACTCCTTAAACAACTGTGATGCCTTATTTCCAGTTAATCTAGTGCCTGATCATCATAATTTGATTGTCAAGTTCATTCCTGCTGAGACCCTTTATAAGGTTAATCTGCGCTTTCAATCTACCCAAAAATCCTATTTTCTCATCCCCAAGTCTAATCCTTCGAACCAAAGTTAAAATACCCCCAGAATAGTTAAACAAAAGTTGAATCATTCCGCACCCAACTTAATGGCCTATAAAGTTGCCGTTTAACACCAGATATATTTTATTGAGCTGGTTGAAGTTGAATATTCGACTCCCCACACAATCCACTCGAATTCATCAGCAGTTACGTGCTTCATCAGTTGTGCTCCGAGGTTTGCCAACTGAATGGTCTGGACCAGCCGAGAAGTTGGATGATGACGATGGGACTGGTTTGGATTCTAGTTTACGTGGTGAGCAACATTATCAGGTTCAAATGCTCGTTATATTTTGTAACATTGCTAGCATAATTTATTTTTTTTTGCCTTAATTCGTCTTTGCTGACCATTGCTTACCGCTCCCATTAGTCCATCCGTACGAAGACGCTGGTGATAGTTAGTCCAACACGCCCGCCATTGCCACCTATCTCAGAAGAAAATCAACTGTCACAGCCCAAAAAAGACGCTCTTCATGTGATCTTTTGCTGTCCAGGAACTGAAAACCTGTGTTCACTCTTGAACAAAGAAAACTCTGCATCCACTTTATTTTCTGGGACAATATTTGCTACAGCCAGCTATAATTAACTTGCCAAGGAGAACTCTTGCATACACCCTATGCTGGTCGGTAACATTGTACCGGTTGGCTGCATTTGCAAATGGTGCTTTGATGCAAGGCTTTTGGACGGTAGCCGTAATCACCAATCGGCCGAGTTTTTCGCTTCTACCGCGGTACTACCATTTCTGGTGTGTTCACAGCGGAGGCTATTTCATTGCCTTCAACTATTTCGTGGACAGTTCGTTGTTTCTTCCTTTCATAAAATAATCTTTTTGTTGAAGATTGGCATATAAATTGAATAGGATGACAACAATGGCACAGTGGTTCTCCACCTACATGGAGCACTGAGACCAAGCCAGGACTAGTGAGTTTACCAAAGGAAGATACTAATTTTCCTGGAGTACAATCTGTATTTAACTTTTCAATCCTTGTAAGTACTATGTACATCTACTTCGGTAGTGAACTAATAATTAGGACGTGGATTTGTATGGAAAGATTTATCAACATGTTTGAACCATACTAGGACGACCAGGAGAAAAAGGTTGTCCTTACCCAGTCCACATCAATCAATCATCCATTGTCATACTTCCCATGCGCTGGATGAATGCTCTTTACCTGGAATAATTCACTCCAATGATGTGGACTGGGCGCAGGCGTCTACAGTCGGGGCCGTTAAATTGTCTTTGTCTGTGAACCCCACGCACAGTACAACTATTTAGTTGGTGAGCCGCTGTGCGCTCAATCACCGCGCAGGCTTTGCCTAGGTCTTCGTCATCTCGACTAGCGGTGTCTTGAGCGGGCACTACTCTTTAATATTTCCTCATCAATATCACTATAACAAGCATTCGCTTCTTCTCTGATTTAAGTCTTCATAATTTGTTTTGATTGCCGCATCCAAAGTGGATGGAAAGGTTGCGAAAGCTGGTAACATCACTCACTTCGTGAAAATTTCCATTGTGTACTCTCAGCCTACTTAGCCATGTATTTTAAGGTTTCTGTAAACATAATCTTTCCAACTTCTCTAGTTAATTTACCTTCCTTTAATTAAATGTTGATAGTCTCCTACATTTGGCCATAAGATTCTGGGGCCAGCCAACAGATCCGTGAAGACTGTGAACAAGACGCCCAGGCGATCCAATGGGGGCGTTGGTATGGAAACCGGCAAACTCTGTTTAATTTGTCGAGTAAAATGCTTCCATGTTTCACAATTTTTATGTTTGTCACTTGAATGAAATTGCTCCTAGCAGAATTAAGCATCCCAGCCCTGTTTTATAGCCGTCGGCTGGCATTAGTTGCTATTTTTTTAGAACTAGAACCCCTAGCGTCTACTTAGATGTTCGAGATTTGCTTTATTGCAACAAATAAAGCTAATTTGACAATTATTACAGTCCACTTATTTTAAAATTTCAAGTCTCGATAAGAATGTCAGACCGTCACATATGTGTGACGCTGGTAAGAAAAATGCCATAAATCGGACATCCTATGTCTTTTTTGCACTTAAAAACACTAAATGAAACAAAATTTTTGTGTGCATGTAAGTGGGCGCGTTGTGTTGGAAAAGATTCTCATGCCAGTGACACAAGTGGCTTAGCCAATCAACTTTCTCACGATATCTTCAGGCCATTTTTCGTGATGTGTGTGTTCCAGCTTCTCTTTCGACTGCATTAATGCCTTCGGTAGCAGAGAGTGAATTATTTTGTGCGTGAATTCTCAAGTAACATGTGGCCTGCTTGGTGGTGCAGAGAGGGTAGCATCACTTCGACAATTGTCTTTAAAGAATGCATCGTCAGGCTAAATAATTCATCTTGCCACTTCCTAAGGCCTACAGTACTTTCTTTTCATGTCGACTATTCTTGAAAAGTCGTTAGTATTAGTAAGAAGGACTAAGTGACTGAGAGTTGCTGCAACATCACCTCTTGTAACCTTTCGAGACTTGTGGCTTGAACGCCGTCTTCAGGCTGAATAGTGCCTTGCACCTTCTCTTGGAGTTGAACGGTTGCGTGTGAAGTAGAGGATTGGATGAGGAGGAGAAGAGTGGGATAGGGACTAAGACATCTCGTAGAGACTGTAGGGGTAGGCATTTGCCTCTGTGGAAAAGAATGAGGGATTCTGTTGTTAACGTCGTCTTCAACAAAATTTTGGAATATAAACTCATCGAAAATGCTCCTTACTCTTTCTCAATCCTCCTCCTCCTCCTCCCTCGGAGAAAGTGTAGGCCTCCTGGTCGTCAATAGAAGTTTGGACGAATGTTTTGTTAGTGGCATATAGGAGCACTAGAATGCCAAGACAGGTGAAGTACAAGACCAGTGAGCGGGAGCACAACATGTGGATACTCAAAGGTCAGTATTAAAAGCTGCTATGAATGGTGCTGTATGCCACAAGGATAATACTAACCGAGGAATATTTATGGCGTCCGAGACCTCTCTGAAGGCGCAGGTCGGAGACCCCGTGGACTGAAAACCAAAGTATTACTACATTTCTTGTGTTAAAATTTAGGTCCTTAAAAAACTCCGGTTTAGTACCCCCTTAAGTGGAGTTATTCTCCATATTCTAGATGGTTCCACCCACCTTATGTGTGAGGAAATGTAAAAGAGGGGTGGAGAACATGAAACCACGTTACTCTCCGGTGATACATCTGCATCTGCTTTCTGAATTCAGTTCTGCTTGTTCTCATGGGCAATTTTTATTTAACAACATCCTAATTTTAACGTCCTTAGTCACTATTATTAACGGTTTAATGTATTTGAGTAAAATGAAAAGTAAAATAGCACAGTTGGAGTGTGAGCCTTCCATTTGGTGTCGTGATCAGCGCACAAAGAACTCCCAAGGCGCAGAATTGGGAGGTACCTATGGTGGTGGTTGTGGTGGGGTATGTGTGTGTGTCCACACAGGGTGTTCCAAAAGGTGGACAGGCTGCGTAGGCTACACCTCCGTTGCGATCGATGGTACGCGGAGGGCTACACTTGCTGCATGGTCGGTCAATGCTACTGAAATGCAGGTTTGACTTTCAAGTAGGTGTTGTTGCCCTTTTTACGCCTTGATGTGACTGAATGTGGTGATAAGCATAGCGAAGGAAGAAAACATACCCGGGCAGAACATGCATTGCATGGCATGGCTTGGAGGTCAACTCATCTGGAGAAGGTACAACGGTGGAACATTCAAGTGGCTTGCTACAAAAATCGAGAGATAAACAAACAACTAACGTGTTATGAACTTCTCCTCCCCTTTAAAGCATTCCCCTTGGCGTTACAACGTAATCAGTACTGTAAGAAAAACCCACCTACCATCCGAGCCAGTCATCGAAGTTTCATGCAACTGAGAAGATCATTGACCACAGCGTCATTAGCCCTCATTGGCAATTCTATTGGATCAGAGGTTCCAAGTCGCGCGAAAATTGCTAGGAGATGGGGGGAATGTACTGACCACCATGGTTTTCCATCCTAAGACGTAGAATCATTGACCAGAAACACTTCAGTGGTGCTGTGTCTTGTCTACTTAAGTTCCCTCCAGCCAGTAAAGTGATGGAGGAGGTATTGCGTGTTTACATTGGTGAAATCTTCATGCAGGCGTGGTAGACAGCTCCATAACCAACTTTTTAGATGGTTTACGAGTAGTGTTGCTTTAATTGTCAATTGCTAACGCCAAAGGTAGACGTCTTCTCAGCCTTTCTGTTAGGGCCATTACCACTTCGCCGTTTTGAAGCGTGTGCACTTCTTCCACCACTCTAAAGTTTATCACTCGGCAGTAGAAACTAGGGCAGATGTTCTCCAGACTTTCCTGAAGGCGATCGAAGCCACAATACCTAGGCAGAACATGTAGTGTGGATATACAGCCTACTAGCTAGTCTACAGGATGCAGGTAATTGACGGCGCCCAAAGGTGGCCCCTTTGCCAAAACCAAAGGTTACGCAAACAGCCATCGCATTACTGTAGGTGTTCCAAATTTACTGGAATAATAATTCAACTCACTGCTCTTTTGTACAAAAATTTCCATGATAAAAGTGATTGAACTCTATATGTTGATTTTTAAATTGTGTCTACCATCACAGTAACTCGATTAAATCTCAATCGGATACGATGATTGCAAACTCTGTATACAAGGCCCTATGTGGACCACTGACCCGGTATTTTAATCTGTGTGATTTGCAGCTAAAAAGACTTATATAAACCTGTGCTTTAACCAGGTATAGGCGCAAGTGTCGTTTTTTTTGGGTTTGGCTCCTCCAGGGTGCCACGCACGCACCTGTGCATGCACACAAATGCGTACGCACGAAACTCGCTCGCTGATTGGCTTCACGTTCGTTGCTCGCGTCCGGCGTGCACCGCACAGGGGCTCGACCCAGATTGAGGCCGTTGCGTCGATCAGATTTCCCCTCTCAGATTTGCAAACTGTTACCATGGAGAGACGATCTTAATTAAAAAAACATCACCTTATTTGCCTCCGGTCTTTTTACCCAGGTCATTGTGTTATAGTGGCCCCTTGTACCCATTTCAAAAGTATCTTTTTAACACAGAACTAAAAAGTGCTTCATAGTTTACTGTTCAATTACTGGTTAGTGTTATGCAAGGTCTACGCCAATGTGGTAAAATAAATTGGGGGACACAGGTACGTTGGAAGGGCATTCTTCAAACTAGCCTTAGCGATCTCAAGACCCTTCAGGAGAATTGAAATGGACTGCGCGATAAGAGGGAAGACTACTGCGATAATGTTTTACCAACGGTTTGAAGAACTGAAATTGGTCTAGCTTAAGACGTTCGAATCCGGCCCTTGTATTCCTTCGCTATCTTAGTCTTCTCATCGCTGGAAGGGGATTCACCATAATGGCATTCAAGCTAGTAACCTCTTAGCCCTGCGGTGGTTGCAGTACAATGAGCGACAGAAACTTTTGCATTGGCTTAACTCTACACCAAAATAGCATTGAAGCATGGCGTCCGTTACGAGCAGCCAAAATTGGAGGGGCCCAAGAAAGAGCAGTTAGTGAAACTACGTTGGCTGCTGGTGAAAACCTCAATCTCGGGTTCTAAGAATAGAATAACACTGCAGTAGAACGCTAGTTGAATTTACTTGAAGTCACGCCTTCTCGTGTTGAAAGAGGCTGGAAATTATCTGAACGTGTGACCGAGTTGCCCAAAATGGCGGCAAATTCGAAGTGGGTAGAGAAAGTATCAAATCCGGCTACAAGATAATTTTCCTTATGGTCCTGCTTTTGGCCCCACCAGTCTCTTAGTCCTCCTGTGTACTAATAACAAAGATGTTCCTAGACTTACCCTCTAATGCCCTAACTTATAATTCGGACAATAAAGCACAATGGACATATGTATGCATCTCCTTCGGAGGTGGTGATGTGTGTGGATAGCCTGTCCTGCTATCAAGGCCATGGGAAGAAGGGAAGGCAATGGAGACCCATTTGTATGGGAAACCCATAACTCCACTTGTAAATAAACGAGCCTGCAAAACTCGGAATTGTACGACCACCTACTCCCACTTCCTTCACTCTGTTATTTTCATATGCGATGGAGTAGCTCACTTCTGCAAACAAAGTGACTCCCTAGAAGCTTGGGTATAAATTAAATAAGAAATGTTTTCGCGGACATGTAAAGTTATGTAAAATGTTGCTTGGGCTTAATGCTTGAGGTGAATGCTATTTGTGTAGATTTGGCTGCTTTATGAAAACAGCTTTAACATGCCTCTTGGCGCGTATTACGATTAGTCGCCTTAGAAATTCTCCTGCAGACGTTATAAAGCCAAGTGGTATGAAGATTGCCAACAATGTACATTACCGACACCGTGAAGGACGAATTTCGGATGACCAGGTAGACTTATTCGGCCAAATGCCCAATTCAGTCTTTAGTACTCATCTGTACTTTATGGCCTGAATTAATTAACCTTTTTTGAGGCTAAATGACAACACCTGCGATCCTGAAATCGGTGAAGCTTTAATTCTTGTGTTGTCCACGATTTTCCATTCCTTAAAAAATCCTTAAACTCTTTTAAATAATTTGAAATTCTTGATCTAACTTTCGCCAAAAAAATTTTACTTATATTTTGGTGTCACTTAAAACAGCAAAAATTGCATCCGAGAGTAACGCGAACCAATTTAGAAAGGCAAGGTTTTTATTGGCTCGTCCGATGCATGCATGCGTGGGGTTGCACCAAGTCCAGCCAATGGGGTAGAAATGCGCAGGCGCACATGCAATCGAAACACACGTGTCCCCATAACAGGGTGAACGTGGCACCCAGATTTTGACCATCCTCATGCATGGTTTAGTGCAGTGAATAATCCAAAGCCTCACTGCTAAACACACACATACACACTCAAGCTTCGGACTCCATTGAACAATATCCAAAAAAAAACCATCCAAGTGCCCTATTTTCAATGGAGGCGCAGTTTAAGATAATGATTACCACGAGGAAGTAATATCACCTGTCATAGACTTGAAGGAATAGGATGCATGTCTCGTTTAAGCCCGAAATCCTCTAAAAAGGCAAAATTTTTAGGTAGCTCAACTTGAATCCTTAATAAATTGATAAATTTTCGAGACTTTGTGCTGGTGAAACCTAAGACTTTTAAGTTGTAGTTGCTGGATAATTCTTTTGCGAAGACCCTTTACACAATAAAACTTAAGAAGATGTTTTCAAATAGCAAACTGTTTAATCCTCCCGGGGTCAAATACCACTTTATAAGAGCAATATTTCCATTCAGCACTCTAAGATTTCCCTGAGGGCAAAAGGAGGCCCAACGCGCTGGACGAAAAGATATACTTGACATGGATCAGAGTTTGGAGCCTAGGGGTGGTCTGGAAGCCAGCTTGTCGAGCAAAGGTACAATGGTAGAACATATAGGCGGCCACTTTACCAAAACTAAGAGTTAAACTAACAGCCAACGTATTACACAGTCCCTCTCCTCTTTTGAGCGTTGCCCTCAGCCCTTTCCTTGCTTAACCTCCCATGGCAGCCACCAAAAAGGGAATGGGTGATGCAAAGAAATTATCCACGAGCCAATCGCAACTTTAATTCAATTTCCATGCATCTGTGAGGGCAATTGACCGAAACACCACCGACCCCTCTTGATAATTTTACTAAACCTAGAGCTTCTTCCCCTTTGGAAACTGGATTAAGGAACTTGAAAATGTGCTGTAGACCACGAGACTGTGGTGGTTGTCGGAAGTAGGCGTCATTTTCAGCTTTTTCGTCAGGCATCATCATCGATTCGTTCATCCGTGGTACACCACACTAAAGTTTATCACTCGACAGTAGAGACCAGCACTGATGACCTTGAGGATAGATTTGCTTTCCACCACCAATGTAGCACATTAAAACCTCACTGAAAGAAGAGAGAAGATATGGTACTCTGGCAGAACTGGTATCATGGATAAAGGAAAGAGATAGAAGCTACCAGAATGGCTCGGGTATCAGTAAACCCAACGAAGGTACAAATTTGGAACAAGAAAGCAATCCTCTTGATGATACCGATAGTTAAGTAAACATCCAATGCATTGCATCGGCTTGATTAACCTATGAGAACTTTTCATGGAATTTAAGTCAGCAATTAGGACAACAGTACATCGTCGATCTTGGGACGCATTCATCTGCTTAGAGGTATTTTTCCTAAATGAGGTAAAGTATTTTGGTAAATACAGTGTCCCAGATAACCGAAGAATTGTGTGGGCTACGGTTCAAAAAGTGTGAGTAAGTAAAGAAGGAGTTGGATTTTTTTTCGGAGGAACTACCGCAGTGTCCCATGTCTTCCTTCAAGGTTGCAGACTTTGGCAAGTGGTCCAAGCACATTGGGACCATCTCCGTTTCCTCAACTAAACCTTTATTCGGTCGCTATGCAGGTCGGCACAGCCCCAAATACCGATTTTGACGAAGGCTACACCCCAGTGATTAAACTGGTCACATCCTGTAAAGAAAAGACGCTAGCTAGAAATTCAAAATTCATTTTCCTAGGCTTATAACCACAACCAAGAGGTGGACAATTGTCCAGTTTAGAAATGGTTTCGGTGGACGCATAATGTGGGCCAGCCTTCTCAGTACAGACACCAATACTCTCAGCATTTTGGAGAAGCTTTGCAATGAAAAAGGGTCATGAGTTGACCACAGCAGAGAAGTGTAAGATCTGAATAAGTCCATGCAATGCTCGAATCTGAGTGAGCTCTCAATTTCGCTATCGTGCATGCTTCTAAACAACTTCCATTCTTCTTTGGCTTCGATGAACTTAAATTTGTTTAATTCAATGCACTATACTCATCAGAAGAAAAGAAAATAACACTGGACTGGGAAGCGCTGCTACACCTTACCATAGAAAAGGAAACGTGAGTAGCAAAAATACTTGCGTACTCGGCATTGGCTTGGGTAAAAATTATTGCGGCCGACGTTCTTCATACCAACGTATGCTATATACTCATAAAGACATTAAAGCCAGTCGTTTTGCTATCACCGAAGACAAGTGTCAATGTTATCTCTAACGTATTACTTGAATTTGCGCCAACTAAGAGCAAGAATATGTTCTTGTGTAAAGTTTTTAGTTGGGAAGAGCCAGCGGGGTGAGACATTGACTCGCAATAGGCACCGGTGGCTAAACCGATCTGTCAGCCACCCAGACACCTGTAAACCCACTGCTGGAAGTGGTCAACTGCCTAGTCGATATGAGGCTTCGAGACGAGGTCGCAAAGCGCTCCAATTCACCATAGCTTTCGCCAATCATTCTGGTAAAAAATGGAAGTTATCGGACGCGCGGTGTATACAGAATGCCAAACCTAGTAATAAAAGGCGCCTTTATTCTATCTCTGTGTTGACATTAAATTTGAGATCTTAATAAGCGGAGATGCTCGAAAGAGGGGAATTATTTGAAGGGAGTTTGCCATGTCTAGACGATGCCTCACAGACCACGCAATACAGCGGCCACATTTAATGCCTTGTCCAAACTGACCCTAATGGGATATCCCTTAAAAAATGTAGGGAAAAAAGTCCCCCTACAAGAGTCAATTCGCCCCTGAACCTGAGGATTTGCTGGTTTCTACAAGGCTGAGTCTACTTTTTTGGACCTACCGCATAGTCAGCCTAGATGGCGGCTACAAGTGACAGCAAAATGAAAGTGAAGGCTTGCCCGACATCAGCAAACTGGGCAAAGTCCTTTAACTTCGCAGGTTTCGCAGACTACTCACAAAGTAGCTTTGCTACAGATTTTGCTGAACTCTCAGACCCACCATATGAATGAGTAGAAGAAGGAACGCGATGGGGTGCTCCAAGAGTTGAAGCGAATAATATGCTAAGTAGCAATTCCAGCTTTACCTACATTCAAATCGGATACCTCCTGGTGGGACGATTGCGTGTAGTGTGCTCTAATGAAAGAACGACGAAGGTCGGGAGCACGTAATTGCTTACGTGGGAAGAGAATTCCATAAGCATATGAAATGAAAAATGTGCAATACAAAGCAAACTCTTTGCTATAATCACAAAGGTTCGATGTTGCAGACATCGCCCGATAGGGAGAAGGGTAATTGTGGGAAATAGTTACCGGACATTGGCTGTTCTAAACAAGAACAGTTCAGAAGATAGGCATTTCGATTGTACGCGCCTTGTAATTCAGTTGCCTTATCTCACAGACAAGACGCCACAGAGACCAGAGACGTTTCCGCAAGTATCATTTATGGGCGGAGCTACAAAATGCTCTTTGACTCTAGTGTGAGAGGGGCTTCTTACGTCTGCCTACAAATCAACAGCAGAAGTGATCAAAACAATGCGCAGAGGACGAGGTATTGAGGTGCCAAGTTTGGGTTAGAAACGGTAAGCACTTAGTAGTTCCAGTGACATCTGTACAAACAAATCTTTAAAATTTGCATGACCAATTGGACAATGTGAGTAAAAAAGTAATAAACATCTTGAGCCAGAGGATTCGGTGACCTTCAGTTATCCAAAGTGAATGTGATCTCTCCGCCTCAAAACAACCGCACCGCTTTATTCAATGTGTACAGGTCTATTAGGAGGATAGTAGATAGCATAACAAATTCTTCACAATTCACCGTAGTGAATTAGGCCCTTTTAAACGCTCAAAAACATTCAACCTTCTCCTACTAGGGGTAGTAAAGGGGAAGAAAAAAGTTTAACGCTACTGGAATATGGAGAAATTCGACCTAAGATAAGCACCAAGAATTATCCTGAAATGACGAGAGGTCTATGAGATGTACACTCATTTGAGCACACTACTTTAGACAAAGACAACCTCAGATTTTTCCACGGCTTAGCCTTTTTTCAATCTTGCATTGAAAATTAAAAGGATGATTTCCTACGTTTGGTCATTTCGTCCTGGGTATATGAAGCTGGAGGCGAAAGGGGAAGAAAAGCGGAACCACTACACAACAAGGGCACTAGTGAACATAACCGTGATTAAGCAGTATTTAGCGAGTTGTGTAAGCCAAAAATGTAGACAAACGGTGTAATAATTGTGGTGTTTAAATGCGCTTTGCAGGTGAGAGTTGGGAGGACAATTTTGACGTGATCGCGGACGCACGTGCTTCCTCTCAGGAGCCGAGAACGCTCTCGTTTTAGGTGTACACCTACCGCTCTTGTCCGACAGACTTACAATAAAGATGTCTCGTAACATTCAGCCATCTAATAGCAGGGTGGGAGCGAAGGAAGAGGAGGAACGGGAAGATCCTTCTGCACTGGTGATAGCGTTGGCGGACTTTCTTCACTTCAAAGACGGTGTGAACTTTGAAGACTAGATGAAAACCGCTAGGTTTTACATTTATTTATATCCCCAGCGGCGGAGAGTGCCATTAACCCTCCGCGCTCTTCCGCAAGAGCCATTCCAGGCAGCGATAGACGCAGGAGTCACTGCTGGCTCCGTCATCCACCATTGCTGCGAGATTCTCATCTGGCCATCAATCTGCAATAGCAATCGCCGGCCAGAGAGTTCTTTCACCGAGACCAGAAGGCAGGCGAAAACGACGAAGGGTACGCTAGGAACCTACAACACCTAGCGGAACGAGCTTTCAGAGCGTTCCCAACCCCTGAGAGGAAGCACGTGCGTCTGCGACCATGTTAAAATTGTCCTCCCGCCTTTCACCTACAAAGCGCATTTAAATACCACAATTATTAGAAATGGCAAACCAAGATTTGATCGGAATTGTGAAAGTCTACCATAAAGCTAATGTAGTGATAAGGTTGCTTAATACTGGGAGTAATAATCGGGTTTAAAAGTTAAATTGTATCTAAAAGCAAAATTCAGAAAGTCTAATCAACTATGGTTAAAAAAATTGGATTACACCTCTACAGTTAAAGGGGAACAAAACCGAAAGCTTCTATGAATTTTCAAATTTCGAAGTGCCTTTCAGGATATGCTCTGCTAAAGCCAAAAACAGCATTTATGTTTATAATTAAGCGATAAAATTTTTTTATCTACTCACATGTGGTTTGCTTAGCAAAGCACTTAAGCGACTGTTTTAATAGCCTGATCTCCAAATATTCTGATGTGGCGGATCCTACGGCTCTTTAAGGAAAACCAATCAAGTTCCAGGCTGCTTGCTTGAGAATGGCTACCTCGCAAAAGAACGAGTCTCCCCAAGAAACTGTGTTTGGAGGTGCTGAGGGACCTGATGCAATGTATGTCAAACTCGTCTCCTCAGATGATCATGAATTTTATGTCAAGCGCGAATATGCTTTGACTAGCGGCATAATAAAGGCAATGCTCTCTGGCCCCGGTATGTTTGCATTTCCAGTCATTATAGTTGCTTTTTATTTATGCGCCGTTTGAATCATAGTTAAACTACAAAATTAGTACATAACGAAATATTAGTCGGGTGGTTGGATTCATGCTGTTGATAAACGTGGTTTCGTCAGTCATCCAGGTTTTTGCTGCATCCGATTTTGTCATGCGCTCGCCGGCTACCTTAGTTTTTTGGTTTAAAAACGTTATCTCTCTTTTATTGCTTCAAAGTTATTTAACACAATATTATTAACCTTAGTTTTGTGGACGTTGTAGCTCTGTTACCTTGAAAATTAAGTCTCGCAGTTTTGTAAAGGAACTCGAATCCCTCAAGTATATGCTTTGCGGTGTTTCATCAACATTCTGCTGAAATTTATTTCTCACGCGCTGCTTTCATTGGCAAGTATCCTAAGGTGCCTGTCCACCAACTAGCTTTCTTTGGACCTTTTTATATGCACCGTTAAATAACAATGAGATCTTTAAACGAATAGGCTCCCAAGCCATCACATCTCTTAAAATGCTGATGTTCTCATTAGGAGCTCAAGGTCTACACTTTCCTTTAGCTGGATTGGTGGATTGAAAGACGTTAATAACATTATTGGCCTTGAATGTTTCTTAGATGAAGTATAGTGAATCATGTTTTGTCGCCTTGTCGTATTTGCCTAATCATGTCGATGCAATTGTCTAAGCGTGGATGAGCGCTCTTATTTGTAGAAAATTGCTCTCGAAAATCACTCTTCATAGTATCTGGGTTTTTGTTAGCACGAACGTATTAGGTGTCGTTTTTTTGAGCGATATTTTTCGTCATGTCGTGTCTTTTTAGTGTTTAAAAGCCAGCCGTTTACACTTCGTCCGTTTTTGATTTTGCCACTGGTAGCTTGTGCATTTACATCTAACAATTTTTGTTTATGTTTATAAACGAAGTGTAGAAATGCAACTCAATGTAATGGTTCTCTTACTGGAGCACCGTCGTGCCGATATTAGCTATAACACTACTGTTTGTGCTCTTCATTTGTTTGCAGTGGGATACTGACACGAAACAATGAATGAGGGAGAATCTTTGTGTCTACTGGGTAATTATTACAAAGTCCAATTCGGATTAATCATGAGCTCGGGGTGTATAGCTCCTGTTTAAAAATCACATGCGGAAATATACTTCTTCATAAACAAAAGTCGATTTCGCAAACTATTGTAAATAACCATGCTGGTTTTTTGCCATTGCTTCTGCTAATTGTTAACTTTTTTGAGCAAATGTATGCGGTCATTTTAATGACTTATCCATGATGAATTTAACAAACCACCAGTTCTGTGTGGGTATGAATTTGTCATAAAATACTAATTGGTCTAAACTAATTTCCGTAAGTGAAAAATCCCGTCCACGTATTGAATGGTGCCCAATGTAGATCTGCGAATGTCCATATTCTGCTCGTGTAGTCATTGTTTAGTACTGATTGGATACCGAGGCAAAAGTTGCTTTGATTGTATTATACATGGAAAGACAAACTGAAATACACCAAAGCTAGCACATTTGTTGCGTGCCTAGGAGAAGGACATTATTAAGAGTATGCGAGGGGCAAAGTCACTGGCCTTGAATGTTTGCGGAGGCAGAATTTGGCTAGTCGGCCGGGCTGCCGCTTGAATTCCACCACATGGGCATCTTTATGAATTATTTTATTGTGCAGAGCTACGAAGACTACTCGCTAGTTGGATAGAATAGTTTTTGAAGAATCTGCTCGGTTTATGTGGGCTTTACGAGTCCAGAACTATGTGGGAAGGCTTAGATGCTGTTCCCATAAGTATGGTGTGTGTTGGCTCGCGTCAGCGCCGTCGGAGTTAGGTCGCTGGGGGCAGTTGTGCTGAGTGTCTGAGAGGAGGGTCCTGATAAAGTGGGCTAATGACTCAGAAATTGATAGCCTCAGGAAAGTTTAGGTAACGGGGACTGTCACGTATGTTTGCCAGAACCAAGCTTTTAGTAAGGTACTACAAGGTTAAGCTGCATAACGTTGCACGAAGGACCGTCGATTCGCCCCTTTAAGTTTGCGCCTCATAAATAAATGCGTTAGGCATTTGATTTTGGCGCCTTTGGTATCGTTCCAGTGCTCAATCAAGCCGGAGTTAGATAAGTCAATGGGGCTAACTAGTCGGCCATCGCGACTAGCTGATTGATTTGCCAAGCATGACTTAGATGGTTTTGTATCTGGGGTCATGGATCTAACGTTTTGCTTGAAAATGTAGGTCAGTTCCAGGAGAACGAGACGAACGTTGTGCACTTCCGCGAGATACCCTCACATGTCTTGCAGAAGGTGTGCAGTTACTTCGCCTACAAGGTGCGCTACAGCAATTCCTCCTCAGAGATACCCGAGTTCCCCATTGCTCCGGAGATCAGCCTTGAGCTTCTAATGGCTGCCAACTTCCTCGACTGTTAGTGACTCCCTTCCGCTCTCTTCTCTTCACGTGTTTTGCTCCAATATACGTGTTCCTTATGCTGTTGCTGATAAACATTCTGGACTTCAAATTGTGATATTGATAGCGACCCACCTCTTTCGATAGTACGATCAAGTAGACATTCTAGTGCCGTTTTAGACCTATGCAAAACGTTGTCGCTGCCTTGATATAAACATTAATTTAGTCATGCCAGTATTTTGGGTAGTGGTCATGAGTAAACGCGTGCGTTCGCTAAGCGTCAAAGCCGAATGCGATTGACTTCCACGAGGTTTCATGATCTCATAACGACGCGATTATGTATGAGTGCTTGGATCATGTTGGTCTGTGAGCAAGTTGGGTGTAGATGGGGCTCAGGGTATCGCTTTCGCGCAGTTGACTCCGCTACCGTAGTACAAAGACATGTTGAGGTGTCGTCGAAACGCGAAATATTGAAGCAGACCCCGTGTGTTTGCCTGGTGCACTGGGGCATTTTCATTCGGGATCTTTCCCGTGGCGTCAACCTTACGAGATGGCTGGTCCCAGAGACTTGGTTGGATAAGCAAAGCATTTGGTGTGCATGCATGCCAAGCTGGAGGCTTTTGCAGCACTGATGAATAGCTCAGATTTACGCATCGGCTTTCACGTAAACCGACAGTCGCGAACCGGACACTTGATTGTGTTCGAAAGCTAGAGTATGTAGCAAATAACAGGTTAGCAGCAGTAGGAAAGCTGTTGTTGAGCTACAGTGACCGACCAGAGGAAAGAGTTCAAGGTGTTTGGACAAAGAAGCTTTTTGGAGTTGGAGCTGCTGCACGCTGTGTGGCGGTGGCAGTGCTGCAATTTAAGTGAATTTTTAAGACTGGATGCTTGATAATGAAGGAGGGCAAAGCACCTCAAAATAAGGAAGAAGCCAAAAGAGCAATTGCACAAAGTAATATGAATGGCTGTAGCGTCCCAAGGCTCCCCTTAAGGTAAAAGAAGGCGCAGTACTAGGGCAGAATATATATATTCCGGGAACAGAGGACTTGGGGGCTGTTGGCACGGCCCAAAGGCCGACCAAACGGCTAAAACAAGATGGCCACCCAAGTGACCTAAACCGGTAGTTCGAACAAACAAACTATTACATAACCCCTCTCTTCTTTCGAGCGTCGTCCCCGACGCTCCCCTTCGCCCGCCTCCCGTGTCAGCCATCACAACGTAATCAGTGCTGCGAGAAGCACCCACGAGCTAACCGTCCCAGTCGTCGAGGTTCGAACGCATGTGTTCCTGTAGTGCCATCAATTCCGCGTAGCACTCAGTGCAGCAAATGCACGCCTCTTGGCCCTCCTCTGGGCTTGGAGTCCACGGCTAGTGTCGCTTCAGTTGTTAATAGCTTTTCTGTCGAACACGAGGGCGAGGGAGATGTCGAAGATGAACGTCGATCTCAACCCTTCTGTTACGAGACCCCAAAGGTTCTCCCCTCCGTAGCACATGCACTTCTTTCACAACGTCGACGTTTGCCAGAAGCGGCATGGAGCAGGATAAAATCCATCAAAGTCGGGTCCGCTTTCCGCTGCCACCAATGTAGCGTCCCGAGGCTCCTCTTAAGGTAAAAGAAGGCGCAGTATTAGGGCAGAATATACATATTCCGAGAACAGAGGACTTAGGGGCTGTTGGCACGGCCCGAAGGCCGACCAACCGGCTAGAACAAGATAGCCACCCAAGTGACCTAAACCGGTAGTTTGAACAAACAAAGTATTACAATGGCAATGGAAAGACCAGTTTCAAGAACCGGGCATTCGGATTTTGGCTACGCTAGAGAGCTGTTACTCCATAAAATCAAATAGAGCGCTATTTCCTTGTTGCTGAAGTAATTTGGTTAAGATAACTTGAGGTGCCAGATGACACAAAGTGCATTTTTTCGCAAACATAATTACAGAACCTAAAATTGTTCACAGCTTATACTTGACAAATATTTCTTGATGATGTATCGATGATAGAAATTTTAAAACAACATGCCGCAATGTGGTTATTTTGAATCGTTTACTCACAATGCTGGTGCTGCTTCGGATGTAGCGTGTGCTTAGCAGCGCAATGGATAAAGCTCCTCAACCTGAAGTCTCTGCAAATAGGGATGGGTAATTTGTCTAACTTACTTTTTCCGACTTGATTTAATTGTAGATTCCACAAGACATCCGTTGATGAGACACTAAACGCGGTCGCTGTTTCTGATGATGTAAATCACTTCTTTCGTTCTTGTACATGGCCTCCACGCGTTCCTCTTCGCACTTGTAAAGGGAATCGTCTCTTTAAGCTCTTGAATCTCCAATACCGAGAAGGCGTGTTGTTTTCCGACGATGGTCACCATCGGCCTCTCGACTCACCTCAATCTCTTCTCTCACGAGCCACCCAATTGGCCCTCCGACATCTCGACTTAGGCTCTTCTGCACCCGATAACTTATCGAAAGTGCTGAATAAGCGGGCAACAGTGGCAGCTTCAGCAAGGCCGTACACCGCCCTGTCCGAGAGTTATCGGTTAACTAGTCCCCCACCCTCGGAACTTTCTAGCGGTTCATCAGATGAGGTATTATTTATTTTCTGAACTTTGTGCATTCACAAATGAATACCCTGTTAATCCATACGTGTGTAATCCAAAGCGTCCCGCAACGGTTCCGAGGAATGGAATCCTTTCCACCAGATCTTCACATCGCAATGGGCATAGAGCAGCTTCCTTCACATTTCTTGCCGAGGATGCCTCATCGAGGAAGCTGGATGACGCAGAGATTTCTACGGAAAGCGGCTACGTCGCCTCCTCCACTACTCCCGTTGCAAGTAGCTCCGGTTCCTCCTCTTTTAAGCGCAAATCCACCGCTACTCGCTACCACCAGGTACGAATAATTGATAATCGACTTAAAAAGCCTGCTGATGAGGCGGCTCTTCATGCGCGTCACCGTGTCTGTCCTTCGGACCGGTTCTCGCGATCCTGCGCCTCGAACGACGAGGAGGATGGTGACGAAGAAGAGCCAGATCAAGAGGAGGAACGGCTGCCAGCCTCCACCTTGGCATCCACCACCAAAGACACCATGGGTGTGGCGGCTCCCACCTCATCGATTCTGGTAATCAATCCTTCTGCGGGAGGTAATAACAGTGCCCAAAAACATGTCATCCTTCTCACCGGCTCATCGGAGCCCTCCCCCTCCCTGCCCAGCTCTGAAGTAAATGAGCTGCGTGATGTTGAAACCTCTTCAATCCCTCCCGCACTTGTTTCACTTAACGGGGGTGGGATACATTTGCCACCAGATAAGCGACGTCACTCCAGCTTTGTTCCCACCTCAATTAATGCAATGATGCAGAACAAACGCGGTGGTTGTGGGAATGGAGCTCTGAAGCGATGCAACACCACCTCTTCAGTTTATAGTGGCAATGGTAATGGGGAGCAGACGCCACCTACACCAGCAAAGTCGACACTAAAGGCTGCCTCTGTTCGGCGCCACCAGGAGTACGAAAAGCGGCGACAGAGAGCTTCTCTGCCCTTCTCGCCCCACCCTCGAGCTTCTAATAGCTCACCCGGTGTCTCTAGGCATATTATCTCTTCCGATGAAGTGGAAACGGATAATGGTGGTGGCGGAGGCGTTGGCGGAAATTTGAGTCGATTTTCCACTCCTATGGAGCCCATCTGCGTGGTCAACCTTGCCACGCCTGTGAGGTGGGCTTTTATTCATGCTAAGATAGCAATTCAGCCATAACCCATTTGTTGTTGAGATTTCAAACTCATGCTTTCCAACCATCCATGAAATCCAACGTAATTTTGTTTTTTGCAGCCAATGTTGCGTATTAGTTGGAACCTCCTTTCTTGAGGCCCAGCAAGATCGGATTTTTGATTTTCATCTTTTTTAGCTACATATGATCTTGATTCGATGGCTTGAAAGCATCCCTCAAACAAACTCAGTCTTAAACTATAGCTTAAGGCCGTCAACAGCACACCCCACTCTCAGTTACTGGGACGGTGTGCTGTTCAGTGTGATACAGATATAGCATCGCGGTCAGATTTTGATTTCCCTTTTGCATTAGTGTAGTCGTAAGGCGTCATTTATTCCTATTTGTACTGACGAAAAGACTTTTCTCTCGATATTTTATCATAAATGCGCCGTTTGCTGGCATAAATATGCCTTTCTGTTGTAATCCATTATCACTTTATCACACTCTGAGGGTTATTATCGGTGATCTTGGACAAATCTGGGGTTCTGACTTATTTGTTCATGCATTTTGTGCTTGCCTAGATGTGTTAGCTATTATTTCCTGAGTTCAGAATGTGTGGTTGCAATTTGCAAATGATTGGCGCAGAAAAAATTAGTCTTGGCAGGTGACGTTACTCTAGTGCATGGGCCATGTGGCAGATCCTATGCAGGACCGAGAAAAGGCGTAAGGGTCTGAAAAATAGCGGAAAGCTTAACCTCACCTCACATGATTTCGCATGTTTTGACTTGATTAGCGCTAATGAGACAAACGAGGCAAAAATGCAGGATGTTTGGGTGTATGGGTTGAGCTATAGAGGGGCTTACTTTTCTGTCGTTGAGGTATGAGGGCGAAATATACCAGTTCATCGTAGTTTTTCGTTATGAAACGCATTCTTTTCAACAGTTGTTTCACAAGCCTTTGACACATTTGTTTTTAGATAGTCGAACTGAGAGGCAGCTAACATTTGTTTGGTTTTTTGCTACAATTTCGTTACACCTGATTGGTTGCATCGGATGGTTGCTCTACTATGTTCAGTCGGAGAAATTGTAAGGAAGGTCGCTTGACATTAAGCCATCACAAATCATGCTTCTCAAACTACAAAGATATAGACCTTCAAACTCCCAGTTTGTGATAAATAGCTACTATGACCCGTCCTTCAGGGTTAGCTTAATGCCGCCGAACTGTTGAAATAGTGACCGTACCGTGGCATTTTTACCATTTCTATTGCTGCCTGTGTCATGTATAGGATTCTTACTGGTATTGTAATTTGATTGATAGAAGCCCATAGCACCTTACGACTCTCACTTTTCTGTTTTTTATCCATTCTTTTCACCTCCCCAAAAGCCAAAATCTTTCATTTGATGCCTCGGAGCAACAGTTGCGACAGCGCGTGAACCTCCTCGTGGAGGGTGTTCGCTTCGTTGTCGACGTTGAAACCCTACGGGCTCACCCCGACACCATGTTGGGTCGCATGTTCCAATCAGGTTTCATAGAGAGCGCTGCCGCCGGCTCCTACGACGGCTTAGTCGGCTATGGCAACGTCCACGTAACTAGCGGCACTACAACTTGCGAGGATGACGACGATGATGACGATGCTGATGATGATGACGCGGAAGAGGAGGACGAAGAAGCGGAAGTAAGTGGAACCAGTTCTGTGTGCAGTGGTGGTCGCACGGTGGACGTGGAACATTGGATGGCCTCGGCATCGACGTCAACATCCCGTGGCGTGGGTGGTGGAGCTGCCTCTGGCGCCACTCACTCCGCTCCCGCCTCCTATCGATCACATCGCGGTAGTCTTTGTGGTGGTGGAAGTGGAGGCTTGAGGCGATCGCGTCAGGGCCGACGGAGAACACGGCGACGTCAACGACAGCCCTCCGTGCAGTCTCACGCCACCAACACCTCGACGGATGTGTGTTTGAGTGGAGCGGGTGTAGCGGCCAATGTCTTTCGAGTCATCCTTGACTACTATCTTTTGGGCAAAATGACCTGTCCGCCAGACGTCTCTGTACGGCAGCTCAAGCAGGCCTGCGAGTACTTTCTCATCCCCTTCAACCATGAAACCATCTCCTGCTCCAACTTACGTAAGTTAGCTATTAATCGGCAGAATCACACAATTTGATATCTTAAAGTCTGCTACCAATGTAACACATAATTGAGCGTTAACTTTCTAGTCTGTGGTAACAGATTGCCCTAAATTGCAAGTCACTTATATATTGAGTTTAAAGCAATAAAATTGATGTAGGATATTCTTGTTTCTTCAGAAACGGTGTCATTCGAACCAGTAATACGCGTGGTGGTCGGTCCTCTTCTGAGATTCCGGAAGCAAACTTGTTTTGTTTACCCAATTCAGCAAAATGTCATAACGAAACCACTTACTAAGGTGATGCAAATCTCTGGTCTTGTTTTTCCGGTTGTGTTGGTACAGAATCGCTGCGCTAAGGCATTTATATCGCTCATGAGGGACGATATCGAAATCATTGCCTGAAGTAACAGCTCTGTTTTTCACATTCAACTGCAAAGCGAGTATTCTTTGTCGTTGAATTTACATTCTGCAGAAAATAGAAAAAGAATGGAACTAAATGAACTGGATTGGTGGTTATCCATTGATCTCATGTTTTCATGCACAAACACGCCTCTTGTCACAAAATTAAGCGGAAAGGTACATCCCACATGACACTGCACACTAACATTAATCGGGTGACACAAAAGTACATACAATTCGACTATCTCGCCTTGCTTCCGAGTCATGTTGTACAGATTTGAGTCTGGTTTTAGCGCTACTGTTCCAGGTAAGCTGGACGGTATGGTTTGGGCCAATAGCTGTGCACTTGTGCAAGAAGTTATATTTCCCTCCACTAGGGGCTTTACCGTGCAGTAAAGCTTATTGCATAAGAAGCACTTTTCTATCTTAATTTTCTCAGTTTTGCTTGCATGCGTGTTTGTCTCCAAATCTCACTCACTGGGTAGGGATTGCTATTTGAAGTCACTGCTTCTGTATCACTATAGTAAACTAGCCCTTTTCACATACTTATACGACGTGCATTCAAAGCCCTCGATGCTTTCTTGGGAATCTACCGATCACATATTTGTGTTGTGTGAGCTATTCAATGCTCACTTGATTTCCCACGACTTGTTTCATGACGTGCTGATTTTACTGGCCTCCGTCTTGCGAAATTTAGCCCCAACTGTAGCGTTATCCCATCTTTCAATCAGTCTACACCATGTCGTAATTCTTCGTCAGGAGGAGTATTTTTTTCCCCTGTGTGTGTACGTAGGGCTGTCTCAGCGAAAACTACAGTCACTCTCGGCCCCAAAACTTTAGCACGTGCCTTATGTCAAGTCGATTTCATCTTCGGATTTGTCTTAAATCACCAAAAGATTTGTCATTTGTGTGCATAGGTAACGTATTCCATCGAGATGCACCAAATTAGATGCTACTCTTTGCGCTCGATCTCACGAGCATGTGCGCGTTTGGTCTCATCATGACTGCCGATCATTTTCCGCTTGCTTATTCACATAATCTCGACACATGATCAATGTACTTGTTTTTTGTTTTCCCCTTATTCTGGGACAGGGTTTATATCTGTGATACTTTTATTAGTATCACCATGGTTCATAAACCTGTCAACTCGCCTTTGTATTTACAAGCTATGCCCATGTGGAAATGATAACGGACTGTTTGACACCGATTTTGTCCTTTACTACAGAACTAGGGTCCTCCCTGCTCCGGGTTACCTGTGGATGATCTAAGAAGTACGTGAATGGTCGTACAAGTAAGACGATCGCTAGTTCTAAGGCAGTTTCAGGAAGGCTGAATACATGCTAAATCCGCCTACGCTTTAGTAAAAAGTCATTCTAGAATCACTGGAGTGTAAAATGTTTCAACTGCTCTTGTCACTTGTTTCTTACGTGCGTGATCCGTTGACAAGTAATTTTCATTTTCAAGGAGGTCTAGGCTTGGCATTGTCAGTTCTAGAAATAGGGTTTATAGTGCTGAAATTTCCATAATTACCCAACTTTGACTGACTTGAATGTCTGCCACCTATTGTTTTGCTCGTTTTTTTAATTTGAATCGACAATGGGTGGCGTAATAGGCTTCCCAACTCTGTAATGTTAAATTTGATGGCAGGAGAGGGTTCTCGGAAGGCCTAATATATTTCCTCTACATTTTAATCCGTCTGTTTTTACCCCATTCAAGGGAGAGACATCTTTAAACAATACGACCTCCCTGACCTCCTCATAATTCGGTTATAATGCAATCAGGAATGAGGTAGGGAGTAAGAGCTCATCAATTTAATTATCATCAGTGTATCTTAAAAATTCGGTGTATCTTTCTCTAGTCCTGCATAGCAAGAATCAAGAAATTTACTTGATTTTAACCATGGCCAAAAGGAAAGAGTCTCTGAAAGACTCTGGCTTTGTCTATATTCTAACTAATGGTTGACCTGAATGCACTAGCGTGTGTAAAATAGGTCCTTAGAAGAATGGCGTCATTTATTTCCAAACCGTTGCCACTTAGTGGTAAAGGTTGCCCCAGTTTTTGCTTATTTTCCAAAACTAAGCTGTATTTGTAAATAGTTTTGCGATAAAGTTCTCGGTTTTTGGAAGGGTTGGTCCGAAGCTTTGATAAACGGCGTAATAAGGCGTTCAACTTTATTTTGCTCTGCATCAATTCACTCGCCGCTTTCATTTTTTGTTTGAGTTTGGGAATGTTTTTCTCTCTTATTATTGCATTTCTGAACAAATAGCGGTTCATTATTTGGACCACATAGGAGCTTTATTGCTGTCGATGCGTCCCCTCTCTTACGTTGGATGCCGAGGACTGGAGGTCAAGATTATCCTCTCACCATCCACACTTCCACCATGATCTGAGAATTAACTTGTAGGTTTTCAAGACTTAATTAGTCCCTTTCATTCAATATCTGATAGGAATCAGTCAATAGCATTTAAAGCCTCTAATGTAACCATATTATCTGAGAGACCTGATTTAATCGTCCGGTGATATAGCAAACGTGTAAACTATTTGGCTCGGATGTGTGGCTTCACAATCTAGGTATTTCTCAGATCACTGGCACATCGTTGATGTGCGTTCTAATCCCCAGTATTAGCTTCATTATCAACCTACAGAGGAGTTGAGAGACAAGCAGCACAAATGACACCAGTGGAACTTGATTCTATCTTCGTAAAAGCTGGATCACGGGAGCTTTGGAAGACTTTTGCAATAACATACATGACTAAACTGTGGCATTTCCAATTGTGGTCATTTACAATCCCTGACCCAAATATTGGCACTAAAACGCAAGAATATATGCCTTCAACATTCACGCGGAAAGGAGGGCGTAACGTAGTAGGCTGAATCACCGGTACTCAAAGTGGATAAAGACGGGCGTTACGACCTGCATATTGTTATAAGCTTTGCCCTGAACACTCCCACTGCCTCTAAGCATCGGATGATAGGGAGCAGCTAAACTTCTCACTTGGGCTACTCCCTGCATTCTGCAACATGAATCGTCACTCCCTTCGAATACAGATCTTGCTCCACGATTCCTCATGGCATTCTCCTTATCCTGAACATTTCCACCCGTTGCTAAGTTGACTCACCCACTTTGAATCACTAATGAGCGGTAAACCATGTCGGGTACAGCCCACTGCGTTGCCACCCTTTTGGCGTCCTCCTCACTGGCATTTATGGAATGCGGGGTGTTGGATGAACTGTAAGGCTGTAAATGCGGTAGATCCATGCACCGGATCCTCCATCATGCACGTATGTCCTTTCTCTCAGTTGAATCAGTAGCCTGTAAGTTTCTCCATTTCGTCGCGCATCCGCATAGACAGAGTTCTCTCACAGGTGTTCAATGATTCGCAAGTCGACATCCGGTACCCTACCTATGAGTCATTGGACCTCGGGTAGAGGTTAAACAACGTCCAGAACCCTAATAATGAGTCGTGTGGCCTTGGGTGGACGTTAGTCGATACCCGGGATCACGATAATTATTTAACTTCTAAAGTAGTCGTTAATAGACGTCCAGGACCCGAACAATGAGCTATTCGACCTCTACGTAGCCGTTAATTGATATCCAGAGTTCCAACAATTGGTCAATTGACTTCAGCGAGGGATCCGCGCATTCCATTATAGTAGATATTAACCTATCACAAATCAATGAGGTTCACAACTCGAACGTTGCAATCGTTTTTCTTCCCACTTTTCAGGCGAATTTCTGCACGAAGTCTCTAACGACGGCGCGTACAGGATATTTGAGCAGTTTTTGGACGAGCAAATTGTGCCCCAATTCATGAAGTGTGCACACATGGGCGAACGCGAGTGTCACATTGTCATTTTAACGGATGACGAACAAGTCCATTGGGACGACGAATATCCTCCTCAGATGCCCGAGGCTGAACTTACCTCTCACAGTAAGCCAATCAGCTATCCACCCTGCCTTCTATCTGATTCTGTTTTCTTTTCCTTCCTTTAGTTCCATTTTCCGTGTCTTGCAGTAGTATCATTTCATGCCTTATACTCACTTCTCTTTTTCATTGCTAAACAATAGCGTATGTTGTCTTGGCCCCCCTTACATTCTATGTAAGGTGGTGGTGGTTTACTATCCTCGTTTCTGTGATCTTTTTCGCTTCTCGTCTTGTAAGGATTGGTTCTGGACGCTCTTGTTATGCATATTGGTTAAGGTCTACCAGTTAACTTCCTTGTTCTCCTTCGTCTTGCGTTGCTTTTTCCATTGCCTTCGTCCTGCAATGTTAGAGTGATATCAGAATCGCCAGTTTCTGCTCTTGAGGGTCAAATTTGCGGGAGGTGGGAGAGCAACTTTGGTTGTGAAAGAAGTTGCTTTTGAGGGCACCTGGTCACCTTGGGGACTTGTGCAGCAGGGGTTTGACTAAAAGGGAGGTAGATTTCCCAGTGGGTGTACGTTTAGCGTGTTTTCGCCTTGGTCGTGCTTCATCTTTTAGTCTTCTGTTATGTCTTGCCGGCAATTTAAGATTTGTTAATTGATTGAACTAGAGGTGAGTCCCTTGATTTGCGCTCCTCGAGTTCGGTTTACATAGCCACCTTTCTCCATTGCGCAGGAGCTGCTGGAAGTTTGGGAAAACTGTCATGTTGTCTGACTGCATATATGATCTCTGCGTTCTCAGTGAAGACGGCAAGTTAATGTCTGGGATTCTGTCTGCTGCTGGATCAAACTCGAATGTTGGGTGATGGTAACTAGGGGATGCATTGGACACCAAAGTGAAATTTAAAACGTTCTTTTATGCGCAACCACTAAACTATTGATGTTAAAGTGCATCTTGAAAAAGCAGTTTTCCCAGCCCACTTCCGTGTTCTGCTTTATCTTGCAGAATAAGTAGATCTGAAGCGTGAGTGTTGTTTGACCTTTAGGAGCTGAAAAGGTGTCTGAGGTCTCTTACTCACTCACTCGCCCACTTTTATATACAGACACTGACAAACATACGTAAAGCAAGGATAAATGATGTAGTGGTGGTGAAGTGGTGGGTAACCTAATTGTGAAGCGATCAGCGTATGGATCGCTAGGAGGCAACTCATAATACGTTGATTCACCAACAGCATCATTGGAATACAAAGCGCAAGTGATTTGGTGACACAAGTTGGTTATTCTAATCTGTCGTCAGCTGGTCAGTCGGCAGTTTGTCATGCACAGGGCATTTCGGTAAGAGATAAGGCAGACGAGATGGTTTGAGATGCGATGAAACGAGGGGAGTGAAGAGCAACTGATTGATTTTGCATGACAAGATTATTTGTGAATGTAAGTATGCTGGCTCTTGTTTTCGATTATGCTAAATTCTTGACAAAGTGCCAACTTAAATAAGTGTTTTGACAGCTGGCGGGTAAACTTCCAACTTCTAAAAAAACAACACTAGCAGCTTTTTGTGCAGCAAGGCATCTGTTAGTCTTTTGAGATTACGATATGCAATCTAACATCGCCACTCAACTCATGAAGGCTCTTGTAGATCGTTAGGTGTGCAGTTGCGTTCGTTGCGTAATATTTCCTTCTTGTGGTCGATTCTATGGCATTGGTTTCTCCTTGCTGTCATCCTATCGGTAGTTTTGGCGTGCTTACACTGTCCTTTTTGACTTTTCGGTTAATCTTAAATCCTCTCTGTCCTTTTGTTTAAAGGCGCCATCGCTTTAATTGCCTTGTACGCATGCAGAAGCTGTTTGTGAGACAAGTGGATGTAGAACCCCCCGTGGTGATTCTTTGATCGGTGCATAGGGTGAACTAGTCACGCTGATGTTTTCTCTTAGTGTACCAACGTGATTGGAGGCCGGTGAGGGGGGGGAGTGGATGATATCTTCTTTATGCCACGAAATGCTTTGCTTTCATCTTTTGTGCCTTAAAGTAAAGTAGCCACGAGGACAAATCTGATCAGTAAGTTGCCGCGAACGAAACCATTCATCATGACGAACTTATTGTTAGTCTCGTAAACGAAAGGCTTGGGTGTTTTCAAAGTCGTCTGTATTCAAGGTCTTCAGCAAGTGTCTTCCATATCACCTCGCTTCTTGACTACCTTTTCTTCTAATGCTGTCTCCCAACAGCGCTCTGCGCTTGGCATTTCGACATGTTTGCTGAACCCACATATCATATTTGAATGAGCTTATTATTATAAATGTGTCTGCACCAGTTAGTATGGGACTGAAAGATCTTCTGAATTTAAAACGATTCTCCTCTTTCGTTATGCTTTGTTGTAGTAATATACAGCACCCGGATGTACCGTTTCCTGAAGTACATTGAGAATCGTGAGATCGCTAAACAGGTACTCATAGAACGAGGACTTAAGAAGATTCGCATCGGCATTGAAGGTGAGTATGCTCTCATAATGCACTCTTACAAATACCTGGTTTGAACATGTATTTATGGCACTTCATAAGCGCCAGCTTAGTAGTACTTCCCATGGTTTCCAAAAGGTGTACAGAAGTCTGAACCTCAGGTCGTTTCCAAGTCTAGCTTTGCTTGTGACACACGGTCCAGGTTATACATGGAAAGTTGTCAAGTCGTGCCTGTGGATCTAAATTTTGGTTCTGTTGACATGCAATTATTCATCATATCGTGATCCTGCATCACCTTGATCTCGTCACAGGTCTTATGTGTGTTATGTGGTTCATTTAAAGGGTCTGATGAAACATACTCGAATCACCTTGTTCAACTGATCCATCAAATGCGTGGTTACATGGGGCACATAGCAGAACCTCAAGTCTTATCTCAGGAGAAGCTAAGTCAGAAGGTACTCATCGGGACGAGACTTGTTCCTAAGCTGTCGTGGATGCAACTTCATGACCCACAAACTTCACATCCCTAGGTGGAAAACTTCTTTTTCCTGTGTATTGAATAGCGAGCTCGGGGAGTTCAGGTGGTTACCCTTATAACCAGAGGCAAGCGCCTATTAAATCGCAGTCAAAGCATTCGCCTTTACTGTTTTGAGCTGTTCGGGTTGCAAAGTTGGATCCATAGTGGACCGAAATGTTCCCTGTGAATGGGTAAAATTTGGAGGGCAGTCGGAAAACCATAACCTGCTTTTGAGATGGCGCCCATTTGCGCGTTGACAAGAACGGATTTTCAAACACATTAAAACGTAAGGAGGTCAATTGCTACATGCGTAGGGGTCGCAAAACCCCACGGTCTCCGAAGAGGATTTTTCACGTTTCTCGCAGGCTAACCAGGGGAATATGCTTGCACACGCTTACCCACTCTAGCTACCTGGACGAGCGAACATTTATTGCTGCTTATTCTCATTGCTTTTAGGCTACCCGACCTGCAAGGAGCGCATGAAATTTCGTGTCGGCTCAAGGCCCGAGGGTGAGTGCTCTTCCTCTCACATGAATTGTCGCTAAGTGCGAATTTCCCACTGTGCCAACTGAGTACCTGCTGTCTAGGCAGTGTTTTTGAAGGTTGAGTGTGTTTGTTTAGCACAGAAAAGGCGGTCCCCATACTGCCATGGGAGGTGTGGTTGCATCAAACAGCACTTTTTTGCACCTTCTCCCATCACCGTAGTTGATATCTGAGTTATTCAAGAGGCCATAGGGCATAGCCACCTTGAATTAGGCTCATTACGAACACACAGAAGGACGGAGGCAATGGTAAATAAGCTTTCTGTCACTAGGGTCGAGACCGAGTCTTGGGTCACAACCCTTACTGCTCGCTTTAATGAGGCAATGAAATGACATACACAAGCTTTGACGCATGCAATAATGCGATCTCGAAAGTTTTGACATGCATAGATCCCGTTCAACATTTAAGTCTTCTGTGCAGGTCAAAAGACCAAAACTAGCGCGAATCTTAGTGTGCGCTGAACTAGCAGAATCGCGAACGCTTGTAAATAATTGCGTTCACTGCTTCCTGAAAATGTTTTGTCTATTGAACACTTTCATTGTGGGTTATGCTTTTATCGGCATTCTGTGTACTGAATTTACACTACTAGAAGCAGTCTTGACTGCTCGACCATCCTTGAAAAGTGTACACCACTCACATTATATTACTACGGTTGAGCATATCACCACCTAACCGCATGCTGCCACTAGTACTGTTGCCTGCCATTTTGGAAGTGTATAGACTGGTCTGGCTCAGAATGTGTGCACCGTTAATAGTAGTAGCAGAACACACTTGTCCCTGCTGATTTTTGCTATTAATTAAGGAGGATATGAATCTGGGAGGATTTACTTTGCTCCGGCGAGACTACTTCTTCAGTGATTGCACACCCTCTCTTTTGCTTTCACTAGCAATCTACAATTACGTACAGCGTCCCTTCCTGCGCATGTCGTGGGAGCAAGAGGAGAATAAGTCGCGTCACGTGGACTTCCAGTGTGTGAAGAGCAAGTCAGTGAGCGATCTCACCAGCCTCGATCAGGCCGTCATCGATCGGCCACTTTTGGCCTCTGCTACTGCTGCCACCGGTGCCACCAACGCACCTTCGCCCTCACAGACTACGGATGGTGGCGGTGGCGGCGAGGGAGGCGAGGGGGTAATGGTTGATCCTATACCGCCTCGTTTCTCACCCTCCTTGCCTCATCACCACCAACACATTTATGCGCCCCGATGAACCAGGGAGTCAACGGGCGAGTGAGTAAGACGGTTCAAAACTCACCACCACCGCTTCTGCTCTGCTCGAT
Organism: Taenia multiceps; assembly: GCA_001923025.3. Classification (NCBI taxonomy): domain Eukaryota; kingdom Metazoa; phylum Platyhelminthes; class Cestoda; order Cyclophyllidea; family Taeniidae; genus Taenia; species Taenia multiceps. Next base: position 4,948,362 of record CM010317.1, on the reverse strand, counting down.
CTGATACTCCTTGCGCTTGTACCCATGCCTGTACGACATCTATCCGACTCATTGTGTCCTGTTTCAAAGGTGTTGTACGCTCCCAATGCGTTCTATTCTTTCTTTCTGTCCTGTCCCTTTTTTTCCTTTGTGCAAGATTTCGTGAGGCTGATCAATTAATTAGACAGCTCCATCGGGATCAACTCCGAAGGCTGTCAGCATCCGTCTTGGAGGAAATTGCTATTTCAACAAATCCAAAAACTCGGTTGGTGTCCATATGAATGTCTTCACCGTCTTGTGATACTCTACAACCTCGGCTCTGCTTCATATCTTCCACGTGTTACCTGACTTAGTCATAAAGGCCTGCTAGGCTGTGACTGAATCGCCCAACTACATTGGCCTGCCGAGGTGTTCACGTCACTGCCGGTCGGTGTTCGAAGTGACTTTCACCCAGGAGCATCACGAATATCCCCGGTTTTACCCCGCAGATGGTTATTGTTATCAAGACAATTGGGAGTTGATAAAATTTAACGTTTTTTTTTCAGCCCATCGTGGCAACTTCCCCTACACCCGGCCGTCCACGCTATATCTCTGCTGCAATGTTCAGGCTTGATAACAAAGCAGCCTTCCGAGTCATTTTTGACGGCAGTTTGATCGTGTCAGTATGGCAAGTAGGGTTTGTCGTTCGCATACGGAAGGGTCAGGAGACAGTTTGATTATGGTAGATCTCGAGAAGTTGAGTGCGCAGCTTCTGCTACAGTTGACTAAGGTGGAATCTGGTCCGTCAGTCTTTTTGTCCGAGTCACTGCGGCAGACATACGTGGAACTGAAAGCTAGATCAGTCCTCATGTTTATTTTAAAAATCTGCTTTATAATGTCAAGCTGAGCATATCCTACGTCTGCTCCGTCGTTTTAAAAACAATCATCACAAATCTTGCATGGGTCGTGCAAAATCCACCATCTCTCTCGTACTCTCCAACACCAAACTACTGAAGGGAGGTTGGAGTTGGGAGACTGTGGTGCGTGGCAGTTCGCCAGAAGTGCGTACACCTAGTTGATGCGGTCAGAGTTGCTAAAATAACTTTCAGAGCAGTTAATTTGAATAACTGGAGTTGGCTTCCTCAAAACCAATTGACTGACCGCACGACGCGGGTAAGGTCGAGACTCCGCTTCTATAAACCATCGCCTATCATCACTAATGATCTGTTTTAAACTGACAATTGACTTCTGTTTATCCTCCCTCCTCATGTGGTTGCTAGGCCTTAACCAAAACCCACCTTAAAAACGTCAATTCGCGTGCCATTTTCGCCTAGCAACGACTACTGGGCATCAAACCAGTGGCAGCATCATCCCACGCCAAAATTCAGCAGCGTCAGCATGGTGATGCTGGAAGAGCAAGGTGACGCATAGAGTGATGGAGCTGTGAAGGTGTGTGTCCGCCTAACTTCCTGACAGACAGACGAAGCCCGTAGGCCCCGAGCAAGCTAAAACGCAGCCTCGCAGGGTGAGGCTCAACACCTTTGTTGGCGTGCATTTGAGACCACTTGTCCTTGCATGCTTGGTGACCCACACATCCGTTGTGATGAGTACCAGTAGATTACTTCAGCAGACGGAACCTGAGTTCCATTTGATTACCACCAAAGGTGACCCAAGGCAACACCTACGGTAGCAGCTGAAGAAGCACCATTTAATTGCTTCGCAAGTAAGGTCTGTTTGTTGGACAGAAAAATCCATCTCCACACCCCAATCCTAGTATTGAATGAATGACCACAACAATTGCGATTAGTTGTTCAAACTGGGTCATTTTTTTCTCAAAAGGCGCGATCCCGTTTGGCACAGGCTGATAGGACGTACATGTCACATGCATGCGACGTGACAACAAAAAATAGGTCCGATCTGAAGCGTGAATATGCGTTTTCAGCGGTACAACCTCAACCGTAATGCGAATCAAAATAAGAAACAGTAAACATTCACAGACGCCAATTTGCCCTAAAAAAAAGAAGTATTCCCCCCGAAATGGTTCAAGGCTTGGTGCTTGGGTTTGGCAGGTTGGCCACCTGATGATTTACTGTGCACAACCACAGGATAAAAGAGATTTTTTGGATTGTCTATTGATGGTGACTGAAATCCATTTGTTCGTAGTTGACAGAGGGGTTCTGTATCACTTTTCGACTGCCCAACAGGGCTGACAGCTCAAAACCAACGTCGCTTCCAGCAGGATAGCTGGCACACTCCTCTGACAGACGGCTGAGTCTAAGGTGGTGGCAGAGAGTGATGATAAGCTGTATGTGCTTCGCTTAGTCGCAAGCCACAGGCAGACTACTAACTCACATGACATGCGTAAACAGCGCAGTTTGCAACTCAGGCAGGTGGATGCAACCCTCTTTATCTGGTGCTTGAAATTCAAGATCCGTGTAGCTGTCGTGATGACAGATTAAGGAAGGTGAGAGAAGTCAAAGGATAGCTGGCATGAATGACCTGATAAAAACTGCCTCAGCAATGCCAAATAACCTCCAGCATGTAGCATTCCACCAAACTCTTCTCTGAAAGCAATACATAACTGCCAGTTTTGACACAGCAAGTACTACGACCAATGGCCTAACGGAATCATGGTTTGCATTATTGTAAGGCACCCATATGCATAAAAAAACGAAAGCAAAGCTATTGCGCCCTATCGTCCAAAATTATAGGACACGTCATAACGAAGAATAAATTTTATCCATAAAAAATTGCATAACCAATATTTAGAAAAAAAGTGAGTCGTAGATTGGTCCACGATAACCTTGGGGTAGAAAAAAGAAATCCACTTTTAAGGGGACATAGTTGGGTGAAGAGCCTCGGAGACCACATTGCAACCTGAAAGCAGAAAAACAAGAAAATCAAACCGGTGGCAACAACGATTTCGGAACCACCAAACTGGACGAGCGCATGGAACCTGTTTAGAAAACACGGCCTAGCAGTTAAAATATTCAAATTGTGGGTGACTACCCACTGAATATGTGTCAATGAAGCCCGGACTGCTTACCTACAAATCCTATTCAAACTATTTGGAGAAGCACTGATGCTAAATAAGCAGTAACATTGTGAGGAACATCAACACGAACGTCGGGTAAGCCTTCGCATGGAACACGTAAGGAAGCAACATAATTACTTTTGCGAGCAAATGTCCTTAAAATACCATAGACACTTAAATACAAAGGGGTAGCCATCACTCCCCTATAATGTACCCTGTTCTCACCAATTGCGTACTATCCGTGACACACTTGTCGAGACATCAATGGGTAATACAATAAACTTTCGATTTACTCAACTATTTCATTCGTTTTGCAGGGCTTTATTGGGTGAGACAAGCCTTGCATTTTTTTCCTAACAAGCACTCACAATTCCTGCGTTCATAAATTTAGAAATCGGCGTTTCAGTAAAAGTAAGCTAAGTTCCCCAACCTGGAGTAGCGCCATCCCGGGGCTTATGCCTCTTCCGAGGGAAGAGCTTGATAGGCAACGGTCCAACGGGCAGAAAATCGATAGAAGAGCAGTAGGCAACAGAGGAAGATCACTCCCAAGGTTGTGCTGAAGATGAAGGTGATGGTGGGAAAGGTACCCTGTTGGAGGCAACGATATCCCCAATGCTTGCTGTTACATAGGCAGTTGAAACAGCCTGGTCCATTAAAAATGCATTCGGAGTTTGCCGGACAGACGTGATCTTTAAAATAAGTAGGGAACGAAGAAAAGAAAATGGAATTCTATTGACGCCTAAAGCATCTCCATTTACTCAGGACGGAATATATGGCACTTAGTTATCAGACACCCTTATCCAAAGCTAGCAAACAGAAGGTGCTCTTATTAAAAAAAATAATTTCGAACAAAAAAACCAATTGATAGCAGGACAACCGTACCTCTACCAAAGGTCTGGCAAAAATTCAACTGATGTTCCCAAACGCGAATTGTAGAATTTCGGATAGTTTTAGTTGAATTCCAGGAAAAGTGCCCACCCGGCGACGAAATGTCGGCATCTAAGAGACTACTTGATTAACAACACATGGAGAAAACTCTTACAGTCGATCAAGGGCAACGCATTCACAAAGGCTATCCAAAGGCTTCAGTTTTGGGTTGCCGTACAAATGTCTCAAAAATTATCAAAAACAAAAAGGCCTACAAGAAGAGAAGAGTACTCGAAAAAATTTCAGTGGGCGGCAGAACAAGATCAGAGTTGGATAAGTCGATCCTATAGACGGAGAAAACAATGGAGCATTGGATGCTTATGTGACACAAAAAGAAATGTTTTAATAATGACGTGGGTAAAAGATCCAAACCGCAAAAAAGCACCCAAAGTTTGTACAAATTAGTTAAGCTTACCCAACAATCTCATTGTTTAATGCACACTTGCGGCCAATAATACGTCCACCATATTGCAAACAGTCCTCGTCAAACAAGGAAGAAAAAACCGGACAAGCCAAGAGCAATGCTATTAAATACATATCTTCTAAAACAAACGACGCTGGAGTAAGCAACAAGTATAAGCACGATAGAGTAATCAGAAAACAATTAGGGCTTTGACCCCGAGATTAAGCTGAAACCGTATGGATGACAAGTGACAAAATTACGGTTTAGAGCCGAAAAGCAGAAATTAAAAACCAAGACCCTAGCAATAACGCTCAAAAAATGATTTGATAAGCACCAAATGTAGGCACAAGGGACAAAAAGTCGACAATAGGCACGTGACAGGCGCAGAGACTCGACACGACCTCATGAAAGCAACACATCAAATATTTGCCTCTAGAGCACAACCGTTTAAAGTGTTGGCGCTTTAATCGCCCTTAACAACTAATTTCGCAGTCAACCCCATGACCTAACTCTTGATAAATGTTCAACACCAAAACATGATTGTAATGGACTTAAGCTAGTGGGTAATGCATGAGTGGCATTTAGGATGTACGGACAATAGTTTTCTACGTGGCTATGTTTAACCCCGAAGGCAGAAAAATATGCTTGTAATACGGAAAAAAGTAAGGTTGGCTTCTCTTAAATTAGAAAGAGGGAATAAGTGATATCACTTCATTGGGCATTAAATTATTTTTGAACATGATTTACGCAGTTTGTGCCATATATTATTAGCCCTATATTCTGGAATACTTTGTTTGTTTGACTGCCGATTACAGTTGCGGTCTCTGGGGTGACTATACTGCCCCAGGCGTGGAGAGTGTGGGTGGGAAGCTGGCCTCCCAGCCGCGCTGGTAGCACCGATCCCTGTTGCTTGCCGCCCCAATATTATGCATTATTTTGTCGTCTAAGTGTAGCGTCCCGATACTCTCTTTAAGGTAAAAGAAGGCATAGTACTTTGACAGAATACATATTCTGGAAACAGAGGGCTTGGGGGCTGTTGGCACGGCCTGGAAGCCTGCCAACCAGCTAGTGCATATGGCCACCCAAGTGACTGGAACCCGCAGTTCGAACAAACAAAGTATTACGCAGCCCCACTCTTCTTTCTAGCGTCGTCTTTGACGCTCCCCTTGGTCAGCCTCCCGTGTCGGCCATCACAACGTAGTCAGTGCTGCGAGAAGCACCCACGAGTTAATAGCGTCAATCATCGAGATTCGAGCGCATGTGTTCTTCTTTTACCATCAATTTTCACCTAGCACTCGGTGCAGCAAAGGCGTATCTTTGAGTCCTTCTCTCTCATAATAATGTGCCCCATGAAATGATAAGGTTACAAATCCAAGTTTTCGAATGGGTCGAGACACATGCAACACATATTGTGATTCCTGGCTTTTTGATGCCGTGGAAGCAACGCGAAGGTATCGTAGAACTCTGAGAAAATGGGGCGATCAGGCCTAATGGGAAAGTATAAAACGATACTATCGAATGGCGTCCTGTGCATTTTACATCTGTAGGTACGCATTTTGACGAAGATAGGCGAGTTGCCCAAGAACAGGAGAGAGAGCTTACGGAGGATGCTTGACCACAACGTCGCTGATCCCTCTTGGTAGTTCAACTGGACTTGGAGTTCATGGCTAGTGTCGTTCCAGGTGTTAATAGCCTCTTTGCAGAACTTGGGGGCGAGAGAGTTGGCAAAGATGGACGGCGATCTCAGCCCTTCTGTTATGGGATGTCAGAAATTCTCCCATCCTTGACACATGCACTTATTTCACACCGCCAAGGTTTGCCATTAGGATAGAAATTTGTTAAAGTCAGGTTTGCCTTCCGCTGCCATCAGTTTAGCGTCCCAAAACTTCCTTTAAGGTAAAAGAGGGCACAGTACTAGGGCAGAATACATATATTCTGGAAACAGAGGGGTTGGGGGCTGTTGGCAGGGCCCAGAGGTCACCGAAACTGGGACGCCACATACACTGCACAAATAAACTTCTCGACTTCAAACTGAGTACCACTGACGTCCAACTAAGACTGTATTTTACAACTCTTATAGAGTACTAAGGCCTTGTGTGCTACACCTCTCTCAAGCCACCACGCACACCGAACCAGGAGCGTGTGCTCCGCCCACCGCCGAACTAAGTGTTCGAAACTCAAGACCCAGTATCCCGTTCAAAATTAGCCCGAAAGCACGCGCCCATTGGCACATATTTTTAACACAATGGTGAGTACAGCAATTGATAAAAAAAAACTCATTACAGCGAGCTAGACTAGCTGTACAATATCCTCAGAATCGCGACCTAGGAAGAGGAAATCAAAGACCTCGTTGTGGAAGTTGGGATAGTATTGGCAGGCTCGCGTGCAGTCGGGAGTGAAGTTCACTTCACATATCTGTGGTTCCACATAGAAGCCACAGGAACTGGCCTCTTCTTGGTGTTGCCTCCACTCCAAAAGCAAATCCACCGCGTACATAGCGCGTGACTTGCCGTAGGCACCCAAGCCTCGAGGTGGTGGATAAGCAGTGGCTGCCCGGAAGATGTCCCCCAATGTTCTGTGGATTTTCCCCTGTAAAAAAGAAAGGTGAAGCGGTGATTATGAGGAGCATTCAAACGAAACCGGTGCACATATCAGGTATGTGGCATTCATAGGTTTTGAAATTTGTGGGAGAGCACAATACCTCAATATCCTTCCATTGGAGGTTGGGATACTGCTTCTCGAGGGCCTGAATGAAGTCAGTGTGGTGGATCTGCAAAAGCTCATCATTTTCACGATAGTTCATCACGGTAAAGTGTTTCGCGTAGTCGTCGAAATGGTCCAATGAAAATGGCCTAAACAATGATTTGAGATAATTTTTTTTAGTGGATTTAACGCAGCTAGTAAAGCCGAACTCATAAAATTCATGTCTTAGTTTCGAAAAAAAAGTGTTTTGATTCACTAGACCGCTACAAGATTCACACACAGGTAAGCAAATACGCATAAAGCTAAAAATGTGCTAGAAGGCAACAAAAAAATTTCCTGTGATCAAAAATTTGATAAGAAAACGTGAAGGTGACACGCGGTGTGACGGATTGTTTAAACCACCTCAGCGCCCATCAAACGACCTCCATGATGACGGTGCGGAGCCCCGCTCACGTAACCGGTGTCGCAGGTCCCGCGGTTCCTCCGCATGTTAATAACAAACCCACCTCCAGCAGTGCCCTCGGACAAGTGTCATGTGAACAATTCTGTGTGTTAGAGGAGGATTTCTTGCAGCTAAGGTGATGAGTGCATAAAATACATCAAAGAAGGAAGCTGCGTAGGAAGCACAAGTGCACCTCAGCGACATTTAGACTCAGTATTGGGATAAAGTAGATCAGGAATAATCTACGTCTACTTCGTAGTTTTGAACGCAGCCAGCGTATTCGTAACGCGATTCGGTGCAGGCAGATACCACAAAATGACAAGAAGCGCAAATAGGACGTCGCGTATCTGTGACGACAGCGGTGAATGGGTCAAAAAGAATTAATTCCGACTAACAACCAAAATCTTACTGACACAATCCTAATTTAAGGACATTGTGACATCCAGTGATGAATAGGTCTCAAAAAATTGTGTTAAACTAAGCTTTTGATCACAGGCAGAATAACTCAGAAGTACGCACTTATTGGCGAAGCGCAACCAAAAGACCTTGTGAGCGTAGAGTCGAAGGGGTTGGGTGGATTTAAGGAAGACGACATAGCGCAAGTCGAACTTCACCCAACTCGAGATGTCCTCCCGGTAGAAGAGCACCGGATCAGTGATATATCGACTTGCAATCTGAAAGTATGTATGCAACAAACCAGTGGGGCAAAAGGAAGAAGTTTAGGAATTCGTATGGATTGTGACTCTCAAACAGGTTTGATAGTGGCAAGGTCAGGCGACTTGCTGTCCGAACGGTCACGCCAATTCAGCTGTTGCTCCCAAACTAAATGTTATTATCCTCCTCGGACCAAGACCATCCTGGACTTATTTATTGCCCTAGACCCAGCCAAGCTGTTGGCGACACAAAATTAGGGGCGAACACTTTTCATAAACTAAGAAGGAACACTCCACACCTTTTTGATGTGCGGGACCAGATAGTAAAAGCGGGGTGGTATTCATAGTTGATGGTAAATAGAAAAAATCACATTAGGCTTTTCACTAAAATGTCAAGACGGTGGAGTCACTTCCGTGAACGCTCAGCAAGAGAGCGGAACGCCCAAAGAGCCGAACAACATAGGATCATAGTCAGTTCAATCCTTTTTTAAAAGCAATTAAAAAAATCATTCAAAGACATCAGCAACCGCGGAGTAAAGCAGAAAGGATGTCACAGAGTGGTTCATCCGTGCTGAAGCATTTTCTACGCCAGCGGCTTAAAAACATGAGAAAGCTGAAGCGGTGTAAAATGTTTCAAGGCTTACTCTTTCATGAATCAACGATTGGAAGAAAGGTTTCCAAATCAGGATTCTAGGAGATCCAAGCACACCAATAGCAAGCACTGATGAAATTTTTGAGAAAACAAAACAATATTTCACAATTCATCCCCTTATCTGAGAATGAGGTGAACAAAAAAGCATACCATTGGACCGCATTCATTGAGTCGGAGAATCTGGTCGAGACTATCCGAAATGCAGATGCCCAGGCCACGACCCAGGTTCCAGGGTTTCACGATCCAAATGTTATGTTTCTTCGACTCACAGCCGATGGCAGCTGACACATGGCGACCTTGACTGTCACAACGCTGACAAACGTTGGCGTGGGGACATTGTGACAAGTCGTGCTTTACCTGATGAAGATGGAAAATGAGGAGTTTATTGTTATTGGAGAACTTTGTCCCGATTCCCATTTATCAAGGTTAGAACAGTGACGGGCCATCAATACTTTTGAAGCTACATTTGAGTAAATTACCTATCCATACATTTGGGATTAACCAGACGAGCCTCGGTACCTTTGATCACGGTGTTAGTTTCCGTGGGTTGACAAAAAAACTCTACCAGAGATGGCGATGGACATTGGTGCAAAGCTCTGAAACCGAGCCCTATCAAACCATTTCCGACCCACATTTAAATGCGACCGATCATGGAAGCTCGGTGAATCGATTTAAGGGAACAGAAAGTGGCAACTCTCTTCCACACGAGTCCCAAAAAAAAAGAAAGGTCCAGAAGCAAAAGTATAGGATTGATTGATCTGTGCGATCCAGATTTGATAACAGATCAAAGAGACTACACAGGAACCAAAAAATTGACAACAAGATTAAATCTGGAAATTAGAATTACTTGGGTTTTTTGAACAAATTAAATACAAATTGCCCACGGGTGAACACCTCCATGGAAATAAACTAATTGGAGTGAATTCTAAGAGAATAAAAGCAAAGCACATCCAATTAGAGGTGGAGGATGTAATGGAAAAATATTTACGAAACCACCTCATTTCCTTTCGCTTTTTCCTCTTCTTTCTCATCCAAAATCTCTTCGGACATACGCTGGAAAAATCCCACAAACTGTGCCAACTCGTAGTAGAGATTAAAGGTTATGGGGTACCAGGCAGAGGTAAGGGCTCGCTTGGGGCGGTCACCGTCACCACCGTCACTGCTCTCCTCCACATCGAGGTCAAAGGCATCTCCGGGGCCACTGATTTCGATGGCACGCTCGGAGGCAGCAAGAGCGGCCAGCATGTCTTTCACAGTAAGGACCGACTCGTTGGGAAACTGATTCAACCACACGTGGCCTTGGTTTTGGGACAACCACCTAAAGAAAGCAAGTGAACACCGTAATAGCAGGATAATTTCTTTAGCTTTGTTGAGAGTGGGTCAGTTTTGCCTTCTGGAATTTCAACACCCTTGTGTGCGTCTTAAGACGAGAACAACTCCGATTTCAATGGTAGAAAACCATGGTTTAGTAGGACAGCAGGAAGACATTTGCTGTTGACGGCTTAATTCACAGAAGTTCACAAAGGAAATGCTATTAAAACTGCGTTCGCCTCAGCTTCCTTCTATTGAAGGGAAGGAAATAAGGAGATGAGAACTCAAAAATTTCATGGATTTTGAGATACGGGAAGACATTGGTCATGACGGCATTATTTACCAAACCTATCTCTGGCACCGCAGGAAGTGATTCTACACAAAAAGAACTCTATAACCGAACGAAATAGAACTCTTAAACACATGAAGACTTCATGGATCAGGTAATTAAACTTTTTGTGGAACCGAATATCAGCATTTATGCCATCAAATGGCTACTGAGTGCTAATAGCAACATCATAAAGAATGCGTAGACACATTTTTTCCACTATCTGAAATGAGGTATTCAATGCAAAGTATACGCACTCACGCATAATCGCGAATGTGTGTGCGAACCCAAACAATCCCTGCTTGATCGCGATTCGTAGTGATCTTGTAGTTATGGCTAGTCAACGTCTTAGCAACCAACTCAAGATCAGTGTAGACCAACTGGGGCGTTGCTACAGAATCCACTAACTTGGCGTTGGGACCGGGGAGAGTTTCAGATATTTTGTGACTCTGGATGGAAAAATATAAAGGACGAAGTCAAATGAATCGGTAGAATGAGGTTTGTCGGTGGAGCGGAGAGAGACGAATCTACCGTGAAGAACTCGTCAGTTAAGACGAAGGTATGAGCAGAAGACTTATCCGAGAAGTCTCCACCCTCCCAGGGGATGAGAAGAAGGGACTTTTTTTCCTCATCAGTCACAACGGACAACCAGTCAACGTAGAGAGTGTCTACAGGGAAGTGGGAAGCATGTTAAAAAAAATAAAAAGGACATCAGAAGTTAGAAAAGCAATGGAAAATTACCTTCCTTGTGTAAGTCTTCAATGAGCCAGAACAGAGAGTAGCAGAGCTGTTCGGGGACGTAGAGCAGCGAAGCAACACGAACTACAAATGATAGGGCTCTTCAGTTCATATTTAGCCAAAGAAGGCTTCCTCTTACTACGATACAAATTAGTCATGTCATCTTAGACCCTGATGGCGAAGCTCAAAGCAAGACGGGGACTTAATAGTTGAATGACATTTATCGCTGATTCGTGCATAACTGCTTAGGAGCTTCTCTCGAAGGTAATCCGTCTGCAATATCGGCGGAAGCATTAGCTAGGCTACTCCAAAGGAACAACAATCCCAATTTCATTGATCGGGCACGATACAAAACTGTCATCCGTTGATAGCTGAACACGGAGGGATTAACAAGAAGAGTAGTTGAACTATATCGACCCCTGAAAACCATCATAACCTTAGATCTCGCACCGTGGCTACAGTAGAAGGACTGACACAACATTGTTGAGAAATGAAAAAAGTTTTGGATAGGCCGTAAATAAGCAGTTGAGGGATGGGAATAGAACAGATCTTCACGAACCTACTGCACATTGTTCGGTTGTAAAAAGTGCATTAGTGGAGGTCATCGCAATTGGGGATGGGGTTGGACATGGAAATCCCTTCACAGTGGTGTAGAATCACAATATGACCTTCATTCCTGCCCTACAGCCTGACTGCTTAACGATGACCGAATTAAAACCACAGAAAACGTAAGCTACGAGCCCAAGGGAATGATAACTAGTTGAATTGCACTTTTAAATGTGCGGGTCTACTCAGTCTCCACGTTGGTAGTACGAGGTTCTGCGCATCTGCCAACATTTCTGTGCGCTTCAAACCCAAATATCCCAAGAATTGAATGTCATACAAAGTCAGGAGGGCGCGCCAAGCAATACGATACGTTCAGCCCAAAAAATTACATTTATAAGATGGTTAACTACGAAAGAAAAATGCAGCAGTCAAAGTACGGTGCCATAAATGGAGATAGCGCCACCATAGTGGGATGAATTCCTAAAAACACTTTTAAGATGAGAGAAAGGTTACCATTGGGATTAATGGACTGTTTCAGACTGGAGCCGAATTCATCGAGAATGTACCAGACATTCCTTTTGATCATGCTCTCCTCTCCATCCGCTTCACACAGCTGTGAAAGTTGGTAGAGGCGACAAAATCTAAAGGTTAAGGAAGAAATACAAATCCAGATCAGTGCAAACCCCAACGTCACAAATAAGGCGTAAATGAGGAAAGATAAATGAAGCACATTTTTCTCGATTCTCTTTAATCACATTTGTTATCGTGTTGATTAGAGAAGCCAGAATATTAAACAAGTTTAATTTTTTCTTTTAAAAGCCAGAAGGATGTGTAGAACGCAGTGATTTGGTTACCCTTCTTGTTAAACAGAACACACACGAACCAATAACTAAAAAGACTCGACATAAAGTTAGGATATGCTTAGTAATGTTTAGTAATAATTGGGGAACTGGAACGTAAATGCAGCAGATTCGGAAATTTGGAAGTACCAAGAAACATCTTGATCAAAGACACCACCATCCATTTACTCACACCTTATATACTCTGACTACTCATTCCGTGGAAGCTGAATTATTCCAAGACGTAAAAAAGATTTGAACAATTCCCAGGACCGTGCACTAATAGTGTGATTTTCATTGCGTGAAATGCGTCGCAAGCCGATAGAGTGCTGACGAACCAACCTAGGGAGGTCAATTTGCAAAGTTAACTGAAGCCAACGAAGTTAAGGTAGCAGGATCAGTGTTCCACGGAAACGTCTACAAATTCACGATCATGTCTAGATGTGGGATTGGATGAGGAGCACGACCCACGAAGATTGGATGGGATACACTCAGACAAGTGCACTACAAACCGATAGGTTTCAACCTGGTTTTGGCAATGGACAACCGTGTAAGCAATTATGAATTAGGACTTAATCATCAGTGTCGAAGATTTAATTTGCAATTTGAAGAATCACGAAAGACCGTGATGAAGACTGAAAAGCCAAACGCATCTACTGCCAAAATCATAGTCTAACCTTAAATGTCTGCTCATGTCCCCCCCTCAATGATGTGAGGAAAAATCTACGAGAATTTCAGTCACGTCGCAGGGTAACAAGTTAAGAATGTTTAAATGAGAAGAACTATCGGCTTACTGATCATTACGAACCGCCCAATCAGGCCAGCTCGAGAGCAAAAAAAGGGAACTGTTACCAACTCCCTGTTAAAATGTCCGCTGATATAACGTCAATCCGAAGGCTATGTGTATGAGTCGAGTACAATCGAGTAAATGCTGTAGAAATGAGCCAAGACTGTGGTGAACAAAATGGCCCAATCGTAAGGGACTCAAAACGAGGCGCTAGCCTTGAAGATGTGATGAGCATTCAACGCCAGCTAACCGTTCGATCAGCCAAACTAACGCAAACATGTGAACTTAAAAGTAAACGATGAAATTAGCACTGTGGCAACAACAAAGACTCACTTCCACATCTTTCGCATAACTGCTTCAATCGCTTCATCCTCATCCTCTACTTCGATGCACATCATCGTCTTCATTCTCAAGAGCAGAGTGACATTCGACTCCAGAGTTCTCCGTACATCTGGCAGCTCAAACGTCCACGCATGATCGGCCAGAAAGACGCTAAACAATGAGGAAAAATTGTGAGAACAAACCTCTCAGGATCGGAGGATCGAATCTCGTCCACTTTGACGGAGACAAATAGTTCTCTTTCGATCACGTCGTGTGTAGTCTCACTAGTGTAATTGAGCATGCCGAGTTCAAACTTTGTCGGAGCGTCAAAGATCTTATTAAGTAATTTGTTGTGCAGTGAAGGCCAGTAGAGTTCAGGAACCTGCATGGAGAGGAGAACAGCAGTGTGGTCGCGCAGGAAATCGTTGTAGGTGTACTGGTCCATTTTAGGAAGAGAAGCTAGATTGGGAGTAATACAATGTTTGGTATAATTGACGATTGATAGCTGGCAAAAAAAATTGAGTGGGTTTACAAGTGAAAGCCTTAAGATATGATACATTACAGGTGAGTAAAAAATGGACGGAGAGAGTTGGTTGAAAAAAATAATCACGATCTATAAAAAGGTATAGATGAGTTCATGCTAGCTCATGCCAACAAACTACCATGTTTTCAAAGATAAATATGAAACTCTAAAGAATTGAGCAGCACACAGAAAAGTTGAATGAAGATCGCTGTAGTTTGAGTTATTTAAAATACCATTGCGACGAACCAAAGTTATACCTCAAAAAAGAGTTTGGAGTAGATGTGTGAAACTTGACTAGAAATGCGCTTGAAAGGGAAAGTGGAGAATAGGAAGCCGCTAAGAGGGTGTAGAATCAGAAATAAATGATACAATTATTTAATACCAAATTCATCGCATTCGCAGATGAGCTACGGTCTCTTTAAAGCAAAACTGGCCCCACTAAAAGCTGGAAAACCAAAAAACAAACCGAAGGAACACAAGGTCATACGCCGTAAGTTCCGCCCAAAAAAATTATCAACTTCAAGTTGGATTAGGAATAAAATAGTACATTTTGCAAGAAACTGAAAATCTAATCTGCACGATTAAAAAGTATTCAAATAGTCAGCCAAGAGAGTGGCGATAAAGGTTTCAAAATACCTAAAACTCATGAAACTCACACAACACAATGCCCAATGCAGAAATAGGCGAGCACAACCCACACCGAATTCAGTAATTCCGCCACTTTATACCAACGCATAAAACACCGTTCATATGACCAAATTTTACGCTTACAATCCATTTGTACCATACAGGTTCAATAAGAAAAAGACGTGCTTCTCTACGTAATGTCTACGCAACAATAAAATGGAAAAATGTACCATCGCTATTATATCTGTTCAGTCATTAAAAGTATTTTTTACTAGCGAACTAAAAGAACCGTAGTAAACATAGTGGCGTAGAAAAAATAAAACTCTGCGCAGTATGCAATGCCTATAATTAACCGCACACAACTTGAGATTTTAAGTAATATTGTGATGTCAAAACAGCCTTTTTGTAAATTCGAAAGCGCCTTTACATAATTCATTGCTTGCATGTTATAAGTGCTGGTGACGTAATGGCCACAAGACACCAAGACTTGATTAGAAAAAGTTGGCCAACCAGTAATTCTTCCCCACGTCGGTCTACCGATGTTCTCTCGTATTCTTCGGTAAGCACATCGCATCCTCCCACTAAATCCTACCTCCCAAGTCTGTGTTTACTCCTACCAGCAACGATCGGCAAACGCACAGGAACCCGTCTTCCTGGTAGGCACCAAACATTCTAGCAACCTAGAACAGTATTCTGAACCGTAGTTTCTTTACATTGTATGACAGTCGCCCGTTCGTTGAATTTCAAACCGGAGAAAAACAATTTATTTAACACAACGAATTGCCAGAAAAGTCAAGACGAGTCATGTCTTTAATCTCACGCCAAAAGGATATTTCAAATTATGGATCGCTTACGTCGCCAAGCGGAACAGGTTCAACAGCGCCCGCTCGGCAGGAGAATGCGTTGCTAAGCGACAGGCCATTATCTATTGTTTCTTTTGACTGAAGAAAGTGAACTATTTTAGTCGAAAGATGCTCACATTTTTGAAGTCCACCATCAGTTCCCTGAAGTCCTCAAAGTCAGTTAGGGTGTTGAGTAGCTCAAAAACCTCTCCATCGCATGAATTCGGTTGCGAACTAAAAAAACAGCGTATTTATATGTGACAAACTTGCCAAAACTAATAACACTGGCTGACTAACAAGGGATTATGTGTTTTGCTGAAAATTAAATCTATGCTGTCAACACGAATAGAAGTTTTTCAGAATTTCAAGATTTATAACAAAGCATTCTAAAGTTTACGGTTTTATAAGGGCTAAAAAATTCGAAAAGTGGACAGTGAGGTTGCATTGTTATCATTTACTTACGCAATCCAATGAAAGATTTCTTGCAAGGATAGTTTCGACGATCTTTCGGCAAGTTTTTTTTCGATGTGATTACGAATCAAATTATTCTAAGGCCAGCGAAAATAAAAATTGTAATTATACCCTAAAAAGGGAGCTCATGCATCAAAATTAGTTCTTAGGAGATTATGGTAAGAAAGAAGTATTTGTTTCGTCTATTTTAGGCAAGTTATCCAGGCACCGTTCCTACATAGACATATTGCAGCAAGACGTACCATTAAATTAAATAGTACGTAAAATTGTCAATGGCAAGAAACAACATTCAACTGTTAGAACCTACAAAAGGCTCCAATTGCAAAGACTTAGGCCTATTTTATGGAAGATAGTAAGCCAGGAATTTACAAAGAAGAGGAAAACTTACGTATGTTTTATGCACTTCACGTAGAGTTGAAACGTTTTCTTCAGGATCCGTAAAATAGATGCAGTTTTTCTCCATATATTCTGATTGCAAATTTTTAAATTCGTCGCCGAAAAAAAGTTAACATTTAAAAGGGCTTTACTAATCAGTGTCTCTTCAAGAATCCCCAAAGCTTGGTCGAACTCAGGTATGCCATTGTCCGACCTTCTGCAGTAAAGTAGAAAGAGCATTAGCACCTACAAGACGATATCTTGAAAGTCATCTTCATCATAAGATTGTGAAGGTAGAATTGTTTGAGAGTCTAAAATTGATTAAAACTCTACTTTCTACCTCCTGTTTCCATTTCAGCGCTTGAGTATCTATGCTTATAGGTACGTTGCTTTGGTGTAACTAAATTCCTTCGACCTTCAGCACGCGCGAATGCACGAAAATTTAGAGAATCTTGGTTGTCGGCTAAAATGCGAGCATATTGACATTGTCATAATAAAATTTTCAGCAGGATGCTCATTCAGAACTCATAAAAGAAATAAACTTAAATGCTGCTATTTTTAGTTGCAATTAGGAGAGATAAATTTTTTAAGGATGTGCAAACATGCGCGCTTTTAGGCCTCAATTCGTCCTGTAACACGAACTTCAAACCCTTCCGGTAGCCTGCCAATTATTCTATTCGATTGCAAAATCCGATTTTCCACAATCCTTTGCAGGTGAAGTGTTTAACCATGCCTAACGGTGTAATGCGTGGAAAGTTGGATGGGCTGCTGATCAAGGGTAAAATCGGATCAAGTGACTGTAATACCTTGTTTGTTTGAACTGCCGGTTTCGGTCACTTGGGTGGCCATATTGTACTGAGCCTGTTGGTCGGCCTTTGGGCCGTGCCAACAGCCCCCAAGCCCTCTGTTTCCCGAATACATGTATTTTACCCTTATTACTATGCCTTCTTTTACCTTAAAGGGAGTCTCGGGACTCTACAATGGTTGTCCTTGTATTTAAGTAGGGTGACATTCAGGAGCAGAATGATGTGTTTTTCTCCCAGGCATTGACATTAGGCCACGAAATCCTCTGCAAGATATTAATACCCTATAGCAATTGTATGCGCAAAAGTAATTGCAGTTTCGTAATCGGTTCAAGCACACATCAATTTGCAGAAAACCTACATAACATCATCGCTTTAATATTTCGCCCCCAATCCCTTAAAATGTGATCGTTATAGTAGGGTCTCTATTGTTTCACACAATAGCCCTGTTCTACCAAAATTTTTTTTGACACAAAAGGCTTTTGCTACATGCTAAGTGTTAAACTTTCAGCCTTGGTACCGGACCACTAGAGGCTCCTCCACTGTACTTTTGCTGGTGGGTTGCGCTAAGTCATGGCGGTATTCTTAGAACCCATTGCGTGCCAAGTGCATGTTTCCTGCTCTTTAACAATGATACAATTAACCATGCGGCCATATAGCTCCTTGAGACTCCTCTGAGGACGGAAGAGGACATAATATTTGAGCATGGCCTAAAGGCCACTCTGCTTAGCGAAGGTATAATAAGCAAGTGCCGCCGTGGCCCTTTACCAAAGTCTGGAGTGAAATAGCAAGCGAATTGAGCAGTGCTTTTCTTCATCTGATCAATGTCCCATGACTTCATTGATCAACCCTGCCTCAGCATGCACGACGTGCCAGCCATAGTGTTCGTAAGTAACTGAAAAGTTGTTTGACCGCAACGTTCTCACTTCTTGCAGTTCCATTGCCTCTGCTGTGTGACGGTTCTGAAAAAGGAAATTTCGCTGTTTATAACCAATGTTTACGGCAAAACGCAAGGCCCCTGTCACAAAAGTAGGGTTGTAAAACGAAGAACGGCTATAACACAGTTGCCTGGGGAAGGGCTTCTCATCTGTTCTTGCTTGCCAAATTTTATCTACTTAATAGTCGCCGCAAAAATGCTTATCTGGGACTTTAGTTAATTAGTTATCTGTTGATATCATCGTATGTGTATATAGAAGGTGGGCAGCTTTATATTGCGACAATATTAAATAAATAAGGGCTAATATCGCCTCTGTCGCTAATGGCTTTTCTGCAGAACGCATAGAGGTAGGCGTAAATAATCGCAGTCGAGCTCAGGATATATGTCCATTAAGATATGCTTCTAGTTACGCTGCCACCGCTATAGAGCCGCAGGACCTCCCTGAAGACGGGAGAAGAATAGCATCTGCAAAAAACATAAACTTTTGAAATACCGGATAGATTAAAACAGCAACATCATCTAGGGATTGATTTATTAAACCAAGCTCGACAGCCCTGCCATAACGGTCGTTTATTAGAGCCAAGGCTTAAACAACCAACGCTTCAAGCAATGACCACCTTTGCTTGGCCCTTATCAGAGTTATAAATAATTTAAGTAAGAATATTTTTGCATAAATGTTAATAAGAACCTTACTGAAGTTTTCTAATGCCGATAATGCTTTTACTGGGCTAAAACGCCCTATTTGAGGCCTACAATTGACTTGGTAGGGTTTGAGTTGATTCCTCTCTCTCTTCGTCTGCAATACTTGGCATACATTCATGGCGTTCGCGAAATCCAAGAAAAGAGTTCGTCCTAGAACCCAGCGTTATACAAGTAATGTATTTTCTATGTTCACGGAGGCTCAGATCAATGAATTCAAGGTATGCTAGCCAATATCTGGAAGAAGTTGGGTGTTTTTTGCGGATACAATCATTTGCTAACTGCGTATCTTTATCACCACAGATCGTTCTGTGCAATATTTCTCGCTAGTGTTCTGGACTATGGCTTTATAATAGGCATTACTCTATATCCAAAGTAGAGGCTTGATTTTTATGTTAAAGGAGATTTTTTGCTTGTTTAACAGTCTCCATAAGATAATTGGCTGCTTTGAAACGCTTTGTCGTTGTCCACCAATGTATTGATGCTACTTCCTGAAGCTATTTGTACGTTTATAAGAAGTCTATCTGGTGTTGTCATCGACGCTGTTCCTTCGTGAATGCATTGTGAACACTAATCATGTTTTGCCCGCAGCTTCCTTTTATTAAGCTGACTACTTAGTTCTGTCGATGAGCCATTCTTTTCATTTCGAACTACGGTTTTCTTCGACCATTATTATTTTGTCGTTTTTTGCTTTTCAGGAGGCCTTTTCGTTGATCGACGGCTCAAAGGACGGAATCATTGACCAGGGTGATCTCGAGGAGGTTTTCCGTTCTATGGGAAAGAACCCATCCGAGGAATATCTTGACGAGATGCTTAAACAAGCGCCCGGTTGCATTAACTTTACCATGTTCCTCACGCTTTTCGGCGAGAAGATGATGGGGTGTGATCCAGAGGATACCATTCTTAACGCCTTTGCTCAGTTCGATCCCAACAACACAGGTCAGGAAATAAGTTGCATTCTGGTCTGAAGCAACGTGTTTTTGGCTGGATAATTTCAAATTTATCATAGGAATTGATAATATGAGAGGTTCAAAGTTTAGAATTTCCTTTCCCCTTCCGTGGTGATTTCATTGCTAGCTCGTTGGGATGCCATCAGAAAGGCAGTTAAGCTTTTCACTCTTTGGAGTCAGGCATGATTCATTGATTCGCGCGCATTGAAGAGGTCTGCGCACGCGTCCACCAATCAGTTTCTCCCCACCGGTTGTTGTTTCTTTGACTCACTTGCATTCGCACTTCCTGCGCAATGTTCTGTGTATGCAAAGTAGCTGTGCACAAAATTCCCGTGGTTCTTCGTTCTCTTATGTTGGCTTGGCAAATTTTTACCCACTATACAAGATGGGTCAATGGCCTATCTGAACTCTGGAAATGGTTGCATTTTACGTAACTAATTGTTGCATAAAATGCCATTCATGTGTGGAAAAAGCACAGGAAACTTGCCAATTAAGGACTTGGGACCATCCTCAGCTCCACTCCGTAGACGTATTGCTCCGTCCTACTATGCTTCTCGTTTTTGTCTGAGCTTCCTTAATTGTCGCGTAATTTTATTTGATTGTACCAAATAATTGCACCCACAGACTTGCTTTTAAGGTAAATGTAAAGCGTAAAAAGGAGTAGTCATTGCTTCTCTTTGGTTTGGTCACTTTGATCCACCTGTACTGCTTGAGATTTGGTTTTAGATCGTTTAGAAAATCAACGCATAAGGCAAATATTGTGATTTGCGACTGCTGATTTCGCGAAGTTGCAATTTGAAAGGGCACATACTCATTGGTAGTCGTTTTTTTGGTGTCCTCCACAAAATAATTGTTTTGGCAAATACGATTTGATTCGAAAACAAAACGGTGTAGCAATCTTGGACCATAGGCATCTCATCATTATTTCGTTCTGTAAATGACCAGGAATTTGTGAGGAACATTCTTGTCCACGCGACTTGGCCACCTACCTCTTACTACTTTGCGTCAAATTACCATGGCAGCTTTCATTTTTTTCATGTAGTTTTAACAGCAGATATACCTCACTCGAACGCCACTGTATTCGTGATGCAGCCCAGTGATTGTTGCCGATGTTATCTTCTTGTCCTTATAGGGGTGATAAGTGAGGAGCGACTGCGTGATCTGATGACCACAATGGGCGACCGTTGGACCGACGAGAAGGTGGACGAACTGTTTCACGGCGCTCCCATCAAGAATGGGAACTTTAACTACCGCGAGTTCACTAAGATGATTGTGCATGGCCAGCAGGACGATGAGGATCAAAATCACCCAGTGGCCCGATAAACTGCCCTCTTTGCAAGCCTCTCAAATCTGACGTAACCACTGCCATAATCACAACCATTTACAATACTTTTACAGAGATTTGCACGAAAAAAAAAAGCTCCACAAAAGTCTGTCTGGTAAGAAGCGCTCCTCTGCAATGCTAGCTACTTTGGAACGTATTTTTGTGCGAGGCTTTTTCTACCTCTGATTCACCCCTGTCGTTTACCATTTTTGATGGTCTCATGGTTATCTAACTGGATCTTAAGGTTTCTATAGGGATCGGCAACCCCCTACCGGGGCGTTGCGATCATGGTAAAACAATTTCTTGAAAAATGGGGTCGGAATTTGCTTGCTAAAACGTGTGCCTTTCGTCTGGGAAGGCTACGGTGACTCAGTGTTTCTGTGTTAGGGGGCGTTTAATGAATTGCACGGTATTCAGTCGTGTGTACGATTACCTAGTGCACAAGTGACTCAATCATTTGCATGACCTGAGTTACGACGGTCAGCACAGTTACGCGCGCAGACTCAGCACTTCATGTGAGGCAAGAGGCGTCAAACTCTAGCAGAGGGCCAATGTGCGTTTGCGCCATCGTGGGTTAATGAACTGTTAGAAGTATTGTTTGGGTCTTGGAGGCTTTTGATCCGTGGCAAGAACTGTGCGGCAGGTAAAACAGTGGGAACCACAATAAAGGTGGCAATGGGGCTTAGTGCTTCCACTTAAACCGACAAATTGATCAGCTTGAAGCGAACAAGCAGGGGAAAGGTTGAACCCGACTGTAATTCTTTCGCCTAGATTGGGTGAGCATCGGTCGCGCCCACAGTTCACTTATGCAATCTAATAACAAGCGAATTGTTGAACGTTGAAGACTATCAATTTGTCGTCCTTCCTTCTCCCCTCCGAAGTGGGGTGCTTGGCGGTAGACAGAGAGAATAACTTTCGATGAGAAACCGCTTCAGTATAGTAAATGGCCATATTATTATCTTCAAACGCCCGTAACTATAGGAACGCAATGGGGAAAAAACATTTACACAGAAAAATATGAACACCTCCTCGACTCATTCAGGCACCTTGCCCAGAAGTCGATGGATGGAGTGACGTGTCACCACCAGAATTTCCAAGATTCCTTCCATTGTCGAAGAACACACCACATCAGCGTAGAAAGCGTCAGAATCCAACTTAACCTCCTCCTTGAACAACCGTCGTCTGGCAACAATTTTCGCGTTTTCAGAGTTCACCAATGAGAGACGAAGATCCCGCTTCACTGCTGAGGTGCTCAAAAGACAAACGGCGGGCTGATAACTTGGTAGACGGGCGGCGCAGAGGAGATATCGCGCATGAGGGGGCGTCTTCAACCTCTGCCACTGGGAGTAATCTTCCTCGGAAGTCAATGACCACGCTGTGAAATGGGAGCGCATGTTGTGGAAGGCGTAGACACCGATGCTTACGTCTGTGGAGACAACAGGATTGAGGAAACCACAGCAGTTCGCCTGACGTTCCGCATTAAATACCTTAGACGCATTAAAATCCAAAACAGCCATTAGTGAGGCAGAGACAATAAGGCAAGCTTGAGCTTGATAAAAGTGCAGGATAATGTATACAACAGATGGTGTCTCCAATTTAAAAAATGTTAAAATGTAATAGCATTCTTTTTGCAAAAGGTTGGCTGGATTAATTGCCACTGAAGACAGTTGCTCCATTGAGCATCTTGAGTAGAACAAGGCCTCAAGCCAAAAAATAACGCCAACACACTACTTTACCTCAATTAACCTATCCTCAGGAGGAGCACTGAGGTCAGTCAGGCATACTAGACCATCATCAGCACAACTAAGTAGCCTGGAGGACGCAGAGGGTGAGTTCGTCTCAAAGACAAGATGATTCACATCATCAGAATGGACGTCATTCAGCATTAGTAGAGGTCGCCCCATCTGTCGCGTGTCCCAGCACAGCAAATAGGCAGAGGGTTCCGTCCCATTATCATCATCATCGTCGCAAACGTCGCCATTTCTGTCGCCACTGATTTCCTCATTAAGACTCTTGCGTGGGCGCTTACTTTTATTGGTCTCGTCGATTCGTCCTCGCTTACGTGTCACTGCACACGAACCAGTAGAAACAAGGCGTGCGTCAGGACTGATTGCTGCGGCGTTAAATGTAGCACCTTTGGGCAGGAAATTGCGACCTGCTTCCGAGGTACTAGTCTGTAAAGGGAAGAATGGGTTTAAAGTATGCTCATAAAACCTCATAAGTAGCGAAATGCGTACGGGCTGTCGAGGATTTCGCAGATCCCATAAACGTAAAGTACCATCAAAGTCCCCAGAAAGGAATATGTTAGTGCTTGCACGAGCGAAGTCCAATGCAGCGCACCTAGAAGAGCTTTCATTACGATAAGAGGACTTTTTGAGGGAGTGAGAATCGAAAAAGACGAATTGATCCTCGAGACAGGATGTCAAAACGCTCCCTGGTGTAGAGGTAGCCGCCGTAAAAGTGATATTTTCAAAAATGCGTTTACGTAAACTTTTCAACATTTTCACAGCTAAATCACCTACACAAAATAGAAGAACGCATATTTTCACGCCAAGTTATAGATTTCACTTCTTGGAACCCATAATAAAACATATTTTACTGCTACTTAAGGCCAGAATTCGTTTCAACTGCCGTAACGGATGGTATTTTCAAAGAAAGGCACTAATGAATTGGGGAACAGCACCTAACACCGCAATGGAAACAGTGAGGTGCAAGTGAACAGATCGACATTCACTATGGACAAAAAGTTCAACCCATAACCACATACGAAAATGCACTAGTTTGGCGAACTAGTAGGATAGATATTGGTTTATTCTCAGATGCATGTGTGAAATGATAGGTAACCACATGGTTGCAAACAGACAAAGGAATAACTCCGCGATAATTCGCGAGGACAAATAAAAGGAATCCCAGAAATAGAAATTCCACCACACTAGACAGGAAATGTAGCGTCAGAAATGGGAGGGACAAAACAATAATGTCATTTTACTTACGTCAGGCTAAAAGGGCATGGAACCTAAGGATCCTTTTGATGTAAGGCAAGAATAAGACAAACTTCCCGTGACTGTGAGAAGGTTTATTTAGCTAAACCTCAGACTCGAATAGAAGCCAGAAACCACGTGACACGCACCGCACGAAACAGAGGGTTAGCCTTGAGATGCATTTAGTAAGATGCGCCCCATCGTCCGTCGAAAAAATTTCATTCAGATTCCGCTATTATTGCAATTGCATAATCTTCTTTTGATGAAAAGGTGCAAGACTCAGAAATGTTACGAAAACCTGTAACCTGTGAGACAATTAAGGTAGGAGGTGATAATGTTTGGACAAATTTTTGCAAAACATAATAAAGAGACGAGTCTGAACGCGACCTCTGTATAAAATTTTTGGGACTGTAGCATAACAATGCTATTTTCTTCATCTTCATAAGGAGCATACACTTTTCTGTAAATGCAACCACAAAGGGTCCAGTATAACCCTTTGCTGCCTTTAGCTTCATTTTCGGCATAATAACCACCAATAATTTTGGTATTTCTCCTAGAATTTTATGCGAATTTGCACAAATTTTCTGCTTAGTACGTACTTGGACATCCAGTTTTTCTCACTTAGTGCGCGGCGGATTTAAGGTCAGGTGGATTCTATGATGAATGTTCGTAAGCGCAATGCCAGGGTGGCTTTAGCTAAGGTATGAAGCGGTTCGTTTTGCGTATTTAAGAACGCAGCCAAGTAACTCATACCTCTCCTCCTTAACTGCACGCGAATACGATCGCAAGCGAAGGCGTGTCGATTTTGATGTTTCTACACATTCCCATCGCTTCCCTTTCATCTGGGATGGCAAACTAGTGCCAATAAGATATGCAGACAAAATTTTTGCTAGTCAGTGGTTATCAAATGAGGAGATCTTGATTGGCACGAAATGTAACCATTTGGGCGTCGTCAATCTGAATACGCATAAGATCTACGACATTCCGCTTCTTGAAGGCTCATCGAGGTATTTTTCGGCGCTAAAGCAATTTTCTTTAGATCTACGCTCATGGAGGAGCCTTGTGGTTGTGGTATTCATGCTATTCAAAAAAATGCATCAGGCACGCTTATAGCTACCGGTGGTGAGAACGTGAATGATGTTGGCGTCTACAACCTTCCCGATTTATCTCCTCTTTGTGTATTTGAGGTTCGTAGCATCCTTTTACTTTTATCATGTTGCTTCTTGCATGCTTAGGTCTAGTAACTACCCTCTTATGTTTTGATAAGTTTTTTGAGCGCTACGTATTATAATAGCTGGTTCTCCGAGGGAATTCGTGACTAGGCGTTTGTTTACACTGAAGTAATCTAATGCACTGATTGTGTTGTTTGGTCACTCTTGACCATGCATTGATGTATTGTCACTGAATCACCAGATAGGTTCAGAACTGCCCTAGGACGTCGACTAACGTGAATCCCTTTTTTACCTTTAGAAACGGCACAAAAACTGCATATTTGATTTGCGATGGGTTCAAGAGGAAACATTGGCTTCTTGCTCGCGCGACTCCTGTTTAGCTCTGTGGCGGTTACCACAGCGTGATATGCATACATCTCCAATGATCTCATACGATCCCGGCTCTTCCATAAGTCGCCCTCGACCTATATCCCGTCACCCCTTAATAAGTACACCCATTGCTTTCACCCTCTCCCGAACTCCAGACGATCGATTTAGAGCACTTGAATACCTTCCAACTCGCAACATGTTAACGGTTGTCTCCATGTCACACTACTTTTACCTCTATGACCTAGATTCCTTATTCTCATCCACTTCAGGCGACCAACAACCTTTTTTTAAAATGCCTCTTCTTTCCTCCGATAAGGTAAAATTGGTTTTAGCTTAACATCAACCTAATGATTTAACCTGAAGTTATTCGTTTTCATTTTTTAACCTTAGGAAGCGGTGGCTCTGCGACGATGGCCGAATAATCCTCATGTTGTGTCATTGGCAACTCATCGCTCGGTCCTTCTATTCGACATCCGTTGCCGATCGCAGATCCGACGGACAATTCCTCGCATCGTGGAACCGCCTGCTTCTTGCCGTTCTTGTGTTAGATCGCTCAACTTTTCTGGCAATATCCTCTCTTACGGCACTTCTTTGGGCAAAGTGCATTTCTACGATTTGGTGGCCGACAAACATTTAGGAAATCATCTCGACACTGAAACCGTATCCAAGAAAGCTACATTCTCTCCATGTGCGTACGGGAGTTATTCCGATTCCTTGGACGACGGTCTCCCAGACTTGGCCGCAAGTGTTTATCCAAACGGTTTAGACAGCACCCCAGAGCGTCAGGAGGAAGAACCAGACGAGACGGAACTCTCCTTTGAGTTTTCAACTGACAATCCCCCTTCTGCTCCCAGTGACTTGCCAATTTCGTCGGATCCTGAGAGGCTTAGTGAAATCGACTTGCATCTGATCAATTTTATCAGTTCTCTTGCCGTTCGTCCACAGGTTCGGGAACGAGCTTTGCAACAATTTCGGCTCGTCACGGCCGATCTTCGGCGCAGAATTTCCAGACACAGTCTTCGTGTCACCTTGGCGGCTACAGATATGGATAATCCAATCGTACAGGTTTCCAGTGACGAGGAAGTGGTGAGAGGTGAAGAGGAAGAGGATGGAGATAGTGGGGCGCAAGCGATGCTTTTGGAGAATTTGACTCTTGATAATTTGAACTGGGTAGAAAGCAACTGGCATTCTGTTGGAACTAACAAAGCTGTGTACACTCATGAGTACGATCCCAGTGGTTTGCGCTTGTTTACTGCGGGTGGCCCCATTGGATCCGCTTTCTCAGGCAACTTTGCAGTACTCTGGGATTAAACTAGATAGGTCTTTCCTCTTCTTCCCGCGAATTCCGCATTTTACTTGTAATTATAATTTGCCTTTTTGCGACAATGTTCATGTCACATCAACGACGACGACCATTACAATTTGGAGGGTTGACGAGGTTGCTTGAGGTCATTTTTGCTACCTTCTCTTTTTTCCTAATTTACGCTCGTTGACGTTTTCCCCTGAGACTTTACGATGTTTTTGGTGAGCTTTGACGAGGCGTTTTTGTTTCCTGTACATTGACCATCGCTATTGCGGTCGAAGCCTTGCCTGCTGGTAATAAATCCCATCTGTGGGCGAATACGTCTTGCTTCAATTTTTCCCCTTTATTCCATTGGCTCTGGATTTTTACTTGTGAAATTGCGTGATTAGTGATTGATTTGGCGGTAACACTGATGTTTAGGATTTATGCGCTTACTTTGCTCGTAGAATCTGCTACGATGTGGATACGATTTATGCCGGTGGCAAAAAGTAGCTGAGTTATGTAGACACAATTAAGTTGACAATCAAAAGATTGCTGTCTTAAGCAGCTGCACTTGGTAAGATGTGAACCCAAGTACATTCCGAATGCTCTAACCTTTGTCTCAGCGATTAATCATTGGAATCGTCGAGGATAGAAGTGCATTTTTAATGCACCTCGAATTCCCATGTAAGGGGATTATCCGATTCATATCACGCCGGCAGGGCATGCACAATTTCACTGCTGGCTTGACTTCGTTGTTCCAAGATTAGTAGCTCATTTTTTTACAGTCTAGTAAGCAAGCATGGAGCCGTGGCGTTATTCATCCCGACGGATAATTTTCGACCGACCACCTCCGATGTTCACATACCGACAACCGGGACCACTTGGAATGCCAATGGCACCTCCTAACTTCCTTCTCCCACCACCGCCCTCCCCCATCCTATCTCCGATACTCGATACTGCTTCTTCGGTAGTCTCCGCCTGGGAGGCTGAATTTGATCCAACTCTTAAACAACGACGAGAAGAACTGGATGCTAAGAGGAGGATTTCTGTTGTTGATTTTAAAAAGAAACTTATCAGATGGAAGGAGCTATTGGAGAATCCCGGGAGCGCAAGCGCCAAAGTACGTGACCTTCTTTGCATACACAAGGAAACACCTCTCCAAAACAATACCTCTACTCCCTAATTTAATAGTAGGTGCTGATTGTGACGAGTGTGCGCATTTAAAACAATGCATGAATTTCAGGTGCCTGCACATTTCATCGTCTAAATGCGGATAAATAGGTTATTTAAGCGAGGATAGGCCTAATGAGTAATTCTTTGGTCGTTTTAGGAGGAGCTTGAATGTCTTGAGCAAGAATGTACCGACCCTGACCTCCTACAGATAATGAAGAGGAAACTTAGAAGGAGCCGACGCAGAAAGAGATCTGTATGCTTTTAGCGATAAAAACTACAAATTTCATTTCCTTGTTTTAGTGTCAAGATATGCCAGTTGTGGTACCAACTGGTGTGGGAGAGATTCTATCACGAATATCCGTAACCGACGCCTCCGAGCCGTCGCCACAGCAGCCACCGTCAAGGTAATATCACGATTTTTAACGAAAGCGAATCGGTACAAATGCAATTTTATGCCTATTTTTGCAATTTACCTAGCGTAGTGTTCCTTTGAGGAGGACTGAAAACACGGATACATTGCCCTCCACAAAGTACCTAGCAGGCTTGAAAAGTGCATCAGCCTTTTGTCAAGAAAAGTTGCGAATTTTGAATAAGTTGAAGCGATTACGCGAGGCCCGTGTCGGCCAATTACGAAATCAAGGTATGGCCAATTTCGTAGTTCTCCATTCTCAAACTTTTCTCCTCAGGAAGTCTCATTCCAGAACAACTAGACCAAGCATTTGAAGAGAAAATGAACTCAATTAAGTTGGAGATTGAATCGATGCAAAAAGTGATCAACAAACTAACAAGACGACTGGAGAGTGCGAAGCAGGCATCGGTGCAGGAAACGAACCAACCGGTGATGTCGATTGATGACGCTGCCACCCCAAGTGGTCTCCCGGAGAGTGTGCATTACCTCATTTTTGGTTCACGAAATGCTGGTGAGTCACTTCAATAAGGGTTTGATTGAAGAATATGGAGGATAAGCAAGAGACATTATTGTCTTCTTCTCCATCTCAAAGTGTCATTATCCTCACGGCCAAGTTTTGTAGCACTTTGAGGTTTTGATTCTGTCGTTTCTTGAGTAAAACTAGGACTTTCCTAACTTCTTCCTCAGTCTTAACTGATGAACATAAAAGCTAATAGTATGTCAGTCAAAAAAAAATCTTATTCCAATCGTACATTTCTATAATTGACAATTTTCAGAGCTTCTTTTTATCTGTTGATGCTTGGCATGTAACCCATTTGGTTAGTATCTTTCACCACTTTCTCTTCCCAGGTAGTATAAGTGTAAACAAAGTGTTTCGTCATCACTCACACCAAACATTGTTGGAAGTCGTTCTCCTATTGTTTACTCAGCATTGGCACGTGATTCATCGTCAAGACTAGAGGAGCCTCGTGATTAACCCCTAAAATGGGCTCATTCAAAGCAGTTAATCGTGGGTGGTACGTGGTATGGCATGAAGCTTCTGTTGAAGCCTTGGGACCGAGCTCAACCCTCTTTGTGGAGCAAACCAGCTCGACTCGCATGTCACATCTGCAGGAGTGTAGAATGGATCACTATAAGGTGTACCGACTGATCGGGTTGTGGTGCGATTCCCATCATTCTTTCCTTCTAGTGGGTTAATGAACTATCAGGTGTTTAATCCCTTCAAGATCTCAGTCCAGGAATCCAAATCCTTGATTGATCCTGCTTAAAGTCACTATTATAAACGCGCTTGTTGTCCTAAGTCTAAGAAGCCGCAACTTTTCTCCCTGGAACGACACCTCAGCAAATAATTGCTTGAAATGATTTCCAGGACACTATACGTCAGTCAGTGGCCTGCTTGGAAAGTCTCTCTCACTCGAAACCAGGGCGGTGAGCGATGGTAAGATGGCTTAAAAGCTGTAGCAGAAGGATTCCTAGTTACCCATGATGAAACAGTGCTTTCTGACTGTTTGAAAGGATCAAGCAACTGGGTGGGAGGCCATTATATGTGGGCTCTCCAGCGTTGTGTTCAGTGGCTTTAAAGTCATCGCAGTAGATCAGTAGAACCAGACCATGGAAAAACTTTGCCGGACAAGGACCCTTCACTACGGCTTCATCTTTGTCATGAAGGCTGGAAATGAGCCATGTGTCCCTTGACATGAGCTGATGAAAAATTATTCTTTTTTCGACCAAAAAGGGAGCATACTACCTGTGACAGAATCAGAGATTTTAAGATTCCTCATTGTTAAATTTTGGCCCTCGCACTGCCTCGATTTACCTTATCTAACGTCTTCTAGGTATGTTTTTGAGTTCTGCCAGTCTTCCATCTAGCAGTAACAAGGTCAGCTCAAAATATCATTGAGGTTGGATGCTTAGGCTTGGAGATCGAGTCACTTTCTGCCCGAAAGGCCTGTACTAAAAGTAAAAGTTAATTTATGGAGATTTTTAACATCAGTAAAAGTGGTTGATGCAAAAGCAGTACCAAGAACAAGGACGATTGTACGGTTGATCTTCGATAAAGCTGTTTAAACCGAGCTAAAGAGCTGGATTTGGAGACTGTCCAGCGTATCCGTGGGAATAACTGACTGCATTCTAGGTTGTACCACATCTCGGAATCTGTTGAAATGCTCAAACAGACAGTTTTAATCAGAAATGCTATATTTCAAACCAAAGCTAAATTTATTTTCACCTTTTGGAACAAACTCCCTTCCACCCATCGACAGTTATAGTTCGATTCTCTTTGCCTCCTTTTAGACACCAACACCCGCTGGAACAAGTTCTTTTGTCAGGCGAATCTCAACTTCAGCGATTTCTTGAGAATAAGGTAGGCGTATCTTAGTCGTCGTTGCGCATGATAATTGCGTTTTGAACCAAGTGTCCAAACCAAGTCGTTTTTCTGGGCCAAGTGGTTCTTCCATGGGCCATTCGCAACTCTCGTTGCCGATTGCCAACATTATGGAGTAGAAACATAGCATTGGTGATAGCGATATCATGCCAGAGCATCGAGAGCATTCAGAAGTAATTAGTAGTTGGTACGACTGCTCAAGTCAATTTTGAAATTAGGTTTCGAAAGACAGTAATCCATTTCAGATGATAAAAACGGTCTCTTTTATTCCACGTAGCTACCTGTTCCATAAAACCATCTTAGAATGGTCCGTTTCAATTCGCCTGTCTTTGTGTCTAGGATTCGCTGATTTTTCGCAATTGCTGATGTTCACATTCATGACTGCGTTCACTGTTCTTACGGAAAAATGTGCCATCATGTGATTTTGATGTGCGTCATGTGACGCTTAGGCGGGCGATCCACGCGTCGCCCAAATACTCACATCGATGATTGCTGTGACGGTGCGAATTTTACAAATCTGAACGCCCACACATACGACGAGACCTAGTAACAGGATTGGAAGGCAGAGTTGTTAGATGAGTTGACGGTGAATGGAAGCAATTGTCGTGGAAATGAAGGGTCTATCCATCTCAAACTAAGTATGCATAGCGGGAGGCTTTCAACCGGATTTTACGGGCATAGAAGAGTATGCCGCCGTGACGGTCCTGCACGCAGTGGAAGGTGTGACCTAGTGACCTCCGTGTTTGCTGGCACACGTGTCGGCAAACAATCGAGACGCCTTTAATTAGGGTGAGGCGGGGGCCAACGACGACAGTGCATGCTTTTGCTGATGGGGTGATAAAAGAAGGTTTACAAACTTTCAATATCTACCTGTATCTACAGAAGACTTCAAGCACTTGAATGGTGTCAGGAAATCGCACGTCCGCACTTCACTGGCAATCTGGGTCGTGGTACTTCTCAGTTCATCAGCTCTGAGAACATTCAGACGACGTGTGGAACATTCGCTCTATAGTAAACAGAATGGTTCACAAATGTTTGAGCATGCCGCGCCTGAAGGCAGACGAAGTGTGAAGCAGTCTACTTGTTGGATAACTCACACGTACCGGAAACTCTTCTGAGGCCTCTCTACAATTTGCCATCTTTTATAATCTCATCTTTCAGTTCGGTTTGGTGGAATTAGCGTCACTAGTAGACTTTGACGTGATTGCCATTTCCGCGCATTTGGATCTAACAGAAAAATTGATGAGGTAAAGAGGAAGTTGGGTGATCGGGAGGCATAAATTCGGTTGTTTTGAAGCCTTCTTTGTTCTTACTTCTAGATCGCGCTGGGATGAGTATCTGGTTTCATCGGATTTCGTGGAATCTCAAGACGTTGTGGATCCCAGTAGACATCCTCCTTCACTCTTGCCTACTACTTGGGAATTACCTCCACCCTAACTTTCTTAGAAAAATGAACTCTTGTGTGTGTGTGTGTGTGTGTGTGCGTGATGTCTGGATATTTGTAAATTTAGTTATTAGTTGCTTGACTCCAGGTATTTTGTTGCAGTTTCATAGTCCATCAATCTCCATGGATCCTGTTGCTTACTTGAGTGTGCTAAAGCCGATACACACTGTTGAACCACGTGAGTTTCACCTGGAACTTTGTGTGGCCCATGGGGGTGCACTTCGCAGGCCCCTCACCCAGCAATAGAAACAACAAATAAAATGAGGAATGCAAAGTAAAATCTTCAAACCACATCTTGTCTTTCACTTCTCCTTTCTGCTGTGCTACCACTTTTTAGCTACCCATCTCTAATTTCGGTTCTTCTAGTTCTGATCCCTTTCCACCCTACTGAGAGTAGCAATGCTATCAGAAATTGATGTGACATTAACTCCATCTCCATTGGGTCTCTGCCGATCCTATCACCTGCAGGCAATGCCTTCAATAGCGCCGTGGAGGTGTGTCCAACCGCATGAACCGGAATTTGTTGGTCATTACAGTTCTCGATTTACGGGTACACAAGTCTGGAGAACGCACATGGAAGTATTGCGAGACTGGAACCATGGGACGATGACAGGATCAAATGACCACCGTCACTGGGTACGTTCCGATGCTAGGGAACGACACTCTCCGGTCTCCGTAGTCTGTAAATTCTTCCTCCTAGCCGTCATGTGCTTCAATAAAAAATGTAGACATGTGTGATCTCTTAAGGCTTTAGATGGGGCCCGGAGTGATACAATGCATTATTGATGTACCAAAAAGATAACAAAAATCCGTAAGTGTAACCTAAGAAATCACTCTCAACAAAATCTCTGCCAAAGCTATTGGCAGGTGATCCAGAATGAAGACTTTGCAACCAGGAGACATTGAGTAGGCGCATAGCACATGGAGATGGCACGAGATTAGTAGGAGAAATGACGAAAATCAGGTAACTTGAGTGACAATTGAGTTGCACCTTGCTGTCTCATTCTGTGATGCCATTGGTGGGTGAATGAATCATTCATTCACTTGCATCTTAGTCACGCAATTGATGGTGCTTGCGTGGAGTTTGTCATTTGCGCGCCTATTGAGCCCTTTGTTTTATTTGATGTGAAAGTTTAGAAATTGAACTTCTTTTTTTTTTGCTTTGATTACGCGAGAGTCCTTTCTACTGGGATGGGTCGGCCTCTACTACCGTGCTATACAAGGTAGCAACTTGGCCACTACGACCTACTCTATGATCTTCAGAGGAATTAGAACAGATTTAATTATTTTACGATCTGAATAGTTGATATTTCTGGACGCAAAATTTTTGTTTTCTTTTTGTTCAATACGAATATTGGTGGCCTAGAGTAATTAGAGTAGAGGGTAGATGGTCAACTCCTTTTTTGGTTAAGCATGAATTTGACCTTGGAAAGGTCAACTAATTGAGAGAAGAATCAATTTCAGATGAACAGACTAACAATCAGTGCTTTTGGGTAAGTGTTCTCACAACAATTTGATGGAGGACATCGACATCGCATTGCATCTCAAAAGAATTGCCCTCTGTAGTACGGTTCGCCTACCTGACGCCGTGGTAACCGAAGTACTGTAAAGTTTTCAATACGCCCAACTGATCTTGATCTCGTTGGTGTTGCACCTGGGGTCTAGATGGAACTACCTCCTGTCTTTGATGTCCAGAGGTCTACGTTAAAATGGGGTGAGAATTATATGGTACTTTAAAATAAACCGAGAGCAACTAAAAGACCAGTGTAATTTTGTTTCTTTCTGGTGGAAAAGGAGTAAAAAGGTTTTAGAGTTGCATGGGATGCACTGAATGTTCTTTCTACGAAGTTCCTGTCCTGGAAGTACTTCAATGCAGACTCTCAGAGCAAAACCAAAATGCAACTAAATAGTGCGGCCTCTTACCAAGAGGATCTCATCGTATTGTTTAACCTTCTACCTTTGTCCTACTCATTTAACAATCATTTGTGTCAAATTACAGCTAAAGCTATCTATTTGCGAGAGAAGAGAAGCTTAAATTTGTCTTGCCTTTGAAATACTCGCCTTTTGGAGGAAACCACCATTTTTTGATACAGGTCAGATTTTTCTGCTGGTAATTTTGCTCTCTTTTATCTATACATTGAAACACAACCCTCAAAATTCATTCTCAACGTTTGCACAATTGTAAAGGTCACAGCATTGAGCTGCTATGAGCACTAAAGACCGCATTAGCGAAGTAAAGTGAGATGAGCTTCAACAACCCATACTTGTGATTCACCACGTTCATGTGAACCTTTCTTTGCTGTAAGTACGAAGCACATGGGGCATAACAAAAACCACTGCCAATGTAGGTTGTCACTGTAACAAGGTGTCAGTGGAGTTGAAATGTCCAGATGATTTTGTAAAATAAATGGACTCACTCTGAGAAACCTCCTCCGAGTGAATGAAATCGCCTAGATTGGAAAGTAGCCAACTGAATGTGCCAAGTGCGGTTGGATGCCGTCTTGTCGTGGAGCTCACATTTCCCACGTTTCTGTAATGAGCATCTGTGTAGAAGGTGGCAGTCACTAAGATGACAAATAAAGATCTGTTTGAAGATAAGAGGCGAAGTCTGTGCCTCTTAAATTTTGACATAATCGGCTCGTACTTGAAGTCACACCAAAGTCCATTAGTTTACCTGAATATATCGGCACCAACATAAGCTATCATTCCTAATTAAATGACCGATATTAATTTTGTTGGCCAATTGGATTTTGGACAAATTCTTTTTTTTCCGATCACGGAGCAGCCTCTCGAGTACAAAACTTCATTTTTACAGGAATAATTGATTTTATGACGCATGCAAATTTGGTATTTCCAGTTATCACCAAAGTTGGTCTCGCCATAGAACAATCATAGCTTGCCTATAGAAGCGTGTGTGTGTGTGCGAACACCCACACACTCTCCAGCCAAACAAAAGAGAGCTACCTTGGATGCCAAAATGTGTAGCTATAAATTAACACTTTAACGTGAACTTGTGCTCAGAGTAGTTAACGCAATGAATTCGCACGACATACAGACCGACCTCTAAAACAGGTGCCTGGAATTAACGCAGTATGTGGTGAGTAGATTCTGGTACAAGAATGTCTAGTCTACCTTAACTGCTTTGGAGGGATTATAATGAATTGCTGCCAATAGGGTGAGTGACTTCCTTTTGAACATTTATCCGTGTTTTTCTCTTAAACTCACGAATTCAGATGAGTTTCTTATAGAAATTTTGAGTTAGGTTAGGGTGAGATAAAAGCTTCAATACCAACTGCTAGACCAACTTGTTATTAAATAAAGGTTTCAGAGGATTAAGTGATTTAATTTATTCTTGTCAACCGTAATTTTATGTTGATGTTATTGCGCACTAAGGATCGCTTATTTGTGATTACTAAGGTTACCGCCATAGTACAGTGCGAAAACACCAATACGACAGCAATTCTATGTGAAATGAAAGTCATATTTGGTAGTCAAAAGTGATGTGTCAAAACATTTTGCGAGATAAAGTAAGTGATGACATGAAAAACGAATATTGCGATGAGTTGACTCTCAATTCCAGTAACATAAGCACTTCTTCCCTATAAAAATAGTCCTCAAGTTATTAGTAAATAAAGTTAAATGTAATAAGACGTCCAGCTAACCTCACATTCTTTTCAATTCTTTGTACCAATTTTATTACTGTCTAGATGTCTGTCAATGCTATCGCGAAATTACTGGTTTTGAAGGGCATACCACGCCCCATGAGTATCAAAGGCGTGAAATTATAAGGTTTTAAGAGAATGAGTCTATCTAGTGCTTCTTCACATCTCGCGGATGGGACCAAAGCACTCGAGTCACCAGTGGGGCAGAAAATAATCCTTTGCCTTGGCAAAACAAACAGAAAAACTTCTAGGGCTAACACACAGGGTCTCTTTAAAGAAGCTTTGTTTACCAATGTTTACCGAATAATTGCTGGAGAATGTTGCGATTATCAGATAACTGAGCAAAATTGTAAGGTGTATAATACAGTTATGTGCGTCATTCAAATTTATTCGCATTTTCTCAATTTTAGACAGAAAATGGGTTGGTTTTTCCCTCCCTGTCTTTATCAAAAATGACTTATAATTTACAAAGGAAATGTGAAAACCCATAAAATTCATCTAACTGTAGATGCATTTGTCACTTTCGTTACTGCTCTACCGCCGTGGCGAAGTGTCCAACTGTGGAAGAAAGTGGCGGACCTATGTAACCCTTAACTTTAGATGGGATTTATTATTCGTAAACTCATATAAATAACTGCCACTCATTTGATGTGGTATACTGAGATTAAAAGAATTACAATCACTTAAAAACAATGCTGATGCGGTTCATCATAGAGCCAAAACGGTGAGTTAAAATCATAAATAATGAAAAATATCCCATTAAGTAAGTATTTGGTTAGTTTCCTTGCAGCCGATGTCAAAACCTTTTTTCATGAAGCTCAAACATGACAACCCTAACCCTTGAATAAATCCACTCTCCTAACGTGAGTAACTTGAACAAAATCCAGTGTCATTGCAAGCATTACTGTGCCACAAACTTCTACTTTATGCGTGAAGCATAAAATCGAATTCGAATTTTGTCCATTTCGCCCAAACTCGCCCACCACTTCACTGAGCCGAATTTTCCCCAAATATTTACAAAAAACTCTAAAGTTAAATTAAACCATTGTGGCTGTCATGGTTATGCAAGTAAATTAAAGCAAAAATCTGGAACAGTTTTAAAGGTTTGTCATCGATTTTTTGAAATATTATTCATCTTACAAACTACTATCTTCTATTCACTTTGTATGACAGAAAATTAAAGGTGAAATCAGTGAGTTTGCACTTATTGAAATGCAACAACTGAAGACCGCCTTGAAGACTAGAGGCGGCAGAATATTCAGGCAAAGCATGCACCGTTGACGTGCAGAAGCGATTGCGGCCATTGAAATGGCTTAGATGCCTGGTCTTTCAGCGGACCCGCAAAGTGGGTTGTTACCACTACCGGGAGGCGAGCACTCCACGTATTACAGGAACATATTTCAATTTAAAAAAATAAAATAAAACGTAGAGACCTACTTTCTTTCGCTTATTTTGGTTTGTGTGGTAACATCTTTAACAGTTCTTTCAACGTCATGTCTTAAGGTAATTTTGGCAATTTTGCACTACTTTGCAGATATTTACTTCTTTTGGCTATTGAGATATGAATCACGACTATAATGCTGATGCTGAAAGGATTTACAATGCTTGCAAGGGACTCGGTATGTTTAACTGGGACTATCTTCTAAATGAAAGATCTACTAATTTGGCTAGCCTTGTTTGCGTGTGTAAAATTTAGCACATCCCATGTGCATAAGAAGGATGCAAAAAAAATTTTGAATAACCAGTAGTTTCCCGATTAAATGCTATTTTCGCTTTCTTTGAGTAGCATTGTCAGGGCTGTTGCAGCCCCCTAAGACTTTTCTGAATGCGAAAGGCGACATAACACTGGGGCTAGATGTGCCCTGTCTACTTGCAGGAGGGCTTGGAGGTACCTTCATTGCCCTAGAGGCTAAGCGGCCTGGTGGGATTACAATGGCGCGGCCTTTACGTATTGCCCTAGTTAAACATCTCAGCTGAAGCGGGTTGATTTTTTTTTTAATGATGTTCCAGTAGCTAATTTGGTTGCTAGCTCTCTCTCTATCTCTCGCTTATAAGGAATGGACATTGTCACCTTTTCTTATTACCTTCTAGGCACTAAAGAGGAGGACATAATTCAAGTGATAGGCAAACGAACGTTGCCCGAAAGGCATCAAATCCGTCTGGCTTACTTCGCTAAGTACAACAAGGTAAAATTAACGAGCACAGCAGTGACATGTTTGATATCCCATGACAGTCCCAAGTAGGTGATGACTTAGGGAGCGCATGCCAATTAATGGAGTGATTATGTTAATAAGGATCTAGCCGAATTCTAGACACTGAATGCTTAGGTAGAATGGCACCACTTTTAGACAGTGAAAATGGGTTGAAAGGAGAGCTCAAACAGGACTTACGTCTAACCATTTCGTATTCATTCCCACTTTTTGGATAGGATCTCTTGGATGTGTTGGATAGTGAATTGAGTGGAGACTTTGGGGAATTGGCATGTAATCTCTTCCTTGGTCCAATCCAAATTTTGGCGGCTGAATTGTACAGAATTTTCAAGAAGGTCGGCTCAGCTGGTGGCGATGTTAATGACATTATTTGCTGCCTTAGCCCAAAGGAGATCACAGCACTCAAGTCCGCCTACCTTGAAGGCAAGGGGATTGTAAATACCATTCTACCTATAGAGTGGATTGTGATTCCTTATTATCATAAAATGAACTGTAACAGGGTGAAGGCGCTATTCTATTTTTTTTCATAAAATTTATTTAAATAATGCAAAAACATTGGGAGGAGGAGCTAAGCATTCCCTAGCTATGCTATAAATCAAGGGCGAATTATGAGCATCCCTTTGAGACCGGTTTTGATTTCTCTTGTCACCTTTGTCTTCAAACCCTCTGCAGTGTGGTTTCGCTTAATCAGGTAAACTTCGTACTCTTTTGACAATTGTGTTTTTATTTTATTGTTCACTTAAACTGAGGTTGTTCAACGTTGCCCTCAATGCAAAATTTTGAGTCCTCCCTCCACTCATTTTAAATGTTGAAAGTCTTGAAGTTGAGGGCACCACTCAAGGACCGCGCCACCAAGCCGGTGTGCATTAAAACCACTATCATACCACACCACTGCAAAAGCACGTCTTCACCTTGATTTGACTGCTGACTTAAGGTGAAGGCTATAATTTGTTATTATTTTTTCCATTTTAGTCCTGCAATACGAAGGTGTGAAAGGTATGTCCATTTCAATGTAATTTCAAGGTGCCAAAGCCGCTTTAAGTTAATCATTTACACCGCCTATAGCATAGGGAGCTATTAAGCAAGGAAGCATTTGCCACTACTTTTCCTATTCTGCTTGAGTCAAGTCTACTGGCTGTCAGTTAGAGAAATAGTTGGCGTTGGTACTAACCCCTAACATGTTCCGTGTTTTGGTGAAGATCTTCTCAACCTACTTCATTCTACTGAGTCGAGCAATAAAAAGTAAATGGTAACCGGATTTTAATGCAAGTTTTTTCGCTACCCGCTTGCTGCGGATAAGAGTCGCTGGGTGGCAACTTGTCGTACCACCAAAGGCAAGTTTTTTAAACTAACCAGAAAATTTCTTTGCCATGTTTATTGTGCAGACAAGACACGTAGCTTGGAGAAGGACATTGAAAAGGAAACTAAAGGTGGTCACCGTGATTTCTTGC
Organism: Taenia multiceps; assembly: GCA_001923025.3. Lineage (NCBI taxonomy): Eukaryota > Metazoa > Platyhelminthes > Cestoda > Cyclophyllidea > Taeniidae > Taenia > Taenia multiceps. The sequence goes on along the minus strand of CM010317.1, from coordinate 4,908,630 downwards.
TCAAATTCATCAACACTAACCGACCCGAATTCCCCGCCGAAGAGGTCAAATCTGCTGCCGCCACCGGACACTGGGAGAATCTTATCGACATGCAAGAAGTTGAGCGCAATGCAGCTGCAATCCACGCCGCTGGTGAAGGGTCAGTGGTAAAATTTGCATAGAGATTGCATTTTACTAAATGGACCTCATTTTTTGAACTAATTAAGCCTATTAGCAAGGCGTGGTGTTATCTTCTGCCAAATGTGCTAGTGAGTCTGTTTTCTGATTGGTTCTTCCAATGGCTCTTTGATCCTAAGTTTTTAACATTTTCTCCCCACTTTTGCATTAAACAACGACTGTGTGATTGAAAGTGTTGAATGAGGGAGTACATTTATGCATCCTATTCAGAAATCAACGAAGTCAAAGGTAAGAAATGCGCACTTACTCTGCGTGTTGTGTCCCCTCTACCAGATTTCATTTGCCCTTTCCGTTGGAATTGTAACTGCTTACTCCACTCACCTTCTTGCAACCAGGTTGTGGAGTGATACTGATTTGTCTTTTCTTCCTGAAGACAAAGTGAATTCAAAGAACTCGGCGTTTTTGTGCATCCTCAACTACATACATTTGAAGTTAATAATTGACCACCGGATATTTTGTGCTATTTTCGCAGAAAGGCCGGCAAAGGGAATGAAACGGAGGTGACGCGAATCCTTTGTTCTGCAAGCGCTCTGGAAATACGAGCTATCTATGACCACTTCAAAGATGTACGTCTTAAAGCATTGCGTTTTAGGAGCATGATTTACTTCTCCGTCAAGGACTATTTATAAAAAAGACAATTAAGTAGACAATTCGGCGATTTTTTGGCCCTGTTTACAATGCCGGATGGAAGACAAATAGTTGGTTTAAAGCCTTTTGTTTTCTTAAATTCTCGTAGGTGTACAACGTCTCACTGGTGGACTTCATCTCAAAGGCCTTTAAGGAGCCACTTAGAGATGCCTACAATACAGTCAGTAAGTGCTACAATGCCTGATCCATTAGCTCAAAGTCAAATCAGACGGGGGGGTATTTTTAACCAGTCGGTCTTTCTTCTGCCCTGCAGTCATGACAGCAGTGGATCTCCGCCTCTTGTTGGTAGCTCAGCTGTACAATTCCATGCATGGCCTGGGAACCGATGAACGGACACTGTCCAGAATCATCGCCATTCGCTCTGAGGTAATTTATTGTTTGTGCTGTTCAGAAAAAAAGCCACTTAGAAGACGTCCTAAAAGGGTATAAAATAAAAAAAAACTAGGACCGCTATGAGCAGAAGGAAAAATTGAAGGAATATTTGGGCCTAATTTGCCATAAATTAGGTAGGATACCCCTCACCCTTCCCACTTATGCAGCATTGCAAGTTTAGGTGAATGAACTGAATTAATCAAAGTCAAGTGAACGTTTTTGTTTAATTTTGCCCTAGTGCAATAATTTACAGTTATAAAGATCAGCGGATTGATGTATGGAAATTGTTTTCGACCTTAGACTTCAAAGAAAACCAACAGAATCGTCAAATTCCCTATGCCAGTGGTGTTGTATTTTCAATTCTGACTGCACAACCTGCCACCTTGTAGATTGACCTTCCAACCCTAAAGGTGCTCTATCAACAGAAGATTGGACGTTCTTTGGCCGAGATGGTGAAGAGCGACACATCCAGCGATTATCGATCACTTCTACTGACCCTTTTGGGCGAGAAATAGGATAGGAATTTGGATCAGCAGTCCCATCATCACCATCATTCCACAAAAAAATTATCCTCCGTTGTTCTATTTCACACACGATTAATATTCCAATAAACAATCTAATTCCACCCTCTAAGATTAGTCTCCTGCTTTGCTCTCTTTCAAGGATAAATATTTGGTTTGGTTTAAAAAATCATATTTTATGACAAGCTGCCCACAGAAAATAGCCGATCTTTAAATACTTCCACATTAAAGAATGGCGCCAAATGGAATCTGGCAAGCTAAGTTCAGACGGAGGCATTGCCTAAAATCAGAATCGATTTAGCCCATCAGAACTTGCAATAATAAAATAAAAGGTGCACGAAAATAAACATCTGCAAACTTTAGCTCCATACCAACCCCTGTGATTTCATCCCTTCCTCTTTTAGTCCAGGCGTAAACACCTTCTTTGGGCACGCTATTAACAGGACATCTTAGTCTACATTGATTCTAGCGTGTCTCCTGCGTGTCAAAAGCAAAACATGACCTAGTTTTTTCTGATCAAGAATAGAGGACGTACCCTCCTCGAACTGAGGCCTCTATCCTGGGGTGACTATTACAGCTTAAGCGCTTGTCTGAACTAAATCCTCCTTTTAATACGTTTTGCTGTCTCTCCTTTTCTAAAGCCAGTGCAGTAAACTTGACGAGGGGTGTCTAAAAACTCTTTACATCAGAGTCCATCAGTTTCGTTAAAAAGGAATCCCATTTCGCTGTTTTAAAAAATAAAGGAAATTCGCATGAAGCATAAGTGATGTTGGAAAATCGGTGCACATGTATGAAAGAAACTGCATGTTAAAAGCTTGTACATATGCTTAATTACTCATGTGATTCATGCTGGGTCAGCAGTTGCTACTATAAACTATCAGTAGATGGGTTTTGACAGCACGGTCTAACGCTTTTTTTCATGCACAACTATTAATGCATTATTTGGCTATTACTTTTGCCAGCATAGCAATCAAATAACCTTGCTTACTTTGTCAGTTTGATCGCCAATATAATAATTCCTCCGGTGGTTAGATGTCTGAAAAATTGGAAGGACGAACAGTGTTAAATTTTGACCCTAAAATTTGGAGATTTGCAATCCATTAATGTGGGTAATTTTTGAGGCCAGAAGCATTATCCTTCACTTCTGCATTTAATTAAAAAGTTCTGGTTTTCGAATTGATTGTATTTTGCAGAAAATTTTGCTATTTTCTAAGTAAGGTTATTTTTATTTACTTACCTTTTTTATTGCAGTGGCTCAGTCTTCCACGGGATTTCTTAAGCCATTCAACGTAAAAGAAGGACATGGTGTTGTAGTGCTCTGAAATTCTCCTGAAGAAGGAAAAGGAAATAATACTTTAGTAAACTATGCATATTTGATTTACCGTTGGACTTAGCGTGGTGTGAAAGCTCGCCCACCCATCGAAGCCACAAGGGCAAACGCGAAGGCACACGTCAAACTTGCAGACCACTTAAATTAATAATGCTGTAAACAATGGAGAATTAGAGTATCACCCCATTCGACATAACAAATGCTAAATAGCCTGCTTCTTACGTACAGCACTGTGATCCTGCATTTGTTTGGCCGTGTTTATTGATTTCTTCGATTTGCTGAGTGATTGGATGAACACGGACCAATAGGGAATTGGGTCATTAAAAATCGATATTCGTTTAGTTCACATTGTTGCAATGCTTCTAGAAGGTGGAACTACGAGTGTTGGTTGGAAAACACACACGTAAACAATTAATAAAATTTATCTCTGCTTCTATAAAGTTAAAGGTCAAACCAATAAAATTTGCGTGAAGGAATAAATTAATAGGCAATAGCTCAGCCTATTTCCCTATTTTTTTGACAGAGATATGTGATGTAACACTATGGCAAAGCAACAAACTGTGTGTTACGTTTTGTGTGCAAGTGTGTACAGGTGAAAAGGCATTGCTTGGGGTGACAGGCTCTCAGGAGATCGATAGCGTAAATCACACAAACAAGAAAGTGGCGGTTTCATGACCCACACACCAATTCTGATTCACCCACATGCACACTGGAGCACCGAGAGCGCTTGCAAAATGATACTTTTACGTTTTCAGATTTCAAAATGTAACACACACACACACACATACACACATGTTTGGCATTGAGACTAATCAGGCATATTTAAATAGACTATACATTCTCACTTACAAATAGGTAAGTTCATTTATTGGTGCTAGGGAAGGGCGTATCTAATCCTGATGGTTTGATCAACTTCCATCACCTAAGGCACTGCCACAGGGAAGTTGTTCATGCGCCCATTTTGTAATGCATCTTTGGAAGACGAAGAAGAGTTTCCACCAATATCGAGTCCAGGTATTTGTCATCAAAAATCATGTTAAAAGCTCAAACATTTTTACGCAGTTTTCATTCCACCGTGCTGGAATGGCTTCTTGACATTGTGAACACTGGGAAATGCATGGACTATTAAAGTGAAGTGGTGGATGTAATTCGAGTCTGTGTCCTTCACAAACCGGAGTCACCTTGGTTGCAAGGTGATGCCACAAACTTCTCGTCAAATTTGTAGATGAGGTTGGGGAACTTGTCCAAGTAAACAAGTGGGTTGCAAACAAACTTTATTCACGATCAGGTGGAAATGTGTGAAACTAATCGAGATTTAAGATGAATATCTTTATAGTGTGACCATGGTGATAGCGCTGTAACAATTTGCTTACATTCGTGCCAACTGGGAGGAGGTTGGTGAGGAGTTAGGTTCCACCTTCGTGTCAACCAGGGAGGAATAGTAGATAATTAAGAAAAGAGGTCATCGATGTACCATTGTTCACTCCTTTATGTGAGTAAAAATGGAAATTTAAGTATGTTATGTTATGTTTGGTAGGTAAATGGGCGAGAAACTGTGGGCAAGCTTTGTTAAGTGATCGAGCATATAACCGGTCAAATCTATTCCAAGACTAGACTAAGAGAATTGGATAAAACACATTTACTCTCCTTGAAGGCTCAACAACTACCACGGAGGTCTCGCCATGACTCGAGTTCTGAAGGGCAGCTGGGATGGAAGAGGGTCATAGATATGCACTGTCTCGTAAGGTTGAAGAACTCAGCCTTGAGGGGAGTTGCAAGTCGGTTGAAATGCTATCCCATTCCCCTCCTTCGAGTTCCATTACGATTGTTATTCCCCCACTTTGCCAGAGACAGTAGACTTCCACAGATCAGGTAAAGTGGACACTTGGAAAAATTAACAATTTCATTGGATACATCAGCCTAGAAGCCTAGATTTTCTTTGCCTCTCGAAACCCTTCCATGTTGGCAAAGATTATAACCTCTTTTATTGCTACTGCCATGAATGGTATTTTAATAATTTATGAACAAGACGTCACAGCCCCAAAAACCCATCCAAGTTTGGCCATACAAGCAGCCCCTGTGGCGAGTCATTCGAGTGGGCTAGCCCAGAATGGTACACTTGATAATAAGTTAACCGCTTCCAGGATCTTAGAATAAAGGGAATCAAAACTTCGCAACAAATGGAATCGCTTTAAGGATGCTCCAACATATGAGTTTAAAAGTGTTGTTAACCTCCCTGAACCAAGAAAACTCTACACTCGCTGGAGTTTTGCTTGCTTCAGTCAGCCTTTGTGAAATGGTGAATAACACACATGGCATATTTGTGACGCCACTAAGTATTGCTCTGTATGAGTGTCAATGCTTTTGCTGCCAATCCACTACAATCACTTTGCTGAGTGTGAAAACATGCAATCGCCATGCCTACCGTCAACTAAGTCACCAATGCATATTGTGCTCATCTACGTGTTAAATCCACTTGAGAAACTGAACAACAGTCCAGACACCAATCTCAAGACAAGGGCGTGGCAGGAGCCCTGCTCTACCACACCATTCCACTCACTCAAGTTAAGTGAGACTAGGGTGAAGGCTAACGACAAGACGACATCTGAAGTTTGAGTTACAGCTTTACGAACCTATTCTTGAAGCTAATATCATCTAAATATTAGCAAACAATTTTTGATCTAGAAAGTATTGCTATTATTACTCTTGTTGCTTGTACGAATCCAAAAAAAAAAAAACGAATTAGACAGCATTTTAGAGGCAATCATCAATTAACTTATTAATGATCAAACTATTCAGCGCTGGCACTTCATTTCAAAGCAATGGAAGTGGACTAAGTGATTGTACTTCGACATGTATGCTTCTTAATGTTGCCTTTTCCCCTCCTTAAAAGGCAACATATTCATGTGAACTCGGCAGAGGTGCCGTCACTACCGCTTTAAAGGACTAGTGATGCGTGCTAAGGCCCTAGGCATCGTTTCCTTGCGCTGATTGGTGCAGTGCAGGCTTAGATGCGGGTAGCAGAGAGTACTTGAAGAGCACGCACACCTCTCACAACCTTTGTTAAGTGCGCTCGCCTCGTCAAATCGGCTCTACACTCGCTTCACCACAGCCAGGTGAGGGTATAAGGCATACTTGATCTTTTCCACTTCTCTCCTTTAGCATAAAGTAAATTTGTGCATTTGGTATTAGGCAAGTTGAAAACTACAGAATCCAATTATTTCTGTTGCTCTCAGATTCCCCTTTATTTACCACATAGAGTTGACCGAGAAATTTTGTATCATTCAGAAGCGATATGTGATAGACAGGATTAGAATGCTTTACGAATTACTAGGCAAAGACATTCACAAGCTCCATATGGATTATAGTTTTTTAGGAGATCTGTTTTTATGCCAAAAATATACCCTCTTGCGCGCAAATTCTTATGAGTTTGTAGACATTATCTGTGTCACTTAACATTTTCGAAGCAATTTTTGCCCTAAAACAAAAAAAGTAGCTTGTCAGTTTGTTATCCAGTGGAAAAATGCACCTTCTCATCCAAAAGGACATTTGGAGGAACGTAACTATTTGCTTCTTGTAGAACTTACAAAAACAACGAACCAAGTTCTTGAAAAATGAGCTACAATATTAATACTTGCGGTCTTCCATGCAATCCTACCTTGAAGCCCTATCCCAACTTTAACGCCAACAGCGATGTGGAACTCCTTAAAAAGGCTATGGATGGAATGGGTAAGGCATCTAAAGATTTTCCGAAAAAGTCGCAAGGCGCCAAATAAAAATTGTTTTGCAAATTTCAGCTGGATAGACTGCACGTTTGCCATAACAGACCGAACTAAAGTATTGTTTAAATAATCCACACGAATATTTACTTTTAAGGACAAACACTGGTATAAAGTCATTTAATCATTTCTAGGATCAAATTAGCAGTTGCCTAAGTGGTTCTCATAAACGACTCTTATAATTAGTTAAACTACCATGTTTAATGCAATGCTAACAGCCCTGGAATTAAGTGTTAATGTGGTTCCCTGGAATTTTTGTGAAGATAAAATAAGACAATACCAGAGTGGAGCTTAGGGCCACTGGCATGGGCCAGAGGCCTGCCTACTCGGCGTAGGCACAATGATGGAGCCCATAGGAGTTAAGCAAACAATTTGAGCATTATATTAACACTGAAATAACGTTTTGTTGAGCAACACGAAAAAGTTGAATCGCTACTGAATGGAAACAGGAGGTATTAGACAGGTTTCGCTTCAATAAGTTCGTAAGTGCCTGCAAACATTAGTGAGTTTAACCCTGTCTCTTAACTAGCACACTTTTTTCTAATGCTAAAGCTTTTGTGCTTTCGGATGAAGGTGTCTACTCCTATTTCTATAAGTCACAACCTTCCGGCTAATTCGTGTATCAATTGTTCCACACGACTCTTTGCGACAAGAATCAATAGTCTCCGGATCCTTGGTTTTTTCCTAGGTTGTGTGTGCATCTTCTCTAAGTTCATGGTTTAACGGATTTGTAACCACACTTTGGCAACAAAACAAAAACTGACAATAATGATGATAATAATAATAATGTGTCAACTTCCGGATGTAGCACCAATCGAAGTCATTAGGTGTTTTGCAAAGTATAACCCACTAGTCCGCAGAATATCCGTAGACTCTCAAATTCTACCTTGTGCCAAAATACGAATAGGATATTTACTGATCCTACAGTGCATCTCACAATAGTGTTGTGTGAGCAGTTAAATCTTCATTGTATGTGCCAATAATATTCCACTACCTTTGCGACTGCCAAGTTCTGTCACATACCTGTGCCACGACTGAATTCTGAGGTAATTAAATTAAACAAACACACATATACATAAGTGCCGATTATAGACATTCTGGCAAAGCCTGTAAATGAAAACACTTGTTGCAAATGTTGTCAGCGGCTTCGTCTAGTCAGTAGCATGGCACCAGTGCACAGACTTTACTGTATAAATGCGTAATAGGTAAAAGAAGATGTAACACCCGGGCAGAATATGAAATTTTCGTTGGCTCGGAGGTCTTGTCACTCAACCCACGTACAATAGCAGACTCAAAGCGGTCTTTTTCCAGAACTGAAATTTAAACAAACAGCCAATGTAAATTAACGAACAAATGATAGGTACTGCTGGCAACTTCTGAGTTTCTCCACTGCTAGCAGCGGTCAGCAAATGTGTTTGTGAGGACCTTTTCGACTGGCTAGATCCCAAATACCAAAAATTAACACGGCGTGGAAAATGCCATTTTTAAGGAAGCGAATAATCTCTTTAGGAAAGCAACAATTTTTCGGTAATAATTCTAAAAATCTTGGTTATGAATGCAAATTTAGACCATCCACTTATTTGCACATTATTTTTCGACATTTTTATGGTCTTTTTATTCAGGCACTGATGAAGCCATGATCATTGAAATTCTTGGAACTCGCACCAGTCAGCAACGTGTTGAAATTGCAGAGGCCTACAAGGGATCCTACGGCGAGGCATGTTTTTGGATCTTTGCTTCAAAATCACTATGGAAGGTGGAATAGCTTTTATGATTCTCAACTTCCCCATTTTTCTTCGCAGGATCTTAGGGAGAGACTTCAAAGTGAACTGAGTGGTGATTTCGGTGAACTGGTGGACCTCATGTTCTACAGCATTCCTGAGCTGAAAGCTCAGCTTTGCTACGACGCAATTAAGGGTGCTGGTACAGACGAACTTGCCCTCATTGAAGTCATCTGCACCTCAACCAACTCTGAGATCGAAGAGCTCAAAGAGGAATACGCTAAAGGTTAGCATTTGACTCCCTTAAACGCTACCATCTCCCCTCATTTAATCTAATAGCTACTTTCAAACGACTGTTGTTTGTTTTAGTGTGCCAAAAGCACGGAAAAGCTGGTAGGTCCGACTTTTATAACAAATGAAAAATCTGCCCTGGTTTTGTGCTTGGGAAGTGGTTCTAAAATTCCGGTAGATTGGGATGTGACTTTGGCAATGGTTAGAACGCTTTGTATGTGAATTTTAAAACTGAATAGGCCAAATTCGGCTAAATGCTGTACGATTTTCCTGAGGTGAAGTAAATTGTCTACAAAAGCAGATTCTTTATTTCCACTTCTTGAAAGTCTTTTCACAATGTTACATACCGTCTTGCATTTGGCACAATAATTGACAAAGTGGTGCTGAGTTCATATTGTTTTGGCAATGACGATGCTCCTTAATATAATTTTTTCCTCTTTGGGTAGCCACCGAGGCCACTCTAGAGGACGACATTGTGGGCGACACCAGTGGCTACTTTAAACGCATCCTAGTAGCCCTGCTGGCAGCTCAGCGTCACGAGCCCACGGAGCAGCAGATGAAAGATATTGCAAACCGAGGAATTGACTCGATCATCGACAAGAAGGCCGCTGAAGCGGACGCTCAAAAACTCTATGATGCTGGCGAAAAGTGAGCTACCCCTAGGTTGACCAGATTATAAGTATGCTACTGAATATTTAATCAGTAAAAACAATTAAATGAAAGAACCATAAGGCACCATCGAAAAGGGTGTTGATCTTTGTCTTCATGTTCCATCCCCAAGACGTCCCTAACTTATGGCAAAGTTCTGTTTAGTGGGGGAACGGTCGAAATATGGAAGTATACTCTGCATTCAAATAAGTGTATTGCATCTTATTGGAGCAAGATTTTATTTTATGCTTCAGGAGACTCGGAACAGACGAGGAAACCTTTATTAACATTCTCTGCACCAGAAGCCCATGGCAGTTGCTGGGAATTAGCAGGGCCTACGAAAAGGTAAAGGAGGCCCTTATATGAGGTCATGACAATCGCACTCAAGTTGAGTGTCTCAACTATATGACTGCTTGTATGATAATACTAAGGTTATTTTAACTTTTAGTCTTTCCTAAGTATTGCGAAGGCATCTTGCAGAAATTGTTTACAGGTTGTGTTATATTGCGGCAGTAAAACTCATCTGGTCCGTGGTAGTCAATTTTGCCCCAGGGAGGAAGTGTTAATTTCCTTAGTTATAATTCACAATCCTTATTAATGTGCCGATTAGTCCCCTGGGTGTTGTGGAGCAGAAGAGGAAAGTATAAGGATTGGAAAATGTTTTCATTAAAGTGAAATTCTAGGGACCTTCCGTTTACTTTGTGCATAATATTTCTTAACAGATAAGCAAACTGCGACTTGTTGAGGCCATCGCGAGCGAAACGAGGGGTAATTTCAGACAAGCTCTTCTGACAACCTGTGAGTTTCTCTTATACAAACTTAAGATTAGTTTTCCATAGAAGGTATCTGAAGCCTTATTGCCTGACTTATTCTCCACAACTTATTGTTTAGTTTTACTTCAGTTTAGTTTTTCATTAGTCATTGTAGCATTGAGAATATTGTTCGACTGAACAATCAGCAAGACATCCGATTTGGACAAAATTGTATGCATTCTTTTGTTTCCTATCTAGTGCTTGCCAATATTAACACCCCAATGGCGTTTGCCGAACACCTAAACAACGGTCTAAGCGGTATCGGAACCAATGATGACCAGATAATGCGTATCATTGTGTGGCGTTCTGAGGTGTGTGGCAAGTCAAATGATTTCTGTCATTATCTCACTCACAAGACGGTTTACTTTGCCAATTTTTGCCCTATTAGGTTGACATGAAGGAGATCAAGAATTGTTACCTTACGAGGTACAACAGAGATCTTGTTGATGACATCCGAGGCGATACGTCTGATGACTACGAGAAGCTTCTTGTTCGTCTTCTCGGATCTCAGTGAAAATTGGCGCGAATCACTTCCTTCGAATAACCATCCTCAATCTTCATTTAGCTATATTTGAACTATGGTGTCTACTGATTTACTAAATAAGTAGTTCTGCAATATCTCTGACCCTCTGACTCTTGTACTCCGGTGGGGATTCTCACCCATTTAGCACTAATGCATGAAAAAAAGCAAGTTAAGACAGTGAACCTATGGATTTAGGGAATTTTGGTTTACAATTGTTTCGGAGTGTCCTGCGAGTTATTTTATTTAGCACATCTGTTTTGGACTGGTTCAGTTACCACAAATCGAAGAGTCAAGGAACGGTGATAGAGCAACAAAAGTACATCCACTCTTGCAGAGGTCTTCCATCATAATTTCACACGATGATGAGTATCCAATTGTTCAGCAGCGAAGAGTTTTAGCAATGCTAAGGCTCTAAGGGTGACATATCGTAGGTTTGTACGTCAGTGAAGACACTGGCCACTGAGTTCCAGAGTCCTCCGTCCCAGGTATTCCTTCCTTGACTTTTCAGTTAAGCCTTGCAATGCACCTAGCCATAGGTGCCTAACCACTGTGTGATCAGATTTGTGAAAGATTAACACAGAGCACCAAATTACACAAGCTTTTACACTGGTTCTCCCAAGGTGGATGGCACAACCATCTCGGCAAATCATTCTACGACGGTGCCTCCTCACCATTATTTATGAGTGTGGAAAAGGTAAATGGAATTTACACGCCTATAAACGTGCCATTTTACACTGTTGGGAGTTCAAAACTCCTAAAGCAGTTTAAACACCTCCATAATAAAAACTTTTGCCTATCTGATACATTATTTAAACACTTTCCACCCCTACAACTTTAATATCTATAAGCAGTGACTTATTTGATTTCGCTTGCTATATGTATAGGTCATCCAAGTTTTAAAACGGCTTCTCTTACAAACAAACAAACAAACAAACAAACCATAATGTTGTTATCCTAGCCGTAGCTATCAATGTGTAATAAATACAAAAAAATAAATAATAAATAAAACTCTGGCTTAAAATTTGGTTCTTTGGCATAATACTGCATTGTAGCAGGGCTCAAGACGCTCTAAACCTTGGCGTGCACACTAAAAACTTAATCCCTTATTATTTTTCTAAAAAAACAAACTCAGTAACAATTTAATGACCCATACTACTTATAGATTTATAGTAGCAAATGCTCTCCCATGCGTCATGGTTTTTGTGATTGACAAATGCGTGTAAAAGGCAAGCTGAAAGCTTTCGGGACCTTCAGTCGTAAGAAGCAACAGTAAAACAAATCTGTTTTTTTTAACAACTACACGCCTAGCTAGACTTTTGTAGACATCCTAATGACTTCAAGGAAGGCGCGGTTTGATAAAGAGGAAATGTATTTTCGCGAAGAAAAAGGAAAGATGTGACATCTTTCTAAAATCATGCATCCACACAAACTGAAACACTCAAAGCCGTCATTTATGTGCAGCATCGCACACAACTTTGTATGTGTGTGTATGTGTGTTTTGACTTTTTTTTCCGTTTTTTGTCTACTCTAACCACATGATATAGCAGGCGCCTCCATCTGGACCTCATCGTCCATAGCGGCATCCTGGAATTGCTGGTACTCACTATTCAAGTCATCCATGTTCGTCTGTGCCTCCTGGAACTCCATCTCATCCATGCCCTCGCCGGTGTACCAGTGTAAGAAGGCTCTTCGTCTAAACATTGCCATAAACTGTTCCCTGACTCTTTTAAATATCTCCTGAATTGCCGTATTGTTTCCAATGAATGTCACAGCCATTTTCAACCCACGGGGAGGAATATCACAGACAGCAGTCTTCACATTATTGGGAATCCATTCTACAAAGTATGCCGAGTTCTTATTTTGCACATTCAACATATTCTCGTCAACGTCCTTCATGGAGATACGACCTCGAAACATGGCTGCAACTGTGAGGTACTTTCCATGCCTTGGATCACATGCAGCCATCATATTTTTGCTATCAAACATTTGGAGAGTTAAATCCTGAACAGAGTAGCTCCTGTAGGCCTGTGAATGACGGCTGGTTAGTGGTGAGAATCCAGGCATAAAGAAGTGCAGTCGTGGGAAGGGAATCATGTTCGTTGCAAGCTTTCTCAGGTCAGCATTCAACTGACCGGGGAATCGAAGACAAGTAGTTACTCCAGACATTGTTGCGCTGACCAAATGGTTCAGATCGCCGTAGGTTGGGGTCACCAGTTTCAAAGTGCGATTGCAAATGTCATAAAGAGCTTCGTTGTCAATGCAGAAGGTCTCATCTGTTCCTTCAATCAAGTGGTGGAAGGAGAGAGTAGCATTGTAGGGTTCCACCACCACATCGGATACCTTAGGCGAGGGCACAGTTGAAAAGCAGCAAATAATACGATCTGGATATTCCTCTCGTATTTTAGTAACTAAAAGCGTTCCCAATCCAGCTCCCGTGCCGCCTCCAAGAGCATGGACGACTTGGAATCCTTGAAGGCACTCGCTATACTCAGCCTCCTTGCGAACCACATCGATGATATTGTCGATTAGCTCAGCACCGTCAGTGTAGTGGCCTTTCGCCCAATTGTTTCCAGCTCCTGTAGTTCCAAACACATAGTTATCGGGACGAAAAAGGTTTCCAACTGGGCCTGATCGAATAGCATCCATTGTTCCAGGCTCCAAATCAGCCAGTATTGCTCGAGGCACGAATTTACCACCTAAAAGAGGAATTTCAAGCCAATCGTAGATGTTACCTGTAGCCTCGTTGTAGTAGACACCGATTCGCTCCAGTTGAAGATCACTGTCACCGTTGTACAATCCGTCGGCGCTCAGACCATGCTCGTCGGAGACAACCTCCCAGAACTACAGAGAGGGGAGGAAGGAGGAGATTCAGAACGAAGGGGAGAGAGGTTACCTTGGCGCCCATTTGGTTGCCGCATTGGCCAATTTGAATGTGCACAATTTCACGCATTTCGCACCAGCCTCAAATTTCGCAGTGACGATCCTTCGACAGTGCTCCACTAGCTGCGCTCCTTTGAACCTCAATCAATCGTCTAACACAAGATCCTCCATTGATCTGACACGTGATTGCGGTGTAGCCGGCGGAGGAATCGGCCTCTCCGGCGGCGGGATACGGACGCCTGTCCTATGAGGGCCTTTGGGATAGAAGAATAAGGAAAAATTAATCATCGAATGATTAGTATATAGCTTGATTTTTAGAGACGTTAATAGCATTTCTGGTGGGAAATATTCCTCGTAATTTCTTTTATTAATGAATTTTTAGTTTTGTTTTGCTTTAATGCTAGAGAAGGTGCAAGGTTTACCCCATCCACCAACTCTCCGTGTTCAACCACGGAGGTGCCTTTGGCCTTAGAATCCTGCTTTCCCTGACACCGAATTTGTGCCATAAATGGACAGGGGTCTTGAGCCCCCTCGCGAGCCACCCCACCGATGGCGTCGGTGAAATGGATCGTGGGTCATGCCACTCTCCTTAGCCCTTCTGTACAGTTATAATCAGTCTAGTCTTACGACTCTCCTCTGTGTGTGAGCACATTCACTCCAGCTGAATTACGGGAGACTGGGAGGCCCAGTGTGGGATAAATTACGATCAAAGCAAAAATAACCCACAAATAGCGTTTAAAGGAACAAATTGATTTCACTTACCGCGTTTGGCCACGAATCCTCGTAAAGATTCTCCTAAACTAGTTAAGTCCTCACAAGCAAAGACATTTACAGCTTTTCAAGCTGTTCCACCATTCTTGGATCACTAGATCTAATTCGGTGTTGACGTATCCCTCCCCCCCCCCCCCCTCCTCCATTGGTGAGCCAAAAACAGAAGACGGTCCACTATACTCGCTTTGCATTTCTTTATTTATGTCATAGCCTCGTGTAAACCCACTACAAAAAGCAAGCCTTCTGCACAGAAGAAGATTGAAAAATTGTCCGCAGTTCCCTAAAAGCATCTTGCAGTATTTCAGCTCATCTTGCCGCCTGATTCTACCTCAGTATTCCTCCTCCTCTTCACCTTCACCCTCCACACTGTCCTGCCCAACCTCCTCATAGTCTTTCTCCAAGGCCGCCAAATCTTCACGGGCTTCAGAAAACTCACCCTCCTCCATGCCTTCACCGACATACCAGTGAACGAAGCAACGTTTGGCGTACATCAAGTCAAATTTGTGATCCAGACGAGCCCAGGCCTCCGCAATTGCTGTGGTATTCGAGATCATGCATAGGGCTCGTTGAACCTTCGCAAGATCACCGCCTGGAACCACAGTTGGTGGTTGATAATTGATGCCAACTTTGAAGCCAGTTGGACACCAGTCAACGAACTGGATGGTCCTCTTGGTCTTGACAGTGGAGATAGAAGCATTGACTTCCTTGGGGGCCACATCTCCACGATAGAGCATGCAACAAGCCATATACTTTCCATGGCGTGGATCACATTTAACCATCTGGTTGGCTGGTTCAAAGCAGGCGTTGGTGAGTTCTGGGACCGTGAGTTGTTCGTGATAGGCCTTTTCAGCTGACACGGTAGGTGCATAAGTAACTAGAGGAAAGTGTATTCTTGGATAAGGCACAAGGTTTGTTTGGAATTCTGTGACATCCACATTCAGAGCTCCATCAAACCGCAGCGATGATGTTAGTGAACTGCACACCTGAGCAATAATGCGATTCAGATTCGTGTAAGTTGGACGTTCAATGTCAAGGTTGCGTCTAAAAAGGTGATATGGGTTGAAAGTCAAACAGGGAATGTTTCATAAACACAGACATGAAAACTTACCGACATATGTCATAACATGCCTCATTATCAAACGCAAAGCAGCAGTCTGAGTGCTCAATAGTTGAATGGGTGCAGAGAATGGCGTTGTACGGTTCAACCACAGCTGTGGAGATCTGAGGTGCAGGATAGATGGAATATTCCAGCTTCGATTTTTTGCCGTAATCCACACTGAGCCGTTCCATAAGTAGGGAAGTGAATCCGGATCCCGAACCACCCCCGTACGAATGGAATATGAGGAAACCTTGGAGACCAGTGCATTGGTCTGCAACTTTGCGAGTTCTGTCGAGGACTAGGTCCACCATTTCCTTCCCTACTGTGTAGTGTCCACGAGCATAGTTGTTAGCTGCGTCCTCTTTCCCAGTAATAAGTTGATCAGGGTGAAATAGCTGGCGATAAGTCCCGGTTCTCACTTCATCTATGCATTGAAAAGAAAGGAGTAGTAGGACGAAGATACATGAGATGGATAGGGCTGTACAATGCGCGTACATACCAATAACGGTGGGTTCTAAGTCGACAAAAATTGCTCGAGGAACGTGTTTTCCAGCTCCAGTTTCACTAAAGAACGTCGAGTAAGAGTCATCTCCGCCTCCGATTGTTTTGTCGCTAGGCATTTGGCCATCTGGTTGGATTCCATGCTCTAGGCAGTAGAGCTCCCAACAGGCGTTTCCAATCTGACAACCACCTTGGCCGATGTGGATACTGATGCATTCACGCTTGAAGGAAAAAGAAAAAAACCACACGAAAGTTTAAATGAGCGCAGTACTTTCAGCAACCACCTGCAGAATCACCTTGTGGCAAACTCACCATTTTGAGGTAGAAGTTGTAGTTGACGCAGCCGAGACTGTTTGCAAAGTGTCGAGTTGCCGACTTTGTGAGCGACGGATCGATAATTTAAAAATCCTCATTACGTCTACGACGCGGAAATATCGACTGCAAACAGCTGACTTTTGCAGCCGTTGGTCGCCATCTTGTCAGGCAAAAATTACAAACCCGCCTAGATTCGTGCTCCGTCTGCCGGGGACAGTTGCATACACCTTCTTGACGCTTAAAGATGACAGCCAGGCTGAGTAGGTACTGCTGTGCCAGATCGCTCACTACCCTAGGGTGATGGGACACTCCCTAGTCCCCCCTCCCCCCCGATTTGATCCTTCCATTTGACTCTAGAAAGTAGTGAGACTTCAAGCACCGACCCTCCAAGAAAGAAGCACTTTAGTTTTGAAAGCACCCTCTATGGTGGTCAGTATCATCATTAAAGCTTTCTATCCACGTCACTGAGAGTTAAAGTTAACGTAAAATATTCCTTTACTCTAAAAGAGAACCTACCTAACTTTCCCAACCAGCCAATAGTCATGGAAAAAAATCACACAACGTACAAGATTTTCATAGGTATAGAGGAAATAAACAAGCTAGAGGGGCCTACATAATCTTAACGGAAAAGCGAGCAAATTGCGCAGAAGAGAGCACAAACCGAGGTGGCATAAAGTAATTTCGTTCCAAAGCTCATCTTTTCCGTACTTGCAACCGGTATTTCAGTTGGAGGTGGCGATTCACTATCCTTTTTCAACTAAATGTAAAAAACCAGGTGAATTTTTTGCAAAAATGTGGGCATACCCGTTTCTGGAGTGTTGCAAAAAGCATGTACAGTTGCGACAAGATTCCCAACTAGAAAAACATATCAAGCGGGTGCATCAGGTGCATTAATAAGAGATTACAATACAGTTAGAGAAAAAAGCTAACCTGAGAGGAATGTACTTCTCGGGCTTTTTCCTTACTTTGGTGAAAATCATCCTAGCAAGTGAGAAAAGAACAAATAATGACTAGAAGTACAGAACACCAGCCTCCGAAAACCGCATGCCTCGTGTTAGTTTTAAGGTTAATTGGCAATATCGGATGAAAGGAATTGAGAATTTGACATACGTGTTTCTGAAGTGTTGCGCAGAGTAAATTTATCTTCGAGGCAATCTCCATCTACAAAACCCAAAAAAGAACATGATGAAAATGCACCAGCAGGATGTGGCTTGAAACGCTACTAAAACAAAAGATTCACCTGGGAGGCATACACATCGCCTATTTTCTCTACACTGTCGTATAATTCGTTCTGAAAAGTAGGAGAGCATATAATGGCTAGAAAAGTACCGATAATCAAATTCAAAAAAAACAAAGAATGTCTTCTTGACTTTTAACTCAAAAATACAGGAGACCTACAATTTTTGGAGTGCGGAATCGAAGCCACGTGACGAATGCAGAAAAGAACCCTACGATTACTGAACCAATGAGTGCCCATTGACGCATTCGCATGTCATAGTTTCGTTCTTCCACGTGCAAATACCGCAAAAGACTCGTAAACTTTTCGTATGCAGCACGTTCAACTAGGTCAGCCTCATGATGCTGCGATACCAACTGGGCCTCTTCCCGAGCTAGCTGCACTTAAAAGATTTCTCGTCTTATAAAATAGGCCACTCTGGCAAGCATTAAAAAAGGAAAAAACACAACACCAACTTCGTGCTCCTTGGTGATCAAAGAAATGAAGGAATCATCAGCACGTGAAACGACATCCAACTGCTTATTTACGTCATTACGTCTCTTTTGCACATCAAACAAAGCTTGTTGGAGCGTCCGCCTCTGCAGTTGTGAAGCCACAAAATCTTGTTCGGCCTAAAATACGCGAATGTTTGAAATTGCGAACCTGCAAAAGGTCCACACCAGCTTTCCTGACAGCGTTCCTGCCCGAGACTTTATCATACAACAAAGAGAACTCGTCTACAGATCTATCTACCTTGGAGTGAATGCAGCTACCCAGTTTTTCGTAGGATGATTTTATGATATCGAAATGGCGACTACCGTCTAAAACTGACTTGATCGATGCCGCCCCAGTAGAATTCAATGTTTTTGCACTTGCATTGTTAGAATGCTTTGTGATGGATGAGATGGCTTTGAGAATAAAGCCACGCCAGTCTTTTGACATCAAAGGCAAGACGCGCACCAAAAGGAGCGCCACGTCTAACAGTTGTTATAAAGACAGTGGAAGTAGAATATATTTTATGTTACATTCCGTGCCTAAGATTTGCAAAAATAGCTAAAGTTTTACAAGCACCTAAGTACTCTAGTTTCAAAATCACCGAACTTTACAAATCCAAGTTTCTTAACATATTTTGTTGGGCAAATTACCAAAACTGTTGCATGCAAGAAAAAAGCTCTGTTTGCAATAATTACCTTTTAAGTGGTAAAATTAAAGAATTTAACTCTTTGGCATAGTGTAAAGCTATTAAACTCATTTACTAAATAAACATAAAGTACAAACTTTTGAAATTTAACAAGATACATTGTTCTACTGTAGGAGACGTTAGCAAATATTATTAGTAATTCAAGCTCTTCGAGGCATTTTACGCGAAACTGTACTACTCTGTGACTTTTCCGCAAACACAAGAAGAGTAGCGTCCCAAGACCTCCTTTAAGTTAACAGAAGGCATAGTACTTGGAGAGAATATATGTTCTGGGAACAGGGGGTGCAGGGCTGTTGGCACGGCCCGGGCGCCGGTCGGTCGGCTAGTACAATATGGCCACCCAAGTCACCGAAACTGGCAGTTCGAACAAACAGAGTATTACACAGCCCCTCTCTTCTTTCGAGCGTCGTCCCCGACGCTCTCCTCGGTCAGCCTCTCATGTCAGCCATCACAACATAATCAGTGCTGTGAGAAGCACTCACGAGCTAACTGCCCTAGTCATCGAGATTCGAATGCATGTGTTCTTGTAATGCCACCAATTCTGCGTAGCACTCAGCGCAGCAAAGGCTTATTTCTTAGTCCTCCTCTCATACGATAATGTAATACTTTGTCTGTTCAGACTGCCGGTTTTGGCCACTTGGGTGGCCATATTGTTCTAGCCGGTTGGTCGGCCTCCGCGTCGTGCCAACAGCCCCAAGCCCTCTGTTTCCAGAACACATGTATTCTGCCCTAGTACTGCGCCTTCTTTTACCTTAAAGGGAGCCTCGGGGCGCTACAATAATGTGGTCCAATGAAATAATGGAGGTACGAATCCAAATTTTAAATGAATAGATATACATACAGCACAACTTGTGATTCCAGGATTGATTTGATGCCATGTGAGAAACGCGTGGGTATCGAAGAACGTTGAGCAAATGGGCGGTCGGGCCGCATGGGAACAAAATGCACGTGATCCATGCGTGAAAATCATAAAACGATGCTATCAAATGGTGTCCAATACATTCTACATCTCTAGATGCGCATTTTGACGAAGATAGTCGAGTTACCTAAGAACAGGAGAGAGAGTTTACGGAGGTTGCTTGACCACAGCTTCGCTGATACCTCTTGGCAGTTCTACTGGACATGGAGTTCAAGGATAGTGTCATTCAGTTGTTAATAGCGAAGATGGGCGTCGATCTCAACCCTTCTGTTATGGAATGTCAGAGAATCTCCCATCCGTAGCACATGCACTTCTTTCACACCGTCAAAGTTTGCCAGAAGCGATATGGAGCAGGACAAAATCCATTAAAGTCGGGTTCGCTTTCCGCTATCACTTGTGTAGCGTCCCCAGAATTCCCTTAAGGTAAAAGAAAGCATAGTACTACACAGAGTATATATTCTGGAGGCCGGTCGGCCAACTTGCTAGTACAATAATAGCCTAGCCATCCAAACGGCCGAAGCTAGCAGCTCGAACAAACAAAGTATTACGGAATACATGGTACCTGGACAGAATACGCATAATTGGCGTACAGGCCTACAGGCTAGTTCGCCTAAATACACGCCTTTACCCGAAGCCCGCATTTCGTGTACTGCCGCTTTTCCATATGAAGCAGGTGTGTTCTTTATCGCAAGCAGTGTGTGAGAGCGATCCTTCTATTGCTCCTAGGTCAATTTAGCTCTTGTTTATGCAAGAGTAATTACTTCAATATATATTTACATTAAACACTAGTAAATCGTAGCATTTTTGGCACCTTGTTACTCTGAGTGTGCCAGAGCACATATTTGCCTTCGTAAATTCATATCCCATAAATATGTGCATAGTTATGATGGTGCTAACTGAAATTTAAAAAATGCGTGACTTTTTGGTTTCAACTTAATTTTTACCCATTGAGGTGAGAAGGTCCTTGAAGCATTCCCCCAATTTTTTTGGTTTTGTGTGCGGTTATGCTGCTACGTTCGGTGCAGCGTGTTTCAGGCCTCTTTGCTGCTCAATTCATACGGGCTAGCTATGCCCAGAAGTACACATCGCTGAGGTATTCTACTGATTCCTCAAATGTGTATGCTCATTTTTGAAATCATTTTGGTGATAGAGTGCAGTTGACATTTGAGTGGCTTTGCAATGGAGTTCGGAAAACGGTTCCTGCAAACGTTGGTGATACTCTTCTTGACGTCGTTTTAGAAAATGAACTTGACATCGATGGGTTTGGTATGTTTTTGTCTCACAAACTATGTTGCTAAGGTGCCTGTGGGGGTGAACTTGCTTGTTCAACCTGCCATCTAATTTTGAGTGATGATGTCTATAACAACCTTCCGAACCCACCCTCTGAAGAAGAATTAGATTTGCTGGATATAGCTCCAATTGTAACAGATACGTAAGTTTAATTCAAATCTCTTACACTAGTCAATTGTGCAGGTCTTGACTTAACTTTGTTTTTTTTGATGTTATTGCCTTTAATTGTTTCGGAGTGGGTCGTGTAGCGTAGTACATCCTCTTAATGTAATATACTTGGTGTTCTAGCATTTTCTGAATGAAACTTCATTAAATCTCCTTGAAAGCAATCTCATGAGTTCTCTACTCGATTTGTGCCTTTAAAAATATTCAAGAGGTTTTTTGTAACTAGTGGCTCTACCCGCTTAATTAGGGGTTGTGTGATGTCTTTTGCTTTATTTTTAACGAATATTTAATTTTCGATAGCTCTCGACTTGGTTGCCAGGTTGTGGTATCTGATGAAATGGATGGTGCTGTGATCAAAGTGCCCGAATTCGTCGTCGATACTCGTGCCTAAACAACGTGGGTCGTTTTGCACTTCCATTCAATTAGTACTACTTTGTTTGACTTGAATTCTGCTAACTTTATTTCTGAATCTCTATGCCTTAAAGTCCCCACACTTTTTTGAAATTATAGGTAGATGTATGGGTCAATTAGTCAGCTTCTATGCAACTGTGTAATGTCTCGTGAAATCTGTGTCTTTTATCCGCGTAAGAATAAGAGAGGGGGTAGAAGTCACTTATTTGACTGTGGAGATATCATTCCTGGAGCCGCGTAGACATTTTTTTGCCTTCAAATAACAAAAACAGCGGCCACTGAGAGTAGTTGAGTATGAAAAGTTTCAGCAGACGAAGTAGTAAGCACGCTGTTTTATGTTCATTATGGTCATAAATGTGGCTGACCCTTTGGTTCGCAATCGGTTATAACCTGGGCGAACATTTTACAGGGAGAATTTATCCCTTTGAAGCTTCCCTTTCACAAATTTACTCAAGTAAAGGTAGACAGTGCACACTAATGTACTGCACTTGGAGTCTAGATGCCAGAACTCAATGTCATGCTATGTGTTAACTTTTAACTTGTAAAAACCTATTTACAAACGGACTTGACGTGGTCTTCTGCGTCCAAATGATCTGGTATTTAGAAAAGCACGAAACGAATCTTCTAGTCGATAATTCCTCTTCCTCTATCGAAGTAATCTTGGTGCCAATCTTGCCGCCCATTGTTTTTTTTAAGTGAATGAGTTAGACTGGTTTTTCCCCAGTCTTTTCATGCATTTAAGTCTCAAATCTCGTGGAGATGTTTTTGAACTTTGATTTGTAAATTCTTGGTTTTAAAATGAATTAACCAAGTTATTAATCAACTTGCTTAATGTTTTCACGTAGGGTTTTCGCAAAGATAACGATGTTTCGCCTTATGTAATGTACTTTGGCTGCTTCCCGTTCATCATTGTCTCTAGTTCGGCGTAGCTTCAGTTTCAGAAACTGTGACGGATCCCAGGGGTGAACTTCGTCCTCTGCAGTAGTTTGAAGCTTTCAAGATTTATGGTGCACGTTAATAGTACGCTTCGATGTAACAAGTTATCCATCTCACGGTATTCTGTATTTTATAGAGCTACATCTGACCCCTCTTTTGGTGATCTCTTACCTTTTAAATCCTTTTTCCCAATCCCACTTAGCATTTCTCTCAAATAATTTTCCTACCTTGTGGCATTTAAACAATGTGTATTCTTGGCCTTCAGTATGCTCTCTTCTTTCGAAGTCGAAAGCGAGTTTCTGTGTACAACGTTGGTATTGATGCATTCAAGTTGCATTTCTGTTGACAACAAATCCTTTTTAAGAATCATTAAATGCCTCGAACAGGTTTAATTGTCTTTTGAGCTTTTTTTGCTAAATGCTCAAATGTGGTTTAGTGTCGATGGGAGACGTGCTTGAAGCTGTTCAAACTGACGCTACTTTTGTACACAGCTTCCAGTCTCTGCATGCCATGCATTTACCCAGGTAGATGTAAGTCCACCAGTGTCACATATATGTGACACTGGTGGACTTGATGGACCTGTACTGACCATTTACATCACAGTGTTGGAGTCAAGTGGTTCGGCTGAGTGAGACAGCAACATAGATGTGGTCTGTTACTGACACGAAGTGAATAATTGCTTTTTTAGGTTAATAACTTTGAATAGAGCTGTGGTATATTTTCACCCCAGTGGTCGATTTGCCTCTGAGTCAGATCTTGATAGTGAAATTAATAACGCCTATTTTCCTGGGAACTTCACTGCCGTGGATTTACTCACCTTATACTCATTATTGAGCGATTTTATGAGCGCGAATTCGTTCTTCTGGCACACCCCTTTCCAGGGCTGCTTCTCTTTGAATTAATTCGCGTACAAATTCTGCATTCATCCTAAACTTTAGGTGAGAATTTAGTGCTTGGGGTGGACTCATCTAATCCCACTTCTCTCTTAGTGAATTTCAAGGCGCTTTAGACCCTAATGGAGTCGTTTTTCTCCTTCCGACCTCAAGCGCTGTTTTGTCGTCTAGCGAGGTCGTGGCTGCTCTTATTTACTCTTTTCTTGCCCCATTTAAGCGTGAATGTTTGTTGTCCCTCAAAAGCAAGTTCTGTCGCCTTTTTAGCCCCTCGTAGAACAATTCCTCTCCGGTGGCATTCAACTCTGTTCCGCCCTCCTCTTTTGCCAACTGTACAGTAGACAGTCAAATATAGTTCTTCCTTTTGTATACCGTTTTCTGTTTTGTATTTTAACGGTAAAGTGGGATCATTGCAATCCTCATCATGCAATGGAGAGGTAGTCTTATCCATGTAATGTCTGCTTTTTTATGGGTCATCCTCATAAGAATTGATAGCAGTTTGGTATTTGGGCTTGTTTGTATTTCCAGTTATTTGTTCCTCTTCAGAAAGGGAAGATGACAATTGAGGCGGCATTAAAGCCTTCCAAAAAACACAAAAAATTGTCGGAGTTTGGTAACAGAGGCCAAGCTACTGAGGAGGGTAGTCAACCCTCAGGACGAAAGCGGAAAACAAGACCTACAGAATCGAATGAATCACGTAAGGTTTTTTTGTTAAGTACTTAAACATCTTGGTGTGGTTCGTTATGGTAGGAAATTTTTTCCTCCAATCCATCATCTCCTCTCCACAAGGTACACATTCGGTGCGAGTTCAGCTTTCTCAAAAAGACTTCACCTTCGGGAGGGGAGGGAGGGAGGGAGGGAGGGAGGGAGGGAGCAAACCTAGCTCTGACAATTTCCCCAATCACCTCAGCTTTACCACTTGCCTACCTTACATGTGGCCATGTACCAAGAAGTGTTAAACTGGTAAGGTTAATGAGATGTGACTCCACTCCCCTCCTTCCCCATGCGTTTTGCAGTAGCTTTCTTCCAACAGATTGATCAACTCCATTTCTTTCTAGAGAAGTTTTTGTTTGCGCACCTTTGAATGTTACCGAATCGAGTGGGTCGATAAAGTTTTGGTTATATGGACTTCAGTGTGTCTGCAGCACACCTCACGCATTCTCAAACAAGCACACAAATGCGGGCACAAATCTAATGCAGTCTTATGGGAATGAAGTGGTGTAGTGTGCATTGTAGTGTGAGAGCTCAGAGACCTCACGTCAATGCACATTCCTCACTCAGCCAACAAACCAACCTATCGTATTGCCTATCATTTATTAATGCATACTATGCGAGTGGGATCCATTCGCTTGATAGCTTCCACCACGACCTCCTCCTTCCACTTGGTGCTAACGGGTTGCGGCACATCATTCTGCCTTATTATTAAGGATGGTGGAAGGGGAGCCTTCCCCTCTCCCCTTTCGACGTGTAACAGCTACCTTGGACCGAGTCATCACCTGAATCGAGTGTACTAAGCCATTTCTGGGTGGTACTTTTTTGCAGCTTTGGGACCTGGTAGCAGCCAGTCTCGAATCACACTTATCAGGATGGGTAACCATTCAAAGTCGGCGGAAAGTAGTATGTGGAGCACGGCAAGAAGTCGAGTGTCCTCTCGATGCAATGACTCGGTCATGCATCTCATAGCGATGTACACAAACAGGTTACACTGGAATAGGTCATTGCAGCAGGGTATACCAAAGATGGCACGTACTTTTCGGCTAACTTGTGCCTGGCTTGGCTTGAAGCTCCAGTCTAAAATTCTTCCTTTTAATTTAACTCCACGCTTTGTACTCTGTATCCTTTTTTTCCAGGAGCAACTGAGGTCAGCACCGAAGCTGAAGCTTCCAGACCTACGAAGAGGCGGAAAAAGTCGCTAGAAGGTGCAATCGACTCGACTGAGGAGAGAAAAGCGATTTCACATTGGCAGCAGAAATCGGAGCGTGATCTTGAAAAGTCAAGTACGTTTTTAGTGTTTGTTCGTTTTTTCCAGCCTCTGTAAATTAGGGCGGACCTTAAGTTGCCTTGTTCCATTTCAAAAGCGAATTTGTGAAATTAATACCTATCACTGGGAAAACTTGATCTAAGAGTCGTTTTTTTTCTCTTTTTAGCTCCAGTAGTGTTAATTTAAACACATTGTGTGCTCTTGCTATTACCGTTTTCCATCTTGCATTACTTGATGACTACCTTGTAACAAAATTTATCATTATTTTGTCCCTAGAAAAGAACGTCACGGAAACGAAAAAGCCCAAATCGGTGAAAAAGTCGGTGAAATTCGCCGAGGAACTGGTCACTTCGGGAGGCTTGCCTAAAAACAAGTCGAAAACTTCAATCTTAAAGGTGTCATCCCCTTCTGCAAAAGCTTTGAATGAGAATTCTGGTGAGATGTGGTTTCCTCTTGGAGTTTGTCACGGTTGAGCTAGATGTGAGAGCTTGAGTTGAGAAGCATGAGACACTGGTAGTAAACGTCATAACCAAGATCCACACAACCTCTCAACAGCCTTTATTTGCATCAGAGGTCGCAAAGGCGAATGAGGCAGATGGAAATGGTGCCGAGACGAAGGTGCGAAAGCCAAAAAAGTCCAAAAACGCCCTCAAACGCATCAAGTGGGTGAAACGACATCACAAGAAAACCTTTTCCCGGCGTCAAAGACGCGCCAATCGCGAGTTGGCTCGCTCGCGTCCCCAACGCAATGCAGAGCAGCATTTGGCGGAGGCAGTGGAGTATTTGAACACTTGGTACTCAAGTCCAGAGACGTGGAAGTACAAGAAGGTCGCGCAATTGACTCTCATCAAGCATGCCTTTAATCCTGTTCTTGTAAGTTTTTCTTTCCATCTGCTACACCGGACATGGTTCCACTTCTGTCAGCTCTTGTCCTAAGGGTTCGAATCAGCCTATTGGTGTAACAATCTACACCTATTTTACACTCTGCTACCTTTCTCTGGCTTCAAAGCAACCCTCTCACCTCATTAAATCCCCGTTCATCCTGATGGATACGATTCACTAGTGCCCAATTTACGAATCGCAACTCGATTTCAAAGCTTCGAAAAGTTCCATCCAGAAATAGCTTAGGACATTGGATTTTGGTGATAGTCCAATGAAAAGTAGCTGTATTACGTCGAGGAAGGAAGACCTCCTCGTCTCATCCTTGATAAGAAGGACAAACAATGTGTCGCGATCGGCACATTAATTGGGGTTCAAGACGTCAGGAGCACGTTCTAACAGTGGTTATTGTGAGTGGCGAACTATTTTTCATCACTTGCATTAAGCGAAAGGGAAGAGTTGAGGTAGAGGGTGTTAAGCAAATGGATCTCAATCTCATTAACATGCAGTAGTAGCAACTGGTTAATTCATTGTCCATTTATTGCTCTTCATTTCTTCACATATACTCACAGGAACGCATTGTGAATTTTATGCTTTTCTTTGAGCAATTGGCTTGCAATGAGAAGTAATTTTGCGCCTTTTTTATTGCAACACTCGTTAGGCAAATGGAAGCATCGTTATTTATTCACCAACGATCCACTCATTGACTGCATCACCCACCTCATAGCTATGAAAACAAACACCGTTTCATGTTTACTTTGTTTGGTGCATTGTCAAAGACCTTCTTTGCACTTTTAACCGACAATAACAACCTTTCACTTCTAAGAATCAACTTTGTACTTCACTAAACAATTTTTTTTTTGATTTTTCAACACCCCCTCCCCCAGATCGACGAAGAGACATTTGAACTTCTCTTGCACTACCTGGCAGGGGTGCAAGGAGCCGTGGTGAATCGTCTCCGGTCCATGTGTCAACAGTTAATCGATAATGGGGGTAAACCACCTGAATCACCCACTTTTCCCCTTTCCATACCATGCGATTGCCAAGGTAACTGCTTCCATTGGATTTATGAAATTGAATCTACTGAATTAGTCTTCAATAGGCAGTCTTTTTTCAACTTTAGACTCCCATGTTGTGATTGAACGGGCTACGAAAATGCTGGAATTTGTGCTGCCGCCTGCGGCAGGGATATGAGTGACTTGATTTACCGCCTCCCAGTCTCTGCAATTTTGCGTAATCAAGTAAATATCACCTATTTCCACCTTGTTTTACATCATTAACTGGGCAATTTTTGGCTTCCCTTTAACCAAGCTTTGCTAGAATGAGGGCAGTGACCCTCCCAATTAGGGTGCCGGTATCGGCGTGGGAGATGCGCCTTTCTGTAGCTTCCTTTTGTGCTGTATGCGCCACTAGTGAAAGTCCTTCTACAATCTTTACAGTTTGACTGTTTAGACGACAATATCGTACTTTGCTTAGGCCTTGAAGCAATTTCCTACAAGGGCAGCAAGAATAGGGCTCTGATCGTACACTTTCGATCCACACCTTCCGCTATCCTCCCCTTTTACTCTGCTTCAACGCGTTTGTGTTCCCTTGGGCTTTTTTTTAAAATCTCCACCTTATTACATATAGCAGAGAGGTAACGTTCTGTTCTACACATTTTGAGGCTGTTAATTTATTGTATTGAAACCAAACGTAATAAATTACTCCCGGTTGAATGAAAAAAGTTTCATATTTTAGTATTTTGATGGAATGGCTCTCAAAGGAAGGGGGTGAGTAGCTTTTTATTTTGGAGAGCAGATGTTATCATTTCAGGGATCCCGTCCCCGGCACCTTTTGACCAGCATTGTGCATCACACGATTTACAACACACTTCAGGGATATCACGTGTAGGCATATTAATTTGTGGTCCAGGTGTGTCATTGACAAATCTGCCCTCTCTCCGCCTAATCCACTACCTAATTGGCTTCATTCAGCCGTCTTCCTCTTGGGCGATGTCAAGTCTGTTATCGCTAGGACAAACTGCTACCGTCTGACTGGAAGCTGCACCCTTTCTGAAAGTTGGTGGTCGTCATTGGTGCTACGAACCGATGTTGAACCCCCACCTATATTTTGTCATTCCCAAAGTGTCTACCCGTCTTCTTTCACATACTAATCTCCGAACCTTCCAGAAAGCTTCGAAGTCCGCGATTTCGTCTACTTCCTTCTGATTGTTTAACGAAATTTGGCAGGAACACTTGTTGTATATACCAATATTCACTCTATATCAGAGCCGTTTCGAATTGATAAGAACGTCCAAAGATGGTGGCTACTCGTGCACTCCAGCATTTCAGTACAGAACGTGCACACCAAACACCAAGTGTACCTAAGTTATTAGTAGTAAAGGTCTCTATTTTGAAGTCTCTTAGTTCCTCAGTGGATATTCACAATCAAGACCTATATTGCATTTGCATTTGGACGGGTGAGTCTGAGGTAACTGACAATAGGAATGTTATTGAAGCTATGTTTGACATTTGGCGATCACCGCCTGGTTTAGGCTTTGTATCAAGACCAAGAACTTGAAGGAACGAGTCGAAATCGGCTGTGAACGAATGACCAGCTAACCTCTAGTGGAGTCCGAACGTCAGGCAGCTCTCCCTCCCAGATGGACAGAACTGTAATGAGAGGAGGAGGGAAAGAGGAGACCGAAATCGGAGTAAAATGTTCCAAATCTCCTCCATCCTGTGGAGTACTTTTAGCCTGCGAGGCGTTACATTCGTGAACCCTTTTTACTGGAAATCAGATGCTGTCTTGGTCAGTGTTTCCGACTTCAGTGGTTTATTCTACCACGGAATTTATATCTTGATATGAGACAACTTTTAGCTTAAATGTACAACTTTGTAAAAGCAAGATTGAAGTGGTGGATGAGATGGTAGATGGTGGATGAGAGCGCAATAAATTCGCATTTATTACCCAGCGGATGTCGTAAAATTGGATGTGACGCAAATGGTTAAACGAGTTACCGCCTGCTGGCTGTGATGTCAGTCTCTCAACGCTTCCACGTGCTTATGCAAATTTATGGGTTGTTTAAGTTGATCCAACAATCAACGACAGGAGCACCTTACAAACTGATCTAACGCCTCTTCTCCTTCTCCACGTACCACATTCATCTGCTTCAGTGTTTAGTCGGATTTGTTAGTGCTGCTGGACCACACCGGTACTTCATGCTCTGCTCATTGGAGGTCAAATGCTGCCTTCGAATCCAGGGTGACCCAACTTCTCCATGGTATCGTGTTGTGTTGTGCTGTGAGTCGGGTTGGGCTCATCCCTTTCACTAGCGGCATCCTTCTCCCCCCCACAGGAACTGCTTTTGTAGTGGGCTGGGAATTATCATGCCTCCCCGTAAAACAATTTTTGAATCCACATCCTCAAATTCAATGTGGCAATGTTGAGCATTTGGGGTGTGCCTCGCCGCACGCTATGCTAGAATTGCACTAGAGATACAAGTAGACAATCACATATTCCAGTTTTATGTCGTCGTCGTTCGTAAATAAAAAAAAGAGAAAAAAAAAAACGAAAACTTTACCCACCTTTACACCCTGCTCAGTGAACGCCCTACAACAACTACGCCTCACCATCTTAACTGACGCGACTTGAATTGGAGTCGCCAATTACGCACTTACCGCATGCCACCGATGTCGCGTCTGACTGGAAAGGCCGTCGCATAATCAGATCCACATGACTTGAAGTGCCTTCTCTAACACCTTAGGTGATGCCAGACGCCAATTTGACTCTACCAACCAAGCAATGTTCTTTAGCTTCCTTTAAATTTACCACTTTGACAAGCGCAACACGAGGTCACAGCACAACTACTTTTCGTATTACCTGAAGTGGCGTCGAAATTTGTTAATTTTTTTTTTCTTTAGTTGATCTATAGAGGCACGCCGTGTTGATGGAATAGTTTACACAAATGACATTGCGTTGAATTGTCATCAGCTGGTGATCACACTGGGCCGACATGGTTGGTATGACATTTCAAGGTAACAAGGTGATACAAGGCCCTCACCCCACCTCCCTTCCACCCCCTAATCACGCACAGCGTGAGTGTCAGTTCACAAGGGAGGGTGGGGAAAGGCGGAGGAGTGAAGTTGAATTGTAACAACATCACCCATTGGGTCAAATCACTACAAACACTGAGCCCATTTTCCAACTTTACTTTACATGCGTTAATCGTGAGTTGTGCATTGTTTGAATCTATGCTATTTCATGGGTGGTTTTTGAAGGTGCTACAGAATACTTAATTTGTGCGTTTACCAAGAACTGTATATCAAAGGAGCAAATAAGCCATATAGCCTTTCCTTTTAGGCTATCTCCCTTTGTCTAGGGCATCGTTATCAGCACTCCGCGTCCACTTTTCCCAAAAGTGGGAAGGTGTTCCACATCATGCCGACACGAATTCCAAATAGTACGTCTCCGGTATTGTTGTTGCCCCCCCCCCCCCCAAACAACGCTCTGCATTGGCATCGATGGTTCCTCTGATGGGAGCCTTCATCGATCCATCCAATTCCTTCCACCACATTTTGCTATAATATCCTCTCAACAAAGTCGCTTTTACCAACCCTCCTATTGGTGTGGTGTGGGTGCTGATCCTCCCCATCTCTATACACGCGGCGATCAGTTGGCTGAGGCGTGCATAACTCTGTGACCATAAAGCATTGGTGATGCCTAAATACGGTGACTTAGCAACTCCTGTTTCACCGTTTTCTTTGCACTTTCAAAGAAGCAGAAAATGAATTAGCAAGTTCCTCCTCACGCCTAAATCAAGAGTAAGCTTGAAAGATTGGATAAGCTTTGCCTTATACATAATGTTGTGTCAGGGCTGCATACAGTGGAGCGTGATAAATGTGTCCTATTATTAACAACAGGCGCAGATTTCATGGACCGGCCCGTTAATCATGACAGTAGCAGCAGGGTGTGGCGCCTGCATGGTGCCGGGTGTTGTAGTGACCGGAGTTTCTCGTCGACGAAGGTACAAAACTCCAATCCGTAGCCATCTACTCGTAAGACATGTGACTGGTGTAAACTGTTCGGTGACGCCAGTGAAGGTTTTAGCAGTGGTGGACCTCACCATTCCCAGCCCGCAGTCTCAGTAGTCGTTCTAATGAACGTTTATCGAGTGGATCGCCTTATCGGAGATGGCTGATTGGCACATAGTGTGTCACCATACTGCTCCTGTACGAAGGGTGTTAAACTGTGATTTTAGGAGTTAAAATAGTTGCTTCCCAAACACAAATGACTTCCACATCTAATGTTGAAGATGTAGAGATTCACTTCTAAGTTGAGTATCTTCAGGTGGGGGTGAGAAAGGTTCTCAAGTCAAATGGAACCAAGAAGAGGAGGAGGAGGGAATATTTGAGCACATATTACTTGGCTCCATCTTACAAAACTATAAAATAAAGACTACTGAGGACCCACACACCTGTCTCCAGCACGTGCTCAGACAGTCAAATTGAATTGGGTGAGGCAATAAAAACAAAGCGACTCGAGTTTACGCAGTAGCTGTGATACCTGCATCAGTCGAGGCATTTAGCACTGTGGATGAGCGTTTGAGTGGATTGCGTGTGCATCTTGGCTTGGATCGCATGCTCTAACAGGTTGGCGATCTCCTGGGCTACACCTGAGGAGGTTGTGAGGTAAAGGTAGCGTCATGATTCAGGACATGATCAGGGCTTGCTCTTCTTGGTTAAAATGCACCAAAGGACAGGCGTGAGGACTAAACTACAAAATCTGCCCGATGAAAGATTGGATTTTTGGTTTGCCTCACTGCAATGCTCTGTTGTAACTTGGAAGACGCATATTCGTGTCTCCAAATGATGCATTTTGAGGCACAGAAGGAAGTTAGTTCATAGCTACAGTACGCCATTCTTCATCGTACTCTCCGCCAGTTGCCCTTAATTTTGGTCTCCCAAATAATAAAATGTCGGCTGAACGAACCTTACGGATGTGAGTCAAGCCAATCGGCTTCGCAGATCATGAATAACTAGGTTCCAACAATGCAGAAGCCTCTCTCCTTGGAGAGGTTAGAAAGGATGACGTTTCGCTAAAACGGTTCGAATTAGTTATCCCTGACCGTGAAGAATCAGAATTTTCAAGAGTTGACACTGCGATAGGAGAAGGTTTCACATCAATCCAGAAGTCTCCACAGATGAAATCTCCAGTCACGAATGTTCTGTCTCCATGCCAGCGAAATTGAAATTGCTGACCTTTCAGAGGGAGTTCGTCATCAGCTTAGCTGTCATTGAAGAGCGGAGGCGGGAAGGCTAGGCAACGAGAGGAGTGTGGATACTTGCCAGATTTCTGTCTTGCCTTGATGCATCACAGTTGGGCCTGAACTTTAGACAGGATTTTGCCCAACACAACACGAAAAAAAATTAGCTCCTCTTTCACACATCTAAACTCGAAGGTTGAGAGTGTAAAATTACCGAAATGCCTTTGCAGAGATTGTAGTGCTATTTAATCCTCTCCAACTGTAAATTTGCGTGTTTACTGTTAAAAAGTGTCGGGGAAATAAGTCGTTTTTTCCCTTCATGAAGGGAAGGAAGGTATTTGGGTCTGGTCGTACACATATATGCGCCTTTAAAACTTACCTACCTTATGGAAGACAGCCTTAGCTGCGGTTTAAGTCCTTACATATGCAGTACTAAGGTTCAACACCGCGACAGGAAGGTGGGAAAGCTCGATAAGTGGAGTGAACAAGGAAGTTACAATACCCACTTCCGTTTACCTCACTTCAACTCCCTTGAGGTTCCACAATATTGGTAATATTTTTTTTGAACAATTTCCACCTTTTTTCCCCTCAAGTATGGACAGATTAATATAGGAATGGAGGAGAGCATTTGCGTGAATTTGGGAGAGAAAAAAGGTGGTTTATTTTCCTTATTTTACTCCTAGAACAACAAAATGGGCAAGCGGAAACAAGTGGAACAATGCAGAGGTGACGTAGATGTTTTTGCGGTTGTATGTGTTATCCAAGTGGAGAGATGGATTTGCCTAGTTTAAAAATAAAATTATAAACACTGGCTGCAAAAGAGCAAAGATTCACCCTCCTACCCACTCCAAAGGGAGGAAGAAATTATACTGTGGATGGGAGAATGCAATTCGGTTTGTGCGTTTAAACACCAAGGAAGGCAAGTGTGGAAGGACAGAATAAGTGACTGCTCCTGATTAAGTAAAAGAAGGTTGCTGACATATGCACCCAAGACAATGCGTAAATTAGCAGGAGGGAGGCTTAAACTACGTTACCGAAGGTATTCAAGCTAAGTAATGTGAATGGGCTGAATAGGTTCCATGAAATGAAGAAAAGTCGATGGGCTTGATTTCGTCGAGCTACCCACGAAGACGTGAAGAGAAGCACAAGTCTTGGAAAAACTAACCTAAAAAAAATTCAGAATAGCTGGAGAGGTAGTAGCCTAGACGGCATGACCAGATGCGAACTGCAGAAGTCAAAGCATCTCTCTGCCATGATGAATGCCATCGGCTGGAATGTGGTCAGTCTGGGCAAACTGTACGTCAGTCACGTGTGGCGAATGTCATCACGTGAATTAATGTACCGTCACACTCACACACACACTCTCCACACCAAAATACTCGCCCTGGTCGTGAATTGCGTATTAGCATGACAGCCAATCAGATGCGGCAACATCATTGTGCTGACGACCTTCAAGCGGCCTCGAGGAAACAGCCAATGAAAAAGGCACTTAACTTGGTTCGATTGTGGACGAGGTTACGCATTTAAAATTAGACCTGTCAAGCAATAGTTGGTATGTATGGCGTCCCAATTTTCCTACCCGAGCTCAATGTCACAAATAGGTGACGTGTTTTCCACATCAGATTATGGTGACTGGCAACACACTAAACCAGATCAGAAAGATTTTTTTGCAAGTTAGTCAGAAATCAGAATAACTTTTTTCTTTGCTCAGAACAAAGTAGGTTAATTTGCATAGATCCTCAAGTTACTCTGCTGTCACTTTTTCATCCGTTTAACCTCTACCACAGAGGCCCATCCCTGATCACGCCTGCATAAACGGGTGGGTAAATTTTGACTCCTTAAGGATGTGCTTTAAAATGCATTCCCGAGGAGCAGTTTTCAAGTGCCCTTGAGCATTCTTTAGAGTACAAAGAACAACCTGAGTGTAACTAGGCTCCATTTTAGAGGCCATAAAGGCGGGAAGGCCGAATTATGCTGGCTCATCCATCACCACATAATTTGGTCATTGAGAATCTAATCTAGACCCCGGATCTACCCCCACTTGAAACCCCAACTCGACACAGTGGATGGCGTTATAGTTGAATCACATAGATGTGAACTTGCCGATTTGGTTGCTAGTTAATTTATTCTTTGCTGACGGGTACACGCATCTTGTTTTGCATTGTGGGTGCCGGTCATGAACGAGGAACGTGGCATATATAAGCAATCACCTATTGAAATGTTACCTATCAAGACATTACCTCTTAAAGTGAACAAATTTATCATCTATTCTAGTCTCTGGTTGTGAATGGAATGGCAGGATGGAGAGAAGGAGGAGGAGGAGGAGGAGGAGGAGGAGGAGGAGGAGGTGGTGGTGGTGGTGGTGGTGGTGGTGGTGGTGGTGGTGGTGGTGGTGGTGGTGGTGGTGGTGGTGTGGTGGTGGTGGTGGTGGTGGTGGTGGTGGTGGTGGTGGTGGTGGTGGTGGTGGTGGTGGTGGTGGTGGTGGTGGTGGTGGTGGTGGTGGTGGTGGTGGTGGTGGTGGTGGTGGTGGTGGTGGTGGTGGTGGTGGTGGTGGTGGTGGTGGTGGTGGTGGTGGTGGTGGTGGTGGTGGTGGGAGGTGGCTAATGCAAAACTGTGGACTAGGCAGTCGCGAGTGTTTGTCGAGAGGGTGTGGCTAGCTAATGGATGCACCTACGGATGTGTCGTGGTTTGTAGAAATTTAAATCCACTAAGGAGTACTAATCTTGTTTATTTGAGTATGGCAAAAGTGACGTTTAAGAAGCCTTTAAAAGTAGGGATTAAAACGTCTTCTAGGATGATGACTAAGGTGAAGCCTTAGTTTAACCAAATATCACATCTTCTCAAAGTGTGTGCGCCACCTTATGAAACACAAGAGTGAGAAGGTAGCTAAACCATCGACATGCAGAAGGGTTGAGAGAGACAAGATGCCCAAGTGACGCGATCTGAGCGCCATGACAGTGGCATGAAGAATGGTTCATGGAGCGCCATCCAAAAGTCTAGTGCACCTCGTAGTGGAAATGAGTGCCCAGAAGTCGAAATTGTCCCTTAATTTGGTCTATTATTTATTTATCTCTTCAATTCTCCTTTTCATAAACCATGCGCAGCGGCTTTACTTAAGACGTTATAGCATCTAAGTGGAAAACTTGGAACAATGACGCCAATGATTGCGTAATCCTTTCATCAAGTCTCTAAGGTCCTTGCCAAGGCAGCATAGCCGATTACTTGGAGCGTTAAGAGGTTACGAGGTCTCGACCCACTCCTGAAATAGTTTGAATGTAGCCTTGCCAGTTACGTGTATGGGGTGACCAGAGTTCCAAGTTGTCGGCGCAAAAGCCATTTCAAAACGTGCCTCTAAACCTGCAGTCACCGTCGTAGCAACCGACTATTTCGTCTCTGCAACCAAATAACCTCTGGGGTGCTGAAAAGTCGAGTGTATCGTGGCCAAGAAACGTGGATTGAATCGCATCTTTCACTTAGGTTTGGCCATTCCCATCTCGGATTACCAAAGAAGGAACTTGCGTATTTAGTGGACCTTCTCGACAGCTTTACAACAGTCGTCAACTCCAGACCTTCCATTTTTTTGACGTTAACCATCGTCTCAAGTAAATTTATTAGCCTCTTAAACCTCCCTCTTGAAGGCATTGAAAAATATTATTACGATTCTGGCAGCGTTGGAAACCAACATTGCTGGCGAATAAGATTTTCCATTATCGCCCTAGTTGAATATTTTTTTTATCAAGAAATAAGCAAGAGATTGGACTCTTAGATAAGGCATTTTGCCTCGCAAAAAGAAGCGCTAGTGCTATTGCATTGCCTCCGTCTCGATAATTGGTTTTTCGTCCTTGGTCCCCACTAAGGCTACAATGGATAGTCGACATTTCCACGTACAGAACTGCACCCGAGATCGGCGACACGAGTGGTTGTTGCAGGGCGTAACTAGGGCTAACTACCACACACACACACACCCACTGCATGCAATAAAACTGTGCGTGTGAATGCATGAATGTGTGTGTGTGTGTGTGTGTGTATGTATGTGTGTGTGTGTTTGCACAAGAGCCCACATAAGCCATTAGTTGGCTCTCATGGTCACCTCCACGCTGCGTGATTAGCCGCGTGCAAATCTACAGACAGTATGACCTTGGAATGCGCGCACACCCTACACGCCAATAC
Source organism: Taenia multiceps (assembly GCA_001923025.3). Taxonomy (NCBI): domain Eukaryota; kingdom Metazoa; phylum Platyhelminthes; class Cestoda; order Cyclophyllidea; family Taeniidae; genus Taenia; species Taenia multiceps. The sequence goes on along the minus strand of CM010317.1, from coordinate 4,871,940 downwards.
CTACTTGGGGGAGGCATACACGCACCCGCTCCTCGTGCCCTGATTGGCTGAGCTGTGCGAAACAAGGTGGGCACACCCACAGTGCGTTTCTAGGCCGTGGTGACTAGATGCATGACCTTACGACGAGTATCAGCTGCTATATAAGGTGCCAGTAATTCCGCTATCGAGTAAATTGTGTCTAATCCCAGTGATCTGACGAGTTCTACAATACAATGAGTTCGGATATTGCTTCAAACCTCTTGATGCCACAAACCGCTAGCATTGATGTAAGTTTAGTACCAATAAACCTAACTGACTGCTTTCTTGAGTTAGTTTATTAATCTATTTGATTTTGCCATGTAGATGCTCCAACTAAAGACTGCGGAGATATTAGTGTCGATGTCGGAGGGATTGGCGTTCAGGTTGTCAAACCAAAACCACCTCTGCGCACCAAATATCCCCCTCTTTCCAGGACTTACGTCTCTTCAAAACCCCAACACCAACAACAGTGAGGGGCTGGATACGGAGGGAGAGCTACATCGTCGGTTGAAATTCAAACTCCACCGCACCAAACCCCACGAAATGGCTGCCAGTAATCTCAAACACAAGGCGGCTGGAGCTGAACCGGCCTCACGTCTAGCTGAGGTGAGTTTCCTTCCATCATTCTTTTCTCCCCTCTCAAACATTTGAGTTCGCGTTCCTATTCTGGTTTCAACCTTGTTTCTAGATTCTTCGTGAGCAGAATTTGGAGGGTAGGATTCCACTTCGAAGATCATCGACAGATCTTGTGGACTCCTCAGTGATTTTGCGGCTAATGGCACATCAACACCAGAACTCTCTTCATTCTCACGAAACGAGTGCGTTCAGTGTAGTCTCGCCTCTTCCAGCTTCTGAAGACGGTGTTTCTCCTAGTTCTACTCCTGTAAGTGCTCCAAGCAAGGTTTTGAGATGGGTCCCGGAGTTGACGCATAGATTTATGAGGAATCTTCACTTCTTTCCAGTCGTCTTCCTACCACACTGTTCCAGAAGCTGAGGAGGCTTCCTGCTTAATGACGAAACCCACTAGCTGTCCTTTTGATCTCCACGTGCTTTCGTTGAACCCTACGCCACAGATCCATCCAGTGTTTACTGAACGCCGCGCTTCCGATCCCTGTCCTGCTTCTTATGCCGCTCTCCAGAAGCAGACGGTCCCACAGAGTGGTAGAAGCGCCCCTACTGGACGAGTGAAAACACACCACTGTACATTTCAGGGCTGCGATAAGGCCTACTTCAAGAGCTCCCATCTTAAGGCACACGTCCGAACGCATACTGGTGAGTTTTGGCCTCTTGGATTGATTTAACTTTATATTTGACGTGGCAATCTATCTCGATTTTTCCTAAAATACTGTAGGTGAGAAGCCGTATGCCTGTGACTGGGAGGGATGTGGACGCCAGTTCGCTCGATCTGACGAACTGTCAAGGCATAAACGAGCTCACACCGGGGAACGCAAATTCACCTGCAGTTTCTGTCCTCGCCGATTCAGCCGCAGCGACCATCTCAACAAACACATGAAACGGCACCAACTGGAGGTGGTTACCGCTGCTACAGCAGGCGCCAGTAGCATCAGTGGTCCTGGTGTTGCAGACGTTGAACAATGCGGCTTAGTCGATGTATCCTCGCCTCTAATTTCCCAAGAGGCCGGACCACGATTTCATCTCTGGTCCGATGAATAGTCGGTGGCCACTGGGTGCGTTTCAAATAGCCCACCCAGCCAATTCCACCCTCAGCCAAATAGCAGAAGCGCATTTCTTTCGTGCCTGCGGACCCTGTGTTTTGTCTGGAAGGTGATGATAGAAAGAGGAATGAGCCGTGGCTTTTTGCCAATGGAACTGCTAAACATCCCCTCTTATTGTTTTTTTTTCATCCCAAAATCGCACGCGAGTACGCACGCACGCACACTCACCTAAACACACTCATTCTTTAACAAGATCTCTTGCCCTTTGATCTTGTGGTCGACTGGAGACCCAACTCACCAGATGTCCAAAGTGCTTATTGTCACTTATTTCTTCTTATTTTGCGTGAATAAATACTGTGCATTTTCTAAGTCGCAGTTCTCCTACCTATGTAATGGAGGATTTGGCATAAGGCGGTGTGGTGAGAGCTAGGATCTTTCAGTGATTGACGGAGCTAATTCAATCGAGAATTCTTGCATTGACATCTTCAGCTGAGGTGGGACTTCCCATCTCAAGGAAGGAATGCCATTGTTGATATTTCGAACCATTGTTTTCATCCACTCGCCTGCTTTTTTTTATTACTCTAACCCTATCGACAAAAATAGTGCAGCGTAAAAGTTGTGGATGATTCAGCCAAACTGTGGTTATAACTGAAAAGTGTGATCTCCATCGGTTAGTCAAGCGTTTCTTTCCATGGCGTGTTATAGATGAAAACCGGCCCCATGGACTGGTTTCATATTTCATACCCTTTTAACGGGGAATTTTGTCGCCGAGAGTGGCTGAAAATACAAGATGGAAATTGCTAGCACTGTTACTCCATCGATCAATAAAAGATTTTTGGTCTTAGGACGCTGATTGGTCTATTCCCAAATTGAGTTAACCAATGGGGAAATAAAGGTACTGCGCCACTTTCCCTTTAGTAGTGGCACTGTTTGGCTCACTTGGAATTCATTACTTTGGTTGATTTCTCTTGTACTGACGCCATTTGATATTAACCGTGGTTACAATAATCACGAAGGCCATAGCTGATCCGCGACCTTGAACTGACCAATAAAAAGAGTGACAACGCATAGACGGGTATTGCGCTCACGCTGTTTAAAAATGACCACAATTGTTGTTCCTACTTCTCCCTTTACGGCAATAAACAGGCAAAGTTTACTTCAAACAGGGAATTCTATGCCACAAGCATTCAGTATAATGCGAAATGTGACTAGTCCGCAGAAAAGATCACAGGTAATGTATGAGAAGGGTGGTTAGTCATCCAACAATCGCTTGTTTTATCTATCCCTGAATGAAGATGACTGCATCCACTACCACTGTTTTATGCCTATTATTCGCAACAGCTCAGATTACGGCTTAGATTTCAAAGGTGGGTATCTTAGCGAAGTGACGTTGATTGACCACACCCTCGCCTAGCAGACTGCTTTGTTATTTGGTGCTTTGGCCTATCGGTTATGGTGGATTGGTTGAGTGCCGTAAATAATGCCTGATATAATAAAAGCTGCGCTTAATTATAAAACTTCTCAGATATATCACCCGCTGAACAGATGTAAGCACTCAACTGGAAATGCTGCTAACCAGAAATAGGTTGAACCCACACGCTATGCAACAGGCATCGGGGGTCTCGTATTCTTTATACCAAGCTTTACTACAAAGGGCACGCAATGTATTTGCTACGCTGAGTGTTCCAAAAGTAACGCTGGCAAAAGTCTAACATACCTGCGGCCCATTCTAATGCTGTTGGCTCCGAGCGAGCAACCCTACAATAAGTTAGGGTTGGTAGCAACAATTTCCTGTTGGTACCATGCTCCAACTTGCTAAGAGGCACATCGGTTAACATAAGTTGCATAAAATTATGCTTGCTGTGGCTGCAGCTGTATCATACCCCAAGCTTCGTTGGCATTTTTCACACAAAAGACTCGTGGGTAAGCACTTAATAATTCACATAAGATTGGACTTAAGTCTAAGTGGATGTGAAGTTAACTGATGAAAGAAGGAAAGAGAATCTTAAATTTTAGCCTGAAAAAAATTCCTTCCGCAGGTTTTCTTTCGTAGGGGTGAGGGTGAGGCAAACAATGATTTCATTGTGACACCACGCCCACACCCACGCACGCAACCACGCCTGTCACGTGGTGTACACCGCCGCCACTGCCTCGCTGCGGAGCAGCCAACCCCAGAGGCATGGACGCACAAAACTTGCCTTCTACCTTGGGAGTGGCCAATCATAGTGTACCTCGTCTACTAAAAGCACCCGTTGTCTTCCATCATGATTGAAGGGTACTGCTGATTGAAGTGCCAAACTTAAGACTGCAAACCTTAATTGTTTTCGTTTTGCTTTCAGGCACCAAATACCAGACGATTCGTGGTTTCTGTCGTTAACATCGAGTGCAAGCAGCTGATAGGCAAGTGAAATAGCTCAGGAGGACCGAATAATTTTAGTACGTTAGCTGGTTGAGTGGCAATTCAACGATCATCGTACGCCACTGTATACTGTGGACTATCCTCGCGGCGATCCTCTTTGCCCTATGAGTGGACATAGAAAATGAAAATTACTTCGGTTTCTATTCCATATCACATTACTGAACGTCAGTAGGTTTTTCCGGTCATTGCAACCGCAGAGTGATTTACTGCTGCCTTGCGGAATAGTTCCAGCCCTTGTTATTGGTTCATTCCAAGGCCACGTTTGGGCCAATTAAAAAGGGAAGTCCTATTTGCTGAATAAACAACATAGTGGACGGAGTGAGGAGTGGCCTGGCTTATGGGAGTATTTACAAGAGTTTTGTGATAAAGGAGGGCTGTGAAATGGGTCAAACATTTTATTGAAATGGCTTTCAACCCTGCCTCGTGTAAAATGACCTAATTCATTCGATGTTGGTATTTTGGGCTTATTTAATGCACGTTTTAAAGCAGGTGGATCTCATGAAAAAAAGCGAGTTACTGGATTTTGATCAGAAAGTCTGTGAAGTCTCACTAAGTAAATTATTTTGGCGGTGTTAGGGTGTGATCAGAGCTCTAGCAAGCTTAGCCCTAACAAAAGATGGTTTGCATTTAATATTATGCGATCCAAAATCATTAAAAATTTTACAGTTCTTCTCCTCCAGGTAGAGATGTTGACACGACAGCTTTGTTTTTTAATCCAAACCATTCTGGCTTTACCGCACGAACTGGCAAAACCTAGCTCGTCACATATCTGTGACGATGGTAAGCAACGTGTTGAAAATGATCTTTGAAACATTTTGAAAGCATTCAAGCGTATATTTAAGAAAATTTAGGGGAAACGAAATTGCCTGAATGCACAATTCCGAAAAATTTTTAAGAAAAAATTTTGAAGTAAGTCTTATCTTCCAGACTCCATGCCATCAGGGAGGATTGAATTCTTCTTAGGGGAACGAAAATCGCTAAATTTAAATTGATGTGTCTAAGTTGTATCTGACAGCACCTTTTACCAAAAGGGAGGGATTTTCTAATGCGGTTGATTTATTGTTCGTTCCTTCCACAAATAATCCCTAAGTGTACTCCATGCCACCGCCACCTGGGAATTTTCTTATTTGCACCCATTTGCATTCAAAATTACCACCAAGCGTGAGAAAATAGTCTTTGTTTCAAGTGTCGTGAGTGAGATCTCACTTTTGAACCTCGCAATGGTTTCTCGTGACTCACACAACCGACTCCCACTCTCTTCTCATGGAATATAGAATAATTGTGGCACTTGTGGTGTGACTTAAAATCGTATTACTGATTTTGCCTATTCTTGCTCCCTTCTAGATGAGGACATCAATAGTCTCTGTCCACCTTTCCTACGTTAAATGCGGTCAAAAGCGCTTAGAAGGACGGGACTTCCGATCTCGACATACACTGATGACCAAACATTCCCTTCATTTTTCTTCAAGCTTTCTGCGGCTACTCTCCTGAGGACTTTGGTCCTGTTTGCCAGTAGAAATGTACAAAAAAGTTTAAAAGCGACGGCTATTTTAAAAGGCCAAGAACACTGAGTTTGAGATTTGGGAGTGCTGTTTACTCCCATGGCTCACATGTAAGGAGCTCGGCCGATTTACGCCCAAGTAGACCTGCCTTTCTGCTAACAAATTGGGCTAAACAGAATCTACTCTCCTATTTCTTTTACAGTCTTCTAGAAAAGCCCTTGTCTTGACTACTCAGTACTTCTAACTTCACGTTTTGGCTGGGTAAGTGAATCACCAAGGCATAAGTCTTTGTCAAATGTGTCATTTGGCATGTGGGTCTTATCCTCATCTACATGTTTTTATGGTGTAGAAAGCACCTTGTTGTATGATTGTCAGACGACAAAACGATGGAAAGAGCGAGCACAAGAGGCACACCCTTTCTGTGTGTTCTCAGGCGGTGAGACCTCTGCGAATAAAACTCGATCCCACCAATACTGAATGCTCGTAGAAATGAATCAAATTGAGGCGCATTGGATGGATGTTGGTGGATACCTAATTCGCTTTACGCACGCGATATGGCAATGCAAATCAGGAAGCCTAAATATAGTATTCGCTTTGTTCCTACAAAATCTTATTTCAAATAGAGTCAACCGATCTCAAAATAAGCTCGCATTTGTAGATACCTGAAACAAGCCAAAGTCTAGACACAGGACGGAAACCTGCTCCCTTATCAACGTGCGTAAGGGCCGAGGTAGTAGCAGTGGGCTCTTTATCATCCTCGAATGATAGGAGAGCCAGAATAGTCATAGATGCTTATCAAAATGGCCTTATTGTTTTGTGAATCATCCTCCACATCTTCCATGGTTGCGTTCCTAGACCCACTACCGCAACGGCAATTAGGTCCACATGACGATTTTCCACAACTCCTACATTCTGTATAGATCCAACTTTCATCTATTTTGGGGATTCACGATCCCATTCCACATCACACCACTCACAAGTTAACAGAGATGATGTAAAGGGGTAGTTGTGCAACGATTTGAACTTTAAAATGGAGCGGTCTAAATAAGTAATGCGATTTGACAGCCTCTCTTTTGTGAGGTTCTGCCTACCAATACAGCAGTTCGCAGAGTATGCTTTTTCTCCATGATATTTCAGTGTGATACCCTGTCACCCAAAAGTGGAGGAGTGGCTGGCTAAAGCTGTCACCAATTTGACACTCATGTTACAGCCCAAGACGACATTTGAGATATGAGTGTAGAACCGAAAGACCAACGGTACGGAGGCAATTGGTGGAAATAAAATCTAGGGCTGATTTGGTGCTCTTCATCTCGTTAATCTTTATTTAAAGGTTATAACTTTTTACTTCAACAAGTTAGAGGTTAGTTAGAGAGTCGGTTTAAAGCCTCGCTTGATAATTAGGGCGTATCCACCGCATTGATTGGTCCATGAAAAATGTTTTTGATAACGCTACACAGTGGACACCGCCTTTAATAGACATTTTCACGTATGTTGCGATTTGAGATGACAGAGCGGTGCATCGCCTCCCATTGTTATAGAGATGGAAAACGCCCAAACCCAGTCCATCTTATCAACTCGACCGTATTTACTGTACGCACGGGCAGCTCTTCCATGCTTGTCTACACTGGCGAGAATATATTTTATGGTATTTTCAGGACGCAGTGGAAGAATTAGAGCGCGCTTTGGTTTTAGGGAGTTCTTTTGTAAACTCCATAAAGGAATATGGCAGGAATGCTGAATTTGGAACCGTCAAAAAATTCTATGGAGCCTGGCTCGGATCTCACTTCCGATTCCCCCCGATGACCTATTCATTCACGATCAGCATTGAAGTGGTTACATGGAATGGTAGATAAGCTTCTTTGATGACTTGAAGTAGTGCCTTTGCCGTACGATGTCTTTCTATTACAAAATACCTCACTATAAATAGTGCTACTTTGCGTGGTAAATCCTCACAATCTTTGGAGTAAAAGAAAGAGGAAAATTGGATGGAATCGTAGTGATTTGTCTTTCAATGTGTTTTATTCAAGTCGTTTTCCCAACTACTAAGGTGTGAAAGTACACCACTATAAATCTGCCCAACTGCCAACGACCTGTCAAGGAGAAAAATATGCTGCTTGTCAAAAAAAAAATCGACAAAAAAAAAATCGCCTCCACCCGACCTTCCCCTTCAAGGTCTGTAAATAAAGACATCCTCCAAAATCTGTATTTTATTTTTTCCCCTTATGAAAAACCATCTTTTAGGGTAATCTTAAAAACGGAGAAAATAAAGTTGAAGAACTCCTCTATTTGTGCAAAGCACCGCGGTGGGGTAGTACAGGTAGCAGCCCGAAACACGCACCATTGTAGATTTCTGTCGGCAAGGGTGTGGTTTGCATTGGTAGAGGGTTAAAATTAGAAGGTCAGTCTATTCACCTCTCTATGTGCATATCCACGCAAAAGGTAAAATTAAGGCTAACTAAATAAAAGTCGGGCGTGAACTGAAGGCGTGAAAAGGCATTCAGAATTGGTTTTCAGATTTGTACTAGTCTAGCCTACTCAAAATCAGCCGATTTATTTTATTTTATTTTTTTTAATTTGCCTTACATTTAGAAAGAGCAGACCAGTATAGCAGGATATAGATAAGTACAAGTACTAATTACACAACCATCTTGGTTAAATTAATGGTGGCATTGGACGAATTTGCGGGTGTAAAGTAGAGATGGGTAAGAGAAATGCATAAAAATTCATATTGGATTTATTTTCTTTAGATTTGCACGAGTTTTACATTCAGCCTATCTAAGATGTGAAAAAAATTTGATGTGGTTTGTATTTTTATGGGGGCTCAAGATAGTGCGACAGTGGGGAAAGCTCAGTAAGGAGTGTCTTAAGGATACATTGTCTCTGGGAATGATTGCATACACATTTAAGCGACAGCTAGACAAGACCCCTACCAACCCTCTTTACTCACCCAGTCGATTTTCAATTCCTCATCTGTTGAAGTAAAACCAGCGTGTGATATTCAAGCAAAGTGTAACCAACTCTACTCTTTGCCTTCGCCTCACTCCATATGTATACTCACAAAACTACAACACCGACCCACTAACCCGTAGAGCAAAACACCCTCCTTCAAGTGGTCCATAACCGCAAGACTGCTAAGTGAAATGAAGGGCATGAGAAGTCTGCCGCACTCCCCACTAGAGTGGCATTCACAACTCACTACACAACACTTGCATAATTCATTCACCCGACCGCCACATCGCCAACCTGCCGACCCCTTTGAATGGCAACACGGTCTGCATGGATCGTCTCCCTCTCACCTCCCACCCAACCACCCACCCACATCTGTGCAGCGCTTGCCCACATCTCACTCAAGTGGTGCTCACTTCACCGCACACACGCACAAATCACCACAACCGGACCAACTAACTAACTAACTATCGGCCTCGTCAGCTTATGGTCATGTGATAGTTACTCCGAGGCCTCACTGTGTCCTGCCGCCTCCACCTCCACCTCCGTCTCCGCCTCCTCACCCCCATCCCACAATGAAATGCGTGTCTGCGAGTGGATGGACGCATTGTCTGAGTCAGTGGATGGACTCACCAAAGCCCCATCAAATGATGTTGGACGACTGTGGGTAAGTGGGTGGGTAGGTGGGTGGGTGAGAATGACCACGGTTTAGGGGTAGTGCGAAAGCCTCCACGTTGGCAATGGTGCCCTTCAAGCCCAAAGCAGAGTGTGGTTGAGACCGCACAAGGAAATACTCACTCATGCATTGAGTGATCGCATCATTCACTGAGGTGTAGTTTTTTGCCTCATACCAGTCGCACCCACTCTATGCGCAGTGTGAAGGGTGAAGAAGAAGGAGACGGAGACGGAGAAGAGTGTGGCCCTTTACAGTGGTGAAGGGGTCGTCAGTGTGACTCCACCTCGACTCATTTTGATTGAGTTTTTTTTTTTTGTTGAGAGCGTCTCTCCAACGTGAGAAAACCTGTCATCTGTTAAATGCACATACTGTGCCATTTCAATGGATGAGAAATTTCTATGGTTAAAAATTATTCAAGTGATAACGCATAATTAATATTATTTCCATAAACTGAATTATTGCATCTAAAGTAATTAATTTGATCCTACTAGGCTCCTAGACCTTTGCCTCTGCTTTTGTCTCTTGCCCCGTTGATCCATTTTTAATTAAATTCTCCCTTTCCTGGCCACACCTTCATCAGATTTTTCAATAAATTCTAAATAAAATTAGTAATCCACTCCTTTTTTAGGCAGCTTATAAATGATCAAGTGTCAACTTAACATATTTTACACCTTGGAAAGGGTTCACAATATCTGCTTCTTTCGTTTAAAGTGGTTGAAATCACGTCTCTTACAGACTGCGTTGTGTGACATTGAAGTTCCCCACTCACCCACGCACTTGCTCACCTTCAATCATTCACTCATGCAACCACTGATTCTAACCGTGCGCCAAGGCGCACTCTACAAGGCACTTTGGAAGAAGTCAAATCACTGATATGAGTGTCTCTGTCTACCATTGGTCCGTCTTTAAAGACCTACTGTAATTTTAGTACCTCCCGCACGGGTGAAAAATTATTGTGCTTCCTTTGATCGTGAAACTCTCCATGAACTCTCAGTCACTAGTTTCTTCTCTGTATAAGAAAGGAAGTGATCACACATTCAGCAGGTGTTGTAACCCTAGAAACCCACTGTTCCATCCTAGCCGTTTTAATATACTTGATAACACTGTCGGAAGGAGCTCGACTTCCACCCTTTTCTGTTTTAGACGCTGTAGAATTGTAAAAAGGTCAGTCTTGTGGGTTAATTGGAGTTTGTGTCAACTCGAAGATCACTTTGGCCTTTGTGATCACGAAGTTCAACCAGTCTGTCAATTCGCAATCTAAAAGTAGCTGTCACATTATAAGGGAGTCTTTCTATTATGCAATCAAGTCATACCCATAAGCAGTCACACATTTTTGACGATTTAGGAATCACTTATCTCTCAGTCGATTGGTACACAGTAGTCAACTTAAGTCAGTAGGTTTGTGTGGCGCCAAGAAGTAGAAAAGTTATTTTTTGGTATACAGAACACCAGAAGTCTATGGACTCGATAGGGGCAGCAGTCCCACAAGCCCCTCAACAAACACCCGAGAGGTAGGAGCATCAAAATTGCCACATAATTAGGTCCCCAAGAGATTGTTGTTGATAGCAGAGGTTAAAGTAAGCTTGGAAGCCGCTCACCACCTGTAACGTCAGTTTTGATTATCTTGGGGCAGTGATGAAGACAAAGCAAAAGGCGATTTCCCATCACCATTTTAGACAAAGTAGCCTTAGACTTGTAATTAAATCGTAAAGCTCGGTGAAATTTGTTTTCGTACGATGAACATTCTTTCCCTAATTTTTTTTAAAACAAGAGTAAATCACATGAGCAATAAAGACCAGACTATTCTGGAGAGATTGGTGCGACCTAAAAAAATATTGTGTAGAGCTCAAAGTCTCCCCCAAAATCCCATGAAGGTGTTCCACTAGGGCGTAGATGGTCTGGAAGTCACGCCGTTCAGAGCAAGTACACACGTGTTTTCCTTTCCCACCTTTTTAACTCCACATAATTTCTCAAATTTTATTAAGAGTAGACCTTTAATCTCAGATTTAGAGCCAAAAAAAAAACTGTTCACAAAAACTTGAAAAATTTGTGGAAGGTCTATCAAAATAGTGCGAGGAGGAAACCAAAGTGCGCTCAAGTGACTGCCAAATCAGGAGATTGTGTCGGTTTGGGTAAACTTTCGTGATATTTTTCACTCATCACTGGGCTGGAAAAGCTACGGAAAAGGGGAAAAGATCAAATTGGAAGAGAAGGCGGAGAAACGTTTCCTTTGAAAACAGGAAAATACAAGGGGATCAAATAGGTAGAGAGACTTTCAAAGCTACTGCCTACACTTACAACCTACCACACATTTTCTCCCAGGTTAAAGCAAGTTACAGAGCTTTGAAGAAGGCATGGTGGCAAGACAAACCATTCCCACACAAAAAGGTGGAAATTTTTGAGCCTGTTGATGAATAATTTTAAGCCTTATTCCACAAGAATGCTAACCTGACTAGTTGATGCCTGCATCACGAGGGAGAATCGTGCCTGTCAAATGCATTGTGTGGAAACGACAGTTTCCCGAATGATCTAGTGCCTCTTTTAATCCTGCTGTCATAATGAACTGAGAGCCATCATATCTGCCTCTTCATGGATGCATACGACTTGCACCTGGATGTGATGGAAACCTCCGCACTACCAAACCGACGTTGTAATGCTGAATAGCTGGACATTTAATCTCTTTGTTGTGCCGTGTGTCCTGTTTTACTGTGTTTAAAGTCTATTTTGGATGTAAATAGACGGTCACAGGTTCCAGTATTACGCTGTCGTCCACACCCTGTTCCATCCACACATACATTACCACTTTCGCCCGTCATCCTGATTAACGGTGTCTAAATCGAACTGATTGACGCCAATTTGCGCGTCTACAAACTCTCACTTGATAACGTTAATTTTAATATCTGTTTCACTCCGATGTCTCCTCCTGCATGAAAAAGAGGCCCAAAATAGCCCTATGGACTCTACTTAACGTTGGTTAGAACCGACATGATAGCGGCAACCCCATAAACTGGGTGACTAAACCATACCATAGGCGTGTTGTTTTCGAGTCAAATCATAGCTTGTCATGCCACTCACTCATTCTATGCATCAGAGGCTACTGTATTTGTTGTGCAGTTTAATGCAGTTTCACTACTCTCTTCATGTGAGAATCCTATGCACAACACCCTCCTCATACTTGCTCACAAGTTTGCCTATTAATTGTGCCTTACTACTCAATTTCGCCTCCATTTTCGTAGAAGTTCGATCTTTGATACCTTAGCAAATGTAAATCGCAAGCAAAAAGCAATGTTTTCATAAAATTTTGCCTTCTCACAAGTACTTTAGTCGTACCACTGCTCTCTGTTCGGCTGCCTTTGTGGCCATCTCTTGAGAGTAGCCTTTCCAGGTTGTAACAATTAGTAAGACCATCAAAATACACAAATTTACAAAAATTTCTATGTTTTACGATGACGGTGACTCAAACTTTAGAGCTCAAACAGTGACACTGTGATCGCCTTATGTAGGGTCAAAGTTAAATGAACCGCCGTAGGGTGTTGTACATCCTAGGTTTTATTGTACTTTGACCTTTATCTGCCATCATTACTATTGTTGCCTTTTTACCTTCAATTTGTGTAAACAAGTAACATTTTTTGAAATAAAGGTTTCTGCGCCCTACCATCTTCCCCTAAAAAGATAGCATGTCAAGAAATTTTCGAAAAATTATAAATTTATAAAGGTTTCAATGGAACAGTTCAAATGCCTTGGGTCAACAAGCCAAATTAAGTAGTTTGGTTCAAGATGCTGACGTAGCAGATAAGAGCACGTTTAATAGATTGTAAATCCAAGACCGAATCTAGCCAAATTTACTTCCTGAGAGGTGTTTGTGTCTGGCACTATGGGGTGGAATGTTGTCGTGCTGGTTGTAGGTGGAAAGCCAACCCTATTGCATGTGGTCAACGCACACGGCACCAGTTCACACACCAATGATGAATAATGGCAGACGACAGTGGTAATGTGTGCATTAAGGGGAGGGGCGGAACAGGGTGTGATGATGAAAGAAGGCGTAAAACCAGACTCTGCGGATGTCTACTCGTATCCACGGTAGACGTCGATAAAGGTAATGAGAAGGCAAACGCGCTGTACTGCTTGAAACGACCATTAGACGTTTAGCTACTCAGCAGGATTGTGCTGATCTCCAACATTACATCACAACAATACGTAGAAGGTCGGATCAACCGATGCGCTACTTGCCAGCTGAGGAGAACGCAGACGGTGAGGAGGATGAACCCTAGTTAATTCAAATTCAGTGCAACACATCACAGTAGAGCGGTATGGAGACGTTAGTACACCCTGGATTTGAAGGCAGCCTTCCACTTTCGATGGGTACAACATGGCGTACCATTGTATGTCGGCGGTGCTAACTAATCTGACTGAACAATGGAAGCTGTGTGGAAAGGGAGGAGGAAGCTCAAAAGTCACACCTCAACTCGATTAATTATGGTCCAGTGGATCATAATTCTGTAACGCATTCCAAGAATTTCACATTTTTACATTGACAAAAGAACTAGACTGATTTGAAATGATGCATCTAATTTTTTTGCTGTTCCATTTTTGCCTTAGGTTGATACATCCATCCAGCACGATTTGTTTGTTTGAAATGACTTAAAAAATTGTCAATATTTGATCTTCACCTCACATCTCATAAATGTGACAACTCGCAGATCTTCTGAGGTGCAACAACTTGCTAGCGCTGCGACTTCTTATTAGACGGATGAGGTGGGAAGGCTTTTGCGACACTCCAATCGCCCGTCAAGGGAGATATTGGAAGGTCTCACGAAAAGATGCAATAGAAAGTCGGCTAATAAAACGATTTCAGGAAAAAAAAGTTTCAAGATTGCATTATTTGGTTGCAATATTTCACTCCCAGGCAGCAAGTTCGTGCATGCGCACCTACAAGCGCCTTACGCTTTGGGTGGGAGTGGGTAGGCAAAATTTCTGCTTCCGTAAGCACGGATAATGTTATTAAATCACCTCCCAAGACCTTTGGGTACCTAAACATGCCAAAGCACATAAAACGCGACTCATTTTGACAGTAGTTTAGAAGCAATAAAAATCCATGATTTGCGGACGATTATCAGTTAAAGCTGATGAAGGGAAAGGTGAATGAGAAGTTGTGGGGATAAAAAGTAATGTGAATGGCTAAAACGCTGAGTGGATAGATGAATGAGCGGGTAAATACAGGAAGGAAAGATGCTGTATGAATGAACGAATGCATGGTTGAGTGGATAGTTGGATAAGTAGAGGGATGGATTAGTGGGTAGGTGGGTGGATACAAGATGGATGGATACAGGACGGAGAGCCTGGGGAAGCAGGGGCATAGACAAAGGGCATAGTTATTAACTGAGTGCATTGGTCCGGGAATGAATGAATGAATAAATAAGTAGGTGAGGGCTCGAATGAAGGATGGGCGATATGAATTAATGAATCTAGGAGAGATAAACAAGAAATAAATGTAAGAACGAACTAACAATTGAACGCTGGCAGGAACGAATGAACAAATAAATGGTCTAATAAATAATATCTCTAATGCTGAGTGAACCATTTGCTTCTTTAGTTGAGTAGAAGTGATGTCTTAGTGGCATAAACTTTTCCACCTCGAAGAATATCCACCCAGCTTATGAAACAATGACAACAGGATCGCAAATGCATCAGCTGATCGGAAAATTCCGTTTCGGATCTCGCGAAGCCCTTCTCAGTGTTTACCGCATAAACACGCGATACAATGGAGTTGCACACTTTTACAATTCATTTCGGTTAACTGCTTTATCATCATTATTTTTTTCAGGAGACTTATTCGATGTAGTGATATCAACTGGCAGTGAGCGATGGTTACGGAGATCCCCGGTGAAGAACAATGGAAGGAAAGGTGGACCTAGGTTCGATAAAGTGGTGGAATGGGATCAGATAAGGGTCGCGCTAATAAATTAGGAAGTAATAATGAGAATAGATGATAAGTGAATGGTTGAGCAGACCACGGATGAGTGAATAGGCCTACTAGTCCCAAACTACCTTATTGCTAGTTGGATCAGGCGATGATAATGGATAGGTAATTAAAGGATTGATTGACCAAGTGAAGAGATTTGTCAATGCCCAGCGAAAAAAAAATATCAGCCATCAACTTAAACAAACGCGAAGTGTTAGCGTTTCTATTCTAAAAATATGATAAAACTGGCGGTGAAACAGCCAAAATAGAGTCACAAAGCCATCAAATGATTTAACTAATCCAAATCAGGTTGTGCTAACACGCATTTGATTACGGCGGTCACGACCTCTCAAATGTGTCGTCGTGTGTGGCAAGCTATGACCTTCAAGATCACATTGGCGATAAAAGGGATGGGGATGGTGGAGGGGGGGGAGGTGGGGAGGAAGGCAGGAGAAATGCAGCGCGGTGGGTGAATGTGAGGACTCGAAAGCAAAAATAAAGGCAGTACCATGTACTCAGAGCACCGCCAAGAGACACGATCGAAGGCACACGCATTAACTGCATGACTCTGCCACACCCCAGGTGTTGCTGTGTAAACCACACGCTCTGTGTGTGTGCGTACGTGGGTACTTTTGTGTGAATGCGTGGGTAATGTCGCACTACTGAATTACAAATGAGCGACGGCAGCAACAGGTACATATTATGAGGGGTTTGACAAACGTGATTTGGCTGACACACATATCAGAATAAGGGATTGAAGCAAAGATCAAAATATATTTAGAGTAATATGAGTAGTCAAAAAGACCAGTCAAAAATTGATAGGTAAATGAATATAAGCGGATAAATGGATGTGAAACAAGGGTTCAAGGACAAATATAAAGTTAGTCAAGATGAAAAAAATTCCTCGGTTGCTAGATGTAAATGTGACAAGAAATACTCAAAGATAAGTTACCGCAACGCTGCAGTTGGGCGCATAGATGGATAGAGAGTGGGTACTGGGTAGGTAATTGGAGGCATGGGTTCAGGGCAAACGAATGGACGCAAAGGCTGAACGTTGTTGAGATATATTAATGTGTGCTGATAGTGTAAATTTGACAGTTGATTTTATCTAATTAATATCTCTTGACTACTTCTTTGAAGAGTAGCACTAAGAGGTGCTTTGGAGACGCATCAGTTGAGTCGACTTGCAGCAACCTGTGCAATGGACAGAGAAATCATCCTCGAGAGTACTGCAGTGCATAGGTCGCAAAGCATGCCCTTCTGCCTCACACACTCTCTCTCCATACATTCACCACTGGCATGCGAAGTAGGCTAGTGCCTGTCCTAATGAAGCGACTGTCGGTAGCGATCCCACCGAAACACGCACATCCACCTCCGCTCTAACCTCGTCACGACACACATCATGCGAGTCTAAGACATCTTCCCGCTACTGGTAGACACCTCTCGTGCTTCCACAAAACCCTCACAGCTACCATGACAAACACTCACCAGTCATCGCCCTTCCTCACTACGTTCCGAGCGTCGGAGCAAAACTGACACCAAATCACTGTCCAAGTGGTCAGCTTGAAGCACTATTTCGTGTGCTTCATTTGCAATGCCAGCAAACAGTCTTTGTGTCTCTGTGCTGTGCTGTGCTGTGCTGTGAGCTCACACACGCAAGATCAAAGCATTCAACACTACGTGCTGAATGCCTATTCATTGCGTATGTAAACAGGACCTCCCACACAAAGACCACACTGCTCCACGTGATGCAGACAGTAGACAAGTGACTCACCAACCGCCTCTCTTGGCTCCCTGTCCTGTCGCTCACCACATTCACTGGAGCACCGACGACAGCTGATCACCTTCGCCTACAGCCGTCACGTACAGCCGTGACCAACTGTCAGGTCTGCTCCACCACTTGCCACACTTCCCCATGCCTTGCCGGAGCAGTGGGCAAGCAGTTTTGCACTCAGCGACCCTACACCTCTTCTCCATTCGCCTCACCACCAAGGGACCAGGTGAGTAGGCATTCCAACCACACCTAAGTTACTCACTCGCCTGTTTGTACTCGACTGATGCGTTGGCACGTTCTGGCTCGCACCCACACACTCATCCATCCACCTATGCAGACACACGCCCACTCTCTCACACACACATACACACACACACACACACACACACACGTACGTACGTACGTACTGACGTACTGACGTACATTCCAGCACATCTATCATCATCCTCTGCTGTCACCCTCGCCCATCGATCCAAGGCAGACGACGTGACCTACTTGACTCACAGATCTCTGTCCGGTCAACTACACTGAGAGGAGTTGTCTAGGTGGGCGACAGCCTCGCTCTATCATCGGCAATTGCACACTGCCAAATCATCGCTTGACATGCACCTAGCCAGTTGTGGAAACAAGGTGGAAACAGCACCTCTGTTTGCTTGTTCGACTGTATTTGCCCCTTATGCCGCACCCACCAATCTGTAAAGGAGGTATTCGGTGAATGGGACCTCCAAATCAACGATAGTCATGAGTAATCGAAGGAGTGAGTGAATCATACGCTGATGTGAGCAAAAATAAAGCTACGAGATGAAGACTACTCTCCCTTTTCCACCAAATCGCTGATGGAGAGCTAGCAGCTACATTAGTCTTTTTCGCCTCCTTCTTCTTCTTCTTTTTTTAGTTTTACTGTAACATCGGATCTCAGCTACAATAAGGCGAACTTGGTTTCCTCACCTTCATGTAGGCATTTGATTCAAGCGATCGTCAAAGTGCATGGATAGACTACGTAGCTGCCTACTCTTCCCATCTCGTATTCAACAAGCATCGTTGGCATTCAGTGATACCCTCAAATTGTCTTTATTTGCCTTCCTTGACATTTCAGTGGATGCAAAACATACTTTTGTGAACACAGCTAAAGCATGGGACACAGTCTGAGACGGTGTCTACATCTGGATGCGTGAATTACACCATGAAAATTACTACGGGTAATGTTTAAGTCAGTGCGAATTATTTGTCCTTTATCAACACCTATGCCATGCTGAAAAGTTGCTACAAGCAGTAGTGAGTGGAAGGTAGGTCCTACAAGTAGTAGTACCGGGTGCCAGCACGCAAATCGTGCGTAGACCAGCCCAGCCAACAAGTTGACGTTCCAGAAGCGAGGCAAAAGTGCTAGTCAGCGTTGAGTGTGTACATGCTTGCGTTACATGGAGAAACACCTTTTGAACGAGGATCTAGAACCGAAATCGGCGGACATTGACTCGTATCGACAGAAGACTTCTGTTTATCCGTTGGAGACGACTCCGGCCGTGGCGGCTTCTAGACTGCAAAAACTAATCTCATTATTAATTTGAGCTCTCAACCAAATCACAGGAAGAAGATTTGTCAGAAAACACCATCATTCACGTGCAAGATCAATTGCCAATTGGAGAAGTTAGCACATGACGGATGGCAAAGTGCTGTTGGTCATCCCCGAGGATAATTCAAGCGTACTAATAAGTTTGAAAACATTGAAGCTTTATTAGGACTAATTAAAGCCCGAGATGGGTGTGTGAATGCAATTGGGGATAATCACATGGAAATAAGTAGTGTGCACTTTGTAAGGCCGCAACACCCTTCTGGTTAAAAAAATCACAGAAATTTGTGTGTACTTTAAGCTTTCGTTGCATAATTCTCATGGCGGTGGAAAGGCGAAACTGCGTACGACAGGTAACTAGGCCGTCAATGCATTCAAACGGACTTCCATGTAAATGCCTACTGTGTAAAGCCTTTGATAATGAACTATGGGTCTCATTAGTACGTTCATGAATTAGTGGGTGGAATGGTAGATGCCGGGCAGGGAGTGACAGCCAGACAGAGAAATGAGGGTGTTGTTGCCAGCTTATGCTGATACTTGGCTACATGGATGCAGACCGATGATTTGGCAGTCTGTTCGGCGTGCAATATGCAATTGCCTACTTGGTGGGAAAGGGAGGATGGCCTTCATCTCGTAGCTTTATTTTTGCTCACATCAGCGTATGATTCACTCACTCCTTCGATTACTCATGACTATCGTTGATTTGGAGGTCCCATTCACCGAATACCTCCTTTACAGATTGGTGGGTGCGGCATAAGGGGCAAATACAGTCGAACAAGCAAACAGAGGTGCTGTTTCCACCTTGTTTCCACAACTGGCTAGGTGCATGTCAAGCGATGATTTGGCAGTGTGCAATTGCCGATGATAGAGCGAGGCTGTCGCCCACCTAGACAACTCCTCTCAGTGTAGTTGACCGGACAGAGATCTGTGAGTCAAGTAGGTCACGTCGTCTGCCTTGGATCGATGGGCGAGGGTGACAGCAGAGGATGATGATAGATGTGCTGGAATGTACGTCAGTACGTCAGTACGTACGTACGTACGTGTGTGTGTGTGTGTGTGTGTGTATGTGTGTGTGAGAGAGTGGGCGTGTGTCTGCATAGGTGGATGGATGAGTGTGTGGGTGCGAGCCAGAACGTGCCAACGCATCAGTCGAGTACAAACAGGCGAGTGAGTAACTTAGGTGTGGTTGGAATGCCTACTCACCTGGTCCCTTGGTGGTGAGGCGAATGGAGAAGAGGTGTAGGGTCGCTGAGTGCAAAACTGCTTGCCCACTGCTCCGGCAAGGCATGGGGAAGTGTGGCAAGTGGTGGAGCAGACCTGACAGTTGGTCACGGCTGTACGTGACGGCTGTAGGCGAAGGTGATCAGCTGTCGTCGGTGCTCCAGTGAATGTGGTGAGCGACAGGACAGGGAGCCAAGAGAGGCGGTTGGTGAGTCACTTGTCTACTGTCTGCATCACGTGGAGCAGTGTGGTCTTTGTGTGGGAGGTCCTGTTTACATACGCAATGAATAGGCATTCAGCACGTAGTGTTGAATGCTTTGATCTTGCGTGTGTGAGCTCACAGCACAGCACAGCACAGCACAGAGACACAAAGACTGTTTGCTGGCATTGCAAATGAAGCACACGAAATAGTGCTTCAAGCTGACCACTTGGACAGTGATTTGGTGTCAGTTTTGCTCCGACGCTCGGAACGTAGTGAGGAAGGGCGATGACTGGTGAGTGTTTGTCATGGTAGCTGTGAGGGTTTTGTGGAAGCACGAGAGGTGTCTACCAGTAGCGGGAAGATGTCTTAGACTCGCATGATGTGTGTCGTGACGAGGTTAGAGCGGAGGTGGATGTGCGTGTTTCGGTGGGATCGCTACCGACAGTCGCTTCATTAGGACAGGCACTAGCCTACTTCGCATGCCAGTGGTGAATGTATGGAGAGAGAGTGTGTGAGGCAGAAGGGCATGCTTTGCGACCTATTCACTGCAGTACTCTCGAGGATGATTTCTCTGTCCATTGCACAGGTTGCTGCAAGTCGACTCAACTGATGCGTCTCTAAAGCACCAATTCGTGTCAGTTCTATGGAGTGCTATAAAACGACTTGAGCAAATTACGCTGCTGAAGGAAAAGCCCTTTGAATGAGAGTAGCTAGTTCACCTCAATTGTGTCTATTTATTAGCTGATTCATAGTAGAGCTAAGTTCTTATTTACCCTATTTATTACATCCATTATCTTCATATTTTGTTTCCGTGGCCTCAGCCACCCCATATCCACTCTTTATCCATCCATTTGATAATCCTAATACCTATCCTCGTTGATTTTTTACAGAACCATTTTTATTTTTGAAGTAGCTTAATGGTGTATCCTATTAAATCCCACGACATTGCAGTTTTTTATTCCTTTGATTAGCTAAGTGCAGTCATTCAAGATCAAGGAATGGACAGATAACTTCCGCTTTCACCACGGAGGCTTAAGATTCCCCAACACTACTTAATGGTAGAGGTGTCTTTATCATGCAAGTCTCTGCTCCTTGATTGGCGGTATAAGTGAGATGGGTGTTGTCCACGACCTTGAGAAACGGCCTTGACACAGATTGCGGACATAATAAGTCCTTCCGCGTAGCGCAGGTTTGGAGACAAAACAAAATGCCCGCGCGCAGGGACGGCGGACAGCAATGGGGCGTGACTCACAACTTTGTGTCTGGACTCCCACTTTTTTACCCTCCTTTGCCTGCTGGTTTTGGGAAGAGAGTGACGTCAAATGGCCCTTTTTGTCGATTTGTCGGTTGGAGGGTAGTTTTTAAATTACTACATCTGTAAAATTAGCAGTGAAATTTTATGCCCTCAGGATGGAGCTCTCCCGGTTACTAGGGAATCGATTTCGTCCAATTCCTATTATGTAGTGCGATCTTGGCTACATCGGTTGATGCAAACGTCGACATCGACAGCAAAGTTCAGTAGACAAATGAGAGGTACAGAGTACCAGAATGGATGAATTGTTCCAATGTGAATAGAGAGTGGAGTTGAAGACAGATTGGTGACTAATGCAGTCCAGAAGATGGATGAATTTGTGTGATAGTGGGTAAGTGACCACCGGATGAACTGGGAATGAGTAGGTATAAAATGCATGGATTGGCAGTTTGATGGTAGACTGATAGATTAACTAAAGTATGGGTGCTGAATGGCGGGCAAGCGGGCAAGAATGAATGAAGAGGTGAATTAACGAAAGGCCGTGAGTGTATCCCGAGGATGGTTTGCGAACTAATGAGCATACAAAATGAACACTTCTGTATTGTTAATTTCTCTCCTTTCAACAGAAAACTTTGACTTGAGTCAACTGTTCTGAGGAAAACTTCAATCATGAAAAGTTCCCTACCATTGAACTTGCGCTGTATGTGCATACAACAGATGACAGGTTTTCTCACGTTGGAGAGACGCTCTCAACAAAAAAAAAACTCAATCAAAATGAGTCGAGGTGGAGTCACACTGACGACCCCTTCACCACTGTAAAGGGCCACACTCTTCTCCGTCTCCGTCTCCTTCTTCTTCACCCTTCACACTGCGCATAGAGTGGGTGCGACTGGTATGAGGCAAAAAACTACACCTCAGTGAATGATGCGATCACTCAATGCATGAGTGAGTATTTCCTTGTGCGGTCTCAACCACACTCTGCTTTGGGCTTGAAGGGCACCATTGCCAACGTGGAGGCTTTCGCACTACCCCTAAACCGTGGTCATTCTCACCCACCCACCTACCCACCCACTTACCCACAGTCGTCCAACATCATTTGATGGGGCTTTGGTGAGTCCATCCACTGACTCAGACAATGCGTCCATCCACTCGCAGACACGCATTTCATTGTGGGATGGGGGTGAGGAGGCGGAGACGGAGGTGGAGGTGGAGGTGGAGGTGGAGGTGGAGGCGGCAGGACACAGTGAGGCCTCGGAGTAACTATCACATGACCATAAGCTGACGAGGCCGATAGTTAGTTAGTTAGTTGGTCCGGTTGTGGTGATTTGTGCGTGTGTGCGGTGAAGTGAGCACCACTTGAGTGAGATGTGGGCAAGCGCTGCACAGATGTGGGTGGGTGGTTGGGTGGGAGGTGAGAGGGAGACGATCCATGCAGACCGTGTTGCCATTCAAAGGGGTCGGCAGGTTGGCGATGTGGCGGTCGGGTGAATGAATTATGCAAGTGTTGTGTAGTGAGTTGTGAATGCCACTCTAGTGGGGAGTGCGGCAGACTTCTCATGCCCTTCATTTCACTTAGCAGTCTTGCGGTTATGGACCACTTGAAGGAGGGTGTTTTGCTCTACGGGTTAGTGGGTCGGTGTTGTAGTTTTGTGAGTATACATATGGAGTGAGGCGAAGGCAAAGAGTAGAGTTGGTTACACTTTGCTTGAATATCACACGCTGGTTTTACTTCAACAGATGAGGAATTGAAAATCGACTGGGTGAGTAAAGAGGGTTGGTAGGGGTCTTGCCTAGCTATCGCTTCGATGTAGCACGTGGGAAATTGGAAGTTTTGGGCAATCATTTCGAGAGACAATGTATGCCTAAGACACTCTTCACTGAGCTTTCCCTACTGTCGCACTATCTTGAGCCCCCATAATAATACAGCAGGCAATACAAACCACTTGAAATTATTCGAGTTCGTCTTCTTCAAGACGCTTTCTCAATATATTTCTTAGTTTGCGGCAATTTTTTGTCAAATTTTGCCGCTCAAACCTTGTTCCTAGCGAGGGTGAGGTGGAAGCCAAGGCAGAAGTAGACGTGGAAGCATAAAAAGAAGCAGAATGAAAAAGAGAGCTTGCCATTCTGAAGTGGTTAAAAAAAATGTATAGTATGACTCAAATATGGCTTAGACTCTTCTTGGTCATGCGAGAGAGCCTAACTATGCTACTAGCGACCGTATTCAAGGCAGAGGAAGATGAATGGAATCAGAAAGAAGAAAATGACAGTAAGGAAGACTTGATTGGTGCTAGGCAAGTGGAGAGCACAAACATAAGGTAACAGCACTAGCAAACCTCATATGTTTTTTACTTTTTTCCCCTCTTTCTTCATGTATGTGACGAGAGGGCGTCTCTTCTTTTTCGACTATCTGGTGAGAGATTGGCTGAATTATTGACTGAGAGAGCTACTGGCAGACTGTCAAGAGGTGTAAAATTACATTTGAGGCGCGTACTGCACCATCGGGTGAATGAACACATCACCAGTTACTCCAAGAGGACTCCCTCACTCCTCATCCTACGCTCCTAAGAGCCCATTTCATCATTCACTCTGTGGGTGGGTGTTTTTGTGTAGTGAACTGATTAATACGCGAAATTGTTTTGAGCATATGCGCACCTTTTCATTAGCTGATTCACTTACTTTCCTACTCACCTACCAAACTCCTCTCCGCCCTTTTATTTACTCCCAAGCCCATCCAACCACTTGTCTTTCAATCATTTGTTCTCCCCACTCGCTCATCTCATCTACACACCATAGTAGATGGTGATCACTCTCTCCCTCTCTCTCTCTGCAAACCAGCACCTCCGTCCATTTATTCTTCTGCCCACTTGATCATACATCCACACTTTTTTTTAGATTTGCTGCACCTTTATCAAGTCGGTAACTGAGCGATCTTTGACGATCTTGAGGCAAAGTGCAGTGAATCATCCCCACGAACAGAAACGACTGCGTCCTTTCGACAATGCGATATCTTGTGTACAAATCTCAGAATAATTTTTTGTAAGGCAAAACCAATCAAAGAGGGCGTTTTTAAATGCCTGGAGCTCGCCTTTTTGCTGAGGCACTTTGTGACAGCAATCACAGTGAGTTGTGGAATCCGTCTGTAGACTGCTGCTTCGTTGGCTAATCTCTGCACAAAAATAGAAGTTAACCAGACATCGTGACACATTTATTCTTTCATTCGGTAAAACTTTTTTAAGCCTAATCAACTTGCTAAAGTTGTAGGACCTTTTTAATTCATTTAAATTCTAAAACTAATATTATTATTGTTCAGGTCAAGTCGGTACTCGCTAACTCCTTAAAAGGTAAGATGCTTTCAAGGCAGCTTAATTCCATCAATTTGTTTTTCTTTTAAGCTCTGGCTACTGAAATCCACCACAGTTTTCAGCGCTAAAAAGTCGTCTTGGTTTCAGGAGTTAAAAGCAGAAAGTTCTTTGGGATTCTGCATACGTATAGAGATGAATTATTTTGCTGTGTTGAGAAAGAATTGTCTCTGATGCATTAACCAAAACATTTAGGATTAAGTAGGTGTTCCACGCGTTTGTGGAAGGTTGGTAAACACCTAGTCACACCGAGGATGTGGTCTACGACGTGACTACGTACAAATGATTACTTCTGATGCCTTGCTTCTCACCCATTGGATCATCCATCATCAGGTTACACTTGAAGTCGCCACTAAGGCGTGAGTAAGTATCTGTTGGTTCAGGTTTTACGCCCTCGTTCACTCGGTACTTCGCTTACCATCACACGCTGATGCATCTACGTGTACACCCACGTAGACACGCATGCCAATGGCACCACCTCTGTCTATTTGCCCCAGTCATTAAGGGAGTTGGCACCAAAGTATGGATTGGTTATAGGCAGTGCTCATAGCAAGACACTTGACATCCACGTCAAATACGTGTAGCAGTACCCGCGGTGGCGTGTTGCACCACGACGCCTGTTTTGGTTTGCACACACACATTGTTTCTTAACTTGACAAAGTTATCGAAGCAAGCCTTTTCCTCTACTGCTTATGTGTTGCGAAATCTCGTTCTACCGAAATAAAGGAGTAGTTCAAAAAGTTGAAACCCTATTTCATTGTCCATTTAATGTCTGATAAAGCGATGCTGTACTGTTCGACTCTTGATTTTGGTAAGGGAGCTGCTGAGGTGCTCCGCAATTGTACCTTTACTGGCCGAGCTGGCCTTCAGGCCGAGCCAGTAGCCCTCCAGCCCTTCTATATGTCGAATATATGTATTCTGCCCCGTACTGTGCCTTCATTTAACTTTATGCAAAGGCTTTATATAGGGGAAGGTGTTCGTTCGTATTAGTAGGTTTGAGTCCACTTTCCGATTTCTGATAAACTGGAAATGGGGAATTTCTACATAAAACGTGGCTGTTTACTCATATGCAAAGAATCATTTCCGCTGTTTAATAGACATAAGGACTAGATGATTTGGCTCGCCGCGTTTTTTTCGACACACACTTGTTTATTGTGGTCAGTGATGCGCCACACCACACTGGCAGAAGGCAGTGTCCTCTTTCCAGTCTAAGGTCTTAGGATTCAATTCTAGTCCTTTTCGGTTGCCATTTGACCAACCTCCCTTCCTTTAGCCCAGGTAAGGGGATCACCTTAACTCCCTGTTTGCATCTCATCACAGATTTACATTCTGTCCCATTCAACAGGCGCGTTTTGATTTACAAAATGTCAAATGACTTGGAGCAAACTTGGGACCAACTGTGGAGAGGACCGCGGAAAATGTGGACGCCTTGGCGCTGAAGTGCAAGGAACGGTATTGGAAACTGTTCAATATGGTGGAGAGGAATGCTCTCTTCTTGTGTCACTGAATCGGTTGGGGGCCATTACAAACTTGCAAAAAGCTACGGAGTTCACAGATATAGCTGAGAGGTCATTCTGCTGAGGCACACGAATGACTTTTCTCCAGTGGAAGTTGTCCATTAGCCAGAAAATAATAGTTAAAAATGTGTATGAAGAGTTTGTGCTTGCCTTTCTTGTAAACTGAATAGAGGGGGAATTCACTAATTATTTACTTCTCACCACTAGACAAAACAATAGGGAAGCGATAGCCAATAACGGATGTTATTTTGCTATTTCTTCCGTCGTGCGCCTTCGCAATTGCAATGGCTCTCAGTGGATGCTTTCATACTGTAGGATTAGGATTTATCAATGTGAGTCTACTTATTAATGTAGCCTTCCCCAAAGTCGTAATGGGCAATTTTAGTAAGAAGGCGAGAATTTATAACAAGCATGCGGAAGAAGGGCGAGGAAAATGACACAGACGGTGACACGGGATTTTGAATGGTTCCCCATTAATCAGCCTTTGTCCAGACAAAAACAGTTGGCAAAGGCTTTAGAAGAATAAACAACCTCTGGTACCCCTCAGTTTAATTTTTTATTACATAATTTCCAATTATCCCTAGTGCCCTCTTGCTTCTTTGTGACTTCGGTGCCAGTTCTTAGGCTAAAGCATCGCATAAGTCAGAGTGCCGTAGGAATGAATACTACCGAACGGTTTGCAAATTTACGGAATGAAACGAAACGTCCAAACACTATCTGTGGCCAAGTATGTGTGTCGAATCGGCCACCGATTGTTTCTTAGTTTTATGCCTTCTCTGACATTTCCGATGAAGGCCCATGGAAATGTAACAGTGTGGCCTTATAAATACTACTGAAATAAAATAACCACGGAGGAACTTTAAGCACAGAGGGAAGTACCAAAAGTAGCATAGGTAGATGTAACTCTTTTTGAAGGGAATTTGCCAAACACATTAAAGCCCTGTCACTCCCGGTTTCAACTCAGTGGATTGAAGTGGGCCAACGTCATTTTTCTCCATGTTCTGTAAGGCACCTGATGACTTACAAGTAGTCGGCTTTCGTTTTGTCCAATTGCACGGGTAGGTTTCGGTGCCTTCCAATGTAGATTAAAAAATGAAAAATTGTCCAGATCTGCTCATTCCGATTTCTTTTTGCAGAATTCACTTTATTCCTCTTTTCATCTCCCACTTCCAACTGGAGCTTGACGTCAAGGTGTTTGACGGAATACCTTGAGTTACTGATTTCCTTGCATAAATTTCATAAGTAGAGCTTATGGGTCAACAGGATGACCTAAGTAACTTCACAAGATCTCCTAACAGCCTTTTTTGACTAGGAAAGGGAAGTTATTGAGGTGGGAAACATGATCGGTGTTAAAGTCGTTGTGTAACCCTTCGATCGACTGCCTAGCGTTGAATGCATCGTTGAGGCAGACATCAACGTTACATGGCAGAGTAAATTACTATGGACTAATTTGCCTGAATTTAAAAGCAAATGAGTCCATCGGCACTCCTTATGGTGCACTAAGAGACTCTTCCGCTACTACAAAGTTTCGCTAAAAATGAAAAGTGGAGTGAATTATCTACAATGCGCTCTTGAATCAGTTCCTGACATGTTGATGCCTCTCCTTTCAACGGAAGACGATGGAGAAGCAGGAAGAGAGCTGGATGGGTGTGTAAAAAGATGGCGTCATGGCATGACTCGGAGATTCTCCAGACCCTCTCTTTCCCTTATCATGAGGATGGACTGAACTAAGCGTTGCAATCGCTTGAAGCCAAAACAGAGGAAGGGGATAGAGGGTAGGAAGTAAAAAGGGTATTAGGGCAAGTGGGCGTCACAGGTATAAGGGAGAAGTAACAAGTCTCGTGCGTAACGAAAACGCGCCCCTCATTTTCCGACCGTTTGGTGGAAGACTGGCAGGCCGACGGAGAATGCGACATAGCGTTTGCGGTGTATTGCACCGCTGGGTAAATTAACCCATCAGTGGTTACTTCTGGACAATCTGTTCACTACTATTTCTATGCTTCTAAGATGTATAATGAGTTGCAGACGCAACTGTTAACTATTTAAGGACCGACAATTACGACTAAAACCATCCATACGATGCGAGGCGTGAAACAATTTCTTCTTGCAGAACAATTACGACCAATGCACAAGGGAGAGAAGAGACTTTTCTAATAACAAAGGCCTCACGCTTCACACTGCATATTTTACTCCTTGGAGGAATAGGAACTGGGGAAGCGAGAGAATACTTTACTATCTAATAATCATTTTTAGCCTCCGGATTTCCCTCTTAGTGATGTGTATTACCTTTCTTGGCATTGGCATCAGGCAGTCAAATAATCATCTAGGGTAGAGAGACAAAACGGGAGACCGAATAGGTTGTTGGTTCTGCGTTGGATTGTCTGTTTCCGTCACCAAAGCCTTTAACGAAAGTGGAATTAGGAGCAAGGCTTTGTACCGCCAAAAAAAAAGTGGCAAATTGTCTTGACAAACGAAAGTCTTACGATGTTTGGTATTAAATATGCTCAACTCTACCCAACATTGTTTCCTTTTAGTTATCTAAATTTTCCCTACTTTTGAAACCGTCAGCGCTTGGTAGGCCGGAGGCGAAGGGCCAAAATCAACCTGGTCGCGGACGCTCGTGGTTCCTCTCAAGAGTTTGAGGCTGCCCCGTCGCAGATGCTCAACTGTCATACTTCCCTGCCTGCTTCCCAACACCCAACCTTCTAATAGCAGAGGTGAGAGAAGAAAAGAGGAGGAAAGGGGAGATTCCTCTACACATTTCCCCATCCATGCCTCTAAAAAAATACTGTTTTCACAAGTAGGAGGTGAACACAGGGTGCTGCTGAGGTCTGACTTGGTTCCCTCAGGGCAATTTTGCTCAACCAGTCAGAGTGTGTATGAAGGTGGAGAAGAAAGAAAAACTCACCGAACCCTTTCACAATCGAAATCTATCAGAGAGTAGGAAAGTGAAAATCCGATTCATTGGTAAACAAAAAAAACATCTACTTTCTATTGAAATAGGGACTGAAAAGCAAAAGCTGTCGATCCGGTGTCTCTTCTTGCGGTAGAAAACTGATAATAACCAGATAGGCAAGTAGCTGTTAATGAAAAAGCAAACAAATTCTTGAACAAACAATCTTGTACAACATTGCTTGTCTTGCACGTCTAAAAATCTGTCTCAGAGACCAAATTTACACATTAGTTTTTAATTTAGCACACCGAAATTACCTTAATAAATCATCATTACTCGAGTCGAATATTTTCCTGCAATAAAGTGGAGTGATCACTGCAATGCTCTTGGCTCTTCGTTTTGGTAACGGGTCACTTTAAGGACCTTGCCACTGTACCTTTGCCAGACGTCCAAGCCATCAGTCCAAATTCCTTCTGTAAGTAAGCACTGCATATTTTAACCCAAGTATTATGCCTTCTTCCTTCTTTAGGAAGGTATCGAATCCTATTTTCATACCAGTGTGGCACCCCAAAAGTAGGTGGAATGCCAGTCTTAATAACTTGTCTTATCACTAATACGTTGACCAAAGCAATGAAGAACGAGGACTAACAATTGGAGTAAATACCGTTCTGCTGCTCTGCTCATCAAGCACATGTTTTGTTGATGTCTGCAAGTCCTGGTTCTGACAAATCTGTTTGTCTCAATCTCGAACAAAAATCTACGCTAAAAGGTTAGGAAGCATGCAGCGACTCCCACTGAGTGAAGCGCACACCGATCTCTCCCAACTACATAATGGTGTTGGCATCAGTGTTGACCACCTTTTTAGCACCTGGTCTAGCCTTTGAAATAACATAAAAAAACGGTGGATTTATACAAATTTAGTTGCTGCATTTCTCAAAAGGCAAATAGATCACTTTAAACAGCTCAATTTTACGTATATGCGCTAAATTAAGATGGATAAATTCACAAGAAGCATTTGATATCTCTACGCTGGTAGACAATTTAGAGAATGAAGAAAAATAAGTTTGAGGGAAGAATCACTTTTTAAGTGGTTTGCGTTCTCCAGAGCCCTCCTTATCGTCACAGCAGCATGTAAAATAGCTACAACAAGTTTTGCCACAGTTTGCCAGACATGAACAGCAGGGACAGCAGTAGCATGCGCAGCAGAAGATCGCAATCACCGCAACAGCCAGACAGATGGTTGTGATAAGTGGCCACCACCTATGAACATGAAATATCTAGATAGGCGATTTTAAATTGCTTAAGAATTTGTCACTTATCGTAGGGGAGAAAATTTAACTGCTTTTCCAATCACAGTGGTGTCGAGACACACATTCTCATGTCATGCAAAACAGGTGTCATGAGCCAAAACACCGTCTTGACGTACCTTCTGTCGTAACAGCACTTTGCGGAGGACGATCCACAGCATTCAACACTCCAGAAGAACCCACTCCTATCTTCACATTTTGTTGATCCTGGAATACAAAGGACTTTTAAATGAGACATCCTAAACAACCCATTTGGAATTGCATACAATGAACTGTATCCTCTATTTATTGTTGTTTACTACTCATTTGACTTTAAAGATGCCACCATTGTAAAAACGTATATTTACCTCACCGGTTGCATATGGAACCGCAAGTGAATAAGTCTGTGACATGTCACCTGTACGGTGGTCTGGATTACTGTGACCTTCAAAAAGGGGTTCAAAGTGCAACAGAGTTGTCAAAAATTGGTTAGGTTTGGCTTGTCTAAGCGTTTCAACAGCTTACCTATTCAAAAGTAGTGACAATAGGTATAAATGGTTGCTAGTTCACAAATACTGAGGAGCGGTGACTAGCATACATTGGTAACCAAATAAACTTTGGATTTAATGACTAAAGAGTAGCTAAATGTAAAATTTAACTTATCAGCACCTATGACGAGGTTATTAATGCACAATCTAGTCATTAAAAGTGGATTATTGTCTTGATGATTGCTGTGAACAATTTTATGAGGCCATAAAAATGAGTGATTTAAACTTTGAATTGTAAAATCTTAACCACCTTAACAGAATCTTAAAACCCAAATAACTAACTCCCATTTGGATTAGGCACAAATTATGTTTAAAAAATTACAAGTGAAAAGTGATTCACCGGAAAATCTGTTACAAAAAAGAAACAGGACTGATTTTTTAAATTACGGCGAATCGCCAAGCCATTCTCATAAGTTTAATTTTTTTTTTTGAACCTGTCAGTTTTGCAAGGAGTAGTATAAGTTGATGAGTAGAATAAAGTGTCACCGACATACCGCACTTCTTGGCCTGTGCACCAGAGAGGAGGGCAGCCAAGGTCAGGAGACATATCCACCACACTCGGCACTCCATGCCTTTTGAGAATTTTGGTAAATGTGATCTCCAGTAAACAGAGTATCATAGTCACAAGTGCTTGGATTCATATTCAACTACCTCATTGGCTTCTCTCGGAAGGCGCAACCTATCGCCTTGTGGTGCCCTCGCATCACTCCACACCTCTTTGCTGTGCGCATGAGAATGCTTGTGTGTAGGTGTGCACAGATATTGCTTCTCAGCATCAAGGCGACAAAACTTAATGCCTTGTGCTCTGCTGAGTGCTTGATAAAAGAAAAAAAAGGTGGTGAAAGTGTTTACCTCCAAATGCGATTGCTTCTTGGATGTAGTTGGGCTTTAGAGTTGGCATGCAGAGGGACAAGTGGACTTTGCTATGCCCAAGAATTTGGTTAATCAAGGTGTCGAGGGGAAGAGAGATTTAAGAAAATCATGCATAAGATATGGTGGTCCCATTTTTTCAAGCTGAAATTGTGTAAAAAATAAATAAGGATGAACTAGCTTCAGTGGCGCTGGACGCAGTAAAGGGCGCTTTCGAGCTGGAATAGTTTTCCGTCGTATCAACAAGTTGGAGAGAAAATAAAGGAAGGACAGAAAGTAGAAACAAAACCTCGTTTAATTAAAGTTGTTTCACATTTACTCATTTCCCTTTATATTTATATCACGAATCCTTAAACAGTTTCTTTCTGTTTAAGGATTTTGCGCTATCACAAAATTTGCACAGAGAAGGCAAAGTAAGTGATGAAAGTTTGGAACCGATTTTGCTGATTCCATTCTCTGTTGAATTATTTAAAATCTGGCTTGTAGCCAAAGCCACAGCCGTGGTTATCGTTGATAGAGACACAGGTATCACCAACAAGTTTACAGCATTCTCGGTGACTGGCAACGCCACAGTGGCATTGGTGAAAAGTTCTCTTCAAGACGATCTGGTGGCATGGTGATTCCACTAGTGCAGGGGTAAGGTTGTGCCAGGAGAAGTCATATTCCGGCAAGAAAAAGTTATTATTCGCAAAAAAAGGCTTCGGCAACTTGGAAGGCCTCAACCAAGATCAGAGGTATAGAAATAAAGTCGTGCGTTAGAACCAACGGCGTTGAACGTTGACTACTCATTCCATTTGCAAGGAAGCTCTACACCTGAATAAATTTAACCACATTTAAATGACTGCCTTAAGATTGACTAATCTTCCTGCTGGAGCATAGAGCAGAATTAACTTTTTGTGCATTGTTAAATTTAATGAAAAATGCAGTCTTTAGTGGCGCTTGAAAGCCTCCGACTTCATGAATTGATACGAGTTTGTGTGGGTTAAAATTTCCCTAAAAAGATCAATCCTTGTGCTTTGGCTGGAAACACTAGAGTGACACTTCACTTCCTTTTCGTAAAACAATAAAATCAAACCAACAAATTCGAGGATGCGTCTCTACCTCGTTGACGTGAACAGGTACTAACAAGAAATTTCGGTTGAATGCTACATTTCTAGGTTCGCTTCCACAACCTAGCAGGAGCATTCACAAAAAAATTGCATCATTCGCATTAATCGCAGCTATTTAAGACAAGTTATTCCCTACTTCAAGCAAATCACATTACGTTATCCTTTAAACCACTTCTTGGGAATTAATCCTTTGATGTACCTTTTCCTCTCTTTCGGTTCAGTGCCTTTAAGCCCTACACTTACCTCAGGTGGAAATTTCGCCCACCTACTCCCAATCCTTGGGCTCCGGGAATCCGACTTCTCAGTTAGTCCCACATTCCACTTTTTTTGCCTATTAAATATGGTTTCGTGATTCGATTGTAAAGCTGAGACTTCGCTATGTGGAGGAAGGCAAATCGCTGTGCAAGGGTGCGGCATCAACCCCACCAAACGGTTGCATGACCAAGTAGTGACGCTCACAAATGTACAAACCATTAAATCTGAAGGGCATATTAATCTAGATGAATTGCTTGTTTATAATTTTATGCTAATAAAACACCGCTAGATTCTTACTCCCACTACCTGCTTCTGATATGCCATTTTAATGGCATTAGTTAACAGCTTTGAATCAAATTGTCAAGTTTCCTTATCCAAAATATTTCTTCAAAAAGCGGTGCAACGATGCCTACAAAACTTTTGAAAACACATCCTGGAAAGTGTACTATAATAATTTAGCAAAATTTCATAAAAACTGCTTTCCTGGCCCTAATCCATCGGGTACTACCAATGCTTAGTAGGTGGCACCCACTCAATTTCAGAGCCTATGGGCCAAGCCATTGCGCCCTAATTTTATCCAAACTTGCCGTTATTCCCACAGATATAGCAGCTCTCCAAACAGAAAGTAGTAGAAGTTGAGGAGTGGTTAGATTCATTACATGTATACTGTGTTCATTATGCAAAGGCAACCATCGACGAACAGGGAACCAAATCCTCCAATGGCAATACAGTGTATAAAATACTCCTCAATACTCCTCGTCTTCCTCGCCTTCGCATTCCACACTGTCCTGTCCGACCTCCTCGTAGTCTTTTTCCAAAGCTGCCAAGTCTTCACGAGCTTCAGAAAACTCACCCTCCTCCATGCCTTCACCGACGTACCAGTGGACAAAGCAGCGCTTGGCATACATCAGATCAAATTTGTGATCCAAACGAGCCCAGGCCTCAGAGATCGCTGTTGTATTGGAAATCATTGCAAGGGCTCGTTGAACTTTCGCCAGATCGCCGCCTGGAACCACAGTAGGTGGTTGGTAGTTGATGCCAACCTTAAAACCAGTTGGACACCAGTCAACAAACTGGATGGTCCTCTTAGTCTTGATGGATGCAATCGATGCATTGACTTCCTTCGGGCCAACATCTCCACGGAAGAGAAGGCAGCAGGACATGTACTTTCCATGACGCGGATCACACTTCACCATCTGGTTGGCAGGTTCAAAGCAAGCGTTAGTGATTTCAGCAACGGTAAGCTGTTCATGGTAGGCCTTTTCAGCTGATATTGTGGGTGCATACGTGACCAGAGGGAAGTGAATTCTCGGATAGGGCACTAGATTTGTCTGAAATTCAGCCAAATCAACGTTGAGTGCTCCATCAAATCGTAGGGACGCTGTCATTGAGCTCACGATCTGACCCACAAGTCTGTTCAAATTGGTATAGGTCGGACGTTCAATGTCTAGATTGCGTCTAAAATAAAAAAATTGCAATAAGTTGGTAACTGACTACTCATCAAAGGTGAAATTGTTGAGAATGTAAGATGTCTTACCGACAGACATCATATATGGCTTCGTTGTCAAACATTGCCGCGCAATCGGAGTGCTCGATCGTGGTATGAGTGCAGAGAATCGCATTGTATGGTTCAACTACGGTTGAAGAAACTTGTGGAGCTGGGTAAATGGCGAATTCAAGCTTCGATTTCTTGCCGTAGTCAACACTAAGACGTTCCATTAAGAGCGACGTGAATCCCGATCCAGTTCCACCACCGAATGAATGAAAGACAAAAAAGCCCTGAAGACCAGTGCATTGATCAGCCAATTTTCGAGTTCGATCCAGTACCAAATCGACAATCTCCTTGCCAATGGTATAGTGACCACGTGCATAGTTATTGGCAGCATCTTCCTTGCCAGTAATGAGTTCGTCGGGATGGAAGAGTTGACGGTACGTTCCTGTACGAATTTCATCCACAACAGTGGGTTCCAGGTCGACAAATATGGCCCTAGGCACATGTTTTCCTGCTCCAGTCTCGCTAAAGAATGTTTCATATGAATCATCACCACCTCCTATGGTCTTGTCACATGGCATCTGACCATCGGGTTGGATACCGTGCTCAAGACAGTAGAGCTCCCAACAGGCGTTTCCAATCTGACAACCGCCTTGACCAATATGTACACTGATACATTCACGCATTATGTTGAGATGTTTGTGAAAATCGGCGTCCCAAACGCTGACGGAGCAGGAATGCCAAGAGGTATGAAGGAGAACCTCTCGAGGGTTGACCTTTTATACCCTATCGGTGACCTTGAAGTCATCCCTTTTAGGCCAACCGGAAGATGCAGGTTGTTATGGTGAATCGGTGGGCTTCCTTAGCTCCAACCAATCCCCTTTGAAGACTTATCGATTGGTTTGTGAATCCCAGCCGTCTAAAGGGGAAAACGCGGAAATCACGTGATTGGTCACTTGAGATAGTAAAACTCCTCAAAACCCCAAAGCCCATAAAGAATTTATTGACTGCAAATCTAGTAAAAAAGATGGTTTTTTATGTGCAGACGATTCCAATAATGCTAGAGCAAGGTCTATACCAATGATGTTGCATCAAGAACAACATTCCGATGGTATTTAATACGTGGAAATCCGTTAAAGTAGGGGCATTTAGGAGTTCAAAGATATCAACCTTTTATCGCAAACCGAAGTGACGGGAAGGAGCTCATTTTAAGTGTTAGAGGATTTATTAAACCATAAGTAAGTAGAAAGATGGATCCTATAATGTAAAATTGGCAAAACAATTTCATACTTCATGGATCGGCAGAAGAAACGAGCTCTTAAGGTAGATAGTAGTTAAAAATGAATCTAAAAAAGGACAAAACAAAGCTCTCTTTCACAATAACTCTGAAAAATAGCCTTGATTACATTTGAAAAAGCTATTTCCATTTCATAATCACTAATTTCATTTGTGAAGCGTCTTATTTTCGGCTGCCTAGCCTTCTATGAGCCATAAACACAGTTTGCTTTAGAAAGAGTAGATGGGAGGTGCAATGGCAATTTCCCAGTCCTTTCTAAGGATTTTTTTCCTTAATAGACTTGTATTGCACAAATGATGGATGGGCTGCCGGAGTCTATGTCACATGCTCCTTGCCTTCTATCACATTGATTTGGCTCGGTGTCACGCCACAGTCTTGACGATCACGTGTTGATAGTGTTCATGAGTCTCACCTTTCTAAAGAGTCTGAAACACCCCAATGGACAACAGGTGCTAACTGCAGCAGTGTTATTTCTTTCTTAGGTTTTTGTTACTCCAATGGGTTTGTTACCATGGTGCGTATATGACTTGAGTCGGTGTTCTTTGTCAAGAGGGGTTATTCAGTTAACGGAGTCTTTGAGGCGTCTTCGTATACAAAACCACTGGCCCGTGATTTACTTCTACACTTATCTGTTCACTTTCCGTATCAGCTATGCGTTATGATTGTGAAGGATTGTTTTATAGTCCTTTCACAGTCCTGCTCTTTTTCCCTCTAGTCTCGTATCTTTGAATTAAGGTTATTGGTTTGAAGGTGCAGGGTGCAGGGTTTTTGAAGTAACCCAAGACTCATAGGAGGAATTAAAGTATACCCACTCCTTGGGAGTCAGTGATGTCTTCCTAGTCACGATATTGGTCCAATCAACCCGTTTACCACCTAAAAAAGTGGTCTCAAACGAATAAATACTGCAGTATTAGACAAGTCCATTATCTTTGCCTTCCTGAGCCTCGACACCCTTTGAACAAACAAATGAATTAGTCGGAGTTAGTGATAATCAGTACAAATTTAGGGCAGTCTGGATAATGAACTCTTCTTTGCCTCGGGAAATTCTGACGACTCCATTGGTCCGCTTCTCGCTTCAGGAACCATGACAATGATGTGAAATGTTTCAAGCGCCTCCAAAATCACTCGAAATGGTGGAGGGAATAAGTAACAAATCAAGAATGCTTTAATAACTCCATTTGCTTCATTATACATTGGCTGTTTGTTGAGTTCGCGGTTTGGGCAAGGGAGCCACTCGAGTGCCCCATGATTGCGCTTCCATGCCAGTAGCCCAGCGACCTACTGTATTTCAAATATGCATGCTCGGCTCGAGGAGCATTTCTTCCTTCACCCTCGGGAAAGCCTTAGCGTATCACAACTTGCCTATGAAAATTAATATTTTAGTAAAATAATACCATTTAGTAAATTCTTGAATGAATATGGAGTGCGTAGAATAATGGACCTTGGCGCATTATGGGAACACTTGACATGAAGACCTCCAAGCCAATGACTTTTGATATCTCATATGACTTGGATACTTTTTTAGCCATAAATTTGGTTACACGGGCACTTAAGTTTTTGTAGATTCGCCTTTCACTCGGCGGCATGGTCTTCAGATCATGTCAGCAGCCTTCCAGCACTTCTAAATGGTGGTAATACATTTTCTACCATACTGTCGTGACTTTCTGTAGTTTCAGGGAAGGCTAGGAGCACTGCATACTTTGGCGACAAGATCATTCATGCGTGTCAGAGAATGATGGAATTGCAAAGCACGTATAGCAGTATCGTGAGATCTAAAACATTAAAACGTGAAATTTTGCAATCAGTTTACTTCAGGAAGGGCCATTGGCAAATGATTTACAATACTTCAGGAACTCCACTGAAACTCGAAAAACCATTACATTGCTAGCTTTTGCAGTAATGTGGGCTATTTCTATGGCTTGTACCTTTTTGTCTGAAGGACTACAGCCTCCAAGCCCGATTCACAAAGCATCAGTAACACTTTATTTGTTCGGACTGCCGGTTTCGGTCACTTGGGTGGCCACATTGCCCTAGCCGGGCAAGTCTGGCCTCCGGACCATGCCAACAGCCCTCAATCCCTCTGTTTGCTAAATATCTGTATTCTGCCATTTGAGGAGGCCTCGGGAGGCCAAATTGGTGTCAGTGGAAAGCAAACCCGACTAAAATGGCTTTTTAGTCCCGATCCATACCGCCTGTGGCAAGCTTTAGCGGTATGAAAGAAGTGCATGTGCTACGGGTGGGAGAATCGCTGACATTCCATGACAGAAGGGCTCAGAACGACGTCTACCCTCGGCTCTCGTCCATCTCCGTGTTCTGCAAGAAAGGTGTTAACAACTGAAGCGACACTAGCCGTGAAACACCTGGAAACGTTTCGTTGCGCAGATTTGCCTAACATCCAGTGCTCTAACGCCTCCCTATGGACAAGCTGATGCTCGACAGAACCTCTTGCTCTGAACTTAGTTTCCAAACCGAACGAAACTTCAAGTACAGTTGAACTGCCAGGAGGGATCAGTGACGTGGTGATCAAGCGTGTCTTCAGTTGGGCTGGAATTTCGATGACTGGCATGGTTGGCTCGTGGATGTCTCTCCAGCACCGATTACGTTGTGATGGCTGACGCGAGGGGTTGATCAAGGGTATCTTCGGGAATGACGCTCAGAAGAGGAAAAGGACTGTGTAATGCTTTGTTTGTTCGGATTGCCGGTTGTGATGATTTTTCTGGCCATATTGTGCGAGTCGGACCGGCTAGCCTCCGGGCCGTGCCAGCAAATCCAACCCCTTTGTTTACAGAATGTATGCATTTCGCGTCAGTTTTATGCCTTCTTTTGCACCCAAGGAAGTTTCGGGACGCTACAGCATCAGCTACCTTAATTATTTTACCTAATTGCCAAACCTTATCATCAGAGAGTGAAGGAAATCTACTGCAGACGGATGAAATCCGCAGAGTCTCACTTTAGCAATCGTCCCAATTTTTGTGATTGCGGTGAACAGTTAAAGCAACAATTAAATGTTCAATAATGGACGTATTTTAGGGGTTAAAATTTGAAGTACTTTAATAAGGACGTAAGAGCCCCATAAGCGAGTGGTAAGATATTAATGCTCCTAGTAGACGAACAGGATTAAAAGACGAATAAAGTGGAACGAAAGCATGATTCCGGACCATAAGTTTTGGGAGCTACCCAGAAAAAATTCGCTACCGAATAGCCATGCTTTTATATTAATGCTCCTTAGAGGCATTAAGTAACATGCACACTGACTCATTGAGAAACAAAGTTTAGCTTTGATTTGTGCAAAAATAGTGAACCTTTGCGATGCAGGAAAAGAGAATAGTGAGGTTGTAGATTCATCTAATCTGTAGCGTCCCGAGGCTCCCTTTACGATAAAAGAAGGCGCAGTACTAGGGCAGAATACACATATTTTGGGAACAGAGGGCTTGGGGGTTGTTGGCACGGCCCTGAGACCGACCAACCGGCTAGAACAAGATGGCCACCCAAGTGACCGAAATCGCAGTTCGAACAAACAAGGTATTACATAATCTGACAGTTTACGCGGGTTCAAATGTCCCTTTTCTCATGAGTATTTTCGGACACCCTCTCAGGAATGCGGATGCTTTCAATGCATCAATGTCTTTGCAATGGCTAAAACAGAAGAATGACTAAGGATGGCGTGTGGAACGATACACAAATAAAAAAAGAGTAATGTGTTTTGAATTTTGTTTGGCCGTTTAACCAGCGACGTAAAAATCAGTCTTCCTTTTTAGCAGCATGATCTTGAAACCATTCTAATAATTTTGCAATTTTAGTTTGAACTAGTTTAACTAGTTATAGCTTCAGAGAACACTCGAAATGTTACGCCGTAAACGACGTCAACTAACTTCAAACGTAGGTTGAAATAATAATTGATGCAAGTTTAGGACCAACATTTTATTTTCTGGTGGCACAGTTCATGTTTAATAAATGTAAATAATTTATATAAATTAGCGCTAAAAATTTTGCTACTACTTAATAGTTGTCACCATGTCTTTGCGGGTAAAGTGATAAAACGTGGATAATAAAAGAACTTATAATAAGTATTTAATGTAATAAAGGCTAAGATTAAAATTGAATTCTGGTTAACCATGAGTTTCTGTTTAGAAGTGTCAATTTGTTTGGTTGTTCTAATTCATACCAATCAGCTGATTAGCTTATTTCGCCCAACTCGCGTTGTTTCTACTTTCCTAGGTACGGTTGGTCTCTGGAGAGACATAATAAGCATGTAAGTTAGCGATTGAATGTAAAATATCGACCAAATTATAGCACTCTTGCTTGATTCGCTCCAATAATGTCCTGTAAACATGTGGAGAATTTTCTCTCTGTACGGACGAATTTCGTTGCAGTGGACGCAGTCTTACGTTTCGTTGTGTTCCCCATATCTGAAAAGGCGATAAAATATAAAGTACGTATGCTGCGTTGCTTGTATAGCTGACCTGCTCCCTAAAACATTAGTTGGTGTAACGTGTAGGAATTGCGGTTTCTCTTCATACCTCCTTTCTTATTTATTTCTAAATCAGTGAGGGTGATTCAAGGCGACTTAGTGCATAAA
The DNA here is from genome assembly GCA_001923025.3 of Taenia multiceps. NCBI lineage: Eukaryota > Metazoa > Platyhelminthes > Cestoda > Cyclophyllidea > Taeniidae > Taenia > Taenia multiceps. The sequence goes on along the minus strand of CM010317.1, from coordinate 4,831,520 downwards.
CCTCAAAATCTTTTTTTTGTTTCTTACAGTCTTCTCTGTCATGCCACTATTGCCATGACTTTCCGGTCAATTCTCAGAGAAATAGGCCGATTTCGTTATTAGCGTGTGCTCATTGTATTCATTTTTCTTGTTTCACAAACCATCACATTGAAGACCATGTAAAATCCAATCCTGATCATAATATTTGTGAGTTTGTTTTGTGGAGTTATACTCTGTTTCTTGTTGTTGCAACTATTAACAACCATACTCTCACAAAACTTCAGCCATTTGTCTCGATCAAGGTGAGCTTTATTGCTCCATTTGCCACGATTTCGTTTACTGCGAGCGCATTGAGGCGGCTTATAGAAATGCACTGTCAATGTATACAAATAAGTTTGGTGAGTGTGTAGCTCAGCATCGCATCATCCTTTCAAAACATAGTGAAATATTTTTTGTGTGCGTTTCTACCTTTTAGGCCGATCAGAGCGTCCCTGGCGACCGTCATATAAGGAGCTGGAGTACGTTCCTTATTTAAAGTCTGTTTGCCTGCCAGTATCAGCTTCACACTCACGACGTGAGTCTTGTAGCATTTCAGTTTTCGAATCCCGTCCTTTTTTTAATCACTTTCCCCATGCGTGTCTTTTAGAAACGCGGGGTCTCGTTAATATGGGCAACACTTGTTTCCTAAACGTTGTTGTGCAAGCTCTTACGCACACTCCAGTTTTGCGTGACTTTTTGCTCTCAGACCTTCATCGATGTGATAATCCGACCCGGTCTCGTAACTGTTTAGCCTGTGAAATGATAAGAATCACCCAGGAAGTGCGTTACTTCTAGTATCCAATTCATTTCTGTCAAAAAACTCGGGACTTATGAAGTGGCCCTGCGTTTTAGATTTACCGACCCGTTCTAAGTCCCTATGTACCAAGCAATCTCCTACACTCAATCTGGTTGCATGCACGACATCTCGCAGGCTACGAACAACGCGATGCTCATGAGTTTCTCATTACCCTCCTCACCCTCATCCATTCACATTTGGTTGGTGAACAGGCACCAAGAGAGGGTTCGTTCCCCGTCTCAGCATCCCAGTGCTTTCTTTGGCTACTACGTTATATCTACTTGGTTTTTTAAGTACAGCTGTCTTTTAACAGATGATACGGATGAGACTCTGCAACATCACGATGGAAGTTCAACGACCTCTTCGACTAAACGTCGTTGGCATGACAGTGAGAAACTTCTGATGGCAGGCAACGGAGGAAGTAGGGGTGTCTCCCCCGAGTGTCTCTCCAATTCCTCTCAACACGAGAAAAAGTTCAAGTCTTCTCCGTCCTCGGTCACATCAAGCACGACAGGCGAAATGGATGAGCGAAGCGCGCCAGCTTCGCCGGTTTCATCGCTGTCGGATCGCACGGAGATTGTCACCAATGATAGCAATAATAACAATAGTCGTGGTGCCAATCATACCGCCACTGATACCAACTGTGACTGCATTGTTCATCAGGTTTTCTTTGGTGACCTTGAATCGGTCATCTCGTACCGAGGCTGTGATCATCGATCCTCCACAGTGGATCCCTTTTTGGATCTCTCCCTGGACGTCGCTCAGCGAGGCTCCACCTCCTTAGCCGCTTGTCTCTCTTCCTACTTCCGTCCAGAAGCCATAGACGGCCTTCTTTTATGTTCTCAGTGTAACATTAATCGGCCCGCTGTCAAACAGTTTTCCCTCCTTCATCTTCCCACTGTGGTTTGCTTTTATTTAAAGGTTTGCTACTGTGCCTTAAATTCGTAGCCTATATATAACCCTTTGAAACCGTCGTTTTTTTTTCTCATAGCGATGCCATCACGATACGAAAATTAACACGTCCATCAGCTTTCCTGTGGAGCTAGATCTGACACCGTTTGTGGCACAACTTGCTGATCGTAAATCCGCCTGGTATGACAGGTAAGCTGGGGAGGGAAAAGTCAATTTCGGCTGTTTTTTGTGGCCTTTCCATGACGATGATCTTGGCGTCTGCAGGTACTCCCTGTATGCAGTTCTGAATCACAGTGGACAAACAAATTCAGGTCACTATACGGCGTTCATTCGTTCGGGCCCTGGGTGCTGGTGTCTCTGTGATGATCAAAAGATTGTTCCTGTGACTCTGGAACGTGTTTTGACCACGGATGCTTACGTCCTTCTCTACCACAAAAACTTCCTCGCACCCAATTCCCCCTCGCCAACACCTTCCGCCAACAGCGCCACCGCCCCTTCTGGCTCCTGAGCTGCAGAGTAAATCATCTTCCGTCCGTGCAATACACACTATTCTCCCCTTTCCCTCTTCTTGTTCCCAATTCTGATGCGTGTACAAAGTGACAGACCTTGTGCATTTATCCTCCGTAAATGATCGATCATTACCAACTAACTACGATTGCCTGCAATTGTCGATAATTTGGTGTCTTCTCATCCTCTCCTACCCTGTATGTCTATCTCGTGTAGGTTGTTTCGTTTCCCTCGCCTCTCCACCTTGTGGCTTTGTCCGCAAATCTCATTCCCCTTTTCAACCTTCCATGTCCGGTTATACGTCTGATTTTTTGCTCTGTGTTTCTTTCCTGTCTCATTAGTGCTCAATCACGATTGCAAATGAAATGCCTTTCAGACCGAATTCCCGGGTTTTTTTTTCTACTTTGAAGACGTGGCATAGTTGAACTGATATTTTCTTGAGGTGTCTTGTGCGTGTATCCGATCAATTGGGTCATTGTTTAGCGCCTTGAATCACCCCTGAGTCTGTGAGATGGCACATCGGTGTACAGAAGAAGTGCCTGTGCAGTTAAAACACCGTACTGCCATGCCATCTTTCCCTTTCTCAGATGCCGTCCTCGATGCGTCTTGTCGGTGATTTTAACCCGTCTACGGACTGCTGACTTCTGCAAGCTCGTCTTGAGCTGGGAAGGCAATTGAGGCCAATGTCTGTGATGCATCACATCCGCTGGTCACGTCAAAGTAAAATAACTTATTCCACGGCAACGGCACTGGGCACTACCAGGAGAGCAATGTACGCAACAGTAAGTTGTCAATGTGCCCTATTACTAGTGGACGGTGGCAGGTGTACGTCGTTAATCAACACAACAGACAGGCATATCTGTGTGTCGTCGGACACCAATCACAAGCCTGCTCAAACATTCATCAGTGAGGCGTCTCATTTGAGTGGTGCCAACACCTCAGTGATGGTCCTGTCAGTAAATCAGTGGCAATCTAGACCGTAGTGCTTGCAAGTTATCCCAGTCAACAACCTCATCAGTCGTCCCCATGATCAAACGCCTGATCGTGGCTCTCTGGTCGATGTACAGCTACCTGTTGGGTGGTAAAATTGTGCAGGAGACCAATGTGTCTGCGTCAATGGCTAATGAATGCAATTGTTTTATGCAAAACTAAATTTTGAAAAGTCAACTGATGCCGGCACCAGGACAGCATTCTGCTCTTGTTCAGCACAGTAGACTCCAAACTTACACTAGCTTGAAAGAGTGGTTTGGCAAGGTATGTCAAGATCGCATTATTGCTCATGACGTAGTAAAATTCGTATGGATTCACTACCAGCATTAATGATGAAGTGGCATTGGATGTGTTTTCGAGGGAATGTCAAAATCAGCATGCAAATGATGCAGTAAGAGACAATGTGGAGGGAGTTGTAATGCTTTGCTTGTTCGGACTGCCGGTTTCGGTCACTTGGGTGGCCACATTGCCCTAGCCGGGCAAGTCTGGCCTCCGGACCATGCCAACAGCCCTCAATCCCTCTGTTTGCTAAATATCTGTATTCTGCCCTTTGAGGAGGTCTCGGGAGGCCAAATTGGTGTCAGCGGAAAGCAAACCCGACTAAAATGGCTTTTTATTCCCGATCCATACCGCCTGTGGCAAGCTTTAGCGGTGTGAAAGAAGTACATGTGCTACGGGTGGGAGAATCGCTGACATCCCATGACAGAAGGGCTCAGAACGACGTCTACCCTCGGCTCTCGTCCATCTCCGTGTTCTGCAAGAAAGGTGTTAACAACTGAAGCGACACTAGCCGTGAAACACCTGGAAACGTTTCGTTGCGCAGATTTGCCTAACATCCAGTGCTCTAACGCCTCCCTATGGACAAGCTGATGCTCGACAGAACCTCTTGCTCTGAACTTAGTTTCCAAACCGAACGAAACTCCAAGTACAGTTGAACTGCCAGGAGGGATCAGTGACGTGGTGATCAAGCGTGTCTTCAGTTGGGCTGGAATTTCGATGACTGGCATGGTTAGCTCGTGGATGTCTCTCCAGCACCGATTACGTTGTGATGGCTGACGCCAGGGGTTGATTAAGGGGAGTGTCGGGGATTGCCACTTTCGGTGACTAATGTGGCCACATTGTGCAAGCCTGTTTGGCTAGCCTTCGGGCCATACCGGCAGCCCCAATTTCTCTGTTTGCTCAGTGTATATACTCTGCCCTAGTATTATGCCTTCTTTTGCATTCAAGGAAGCCTCAGGACGCTACAAGAGTCGCAGCACTTTTTTCCTTTTTATAAGCCTCAAAGGTCCGATTTTAATACAATTATCCAAGAGTTAGTCAGAGTGGCCTCCATCTTATTGCATCCATTGATCACAGGGAGTTGATGTCCATTGTCATTGCAAAGATCTGGAAGGTCCATGGCTGTTGTTGTTGCTGCTGCTAAATTAAGAATGCTAATTGCTTTAGATTTCATAATCAAGCTACGTTGATACTCATTTGATCACCGGATTTGCTTTTTAAGTAGTATAGTACCCACAACGCGACAGTACAAACATGACTAGTGAGTTGCCCTTATTCCTGATAAGCTTGAAATACAACAAACAGAAGTCAGGGACCCTAATCATTATTGTAATTATTATTTCATTTGATTTATTTTTTTTACTAACCACTCCCCCTCCGTCTAGATTATTGATTATATCAACTGATAGCAACTGTTTGTTATTGTTTGATCGATAAGAAAAATTCAAAATACGACCTGATTTCTCTACTGATCTTAGCCCCAAGCTTTCTGCATCATGGTGAGTAATTACTGGCCACAGCACTAAATTTTGTCCCATCTAGTGGAGTTTCATCCCATTTTTTTTTTTTTACAGCGAGAAGTCATAAGTATCCATGTTGGTCAGGGCGGTGTGCAGATGGGCAATGCCTGCTGGGAGCTCTACTGCCTCGAGCACGGTATCCAACCGGACGGTCTGATGCCCACTGACAAGGCCCTAGGTCACAGCGATGACTCATTCAGTACCTTTTTCAACGAAACCGGAGCTGGAAAACACGTTCCACGTGCTGTGATGGTCGATTTGGAACCAACTGTCGTTGGTAAGTGGAAGCCTAACCATTTAAACAGGAAATGCTTCTTTTTTTAAAATAAACTGACCAATTTTAGATGAAATCCGAACTGGGACGTACCGTCAGTTATTCCATCCAAGTGAATTAGTGACCGGGAAAGAGGATGCGGCTAATAATTATGCACGAGGACACTATACAGTGGGAAAGGAAATGGTTGACCTAATATTGGACAGAATACGGAAGTTGACAGACTGTTGCAGTGGTCTGCAAGGCTTCCTGATCTTCCACTCCTTCGGTGGTGGAACGGGCTCGGGTTTTACCTCACTCCTAATGGAACGCATCAGCGTTGACTACGGAAAGAAATCTAAGCTCGAGTTTTCAATCTACCCAGCTCCCCAAGTATCAACAGCAGTTGTTGAACCCTACAACTGCATCCTCTGTACCCATGCTACGCTGGAACACTCGGACTGTGCTTTCATGGTCGACAATGAGGCGATATATGATGTGTGCAGGTAGTGTTGACGTAATCTTTGCTTTATTTATTAGAATACCCGTCTTTCACGCAATTTTTTTCCACAACAGACGAAATTTGGATATCGAACGACCCACCTATACGAATCTAAACCGATTAATAGCCCAAATGGTTAGCTCAATCACCGCGTCTTTGCGTTTCGATGGAGCACTGAATGTCGACTTAACTGAGTTTCAAACCAACCTTGTTCCCTACCCTCGTATCCACTTCCCCCTAGCTTCCTATGCTCCTACTGTGTCTGCAGAAAAAGCCTACCATGAACAGTTGACCGTGATCGAAATTACTAATGCCTGCTTTGAACCAGCCAATCAGATGGTAAAGTGCGACCCACGCCATGGAAAGTATATGGCCTGTTGCATGCTCTATCGAGGAGATGTTGTTCCCAAGGATGTAAACGCTGCAATAGCATCAATAAAATCCAAGAGAACTATCCAATTCGTTGATTGGTGCCCAACCGGCTTCAAAGTTGGTATTAATTACCAACCCCCCACAGTGGTTCCCGGTGGTGACCTGGCAAAGGTTCAACGTGCTGTCTGCATGATGAGTAACACAACAGCGATTGCGGAACCATGGGCTCGTCTTGACCATAAATTCGACCTAATGTATGCGAAAAGAGCCTTCGTTCATTGGTATGTTGGTGAAGGTATGGAAGAGGGCGAATTTTCCGAGTCTAGGGAGGACATGGCAGCTTTGGAGAAGGACTACGAAGAGGTTGGAACTGACACCTTAGAGGCTGAGGGCGATGAAGAGGAGGAATACTAGACGGCGTTACGGTATTCTTAGCAACCTCTTTGTCCCATGGCCACTCGTTTTTCCTCCCTTTTTTACAAACGTTTTATATTCGTCTGTCACTTTAATAAACCTGTTTAATAGAACCTTTTGATCCCGGAGCATCCGGATTTGAGTTGGCAAGGGGAAGGGGGTGGGGAAAGGCATTAGCAAAGCTTTCATTTATTACCAGCATACGTTGACGGACCTGATCAAATCACTACTGCATTCTATAATGCATAGATATGAGCGTGATTTTGAAGGGGAAAATGCAACCTCGCGGTTTATAGCATATCTTTACTTGGGGGATCTTACCCATAATCGGGAGTAACGGAAAGTCCTCTAATTAGCCACACATAATTGAATTCTTCATTTGTTCTAACTTAGCCTTATGAACATTACTCCATTCTATTTTAAATTCACGGACAATTTGTATCTCTTTTGATTAAGGGAAACGAAACAGGTTTTACTCATCATTATTGGGCTAATTTCTCAAACAATAATCCTGTTTTTTAATATGACTTTGCAATTCACCAAATTTTCGACTAATTTTCCCACCATTTGAGACCACGAGTTAATTAATAAAAAATCGATGACCTATTGTTTACAAATGCATTTTAAAGTAAAAATCGATGGCCACCAAATTCAGGATAATCGATTTTTCCCAATTGCCTTTAAAAGCATCTGAATTGTGTCAATCAATACAGTTATACATCGAGCATTTTGTTTATCGGATGGTAAGCATGCATTTGGTTGGGTTTTTTTTTACTAAAATTGTTGGTTAATTGTTCCTTTTTTGTCTATCCTTCATTTCTCTCTCTCTAGCGTGAGATAATCAGCATTCACATCGGTCAAGGTGGCGTACAAATGGGCAATGCCTGCTGGGAGCTCTATTGTCTAGAGCACGGTATTCAGCCAGATGGTCAGATGCCATGCGAAAAGACCATCGGTGGAGGGGATGACTCATTCCAGACTTTCTTTTGCGAAACTGGAGCTGGAAAACACGTACCACGAGCAGTTATGGTTGATCTTGAACCTACAGTAGTTGGTAAGTTGACATATGCGTCCATCTGTCCATAATTTCGAAAGTAAAAATGCAGTTTAACACCTTTCCATTGTTGTTTTTTTGTCTAGATGAGGTGAGGACCGGAACATATCGCCAACTTTTTCACCCAGATCAACTAGTTACTGGGAAGGAAGATGCGGCAAATAATTATGCAAGAGGTCACTATACAGTGGGAAAGGAAATGGTTGATGTCATTTTGGATCGAGTGAGGAAAATGGCCGATTGTTGTACTGGAATGCAGGGTTTCCTTGTTTTCCACTCCTTTGGTGGAGGTTCAGGATCTGGATTCACATCTCTCCTTATGGAACGACTCTCCGTTGACTACGGAAAGAAGTCCAAGCTCGAATTTGCCATCTATCCAGCGCCACAGATTGCTACAGCCGTTGTAGAGCCTTACAACGCTATTCTCTGCACACACACAACCCTTGAACATTCAGATTGTTGCTTCATGGTTGACAACGAAGCCATTTATGATATATGCAGGCAAGACCTAATACCATATCTTAATCAAATTTCTTTTTACACTAAGGCTTATTATAATTATGCTTAATTTAGACGCAATTTAGACATTGAACGACCAACATATACCAATCTGAATCGCCTCATAGCACAAATAGTCAGTTCTATAACAGCTTCTCTACGATTTGACGGAGCCTTGAATGTAGATTTGGCAGAATTCCAGACTAATCTAGTCCCCTACCCACGAATTCACTTCCCCTTGGCTACCTACGCCCCCACAGTCTCGGCTGAGAAGGCCTACCATGAACAGCTTAGCGTTCCAGAACTCACCAACGCTTGTTTCGAACCCGCAAACCAATTGGTGAAGTGTGACCCACGTCATGGCAAATATATGGCCTGTTGCATGCTTTATCGTGGAGACGTAATTCCCAAAGATGTGAACGCCTCGATAGCCTGCATTAAGACTAAAAGGACTATCCAGTTCGTCGACTGGTGCCCTACCGGTTTCAAGGTTGGTATTAATTACCAACCACCCACTGTTGTTCCAGGCGGCGATCTAGCCAAGGTTCAACGAGCACTTTGCATGATCTCCAATACAACAGCGATTGCAGAGGCCTGGGCTCGTCTAGATCACAAATTTGACCTAATGTATGCGAAGAGGGCCTTTATTCACTGGTACGTCGGTGAGGGCATGGAGGAGGGTGAATTTTGCGAGGCTAGAGAAGACACAGCCGCCCTTGAAAAGGACTACGATGAAGTGGGACAGGAAACGATGGAGGGTGAAGGTGAGGGTGAGGAGGACGAGTATTGAGATAAAGGAACAAGAAAAGGAGGAGAATGGAACGTTGGACATGTACAAACGTCAAACCATACCGCCTCAATCCTGTAAAGATACCGTGCAATTCGCGGTCAGTCTTCGCTGAATGTGATTCCTGTGAACAAGGATAATTTGCATAGCATTTATACTCTACTACATTTTCACACTGATACAGTAATCTTAGCTAAACTTCTTACTTTTTTTTCTTTCCCCGTATTACGAATTCGCGCTGGTAACGTAATTATAGACGTAAGAGTAGCATAGTGGGGTAGTCTTTAGTACTATTATCCTATTTTCACTTATGAATGCGTAGGTTAGATGTAACTGGTGCAATTATTTATGGTAGAGCCAAAATGTGTGCTAAAGACGCCCAGGTAATTTATCAGAATACGAATTTTAAAGTACTAAATTATTCAATGGGGTTTATAATGTCAAGAGTGAGTTGATAAACCAATCATATTTAAAGGCTTTTAATTCGCTCCCAAGACTTGTGTATTCCTTGTCTTAGCATTAAGTTGATCTGTTTTAGCTTACTAAGTACTTTAATATATTATTTCCCAGTGGTTATTGTAACGTTCCAGGGCTTCCTTGAAGGTGGAAGAAGACATAGTACTAGGGCAGAATACATATATTATGGAAAAAGAGGGCTTGGGGGCTGTTGGCACGGCCCGAAGACCGACTAACCGGCTCAGTACAATATGGCCACCCAAGTCACCGAAACCGGCAGTTCGAACAAATAAAGTATTACACAACCCCTCTCTTCTTTCGAGCGTCGTCCCCGACGCTCCTTTTGGTCAGCCTCCCGTGTCAGCCATTACAACGTGATCAGCGCTGTGAGAAACACCCACGAGCTAATCGTGCCAGTCATCGAGATTCGAGCGCATGTGTTCTTGTAGTGCCATCAATTCTGCGTAGCACTCAGTGCAGCAAATGCGCATTTCTCAGTCCTCCTCTCCCACGATAATGTGCCCCAATGAAAGATGAGAGTACGAATTCAAGTTTTCGAATGGGTTGAGACATACACAACACATATTGTGATTCTAGGCTTTTTGATGCCGTGGAAGAAACGCGAGGGTATCGTAGGACTCTGTGCAAATGGAGTGTTTGGGCCTCATAAGAACGGGATGCACGCGATCCAAGTGTGCAAAGCATAAAACGATGCTATCGAATGGCGTCCTGCACATTCTACTTGGGGAATGATTGACCACAGTGTCGCTGATCCTTCTTAGCAGTTGCACTAGACTTGGAGTTCGCGGTTAGTGTCACTTCCGTTGTTAATAGCTTCCTTGCAGAACACGAGGGCGAGGGAGGTGCCGAAGATGGGCGTCGATCTCAACCCTTTTGTTATGGGATGCCAGAGGATCTCCCATCCGTAGCGCATGCACTTCTCTCACACCGCCAAAGTTTGCCAGAAGCGGTATGGAGCAGGATAGAAATTCACCAAAGTCGGGTCTGCTTTCCGCTGCCACCAATGTAGCGTCCCGAGACTCTCTGTAAGGTAAAAGAAGGCATAGTACTGGAGGTAGAATACACACATTCAGGAAGCAGAGGGCTTCGGGGCTGTTGGCACGGCCCGGAGGCCGGTCGGCCAACCTGCTAGTACAATATGGCCACCCAAGTGACCGAAACCGGCAGTTCGAACAAGCTAAGCATTGCAGTTACAATTGGTAGTGAAGAAAATTCGGAATATCTTTCAACCGAATTCATATTTCTTTTGCCATGCAGATTTATAAGTTATGAAAATAAAGTACAAATAGAGGTCATCGATTTGAGAGGGAGTACATTTCAAAGCTAAGAGCTGCTACTTAATACAATTTAAGCCTTACAAACCAGCATTTGATGCATAAGACAATGTCTTGCCTACTTCACAAGCTACACTTCTTTTTTCTAACAGTGAGAAACACCTTGAATGTGTTACACCATGACATCGTGGGGGGTCACTTCCCTTAATTTCACTCCACCTTTTACTCCACCTCTGCTTTTGTTCCATCTTAAAATGTGGACATAGAATGGAGCATGGACACATGTCGTTCTTGCAACCTGCTCAAGACAAAGGGATCCAGTTTGGCAGTTTTGAGCGTTTCCAGTAAAACTCATGGGTGTATACGCTACGTAATCACTTAATAGAAAGTACAAGGATTACTGAAATGGAGTCAGAACTTGACAACGAATCCCTACCCCGTCGATACTACTAATACGCTGTCAGGGCATTCTAGTAGTAGTGCATCACAGGTGGTCGGCGCACGTCGTAGACCTGCCTAGACACTGTCAAGCAGCACGGTAGCAGGTAGTCAGTCAGACTGACAGTGTGTCTGCATGCGTACATCCCTACATGCAGCAAATGTCAAGGACAAATTGTGCACCACATCGACAGAGTGCTCAAGCATCCAGCATTACGACCTTCCATTTGATCTCCTATTTGTACATCTTTACAATCTTGAACGTAGTGCTTGCAGGCTTTCTCAATCAGCAACCTTGTCAGCCGTCACCCACGATCAAGCACTTGATCCTGGCTGTCTGCGACAAGGGTGGACACAGCAGTAAAACCAGACCTCGCATCAAATAATTTAGTTCCAAGTGTGTTCTTTTCCAAGAAGGACTATTATTCAAGTGTAGGGGATGATGGTGTCGAATTCGTTCTTCGCTCTTGAGTACTCAAAACCCAGACTTGAAGTCTCTTCGTAATGGCCTATGGATCTGTCAAAATTGAATGGTACAAGTCGAACTTGGAGGGTTAAATAGTTGAAGTACATTGAATGAGGCTCGCAGAATCTGTATTCCAGCAGTTAAAAAGTCAGTGGAAGACCACTTTTTTTTGTGATTAAAAACCACACCCATGTGATGGAAGCATGACTTTCGCATGGTGGAAGCGCACGAAAGGATCGATAGCATCTGCCATACAAACGAGGTTCTCTAAGGTGGGTCTATCAAGAAATTGGGAACAAAATTCCACGTAGAAGTGCCACCTCAAAGCTTCCTCACGCCGTCAGTACTAAGGGGATTTCCTCCCACAGCACAAAGCAATGCGTGAATGTATTAGCATCCACATTGGTCAAGGCGGTTGCCAAATTGGAAATGCATGCTGGGAACTCTACTGTCTGGAGCATGGAATTCAACCCGATGGTCAAAAGCCTAATGACTGCACCACAGGGGACGGAGACAATTCATTTGAGACATTTTTTCTTGAAACTGGGGCAGGCAAACACGTTCCACGAGCGATTTTCATCGACCTTGAACCGACTGTGGTGGACGAAATTCGCACTGGAACGTACCGTCAACTATTCCATCCAGACACACTGATAACAGGAAAGGAGGACGCAGCTAATAACTACGCGCGTGGACACTACACAGTAGGGAAGGAGATGATTGACTTGGTGTTGGATAGATCTCGAAAATTGGCCGACCAATGTACTGGCCTACAGGGATTTTTTGTATTCCATGCCTTCGGTGGTGGTACAGGATCGGGATTCAATGCCCTCATGATGGAACGGCTAAGTGTCGATTACGGAAAGAAGACAAAAGTTGAGTTTTCCATCTTCCCTGCCCCTCAGATTTCAACCGCCGTAGTGGAACCCTATAACGCCATCCTCTGCACGCACTCAACCTTAGAGCACTCAGACTGCTCCTTCACGTACGACAATGAAGCGATTTACGATATTTGTCGGTAAGATTCGGGCTTCTCTTTTACAGCAATGTGATTTCATGTAGATGGAGAAGAAATGCTTGTGTTACCTTTCAGGCGAAACCTCGACATCGAGAGGCCGACTTACACGAACCTGAATAGACTGTTAGCTCAAGTGGTCAGTTCAATCACAGCCTCCTTGCGTTTTGATGGAGCGTTGAATGTGGACTTGACTGAATTCCAGACGAACCTGGTGCCCTATCCACGAATTCACTTTCCCTTGGTCACGTATGCACCCACGGTGTCAGCTGAAAAGGCCTACCACGAAGAACTAACTGTGATGGAAATAACCTACGCTTCTTTTGATCCAGCTAACCAGATGGTTAAATGCGATCCGCGTCATGGAAAATATATGTCCTGTTGCATGCTCTACCGAGGAGATGTAGCTCCAAAGGATGTTAATAGTTCGATTTCCTCCATAAAGAATAAGAGAACCATCCAATTCGTCGACTGGTGCCCTACCGGTTTCAAGGTTGGCATCAACTACCAACCTCCCACCGTGGTTCCAGGTGGTGACCTAGCAAAGGTTCATCGCGCCTTGTGCTCCATTTGCAACACAACGGCTATCGCTGAGGCCTGGGCTCGTCTGGACCACAAATTTGACCTGATGTACGCCAAACGCTGTTTTGTTCATTGGTTTGTTGGTGAAGGCATGGAAGAAGGCGAGTTTTCCGAGGCTCGTGAGGATCTAGCGGCACTGGAAAAGGACTACGAGGAAGTTGGAACAGACACAATTGCAGAAGGCGAAGATGAGGAGTTCTAAAGCCCAATGACCTTTTTGCATGTTCAAATATGCGAATGTTCACGGCTTTAAAAAAAAAATTCTCATCACCATTATCGCTAATTGATTTGTCGTTTGGATATATGAGTTTTGAGATTCATCTTTTTGAAGTTTATATGAGAATAAAACAGCTCCAGTAATCTAGATGATATGCCTCACTATTGCCTAAAATAGCCACGTCTGCAATAACATCCAAAACATCGATAAGAATCATGATAATAAAATTCTCATTTTTCTGCAAGGAAGTTAAATACACAAGCAATCGTTTCAAAAGTCCGTTGATACAGAACCTCGCTTACCTACGAGAACGTTCCTTTTTATGCCAAGTACCGTACTGATACGATATCCATTTGAAAAACCAACAGTAAAGTCGACGAAAACTGCAAACTTTACTCTAGATTGCATAGAAAAGGGGCACCGTATGGGGTGTGGGTGATGAAGTAGGCACTACGGCAACACGTGATTGGCTGGAGGTAGCCAATCATAAGGGCGACCGCCAGCCTCTCTTGTTAACGGCTTCTCGCCGTGTTGTTGCCCCTACCTTAGGAGGGTAATGCGTCAACTCACTAAAGAAGTGAAATTAAAGCGCTGCGGAAGCACAACATAAGCAAGATTTGGGTGGTAATTCTAAACCCCAACATTTGCCACAACTTTTGGTGACTCATCCTCAACATCCACCCTGAAACCGAAAGCAGCGAATGTGCCAGGCAATATTGTACTAAAATTGCGTCTAAATAATTGGTATTTATAGCCTTCCCCTTAAGAAAAAAAATGTTTTGTCAGACACGAAACCACGATTCTGGAAGACACGATGATGCAGATGCTCAGTCGTCGAGATTGCTTCCCCGCGTCCAATTCTTCAAATTGCAGTCGTTTGCTCATTCCCTTTTCCAAACGGACATGAAGATAACCAGCAAATTTATGGGTTCTGACTAATCAACAAAATGAACCTGTCTTAACCACTAGGCAACCGTCTTCAACCAACCACAACAAATTGACACTGAAAATGAGGCCATTTTTAACAGCTTGGCACTCGTACAGCAGATATGGCACGAATGATGAGATTCAACGCTAATGTTTTTTTTTTCTTGTGAAAAAAGAAAAAGTAGCAGCGCGATTGCAGTGGTCAGACATGAGTGAATGGATGAAAACACTGAGGAAAACAGGTGGGATTTTTAGACCCGCTTGCGATTGTACGCGCTCAACTATTCAATCTTGACGGTCGAGTAGATGGCCCGTACAAACCGATTCGCTGAGAGGTATCCGATGGCGCCTAGACGGCAAGAGAATCCAGAGATGGGTGATCAAGAAAAAGCACAGATGCTGACCCACAGTTTGGACAAGGGCGATTAAACTCACCACACATACAACCCAAGGCGAAGCAAAAGAAGGCCATGTAGCTGAAGTAAAAGGCGGTCTGAAATAGCCCAAACATTCTACAAAAAGGCAAAACAAAAAAGCCATTACGTCGATGCAGAACTTCCGTGCTTAAAATTATGCAAGATGTGTTACAACTCACTTTGTTTTGAAAAGGAAGTAGTAAATGGAATAGATATACACGTAGACAGCCGTGGAGGCGCCAGAGAAGAAACTTATCCATTGCCTGGAAGGAGAAGCGCAGAATCAGGAACGAAGTACCCCAATATCCACCAAACGAGTTTCATGGATGTGATTCAAGAGTTTCTGTCACACGAATCGAGTTGAATGCATATAGCACTTCCAGAAGGTGCGGTATGCAATGGCAGAACCAGGCAGAAACGACACTTAGAAAACGTTCCAGTGACGAAACGCTCTGGGGTAGAAGCATCACTATCACAAAGATCCTCCACCCTCAATGATGATGAAGAATTACGAGTCGCTATTGATCAAAGTCATATTTAACGTGGAAGACGATATACCTCGTTAACAGCTACATCAACTGAAGGCTGGACAAATGGACCGCGTCCACACGCTTTCCAAAAGCAAACTGCGCACTCAAGATTGACTACTGACTGACTGATATGATGGAAGGGACTTTTGCATCCCAACATTGAGCAAATGAACGTGCCAGGACGGTCAACTCGGCACCCGCCCTCAAAACAGTTCAATGTGTGAGGTGGATTGAAAACTGCATTGCTCATTTGCCAAAAGCTCAACAATTACGTTTGAGATCTATCCACTCGATAAAATACAATACAACTTGAACGTACTCAAGAAAAGCTTCCAATTCAGAAACACTTGCAGCTGGTCAATCAACCGGAGGAAAGCCCTATTTTGAAGTGCCAACGCAAGATCCTGTGCCCCATACCGCCACAAAGTTAAGTTGTGGGAAAATTTGTAGCATGGGATAGAAGGCAGACACAACTCCCTTCTTCCCTTGACGTTCGACAAGCATATGCAAAACAGACGACTGGGAAGTGAAAATTAAGATAGAAAAGGAGGTGGCTAGGGCTAGGCCGCTCACTTCTAGGCACAGAAAGTAAACTTCCTTTGATGGGAAACAATTACTCGCCGTAGCAGCGATTATTTTAGTGAATAGTCTTTGAAAAAGGTTGCTCGAGTTAGTTGCCTATCATCATAAGACCAGCACCAGCCCATTTGGCCACTACACGGTGGCAAATCTAATCAACACAGTGTGTATGGAGGAAACTTAGAACTTGCAAAAATTGCGAGCTGATCTAATAAAGTTATTCAACACAGTGCAGCGAAATCATAGCTTTATTTGTGTACCTGACGAAAAAGCCTTCCCTACCTCCCGCAATTCCGTCTTCATGGCGGTGACATAAAGCCCTTCTCGTGCCACCTACCTCCATGGCATTCCAGTCCTTCCACGAGTTCATTAATAAAGACACTCTCTAGACTCGTGCGGTTTATAGTGCCTTCATGAGTAAATCAGCTACAATGACAGTCTACAATCGAATGTACGTTAGGCTGGCTTTCGACCGGTATTGTACATTCCTTTGGAACTGGAGATCTGCTTGATCGACTGATTAGTGAGCCGATGTCTGCTACACCTGACTTAAGGAGAAGCCCACGAATAAGTGGAGATCGTCCAAAAATATACCACTCCCACAAACAGTGCTGCCGATATTACTTTTAAGAGCTGGACCCAAATTCAGCCCATTCCATTGCTCAATGCTAGTCTGGGCACAAAACAATGAGTAGTCAGGACAGCGAAAACGCATTAAAATATACGAAAAAAGGGGACAGCGACTCACCAGCGGTAGTCTTCGGCATTGAGAAGGAAGTAGGTGCAAACGATGGTGGAACAGCCCGTCACAATAATGAGGATAAATAGGACGAGGAGAGTGAAGCCGTACACGTAGTAGACCTTGTAGGCCCAGAATGAGGTGAAAATGAAGTACCTACAGCACACAATTCCACGTCATATTGAATTGGCGTGAAGGCAACAGAAATTAGGCTGAGGCACCTCATCTCCAACAACTATTCACCACAAGTGAAATCGAGAAATGGGGGGAGGTACACTAACATTAGCCTTGATAAACAAACCACCACGGGAAATTCGCATCTAGGAACTAAGTAGAAATTAGTCAATGTGAAAATCCGTATCCGTTCCATCGTTAATTTCTAGCTACACAGACAATTTCCTAAGTATTTTGTGACCCACGTACGGCACTGATAACGTGGAGTTCTGCCCATTCTATCCATCGCCTAGCTCTCCCAAAAGCTGAGGCCTTGCAATCCTTGGTGATAGTTTAAACGTTACATTGACGGTGATAGGTAAGCAGAAAGGCTGCTAAGTCGCGGGAGGAAAAAAAAACCACCTAGGTGTGCAAACGCAAAAGTTCCGAAATCCATCCCCACCTAGGGAGGATAGGGAGCACAGGGTAACCTTGGATAAGCAGATAAACGCCACATAAATGGTAGCAAAATTGAGTGAAATAATAAATGCGCAACAAAGACCAGTGAAACAATTTCATATTTTGTGCTTCAGTAACGTAGTTTCACTTCCGGATAAATTTTCCTGCAAAAAAATTGGCAAAAAAAACATACTTGCTATAAAATCGTGGCAACAATTATGGATTGCTAGACAAATGACCTCCACAATAAGATCAGCAGAGTGTGTTGCTGATGGATCAACCGAAATACACAAAATATGCCAAACACAGGGGATGGAATTGGCGGTGTCAATACACCGACTACCTTGAGATGAATAAAAGAAGAGCACAACTATCAAAAGGGGGTGCTCCTGTATTCACAATCCAACATCTTCCAACGCTGCCAGCCTTCCAACGCCTCGGCATATTGATAAACTTTCAGACTGTCTTGCCCCACAAAAAACCCTCAAGGATAAAATGCATACGGTGAGCGCCTACAGAGAATAGATTCTAGTTCAACAATAACATTTAACATCTGTTCATAAGTTAGCTCTAATGGTAAGCCTTCTCAAACAGTTTGCGACTAGAGGCAAAAACGATAATATGTGGAGTCACAGGATACGTGAGCGTCATACTACTGAAATCAAGGTGATTCAGGGGCGGGTTGGAGAGAAAATCAAAGTTATGAAAGAGACGTCCCGAGTGTGGACGATGGACATTTCGATGAGCTAGATTTGAGGGAAAGCATTCTCAAGTATTTTATAGCAGGATATATACAAAAAATAGCTGATGCGAAATACCGAGAAACATGAAATAAATCTCAACATGCACCCCTGTGGCCTAAACAATGTTTTAATGAAACTCCCTCGAACCCGAGTTGCTTCGAGAACAACGCACATTTCGATGAAGATTGAACCGAAAGGCAATACACCGCCGATGAATGAGATAGCCCAAGGTTTGGTGAACCACTTAGAAGCGGGAATAGGTCGGGGAACGGAGTTGACCCGACATGGATTGGCCATCCCACCCGCTCCTGTGCCCACCGACCTGCCGATGTTGCGCCCGAGCACGGTGCCCACAAGGTTCAGCGGCAAAATAACGAAGACGATAATGGCGAAGACGGCGAGCATGGTGAGGAAGGGAAGAACGCGGGATGTCTGGTAGAAAAGAGCTAGAGTGTTCATCCCCAAAGCGATGATGACTACCAAAGTGGGCATCAGCAGGCTGCCCAGGAAGAGCTGACGGATCCAGTTCTTACCTGTAGAAGAGGGGCAAAATTACTTGTTTCGGTGAATAAAAGAGGAATTTGAAGGAGCCAGGTAGGTAGGCTCCATATAGGAAGACAGGCTAAATGTCCCATACATTTCTTTCCTGTAGAAAGAAGAGTGATGTCACTCATGAGTAGACGTAATGGGCACCGTAATAAAGTCCGCTGAATTCTACAAATATCTTCGGAAGGGATGACAAGCGAGCGATAATACTTGTTATAATGAACGCACAAGTAAAGGGAGCTTTCTAGTTAACCCTCTGATGGCGTGATCCCCCAACTCCTTCATGTGCTTAAAATAAAGTTAAATTATGACAAGTTTGCCTGCTGACACCTTTGGCACGTACAGTAATAGAAGCATTCCTTAGACTAGTTGAAAAATACTGCAACCCTAACTTTGACAGCTGAATACTACGCCAAAGCGATAGGGAAGGAAGTGATGCGCTATGAATGCCAGAATCGACCGAAACTCTCAAAAGAGAGGTTGTTCAATCCCCAGGCTTATCCTACGCCCGATAATAGTGCAAAACCACAGTTAAATGGAGCCGAATCACCCATAAAATCTATTATGATGCAAGATGAAAGTGGTGCGGTCAGAAAAACTGGTTTATGCTAATGTCGCGCAAAGCCAAGACTGACCTAAACAACAGACCAGATGGCAATTTAGTAATGGCAAAGGTTGGTATAAAGTTTTACTGCTAACATTCCACCCTGAGATGCACACTCAACCAAATGTTTTTGCATCCGAAAAGGGCAACCATCACATGGAACTTGTACGCTACATAAAAAAGCTAGGCTTTCAGCACTACTTTCCAAACGAATCCACCTCAAATCCTGTTCACCCTACAAGAGACTGACATTTCGGGTTCATAGAATGAATTCCCACATTCCCGATACGGTGAACCCTAATTGCCTCATCCTCTTTTGCGCCCAAAAGGTAAACACAATTTCCTGTAAGAATTGCAAAGGCCAAAGCGGAAAAGTGTAATGCGATAAAATTCCATTTGTTTTAATTACAGATTTGACTACTTAAGCTCTGTTAGCAACGCCTATTCCACTAATCTCCCCACTCCCCTCTACCATCATAGTAAAGATCCTTCCGAACTCGCATACCTTATAACTTCTTCAGTGGTAATGAAGGCGCTATGGATGGATAGATTTCGCAGGAACATATCGAGACACTATTTACCGTGAAAAGTAGTTGGAGGAATATCGACTCCAACGAAATAAGGAGAACATGCGATCAGCTACAGGTAAAAATGGCCAGTGAACAGTCGTCGATTTATTATATTTAATTCCTTTAAGCGACCGCAAACGCGGATATCCACTAACCGCCCAGCTGCAAGTAGGTGCGCCCTCCAATGAACCCATTGACGGGGGAGAAGAGCGCGTAGACAAAGATGATGGTAGAAAGGACGCCGCCCCTCTCCGTGTACATTTTGCCGACGAGAGCTAGCAGAGCGACGATAAGGGAGACCACTGCGATGTGCACCCCATTACCGATGAGACCGGAGAAATAGAGAGTGCCTGTGGGACCACGAAACACGTCTCCGTGTACCTGCTTCCATCCGTACTCATCCCCCAGCTCTCGCTCCTATGAAGACGTATGCGAGAGAGGTGGGTTAGCAATTAGGTGTGTTCGAGTAGTAAAATCTTGACAATTCCAAAATATTTCTTCTCAATCACCCGTTTACTCACTACTCATAAGTAGCATCTTCATGGTTCCATTACACCTACTCGACAGCAGAAAGCAACTGAATATTGGATACTAAACCCTACTCAGTTCAGTGTCACCAGATTTGACAGTTGATATCCATTCTGATAATTCATCTCAGTTTACAGTTGCTGTTTTTCAAGTTGTCCAGCTCGTAAATGAAACTCATTTTGTCCGAGGACATCTGGTAAGCAGGAGGGTCCAAGTGCCAACTAAGCTGTTTGGTTGGCTAATAAGCGCAACCCGTTGAATAGCTTGGAAAATTTTATTTTGAGCAGTGGCTTTAGTCTGGATTTTGGGTGAGTCACGTGGAGTAGAATCGCAGCTGTAGATGATGATGAGATACCAAGGAAGCTAATGGGTCTGATCCCAACCACGCATGGATCGGCAGTGGCAGTTTTACGCGGCTACTACTCCACCAACAATCGGATGAGCTCTGTTACATGAATCAAAGAAACACCGTTGCAAGGGAAGTTAACTTGAAGCCAATGAGTTGCCATTACAATAGCATAACGAAACGTCAAAGTGTACAATATCTAACAAACTTATCAATGAAGGTAAGTTTTCCAGGCGAAGTTATCCAAAACATCATCTTCATAAGACCCAGTTAATGGATTTCAATAGGTAGATGCATAATGCAACCAATTTTTGATAAGTGGGGAGTTTCTGTCTATTGAACATCCCGAAAAACTGCTTAAAACATACACAACACGCAACTTAAAAGCACATCGGAAAGATTCCAATCAAAAGTCAGCAAGCTGAGTGGAACAGCCCTCGTCCTGCGCAACTGATTCCTACTTAAAAAGTCCGTCTGAGTCTAATTCAAATATTTCATGCCACCGAAATAAAGAACGATTTCAGGAGAACTCCGGCAACTCACCAGATCTTCAAGGGTGTCCTCACGATTGTAGCGAGCGTAGTCTTTGCGAAGCGTGCGCAGGAGGATCATGGATACTAACACGACAAGGAATATGACCATCATGAAGGAGTTGAAGATGGAAAACCAGTGGATCTGGAAGAAAAATAACGTCAGGACGTTTTAGGGAAGGGGAATTAAGAGAGGATGCGTTCTAAAGGGAGACTAACTCTGTGCTGGTAGAAGCTCGCGTCCAAGTAGTAGTCATAGCGATTTTCGAAGGGCAGCTTCGACTCGACCCAGGCGACCTAGAACATTTTACAAAAGAAGGAAAGGTATTAATCATCAGGCTATGAAGGTGTGAGACTTGACTTCCAGCATTTCAGTCCTTCTGTACCTCTACACTAAAATAATTTAAAGGCATCAGCAGCACAGAATTTATCCCCAGCTTTTTACAGAGGCATAATGTGAGCTGCTACCTTGCCAAAACATGTCCTCCATGAAAGTAAGAGATCGTGAAAGAATTAAAGAAACAGCACATGATGAGTCCTGAGACCCAGCAATTTCACACTTCACCTGCACTACGATCAGCTGTGGGATAAGGTCAAGATTGAACAATACTGCAAAAAAATTATTATTATTATTATTATTCTTTTATAGCATCCTATCGCCGTAACAGAGATCACTGGGCCGAAGGAAGGCATGTGAACAAAATGAAACCCTTCAAGTTTTGGCACTCCAATCAGTTTCGACTTGAGAAAACTCATCAAAATTCATGAAAAAGAGAATAACTTCTTTTTGAAATTTCTTCCTCGAAATGGCTTAACGGCGTCAGACTACCACCGCTTTCACCGATGAGTAGTAGAGAAGCTACACCTAAAAAGCTTAGATATGTTTCAGGCCTTTCACGGAGGGAGCAGTTGAAGCAGTTGGCCACACAAAAACCAAGTGTCTGCAGATTCCAATAGTTTTAAGCATTGGAGACCTTTTTAAATAGAAGTACAAGCGCGAGAGTCCTTTGGCATGAAGACTCTAGCACAAACGAATTCGAGTTCGACACTCGTGGATTCGTATTCGTATGCCAGTTACCTCCTTGCCCCACCAATTTACAGGGAAATAACCCTGTAAAACATTTCAGCTACTAGTACTAATGTAGTCCTTTCAGGTACCTACTGCTTCTGGCATGATCCACTTGCGATGAAGACCTTAAAAACGCACTCAAGAAGGAGTCATCCAATTCGTTCATTTATTAACCACACAAATACATCAAGATGTGAAGTCCCAAATTGTCACTTGCATTGATCAAAAGAACACAATCCGAAGCAAATTAAAAAAGCAGTCAGTGCTGAGGGTGTTAAACTTGTTAATATCAAATAGCGTTATTCATGTGGACTGATTAAACCACGTCAAGGCACAGAAGGATAGGCACTTTTGGCTCCTACACTTAACCCTGTTGGTATTTACCGGATCATCCTATTTGTCCTCCAACCCCTCTACAAGTTAACAAACCTGCTTTTGGATCCACATGACCTGCAATTCCCAGAGGAAATTTGCAACCTACATTGGTGCCAGTATTAAGTAAAAATAATTCAAAACAACAACAATCCCCACTTTTTCGGTCAGAAAAAAAACTGCGACAGATATCTGAATATACAGAAGGGTTATTAAAACTATATCAGTGATTTGCTACCACCCCAAACTCAAGTTTAGAATCATAGCCAGAACTGAAACGAGGCCTGATTCGAATGAATCAAAACCATGTTGAGGAAATGCTTGAAAAAAACTGCCAATGCTGGTGACTTAAAGATCCGGCATTCTTCTTTAATAGGAACGAAGATTAACTCGGAGAGGCGGGCAGACGGGCTTGATAACGCGAACAAAGTGGAGAAAGGATGAATCCCGACCGTAGCTTCAAGAACGTTTTAAACTGTTTCAATCCACTCTAGGCAATTTAGTAGTAATAAAGTCGATTGAAATATAAAGTGCTCTATGTGTAGAATACGACTCAGTCATAGGGGATGCAATCCATAAACCTTACTATTCTACGAAAGCATAATGATGAATTAAAAAGTTTGGCGTCCAGGACACCAAGAATCCTAAACATTTAAAAATATCCCTTGGCATACATTCTTAGGGAAAAACGGAGACGCTAGAATAAGAAATCAATTATATGCAGTAGATATGCATCCGTAAAGCTAAAAAATTCGACGAACCTCATAGGTGTAAATGATCTCAACGCCGTCAGCAACTTCAACCGGATCAGAGGTGCCCAGAGAAACACCGACGATCTGATTGTGGTTGTAGAGGATCTCGAACTTCTTGTGAGTCCACAGCATTGCCTTGCCGTCACTCATTTCGCCTACCACCCCGACTAGAGAGAGCTCGTCTAGATACATTTGGTACCAGTAGCGTTCGGCGATAGCCGAGATCAATTGGTTGGCATCGTCTTCTGTCAGGCGTTTGCGGCAAAACTCCATCTTCCTTACCGGCTCTATTTATGATCAGCAACATACAAAGTGTTGACTAAGGTGTTACAGGAGCTAACACATCGCCCCAACATGTTTGGCACATATGAGATCACAAACCACGGGCATTTCAGTGTGGGACGTTGAACCTTAGATGACCAAAGCGCTATAGTACTGCCAATAAAAGTGTTTCAACATTAGACTTTGAAGAGTTGGCAAATACAATGTAATGTGGGAGAGAGGTCAATAACAATGCCCCTCTACATTCTACTCGTAACCTCCATCAATTTCTGCAGAAAACTCAGATAATACAATATTACAAAATCCACTTAAAAATGCAAAGTTTACATGTTCAAGACGTACACGGCAACATAGAACTTACGAACAAAAGAATTTTGGCACCCAATACGGTGCCAAACCTGTGAGAATACTTCCATTCTCCAATTATTCCTAGATGTGTGCTTTACATCAGTCTGAGAATAGTTTGGATGGTACACCACTAGTAAAAAAAGCACTTCGGTACCCTAAACATGAAAGTATCGCAGGAATTTGCAGTAGACCCCATGACTGGCCCTAATTATCACCGGATGCGAGCGCCTTTAGTAGAATGGCCCAAACCCCATAATACTAATCTAGATAACTTCTCAGCGTCCGACACTATCGTAGATCAAATGCGGGCAGTTAATTAACAGAACCTACATAACTGATAGGCTCATTTCGTGACCCGACATAGCACCAAACCGGCGTGGAAAACAAAATCCAACCCCTAGCACTAGAAGAGTGAAGTTACTCTAAAGCACTTAACTTAAAGGACAACTAGAGAACTGCGTCCATACCTAAGTCACCTCAGGCTAAGTGCAAACTGCTCAAGGCATCATTCCAGAGTTAAAAACTCATTGAATCTAAGACTGTAACCATACCATTGATAAAGCCAATTTAGCAACGAATCTTCACCTTGATGCACATTCTGGCCTAAAAATAGCTTCCGAAACTTAACCCCAACTAAAGCTCTACTTCCTTGCACATTGTTGCGCAGTTGTAGAATTTACCGTACCAACGCGATATGATATTGTTGAAAGCAGGCCTATTAACGTGACTTAGGCGAGTACTTACACAACCGATGTTGGATATCGGCACACAAAACAGCAGAAATAAACGGTGAAATTCTAGACTCCATAACTGAGAATACTCCCAAAAGGTGTAAAGCCATGCCACATTTCCGTCTTCTGCAAATGGCAGCCAAATATCGTTAGGTGGACGGATTATTTTCATATCTTACAAGCTTGAACAGCATTTAAAATAGAATAACTACGTTCAGAAAGTTCTGGACTCCACCTATATGCTATAAGGGAGAATTAAATCAACTAAAGCAACATCGCACAACTATGCGTCAACACTATTCACCTTGACGTTTATTCACCTTTCATACTCAGCCGCGAAGCCTGGTAATTGAAGTAACACAGTAACAGGAATCATACTGACGAGATGCGCACCACAAAAGACTGATGAATACGTATTGACACATCACTCTGTTGTGGCGATTGATTAAAAGCACTTCTCGTCCCTTGATCGAAACGCCATTTTGGACAGATGAACCCAGTGCCCATGAAATAATGTCAATTTTTTCCGACCACACCCCAAAAACTTCCTCGCACTACCACGACTCACCAAACATTGCAATCGAACTTTGCGTAGTTTCCTAATGAACCAATAATAAGTCTTCCAGCAATTATTTTACTTACCGCATAGAATTGTGAAGGTTATAAAAGAGAAACTCACGCCTGAATCGGATGTCCAGACCACTGAAGTCGAGCTCTATTCCTTGCAACGCTTCAGCAAGTGTCTCATGATAGTGCTCCACGTTTTGAACAGGACCTTTGCAAAAGGGCAGTCTGAAGTAGGCGTAGGTTTCTTGAAGGTTATGATAAGGACCCACTGTGTTCATCCATAGCACTATCTGCTCACCTGCCTCGTACTGGAGAAATTACGGGTGGTTACGATTTAACGTATTAGAGACAGGACCTTCTACATAACCTTAACAACCTAAATAGAACTGTTTTCACCTTATACTACGTTTTAATCGACCAGAAGTAAAAACACCGAACAAAGGAAAAGAACTAATTCCAACAAGAACACGTATCTATAGACGTCGATGAGAATTACTTGTACATGTTAAACCCATTATCTTATAAAAACAACACTAAATCCTCTGTCTCTTATTAAGTCATACTAACATTAAAAATAAGTTTATAATGTCCTATCTGGTGATATTCGAAAGCAAAGCCGGAAATCTGACGTCAGGATTGGTTTTGAACTACAAATCCCAAGTCCTATAGACAAATTGCGTACCACATGTGTGTGTTCATCACCAAATACGGAACCGAGTAATGTGCTACAAACAACGATCCCCCAGAGCGCGCTGTAGCACAACATCACTCCGCACACACTAAAGGTGCAACACAGATGCTCTCCTATTTTAATTGGTTGGCTTAATTTGAATCTCAGAAGCAGGCCCAAAAAGACGTGGTACTTTTCCAATGGATTTGTGTACTAATCAACCAATACTTTATAATAGTATTTTACACTTTAAATTTGTTGTCTTTTTTGTCTTCTAAGAGAAGTGGTTATGTTATTGTAATCTATCTGCAATCTCTGTTTGGACTGTTGAGTAATCTCAAAGGAGCATTTTATGTGTCGATCTTCCCTACGGGTGCAAACTATGCGGCTAAAAGTTCTTTCTAAATTCACATGTTATCTATTTTATGGAAAACACTAAACGCCATGGGAATCTCAGCATCATCAAATGACTGAGACTCTTTTCCATACACCACAGTTTGACCACTTCATTCTTGTCAATAGACAACTTTAGCTAACTAGCGCCTTTCTTGATCTGCTGAAATGAAACTATTTCTCCTGACTTCTTATTATGGCGTGGAATCCGATATGACGTAGGAGAAGACTCCCCTGAAGACGAAAGAGGTCAGAAGACTAGAGTGAACTGAGGGCTACTGTCATGCCTTGGAGACCATGTTGCCGAGAGGCGCAACGGCCTCTCTTATAGTGCCCGCGTCATCAAAATGAAGCGTCAAGCAAACAGTCAAAAGATTCCCGCATTAATACAGCAGCAATAGTTGCCATAGTTGTTAGTCGTCTTCCATACAAATGAAGGGAAACTGGTTTTTCCATTTATTTATTGTCAATTAACAAAGATTCTAAGTGTCTCTTTGTTGCACTTTACGCTCAGCAATGTTGTTGGCTTTGCCTGAAAATCCATATTAAGTAGATATTTGGTTTTAACATAGGTTAGCAGAACCAATTGGTACAAATGTGATTTAATTTGTTTGCTACACATGTAGGAAAGTAGTACCACTTTGCAGTGGAATGCTGTGAAAAAGAAGCTATTCTTCACTTTATTCTCTTTTATTTTTTGTGACAAGTCTAATTTGGGTTGCGTTAGAGCCATGTAACTTCACTGTAAGGCATTTTTAATGCATGGTTGTGTAATAGTTTGCTGTTTGTTCGCTTCTTAGTTTTGCTAAAGGACCACCCGGAAGTCTGTGATTGTACATTTGCCGGACGAAGAGCTTACCTGGCTAGCAGGAACCAATATATTACCCGAATATTGTGGCTTCTTTCCTCTTAGGGGAAGTCTTGAGATGCCACAGTTGAGCTCATATGGCAATGCTGTATTGTTAGGAGATTGAGATTATTACAGTCGAAAACTATTCAAAGACCTCAACACCATGCGCAAATGCTTAGGATACCACACTCATCATTTAAATTTGCTCAACTTTTTATTGATGAATGGATGTGCCCTTCAGTTAGGTTGGGCAGCCTGTTGCCTTCAGCTCAAAAACGTTTTCACTGGTAGGCGCCTAACACATGGGACTTTAGACGAGTGCGTAGAGCAGTTTATTTAGCTATAGAAAAAATTTTATGCCTTCCTGCATCATGTGATGTCCAGCTTTGTGGGAATGTAAAACGCCTCAGTGTTGCAACCGAGATCAAAAACCATGATGTTGTGTTATTATGAGCCTGGCGCCTTTGTCTTATCGAGATGGAAAAACGAGTCATTTAATTGCAAGGAAAAAAAACTACTCGATTCGGGAATTAGCATTGTGATGAGTCGAGCATGTTTGCAAAAGCAGAATTTCAACATGCTAACACATTCGCTAAGGGGAGGTCTTAGATGAAAAATAACCGCTACAGTCCAGATGTTCTTTATCCCATTGTGGCACCAACTGTGGAGGGATTTTCCTTCTCCTCCTCTTCCCTCCTTCCACCCCTGCTATTAGAAGGCTGGATGTTCCTAGCCATCTCTATCATGAACACAGGAGAAATGCGCGGTAGGGGAGTGTTTACAACGGAGGTGTCTCGGACTCGGGAGAGGAACCACGTGCATCCACGGCTGCATTGAAATTGTCCTCTCTCCTCTCACCAGCAAAGCACAGTTAAAGTACATAGGTATTACACAGCCCCCTCGTCTTTTGAGCGCCGACTTCGGTGCTACTTTGTTGATTGCCTTTAATTATCCCGTCGGGCGGGTTGCTTTCTTCTACACCTTCGCTTACTTCACCCTCATAACAGACCAGCGGGGCACCTTTGTAAGGTCAAATTTTATTATGATGGACCTTTCCTGGCTGGGTACGGAGTTCTGCACTCCGAATGAGGTAGTTCGTGGAGGAGAGAACCTTCACTACACGGAAGGTGTCCCCACTCCAAGGTTGGTAAAATTTGCAGTGCTCTCCAGGTGGGAGAATCAGCCTGTATATTTAGACGTGATCGACTGCGCTTGTCGTAGCATTTCTTTTGTCTACTATAAGACGATTGTAAGTACTGCCGGGCAATATTAAACGTCTTTCTCATTCCTTCTTTTAGACGTAGCATGTACTCTGCGGCACTGCCCGTCGCCACTTCCTTGCTCGGTAGAAAGATATCGGAGGGAACTCTCATTTCACGATCTGTAGGCATTCCAAACGAGAAAACACCAGTTGATGCGTGGACTGTAGCGCGTACTAGGTTTAAACCCCAATATTCAGGCTGTGCCTCTCTGGCAAAAGCCTTCAGTGGTCCTATCAGGCTGCGATTCGGTCTTTCTACCTGTCCGTTGCCCTGCGGGTGTCCAAATGTCGTGCGCATCTTTACGATTCCGAATGTCTTGCATAGTCCGCTAAAGAGTCAGCTTTCGAAGTTAGAACCTTGATCGCCATGGACTGAATCAGGTACTCCGTGTTGACAGATCCAACGATTGAAGAAGGTTGACGCGACCATTTCAGCGTCTTGAGACTTCATAGGTTCCGCTTCGGCTACTTTTATGAAGTAGTCAGCCATAACCTGAATGTAGCGGTTTCCTCTCTTGGTAAGTGGCAGAGGGCCCATGGTGTCTATCCCTACTCTTTCGCCCGCGAACCCCATAGGCATGGGTTGCAGGAGTTTGAGTGAAACTTCTTGAAACTGCTGCAAGTGATGCATGTTGGTCAGAAGTCTAGCATGTCCGGGATAAGAGAGGGCCACCAGTGTAGAGAGATCTTCCCCTTCATTCTCCTCCCTTCTTCCAAGCCATCTTTATTATGATACGGACAGAAAGTACGACAGAGAGGAACCACGTGCGTCCACAATTAGGTTGAAATTGTCCTCCCGCCTCTCGCCTACAAAGCACATTTAAAGGACATAAGTATTACAGCCACATCTGCACACTATCGAATTGACTAAGTCGACTGGTTAGTCAGTGGACAAAGTGTATTCATCTCCTTCGGACCAAGAAAGTCCTACATTAATTTTTCACCGTTGCGATTATTCATCATAGAGTGCGAGTGAATGGCTATCACATTTTGTGACGTGAAAGAGAATGTAAGAATGTTAGACCGTCACATAAATTTGACGCTGGTAGCGACCAATCATTTTAGCCCGGTAAACAATTGGGTGTCACCTGACCTCTTATAAGAGTTAGTATCATCTTCTTCTTGGCTCACCTTACAACAGGTACAGTGATGTTTTCAATGCTCTCACATCATAACATCATTTCTAAAATGATTAGTAGAAGGCAGAATCCTATAAGCTGGTTCCACTTTCCTTCTATTCAGTTACTCAATCGAATCATCCACTTCACATCTCTGTCGGTGTCATTGAGTTTTTTCTCAATTTCGAGCAAGCTAATGATCAACATTGTTCCAGGCACCTGATTATATGAAATTGGTTAAAATAATGGCAAATTTTGGCAGCAGATCGGATTGAGTAAAAATTCTTACAGCTTGTCATGTCCTAAATGTGTGGCTCGAAACGCCTAAGATCTCTACGTTTTCGCGTTGCTTGGTTGCCACTGTGAAATCCAGACATCTAGCGTGTCTGGAATTGTCTTATTCAAAGCATAGAGTGCCCATACTTACCCACTAAGTAAGCTAATAAAAATTCAACAGAGTCAAAAATGAGTAGCTGCCAAGGGAGCCTTGAACAGTTTTATTCACCGAAACAACAACCAATGCAACCTGTCGGCATTCCTTAGTGAAACAAAAGACTTTAGCAAAGAACTTTGTCTCCGTAAGCAAGGAAACAAAGTCATTAACTTCCTTTTCTGTCCCATTTGCATTCCTCCATTGTCTCTTCCTCATGGAATTGTTGGAAAGAAGGAGGCCAAGCATTTCCCCCACCATCAAGCGCGGCATAAAATTCGCGGAACAGATAGGCCAAAACACATCCATAAGGCCTGTTTAGTCGGTATTTGCCAATATGAGATAGCAAAACGAGGAAAAATATGTTTGACAACATCAAAAGCATTATAACCACTGACTGACGCGCATCAAATCTTTGGAATGCACGCATGTAAACAATGACTTGCCTGAGAAGCATTTTTACGCCTTGAAGAAAGGGACTTCAGCAAGCTAAACCAAAAAGTGCACTATCTTTAGAGGTATCAAATAGCTTAGAAATTCTTTATTCCTTCATTTGCCCTCTAACTTCACTTAGATGCTGCTACTTGGTTCTACCAAGTAACATGGTCCCCGCATTAATGACATGGAGCTCTGTCCACTTCCTCCCTTCAAAAAGGCTACTTCCATTCCTCTATTCCTCACAAAGTCAACTGGGTTAATTCAGACACACTTTTTCGACTGTTGTTTAGCATCTTTGCTATTGGAATCTGTGTCAGAGAAAAACCCACTACCACAGCTCGGAAGTTGGCTTGTTCTGTGACATCAGTTGTCATTGGTTTGTTAGCAATTTTAACTGCAGTTCAACAAATAAAAGGAATGAAGCTGTCATCCTTGCAGCAAATCCATGATACATCGACTAGTCTAGTCGAAATTACCATTAACTGTTAAGATAAACACGTGTCACATATTTGTGACACTGGGGGTGAAATTCGAACAGTCTGCTGTTTCTCTCTTTAAGTTTTCCGTACTTGAGTCCATATTGCATTTTGTGTGCTTGTAATCCATCCATCTACCTACCATGTCTATCTCTCCGTTATCTACCCCATCATTTATTCATCTATTTATCAATTCATTTTTTCCGTACCCACATTTCATTTGCATGAAACGTGTACCTTCATAAGTTTTATTCTCTTGGGGACTGTTAGGCATCAAAGATTGCAGCTGTGGCGGCAATGATGCAGAAGTAAACTTGATCATTTCAAACCCACAAAAAGTAGTCACACTAGAAGGCTGCATGCTCGTATTCACAAATTTGTGTAGCCCTAAGGCATTGAAGCCGAAGTGTCCGTGGCAGAGGTTCAGATGAATAGCGCACACTAATACTGCAATGTCTTGAAGATGTTAAGAATCTTAGTCCACTCATTAACTGATTTCTACTTTGTTCGAAGTTTGCTCTTAAGTCGTGTAGATTTTCACCGAGTTTGAGATGACCAATCAAATGAAAGCATTCAATAAGAAAGAATTATTCTCACTTCGTCATGTTTTAGGCATAATTCTCAACAATTACCTGCTTTACTTTCTTGGATCTTGTGAAATACATCTATCATAAAGCATAGACATGCTTTAGTCTATCAGTACTGTAGGGTGCGTTAATCTGCCTTGTGCTCCCTTTATTTTCATCTCTCCTTATCACTAAAAAAGCTTTATGAATGTGATTCATGCTTCTCTAGGTCTAATTAGGTTCCAATGCTGAAGGAGCCTGCAGTCAAAAAATATATTTTATAATTTGGGAAAGGTCGGCGTGAGGTAGTAGAACGCGGTGTCCAGTGCCCCTTCACCTCGGTGGTAGGAGTGAGCCAAGCATCGCATTTGAAAATGGACAATATGAACTAATTTTAGTGGACACTGGTGAAAAGTGCCTTCGTCCATTGGGCATTTCGCTTTCCTTTCCACTTGCGCTGCTTCAAAACAAATTAGGCGAGATTTACTTCCAAGGTGAGAATTTTGCACACCACATAAAGAATGTTTGTGTTATCCACAAATGTATTTAAAGGGTTTTACTCCTCCACTTTCAATAAAAGAGGAGGATGATTCCTTTTTTTTTCAAATTGCTAACCGAATTTGGCTTTTGACTGGCAGTGACAGTTGCTAGGGTTGTTAAGCTACCTGAGTCAGAAGACTATTACTTTGGTACATGTTTTTAAGCTGTGTCGATTCCAAGATTTCTCGGGAAAAAAAAACAAAAAAAACACACAAATTTAGAAGTGGTGTCACAACTAATGCACCAAAAAGGTAGAAGACCTAATCTGAGGAGCGTCCAGATCAAACTGAGCAGAAAAGGAAAATTTGGGGAATAGGGCTTTGTGTATTTTTTTCCGTAATCCCTTTTCCAAATTAAATCTCATAAACCAGCAGTATTCAAATAGTTCTTGAACTGCTTCCACATGGAACAATGAATTTTGAAGACATTTTTTGTCAGACCTTTGCGCAATTTCGTTGCAGGTCAGATCATGATGCATCGACCAGACATCTAGGATGCGGTAGATGTTCCAAAAGCTGGATGGCTAATCTCCAAAGGGCATTATTTACAAGGCTGACGGCCGGAGACAGAATCACCAGTACGGAAAATTGCCCACTCCATTAAGTTAGTTCCTTTTTAGTGCATTATCCAAACCGTTCAAAAATCTCCCTACCACACAACATCTTATCACGGCAATGTGCCTCAGCGCTTCTGTAGGCATCCGAGAGTTGAGGTTTGTATGATTTGTTAGCAAGAGACCTCGTTCATCACCCTCAATTTTCTCATTCAACTGCTAACTTTTTGCCTTCCTGCCCATCTACCACCTGCATTTGTGGTACGTAGGGCAGCCCACAAGGTGTACGCCACTCATGGACCAAGTGCGTAGGTCAAAATTGCTGCACCTACAGCGAGACATCCGTCCCTAAACATATAAGTTCCATCTCGATTTAAATATGGTAAGCGGAATGAGCAGCTTGGGGCTAGAATAATTAGCTTCATATGAAAACATTTTGAATCTGGTGATTCAGACCATACCTACAGCCCCTTAGTCTGCCACATTACCAGTAATAAATCTTCTTCCATACTTATGTGACTTACCACGAATAAAGAAAAGACATAGAGAGGTACATTAACGCCAGGGATAAACAGATCCAGACCGGAAGGAGAATTGCCTGCTTCCGGACCTGGATCTGCAAAAGGAAGGCACCTAATAGGATAGTGAAATCTGAGATTTGCTTCATCTTCATCTTCGTTGGGATTTTCCCTCCTGCATAGGTCACTTTGCTTAGGACATGATAGTCTCAACTCTCCTCACCCAAATATGCATCATTCATATCAGTATGGCTGTTAATTACATTTTTTTGCAAGGATTTACTATGCGTGGCCTGATAGAGTGGTCACAGAAAGAGCTGGAGACGATATGTAGGAGAAAAAAGAGCCAGCGTAGTGATTTGGTAGTTACATAACCTCACGCACTCCTCACTACCGTTCTGCTGGCGTATTTGGAAGGCCATAGTTATACCCACCTATCCCTTCAGTGCTATGTCCATCTAACTTCTCATAGCTTGTTTAGCTTAACATAACTTTAAAAACGACTCGAAGGGCGTACGATGTGCTACAATGTGAGGCGACTTATTATCAACTTCCAGAAGGATTGGAGGGGCAATAAGCCTGGACTACTATTGTAAAACCTGGAGACGAAGCGTTTTAATCGGTATAGATTTAAATGCATACATTATTTTACTCCATTGTGCCATTATAGTGGCTGCATTCAGCTCATCGCGGATCGCCCATGTAGCTCTTACTGAACTCGGTGGCATTGTGGTTTGTGCTTTCATTTGTTTTAGCTAAGAAGGGTGAATATGGTAACTGTCAGCAAAAGCGCGGTGTTTTTGAAGTCGTGCCCACAACAAGGCAGAGGCAGAGCTTACATACAGGTTTGGGTGTGTCTACGTGGGGATCAGTGGTTGATTGGGATTACTCAGATCGCCACTGCTGTCTACGATTGCCGTTGGGCTCCATTGCTTTGGCCTACACGTTCTCTACCTCCAAGTCTGCGAGAGTGCGGCACAACAGTTGGCGTGGTTGTGTGATGGGTGCCCGAGGGTTGTGATGAGGTTTACACATTCAAGGTTTTTCTGTAAATACTTTTTTTGGGACAAAATCCACCACGGAAGTCTAGCACCATTGCAGCTATCTTCATTCCTCGGAATGGCATAGGAGAATTGGGACGTTCCGTGCATGTGGTGTTGTTGGCATACGTGATAGTGGTACGATGATAACATCCTCAACGCCTTTCTACTGATCCTCTTTCAAAATTGTGAACCCACTGTGAAGTATTGCCTGGCAGAAAATTTGGCACATTAAACTCATATTTTATTTTCGGTGGCAACATTTCTTTTGGAAGTGCTTACCACTCAACACCGCACCAGGAGACGAGCGTTTTGACTGGTCAAATTTATTGTTTTCGAAGGTGAATTTGCCTTAGCAGTTTGTTTACTTAAAAATTAGTGGTTAACCAAAAATTGCATTCTTTTTGTCACCCACTAAATCCACAGTGGCAAGTCAAAGATACTCCCACAATTAAATAATTTAATCGAAACATGAAAGCCTCGGCAAAGATGGGAGTAATGTCTTCCGCTATCTCAAGATAAGCACTTAAAAAGGTGGTGAATTTTCTGATCCATACCCTATTTAACGTTATGATCTGGCCCTTAAATATAACCGACGATCGAACTGGTGAGTAGTTCATTTTTCTCGCTTGTTACAAATATGTGTTGCAATGCTTTCAAATTCAGGACTTTCAAGCGAGCTTTCAAACAAGCTTTAAACTTACGACTTTTTAACGAGGTTGGGACCGAGATCAAAGTAAGCGCTAGGATATGATGTGGCAGACAAGCCAGTAACAAGGGATATTAGTGCCACTTTGTAGGCAGTATGACTGGCTTCAAGGTCTCCCCACAGCGCCAGCCCGCAGCCCTAATTACACCTACTAATCCCAGGCTTCCACTTCTTCTCTATCACCGTACCAAGGCTATCAAACACCAAGCATTCAAGTTGTGTACTGTGGTCACTCCAACACTCCAATGGACCACTACTCAACTCAATACATTCCTCCAATAATCGTCCATCGTAACTAATGCGACATGACTTCCTCCATGAACAACAAATTCTCCAGAAATAACGATTAAAAAGTCGTCTGTGTCGCCACCACCAAAGCCAAAGGTGGTCTACTTTCGCCATCTCGGTTATCAAAGCTACTGAGGGTACATTTCCAAGGCAATACAACAAAATATGTTCGCAACGTTTCCATCTATCTCGTTGCAAGGTCTTCTTATGACTTGCCCAATACTGTCAAATGCATCCCATCCTTTCCATTGCCTCATCACAAAGTTCGCATATGCGACAGTGCAACAATACGGCACTCCTTGTGCCCTCCTCCACCTTCCTCCAACCCCCATCTCCCAGATCACACAACGTCAACTTAACCAACTCCATGCCCCTGACTCCACCCTGTCCGCTTCACCGATTAGCATTCCACTCACCTCCAATGCTGCCAAAGCCTCCAACCACATTCGTCGCACAGAGACTGGACGGGGTATTGTGCGAAGTAGCACAATGTACGTCACAGACATGGTCTGAACGAATGACAGTTGGTGACAAATCACTCCCTCGTGGTAGGACCATCACGCACAGGATGACTCCTGCACTCTGTCCTCTGTCGCCATGCCTTCACTGTGTGAGGATGAGTGACAAGAACAACTTCCACACAGGCTTCCAATTACGAGTGATGAAACGACTGGTGGGCAAATGCATCAATTCGACATGCTGTGGTGATGGCTATCAAGTACCGTTCGCGATGCATTAACAAGTGACAACAAGCTTTACAAATACTTCCCCACCTATTGACTGACTGCCTTGTGACAGGAAGGAGCTTTGCGCATTTGTATTCCAGTGTCAAGTGAATGCACTTACCACCAATCATTCCTTAACACTCTACTACCACAAACACGCCACCTTCTGTGCGACAAGCTTCGCATGCATGACCAACTGTAGATGCACCTATCAACTTTCTAAAGATCAAATAATTGCAATGACCCAACCTAACTGTGTGCAGCATTCTTCTTTACAAGTACCAACCACACACTCTGAGTCGAAAGATAACTCCCTTCCTTCCAGACACAGCAGAACGCCTGAAATCTAAGATCGAAGAGAGGGAAGTTCTGCCTCATCCTCCCCACCTCCTCCCATCTCACCATGTGACACCTACTGACAATGACACCAGACAATGAGATGATCCAATGTGCAGCAGAACACAGTAGGACGGTACTAAAGACGAAATTAATGTGGAAGTAGGTTGTGTTTGATTGTTTGCCTCCACAAACAAAACGCCTCATGGAAGAACAGTTCGTGCTGCATTGTTGCTCTCTTGGGGAAGTTATTTGGTTTATGCATTCCAATGGTGATTGGTTAGCCCCATCCTAATATAGTGATGACCACAAAAATGAAGAGACCGTAAGCGAACCGAAAACAGTCAAAAAGTTCACCTGAAACCCCTAAACGTTCGTGTGGAAATAATTGCCTCAGGCGCCTCGTTCGTTGTTTACCTCCCAATCCGTTACAAAATGAACGAAAATCGCATGATTTCGCTCTGCTAGTTGGTCACGGAAAACCAACAAACTGAGATATTGGCGAAAAGAAAGGCACCCCAACCAGCCCTGAGACACCCCAACTGAGGCGAAACGTAACAACGAGGAAGTGGAGGCAGTTACATTAACGTTGATACGACCTTACCCTACTCATACCCACCCTTCACCCTCAATAACACTCCACCACAATTCAATCCCCACCATTCTACTTTGACATTGCAGCAATGTGTTTGCCATCTACACTTCTGCGCGCACCCTGCACACCTCTTCAATCCTTCATCAAGCACTTAAGACCATGAGGCACGGCACACTGACTACAAAGCTTACCTCCAAGTAAATCATCCACCCCCGTCTCTACATTGCAATCTTGTGAAACAACCACACTCAAGTCAGACATTACATTCACAGCCGCCTTCTATCAAAGTGCAAATGCTCTACCAGACTCTCACTGCTCATTCCATCACCTTCCGCCTTCAACTCCTCTCTCCCACCCACTGCACACAATCAAATAACCTCTCCTCATCAAGTCGTCGCCTTTCCACACCTCCCCTCCCCTCCCCTCCCCTACCCCCACACCACCCCACCTACCCTCCGCCTTCTCCCTTCCACCTGTGTCGCGTCTGTGCAACACCAGTACATCCCAACTACGTGTTGTGCATTTCAACCACAACTAACCCACGCTTTGCTGAACCACACTACACCACACCACACCACACCACACCACACCACACCACACCACACCACACCACACCACACCACACCACACCACACCACACCACACCACACCACACCACACCACACCACACCACACCACACCACACCACACCACACCACACCACACCACACCACACCACACCACACCACATCACACCACACACAACCCACAACTCACACACGCCCACACACACAACGTTATAAATAACTTGCGAGTAACTGCATGACACCACCCAAAGCACCGCTTCTCCAATTCCCCATTTGCATGACCCCCTCTGCACGATCTCTTCCACAACCACAATTCCAACGATTAGTGGGCACCAGACAGGAGTGTTGCAGTTGCAAGGACCGTAGTTCATTGGCCACTTGTGGGGATCAATCCTGTTGGCTGCAAATGCGCAACACTGGAGAGTGGGCGGCACAAAGGATGTTGGGATGAATATCCCCTTCGTAAATAGAGCACTTTCCTTAATTTTCATACGCATTCAACTATTAGGCTACCATTCGTAAGGGTAGAGTGTAACGATTGTGTTATCCAGTGGAATAAAACCGTAAGTATCCATTGAGCTTTATCTGCGTACACCTCATAGCATTGAGCTAAACTGAAACAAAAGTCCTCGAACTTCAAACGAGCAAAATATGGACTTTGGAAATCATTAGTGGATTTGGAGCAAAAGAGAAGTCTGAAGTGTAATTCAATTTAGGTATTTCAGACGATGATACCCATTCATCAGGTATGTGGCTCCTTTACCTTGCCTATTTAAGCTTCAAAGAGTTCAATGCTATTCAACTGGTTTCCACTTCAAACCCACATCCTAGTAATCCATGCATAATCAGCAATTTACTTACCTGTCTATAATCATGCCTTCCCGATCCTATTACTTAAACTATCAGCTTTAGTAAAACCCTCAACATATTTATGGTTCAGTTTTCTTGACTACTGCAGTTACTCCATGAAGGTAGGTGAAGATATGATCACAAGTAAAGGTGGGTAGATAATGAAAATTTGCATTTCGATTTATCTAGAAAGAAAAAAGTCAAGAGTCATTCATTTTCCAGTAGCACATCAGCCTTCCGTGTTTCGGCTACCACAAAGGGTTCTTACTACGTACGTAAAAGAAATGAAGACATGATTGATAGTAGTTTCCGCTCGGTACCATTTGTTAACGCTCTGTGTATGGTAGTCAGTGGGTTAGCTACCTCTACGACTTCCGCAATTTATGCCTTTGCCAAATACTTATCCCATCACCAACGTTGCTAGGCACTACTGTGATTTGCTCTTGACATCCTAATGTCCCACTATTTTAAGCCATAGCGGTGTGCCAGCACCTTCAAACTGTTTAATCTACCGTACAGCATACCTCCTTCCAAATTCTATGTTGAAAGTTTGTTGCTAGGCTTCTGCAGTATTGGAGGCGAGTGGAAGACGATTAGTGAAGCAGACAGCCGTGAGGTTAGGGCATGGGGTTTGTTTAGTTGATGAGACCGAAAGGAGGTGGAAGAAAGCACAATGCAGATTACCGCACCGATGCGCTAGCTCATATCAAAACTTTGCAGTGGACACAAATAAACAGTCAGCTACACTTCACAAGACCGTTGCAGCTACATGAAGTCATTCTAGTGGTTACCTGTGCACAACGGTGGATTCGTCTCGAAAACAACCCAACGTCCTCACCTATTTTTATGGGTGTAAGCAGGCAAAATTAGCTCCCGAAATAAAGTCCCCTTATGCAAACCGGAGGCATGATAATGCCAAACAGGCAACAATCTTGGCGTGGTAGACTAATAAGGTATCCATAGTTCGGACGAGGATGGCATCACAGGCCTCGTGACTGATCACGTGCAACGAAAATTTAATCTCTTGGGATTTTCCACCCTTTACTATAAATGAGTGAAAAAAAAGAGTATTTACATCACTTTGGGGATGGATGAAAAATGGTTGTACTCAGCGTTGTGTAAAATTCGTTAAACATTGATCCGTAACGTCTACGTAGTGTGTATTGCATTGTAACAAGTTGGCTGCCATTGTCCCTGGGGCAAATGGAACAATAGAGTCCAAAAAAGATGCACTCAGTTTAAAGTTAAACTACTAATTAACAAGCATAATATAACAAACTTCATTTCGACAACGTGTAAC
Source organism: Taenia multiceps (assembly GCA_001923025.3). Taxonomy (NCBI): domain Eukaryota; kingdom Metazoa; phylum Platyhelminthes; class Cestoda; order Cyclophyllidea; family Taeniidae; genus Taenia; species Taenia multiceps. Next base: position 4,792,138 of record CM010317.1, on the reverse strand, counting down.
GTCTGTTTCAGTGTTTTGAACTCAACCTCCCACCCTCATGACTGGGTGGCTTTCAAACAGTAAAATAGATGTAGAACATTCTCGATTGAAGGATAGATTCACTTGATTAGCTTTTAAAGACTACTTAAATGAGTCAAAAAAGGCTATGACGGTAGATGTCACTCCTCTCGACTGTTGCACTAGAAAGTGTGCATGACATACACGACAAAATTACCAAGCAATAAATAATAGGAGGTGAAACAAGCAAAACCGCTGGTGTGAGAGCACTCCACGTCACCCTTGTATGGCTGGAGCCGAGGTGATACCAGTGGCACTGATACATAAAAGTAGTTTCCTTGGCTTGCCGTTGTCGTTCGCTTTTGAGAGTACCTGCATTAAAATTTACATCGCTGGAGTGTTCCAACGAATAATAACTACAGCTAGGGAAATTACGACGCAATTACTGACGGGAGAAAAGGCAAGGAGGAAATCCAGTCAAAGTATAAAAGCGGTTGAAAATTGCTCTCAGATCGGCTAGCCACTGGCTAAGAGCCACTAGACATCAATCCACCGAGAGCCAATAAGAACCAGGCGTTCTGTGTAGGCACCTGTGCATGCAGCCATTCAGGGATGATCGATGGCTCGCGCCAGCCAATAGGAGCGCGGGACTATGTTGAAACACGTTGTATGTGCGTGTGGGCGTATACGTACACAAGGCGTAGAGATAACGCACGCGAGGGCGTAGAGCGTACCGGCTGTTGTTGTGGTGATCAACTAAAGAAGCAGGAGTCCTCTTCCGAGGAATTACCATCTCAGTCACTGGATCTATTTTATTTTCTGTGTCCAACTCCCCCTTTGATTCGTGGTGATCTGCTCATTCAAGTGAGTTGCATTTTTGTCTTTTTGTTTGTTTGTCCATCAACAATTACACTCCTCCGAATGGCTTGAAATACCCACAGTCCATGAACCTTTACTTAGGTAAAAATATGACGGGGATGCGATTGCCTAGCGTAGTGCTGAAGCCTTCTTAAGCTTGCGATTGTTCGACTTCACTATGGTTTCGCTCCACCTTTGACATCTGATTTCCAGTTGACATTTCAGAAAAGTACATTTCCCAGCATGGATACATCTGATTGATTAAGGCTGACCTCTTTTGTGCCGGCTTGCTCCGTTTTTCGGTTTGCAGATGCGTAGTGTATTTTGGTTTGGGTCTGTACAACCTTTGGTTAGAGGCACTCGTTCGCCTGCGTCTTCCGTAGTCTATTTTTTTGGCGATGGGCACTAGAAGCCGTATCATGCTATTGACAAAGCCGGCGAATGGCATTCGAAGAATGCACTTCCCTTGGGAAATGTCACTGTTGGATTTCTTACCGTTCTCTAGCTAATGACAATGTTTGCCTGCCATTCGGCCAGCTGGATTTTTTGCCACAAGGGAATGTACGGGTTGGTAGACTCCCATGACTCACCTCGGCTTTGGCCTGTGTTTATGCTTGCACACACACAGTTGTGCCTTGATGTGTCCTTTGTCCACCACTTCTGCAGATGACCATGACCTTACCGCGTAGTATCCTCCACTCCAGGGTTAACTGATCCTCACTTTGTCGAAGGTTGGGGAGCTTAAATAGTGCCTCCATTCCAGCTTAACTACATGGCACTTTGGCCACGATTTGATAACTGTGTTGGCATACTGTCGTGTGACCCAAACAGGTTGGTTTAGTTCAAAAATACCAAGAAAAAAGATGTGCCATGACTTTGTTTACGCGATGACCACGAAGGAATAAACAAAAATCGCAAGGACGCACAGAAGGAATTTTCCAGATTCGTGCGATGAGTTAGCGCCATTAACCGGACCACTATAAATTACGAGTTGGCTTGCCTAGACTGAGTAATTTGTCAAATGGGTGATTTACCACCTCGAATCAAGGCATGTGGACAACCAGTGTGTCCGGACTGTCGATGATGTAGCTGTACAGTCTTTGCGCCGTTATTACACTTTCGTGCCTCTGGTTTAGCCTTCTTGATCGTACTGGAACAGTCTAATACATTCAAACTTTGGGACACACCAAATCTCACTGAGGTGAATGCATCTCCCTTTAAGTCATTCGTATCCACCGTCTTCGGTCTCAGCTCACCTCTAGTTGAGACATTTTCAGGATTGAAATAACCTATTAAGACGGAATCTGTCAAAGCATGGGTTTGATGCTTCTTTGAGGCATTTGGGTTGTCTATAATGGTTCCATGTCCAAAATGGCGTAAAGCTTTTATTTGCCTTACATTTTTTCAACAAAACTTTACCAGATTGCGTTAGCATAGCTGTCATATCTGAAATAACCGAGATGGTCATGCGTCTTTGTGCTGAAAGCATTCACCAACACTTCTGACCGAGGCAATACTTAACTTGGGGTAGCAACGCACGCCATGCTTATTTCCGTAATTCCTCCAAAACTAGTGCGCTGTGTTAACGTGTGTCAAAACGCTTCACATCACTTCACTTCACTCCACTCCACTCCACTCCCACCCAACCTGCCTGCCTGATCCCTCTTTTCCATCAAAATTGCGATGCTTTTTCCTTCAACCCAAAGTCTACTTGGGCTTGCGTAAGCATTTAGTTGGGACAGTTCTCCATAATTTCCAACGCGCATGATCATTTCAAGTGAATGCTTCGTGCCTTTTTTAACATTTTTCGCTGTAATCTTGCTTTGGTAAATCAAAAAATGGGACTGTTTTCGTGTCAGAAGCAAGGCTAACACTACTGACATCTAAAAAACGCACAGATCATTGCTTGACGGCTTGATTTGAAGCCATATTTAAACATTTCTTGACTTTGGCTTGGTGTTATTCCTCCCCTGTCAACTGTCAGAAGCGAAGATGGAACACAGTACAACCTGGCCTCCACTCCCCTAAAAGTTGTTCACCTGGACACGGCGAGGAGGGAGTCATGTTAGAAGGCCTAATTGCTCTTATCGAAAGAGATCTTAAAATCCAAGTTTAATGTCTACTTAAGCATACGTCTGTCGCGGGCCTTAATCGGACTGCCCCTCTTCACCCATCGGAAAGGAAAGTCAAATCACCGTTAATTGTTGCACGTCTGCACACTAATTGGTCACACTGCGTCGACCATAGAGACTACTTCGCCGGATCTCTCTGTCTGATGGGAGGAGGAAAGCTATTACCAATCGACCCAAGCGGTCATATGATACCTTTTTTTCTCATGCAGATGACGAGGCACTATTATTTTCTCAGGTAGCAGAATCGCGATTGAATTCGTAGGACAAGGTGAGGAAGAGTTTACCGTGTAGAGCTGCATTCTTCTGCTGTAACAGCTTCTCCCTGCATGCAGACAGTGAAATACTTTCTCGTTGTCATTTCCTTCATGCTCATGGGGTGCGTGCTAGTGCTTGCTTCTGGACGTGTTCGTGACTTGCGTCGACTTGACCTACAACACGGATAGGCACACCACCCGCATAACTTGTCTGCACTAGACATGCACACACGCATTCATGCAATCACACACTTCCTTCTCGAGTCGCCTCGTTGACCTCCTCTAACGTAGCGGAGACGCCTAGAAGTTGAGGCTTCTTTGTAGCGTTCAGTCTCACTGGGATCTTCAAACAAAACCTATCATCTACCTAATCGGAAGCTAGATAGTTCACCCTTCCGACCAGCTTCTTGCGTTAGTGTGGCATCTAGGCTATCCCTGAAGTCATTATGAGACACACGAGTCTAGAAATAGTCCAATAGCTGGCATGCCACCGTCGTGGAGTCCAGACAGGGGGCGATTGGGAAGATTCGCCTTATAAAAGAACTATTTTCACCTTTTTAAGTCCGCGAACCAGTCTATTTGAGGTCACCATTCAGGTACCGTTGACAAAGATAAGTAAGATGCCCAAACGACAGGTCTTTTTGCGCTGAAGTTGCTTTTTATGCATTAGTTAAGTGCTTGGTAATAAGCATGTGAATGTGCTTTTCTTCCCTTAAAATTTTCCAAGTTGGTCTCCGTTCTATTCAAATATTCCATACAAATGGAAAACATAGTCACACCAGACGTTTTAACGCGTAATGCCAACTGGTGGAGGCCCTTCAAATGCAACGCACCACTCAAATCCTGCGGTTGATCTTCCTACTTAACCCCTTTTCTGTGTAGTTAAGGTCAATGTCACTGCTGTTCTTGCTGTTGGTGCAGGTGTATGTCTGATAGCAGTGATCACATGATACAAGTACGGACCCTCGTTCACAAAATTGAGACTCTCTTAATTGTCAGGAGAGTAACGCCACCATTTCCAAGCTTCCCCTTGGATTGCCCCCGGGTAAAGTTACAAATCCACCCATTGTGTGGGAAGTAAAAAGGGTAAAATCTCATTCCTGAACAATGGGATCCTCTTTACTCAGTTTCGCTTGCTTTGAGGGCGCTGAAGTGGAAAACAATACCTCCGATCGTGTTGCAACTACCCTTAGTGATGCGTTGGTCACACGGTACTAGTGGTTCTCCTTGTTGATTGTGTGGCTACTAGATTACTACGCCTCGTTTGAGAGTAAATTTTGCCGGTTTCCGATGTCCCCTAGCTTGGAACTTAACGAGAATTTGCGGATCTACTCCCAATACGAAGGAGGGAGGAATTATTTTAAGGCCCTTTTACCACAATAGACAGCGTGCCTTTGTACTTGGATCATAAAATCTGAACTGAGTTGAGTGGCTTTTTGAAGTTTACATTGACCAAACCTGACTACTTAAGCAGGGGTTATCTTCCTCATCAGTCTCTCTTTTGCATACGGACAACTTTTATCAGGGTCTATGGAAGAAGCTGCGTGTAAGGGCATCTCGTAAAATCATGTGAAGATCCACCCGACTGGGTTGTTTTCGCATTTAAAGCAATCCCTACTATCACCCTTCTTCACTTAGCCATGCCCTTACTAAAAGGTTCTTTAGCATGTTTCAAGTTCTCTGCGCGCTGGACTACTTCGTTTCGCGACGATTTTTTAGATTCGAAACAGTCCATTTAAGGAGTAAGGCATAACAGAGCCGGACACTGCATGCTTAATGCCTACATCCTAATTCAGTGGACGCTTGCTCACGAGGCTATTAGCATATCCCCAGCGTCAGTGAGCAGATCTGCTTTCTTATTTCTCGGTGCCTTGGCAGCTGGTCATGTGAGACCCCATTGTGTAAACGCTCCTTAGTTGCTTACCCGTCAGTTTATGCTAGTTAATTTACAGTAATCATAAATTTTAAAGAGGTTATGACCTTACTCTTAACTCACAGTAAAAACCCCTTCGATTTGTATTTTTCCTACTGGGGTGGATGTTTAGTCGATTGTGGCACTTTCGTCAGTTTGGGTAATCCTATGACCCCGAATGACCTTACTTTGTGGCTTAGTGGCATCTTTACTCCTATAAAATTGATTCTCCGCATGCTGGTGAATCAGCAATCATGCGGGCAATAAAACCAAGCCAGCAGTACTTCTCTTTATGGTGCCATGCTGACCCTCATAAAACGTCTCTTTGTTTTTTTTTTGCAAGTTCTTGGAGTTTTATCGCATTTCAGATAACGAATTTCTCTCGTAAGATCAGTACTTGACCAGTCATACAAAAGGAACGTTATTCCTATGCATTTCTGTTTATGGGTAACTCATTTGCCACCGGAAAACACCTCAGCCAGCAAAGTGTTTTCTGCTTAAGGTTTTACTTGTCAAGAGCTAGAAAGTAACTAACTTCGAGTAAAGATAACCATTAATCTGTCTTATCGTTTTGAGCACAAGCAAACATTTTGGCGCACGATCGTATGCATGGCCTAGTAATGTCACATATTTGTGACGTTTAACAATTCAATGCACATTCGGAAAAGTGATTTGGCAAAATTAGTGGAATGTGAGGCCTGATTCTGGCAATGCACAAAAAAACCTCGGAAGGGACATTTATCCCAACATCCTTTGTGCCGCCCACTCTCCAGTGTTGCGCATTTGCAGCCAACAGGATTGATCCCCACAAGTGGCCAATGAACTACGGTCCTTGCAACTGCAACACTCCTGTCTGGTGCCCACTAATCGTTGGAATTGTGGTTGTGGAAGAGATCGTGCAGAGGGGGTCATGCAAATGGGGAATTGGAGAAGCGGTGCTTTGGGTGGTGTCATGCAGTTACTCGCAAGTTATTTATAACGTTGTGTGTGTGGGCGTGTGTGAGTTGTGGGTTGTGTGTGGTGTGGTGTGGTGTGGTGTAGTGTGGTTCAGCAAAGCGTGGGTTAGTTGTGGTTGAAATGCACAACACGTAGTTGGGATGTACTGGTGTTGCACAGACGCGACACAGGTGGAAGGGAGAAGGCGGAGGGTAGGTGGGGTGGTGTGGGGGGAGGGGAGGGGAGGGGAGGGGAGGTGTGGAAAGGCGACGACTTGATAAGGAGAGGTTATTTGATTGTGTGCAGTGGGTGGGAGAGAGGGGTTGAAGGCGGAAGGTGATGGAATGAGCAGTGAGAGTCTGGTAGAGCATTTGCACTTTGATAGAAGGCGGCTGTGAATGTAATGTCTGACTTGAGTGTGGTTGTTTCACAAGATTGCAATGTAGAGACGGGGGTGGATGATTTACTTGGAGGTAAGCTTTGTAGTCAGTGTGCCGTGCCTCATGGTCTTAAGTGCTTGATGAAGGATTGAAGAGGTGTGCAGGGTGCGCGCAGAAGTGTAGATGGCAAACACATTGCTGCAATGTCAAAGTAGAATGGTGGGGATTGAATTGTGGTGGAGTGTTATTGAGGGTGAAGGGTGGGTATGAGTAGGGTAGGGTCGTATCAACGTTACTGTAACTGCCTCCACTTCCTCGTTGTTACGTTTCGCCTCAGTTGGGGTGTCTCAGGACTGGTTGGGGTGCCTTTCTTTTCGCCAATATCTCAGTTTGTTGGTTTTCCGTGACCAACTAGCAGTGTGAAATCATGCAATTTTCGTTCATTTTGTAACGGATTGGGAGGTAAACAACGAACGAGGCGCCTGAGGCAATTATTTCCACACGAACGTTTAGGGGTTTCAGGTGAACTTTTTGACTGTTTTCGGTTCGCTTACGGTCTCTTCATTTTTGTGGTCGTCACTATATTAGGATGGGGCTAACCAATCACCATTGGAATGCATAAACCAAATAACTTCCCCAAGAGAGCAACAATGCAGCACGAACTGTTCTTCCATGAGGCGTTTTGTTTGTGGAGGCAAACAATCAAACACAACCTACTTCCACATTAATTTCGTCTTTAGTACCGTCCTACTGTGTTCTGCTGCACATTGGATCATCTCATTGTCTGGTGTCATTGTCAGTAGGTGTCACATGGCGAGGTGGGAGGAGGTGGGGAGGATGAGGCAGAGCTTCCCTCTCTTCGATCTTAGATTTCAGGCGTTCTGCTGTGTCTGGAAGGAAGGGAGTTATCTTTCGACTCAGTGTGTGTGGTTGGTACTTGTAAAGAAGAATGCTGCACACAGTTAGGTTGGGTCATTGCAATTATTTGATCTTTAGAAAGTTGATAGGTGCATCTACAGTTGGTCATGCATGCGAAGCTTGTCGCACAGAAGGTGGCGTGTTTGTGGTAGTAGAGTGTTAAGGAATGATTGGTGGTAAGTGCATTCACTTGACACTGGAATACAAATGCGCAAAGCTCCTTCCTGTCACAAGGCAGTCAGTCAATAGGTGGGGAAGTATTTGTAAAGCTTGTTGTCACTTGTTAATGCATCGCGAACGGTACTTGATAGCCATCACCACAGCATGTCGAATTGATGCATTTGCCCACCAGTCGTTTCATCACTCGTAATTGGAAGCCTGTGTGGAAGTTGTTCTTGTCACTCATCCTCACACAGTGAAGGCATGGCGACAGAGGACAGAGTGCAGGAGTCATCCTGTGCGTGATGGTCCTACCACGAGGGAGTGATTTGTCACCAACTGTCATTCGTTCAGACCATGTCTGTGACGTACATTGTGCTACTTCGCACAATACCCCGTCCAGTCTCTGTGCGACGAATGTGGTTGGAGGCTTTGGCAGCATTGGAGGTGAGTGGAATGCTAATCGGTGAAGCGGACAGGGTGGAGTCAGGGGCATGGAGTTGGTTAAGTTGACGTTGTGTGATCTGGGAGATGGGGGTTGGAGGAAGGTGGAGGAGGGCACAAGGAGTGCCGTATTGTTGCACTGTCGCATATGCGAACTTTGTGATGAGGCAATGGAAAGGATGGGATGCATTTGACAGTATTGGGCAAGTCATAAGAAGACCTTGCAACGAGATAGATGGAAACGTTGCGAACATATTTTGTTGTATTGCCTTGGAAATGTACCCTCAGTAGCTTTGATAACCGAGATGGCGAAAGTAGACCACCTTTGGCTTTGGTGGTGGCGACACAGACGACTTTTTAATCGTTATTTCTGGAGAATTTGTTGTTCATGGAGGAAGTCATGTCGCATTAGTTACGATGGACGATTATTGGAGGAATGTATTGAGTTGAGTAGTGGTCCATTGGAGTGTTGGAGTGACCACAGTACACAACTTGAATGCTTGGTGTTTGATAGCCTTGGTACGGAGATAGAGAAGAAGTGGAATCCTGGGATTGGTAGGTGTAATTAGGGCTGTGGGCTGGCGCTGTGGGGAGGCCTTGAAGCCAGTCATACTACCTACAAAATGGCACTAATATCCCTTGTTACTGGCTTGTCTGCTGCTTTTAATGGACAGCCATAGATCGTGTGCTTCATTGTCGATGAGTCATAATTCTGGTCTAGCGAGCCCTGACCCCTCCCATTAACAGGTAACTTTAACCGTGTCCTGACAGTTGTCCTTCCCCCTTTAACCATTCAGGTGGTTGGAACTTCCGGCTTTTAACTGTGATCCGTCTTAAAAGCGCTCGACATCTATTGGCCGGGTGCTGTGTTTCGTGACCGTCACTCAGTCAGTACTAATTCAGTCGATATCCAAAGCATCCCTGGGTGGTTCTATCTGAATGGAACCAAATCGTGAAATGGTTAAGGGACGCGCATCACTACTCCTCCAATAAATTCCTTAGCTAGTAAGGATATTTATCGCTGAAAACAAATGCACATGAAGGCACTCGTTATAAGCAACAAAATTCGCTCGCAGTAACCCCACTTCGGAAGCTGAATGGCCATTTCTCTGTAGTACTACTTCCTCATCTCTAATTCCTGCTTAAATTGAAGATGATTTAAAGCACTGCGATAGCAAAATTCGTGGCAGAAATACAAAGTGTGAGCTTGCATTTTGAAACGTTTGGGACTCATCGGCACAGTAAACGTGTTCCCTTGGAATAATTTTTTTGGCGTCGGTAGCAGGAGGTTCACGTGTACCACAATGGCTTGGTTGAGCCGTGGCACAAAAAAGACAATGTTGAGCTCCTTTTTCGCTGTATGTGTGTGTTTCCACGATCAGGATGTATGCTTCTTGTGCATTAGATACGTGGGCGTTTTTTCACTCCTTTTGCATCAAAAGTACACCGATGACTACGCCTACTTTGACTGAAAAAGAAATGCTGTACAGCTGTTGTCAGTCCTACCACGTCAGTGGCGCACTTCACTCCAACCTTGGTCATTATTCTCAGCACTCTTAGTTGTCGAAATTCTTCACCGAATAAACTAATAGCTACGTAGCTTTGAGATTTTATTGGGATTCTCCCAGCACTCCTCTATGTAACCTCTATCTGATACCAATTTCGTAGGCAAAGTCCTTTGGTGATTCTTGCCTTGTTTGGTGACTTTTCATGGCTTTAGCCCTTTGTAAGAGGCATAAGATTTCTTTGGAGTGGGGAACGGGCAGCACAGCAGGCCGTGTGTAAGTTAGTAACATTGGATATACTTCAATAGGTTGTCGCAAATGTAATGCTTACTCTACTCCTAAGGGTATATGCATATTCACGGAACCGATTAGTGGGAATGGGGAATAAATTTTGAACAGGACCCTTAAATCAACCTCTGGAGACGTTGAAAAGCTCACGCATCTGTAAGAGGCTTCAATGTGAGCGTAGATGAGTGCTGAGACTACTAACATACCTTACCACTACTAGTGACGATGTCGAATCATGGTAGTTATCTATATTTACATGCGACCCAAACAAATACTGTTCATACACACAAATCGCCATGTTTTTGTCTCCCTTGGTTGCAACTTTTTTTCAGTGGCCCTTGATTACGATGGTGGACCGTAGTAGCTCGTCATGGTTTCGAATGGAAGGATTTAAATACACCGTGTCCTCTGCTAGACGAACCGCATTGAGGCGGAGCATTTATTTTGAAATGGGTTCGAAAGCCAGAACTCGAGTTTGAGGTGGTTTCCCAAGGTATACTCAGTGTCAGTAATCTCTCTGCCCTAAGATTCCACAAACTTCACTTACCTCAGAATCCGCCCTCCTATAGTGCTTTCCCGGTCGGAGAGGTTAGGATTGTTAGTGGTTATTTTAATCTCCAGCTTATCCCTGAGGGTGCTACGCGGTATGTATACCTGGAAGCGTCCCCTATGGTTACCTTTCAGCATGGCACTATGTCGCCAACACGGCGGTGAATCTCCGGGGTATTGGAAATGCCTGGGTAGTTCAATTCGCACTTAAAACAGATCGCATTCCATTATATCAATTCTAGCTTTGTGCTTATCAGCATAGAGAATGCAATGCCTACCTTTTCATTTAATATTGGAAATGGGTGTACACCACTAGAAAGCTCTTATACGAATGTGCTGATTTATGGGTGAATTGTTGGGACGGCAAATGGTGGAATGCATGCGGATATGCGGCTTTCTAGCTGACTCATTCAATAATAACCACTCTCATAATCACCTTTGGCAGCCACAAGTAGCGAGTATTTTTTGTTCCTTTTTTCTCTCCCTGCTACTTCGAGGCGCTTTCCATGTAGGGTGCTAATCAATGGGTTTCCCATTACTGTGACCGGTTACCACTTTCCCCACCGTTATAAGTCTCTGTTTTTTATTGTTCCAACGGGAAACATTCATTGAGTTAAGCGTGTGGACTTCTGTGCTCTCGAGATGACTGAAAGGTCAGTCTCATCTGGAACTAGGACATCAAAGCTCAGATACTTTATTGTTCTAATCCGGAGGCAGTTATGATGGGTTATTCCGACCGATTGAGCAGCTGTTTTGCAACTGGTGGGAATGTGTTTGTCCTTTTCGGACCGCGAAAGCACACATCATCTACTTTTTCGTTTAAAATCCAAGCAGCCAGATGCAAAGAGCGTGTGTGGCATATGAGTGACATCGGGCTCAGCTTGAAAAAGTGGGGCACCACACATGCGTTGTCTGCCATAATACATGAGAGAATTCTGCTCTTTAAGCAAATAATTGTATAATCGTGGTAATAAAATCACGGGAGAAATTTTGCTTCAATTTATGGTGTAAGAGCTGTTGGTACAGCTTTTAATACTTTGCTTTACTTTGTGCTACCAACTCGCGAACACATCGCGTGCTGTATTCGCCCGAAAGTTGGCGAGATTTTAAGCTTTCCGATTGGTTACATGTCGCTCATTTCTCTCCACTTTGCTATTTAATTGCTGCCCAGACGTATTTTCCGGCTATTCTTAGTTTCTTGTAGTGTAAAGAGGCGCATCATCTTTGCATCTACTACCTTAGGCAGAATTATTGCTTTCGACCTAACGATCATGGTGGAACTTTTCAGCTACTTCGTTGTTTCGTGTGATTAACTGTGGTGTTGAATTCACAAGTCTCTAAGCGCTTCGGAATCTGATATGAAACACAGGATTCCAGAGATGGAAATTAACCGACGTGTGGGTTTCATTGGGAGTGCCTGAATGTTGGGTCTACTAAATCTGCTGATGCGGACAGTTTTTTTTTAAATTACTTTCCAGAAAAGAGATTCTATTCCCTAATGGAGCCTGTTTCCAGTCCAGCCGAGGTGTTCGCACAGATGACACAGTTGAGCCTCCAGACGAACGGTTCTGCTTCCGACGCTACCGCTGCTGCCACAAATCCTATACCTGCTGCTATTGTTACTCCTGTCACACCTGTCAATAATAGCAGTAGTTCAGCTCCACGTCAACGAACTGGCATTCCACGCTACGCCATTCCCTATCGACGGCCCGACAATAATCCCCATGTGGATGGTAGCGTTCAATCTCCAGTCAGTCCTGCTGTTTCTGAGACGGCGTCCGGTTGTCAGCAGGCCTTGCCACGTGGTAGGAACGGATTTCGAACCGAGTCCCTTGGAGATGACTGTCTTTCTTCGCCTTTCGGCCGTGGCGCACCGCAAAGATATGGCAGGGCGGCTTCTGTGGGTGAGTTAAGATATTTTGAAATTTCTGCAGAATCGTATCAGTATGTTCTTGGCACGGTACTTTATTTATTGGGAGGGGTTAAGTTGAAGGGGTTTTTTTGAGCTTTTAAAGACGAATAAAATTCTATGAGTGGGAGCTGGGGTTAATTTTCTACACCGTCCCCTTTTACATCATTTCGCTTATCTTAGCAACGTTCACCCAATTCTCAGTTCACTTTAGCGGGGAATGATGTGTCAGCACGGTGCTAACTTTTCGAATCCGGTTGTGAATATTTGTGTTGTTTCGAGTGGTTTTTCTTCTTCCAACATTCATAGCAGGGGTCAATGGTTAACAAACCGTGGATTTCAAGTCTCCAAGTTGTATCATGGTTGGCACAAAATATTAAATTTTGATAAATCTTTATTCTAATGACAACCAGAGCGATATTTGAGTCCATCCAGGTAGCTGGAATTCACTGCTTCCAGGTTGCGCGTCTACGTGGCTCGTTCCTGGGATTTTCTCATCACAGATAGTGCGCAACCGCACTGACCACGAGGTGTGCACCTAATTTATGTGCTGGTGGAAAGTGAGGAGAAAATGTACCTGATGCTGAAGGTCGCAACCCAGTCGTTGTGTATATGGCAGTGGAGGCACGTGCGCACGCGTAAATGGTTTCGGGTACTGATGCCAACTCATTAACGTCTGGCCCTCATCCCTCCTCCTATGTGCACACACACACACACCAAAATCTTTGTTGATAGCACTTCTACAGCCACTATCCAAGGCAGTAGGATGTTCAGTATGCAATGACTGAATTTGAATTTAATTTTCGTGACAAGAGTTGAAAGGCACGTTGCTTATGGGGTTATTAACTGTATGTCTCCAATCTTGTTTTGACAGTCGTCCTCGGTGCTACAGATAATTTTCCCTCCTATCCGCCTTTCATTGTAGTTGAATGGAGGTAAATCAACTGAGAGATGGGAGAGTGGATCATGCGTTGATTTGTTGCCAGCACGGCCCATATTTATGTGTCAACTTCAACACAGCGTTTAAGATATTTCCCGAGACTTTTCGACAGCGAGCGTGCCCCATTACCCAACCGCCTAAATACGATAGCCATCTTCGCAGCGTTTCATTCCAATATCCTTGCAGAAGTATTAAAAATTGACCTTCTTAAGGATAATTTTAGCTTGTGCGTGGTGCCAAACCTAACAGTGGATTGGCTGTAGTGTTGCTGTGGCCTTAGTCGTCCGTAATGGACGAAGTTGCTTTGCGCAATAGACAACCTCCTTTTGTTCTTCACAATTTTTAAAATACGTCGGAGGTACAAAGTTGTCTGAAAAGTGGCTGGTGCGAATCTGGGCGTAATATGAGTAGAGCGCCGTTACTATTCATATACTGGCGTCCGCGCTGCTGTCATAGCCTTATGAATGGAAAAATCTGAAAAAAAGCCGTACTCAGCATAGGAGGCTCCAAAATGAGTTATCTATCCACTTCCTTACTCAGCAAACCAGCGGTTTTGCGTGAGTTCCTTTCCTTTCGTTGCTTGGGGTCAGCTTTTTCCACTTCCGTTTCTTTTCCCATTGGTTGTAATCTGTGGGTTTGGTGCCCCGCCCTTCGTAAGTTGGTGCAAGAGGCTTGTGCCACCCAAGGCGACACAGAATCTGGTACACAAATTTCAGCTCATTATTAATTGGTTTTGCACAACTGGACTTGACTTTATCCATGAAAACGCAAGATTTACTTTGCTAGAGAAGCATTTTATGTCTCCCTCCCATGAACTAAGAAAGTACTTTTCTACCGTGTAACACGTTTTCACACGCAAATTTGCGTAATTTTGGATGCCACAATGATTGATTTCAGTGAATGTTCTCTAACTTAAAAGTATACACACTTGTAAGAGTATTGTAATGAAAAGGAAACACATTTAGTCGAGTGTGTCGATTTTTGTGCTCTTGCGATGGCCGCCTCTGTCTCAACGGAAACACGGACACCTGAGTCTGGCTGTTTTGCTCCTTTCCAACCATGGAAGCTGTTGTGGTCGGTTATTTTGACCAATTCTAACCGTGTTCAACAGCTAGGCGAAATGTGATTGCCTTTTTTGGCCTGAGAACAGGCATCAACTAGTGTATTGCTTGAAATCCACGCAACGCGCTTGTGACAAAACTTGGTGCAACTACATGTGATATTGGGCTCAGATAAGCAAATCAGGGTGTGTCACAAACCCAGTAGTCAATTGTTTAAGTTTTTTGTTGATCCTTTGTCAGTATAACTTGGCTTCGGGTCCTCCGGAGACATTCTGACCTGCCTACACTTATGCATGCACGCTTGCTAGCGAATGTGACTGCTGCGGTAAGGAATGCCATTTACCCACACATTAAAGCAAAAGTGGATTTTGCGAAGCACCTTTTTTTTCTGAAACAATCTCCTTTCCCACTTTTGCGCCTGAAGGTCACGGTAGCCTTGGCGGCTAGTCTTTTCGTACAGCTACAACACCGTAAAATCTTTCGTCTCAAATAAATGAGTTATGGTAGAGTCCCTTTTCAGCCTCCAGAACTGGGTTTTTTAAAACGCATAAAATCGGTGAAATAGGCTTGAAAGTTAGACAAGAAATTGGGATGTCGTTTTGGGACTAGTGTTTCAGCACTCATGGGGAGTAAAACGCCATTGGGAGTTTTTGAAGTCTATTTAATCTCAATTTTCCTCTGTAGTTTTTCAGCACCTTTACACTCGTTCTTTTTGCATTAAGTTGTTCCTTTTGAGGCTACATGCTTCTCAATACGTAAAAATGCATTTCTTTAAAAAACCAAAAAAATGACATTGTTCGCTGTAGGTTCATTTGACACAAATGTAGCCTAGCTGGAGGGGAAGAAGAAAATATGCTTAATTCCCCTCAAAAATATAAGCACAAACATTCTGTTACATTAAATTGACATCAGCAAAAGATTTAACTGCAAAAATTTACCAGAAATCAGATTCTACTTTGCCCACCACCATCGCATCTTTTATGCCGAACTCGGTATTAATTTTTGATGAATTCAACTTTACCAACTTTCTACTTTTTTTTTTTTTTTTGCGAAATTGAGAATCTTGTGGTTTTCTTCACTTCGTTCCAAAACCTGATAGCCCCCCGCTTGTGATTGGTCACAAATCAACCAATGGCTTGCTTCGTTTGCCTTGACAACGATCTTACAATCCAGGAATGGATTGATTATGAAATTGTGAGGGTGTGTAAGTCAGGCAGGCTAAGCGAATCCAAGATCCAGCATATTCAATGAATTCTATGTTGTTTCGGTGAAAGTCTCTGACTCCTCCAGCTAATAAACTTCAACATTGGTGGTCATAGCGGCATTTGAGCTGCCGGTGGCTGCTTACGAACTCCGTAAAATGTTTCCATTTCGGTGTCTTAGACGTCCAGCCTTCGAATTTGGGCATTCTCTTTTTGCCTTTACGTCCCAAAATGTTTCGCAGGTCGCTCTTTCTGGGTTGCACCTGATTGGTCAATATGACGTATAGGCACTTGACATTTAACAACATTCGTCTAGGGTCAAGACAGCTAAAAATAAAACATGCCAAATTGGTCACCACTTGCATGCTCCTAGTACTTACGTAAAGCGAATGTGCCCACACACTGCGGTCCAGTTTACGCATTTTATTGATAGTAATGACCTCTGTTCGGAGGTTTTTGTCACCCTGGAGCTTCTGATTGGAATCGCGACGGTGTTAGTGTGCTCACGCACACAGACACAGAGCTGTTCATAATGCGGGTACGCTGAAATCACCCGAAGGTCACGAAAGATGATATACTGACCTGGGATTCCGGTGGTATCATCCACCACAGCCACAGAGAGCGATTGGAACGAGGAGTCCCGATGACATTAGCATTGGTGTATCCATTGGATACTCATTTGAAGACATGGACCTGATGGCTGAATGACACCTTACGAAGGGGATGTCCTCTTTACTCTTTTACATTCTGGAGGAATGTGGCGTAGAGCTGATGCCACTCAACCCTCTGTCTGGATTATTGTCTGTCTTTCACAACGTAGAGGGCTACAAATTGTTTGAACCTTGCTCATCTTTAACCCCTTTTTGACTGAGAAAGCTATTTGACTAGTTCAATTTTTTTTCCATTCTCGAGTTTTGCACTACTCCAATGTGTCCATTGGTAAAAATAGGCCTTTTTCCCAAAATACACATCGGACAACAGATTCGGGAAGTTGTTGGAAAGAGATGTGGTTAAATTGGTTCACTGATTTTGCCTCCTTTTGTGTGGCATAAGGGTGGGAAAAGAGGATTCAAACACGTGACATTCTTTGCGAAATCCAGTTCACATCTGTTTTTGATGTAAAAGAAGCAGTTGCATACAGGCAATGTGTGTTATTGCACGAAATATCTTGCCTTGGTGACCCACCTTAGCAGCAACGATCCCACTCCAAGCGCTTGACAACTCTCAAAGCGTTATAATAAGAAATGGAGGCGCCACTTTTGAGCAAGGTTTTATTCTTTGCTTTGTAATGCGGTTACCAAGTCCAGTTTTACACATTATTCATGTGGGTGTTTGGAGACCTCTGCAGTTCCACCACATCTGCTGTCAATGCTCCGCATGATACTCCTCCATCGCTGTGCTCCCAGATAGGATGTCCACTGAATAACCCAACATCCGAATGGACTACTGGCAGTTCTCTAGTTACCCACTTCTTCAAGTGCCTAGATATTTGTGCATTATTTTGAGAAAAAAACAATGCAGTTTTCAAAACGGTTAACAAACGTTGAATTGATGCATTGCCATCTTTTCCACTTCCGTTGGCAGAAGTTGATTTTTCATAGAAGCGTAAGCATCGCAAACACGCCCTCCAGGTTTGATAGCAGGTTTAAAATGTGATTTGAAGGCAATTGAACCCCTTTTGAACGCCTCTTGGTACTTTATAATCCTTGTGGTATTCACTCTTTGCCCTTTGGGGAGACATTACAGATGTGTCGAAATTACGTAGCCGTCAAAGGCCTCCTTGTTTATAGGTCTTATTTCGAGTTTCTCTTGCAAGACCTTCCTGAGGTATGGCAACAATTCAAATCTTTTCTTCTGCACTGGAACGTTTTACGTAAAATATCTACGGAATATGACCCACAGATTTAGACACTTGTTATAGTCGAAGTGTCGAGTCTTTGTAAATTTACAAGCCACAGGCTCGGATTTAAGAATAAGCACGATTAATCATCAGGCACCATTGGATCCACGGATGCATGCGGCTTCTCATCGTTGCTGGCGTCGGCCCGCCATATTGATGAACGGTATGTATGTGGAATTGGACTGTTGCACGCGGCTACGAGGAAGCGTAGGAGTGACCCAGGGCTTTCTACCGCATTCCATGTCGCTACAGAGGCATGCTGTTGCAGAGGTGCATGACGAGAGACGCGGTGGAGGTGGACCATAAGACCCCCCTTGGTTTAAATGTCGCCTTTTAAGAACCACGACTCCACTTACACAAATGATTTAAGGCAGTGGACCTAAAATGTCTATTTAGAGAGCTCTTCAAATTAGTTTACCTGAATAAACAAAAGCCCCTCTTGAGAACATGATGGTACCGGTTGTGAGAATGGGGGGAGAGACGAGGGGCAATGGTAATTGCCACTACTGATGGTGAGGAATACACATGGGATGCTCGTTCACAGTGCGAATTGCGCTAACGACGGTTCGCTCTTTCTTGTAGATCCTCTACGTGGTGACAGCGAATCAGAGCACTCTAGCGTGAGTTTCCATGCCTTTTGTTTTATGCAAGCATGTGTATTCTAAATTTATTGTGTTACCAAGTAGGAGATATCCGAGTGGTGGTGTTTGTTAAGCTTTCGCTGCCTAAAATGTAAGTTTAGCGCTCGAATAACCTTTCTTGGGAAGCTTTTTCTTGAACAAAAGAGTTTCCTATGGGGAATACGGAAGCATCGCGGTAAAAGTTCGGCGAAAATTTTACTTCTGGGTTGCTTTAAAGTAAATCAACCGAAGAGAAGCTCACTTCTTACAGGTTCGGATTCTAAAGAAACTGTGTTATTTTTTTTTCCTTGCATCCTTCAAAATGGGTGCTTTTAAGGATTTTGCCATCTCATGCGATTGTTTGTGTATTTGTAGTTTGCCTGTATCCCTCATATCTTTACTGGTGAAAAACATGCTTGGCACGAGGGAAGAGCAATCAAACACCACAGTCTTGATGCTTTAATATCCTTAAAGTGGCACCTATCACTTGTGCTCCCGAATCAGTCAACTCAACTTCCGCTCGGAATCCGGATAATATTAAGGTTTCTCCCGCAGTCAATGGGCATCCTACATTCATTTTACCTTGGTTTATCCTTCATCGGTCTGTTTGGAACAGAAAAAGTTGACGTAAGCGCTGTTAGGAACTAACAAACAACAAGTGTCACAAATATGTGACACTGGTCTTAGATTAGAAAGCCAATGAGCATATTGGGCGAATCGAAGGATACTATTGGAGTCTTCCGTTTCAGGATTAATGTTATATCTCGTGTTACTTATATATATGAATAAAATGGAGATTCGCTCTTCTTTAAAGAAGTAATTACTACAGCTTTGAGCTGACCTCCGGGGTGAATTAAATATGGTTGCATAACCAAAACAGGGACGCTCAGATGGAATGGTGGAGCTCTGAGTCTTTCATGATTGTAGTGGCGTGCTAGAGAAATAGGGAATGCAATCTACGGGAGGGAGGTCAAGTGATTGGAGAAACCTTTGACAAATATCGAATCATAACAACTCACTTCTCCCGAGCCGTGTTTGTAGTCCTCTCCGTGGTCATCCCTCTGGTTCAACGGTAGGGAGTCTTTGTAGGAACCGCAAAAAGGTAGAATTACAAATTAGCATCAGGGTGGGGGATGCTACATCTAGGTGGCGGTAGATGCTGGTTTGGTAGGGATTTTTGAATAATCCACTCTTTGCAGGACCGTATTTAATCAGAGTACATTTGGGAGTTAGCGGTGGGATCAACCGATTTTCCACAGTTGACATATTCCGTATGTAAGTCAATCTGATGTGGGTCGTTTCTTTTGACCTCGACTGCGACGCGTTGGGAACTGGTCTCGCTCAGTCAGCAGTTATGGCGTGGAAACGGAAATTGGGGAATTGCCGTTCTCCATCCTCTGTGGTGAGTCTCCGTTGATTCAGCCATCAGTGGCAGGTTCCTTCCCTCGACGCCTTTTGGTTTTAGTAACCCAAAAACCAAAGCAGGACATTTTTCTTTTGAATCGGGTCCGCTTACCGCTGTCACCAATTTAGCGACCAGAGTTTCCTCTAAATTTGTCTTGAGGCAAACAAGCACAGAAGATTTGTTACTAGCGTGCGGAGGGGCACGACCTGGCGGTCATACCGCTAAGCAGAAGTACTGGCCGCGAAGGCCAAGCGGCTAGCCCAATTAAATCGGTATCATGGACCTTCTTTACCTGTTTTTCGATTCCACGTTCTGGTTTTTACTTCTCTTTTAGCAAAAATTATTCCTTAAGGACCAAACCGTAGAGGGGTGATTAATGACATGTTCACTTATTCTGTATTGTGGTAAAAAGCAAGAAAACCAATTTCGTATCATAACTCTGTTAATTAGCAGTAAAGAACCAATGTTGGAACAACATTGATATCCTTTGGTATGTGTGGAGGGGATCCGTTTGCTCATCTTCCGCCCCCACTTTCTCCTCTCGGTTGATGCAATTGCTGACGGTCTGTTTCATCACTCACAGTACCCTTGACACATCAACCTCAAGTGGTGTTTTCAAAGGTCGTAGTACAGTCATGGTACTGGACAGGGTTTGCGTCGCACCGGTACAATCCTCGGCCAGAGAGAGGGAGCGAGAGGCCAAAACTTCCATCAGAGGTTCAGTCTATTTAGAGTCTCTCTCATATCACCTCAGTCCATCCATCCATCCATCCATCCATCCATCCATCCATCCATCCATCCATCCATCCATCCATCCATCCATCCATCCATCCATCCATCCATCCATCCATCCATCCATCCATCCATCCATCCATCCATCCATCCATCCATCCATCCATCCATCCATCCATCCATCCATCCATCCATCCATCCATCCATCCATCCATCCATCCATCCATCCATCCATCCATCCATCCATCCATCCATCCATCCAACTACCCGTCTTCTCGTAGCGTTTTTCTTATAAATTTTTACTGTCTCTTAATATGTAGATCGGAGATAAATGCCTTTGCCTATCTGCAAGATAAAGCTTATGTCCGAATGTGGCAAGAATACCTTCCTCGGTCTTTGTATTTACCACAAAGCCTCACAATAAATGTACAATCTGAAACAAAAACAAAAAAACATCTATGCCCGAGAACTCCCTGACCCAATGCTTGGGAGAGTGTGGATGAATTGTGCATCTTTTTCCTAGACCGGCCGTTAGGAATAAGTCTCATGAGGGGTAAGTGGCAGTGTCTGTTTAGTCACAGGAGGGCGTCCTACATTTGGGCTATCGGGCCAACCCAAGGTCACTCTAGCCCCTTCCCTTGCCAAGCTCCTTCTTACTTTTTCTTTCTTGTTCTTTTTCGATGTTTTAATAGCATTGTGCAGTGTCAAAAAAAGAAAAAGATAATCCCATTTGAGTTGAACGTAACGCCCAAAGGAAATGCATTACTTTGTCGAATGGACTTCCACAACCCCCTCTTCTCCGCCTGCAGAGAAGTTGTCCAATTACTCTGACATTTTGTTCCCTCTGACATACATTTTAGCTTGTTTTTTTTCTCCCCTTTTTAGGCATTCTCCTCATCAGGTAAGAGGGTCATTTGTTTTTTTTTCTTTCACATTAAAACAACAAAACTTGTTTTTAATTAAATTGTTTCTTTTTGTCGTCCAGCCGGTCAGCCAAGACGAATAACCTCGAAGATAGGCTCCCTCAAAAACGCAGGTTATAGACCGGGTGGAGGAAATGTAAATTGATGCTAACATTTTTATTACGCTGTTTTTCATCCTTTATGTGTCTGATAAAATGTGTGTTTACTAATGAAAGGTGAAAATTCTGGACACGAAGGTGGACTTCAGCCATGCGCAGAGCAAGTGCAACTCGAAGGCAAATTTGAGATACAAACCGGGTGAGTGGGTATATTGCCGGTCCTTTGTACCATTTGTATCAAAGTCGGCATTCATTTTGATGGATGAGTGTCTGAGTGAACGAGCGGATAGACCGTTGAAAGGATGGATGGGCAAGCTGTTGACTGGACGGGTGAATGATTGGAAGTAGACCCACAGCCTTGCAGTATCCTTTCTTTTGAGCCCTAAGTAAACTGGATTTATTGAATAAGACTGCCCATATTGAATCATTGTCCTAAAAAAGAATCTCGAAGATTGCTTGACGGGCTAGTTGATACATTATTGAGTCTATAGACGGCTGGATACGAAGATGTACGGCCGGGAGGTTGCTGTGTTGGATGGATGAAGGGATTTTCAGGTGTAGATTGATTTTCCAAGAATGGATGTGCTTGTATTGCCTTTGAAAAGCAATCCCAGATTTCTGGTTCATTAAAATTCGACAGGTTCACCCATTTGGGAGCCTTTTGAGGCGTACAACAGCACAATTTCTACAAATCACCTTTGTCTAGTATCAACCTAATACTAACGCTTGGCAGGGTATTTTCAAATGCTATTCAAGTCAGTTAGGTTTTCCAGTTCAATTCACGTTTAAAATACTTTTCTATCTTGTATTCTTCTCTTGCAGGCGGTGGTGATGTCCAAATTGTTGACAATAAGCTGAACTTCAAGGAGAATAGCAAATCCCGTATCAACTCTTTGGCTAATGCCAGACACGTTCCCGGCGGGGGAAATGTCAAGGTAAGTCACCGTTTTTGTAAAAAAAAAATGCGATTCAAACAGTCTCGGGTGATTATCATGACATTAGGCACGGAATGTAGACTTCCTTCGGCTTTCGATTCCCCTGATTTGTTGCTTTCAAGTAGTCAAATGTCACCGATGGAATATTGAATGCATCAATTTTCACAACCAACTCATTCGGCCCTCTCTCCCGAGCCCAGGTGTCCAGATTGACTAATTGACGGACGTGTCACCTCCCTATGAGTGGTTACATTGCCCAAGTTCTAGCATTTAAAATTGCTACAAGAGTAATCCGCACTCGGAGATGGATGGTCAATGCTTTTAATGGAAAAGAGGAAGCTAATAAAACAGAATTTTAGAGGAGTTTACTTGTTATAGAGACTCTTTCCTGTGCGGACGAAGGTTTACAATGGTATGGTTAAGCCTTGAAAATTGTCCAGTAGGTCTAACGTTCATGGCGTTGGGTACGGAGGGGTTGAAGGACCTGAGCCATGAAAAGACTGGCTGGCGTCATTGCAAAACTGGCGTTTAGGCCGTAATATTATAAACTCCATGCTGAAACGATAAATCTAAAGTACTGATGATGAATCACGTCGATTTTGATACTATTAATGCCTTCCTACTTCTGTTGGGCTATTTGCATTGAAGGCCGGAAGATGTCCCGCGGCGATTGCCTCTCGTGTGTCAATCACCTCATGAGGACACACAAGCTAGAATTCACTTGCACAAATTCAATCTAAAAATTCATGTAATCCAAGAGCTTAGATGTTGTGAAGATGCAAAATTGAATGGTTTCGATGCCACCTGATCTTCAAAAGCAGTTTGAATAGTTTTTGATATTTTGCACAGACTATGGAAGGGGACAGCGGTTCAAAGGCTAAAGATTTATTGTTGGCGGAGCCTCTTATCAGAATGAGCTCCTCCGACCTTTACGGTATCTGTAAGCCATTTTCTCAGCCTTTTTCAAAAAAAACCCTAAGATCTAATCCAAGAGTCTGTTTTGAAAAAGTGTGATTGTTTGAGCTGTTCGCTGCTTGCTTTGAGAATCCTCGATACATTCTCATCATATCAGTTTGTTGATAGCTCATAAAAGAAACCTTAGAGAGGTGGGTCGTAGTGGGCTCACCCAACCCCATCCCCCTCCCACTTAGTGTAGATAGCCTCACAAATTGGAAGTTAAGGAGACCGCTACCTCGTGAGTAGGCTCCTCGCAAAGTGCCTCTCAAAGTGGGAGGTGCCTTGCATGCTGGTCCTGTGTTGTTGCTGCTATCGCCGCCCTGGTCCTGTTCATCAATCCCAACGCCCTCCACTAACGCTGATATTCGAATCCCGCTAAAAAGTTGAATATTTTTTTCCATCTAATGACAGTTATTTGGTTTGGGAAAGGGAATGCTAATTACATGATGTAGCAAATAGTGGATTTTCTTTCTTTTCTCAGATTTTCAATGAGAAGTTGCCATGGTTGAAGTACAACAAACCAAATCTACCACCAGAAGAGAAGGCGAAGATTAACAAACACAATACCTTAGCACCCGACACCCCCAATGAGCCTATCTACACAACGCGTCACCCCAGTACTGCGAGCTGATCGAATAATCGAATAAGTGAATAATCCGTTGTGCTTTCCATCTCAAACACCAGTCACTCTCACACCTTTCACGACCCTTCTATGGTAGTCATTTTCTCATTGTCTGTGTGCTTGTAACAATGTCTCACCTTTCAATGATGGCAATGGCTAAGACTCTTCGTTTTCCTTTCTTTCTCTCCCAACGCCATTTGTACAATTTCCTGTTGACCCCACATTTCTGGGACCTTCACTTGTGACTAAAGCTCTCTGGCTTGCCCAGGGGCAGGTACTTTATGCACTTGTTAATGCATGAATGGACTTGTTCGAAGAAGCATCATCAGCCATCGAGTCAACTGCTTGGGTCTCGGGCTGCTTTGGGGCCACGAAGTTGTGTATCAGGGACCCTGGGTTGAGAAGTTTGTTTCCTGCGTCCATGTTGACGTTCTATGGCAATGATGTATACTAATTTAAGTTAGTCAGAATGTGTTATTGGTGGATGATGATGATGTCCCTAGGGGTGATATATTCTGGTAAGCAGGGTTAATCGTGTCAGTGTTTATCCCAAGAAACGCCCTTCCATTAAATGAAAGAAGCAATGCAAAGGTTTTAATTAAAAACTGACAAAGTTGTTTTAACGTTGGAATGCTGATTTTAAAAGGTGATACTTTGAGAGGTAATTTAAATATAACTTTAGAAATGTTTGCATGTGCTAACTTAAACAGCACCTCTTGTGCTTTGAGTTACCACGGGGCATTCAAATTCGGGGTACATAAGGTACAAAAATGGTAACAAGTATATGTGGTCTAGAATCTCATTTTCGCGCTTTTAGTTTAATAATTGTTCTTCTGTAGCAACGGCAAAGCGTCTGTAAGAGTTCGCATGCGCCACAATTGAAAGGTCATTTAGCATCGGGAACACGTTATTTGCAATTCGCTTAGGCTTCATTATGTATCACGAGACGACACCTCTTTTTGACATACCTTTGGAACACCTTGACTACAAATACATCACCGATTGCAAAAAAATGAAGGAATTAGAGAAAATACTGAAGGTACTGAGGTCAGGCTCCGAAGGTCGATACCCTGATTTGGAAAGGCATTGTGAAGAAAAAATACGAGCTATGGATCCAGACAAGTAAGAACTATTGCTTTTATTAGCTTTTGATTCAAATTATTGCACAGCCTTTTTGGTATTGGTGGTGAGCCTTGGGTTCATTCAACACTCTTGCAAATAATCAAATTGCTGTGGAATTTAGGATAAAAATACTATAGATGAACTGTCATCGCTTATGTAGTTTATGTGGCCCTATGTATTGGTTCCATCGTCTCCTAAAGCAACGTTAGTTTGCATAACATTGAGCAAATTTTTGACATGGCATATGAAATATAATGTAGGTAGTAGTGGCTTCACAAAGATGGTATCCTCAAGATAAAGGCTGCGTGTCCGGAAGTGTATATACTTTTTAAAATAAAACCATGACCAAATCATAAGTAAAATCCATTTCAGTCGTTTACTTCGGAAGCCAGGAAAGCTACTGAGTGTCAGACAACTGCCCAACGAAGAACGGGAGGAAATGGAGAGCAATTTTAGGGTAACGCAGATCTTGTAAATCAAAAAACATCGTAAAAAGGAGTGGCTAAATGAAACCAAACGTCAAGAATGCTTGTCTAATGCATGTGGTTTATATGATAATGACGAAGCTGAAGAAGACGAAACTCTTCCAAAAGTCAGACCATGGGCATCGATAAATCCAAGCACTGGAAAAGGCACCAGAGTAAGCTTTACTTAATGCTACTTTATGAACTTTTTAAAAAGAGCAAATTCAAGTCAACAGATTTGGAGTCTTGATGGTGTAGTTTTCAGTAATCTCTACACAACGTCAGCACATAAAGTACGTTTAGTCACAAATCGAGTTTAAAATCTGCACTACATTGAAATGAAACTGGTAATGATGTGCTTACGCTTTTATTTTTAAATCGATTGTTCCTCGCCAACAGGTCAAATCTTCCAAAACTAAGTCAGGAAAATTGAGATCCTACGAAGACTGGGATAGGTAAGCATTTTTTAAGCAAATTGTTAATGCACAATAGGTGAAGAAGACGTGCTTTACCAATAATTCTAATCTCACAACGAGAAATGGTATCAGGCTTCAAAGTTCTACAGCTTTTAGTGTGATTCGCTACAAACGTTCCTAGTAGCTTGTAGACACCAACACGTGTGGACACTATAGGACTTTATTTAAGCCGCAGAATTTCCTTGTACAGTGCGCCGTAAAGCGTTTGGAGAAAGTGTAGTGACAGAGCTCGCAGAGCAGAAATTACTTAAAAGGACTATTCTAGTGATTAATTTTTTAAAGGTGTACTCTCAGTTATGAAGAATCAGGTAGAACTATTGGTGGCAATTTAAAGAGGCTAAGAATTAGATCATCATATCACTTTGAATGAGAAACGTTAGTTACTGCTGCAATTAATGTTGATGTGCTTAAGGCGATTAACTAATATTACTTAAAATTTAAGCGGCTACACAAACTCTAACTGTATGGCTGTTATAAATTTAGTATTCTCTTGCAGTTTGTGATAATAATATCTTTGAGGAGATGGGTAAATGTGAACAACAAATAAAACTGAGAAGGTAAAACCTAACGGACGTTTCGGTGCTCTTCTTATTGAAAAAATCTGGAATGAATTTGAAGTGAATGAACGCGACCGAAAGGGCACTACTATAAATAATTGAGGATTGAAAGAATACAAATGATTGAGAATTATAGGCATATTTAGTAAAAAGACTCAATTTACTGTTCTAAAAAGTTGTTTTTTACTCTAAAATGTTACTTTATTCTATATTTGGTAAAGGATAGGAAGAGAAATCGAGAAGGAGCTAGAGATGGACGAGCAGAATGGCGAAAGGGATGACAAAGTCGCAGCTACTGGTACCGAGGGGGGCGAGGAGAGAAATAATGATGAGGATGAAAAGGCATTGAAATCTATCTGCAGAGACCTTTCAAAACGGATATGCAACATGCCTCAACAGATTCGAGCTGTGCACGCTCAACGGGAGAAGGAGAAGGGGAACGAGGTATACCGAAATTAATATGATTCCATAAGTTACACTCAAGAGTTGTGAATAACCGAGACAGGAAATGGTTGAGGCCCAATGCTATCCTTGTCACCTCACCTTAGCAACCCTCCATATTTTTGCAACATCAAAAAGTATATTACCCGTTTAGTGTTTAATTTTTCTTTGTCTGAGTGTCTCTTAACTATAGTTCTGGAAAAGTACCTTCTAACAATTCTGATTTCAAAATACATATCAGTAGTTTACCATTGGGATCGCACAATACAGCTTCCTACGACCCGATTTACCAATCACAGCAGTCAGATTTCATTTTCAATTCGTGAGTCTTAAGTGTTCCCCCCAAAATCGCAATGAGCTGTGCCTGTATGAAACTTCCACTCTGTTAGTACATGCGAGCCGCGATTTTATAAGCTCGGCGGAATGAAAAAGCATCCATGCGAAAATAAAGCCTGCGCGGACTGAAGAGACCGCTCAATTAAGGATGCAACCAGACAAAACATTAAGCCACTAGACTGTCACTGCTCTTGTGTTTAGAGTATGAAGACATAGACAGATTCCAATTAACTAGGAATATAGTAAACATTCCTAAAAAGTATCTTTGATAATCCCCGATTCCAACTTAGTTATCTATATGAATGATCGAATGCTGCATTCCGTCTATGTAGGCGCTGATTGCTGGTGACTACAATGAGGCATTGGGTTACTATAATCGAAGTCTCGTTTTTGAACCGACCACTGCCGTTTACAACAACCGAGCTTTGCTGTGTAAGTGCTTTATAAGGGACAACATAAACCCTTGAAACGTCTATTTACAGACTTGAAGCAGAGGAAGTGGAAGCTCTCAGTGAAGGATTGCAATCGTGTCTTAGAGAAGGAACCAGAAAATTTTAAAGGTGAGTGAAAACTTAAGTACCAGTGAATTCTCCTGGAACGCTGGACCAGTGAGATCCCTTCACCGTATAAGGAATTGCAAAAATTTCCGCTAAAGTGGTGTACCATACCTTAGAGCATCTTCCATCTAGACTAAGGATTTGGATGTGGTGTCCTCACTCTCTGGAGCCATCTAAAACCATTCATTTAATTACTGATTCATTATTCTCACAGCGAGGTGCCAAGTTCGAGTGGCACATCACTTTGCCATGCGGTGCAGAAACAAGGTGACAAAATGCGCATTACGCATTGACAAGACCTCTTTGGTGTCGTCCTTATTAAAAGACGGAGTTGGTATCACAAATCATCATCCTTTCCTATCGAGACACGAGTTTTATAATACGTTTTGTCTCTGGAGTCCAGGAAGCAACCAAGTTTTGCCTCTTAGAAGCTCCATTTTCATCTCACTTTTATTCCACAGATGACTATGCAATTGTCAGATGCTATTCCCTAGGGGAAATGGTAATAACCTTGAGAGGAAATAGATGGGGAATCCGAAAGATGTGATTGTGACATAATGAGAAGTTCTGTTCTGGCAGTCTAGTTCAGTCTTAGAATAGAGCCATGCATTGAATGGGAGATTTGAGTTGGAATCCGTGTAAAAATTTAAGAACTAGTAGTGGCTGACTATGGTAAAGAAGGATGCGAACTGTGCAGCTTCCCGAATCTTTTCTAAAAACGAAAGAATTCACAAAACTCGGAGAAAGGAGGACTACCAGCATGGCCCACAGACCAGGACCCGGTGGACACACAGGGGTTGAGCACTTCATTGGTCCGTTGCCAAAACCAAGAGTTAAACAATCTATTAATGTACTACAGTTACACTTTGATTAGCAGCAAGATTCAACATCCTTACGCTAGCAGAGGTGGCAATCCATGTGAGGCACGAATAATAAGCTTTGCATAGGTTTAAGCAAACCCAGAAATTTTTAAATGTTGCTGTGGTTTATAAGCTACTGAATTATTACATCGCTTCTTCTTTGAGATAGAAGGCATCGCATTGATGCTGGAAGGGGCTAACTTGACCTAGCAAAAACTTTTTTGACATTTTAGCTCTACTGCGAAGGGCACAAGCCCTTTACGAATTGCATAGTTTGGAGAAGGCACAAAAAGACTTACAACACGCTCTCTCATTGGAACCCAAAAACTCCCGAGCTGCTGTGAGTAACTTATTCTTCTTTCCTGTTGACGTGCGGGCCACAATTAGCGCTTTATACTAACAAACCTTTTACATGAAATTGAAACGTAGCTGATACACATTTATCAAATAATGAGAATTTGGCCGAATTCAAAGTCTAAAAAGGGGGATGAATACGGCTGCAGTAGCCAGAATGATTGACCTGTTTAATTTGTCGTATCCGTGCTTTTGAAAGCAGTATTTCTAGAATTACAAAGCGCAACTCGATGGAATTTTCTGTTCAAGCAAATACTTTTAGTTTATCGCCTTGGGTTTTCTCTGAAAGCACAATGAAACATGCCAATGTGGATGGATTGTTTATTGTTAAAGAAGTGCTGAAAGGCCATAGCACAAGAGGGGAATGCAGACCGTGGAGATTGGCGTCGCGAGTAGGTTCAACACATCGTAATACCGTAACTGTCACGAAAGAATTGTGGTCAGCTCATCTTTTCCATTGTTTGCTTGCTTTACGATGCAGTAAATGGGGGAAGGAGGGAGGGTGGGGAAGTTTTCGTTATTGTATACATAACCTCTACCAATGGCTATATTTTGATGCCCCCACCAGTTTTTTTGCCAGAAATGGATGTCTAAGCATATATTTCAGTGTCACAGAAGATCTCTCTAGAATGAAGGGAGTGCCAAAGCATCTGTAAGGTGCAGTAAACACAAAAATGCATTTGGGATACACTTGACCCTGTTCGGCTTAAGTGAGGACCAATTTACCATTATTTACGAGAGTTTTGCAGCATTGTAATGAACTCGATGAATGTGAGGACTCAAACCGTTCTAACATCTAAAGTTTGCTTGGATTCCATGATCCGAGGATGTTTGCATGCTTACGTCTTTCCCGTCCTAGACTTTCGTAAAATTAACTAATCAAGATTATGAATGAGAAATAAACTCACTGTATCGTAGGACTCAGTAGACTTTACCTACCGCTCTCCTCTTCACTTTTATTTAATTCCCCATTTTGGGGAGTATGTAGCCTCAAGCCAATTGAAACAGATAAATATACAATTTTTTTGCGTCTAATACAAATAGATCCACAGGAAGATCATTCATAATAAAGGATGTAGATACTGGTTGTCAGATGGAAATCCCCAATCTTAGAGGAGCATCTCTTTCTTTTCCAGACCCTTTTAAGGAAGGTGAGAGAAGAACATGCCAGTCGACAGCGCAGTAACCTCGAGGGTGGACGTCGGATGGTCATTGATGAGGTGGATGAAGATGAATTTGAGTTTGATGACACTGAAAAAGAAGATGAGGAGGGAGATGAGAAAAACGCTAGCAATGGTGACAGTTCTCAAAAACAGCCATTCCTACTAAAACAAGGCGTTGAAATTGAGGAGGTTTTTGACGAAAGTGAACAGGAGTTAAGTGAAAATGAGGTACGTATAAAATTTTATGCTACTTACTAGCATTAATTAGATGTAAAAAGGTAATTGGGTTGTCAGTAATACATGTATGGAGAGTTTTCTACTGAGAGACTGCAAATTTTACGGTTCTAAATGCACTAAATAAGGCAGATATTTTAATGTAATCCGTCTTGGTGGATCTCAAAAGTGATGAGTTGATTGGGGAGAAATTTATGATGGCGAAGATGAAATGGGACAGTCAATGGATCTTCCCTTGGTGTAAATTTATTAGTACACTTGGATACATGTCATTTGGTCGTTGAAAATGTAGTTCCATCGATGGGACATTATCGCAGAGTCAACACATAATGCTTATTTAAATGGTGTAGGAGCCGAAATTTTGAAATCAAAATAGCAATTCATGATTGACAGGTCCTGCTACTTTTTGCCTGTGCATTCTCTTAAAAGAAATTCATTACCCAGCATAGTTGTGTCCCTTTTACAGATAGCAAAGTAATCACTTTTAACTTTGAAGGTGACCAGACCGAAATTTCGTATCTAACTGATCATATAAGTTAATTGACTAAGATGGTGTTGATATTCATGGTAAAATCAAGTATCTGTAGTAATCCATTCAGAATATTTTATTTGTTGAAAGAATGCGTAATACAACCCATTATTCCTCCCCATTGAGACGACGCGTTGCTCCGACTTCCACCTTTTCCTCTCAGTCTATCTGACAATTCTAGCTAGCACATTATCACTTGGAGAGGAAGTGTTCGGAGAATTTGGGTGAGGATGATGATGAAGAAGAAGTATTACCGATGGGAATTCTTGATTGTTCTAGATTCACTATGATCATGGTCAGTCTTGGAGTGATTTGTTCATCGGAGTAAATTTGTTCAGACTATTTCCAGAGAGCATTTTTTGTTGCCGGGGTGAAGCTGAGGCTGTGTGGTAGACAAAAAATAAGTAATATTTCCTTAAGCCTTTTTGTGCCTATTTGATGAGGAATTTGAATGGTAATAGAATGATAAAGAACGCCAAGAAGAAGACTGTCGTACTAATAGATGGACGCGTTTATGTCCATTTTAATGATCTCTACATGTTACATTAATCTACCGCAGCGAGAAATATCGAGAACCGCAGTAAATGTATTGGTCACCTAGTGGAAATCTTGAAGTTCAAGATGTCTAGGTGCTAGGACTGTCTCCAGCCTTTTAAAAACATATCTCTTTCAATTCTCCAGGAGTTCTCTTAGTGAATTCTCGAACATTCTGATGTCTCGCAAAGGTTGACGGTAAATTTACTACCAGATATGCGGGAACGGAACCACTTTTTTGTTTCCACCAGTTGTCTACTTACCCATCGTGCTTCCGTTACTCATAACCGTCGGTAAACGAAGGCGTTGTCTCTTGGATAATCTGATTGAGCAGACTCAATAGTTGGCAGCCTGTTCTGCACAAGGTTGTTCACGAAATGATTTATGGATTTATTTTCTTAAACACCCTTCTGTAACGTTGATGGGACACCGGGACATCCTCCTGCAGACGGAGTGGCAGTATGAATGCATATGTACGGTTTGTCACGATCCATGCTTGAGACTGTCGAACGAAGGTCAACAACAGTCGTGGAGAGGAGCGGAGACCTGAGTGATCTCAGCCAACGGCTGACCAATATGCAGTCGCACACACACACACACACACATCTGTATCACTTTGTGGGAAGGGCTATTCAATGGTTACATCGCCACTACCAAATAACTAGGAGAGCTAGGCAAAGTGTGCCTTGAAAGGCTGTAAAGTTGTGTTTTGTTCCAATCCTAGAAAGAAACTCCACCCAAAGCCAGTGGTGATACCCAACATGGTAAAAAAAGTGGAGTTAAGGTGAGTTCTACTTCTCTATTCCAGTTGATATGCCAGTTACCTACATTTTAGCTGTTTTATGTTAAAGTTATCAGCAAAAAGCATGGGTCAGAATGAAGGTGGCATTAGCATTTACCCTCTTTGTCTGTGATTCTCTGCAAAGTAAGCGCTAAAAATGTAGACATAAGGACCAGAAATTGATAGGTTATAGGCAAATCTTCTGTTGCTTAAATAACCAAAAAGTGATGGTAAACTCTGCCCCTTTACAATTTTTATCAACAGGAAAATGCACAAGTCGAAAAGGAGGCACTCCTCTCAACCACAGGTATGTGGATGTGAATGGTAAAATTGTTTAAATTCTTCTATGAGCAGAAGCTGAAGCATAATTAAAACATAGACAGTCTTGTGAATTTGTCATTTCCAAGACTTGAGCAAGGTGATCAAAAGAGACTTGGGCTTGTTTACTGCGAAGTCGGCTTAACTCAGTTTTAAAGTGGCAGAAACTCCTCACCAAAGGTGCAGAATATTTGGAGAGGTTGGAATAAGCGACAGCGACAGGCACTACCACGAAGCGGTTTAACCGATTTCCTTGTTTTGGACTTCCCAATCCAAGCTGCATCACATTAATCAACTCCTTCTATTTTGATGAGAAGGGAGAATCTAATGTTGATGTTACTTTAAATGACTCGAAGTTGAGGTTTCAAGGACTTGCAGCACTTAATTTGAATGATGCAAAAACTGATTTACACCAAAATTACGACCTACAAAAGTGCCATAGCATGGTATGACCAATGGTAGCTGTTATGAACTGGTATGCATTCGTGAATATGAGCACTGTCAAAACGCAAAGAGAATATTTAAGAGGAGTGGAGGTCTTCAAAACAACAGTCCGATTACACTAGGGTCATGACATGTCCTATCGCACCTATTGGGTGAAGTGCTGAAGTTCTAGTTTGATCCCATTCTCGCGTATGTATGTGACTTTGAGTGATCTTGACCTTGCAGTGGGTGTTGGCACACCTGAGGACGGATCGTACGAACTCATAAATTGTTGAGGTGAAAGAAAATACCGGGAATTTCTAGACTCATTGAAAGAGAAGCGAGTAACAAGCACTTTCGGCGTTTGTGTGATGCTAAACTCCATTTAACTGAATCACATTGTTACTTGCATCGTTCCCAACCGTCTCGGTTTTTATGTCCTATTGGAGACTATGGAAAAAAAGCTTGATTAATTGCTACTGCGTACGGGGCAGGAACGAGGACCTTGGGTGATTTTACAACGTGTTGGCTGGCCCGATGGTAAATTTTAGTGGCTTATCTCATTCTATTATTTGTTGGACGACCTGAATTATGAGAATTCATTTAACCAGTTTTGGATAATAAAGTCAGTCTTCATCGAAGAGCTTGCTTGTCAGTAAAACCAGTGTCACACATGCGTGACATCCAGCTTTTCTTGTGTCGCAAACAAGTCGGTTGACAATAGACCTTCCTTGCTCTGAAGGAAGTCAGTTTGAGTGACATGGTGAGCTTGGATGCTCAGGAGAGTATATCTTAATTCTGAATTTGTTAAGCTTGGAGGGTTCCCTGTTCCAGTTCACAATTTATTAACCTAGACAACGCCACTGAAACAGGTTTATTAAACCGTATTGCCTTACTTTTTTGTCCTTGTCAGACCTCAAAAATTCTTTTTTTTTGAATTGTGAAGGAGAGATTGAAAAAAAGCGCATGGAACTCATACAGGGGCTTAAGAGAACCGATGCAATCACATTGAAGTCAGGTAAGGTGTTAAGAATAGCATCAATGCTCCAACACTCAGTCCAAAATGAGATTGTTTATTTTTTTTTTTAAATTCTAGCTCTCGACATTAAGCTTGATGCAGAAATGTTGGAGCAGTTTGTATTCGCTCTCAAAACAATCAGTTTGCCTCAAGGTATGCATACAAAGTTTGGCATTGCTATCACAAATGCGTTATTCTTACTTGCCGATTCTTCACTTTGACTAACTGAACCTGATCAGTCACTCGGCTATTTGATTGTCAATGACAACACTTAATTACTTTCTAACTGAGTAAAAACGGGTTATTACTAGGAGAATATGAATTTATCTGCAATGCACTGGATACAATAAGCAAGAGTGCCAGATTCAACGTCGCCGTTCTGATGTTGGATGGTGCTGCTGTGAAAGGTAATTGAAGTGATTATTTTGATGAGTTAAGTCAACTCCATAAACTTGGTGTGTGGCCATCATTTGGGTAGCTTTCTCTCCACACCTTGCTCATTTCAACTGGCGCATTTGTAAACCAATTGTTAACTCGATCGCTGTCGAGCTTACTGAAGGGTTATTGTCAATGGAGGTGGGGAGGAGGCGGGGGGGTGGGGAGGAACGGGTAATCGGAAGTTATCCCAATCCCGATTTGTCCTCTGTCCTAGGCTGAACTGTTGCTTTTGCTATTTCCAACTTATGAGTAGTTTTGCCCACCTCTCACTCGACCTCGTAACTTACCTTTCTTATTTGATTAAAATGGAGTCATATAACTGGTGATCGCTTAATCTTGATAGGTGACATGATTTGTTTGATAGGTTATCATGAAGATGCATTAGCCAGGCAAAGTAGTGTGCACTAATCGTTTTCAGTAGAGTCTTTTAATTTTATCTAGTAATAAGTATTTCTAATAACTAATTTGTATTTCACTACTTCGTAATCCATTTCAGCTGTCCAGGAGATCTTTGACAAACTGCATACTGCCGGTTTATCCATCGACCACAACATAGTGGAACTACAAAGTAGATTTGCAACTTGAACAATTAACCTTACTTGCTTTATCAACTTTTTTAACAAAGTTTACTGCACTGTTAAGTGATATTTTTTGCCACTTTTATGGTCAAATTATAGAACGCATGAGGTTTTTGTATCCACCAGTGGATGAGAAATATAATGCCTCAGTTGCCCCGACAAACGCTTCAAATTGTGGGCAAATGAATGGGGGTTAGGCATGGTCCGATCCCTATTTACCACTTTTGTGAGGCAATTCCAGACTAGACTGTAGGCGCGGATACAGAGCGATTCGTATTTCGCAAATTAGAATGGGCAGCTCCTAACACCTTAATCAACATCAAAAGTGTGTCCCAGTTCATCTACGTGAAGTAATTTTGATTAAACTCACAGGTTTGTAATTAAAAATTACAAATTTTTATTGAGCTACAAGCTATACAGCATGAGGTTATGCATGGAACAGCACATTGGATGAATGGACTTCATGGCTTTGCTGGCATCGTTGAGCGTCTCCCGATCGTTTTGCATAGATGTGGCTGAAATTTGATGATGAAGCGCTCAATTCCCCTTCCTCAAGGCGTAGAGCACAAGTCTAAGACTTCGAAAACTTTCTAAGTGAAAAAAAAATCCCAACGACGTCAAATTGCATGATTTGAGTGGCAAATTCTGATCATCAGAATGGAAAATCACACAATGAGGAAACGACGCTAGCAGTAATTGAAGGGTTTCTCGGGCTGTATGGCGTGTGGCACCAACTTGCTAAAACCAGATCTCGTCCATATCTGCAGCCTGCAATTTAGGCACAGAAATTGGATTGTCATGTTGCAATGTGGAGGACCACTAACGATTATTACCTCACTAGCCACGTTTTCGAAGGAGAATAGTCCAATGATGTCTTCAGTTCCAAATCCGCATTAAACAGTGCCACATTGTGGATGCATTTGTGTCTCAGCAACCACTCGTGGTTCTTCTGAACTCCAAACGCGGCAATTTTGTCGATTGACGAAGCCATTAGAAAGAAAGTGAGCAGTCCTATTGCTGAAAGAGGTATTTTGTTTGAATAATCGGCATTTACTTGTTATCATTTCATAATTAATTCAACAAACTCCATTCACTGTGCGTGATCAGTATGGTAAACACGAAGATACAATGTTTTTGTGAGACTACACTGTTGAGATCATCTTGAAATGTCCAATTTTTTTTACCACGGTACCGAATTGAGGATCCTGGACTCTCAGTAATGCTCGCACAAAACGCTTCGCTATTTCGTGTTGAAAGCCTGCCAGTGATCTAGTCCCCCTAAAATGCTTAATGAAAAATTGTTTGGAATGAGGACAATCTGCGCAATCTGTTCCTTTGCAACATTTGCTTGTCTACTAAGATGACCGAGACGATGAAATCAGTAGTATTGTTGAATCAGAATTTCTACCGAGGTATGCCACGGATAGACCAATACTAGACTAAATATGGAGTAAGAACGAAGCAGGGTAGCATATGCACTCAATCCTCAGGTAGAGAAAACCCAAAGCTTCCAGAGAAGGTAAAAT
This sequence comes from Taenia multiceps, assembly GCA_001923025.3. Taxonomy (NCBI): domain Eukaryota; kingdom Metazoa; phylum Platyhelminthes; class Cestoda; order Cyclophyllidea; family Taeniidae; genus Taenia; species Taenia multiceps. The sequence goes on along the minus strand of CM010317.1, from coordinate 4,755,793 downwards.
CTTTGTAGGCCGCATTTTATAATAGTCCAGACACAGAGCTTACGTAAGAGCGTTGATTAGGATCACGCAGATTGCTGCTCCTGCACACGACTGCCAATTATCCCTATTCCGACGCCTCCAACTGCGGTCCCTACAAAACACGCACATCTGTAGCTACTCGAGACTTTCTTGATGGCAAAAGAAAATCGAGACTGCTGGCATGGCCCGGAGGCCAGTTCCGCCTGGTCAGGGCAATATGACCACCCAAGTGACCCAAAACGAAACCGAAAGTCCGAACAGCCGATGTAGTACATAGCTCCTCTCTCCCTTCCAGCGTCTTCCCCGACGCTTACCTTGGTAAACCTTCCGCATCAGCTATTACAATGTAATCAGTGCTGAAACAGACACCCACGAGCTGACCGTGCCAGTCAGCGAAAATCAAGCGCAACTGAGGAGACGCTTGACAACCACATCACTGATCCCCTTTGGCAGTTCGACTGCCAAAACTAATAAAGCATTACCTTCACGTCCTACATTTATGTTTTAATTGCCTCACGCCTTCAAAAGTTCTCCATTCCTTCGTTTAAATAATCTCCTCTATATTGCTTGACGCACTTACTACTCTACCTTTTTAGAATGCTATTATGGTCATGGTAACATTTACGCATTTCAGTTTTGCTGAAGGTTGCACCTGCAATCCATTATTTTTGAATGGTTATTTATTTGCATCATCAACGCCCTGCTACATTTTACTGTTAAATTCAGTGGATAAGCAAACATTTATTTCACTATCTTTACTACAATAACCACTGGGATTGCATCGAACCGTCGATTGGACAAGTGGTTGGTGTCGTTGTATGCAGCCCTGAAGATCACTAAGAAGTTGCTGCGTAATGGTGACTAAGGCAAGTACTTCAGTATGTTTTGCTTGCTCAAATCTATTGACATCAGAAAGCCTTCCTCCTTTTTTGTCTCCTCCTCATTCTCTCTTCCCCTTTAACCCTATGTGCATCAGCACAAATCACACCAGGACTTGATCCCTTTGTGTACGAGTTTTAGGCAAGACTTTAATTGACATGAGCTCACGAATGATTACTGCGATGTCAAAGATTTCGCCTGACCTTATCTTACTGAACTTTACCCTATGATTTTTTGTATTACTTGTTAGTGAACGCAGAATCCCCAGCTATCACAGCCACACGTATTCAGTAATGCCAACAGATTTACAGTCCTTTTTTTACTCTAGAAACTGGAGTCCCAAGATACTTTGTGTGGTCCTTTCCAATATCTTGGCTTTATTTATGCGGGAACGGTGTGAAAGTGCTCGTCAATCACGAACTTTCCGCACCGCAGAAGTGAAAGGATGACACCGTCCCCGTCAAAACTTGGCGAATTAGTGGAGAGATGGGAGACTCTCCCCTTCCTTTCATGGTTCTCACGTGGTGTCGACGTGATGGTAGCTCATCCAAGTCAATACTGTATTCATTCTCCGCTGAATTTTCCCATCCTGCATCCGAATTAACTGACGAGCCTGCAACAGAGGATGTAGTCTCACAAATGAATAATACCAACGTGGATTACGTCTTAAGGTGGGTCTGTTAATGCCTGCTATCACCTGCCATTCCTTAACCAATTCACAAACGTTGTTATGGTGTCCTATTTTCACAACAAAGGCTGCGACCTGACTCGATTGTGCTTCCAGTAATGTAACGAGTATCAAACGATACCATGAAGAAGCTAGGTAGTTGCTTTGTTCACCATGGAGCATATATTCTTAAGAGGAAGAATATATGTTCTCAAGCTTTTTCACAGTTATGAAGAAGCATTAAGACGTTTAATTGCTTCCATCTCTACACCACATTCCGTTGTCAGGACTTTCTTATGATGCGTACTGGTTGGTTGGTTAATGATTGCAGCACTTGGCCAAAGGTGTTGGTAGAATACATCTTGTTTATGGGACACCTTGCATTTCGAAAGGCATTTTGATATTTGTTGGAGGTGGTGGGTGGAACAGACAGAATGCGTGGTAGCCGAGAAAAACAAGAGCCAACTGGTAACTTGGTTTCTCATCAAACACCATGTTGAACAAATTGACTGTCATTTTATCATTATCGACACAATATTTTCACTTTACCACACATTAAATCAAACGGTAGTTTTGGCATTTCAAGAAATGTCTGCTTGTGTTCTAGGGTCATTGTTTCACTATAACTGGAGGCCTGCGAGTTGATGGAGAAAGCTATTAGGGGCCTTAAAGTTGCGCCCCCAATGAGGCCAAATAGTTCTCGTACCTTCATCCACCGTTGCCTTAAAGAATTACTAACAGACCATGCAAATGCAATCGTAGCAGCTTCAAAGGACCAACCACCTTTGGATACCATCATTTAAATGGCAGGTTCTTATGACCTTTATAACTTCAAGAACCGAAATTCTATCCATCAGGAGCATACACAGACACTGTCATCCGATTCTACATAGATTGCTGCTATATGAGGACTGCATCCTGTTACTGGTACCTCTTGGATCACTCGAGTCAGGAAGCCTCACGTCGACCCATAACCAGCCTATGGCAGTAAAGGCCACTCAGGTATTTGACCGTGACCTCTTATCCCGCAATTTGTGATGGTTCCGGTAGCAGTATGGGGTTTTCTATCGTTACATCTGCTAGATGATTATAAACGCATTTTTTAAAAGTGGGATTAGCTTATCGTTGTAAAGCTCCGAGGCTACTCGGAAAACGAAATGAGCCGATATGGTTTGTCGGCGTACTGTTGAGCCTGGAGTTACTGGCATGTTGGGACAGCTTAACATGCAGGAGGAGAAACCACATTAGATAGTGGGTATGGGCTGCTTGACAGCAAGAAGGAACGTTTTTTCCACATAGGTAGTTTGCCAGAATTGTGACTAGTATACTAAGAGAAGAACCAAAATGCAAACTAGTTTTAGGCCATTCCTATGTTGGCCCTACTGATTGTTTGTAAGTAGGTGATGCGTAGTCATGGTGATAGTAGACACTATCACCCGTTAGCGAGGTTGATTTTGCGTATAATATCCTCTGGAATTTTGTCCCATTAGAGACGTAACCACGATGGGTTTTACTCATACAAATTCCAAAGACATTAAAGAAGTTTTATTGCTGTAGCGTTTGTTTGCTCAGAAATTCATGGAAAAGGCGAGGAGGAGGAGGAGGAGCTAACTGCTCTTGTGTGCATCGCTAATGCCTAAAATTTTGTCTAATTTTATCATAAAGTTGCTATTCCAGTGTCCAATGACTGGTTTGATGGGGACGATGATGCAAATGGAAAATATTAGCTTGCAGACGCGACTTTGTGTGATGGAATGATCGTAGCTGACCATGATGTGCCCCTGCTTACTAACCCACCTTTTGGAGCTGACATTCGAACGGCACTGGAGCGTTGTCTGAAACTAATCAACACACGTTTTTGTCGGTATCATGCATGAGCAGGAGACGGCCATTCTCCTGCCTAATCTCGTAGGCCTCACACAAGCGAGACATCAACTGAAAGGGAAATTAGTCGAATCGGAAAAAAGGCGATGAATGACATCTGATGTTTCAGCAGAGGAAGGATAAAGTACGTGAGTTCTTGTGGTAGATTGCATAACTAGCTCAGTTAGAAAAAGACCTTTAATGATGGCGGCCGATTGTCTGGGTGAAGTAGCGTGATACTACGGCAGCTTTTTAAACAGTCCTGATTTTTGCACTTTAAAGCACCTAGATACACAATTTTTCATTAAATACATCGGATTTGGACGGTACCAGGTTCTACCTTACAGGCAGCTGTAGGGCGTCTAGTAAAATATCATTTTGTAGCCTATGTGACATAAGATTACAACGACTGGTGCAACGTAGATATTTGATAGCTTGACAATGGCAACCGACACTATGACGCAGATTAGTCGTGACACGCCTAAACCCTGTGGATGTCTTCGGATCCCTTCAATCAGCTATCACCCATTCAAAGTAACGAATTGAAATGCGGACGGAGGTTATCCAACAGCGCCCTCTCCACTTACTTCAATCCACTGCCTGTGTCTCAGCGTTATGCTGTTGCATCAAGAGGCGTTTCCTCGCTAGCCAATCATTTTGACAGGCAAAATTATTTTGCACTGTTCTAGGCAGGTAAAATTGAGTTAAATTTTTACGGGATACGTGGAGGCAAATAACTCTCACCCTGATCACACTTGCGTTGCACATCTTATGGAATTCACATCTCATTGGCTGAATTGTTCCATCGAGAACTGTGCTGAAATAGGTGTGATTTCTTCCCTTTTCAACAAATTACCTAAGAAATTGATGCATATGTTGTAAAAGGTGGAATTTTCTGTCATTTCAAGCAGTGAAAGCAAGTGAACATGGTTTAGCACAATGAAAATCAAGTCAAATAAGTGTAGCTATGCGATGCCTGCTGGTCACACAAAAGTTCGATGAAGATTTTAAAAGGTGAATGTTATTGAATGAAGTCATGCTTGTGCGTTTGGTTGCATTTGTTGTATCTACTCTAAAAAAAATTTAGGGATTTCACTGACAATTTTATGGACTTGCGATGTTACTGCGGTATCCCTACGATAATGAGTTCACAACAGAAATTACATAACGGGCTTTGTTGCACAGAGAAAAAAATGGGAGAAAAATAATCTACTTTTTCAAAGATTTTAGTTTGGAAATGCGTTTTGGCTTATTGGGAAAAAAAGAAATAGCTGATTTGCTAGAACTGGACGGGAAGGTTGGGATTGTGCTAGTCCTGTTGCACTGATAGTAAATTACCGTCTCTAATTGGCTACAGGAAGAAGACGAGTCATTTCGAAAAATTATACGCGGTAGGTGTAGTGGCTTCTTAGGTTCCACTCAAAGTGATTGCAAAGTCCACCTCCTTCCATTACGCTTAGCTAACCATCGCAATCACCAAGGTTATGCCCTTACCATTGCCTCCTGGTCTTCAAGACCAACATCACTGACATCTGGCGAGTACGGAGGTGATGGGATGGGGAATGAGGTGGAGAGGGTGCCAATAACGCATGTTTCATTTAATAAAACCCCGAATAAGTGGTAATGGAGCTCTCAACGGGACTGGAAGATGCGTTCACACATTGTACAGAGTAATGCAGAGAGGAGCAGAGTAGGATGGCGTGCGACATATTGGGAATGAACCTGGCAGCAGCAGCAACAGTGATGATCACAACCAAGACACTTCAGCACCCTAGTCTATTCCACTCTCCTCCCATTTCATCCACTTAGAGCTGGTGTACTTAGTCACAGCTTTGGTGCTCTCTTAGTCCGCGTGCATGGCCAACTCACTGAACAGCAGCTGTCTGGATATCTTGGCTCCTCTTGGCTGGCTTCCTATTGTAATGAGCCAACTGACTGCACTCAACAACAGTGCTCTTGAAGATGGTGTGTATGAAGGACTTCATGATCGACATGGCCTCTAAAGCGATGCTCGTGATCAAGGCACATGGCGCAACACCTTGTAGATGTGGATGGTGAAGCTCTCCTCGTTCCTACTCTTCTCGACCTTGTTCGTCTGCGGGACCTTCACCTTGGATGCCTTCTTCGCGGCTGTGACTGATGCCACTTTGAGAGCCTTTACAACCTCCTCTTGCAAATAAAACACTACACAACTCACCGTCACTGGTAAACTTGGCACGCTTCTCAGCCAATTATGACAACAGCAACTGTGTCAGACATCTTCGCATTGTCCTGGGGACAGCACTAGCACGCAAGTAGAAACCGAATACAAGTTACGCTCGTTGTTCCTGCTTGAGTAACACTGCTTTAGAAACCAGATTATTCAAAAATAAGATGGTAAATGCAAAGGTATATTTTAGGTTATTATTAAACTCCTTGTTATTCTTCTATGTTTGAATTGGAGGAATGTCCGACTTTTAGATTGAAGTATAATGCTTCGATAATGCGTGAAACCATCAGAACGACTAGCTGTAGTGGGGTGGATAGTATGGATGGTTCCACTGGGAGATCTACACGTGAGGCTAGACTCTCTCTCAACTAAGTTATAACTAATGGCTAATCAGACATACTGACGTCTGGTTTAAACAGCCAACTTGATATTATTTCTCCAAAGAGAAACTTAATAAATTAAGTGGTATTGGACTAACAAACGTTTATTAAAAGGCTGCTCGTGGCATCTACACAAGGATATATCAATCGTACAGGCAAATACTGACAGAGTGAAAGCTGGGTTCGAGTGCAATAGCTATCAAATTAATTCGCTATTAGGATAGCTACATGTCTCTAGGAGGCTGCTGTATCCCAACGGAACAATGACACCCTTCATTGTTGCACAATGAGCTATAAAATTTTCTAGTGCGTCAGCTTGCTTAACAGACGCATCGTGATCATGACGAGGCCCAGTCGTCTTATCATAACCCTGTGTAGTGACTTCTCCAAGGGACGTTTCATGATATCCTCGTATGCTTTACTAAGGTCAGCCCTAGAAGTAGATTACACTATCATCTATTCAAAGCACTTTGAAGGAGCTTCCTCACCACCAATGCAGAAGGAATTTCCACTTCTCTACTAGCTTTGAGTTTTTCACTGAGCTCTACTCGACTTAAGAAAAGTGTTGAAGAATCATTCACGGGTGAAAGCATTACTTGGGAGAGGACAAAAACCGATGAAGTAGGTCAAAATAATCTCTTTAGCATTTCGAGGGTGTCATTTGAAGCAGAATAAAATGCCCTGCTCTTTGTGGGAAGGAGATCATTTTGGCGTCAAAGTTACAATGACGGAGGAAGCGGTAACGCTGGATGAGGTCGATTTTACACACCATGAATAGAGGCAAAGCATCTGATGCAATCGCTGACTGTACATCACTCAGTCGTGGCGATTACTACCACGCACAAAATCTGGCCAAAACACAATTGAGCTCTTCCGTCAGCACCTATCAGTTGTGGTTGCTTCTAGCAACTTCTTTCCAATGCACTCCTATCCTCTTCGTGAAGTCATAGTTGTCAACACTGTTCTGTCCACCCTTCCTCCTCTCCTGATTAAAGTCTTCCACGTATCTCAAGTTTCTTGCCGTCTTCATGTACTAGACAGACCTCATCTCAATTGACTTCTGTCGAGTGACGAATTGTATGAAGTCCAAGTTACATGCAACTGTCCCGCAGACATACAATGGTCTAGTGACACAGGATCCCAATTGTAATTACCGAATATAAAGTATTTTGCAAATAAGATCGTGTCTAAGTGTTTTCGAGTGGTTCGTGCAAGGCGACTCCGAGTCCTTAACCTCAGTCCCAGTCGACGCTGACGAAACCGACTTTTGCCAATCATATCCAGTCAATAATAAGAGTGACGATTAAAGTATAACAAACTGAAGGAGTGCTTTTGTTGAGAACCCAGAGACCTGCGGTGATGAGGATGGCGCAATTACACTTAAATCTTGGCCAAATAATCAGTCTTCCTGTTAGATTCCAGAAACTTTGTTGTATCTGCTACAGAAACACAACCAACACCGAGCTGACCCATTCGAACGCCAACCAGCACTTTTGAATAGGCCACCTCACTTCCTACTGAATGCGTGATCCACCTCACCTCGTCCTATTCTCGATTTACAGCACCTAAATCAGAGCCATGCCAAAGTGGTGGAATGTAATACATGACCATCCGGGCTCAAGTTTCTTATGATCCTGGTAGTCAGCATTAAAAGCACAGGTAAGCTGCTTCTCCACTCACCTTCACTTCCGCTATGCAGTTGGCTTCGAAGCCATACCCATGAATGTCACCTCACACTCACACACACACACACCATACAGGTTAAGATTTCCAGACTGAAATGAAGTTGCCGCAGTATTTGAGGGACAGAGTATTACTCTCAAGACAGGCACTATAGAATAGGACAAATGTTCTATTGGGCAAAATCTAGTGCACTTCTTCCATAGAATCACTTAGTTGAAGTGGTGGAACACCTGCTCTTGGGTACCACAGTGAGATGAGCAACAATAACGCATGAAGGTAAAACAGATGGGATAGACATTCTCTGGCTCGATGTATCCACGCACTGATCTGCCTCCACAACACAAATGCGACTCCACGTTCCGCGGTCAAGCTCCTGTCAAACGATAGTCGCAAGGTTACGCTTTCAACAGAATAATCAACTCCTGAAGTCACCATCTGTCATGATTCTACTGCTGCGCTTACACGTCACCTGCATTGCAGGCATGTGACAATTCAAACTTCTTACTTCAACCTAGCAGTGTACTCCCCGTCTCAACTTGCAGATGGTAAAATACAAAAACTGACGGCTTCACTTTTAGGCAATCGCACTGATACAAACCGATATTTTCACCTCCTCCTCCTCCAAGGTCTTAGATACCACAACTCCACCCACATGCAACCACCGTAGCACCTCAACTGTGATGATGGTGGTGGTCCATGTCCCCTTTGATACAGACAGACGTGAATAGCCAATTAAAAACCGTGAAAGGCGTAACTGACCAATGACCTTCGTCAACCAACCACACTGCGAGGCCAAACATCGAGGCCACAGCGCCTAATACTAGTGATCTCAAAATAGCATACTACAAAGTGACGGTTTAAAAGTCATTATTTTACCCCAAAATACTACTGTGGTAGCCTCCAAAATGCTACTTTAAAGGCATAATCCTTCCAAGACCTGCTAGTGAAATCATTGTCAAATCACAAACTCATCCGGCGGTGCAAACAGCTAAATACACTTTCGCTTTGTCTTCCAAACAATTCACATGCCCTATCCCACTCTACCTTGTGTCACCAATCCCTTTTACTTCTAAAGGAGGAGCCAAATAAACATAACCTACACCACATGCCAATCCAGGGGCGACATAACTACCTAACGTTTACGTCACGGTCAAGACAAGCGCCATTTACCATAACCAACCAATTATAAATGTCTGACGTCCTGCAAAAATACTACAGGTGAGAAGTAGAAAGGACTTGTGGAACCCTTGTTGCACTCTACCTGAGGAGAAGGCGGTATCCGCGGCCTGTGAGAAAGGCTCGGCCCAGGCTTTCAACATTGAGGGACGGCATAGGATAGGCGGTGCAGATAGTTTCTTCAATGCTGAAGACCCCATCTCTCCTTCACTTCGTGGAAGATGACTGCTGGCAATTGACAAAAACGAATGCCTAAATACAGTAGCAGGGCTTATCTGCCCATGCCTAATCTCTCACAACCACATCCACCTATGATTGTTAACAGACATTACATTACCTATATTGCCAGTTGTAAGCAGACTTTCCTGGTGTCCTCCGGCAGCCAAGCAGGTCTGTTAGTAGACAAGTCTAAGTAACGAAGACCGCTGGTCGGACAGAGTAGAGCCCCTCATAACACTCGGCCAAGTCTCTGACACATCCAACTTCAGACCAAGATGAATCCGATACTAGCCTTCTGATCTTTCTAAGGCCTAACATAGACAACTTCGTCAAGTGCAATGTGAGAATATCAAATCCCCCAAGACCTAAAATTCTTCATGAGCAGGCACTCAAGGTGATGCGAATTCCCCCATTAGACCTCATGCTAGGTAAAGTATTTCAAGGAATGCATTGTGCAATTTGCGAAGAAGACAGAATGAGCAGCAATGTTTCACTTCAACGGTAAAATTAAAGATATTATATAGTAGAATCAGCGTTTATCTCTTTATTTTTTATCTATTTTTCCCTTTAAAAAAAGTAGAGACACACTTTATCTGATAATAATGCAGACAGAGCACAGTGAACATGAGAACGCATTTCTAGAGTAAACTTCTACGTTGGACGGTGGATGGCGTCTGTTCTGTGACCAAACTCGTGTTCACTAAACGCTTCTCGTCTACAAGGCATATTCGTGCAGACATGTATTACAATTATGCAAGAGCCGTTCAAGTTTGTTCTTACAAAAAAGTGTCGCAGAACACAATTTGTACTTACTTATTGACATAGTACTAGATTGGGACTTATTTGTACATATTTATCGCAGCAGCGTTTAGCTAGTTCAAGAAAGGCAGCTTTGCAATTGGAAGACATAACTGTACCACCCGAGGACAGTCTGCTTCACTTCCTCTAGGTATTTGCTGTTTTGTAGGCATAAAATTGCTACTATATGGTGCTGACTGAACCGATCCGGGTTACGATACAAAACATATCTGCTATTTACCACAACATTGCAGAGCGACCTGGCATCCAGACCATGCCGAAAGTCCCAATCCTAATGTCTTCTCTCCTCTCCACAATAAGTTCGAGGCGATATATTTGTGGCAGCGGAAAGCAAACCCGCTAAGCAGATATAAACTGATATGTTGTGGGACGGGAATGTATGACGATATCGACCTATGACAACTAATCTAGTTCCGTAATCCGTAGAAAATTTATTAATATTGAAAGCTATACTACCCCTGAAAGTTCTATTACGTCAGTTACAGAGCTGCCTGCCATAATAACACAATGTTTTTAATTATGGGAACGCGCAACACCTCATCCACTTCTCTACCAGCTGGATAGAACCAAGGTAGATAGTGGTGGGCAGCACTGAAGTAGGAGCAAAGTGGTGAGAAGCGCACACGCGTATCCTCAACCTTAAGACATGGTAGTTAGCCCGCCCTCTGCTAAATGACTACACTTGTAGGTCATTGTTCTTACCACTAGTGATGGACATATATGATGGCAAGAGCATTCCTTTTTTCCCCCTATCTAATCCAGTGAGACGAAAGTCTAGATCCAGTGAGACTGCTGACTGGATTCAGTGACGTTACTTGCAGTGCTGATTATGAATTATAGATATTATAAAACGCATATTTTCAAATACATTTATTAACATGCCATGCGTATCAAAATTTACGTCTTTAATTAGGTTCCTGGGCCATTAAATTATGACGGTTGATAGTTAGGGCAAGTAATGTTGCAAGACTAAAAGGCGTTTAAAAACCGAAGTTTGTAGGACTTTTTAATGACAGTAGAGGACAAATTTTATGCATGCGATGTAGCGTCCCGAAGCTTCCTTTAAGGTAAAAGAAGGCGCAGTACTAGGGCAGAATATATATATCCTGGGAACAGAGGACTTGGGGGCTGTTGGCACGGCCCGGAGGCCGACCAACCGGCTAGAACAAGATGGCCACCCAAGTGACCGAAAACCGGTAGTTCGAACAAACAAAGTATTACATGCGATTCTAATGACACCCCAAAATTCAGTAATTAGCCTTGTAAATAAGGCGTATGTGCAACAAAGGTCCTAGTTCCAATGAAATCAATATCTAGAGGTAGGCTAAAATCAAGGTTCTCAACCATATTAACAGGCTTAGAAACCATTATGTAAATTACTTCATTCATTTTCTGGAACGTTTTACTGTGGCCAATAAAGCACTTCTTACGTACGAAGATTGCTGCAATTAAAATTTTTTATGGACCAAATTTGTTGTAATACCAGGCTTTATACCTTAAGAGGGTTTTTAGTGATTTGTTATACTTACCCAAGTGACTGAACTCCTGTACACGATGTCTTTTTAAATTATCTCATCAGGTGCGTCAATATGAGTTGTAAACATTGACTTCATATAAATAAACTCGTTATAGGTACCTCAGCTGTAATACTGTTATTTTTTGGGTCCACTTTTAACTAGAGATTTTTGGCACTTTTTATGCATGTGCCTGCGATTAAACACATTCCTCTAAGTGTAGTTTTACTTCCCTGCTTTTATTGGTCACTTGTAGTGCTTAACTAGTTTTGACAGAATTGTATTTGTAAGGATATTCCGATGAGTAATGGTCTTATAAAGCACCATGTGGCACAAGCATTCTTTGTGTGCATTTGATAAAAATCCTTGATCACATAGCATTAAATAGAGCACAATTGATCGCATATCATGCTTTGCATTAAGCATGTAAGTTTGGCTTCTTTGGCTTTTTAAAAGGTTTTAAAGTGTGTTTCTTTAACTTTGTTTCCTTGTTCGGCAGACTGAATGGATATTCGAGCGACTCAAGAGTTGGCTGTTCCATTCAACGACGTTGGACGACGCATGCCAAACCAATTCAATAGATTTAATGTTGTAATGAACAGGAACGGCCAGGACAGTGGCGATTCGAACAAGTATGTAAATATGAACAATAAGCGCAAAGTTTCTCATGATGTACAAGCTCAAAATAATCGAACACCTTTTCAACCGTGTCATCAGCACAAAGACTCAAAAGCCACTGATGAGAAAGAACGCAAGGATCTTCTAAAACCTGGAGACTTAGTAAAAAATCGATATCGCATAGTGTACAAGATTGGTGGTGGTGGGTTTGGCGAAATTTACCAGGCTGTTGATACACAGGTTAGTGACCGGAGACATAAATGTTAGGCAAAGAGGCAAACTTCCCAATCCCCTAAAATTATAATGGTTTCCTTTAGATGGATTCAGAAAAGATAGGTCAAAGTGGTCCCAATATTCCAGTTCTCTGTTCTTCCTGTTCTATCAAAAGCGGTAATCCTCAACGTCACGTCAGCACAGTTGCCTCGCCCATGAGCGAATCCAATTTACGTCTTCAACGTTGCTCAGGATGTGGACGTGAATTCTATCCAACTTCCCTCGCATTGAATAAAAAGGCAGAGCTTTCACGAAAATTTAGCGAAATTGGGCTTGAGTCTACGGATTCGGGATTCTCCTCGGGTCACTCGGAGCGTGGATTGGTGCCAGATAATCATGTCGTCGCAGTGAAGGCGGAATCCAATACTCAGTCCAAACAGATGCTTCACATGGAGGTGGCGGTCATGCGAAGGTTGAAGGGCAGGAAGAACTTCTGCGAGCTCGTGACTTGTGGCAAGACTCAGCAGATCAACTACATTGTCATGACACTTCAGGTAGTGCTCATAAGATTATCCTTTGCCTCTTGCTTCAAGTTTGACATACTAATTTGAAGATCTGGTGAAAGGTATTAGATGTGTTTAACAAAAATCAGCAAAAATTAGCCAAAAAGTTTAAGAAATTTTGCTTAAGTTTGATTGCGTTTTTAATAACTTTTTTCTTTTAAGATTTTTATTTACCTTGAAAATTGTGCGTGGAAAAAAGTGACGGATAACTTGCTAGGTGTGTACAGCTTCTAAAACGAGTCATCATAACTTCAGAGGCGCAAGAACCAGTTATTTGAAACGACGGTAATCAGCTCATAAAGCTTAAAACCCTTACAGAGAATAGGTTTGGTGAGAAATGCTTTGAATTCCCGCTAATAATTAATTCAGGTTTCCTCTAAGCAAAGAGAAAATCATTTAATGCTGATTGTAGACCGTTTTGAATTTAAACTCAACACTACCGCATATCAAATGACCAGTTTAACGTCACGCCACGATTTTTTGGCTTCCAAGTTAATTGCACTTAAAATCCTGAACTTTCTTGAAATAAGACTGGCATTACGTCAAATCAAACCGACCTATCATTAATTCTGCAGGCATCCACTTGAGTCTAGCTTATTAGTCCAAAAATTTGACATGTACTTGCTCGTTCGACGCCAATTCAGAAGTTACTTTTTTGTTTATCTGTGTGCAATTTTTAAAAGCAATGTGAGAATATTCTTATCGTATCACACCATTCCCTGAGCAGTATTACTTCCCAAAAGGGGATTTTAAGTTGAAAACCCTAATGCTTGCCTTGCAATTTCTGAGTCACATTCCTTCACACTTGCTTTTTAGTCCATTATCTTTATTGAGCAATTTTTTCAAGCTTACCGTACGCCCGGGCATGCTCTCGTCCGGTGCACTTCAAAACAGAAGGGATTTTTGTCCCACTTTGTCTTAAGCTAATCTGATAACTGGTACGACTAGGCTCTTTTTTTAGTGTTTTATGCATTAAAAAAACTTATCCACTTGCTTGAGATAGCAGAAAAGAGTGCATATACGCAAGCGTGCTTGCAACAGAGGTGCCTCTTGTGTATCGACTCGACCCTAACAACTAGAGCTATGCCTTGGGGCTCCGTTTTGTGCACAGCTTTATGTTGCATCCTAGTAACCCATCATGTGCATAGACATATGCTTGTTTATAAAAGGAAAGATTTGATCTCTTTTACCTTCTCAACTAAAGTGGCGAAGGTTGTTTGTGATCGATGGCTACTGGATGCTTTTATCAATTCCACTTCTCTTCTTAAAGCTCATTTGCCCCTACACATTGCTTTGAGGGTGATTTTGATTGGGAATCAGCTAGCGTCAAAGTAGTCGAGAGCGTGAGGACATTCATTGCAACGTCTGTGGCATCACTAAAGATGATATAAGGTATCCAATTGATAAAGGTCCCGTATTATAAGTACACAGAAAACCTAGACGAATATCCTTGCTTAGGCTACAACTTCGGTAGCTTCTGAAGTAGTTCTTCCACTTTGGCCAATTCAGATGTTTGAACGGACTAAAATTACTTGAAAAATGGAAGCAACAATTGTTTTTCGGTCCTAACGGTTGTGGTGTAAATGGTAAACTCAAAAGGACTTGAACCCTTTCGCTTATAGAAGTAGATAATGCGATTTACCACAAAAATAACATTAAAATTTTTATATTTAAAACATCTTATAAGAGTTGCTAAAAGTTGGAATTGGCAATCCTAAACTATTGTCACAACTCTAAATAATCACTGCTAAAATACTGATTGAATGATTTTGAAAAAAACTTGTTTTGGATTGCAAATTGCGTAAAGAGTTGGGGTTTAGTTTAGCTATGGGTTCTTGTCGATTCTTAAATGATCGGAACGAGTGTTTTTGACCCAGTCACTTATGTGAAGTTGTAATCCTGCGTTTTTCACCATTATCACAGAGCACACATTCACTTTGATATTATTTTCAATTCTGTTTTTGTTCCATACTATTTATAGGGTAAGAATCTCAGTGAGCTACGTAAAAAGGCGCCCAATCGATCCTTTAGTCGGTCCACCTCTTTACGTATAATCTGCAAGTGCTTGGACGCCCTGGAAGAGCTTCACAGCATCGGTTACCTCCATCGTGACATAAAGCCATCAAATTTCTGCCTCCGTCGGGACAATCCCATGGAGATCTGCCTCCTTGACTTTGGTCTTGTCCGTCCCTTCACAAAACCCGGTACTACCAATCAAATCCGTCCTCCACGACCTTCAGCTGGTTTTCGCGGTACGGTCCGTTACGCCTCTACCAACGCTCACGAATATCGTGAGCTGGGAAGACACGACGATCTCTGGTCTATGTACTACATGTTGGTGGAGTTTCTCTCGGGAGAACTACCCTGGCAACGAAAAAGTGGGAAGAGTATAGTAAAGCAGATGAAATTGGAAAATGAACCAGTAAGCTTGGGAACTAGAGGTGGTCTTCCACCAGTCATAGCTACTACCTGGGTCCACGAGTTGAATAGATTGGATTACTATGCGACTCCAAATTATCGAGAGCTGCGGAAGGTGATTGAGTTATGGCTTGCAGAAAACGGGGTGGAGTGGAACGACCCCTACGACTGGCAAAAACAGTCCATGACGCGCGCAGAGAGTGAAACCACCTTCACACCGCTGTTTAAGCGAAACCAAACCTCCGGACGCCAGTTTGTGCAAAATGCGAAGCGCCCAAATCATTACGACTCTACTGGATGCCTCAAACGCCTAGATAAACGTGGGTTCGGGTCTAATGTGGAGTTGAAACGGCTTGAATCAGAAGGAGCTGAGGGTGGAACTACGGCTTTTGGTGGAAGAAGCACAGCAGCAGTACACGAGGATGCAACTACGAACAAAAACATGGCAACAGAGAAAATAATGCAGGATGATGGACATGGAAATTTTGAGGACGCCTCAGAGAAGATGGATGCAAAAGAGAAGATATTGGGCAGTCATACTGACCTAAACATCGTTGGCGATCAACAATTTCCTGCCACTTCAAAAGGCCCAGGTAAGCTAACAGTGCCTTTATAAATGCTTTTAAGATCGCTTTTCTTTCTACCGCTATTCTTCCTACTCAAGCTTGAATTTTCTCCGCTTTTTTCCATGCCTTCTCCTTCTTAAACTATTTTTTTGCATACTCCCTCTCTCTCCCCTTTGTCTCAGAATTGTGGTAACAAGTGGCATCTGGTAAGCCGACTAGAATTCGTGGTGTCAAAGCATCTCTGTCTACTAAGAATCAATATCATAAAATGTACCAACCCACTGTCTGTCATCTTTCATCGTAAAATAGGAAAAGAGTTGATCATCAATCCTGTCCCTTTTTAATCAAACGCTTTTCTACTTCATCTTCATCATCCCCTTTTCGTTTCATTGTCACAAAGCAACAAGTCTCCCACTTTATCGACCTTAAAACACTGAAATGGGGTAGCGCCAGAATATCCTCCCCTTAAAATTGCTTTCTTTGAGGGTCATTTACGAAAAATGGTAGCATCGAGGAGGGGCGGGGAGAGAGGAAGAAAGGTTAGCCCTAATAGCAATACTGCAAGCAAGTACCCACCTGTCTACTCAAATGCTTTTTAGACACGGAAAAGCAGCCTGCCAACACCAACCTACTCCAAAAAATCATGTCTTTCATCTCACAGGGACGCAAAAAATCCGACAGTAAGGCTCCACTCGCTTAAAGCCAACAGTAGACTTAGACATTCCCTAATTTCGACCATCAAAATGGCAACAACGACAATGTCAGCACTACAGCTACAGCCAGCAACATTAGCATAACATTGGCAGCTTTCCCCTTATCATTACCACCTTCTTTCGTGCTTCCCTTCATGCCTGTGAAATTTAACTAATTCTTCTCCAAGTTTGACTCGGTGTTAGCAATAGCTTCTATGTATGCTTGTATGTATGAACTAGAGCGATGAAAAGGAGGCTTATTAACAACTACTTTCAGAATCTCTGCCATTCCTCATTTCATTATCTGTGCAGATTCGCCTTTTTCCTACTACTCATTAGGCCAGTTAGCCGAGCCAATTCCGCATACTAACTTCCTCATTCGTGGGTCCTCATGTATCGACGCATTTGAACGCATTCAAATGCTAATTAGTTGACTGATTGAAGTTTATCAACTGACATGTTTGTTGTGGGTTGTAGCTCGCAGAACGGACAGGCCTAGGAAGTAGACGAGCATCCCCTCCCGATTACCTGCGTCTCGAATCAACATATCTTGCACCCACCTACTCATCCAAATATCAGTTCATTCATTCATCCTCCTATCTCCCTACCTATCAGTCCACACTCTTACACAAACATGCATTCCAAGAGCCAAACTGGGACTCGATCATATTGAGGAGTGTATAAAAATGTGATACTTCTGCGCTACTTCATCCCTGCTACCATAACAATTGCTGCCAACTTCTCCTTTTTCTCCATCTTCTCTTCCTCCCAACTTTCTCTATTACCTTCCCTATATTTTCCATTCGGTCCACGCATCCCTTTTTACCTAAAACAGTACAAAGGATGTAATGTAGGGTGAATGAGCGAGGCCTCATTGCGAGTACATGTACACTTGTTTTAGACAAACATTGGTTTTCTATTCTGTGCTCTGATTTGTTTTCTGTTTTTTTGACTTATTTGTCCTCCTTGCTATTCCGTCTATTAAAAGAGGGAATCGTTAGATAACATGAACATCAACTCTTTCAAGCATTGCTGAACTTTATTTGTCAATGGAGGTAGCAATAGTTGTATAGTCATAGAGAGCACCGTTTCATTGACGACGATGTAGACTATTACCAAGCGTAGGGATTAGTACTTAGTGTTCAGGTGAATTTTCAGTGTGATGCGCATTGGATGATTGAGTCACGGATTAGTCAATGCCACTGATACTATGCCAGCTTCTTACTCTGAAACTACTGCCTCCACTATGCTCAAAATAGGTGCATTTCGTCAGTAGGAGGCGGTGCTTCATTGTGGGGTAGTTTAGGTGGTCACAGGTCTCTCCAATCGTCGAAGCATAGAATACGTACTGGCCTGCTTACACCTGAATATGCTCCTATCATTTGTAATTGAGGTTCATTATAATGCTGCTGCAACTTGACAGGGAAAAACCGTAAGATCTTTACTGCCATGAATACTATTTTCTTGGTATGACAACGTGATTAGTGTATAGAGATGATGTTGTTTAAAAATTATTCCAGTCGAACCTTAAAATATGTAATAAAACTAATACAATCGTAATAAACTGTATGATTACACAATTTATCAGTAGATTTGTTATACTTTTACTAGATAAAATCAGTAATGCTTTGCAAAATCAAAACCATGCGTTTAATACTTTCCTTTGCTTATCCATACCTGGACAGACCACAAGAGGAAATCCCTGTGTTGTGTTACAAACGATACATTCCGTGTATTATTATCTCAGAATATCCGAGACAGGTTAAATCTTACATGTTTTAACAATACTTCATTATGTAATGCTTGTCAGTAGCGGTGAAGCCCATTCCTATTACTTTGACAGCCATCATCAAGTCTTTTCTGCTATAATTGAGGGCATTTTGATGTATTTTATAGGTGAGCCAAAAATTAACATTCCTGGGCAAATAGCAACAAAAAAAAATGAATTTCAAGGAGCGGAAATTGCATTCCTTTGCCTTCATAGTTTCCGATTACACATAAAGTAGACCACCCTTTAATGAAGCCTTGATAAGCTCCACCATAGAAATATTTTACTGCAACTGAAGTGGCAAAGACCTTGCATTACTTCGTCATCGGCACAAAAAGTTGTTATGATACCATATATCCACTGAAGCACACAAAAGGTCCTCGACTTTTAGACACTGTTGTAGCTTGACAGGTGAGGTGACAATCAGGCTTCCAGTCGTAGGCTTTTGCACACACCAAGTATTTTTAAGGAGTGCTAATTGAGTTTATTACCTTAAACCATAGAAAAGTGGCACTACTAGTTTTGATTAGCCTTATTCATAAGCGGATTAACATCTCATCATTGAACTTACTGAGCATGAAGTCCTCTCTCAATGTCAGTTGTAAATGGATGTTTACGGGTTCTATTCACCATCCAATGTCGCTTAACTGTATACACATCTAAACTCACAGTCACTGTTGCTAGGTGTCATCTTAATGAATGGCGTTCTGTCTGTCCTACCCACCGACACGTCCTCCGACTATCCCAAGTTCTGATAGAACACACCAGACACCTTACTAGTACAGTCATGATAGCATACCTTTGTATGTAAATCGTACAAAGGTAAATGTGTCTACTGCTTAGACTTCTGTGCTCCACTTTTCATGCTCATAGGTAAAACTTATTCAGCAAAGCTTTCAGTATTTTAAAAAAAAATAGTGGTTTTTGTCAAGCATAAATGGAAATATTTTGTCGCCAAGACAAAGATTCGAATAAAATGATGCAATGATTTAATGAGACATACAAAAGGAGTATGATGCCTATGCCATGACTGGAGCGAATAGTCTAAGCTAAAGCAGGTGTGTCGGAGGTTTCGGATTTTCGACCGCCCTCCCTAGAGAGAAGTGATGTCTAGACTAAGAAAAGACCTCTGCAAATCCTAGTAGCAACGTTAAAGTCTCCATTTATAAGACGTCCTTGTGATTTTAGACAGAGTTACTTTGGTAACCATGGCTAGCAAATATTGTAACTGTTCCATCTGAAGGGCTTAACTCAATAGATGCTGCATTTATTTGTTTGGTAAAATAAAAAAAACATGTGTTCTGTGGGAAAGCGGAGCTTTAGTGAAGGGCGTTTACCGCTGTATTGTATGCTGGTTGCTTGATAAATGCCTTTCTTTCACACTATATCCAGGCCCCTATCAGATGACTACAAATTCCATGTGCTTTTTAGCATAATCAACGGCATTACCAGATGCTACGGCTAATTTTTTCCCTTTTTTTTGAGAATAAAACTATGCCTCAGCCTATCTGTGCAGTAACCTTCATTGTCTTTTCCTTCCTTTCTTTTGAACTTACCCTCTCATAGCCTCAAGTTTCACTCGAGCCTAACAAATCATGTTTAATATGGTTCCAAAGGTATAAAAGTCTCTTGCATAGAGTTCAAGAAGATCAACTACTTAGGCACAAAAAGTCCATTCAGCTTTTAACAAGAAGTGATCCTATTATTTTAGCCTTTATTAGGTCTTTGAATGAACAATTATTTATCCCCAAATGTTCCAGTACACATCTCACACCTCTGAGGAGTGCAACACTGTGATGTTTCCTTTACTTGTAGACACAATCTTTTGCTTTAGACGCCTTCCTGAAGGCGAATTAATTGCATCTCAGAGCAGTCGGCTCGACACAACTGTGGAAGATCAGGCTCCAATTTTACTAAAACGCAATTGAGACGTTGCGTGGGATTCTAGGATGGTTGGAACAAAAAAAAAAAATAAACCACCACCACCACCACCTCCTCCTCTTCACACTCTGTAGCTCTCTGATTTTTTTTTCTCCTCCTCCAAGTGATTGTCATAACTTCTTCTTCTTTTTTTTGGCATTAAGCAAACACATGCCAAATTGGCAGGTTAGAAATAAAAGTGAAGCAGAAATGTAGGCAACGAAGCTTTTTTTAGAAAAAAAAAGAAATTTACCGCATTTTGATCTCGTTGAGAGAGAGAATTTAGCTCGTGTTTGCAGTGGTTGTGATTGCAGCTGATGCAATACTTTCACAAGCTCTCTTCAATTATCCAATTTTTTATTAAAAAGTCTTGCAACCTTTTTTTTTTTTGGTAACACCCCACACGACTCACTTTTTACAAGCATGGAGTCGAGAGGTCATACTTCATTGTTTTTAAAGATTACGCCCTTCCTGACTCAATTTTCATGAAATCAGTTGTATTTTGCTTAATGCGAAAGGTATTAAAATTCAATTTTAATTTTTTATTATTAAAATCTGGTTGAATTTACTTAATTGGTAAATAGAAAGTTTTTTTCTCCTTCGCTAACTTTTAATGTTGGTGAATTGATAGTACAAGTAGTAGTTTAATGCTTGTCTTTATCAATCTCGATAGCATTGGCACTAGTCGACCGTAATTGTGCTACAGAGGCATGAAGTCAGTCCTAACTGCTAATCGGAGTAATTAGAGTGAAGTTCTGTGAGTCCACCATCGAATGGTATTTGCTCCACAGTATCACAGCTAGCACTGGTGTATGTATGCAATCGACACTGCCTCCACCAGCCTAACAGGCACAAGCTCGACACTGCATTGATCCCTCCACTTCTGCACTCCGCTCCTCCCACACGCTGTGCATTCTAGTGCTGCTCCACGCTACCATTGACGTACGCACACCCCAAAAGGTGATAAGCAATTAAATTAGACAAGTAAGAGGGCAAGCAGGCAGGCGCATATGCGCCTGCCTGCTTGCTCAAAGCTATTTCGAGAAGCGCACACGAACATAAAGAGTTGGAGAAAAGCACCATTAGTCAGTGGTGCCTGCCAGCCTACCTACCTGCATGCCTGCTTGTGTGCATGTGTGTGTGTGTGTGTGTGCGTGCACTTGCACGCTCGCGCGCACACCGAAAAAAAAGAAAATCGATTTTCGCTAGAGAGGGTGTAGTGAACTGAACTTACAGCGTCATTCTGACCTTTCTGCGGTTCCCGGCCAGCCAATGGCAGTGTGGCTATAGTACTAACCAATGGGCTTGCAGGACTGCATGATATTGACTGCTCACTGTCTTGTTTAAACAAGCACGATTGGTTTTAGTGCGGAGAAAAAAGGGGATTTTTTTCAGTCTTCTTATCCCAGTTTTTTCAGCTTCAACTATCCTTTGACATAGACACAGTTGTCGACTGATTGTCGGCTACACTTTGCGATGGTAAAATGAATCTTAACCTTATTCATTCTAAATCTCGGAGTACAAATGTGCCCCAAAATTATTTCACAAAGCATAATTGGTTTACTGCGAAAAAAACAGAGTGAGCTGTACTTTTATGCTATAACCCCATAACATCTTTTTATATGAATCTTTAGCTAGCAGTACTTATCGTTGACACTGTTGTGCATTTAATATTGCGGTCCATAAATTAGCTATTACTGATTCAAGAAGAATGTGATTCATGAGCAAGAGATTGATGCAAGTAGCTGAACGCTTAACTTGATGACGCCACCTTTTAATTGTTTGCCTCACCAATGGTGTATAATTTAAGCCTTATTCTTTAAAACTGCAAATGCTCAAGACCATTTTCGAGGTAGCCTTGATGACGATGACTCAGTGCTTTTAAAAGCTCAAGGTTTACTTTTAAGCACACACATGAACCCACATACCTTTATTGCATTTCTCATTCAATTAGTTATATTCGACAATATGCTCTTCTAAAAATAAAATATAAAAAAACGTTTGTGACACGGAAGATTGATGTGTCAGTGAAGCGTAGTGCACACGTAAATGCTCTTTTGGCTCTACGATTTCCCAAGTCACTGTACAATTTACTTTAGATATAGGAAATTAATGAGCATATTTATGCTTGGACATAGGCTAGTGGATGTGAAAATTTGAGGAGGTGTTGTCCCCAAATGTCAAGTGGATAGTCGACGTTGTTGTTACTGCCTCCAAGGACAAAATACTGTCCACATCTGGAAGCACCATTTCAACAATGAAGGACAAAACGAAATCAGAAATTTTATAACTTCAATGAATGTGCATTCTTTAGACCATATAAGGAGAATTCGTAGAAACATACTTCACTTTGTTTCAGAAGATACATCAACCCACACACCATCCGCCTTATCAGGTTACCAAAAGAGTTTGTGCAATATTTTAGCCTGACTTACTGAAACCTGTAGTGACTCATAAAATAAATGCGATTGTTTAATTTTATGCATTATGAAGCGCAGGTGGGTGTGCATCAAGTCGCCCACTGCGGTTCTTTGTACTATTTTCTCCTTAAGTTGAGGTACAATGTGCTGTCGGTTAAACCCAAGAGTTGCGATTCATATTTTCCTGTCTTACGATGCTAAACCTGGTTCTAGAGCAGCAAAAACTTCTCATAAAATTTGTTGGTCGAACGGTTTGATAAGTAGCTGGGTTAATGAATCACCGAGGTGTGGGTGAGGTTCTTTCGAAAAAAAGACGCTTTTCTTGGTCATGAAGAATATGGTGCCGCTACCGACACGATTTTGGGTTGGAAGTGAAGGTTGACACAACTCGTTGTCATCTACGTCAGTCAAGGAAAACGCGGAGGCTGGTGCGTAAACATGGCGCATATGCTTTTCTACATCACTTCTTTCACCATTTTCAGTGTTTGACGATGTGGAGGACGATGGGACGACATCTAATTAGACGTGACTTTCGTATTTTAATGTTCTTTAAGAAAACGAACACATCATTAGTTTCCTTCAATTGGTTCACCACTCTCTGCAATTTTCCAATGCACGCACGACTTTACTTAGAGAAAACAAAAGGTGATTTTTTTGTAATAAACCGTGGGGGAAAGGGAATAGCGATGAGCCTTCTGGTAAACAAAGTAAATCGCTCTGGCTAATATCTGCCTATCCGATTCGACTTGAGGATGATCAGCTATACCATCTTCTCGGTGTCACTCGGTTGCAGCAGACCCTGCAATATAACAATATAGGTTTGGCTAAATCACCGTTTTTTTTGGGGTGATTTGATCTTGCATTTTAGCTTAATGTTATGTCTTTGTAAAAACTACATGTCTTTGGTCGGCGAATGTGGTTACCTTACTCTTGGGATTGTAAATGCGAACACATTGATAAAATTTGAGTCGGATATTTAGAAGTTTTGTAAATGGTCCGTGAAAATGCTAAAGATTACTTCAAATCCGATGTAAATATGTAAATAAATGTCACGCATTTGTATCAAAGGAATGCTTTGATGGATTGATTAGACACAAGAAAACATTTCAATAAGCAAAAGAGACATCAGAACCAAAAAATCTGTTATTGTTTGCTAAAAATCTTTCAGCTCATCCGGTGATAAACGTGCCTGTACACACCCGAGTTCGCCCACCACTTCCAAATCAATGGTATGCAAGCAGCATTGGCAAGGATCTTCTTTCACTACCCCCTCCTGTGCCACCGCACAGAACGCCAGAACGCGGCACTAGCCGAGTCTTCCTTCCACCTGAAAATCGACCTCTCTTGCCACCTTCAGCTTCAAATGCACCCTTTACATGCTTTCCTGAGAACCTCCAGAAATCCCTCCCTCGTTCACCACGCACCTTTCGCCATCGTGCGGATGGGCTTCCCAATGTCTTTAATTCCAATGCTACACTACCCACACCAAAACCACGCACCTACCGTGATGATTGTGAGGAAGGCGGCCTGAATGAACAGGGATTAGGTGCGCATCGAGGTGGTTGGCCGTGCCAGAACGACATCCGTGGTGGGCTTCGTCCAGCTTCCCTGACTATCTCCTGCCCCCAGAGACCCACATCATATCTAGCTCCTTGCCACCCTTTTAGGCTCTCTGAGTCTGTAAAAGATCGGTGCACTAGCTTTGAACAACTAGGAGGTGCCCTAGCAACGACGATGCCGCAAGGAAAGTCCAGGATCCCACAACAGTACCGTAGCATGACAACCCTTAATTACACTACGGTGGAAGGTTCGTCGATGAATAAATCACCTATGGTTGTCGGCAATGCGGATGGTAAGGGGGTAGGCAGAAAACTCGATCCTTGGTTGCCGATTGTGGATGGACGAAGTCGAGTGCTGTCGGTAGATGTGATGGCAAGTGAAACACTAAGTGAGAGCATATCTGAGGATGCTCACAAACCCATCACGCAGGTTGACAACAAGTCACAACCTGTTTGGCAGCCGCTAAAATTGGGACGAGGGGAGGAGACGACAGCAAACGGGTTTGCAAGTGGATGATGGGCAAACCTCAGTGCACCGTCAATTGTGAATGTAAATAGACGGCCATGAAGAAGGTCAAGGAATGCTTTCATCGAACGAGGCATTTAATGGACGACCGATGATGTGATGAGTTGACACCACCTGTTTTTTTCTCTCTTTCTACTGCTTCATGCTTTGGGCAGAATGCTTTTTTCGAAACTCTCGCTACAATGACACAACTTTTCATTAAAGGGCTATTCAAAGTGCTAATGCTCCACTCTCTCCTTTTGTATGGATGCAGTTTGAGGGGTGTCAGTTGCCTCGGCTAGATCATAAGTAACACCGAATGAGATAGTGCATGTCTTGCTCGTCTTCTTGGGGAGCCCAGGTGGAATGGGAGCCTTCGGGTTTCAAATGGATGCAAAATTGACACACTTCTTGACATGGAACGCGCACTTCGTTTTCCATACAGTCTACCACCAGTTCATTTGCACACTTATTCTAACAGCGTTAAATTTCTGCATGGAAGACACCTTCGGCATGGAAGGATTTGTCTCTACAACAGAACCATTCCATGGCACATGCTGAATTAACTACTCAATGTTTGTGAGCGACTGGAGTGTGCTCATCCTTACCGGAAACAAATTCGTCTCTTGTGTTGTGCCGTGGGTTGACAACGTTTAGGGTTCCGTAGTGGTGCAGTGTATGCCTTGACGATTCACAAGAATGAGGTGTTGATCTGTGGACTGGTCACAGAGTAGCGTACCTACAGTCGTCGTTGATGGATGTTCGTTGAAAAGCTTGCACTACTCAACTTTGTCACTAGTGGAGTGGATGAGGACTCCATCAGCAGACTCACTTGGTTTAAAATCTTGCATTGATAAAACCCGCGAGGGGCTATCCACGAGCCTGCTTCAGACACCTCCATTGTTGACAGGAAGTTCAGTTCGTCAGCACACGGTTTTGCCTGAGAGCATGCACGTGCTGAGTGCTAGTGGTGGTAGTGGGATAGGCTGAACACGTACCGCTACGTTCAGCCCAGTCGAGGCGGCACGTGGAGATGGATGGCAGTGGGTCTTTCACTTTGACTTGTGGTAATTTTGAGGATTGGCAGCTCATGTTGGGCAAGAAGTTTCTATTCAAATGCATTCATTTATGCAGAAAGAAGGAGAGTTAATTGTGGCTCGTAGCTATTCTCGTCCTATCAACCTGGAAAAATCTCAAGGTAATTAAGTTATTAATTTGCATCCAACTACTACTTAAATCAACATGGTTACGCCGTACAGCATCAGCCAATTTCAATCAGTTTGCTATTGTAAAGGTTCGCGATTTCGACTCCTGACCAAATGACACCATTGTAGTGAGACTTAGGTTTTGTACAATAATAGAGTGAACAAGCGGAATTATTGATAGCCAGCAGTAATCAACTTACGTTTGGTGTCTCGAAAGCCAAGTTCTCATTTCTAATTAACACTGAAAACCATTTAACTACTCTGCCAGATAAAGAGCTACGACTTCACTGTCACCTCCATACAAAAAATGATTGCGCCTAGGGGATCCCAAGCGGGGCCCGTGATGGTGTCATGGTAAAACGTCTGAAAGGCTACAGGGTCTATCCATGAAAGTAATATCACTGGAGTAAGGACAAAGTGGACAAAGTCTCCACTTCCCAAAAATAAGTTTCAAACACTATTGCGATAAAGTTCAGGTACATTACAACACCTTGGGTCCTAGAAGAGATGCACGATCTCACTCGGGATTTAAAATAGAGGAACTCGAAGTCCTTGATTAAGGATAATTACGATTCTACTAGTTGCAAATAAGTAGAATGTATCCGCAATGAAAATAAACGTGCTTCCCTCTTCTCAAATCTGTGCCTTTTTTCAAGTCAATCACGGATTTGAAACAAAGGCCTGAATCATAGTCATTAACGGAGGAATTTTTACCACCTCTCTTAAAAAGAGTGCTATTTTATGTCGCAGCAAACCCACTTTTGTTTTGATTGTGCGTTTAATCACTTGATTCTTCGGCCCACTTTAGGGCGTACCCAAGAGCTGCAAAATAAAGATTGGGAGTTAATCGATTTTCAGAATCTAGTTTTGAGCATAAATATTTTGACAATAAAGCTTCCAAATACATATGAGGTACAACGGACAAGGAACCTGGTTCTGGTAATAATCACATTCAGAGATATACTATCGGTCGCACATAATAGGCTGCTTTTGGTCAAAATAATTCAAATAGCGTAAAGGAACACCCCCACCATACTTGGTCTAAGTAACAAAACGAATCACCTACACTAATAAAAACTATGAAGGAGGGTTACAGGAACCAAGCTTCAGCACCATACCTCGCACGACGACGCCAATCTGCTCTTCACTTCCTTCACGCACCTTACAAGAGCATCCATTTTCTGGTTTGCCCACTGGCCGACCATCTCATGGATGAATAGCCTTACACTTAGTTCTAGCTTCCTTTAGGCGAGCTACCATTAACCATTCTCAATCAGTAACACCACCGCCGACTCTAAACTCCCAAAAACCACGCTGCTTCATTCCTCGAAGACGAAATCAGGTGCGGATACAACTGCTAAGTACCGACTACGAGTCAGACCACTAATACAACTTGAGTATGCAAATACAAACCACCGCGGAAAAAATCAGAACGAAGCTCTCCCCCTTCAGTTTAGGGAAAGACAACAGAGACCCTCACCCTTCTGCTACAACAATGCAAACTCGCAAAGCACCTAACGGGTAATTATATGACACAAGAAGCTAATCTGTCTGTGGCTCTGCCAAAGTGACGGACCCCGCCAAGCCGAAAGTATCCTACAATTGCGCAAAAGAACCAGTAGGACACTACGTGGGAAAAGACATGCAGCCTTGGTATTCAGTCAACATCTACTAAGAAATCAAGGTTGAACACCCCCCCCCCCCCCAGCTTGATGATGGAACGGAAACGGGAAGCTAGTCCCATACTGTCTCTTCTATTTGGCAGCACCCAGAGGAAGTCAATTTCGATAACTAAGTCACGTCCACTCAATGAGAAACACAACCGAGAATCCATGCATTCCTGTTAACTAGATGGAAGCTGTGGTCTACCGCCCACCTTCCAACAACAAAAAAAAGCAGTAGCAACAAGTAAAATCGAAATACAAGCAAAATCATAGTTAAATCATCCACACCAGATGTTTTTACAGTTTCAGTGAGAGGCTAGTAAGTATGAAGACAATTAAATGTGGAAAGGATGTATTGTGAGGTCGAGATAGCAAGGAAAGAGTACCAGGAGACCTTAGGGTTGGCTTACTTTACCTGCCTTGTAATTCCTATCGATCACATCGCTTTGAAGAAACATATGAAGGCACTTTTCGCTTTGTACCAGTGGATGACCTGCAACCCTAAAGTGATTTTACATTCATTAATGTCATTTTCGGCAAAATTCACATGCACATGATAGCGCATACCAACATTGCCATGGATTCTACTCCTCAAGGCATAAAAAAATCAAGCCAGCCAGTAGCAAATACACGCTTCAAATGAACATTTCCAGATTCCAAATCATCAACAACGACGGGCATAGTAAAAGCACTGTTCGTAGAAAAACCTACTTATTAATGAACTCCTCCAACCCCTTCCTCCTCGTTTCAATGAAGTCACTGTCAAAAAGTCCGTCATCAGTGCGGAACGGAATTTGCCTTTTCCATGCTTTACCAGGAAGTTTGGGGACAATAATCTAGAAGAGTTCAATGGGAATAAACAACACGTTTTGGAAAAACCCACTTTACTTTCGCGATCCAATTCACCACGTAACCAGTCAAAATCCCGATACCGCCTACGAACACTCGACTCTGGCAAACGAAACACAGGGAGATTAGTCTAAAACAAATTATTCACATTAATTACCCCACCTTCAGCTTTACTTCATAGTCAACATATCTCGACTTGGCATCACCATGAACTTGTGGGTTGCAAACATCAATTTCAAGGAAGTTTGCAGGCGGTGAATACGCATCCTCCAATGTTTGTTGCTTTGTTTCAAGCCTCTGAGTCGCAGACGCCATTTCCGAAAGCGAAAGTAGGCAGATTATCCATACGACTATAACCTTGGCTTTCGACCAATAATACACAAGGACGACAATAATAAGCAAAAATAAAAAACAGCACTTAAAATAAACAAATTACTTAGTATTCAGCACAAAAGGCCAATGTTATGCACTCGAGTCATATTACCTACTAAAGTCGAAGGAGTTGCATAAAACTTACATCGCATCCAATTTAATTTAGCAGAAGGATGAAAGCTATAGTAAGTACAAGAATCGCCGAGTTAGAGCTTAGACAAGCAATAATTATAATAAAGAATTCTATTGTTTCAATGATATTGTAATACTTTGTTTCTTCGAACTACCGGTTTAGGTCACTTGGGTGGCCATCTTGTTCTAGCCGTTTGGTCGGCCTCCGGCCCGTGCCAACAGCCCCCAAGTTCTCTGTTCCCGGAATATATATATTCTGCCCTAGTACTGCGCCTTCTTTTATCTTAAAGGGAGCCTCGGGACGCTACAGATATATTATGTACTTTTGTGTTAAAATTCCGGCGTCTAACCTTGGTCCAGCACCATGCTTGATTAACTTTATCTTTTTTACTAAAAATGTTCAAGTGATACTTGCCTTTATAGCTGCATTTCTTAGGCAAGAAGTAGGTTAACTGCGCTAGGCTGCTGACATTGCTCAGAGGCCATACTGCCAAGTAAAAGTACAAAACGGGGGACCTAATTGCCAGCGTAGTTAAATGCAGAGGAAAAAAACCTGTTAAAGTGGTAAAATAGAGAGAAAAATTTGCAAACCACATTGCAATAATGCGGATATGGTTTTTCACGCACAAATATTTTCTAACAGACGCAAGAAGACTGGTCCGCACTTAAAGGAAAGGTTTCCACTAAATGCCTGATTCAATTTTAAAAAGATGATCAATTAGGTATCAAGACCAGGCGTTGTTGTCACGAGCTTTGTGGTACTTTGTTTGTTCGAACTGCGGGTTTCGGCTAATTGAGGAGTCAGATTGTACTAGCCGGCTGGCTGGCCCTTGGGCCGTACCAACAAACCCCAGTCCCTCTGTTTCTAGGATAACTGTATTCTACCCTAGTACTGTGCCTTTCTTCACCTTAAAGGAAGTCTCAGGACACTACAAGCGTGGTATTCAAACGAACAAAAAATAAGTAGACACTGACAAGCTAGTTGCATCAAAGTCTCAAAAAGTAATTTACTTCTTAATGAGCAATGTAACGCTGCGGTGGATTGCCGCATTTTTAATTAACATACCACCAAATGCAGCGCATAATTATGGATTTACCACCGCATAATGCCATTGTCAGCTAAGGTACATGTGATTTAAATAAAAAAGCGCATTATAATGGCTGATTTCAAAGCCTCATCGGTGTATTGCTCCACACGCTATCGCATCTGGAGTGGTCTATGCTGTTTCCACGTCTGGTCTGAAAACCACCACATGCTTGTACAAATTGTTTGGTGAGAAGAATGTCACTCAGGGTTCTCCGCGTTGAGGTCGTTGTGGGTCAATAACCCTCTAGCACTCGACGAAGCTACACTGCCAATGATACAGCGTTTTGTGTCTACAACTGCCCTTCTCTTTGGCAGGTCCTTAGAACACCCAACCATAGTTGCAGAATGTGATTTGTTACCATCACATGGATAGGTGGGAATGCAAAGTCCCTGGGCCAGCTTAATTGGCGATGAGTTCATCCAACAGGGCGGATAGGACAGGCGTGGAACAAAGACGGAGAATGCATAGGCATTAGAGAGCTTCCCACAAACACTTTCAACCCTTGAAAGTCCCTCCACAAATACTCCAACTAAGGACACAATTGGAGAGCAAATAGGGCTACTCTTTCGTAGTACGTTCAGTGTGCTTGCATTGTAGGTGGAGGTGAGTTCGGTCCACACGAAGATGAGTCGCGCCACACACAAGTGAGTTGTGTCTGTGTGTGAGTGGAGCGGAGGGAATCCGAGGTGAGATACTGACACGGTGACATGGACTACTTTCAGTTCACCGATTCTTACTCTTTCCTTTCAGCTATTTCAAGTAATGAAAGGAGTTTGTCACTGCGTCCCACCAATCTATTTGGACCCTCGTAGAGTTGACCAAAGGGACATCGAACAGCATCGACTCTGGCAAACACAAAGGGAGAGATAAAATGCCCAATTCAAATTGTACTATAATTGCCTGCATTAAATACACTTTTCTGATTGCCATTGAGAAATCATACAATAGGTTTATAAACAGAGTAAAAATCAAGACGCATTTATACATCATGGGGTAGATTTTGCAAATAAATTGCCTTTACGTCCTCGTTAATGTTCATCTTCCGGATAATAGCATTTGCCTCGGAAATACTTCGTCCGTCAATCAATTCCTCCACTTCGTTGTCGTACACAACTTCGTTGAAATTTATCATCAGCGTAACAGAAAGCAAGGTGAGGAGTGGAATGAGAAGCCACAATAGAGCCACCCTTCCAGGCATGTTTAGGTTGAGAGCATGTCAAGCACCATCATCTATTCGATTTCTCAAGCTAGAAGTCATTTTTAATCTCTCCGTGATTGGTGCTTTGCATAGGACCATTCAGAACACTAGCAACAGGCGTTTTTCGTAATTGGATATAAAAACCAGCAAAACTTGTACTTACTATCGTCCTATCAGTAAATTAAGGTTTGCTTGAATGGATGACCATGCAAAAAAAAGGAAAGAAAAACATTAGTTTTGGTGTTTAATAATGCCTAAGCCTAAGCACCGGAAAGGGGGAAAAAATCTCAGCAATGCCGTAAGAAAACGGAAACTGAACCCTAGATGAATTGCATCACTGGCGCCGAAATTTGACATCCGTCTTTCTAGAACATCAACTGCATTATGTCATAAAAGCGGAAGCATTGAGATGAATACTTAAAATTAGGAGAAGAAGGAGAAGAGGAGGAAATTGTACTTCAGTCTTGTAGGCACGGCAGAGGGGTCAGGAGTGTAGCTATTAAACCGCAGTGGGACATCACAGTGCCTATTTGGGGATGACTCGGAGCGCCCTGCTGCAAATACTTTCATCACCACTCACAGTCCTTTGTCATTGAAATGATCAGAAAAAAAACGTTATTTTATCAGTCTTTTTAATCGGAAGCTGAAGACTACTCACTAGATGTACATTTGACTGAGTTTGCCCTCTTCAGTGACAATTTATTTCCCTGCTAGGTATTCCTTGTGGTTGGAGATAGATGAGGCTAAACTAATCATCACCTTCGTAGAGGCATTCAAAAACCATCCTTTGCAATCAACCTGCACTAGTAGAATCCGCAACACAATGTATAGCTTGCAGTCTCTTGGGTGTAATCGGTTCTACCTTCACAAGGCGTTGGATGGTATGCCAGGATGATAGATGAGCGAGAAGTCATATGATATTCGCAAGCACAACTGTTTACCACACTCATTCACTTTCTTTTTTGCCTTTTAAATTTTACACTATGTGAGAAGGTGGTTAATTTGTGTACCGCAGTCGCCTATTTAATTGAGTAAGTATGATTGCGCTTTCTTTTTTCTCTAAAAGCTTTGTCAAGTTTGTGGTTATAGCCTTGACAGCAGGAGCGATGCGTCATAAACTGAGACCCTAAAAGCAGTAAAAGAAAAAGCCAAAACAGACTACTGTAAGGCATCTGAAGTGGCTATAAAGCATTCACATTCCAATATCTACATCAGAAGATGTGAAAAAAACTTACGTGTCATGTACAGGAATTCATCGGCAACACACATCCTGAAGTACCTCAGAGCGCACAACTCGCGTGGAGATTCGGCATCACCATGAGGCACACAACCGCGACGTTGGCCTGCCTTGAAGAAGTAGAAGTGGAGCCTTCTGCCGACTGGCATATCAGTTTCTCTCGTCCTTCCTTATCTAGTTGAGTGAGCATTGTTATTTAATTCTTGCAATTGTGGAAGCATTTAGATGTGTCCAAGTTTAACGATTGTGGAATTTGCTGGAATTTAATGGCATTGAAGTGAGAGGATTAAGTCTACTTCAACAGAAAGAGAGACTACCATGACAGCACTACTCGTGGCAGTGGGAGGCAAACCGGTTTAATCGCAGCGCATGTGTCCATACTACTCCGATCCAGAGGCTTTCAATCAAAGCTTTATGGCAGGCAATGGTTGCAGTGCATAGGCCTACTCGACGGTGTTTGGTGGTGAAAGGCACAAAATCAAATTCCCACCAACAAATTCAAGCAAAAGTACAACGATGATGGGATGCTCAGATACCTAACAATAGGAATGGCAATGACATGAATTTGCTCAAGGCTGTCATCAAGTGCTGCCTGTCAGTGGTGATCACAAACTTGACGGCTCGCAGCCAATCCTTACGCCTGAAGTCAATCTTATGACGTGTGAACTACGCAATGCAAATCCAATGCACAATTGTATAACACAAGAGGCAAATTTATCAAATAGCAACGGTAACTTAATTACCTTAAGATTTTTTCAGGTTGATGGGACGACAATAGCTACGAGCCACAATTAACTCCCCGTCTTTCTGCATAAATGAATGCATTTGAATAGAAACTTCTTGCCTGATATGAGTTCCCAATCCTCAAAATTACCACAAGTCAAAGTGGAACACCCACTGCCATCCATCTCCACGTACACATGGAGGAGGCGTGCCGCCTCGACTGGGCTGAACGTAGCGGTACGTGTTCAGCGTATCCCATTACCACCACTGGCACCCGGCACGTGCATGCTCTCAGGCAAAACCGCGTGCCGACGAACTGAACTTCCTGTCAACAATGGAGGTGTCTGAAGCAGGCTCGTGGATAGCCCCTCGCGGGTTTTATCAATGCAAGATTTTAAACCAAGTGAGTCTGCTGATGGAGTCCTCATCCACTCCACTAGTGACAAAGTTGAGTAGTGCAAGCGTTTCAACGAACATCCATCAACGACGACTGTAGGTACGCTACTCTGTGACCAGTCCACAGATCAACAGCTCATTCTTGTGAATCGTCAAGGCATACACTGTACCACTGCGGAACCCCAAACGCCGTCAACTCACGGTAAGGATGAGCACGATTTTAGTCGCTCACAAACATTGAGTAGTTAATTCAGCATGTGCCATGGAATGGTTCTGTTGTAGAGACAAATCCTTCCATGCCGAAGGTG
The DNA here is from genome assembly GCA_001923025.3 of Taenia multiceps. Taxonomy (NCBI): domain Eukaryota; kingdom Metazoa; phylum Platyhelminthes; class Cestoda; order Cyclophyllidea; family Taeniidae; genus Taenia; species Taenia multiceps. The sequence continues at coordinate 4,721,952 of CM010317.1, read as the reverse complement.
TCTTCCATGCAGAAATTTAACGCTGTCAGAATAAGTGTGCAAATGAACTGGTGGTAGACTGTATGGAAAACGAAGTGCGCGTTCCATTTCGAGAAGTGTGTCAATTTTGCATCCATTTGAAACCCGAAGGCTCCCATTCCACCTGGGCTCCCCCAGAAGACGAGCAAGACATGCACTACCTCATTCGGTGTTACTGATGATCTAGCCGAGGCAACTGACACCCCTCAAACTGCATCCATACAAAAGGAGAGAGTGGAGCATTAGCACTTTGAATAGCCCTTTAATGAAAAGTTGTGTCATTGTAGCGAGAGTTTCGAAAAAAGCATTCTGCCCAAAGCATGAAGCAGTAGAAAGAGAGAAAAAAACAGGTGGTGTCAACTCATCACATCATCGGTCGTCCATTAAATGCCTCGTTCGATGAAAGCATTCCTTGACCTTCTTCATGGCCGTCTATTTACATTCACAATTGACGGTGCACTGAGGTTTGCCCATCATCCACTTGCAAACCCGTTTGCTGTCGTCTCCTCCCCTCGTCCCAATTTTAGCGGCTGCCAAACAGGTTGTGACTTGTTGTCAACCTGCGTGATGGGTTTGTGAGCATCCTCAGATATGCTCTCACTTAGTGTTTCACTTGCCATCACATCTACCGACAGCACTCGACTTCGTCCATCCACAATCGGCAACCAAGGATCGAGTTTTCTGCCTACCCCCTTACCATCCGCATTGCCGACAACCATAGGTGATTTATTCATCGACGAACCTTCCACCGTAGTGTAATTAAGGGTTGTCATGCTACGGTACTGTTGTGGGATCCTGGACCTTCCTTGCGGCATCGTCGTTGCTAGGGCACCTCCTAGATGTTCGAAGCTAGTGCATCGATCTTTTACAGACTCAGAGAGCCTAAAAGGGTGGCAAGGAGCTAGATATGATGTGGGTCTCTGGAGGCAGGAGATAGTCAGGGAAGCTGAACGAAGCCCACCACGGATGTCGTTCTGGCACGGCCAACCACCTCGATGCGCACCTAGTCCCTGTTCATTCAGGCCTCCTTCCCCACCCTCAGCATGGTGATTGCGTGGTTTTGGTGTGGGTAGTGTAGCAGTGGACTTAAAGACCTTGGGAAGCCCATCTGCACGATGGCGAAAGGTGCGTTGTGGCATAGAATGGTTCTGTCGTAGTGACGAGTCCTTCTAAGCCGAAGGTATCTTCCATGCAGAAATTTAACGCCATTAGAATAAACCACTGGTAAACTATATGGTAAAAGAAGTGCACATTCTGTTCCAAGCGATTTGTTTGCCTCATGGCTTTTGCTAATTCAAAATTCATGGTTCGGTATTGACTTCCGTTTATGCTTGTAGGCAAAAAAGTTTTCTTTTTGAATTTGTCAATTTACTCACGATGAAAAAAGTTCATCTTGAACCTCAAGATTCACATTGCAACTTTTCTCATGTGGCTTTGTAAAAAACAAAAATACCGTTTAAGGTAAGTGAACGAGAGTTTTAAAGTGAAGCAAAGCCAACGTATTTAATTAATTAATTAATTCACATCCTTTCCAAGAGCAGTACATTTCCATGTCTTTGATGAGCAGATTTTAAAAAAAAGGAACAAAAGAAACATTATGTTTGCTAAGAGATCATCCTTCTCACAACTTGAAAATTTGCAAATTCTGGTGCGAAACAGGTAAGAAACACGAATTTATGCAATAGTTTTTGCAAGCAGATGGATAGCGATGACATTTCCATGACGAAAAATAGCCGCGTTGTGATTTGGCACTTTGTTGTGTCGTTGGATTGTGCAACACGTCCATTCAACAATTCAAGGGAAAACAAAGACAAAAGTACTTTTTTTAAGAGGAGTGGCTTCCTTTTCTTCTATGCCTTTAGGGGTGAGCATTACTGAGGATGTTATTCCGGACGCTTATTATCGGCGAAGAGTTACCCACATGTAATGAGATTTTTTAGTATTTTCCTTAAATGTCGATAGCCTTTTCAAGATTCGATTAATGTTGAAGTCCAGAAGTGGTGCTGACATCAGAACAACTTGAGTGATGTGTCGGGGCTAACTGGTCGGAGTGAATCTGTAGATTTAATGGGTGGCAGGCGGCAACAGTTGTAGAGGTGCTGGACGAGTGCCAATCGCCGATTTCGTGTGAACATTGCTCCTTGTCACTAGTCACTGGCGAATACGTTGACTGTTTGGCCAGCTGAGTGTCCAGGCTGAAGGGATTTATTTTATTTCATTTCAATTGAGTCAAATAACAAAGAAAATATTCATTCTACTGTACACTTTTAAGTACCATCTATTTTGCCCTTCGGTTGACATCTAAGGAAAAGCCTCCTACTAAGGAGGCAACATTAAAAAAGTCGGGGATAAGTATTCGGATGCAAGGCAAAAGATAACATTATTGACTCGAACTAACTTTGTCTCGGAGCCATGCCAATGACTGTTGTGATCATTAGTGGAATGCATCTCAAAATCACTAATGCTTGACGTTTCTGCACAAGGTGAGCAGAGTTCGACTAAAAATATCAAATAAAAGAAAACCATAAGTAAGCACTGACAATGTCAAACTAGTTTCATAGATAAATATACTGATGACAAATCGTTTATTTAGGTTTATGAAGGTGTGGAATCACTAGTGTGCAAACAAAATACCTTTTTAACACAGATTCAAAGACTTACGCGGTGGCATAGCCTGTTCACTGCGAACGAGATGGTTTCGCAGTAGAAGAGCCGCTTTGCTATTTGATGATAGTCGTCCACTTGCCAGCATCGACCTGATTGCATTATTCGGTCGAAGGTAATGGCGTGGCTCCAAACCTTTCATTTCACCACGACCAAGGCCATTGTTTTCTACGGCAATTTTAAGTGGAGCTTTGGCCACAACTTGCACTGACGACGGCGTTCTGGTTGATGCGCGTACCCGACTCATGATTTGGTCAATGCGCATGCGCCGTTCCTCTCGCTCTGCAGCGTTTGATGCTGCATTCGCCAGGACCGAGATGATCTCCGATTGTGGCTTCCTCATGGACTACAGATGAGTGGTAACTTAGTTACTAGACTTACAATATGTGCATACATAGCTTAACTTTTTTCATGCAAGCAAAACATTGTTTTCCATGCAGACCCCTATGTGTAATACGTCGTTTGTTCTAATGACCGGTTTTGGTCACTTGAATGGCCATGTGGCCCTTGCCGGGTTGACTGGCCTTTAAGGAAGTCTCGAACCGCTGCATTAGTAGCAGAGGAAAGCGGACCCGGCCTTAATGCATTTCTAGCCCAGTCTATAGCGCTGATGACTGTAGCGGTGCGAAAGAAGTGCATGTGCTATGGATGAGAGAATCTCTAATATCCCATAACAGAAGGGCTGGGAACAACTTTTGCCTTTGACATCCACCCCATCTCGGTGTTCTGCAAGAAAGCTGTTAACGCCCAAAGCAACACTGGCCGTGAACCACCCGGAAACGTTTCGCTGCGGAGATTTCCCTAGCATACCTGGTTAAGGAGAGCGGTGTTCTAACGTCTTCCTATGGACATACTGATAGTCGACGGAAGTCCTAACTCTAAATCTAGTTTCCAAACCGGACGAAACTTCAAGACCAGTCGAACAGCCAAGAGGGATCAATGACGTGGTGGTCAAGCATTTCCTCAGTTAAGCTCAAATTCCGATTACTGACACGGTTAGCACTGATTGTGTTGTGATGGGTGACGCGGGTGATTTACCAAGGGGAGCGTGAGGAGTGACGCTGGAGAGAAGAGAGGGACTATGTAACACTTTGGTTGTTCTGACTACCGGTTTCGGTTTCGGTCACTTGAGTGGCCATATTTTCCTATCCCGGGCTAGCTGGCCTCCGGGTCATGCCAGCAGTTCCCTTCCCTCTGTTTATTGAATATGTATTCTGCCCTAGTAGTATGCCTTCTTTTGCCTTCAAGAAAGCCTCGGAACGCTACACTAGGGTTGCTTACAGTCGGAGAAAGCCCACGCTCCAATTTTCAAAAGTTCTCATTTCGTGGTTATTTTCACGAAGGGCGCAGGAATCACCCCTTGCTTACCCCATTCGGATTGGCTTAGATCACGCTAGCTCCACCTTAAGTTAACTAACGGTCATTTCAAGCCTATAACTGATCAGTTACTATAACTACGCTCGCCTCTACCGACCCAGTGGTGGAGGTCAGCACGTCAGCCGCTAGACTAGTGAATACACTTCACGCCTTCGTGTTGACTTACCCACGTCAATGACCAAAGACATCTGCTTGTCTAATTGGGGACCTTCATAGGATCCAGGATAGCCATGCTCAACAAAACTTCAGTTTACAATGATTGAAGTCTCCAGTTTACAAAAGACAGACACTTTAATCTTCGCTTTTTGTGACTCCTGCACCTATCAATATCAGTTTGTTAATTATGCCATCCCTGGTAAAGGTCGGTCGGCATGTTTGTTTAGAACAGATGAAAAAGAACATTACAAGCAAATGACATTCAGTTACCTTTCTGAGAAATGCGTTTTTCGGTGATGACATTGTATATAGACATGTTTCTGCTCACTTAGTGAAAATTCCAAAATCGTGCCTCCAATTTTAACTGATTTTTTGACTTGGGAATAGATCTATTTTAAAAAGCTCAGTTGTCGTCACATTCTCAAAAAATACAGTCATACCATGATGATAATAAATGCACTATTCAAAAAATATACGGAATATGATGTGCACAACAGCTGAGTTGATTCAAAAACAAGATTCCTTTAATATATTTAACTTGATATTAACCGGGAAAAACTTTTGTACATAGATGTAGGCATCTGAGATGTTACTTTCTACATTGCTACTGAACTTTTATTGCAGAGTGGTAAACCTTACAGAGGTTTGTTAAAAATTTAACAAATGCTGATAACAAGGATGTACTTACATCCGTATTGGCAGATAATGCCATCCTTTCAAGAGCATCATTCAATACTTCCTTAGAGGAGGTCACTGCATGTCTTAGAAGTCTCGTTCCATCAACCCCAGAATCCACGGTGTTGCGATCGAGCAAACATCGCCGACGTGATCGTCTGCGTTCCGTATGGGTGGCAGAGGAGTGGTCAGCAAGACCGGCTAACAACCCCGCCGCCCTATTCACCGCCCCCTCTTTTGCCGAGGCCGCAAAGGCATCCATTGCTTCAGCCTTGAGCTCGGCCACAGCGAGGTTGATAGCCTCGTTCACAGTGGCTCGTGCCATTGCTTCGAGTAGGCTGTTTTTCTCCTTCTCGCGTTTGCTGAAAAGCAATCCGAAGAGTAGAACATGTCTGATAATTATAACTAATCATTTCAGGTAAACTTGTCCATGGTGAAGTTGTATTGTGATGCAGGACGTATCGCGATAAGATGAGTGCTAAAGAGCCTGATGCCCATCGTGGATCAGTCCAATCCAGACACGGATGAGCAAAATGGGAAGGTAGGAAACATCCCTAATTCGTGACAATAGAAAACAGTGGAGTTGATACTTTTTGCGAAAGAATGCGCAATATCAAAACCTGCGGATAGTAGTTCACACGGGGTCCTTTAAGCACAGTGGTTACAGCAATAGGACGCCCAGTCACTCGAAGGCAGGCGGCTAATTCATGTTTTGAGCGTCTTAAGACGGCCGTGCCTCCACAAACCAGTGTCGATCTCTGTTGCAGTTGTTCCATTTCCTACTTAAGCCTAAAGTTCAGTTCCCATTCAACGCATAACCTACAATACAAAGTGGTACAAGAAACGAGAACGAGGATTTTCAGAATGCTGCAGAATACTATGGAACATGAGAGCTTAGCTTTTCGGTGTTGTGAAGTGAATCGAGCAATGATAGCTTAGTAATACACTTCGGCTTGTCAATGGCAAAGTTGCCATTTACGCATTAGTTAAGAGTGGCAAGTCAAGTAGCAAATCCAGTCTCATTTTTTTTAAAGTTTTCACTTGTTCGTATTTTATGCTCAAGTGAGCATTTGAAAGCATACGCCAAACCAGTCCTCAGACCTTAAGAAATGGATTGGCCCCAGCAATGGTGGTATTATTAACGGACTTACTGCAAAAGTCTACTGCCAACGCACGGTGACGTTAAACACACAACCGTTTTGGTGGAGTATTAAATTCTCCATAATGAGTTGAGGTTTGAAGATGTAAGAAAGGCGGATAGAGCACGAAAAAAACGTGTAGAGGCTGGATGGGTATGGGTACTTCAGTGGTATTAAATAAATCATGGATAAGGTGTGACCCCATAACGACACAGAACAGCTAAGCAGAATGAAGCATTTGAAATTGCATGCTAAAATGTACGTCTTCCATGACAGCCTAATGCTTAAAGACACGTTCATCATCATTCTGACCTATACTTAAGTGTCAGTCATGGCTTATACAGGGGTCGTCAGTGTAGTAAGAGTTTGGAAACAAAGAAAAATATCTTTCGGCGATATATTTATTAAAAAGCCAGCAACAGGAAAACGCTAGCATTCTTTAAAGGCCAAGACAGCAGAAATTCGCCAATAAGCCTAGTGGATGGCCGCACTGCGGAAAAGAAGTGCTTAGAAGTCTCTATCTTACCCGAGGAGTGCTTCATGGGAGTTTTATTCTATAAAGTATATTTCCTATTAAAGGCAACTAGTATGCCGAATTCGCATAGTACAGAAAAGTGGTTAATTCAACGCTCCACCATTCCAAAGCATAAATATAAGGTGGGTTACTTATCAAAAAGTACCACCTTAAAATGAAAAGCTTATCGGTCTATCAACTTGTCTAATCGAATTATCACTGCTTGTCAACAAAAAATAATATTATTTTATAGTTGATGCACATTATAATGGCTGATTTCGAAGCCTCATCGGTGCATTGCTCCATACACTATCGCATCTGGAATGGTCTATGCTGTTTCAACGTCTGGTCTGAAAACCACCACATGCTTGTACAAATTGTTTGGTGAGAAGAATGTCACTCAGGGTTCTCCGCGTTGAGGTCGTTGTGGGCCAATAACCCTCTAGCACTCGATGAGACTACACTGCTAATGATACAGCGTTTTGTGTCTACAACTGCCCTTCTCTTTAGCAGGTCCTTAGAACACCCAACCATAGTTGCAGAATGTGATTTGTTACCATCACGTGGGTAGGTGAGAAAGCGAGGTCCCTGGGGCGGCCCAATTGGCGATGAGTTCATCCAACAGGGCGGACAGGACAGGCGTGGAATAAAGACGGAGAATGCATAGGCATCAGAGAGCTCCTCATAGAGACTTTCAACCAAAATGTTTCCCATTTATGATTTAATATCGCAGAAGTAGAAAGGCTCTCCCTTCTAGAAAACCTAATTTATGTGCTTTACCTGGGCTTGTAGTCTGATAGTCTCTCATGTTAGTAAAAATATGGTTCATAGTTTTCGTCTGGACGAAGGCGAAGGTAAGATAATCTAATCTCTTCCAATAAACGTAACACCGTTCTCAAATGGACTACATAAAATTCATTTTAAAAAATCGAAAAACACTACAGGAAGTTATCAAGAGAGCATAGACAGGACTCATGCAAATTACTGATTCACATTAGTGATGCTTCAGAAAGGTACCCTTTCAATGTTCTCTATCCAAAAACTAATGCGCCCTGTTTCACGTTTCCAGAATGAATACCAACGAAGTGCAAACACCCAAAAAGCTTTTGAAAAGTTTGATGATATACTGGTTTGGCTCACGCACCGAAAAACTGAGAAGGAGAAATATTTTGTTTGATGAGAACAGTGCCAGATTACTTCGGCTGGAGCATTTTTAAAGGACATATCATCAACACTTAAATTTTGTTTCTAAAGAAAAATTAAAATTTTAAAATCTTCTACTAAGGCAATAGTACTTATGGGACGACGAAATTGAAAAATTGAACAAAGCGAGAAGAAAACGCACTAATATGATCTTCAAACAATCATGAACCATAAAAAATTTCAATAAGCCAAAGTGGTCCAAACACGCATGCGTAAAGCGGCTGGTTCCACAGAAAACACTTCACTAAGATGCAATTTTTTGGCCCAATTACCTATGACCTAAGCAAAGTCTCGATTCGAGCTCGAACAAAGCTCCCAATCAATTGTCCCATCACGATCCAGCATCCGGTAAGTTGCTGTTATTTTTTAACAAACTTCACATGTAATACATCAAGTAACGGAATGAACGAGCGTTAACAGAGGTAGAGGAGTGACTAGAACAAAAAAGAAGCAAAATCGCTTAATCCATTGACCATTTTGTGATCACGACGGCACTCACAGCCTGGCCGCTTCCTCCTCCTCCGTCGCTCTCCTCTCTCGAGCAAATTGTCGGTGTTCGTTTAGGCGCGCTCGATAGACCTGTACTGCTACTTCCGCGGGCTCGCAGCCAGCGCGTGTGCAGGTGGAAGATTTGGCTGCAACTCCGCATCGTTGTTTCTCCATTGCCTGAGGTATTGATGAGGTACCTGAGATCGGAGCAGCCTTTGGGAGCTGCAAGGTCAAAGCCTTCGATCGAGGGGTAGGAGTTGGTGGAATTCTTGAGCAATTTTTGGATATTCTGGGGCTGATAGGCTGTATGGCAGAAAAAAATATGTTTGTTTTAATAATAAGTAAATTGTTATGTTGAACTGTTTTCTAGCGGTGAATGAAGACGCAGTTCGATCGAGGGTGAGAAGTCAGTTGGCCTCCGATTGAATGCTTCCATGAGAGGCGCAAATACGATTACTTTCCTACTGATTGCACAGTCAGCATAAGTACTTCGGATGCCTCAAGGCAGGCAGTTCCATTCTACTACAGAAAGTAGCACGGCATTTACAATGCGAGATTATTGTCATTTATTTTTAAATCCCAGTAGTTTGGCCTTTGTGAGAGCGGGTACAACATTTGATACTTTATAGACGCAAATGATCTTACAATCCCAGTCCATTTTCGATTTGCCTTAAGGATTCATTGTTCGTATAGAAATCGTCGCTTGAAAAAAAAAGCATAAATCACCCAACTTTTCCATGTGAGCTAAAAGAAGATTGTGAAACAGAATGACATTGAATTAGGTTCTAAACAGTTTAAAGTGGATGTCAAAATTAACTGGAGTTTTGACCTCCACAATGAATGCAATGAGCTACCACCCTTCCCTAACGATTGAGATAAAGCTACAAGGGACGTTCCAGTCATTCAGTAACTTTTAATATTCGCATTTTAAAAATAGAGAAATTGTGGTGACACCGACCGCAGCAGCAAGCCTATTCCATCGCCACTAATGGAAGCTCGCATTGAGTCAATTCAGACAACACTGATCAAGGCAGGCGAGAACAGTGATAGCGCGTGAAGAGAACGGAGTATGGAGACATACAGATCTTCTTTTCATAGAAGGCACACAGTCTAAATGCGTTTTTTTTGGGTCTACCGAAGTCTAAACACTCTACGGTAATAGTGGTGGCTCTTAGCTACATCCCTAAAGGATGAGTGTGCTAGTTACACTTCCAAGTTCCCAGCCTTGACTATTTATTCCTGTGGAAAACCTGAGCTTTAGTGTTTGATCGACTCGTAACCTGGTGTGATGAAATTGGACAAGAAATCAGTCTTCTTCAGACACTGTGAACAAAAAACATTCATTATCATAAAAAAAATTTGCTTTTAGATGCTAAAAAAGCCTTCCACTGTTGAACAAATGGCAAGGCGGATCGAGAGCACTAATAGTTCTCCCTAGACCGATGTTTCCCATACACTAGTTGGCCGCAAGAAGTTTGCGTGACAATCATTCCTTTCTTTTACAAACCAAGAACCGCGAATTGCTTTGAAAGCCTTGACGATTATAAACTAGCTTGCGTAATAAGCGCTATTTGACATTTTGGACGGAGCATCAGGCGGTGTTGATCCTCTTTTTGGGACGCATGAAAGGAACACTAGTGTTTGTAGAGGCTAGGATATTATAACTCGGAAAGGAAACTACCATAACTCGGTCTTACCATCGACAAACTCTTTAGCCGGCATTCCAAAAATGAAGAAAAAGTCCTGGTTTGACTGCAATTTGTCAATTATAAGAGTTAATGTGCTACTTTGAGTAGGCGCAAGAACCTTCAAGTTAATAGCTTTAAGAGAAAACCGATGCTGTTCTCACAAAAAGCTCCAAATATTTTTTCTTTTAAATAAACATAATTACATAAATTTGTACCAATTGTAGCATTTTTAATAGGAAGAATTGCATAAGGAAGCTGATACAGCGGTTGATAATGAGGGGATCTCGAATATCGTGGTCACAGCATTAAATTTCAAACTTGGCATTCGTTAATGGCGTGTGCTACGCAGATTGACCTCCCATTTTACAAACCAAGAACCTCGAATTGCTTTGAAAGCCTTGACGATTATAAACTAGCTTGCGTAATAAGCGCTATTTGACATTTTGGACGGAGCATCAGGCGGTGTTGATCCTCTTTTTGGGACGCATGAAAGGAACACTAGTGTTTGTAGAGGCTAGGATATTATAACTCGGAAAGGAAACTACCATAACTCGGTCTTACCATCGACAAACTCTTTAGCCGGCATTCCAAAAATGAAGAAAAAGTCCTGGTTTGACTGCAATTTGTCAATTATAAGAGTTAATGTGCTACTTTGAGTAGGCGCAAGAACCTTCAAGTTAATAGCTTTAAGAGAAAACCGATGCTGTTCTCACAAAAAGCTCCAAATATTTTTTCTTTTAAATAAACATAATTACATAAATTTGTACCAATTGTAGCATTTTTAATAGGAAGAATTGCATAAGGAAGCTGATACAGCGGTTGATAATGAGGGGATCTCGAATATCGTGGTCACAGCATTAAATTTCAAACTTGGCATTCGTTAATGGCGTGTGCTACGCAGATTGACCTCCCATTGTGATTTCGCTTTTGCTTATGCATTTCCACGATAATGTGGCACAAGTATTTTTATTTAATAGCAAAGATACAGCCCAAACATCAACGAGTAGAGAGATACAACACGGAAGTTGAATGCTCTGCTACCGCAAATTAGTGTTATTTAAAGATACTAAACAGAGTAGTCGGGCAAGATTCTTCTTTTCTTGCTGCTTGAAACAAAAACAATATTCAATGAACTCAGAGTTACAGATTTACTAACGCCAATATATGGGGTAGTCAAATAAAGTGGTAGTATTTTGCCTGGAGATGCAAAAAGGCAGCAAAAGGCTTTCCACATATACACCTTATTCCACAAATTTTTGCTGGACGCGATACAATCGGCTGCAAATTCCACCCATAAAGCGCACTGTCTCCGTAAGCAAAAAAACCCAACTCAGCTGTCTATTTACCTTCTCGTGCGATTGTTCGGTGTTCATTTCAAAAGGCGGTGATATCACCTAGGGTGACATGAATTAGGTAGATTAAGAGGGTGAAGCTGAAAAGGAGACACAATTTTTACCCTTCCCACCTCCTACCTTAAGATGCAGAATTTGGCACGGATAAGTTTGAGGTGATACGAGGACTTGTATTGTCTTATGGGGACAAGATTGAATCCCATTCAGTTGACTACAACTGACTGTTCTGCTCCAAAAATTCCTTATTGGGTAGAAAGACTTCAGGTGCGGTTGCCAGGTCTTTATCAAGTAAATCATCACTAGTAAGTAGTGTCATCTACAGTCTGCCATGTGCACCCATAAAGCTACAATGGCTTTTGACAATTGAAGACTGTGCGCCTTTGAAAATTGGGGTGGTTAATGGGAAGTGGGTGCGAGTACCAATGGTACACTCACCCACTTGGCGAACATATGAGTGGTCTGCAAAAACAATATCACAATTGACAATAAAAAAATGTATGGTGTATTTTCATAGGACAGCTTGACACATTTTCAGCCTTATTATAAGGTGTCAGTGCGCGTTAATAAGGTCTATTCGCTCAGCTTCCACACTTTGTCTTTCCTCCTGATGTGAGCACAAACGTATTCTTTTGTCATTCGCATTAAACATAAATAGTGTTTGATATTACTATTTTAATTGTGAATTATAGTGTCAAACAAAGGCGGGTACTAACGCATGTTCAAGAAGAGAAGGCCGTTCTGACTAATGTACCAAGCTTTGAGTAATTTATAATCGAAATCGAAATGTTTGAGGCGGCTCTTGATGAACCAATTTCACGAGGAGCTCCTTGAGGCTTGCCGCTTGCTCAAAATTGCCTCTTAAATCAGGCAGGATTAAATTACATCAGTTTCCTTCGGCTGAAGTCCTATGCACGATGGTTGAATGTAGAAGTTAAATAGTACCCGTAAGTGTTTACGTATTGCAAGCTCCTCCATACCACAGGTACCTACTCCCTTGGTAAAGTCCACATTTTAGAAGGGAAACTCCCAACTTTCAGTTCAGTGCATTTATGACCAGGATGAAAGTCAAGGTGTCATCAAGAGTCTTGAGGTTTTGCTTAATACCACGTCTTCAGACCGGGACAATCCTGCACCCATTTGACTGTTTTGTGCTTAACAAATTGACCTGCAACACTGGTTTGGTGGAGCCTCTCCCCTGAGTTGAAGAACCCATGCACCATAATGTGGTTCTAGTTGCCAATAATTAACGAAAACTAGATTTCAACATAAGCTTTTCCACTTAAATTGAAACATTCAATCCTATTCAAGTCATCCAAATCACTGCATTACTGCGTGTTCTCAATCATTGCATTTTGCGCAGTTAGGGATGGCCGCGATAGCATTGGCGGTAAAAACGTGTCAGGAGTCTCTTCCATTGACCAGACGCGTAATACGACCGGCTGATGGTCGTAGTTTTGAGGTAAAAATGCTTTTTGTAATCAGGGTAACTTGTCATGTTTGGAAGAGGATTTGAGAATTATAGCCTTTACAAAAGGCAATGCATTACTTGGAGAAAGTGGTCCCAAGCTACTTTTTTCCTTCTTATAGACGTTTAGATCCCTCTACGCAGCATTCTCGAAGGTAAGTTGACTCAACTTTTTTTTCGGTGCGTGGTATGACTTTTTCATTCAAGCCGAATTCAACATAAAGTGTGCTGTGATACATCGTGCAGAGTTTGATGAATCTAATGCCTTAGTCTTCCTAAGGAAACGATGTTAATGGCTAGTGGGGATATGTCTGAGCTTTAAGTATGCAAAATGGTGCCGTTTAATGTAACCCAAGATGAGCTATCGATGGTATAATGAGTTGACAAAAGCTGTTTGCAGGAGGTTTAACGGTTGATTCAATGGAACAACTGGGATTTTCTACATCAGTATTAAGGTGAAAGAAAACCACCCTAACTGCTCATAATTGATAAGAATTGGCACAAACTCCATGAGTGGAAATTTAACGGGGTTCAGAAAGGCAAAATGACACCATTATTATGTATCTGTAGTTAAAGTCTTCGATTTCAGTGCAATCTGTTATGTGTTAATTGTAACAGTTCATCCTTTACAAAAAACGCTCTTACCTGCAGTTGTTTCGGCGCACGTTGTGTTTGCAGACTATCTAAAAAAGCACGTAAAAATGAGGATTACATATATGCATGCAATGAATCTGAACCAAAAAAGGACGAAACAAGCCTCCCAAAGGTCCGACACCATTTCCATTTGCAAAGGATCATATTAAAGAATGAACTGACCTAGGTCTTGACCTTAGGTGAGAGTGGGTTGTTGGAATAATAACTTTGCTTATCGTTGACTTCATTGGGATAAATTAAAAAGGGGATTCCAATTACACATAGCATTAAAGCAGTTAACAGAGGGGTAAGTGGAATTGCAAAGAGCTCACTATTTGAACTTTTCGGTGCTGTAGCAAAACTTCGATTTGAATTGGTGGAGCTCTTAGGGACTGCACTTCCTGATTGTCTTCTCTTTGAAGGAGTAGAGTTGATATTTCTATCTTTGGGAGGTTTATTCGACCCTGACTGAGTGGAGGCAAACTTCGCATCAGCGTTCGTCGTTAATCTTCCTTGCGATTCTACAGTGAATGAGGTGGAGAGTTTGGAGATCGCTGCGTGCCGAAACCCTCCCCTACCACTGCAGCTTTCGGTCTTTCGAATGCCAGCTAACTGCTGCATTGGCGACGGACAGACATCGCGACGAGTGCAGCTGCCAAAACCAAATGGACAATAGCGCGGATCGGAGGGATCCAGCTCGGAAGCGAAGCCGCAAATTGAGACCTTGGGCTTTGGATTTCGAAGGGAACGCAGACGGTGTGAATGGTCACCTATTTCTGTGATTGTTGCAGTGCTTGTGATACGTCGAATGAGGTACTCCTTCCTTTCCTATCAAGAAATTGACCAGTTGGGAAGAAACATGGACAATCTCATGCAAGATCAATTAGCGCAATCAGTCAACCGTCTTCTGGAGGGTGTTTGTTGACGAAACGCGAAATAAGTTTTACTTTCAAAAAACTTCGACTAAAGATGCATGCAATACCAAAAGAGGACTTTTAAACGTGATTCTATTATAATGTTTTTAAGTTAGGCCTGTTAATTTTAATGTGATTCGAGAAAGAAAGTGAGTCTCATATGAAATTGTGTAACTTTGAATTCAGTACAGAATACATCCTTGCACATAATATAATTCGTTTCCTTTCAAAAAGACTCCAGCGCAGGCACATTTCAGCTGTTTCCATCGTTTTAATGATAATCGAAAATCGATTTTTTAACAGGGACGGATCGATAAACTCTTATAAGACGTACAAGCGTTACCACTGCGATGACTTCCAAAACATGTGGCTCACTTTGTGGGAATGCAAATTATAATAATTCACTGCATTTAAAATAGCATTTTAAGCCTCCAAAAGGGGCCTCAAAAAAACCAAACTTCTTAAGTCTAACGTTAAATGGCCTTATTTCACAAATTTTTAGGTTTTACTTTTATTAAAAAAGCCACAAAAGAATAAACAATACAGGTCTCACACAATTCTTCCGGTAAACATACAAAGAAACCATCAATTACACGGAAGTAGAATTTGAGGCCAATTTTTGTAGCCTTCAGATTTACAATCATTTTATCAGATCATGTTGTTTACAGAAAAATCACAAAAGCAAGAGGGGAAAGTAAAAATCAAAGCTAATTGTTTCTGCCACAAACGCTTCACAGCTAAATTAAACGAAATCTAGTGGGATGGTGCGATTGTACATTAAATTTTTGAATCTAATTAAATCTAGGTGGTTTCCTTTGGGGAAACAAAGAAATGTCTGGAAAAAACTACAACCCAATTACCATACATTTTTGAGCAAAATAAACACCACAAAGAGCGTTCTCCTATTTGTTAGCTTCGCATTTGAAAGCGATTCGCAATTTTCTCAGATCGAGAGAACGGTTGATAAAATGTTTGCAACCTTATAAAGTAATTAACCTCTTCAAGAAGTTTTCGACGCGCGACGACCCTGGCGTGTCGCTCCTCTTCACGGTTCCGCAGCTCCAAACTGCGCGCCGCACGCAGACTGTGCGCGCGTTGACGAGCGGCCTCGAGGGCCGCCTCGGAGGCCTCAAGAATAGCGCGCCGCGCGCGCCTACGCTCCACCTCGAGCGCCTCCGCTCGCGCCCGCCGCTCCGCCACAGTGTGAGCGACAAGGTGATTTCCATCCTTAACCCTTCGGCAATTGTTGCTAGAGTGCTCCTGGGATATGGAAGTACTCATGCGCATTGAGGGAGCTAGAAAGAGGAGATGTTAGGATAAGAATGTGGAACTGAATGAGAAATAGGAGAGGTAATGGAGTTATTACGCTTCTGCTGGGAACGGTCAGCGATGGTGGGAGGAGGAGGTGGGGGAGAACTGTTGCTACTACGGAGAGTGAATAAGGAGCGTCGCTTAACCCGTGAAGGTGTAAAAGTGACGGGGCGAGAGTGAGAGGTGATGTCGGAGACGCCCCGTTGTGCGCCGCTCGAAACCACCGACTTCTCCGACGATCCGATCGATGAGGGCGTGCCGTCATCGCTTTCTCGCCTTTCAGCACAAAACCAAAAAAAAACCCATTAACCTTGATAAATTTTACAACTTTATGAAAATTTTGCAAACATGCACTTCATTATTCCTAAAAATCGTAACAAAATTTTTATCGCATTTCATTAAGGGGTAATCCACAAACCAGGTTACATGCTATCAAAACGACTTGCGTGTTCTAAAAAGGCATTATTGCATATTCGGGTTTGTAAAGACTTATAGCATTATCGATGATGTTTGAAGAATAACCCAATTCAAAGGATTGCAAGCGACGGCAATTCAAGTAATAACAAAACATTAATGCTACTTTTTGCTGAAGCATAATAATTAGTTCGAGGGAATTATAAAGCCTGTCTTTGAGGAAGACAGTTTGCAGCTAATTGGTACTTGCCTTGATGTGCATTAAAACGCAGGAGATATTTGATCTCTCTTGGGAGCATTTCAGAAGATAACGCCTGCAGTCTTCCACCCACTCAATGCCCAAAATATAAACCACTCTTCTAAATTGGTTGGATTGTTACAAATTTAGAGAAAAGGCTTACGTCCAGCAAGTTTCAGCAGAAAATGATAACCTACTAGACGGAGATTTTAATATAGTCTTATTTAAGTTAGCGTTATGGACAATCGGTTAGAAAAGTTCGTTAAGGAGAAAACTATAGTTGACACCACAAACGATAGTTATTTGATAAATATTTCTGCATCAAAGAAGTTAAAACTGAAGTGTCATTAAATTCATACAGAACCAAAAAACGAGAAAAAAGCACAGCACACACCTCAGGTGACTATTAACTGGAGTCCTTGGATCGAAAGTCTTTTCAACACAATGCGACTGGAAACCCGAGTCATCGCCATCGCCGTCATGATTTATTACTACCTCCGTGACCGTATGCGCGAATTCTGCTGGAGTGGCGGAGACGCTGCTCTTCGGGAAATCACCATCGGTATCTTCAAAAATGAAGGGATGAACAAGGTTTTTGGATTTTAGAAAAGTTGGTGAAATGACATAAGGGACAATCAGAGTGCTCAAATGCCATGTCTAGATTGGAACTCTTCCAATCTATTAAACTAACTTTTCTTCATGAGAGGCATTGAAAAGCCTGATCTTCTTAGAAAAAAAATCTGGACTCTTGGGAAAACAGCTACCTATTGCTTCTGTCCCCAAAACCCGCAAGTGATGCGAAATAGGATGCCTGAAACAAACTTTATAGCATTTCAAAAAATGGGGGGAAGTCGCAATTTTGCGCACTTATTTTGCCTCTGCAAGCCAATCAGAACTACCCATGTAAAGGGGCAGAGATACGCAATAACCTCCTCTCACCCTGACACCAACGAAAGCCTTCATACGAACAGATTTCATGCAATTGCTTTTAAAAATTGCCTGAGACCTCCAGCATGCAAAAATCTTAACCATCCATTTTCGATGACTATCATTTTAGTCAGGTAGGGGTGGCAATTCTCTACTTTCTAGAAGAATAGCATGATCGAATCTAACTGCAATTTTGCATAAATTAATAGGACTGTGCAAGCTAGTAGATGAATATTGCATAATGCATAGGATGCAATGTATCTGCAGCTGTGAAGACTTTTTAACTAAATTAATATAGCACTCCACCAATAGCTAAATGGGTTTTCAAGAATAACATGGCAGCCAAAGTCAAAGCTTTTACCGATGCAGTATTAATTTAATGTTAAAATCATAAAATTTTTGTTTAAGAGCATTCAAACATTAAATACCCAAACCTAACAGGAGCGTTTTTGTTTATTATTTTACAAAACTGCTAAAAACGCCAGTTGAAAATCAAAACATGATGCTCCAGTAAAGATATCAATAACACTTATTTATAAAATAAAACAAGACTAGAGAAGCTTCATTTCTCGAGTAGGTACTCCACAAAAAGGCTAAAAATAAATGTTTACAAGCAAAAATTCCCGAAAAGCAGTAAAGTAAACCAAATCCTCTGGATATTGCAGTCCAAAAATTAAATCGTGGTTACTGAAGGATTCAGTAGCCAACACTAAATCTCACCTTCTAACTTGACGACTTCTGGCTTCATTAACCTCAAAAAACCTTGGAGAGTATCTGCAACAAAATTAGCAAAAACATCCACAAATCAATGCATGCAGCCCCGTAACTTTAAATTTTAGTAGCAAAGCGCAATAAAAAACAAACCCCTCAGCTTTATGGATAAAAAAGCGCCCAAGATTTTACGTTCCTACTAGGACTAGTCACAACTAAAAAGCGTCCCCTGCTTGAAGGTTAACAGGCTTTATTGCTTGACACTGACGACTGTACCTTAAGAAATTCGCGACTCGACTTCGTCAAATGAAGCACGCTGCCCCCGAGACCGTGATATTGCGGGATAACAGGGTATTTAATTGGTTACTGCAAATGACCCAAGGTATATTCTAAGCAGATAAACAATTTGGATTAATTTAACTTAAATCTTCCAGGTTAACGAAAGTAAAACACCGTAAATATAATCGTGCAAAAAACTAATCTTTATTTTAACAATAAAAGTTTTCGATCTTGTGGACATGAATTCCAATTCAGATTTGATTGTGCAAATGCATGGTACAAAACCATGCTCGAATACACCTATATCTTACCAACAAAGACGGCTTATACAGAAAACACACTCCAAATGTTAGACCATAAATATCAAAAAGCCAATAAAGCACTCAATTTTTCACAAGTACCAAATGGCTAAACATGAGATAAGCGGATTGATGCAATACGCAGCTTACGTTGTAGCTTTACCCTTGTGGCGTCTCGAGACTTCCTTGAAGGTGAAAGGAGGTATAATACTAAAGCAGAATACATAAGTTCTGTAAACAGAGGGATTGGGGCCTACTGGCACGCCCCGGCGTCCAGCAAACTGGCTAGTACATCAAGGCCATTCAAGTGACCGAAACCGGAGGTCCGAATAAGCAAAGCATTACACAGCCTCCCTGTAATTCTTTGTATATTCGAACAGCCGGTTTCGGCCACTTGGGTGGCCATATTGTACTGGCCGGTTGGCCGGCCTTTGGGCCATGTCAACAGCCCCCAAGCCCTCTGCTTCCAGATTATATATTCTGCTCCGTACTATGCCTTCTTTCACCTTAAAGGGAGTCTCGAGACGCTACACTCCTTCTTCTTCCGAGTGCCGTTCCCAACTCTCCCCCTGATCAGCCACCCGTGTCATCCATCACAACGTAATCAGTGCTGCGAGAAGCACCCACGAACTGACCATGCCAGTCATCGAAATTCAAGCGCATGTGTTCTTTCAATGCCACCAATTCCGCTTAGAACTCGGTGAAGTAAAGGCGTTTTTCTAAATCCTCTTCTCTCAAGTATTGAAATGGATCGAGACACAGGCAACATCTATTGTGATTTCATAATTTTCAATATCATGCGATAAACCTCGAGGGTATCGTGGAACCCTTAGCAAATGGAGTAGTCGGTCCTCATAAGAATGGGATGTACGCTCTTCAAGTGCGCAAAGCATAAAACGATACTATCGAATGGCGTCCAGCACATTCTACATCTCTAAATACGCATTTCGGCAAAGAAATGCGAGTTGCCTGAGAATTTGTGGGAGATTACGGGGGTTGGTTGACCACAACGTCGCTGATTCCCCTTAACAGTTTCAGTAAACTTGGAGTTCATGGCTAGTGTCACTTAAGTTGCTAATAGCTTCCTTACAGAACACGAGGGCAAGGGAGATATCCAAGATGGACACTGATCTCGGCCCTTCTGCTATGGGATGTGAGGGATCCTTCCATCCGTAGCCCATGCACTTCTTTCACACCGCCAAAGAATGCCACAAACAGTACGGATAAGAATTTGAATCCATCGAAGTCGGGTCTGCTTTCTGCTGCCAGCAGTGTAGCGTTCCAAGACTTCCTTGAATGTAAAAGAAGGCAGAGTCTTAGGGTAGAATGCATATATTCTTGAAACAGAGGGATTGGAGGCTGCTGGCATGGCCCAAAGCAGAGGCCAGCCAACCGGCCAGTACAACATGGTTACCAAAGTGACCGAAATCGGCGGTCCTAACAAACAAAACATTAAAATCCTTGCTCAATACCTTTTTCTGGAGCTATTTCTGGCACGAGCAGACTAATTATTGTGGACATATTTACTATCACAGATTAAATGGGATCTATGTTAACTTAGTGAGGACTGAACAAGTAATTTATGGCAGCTTCGGTACAATCAACGTTCTCTTCAAACACGAGGTTTTGATTGTCTTCTTATCTCTTACCCAAGCAAGGTAGAGGAGCTACCTTGGGTCAACGCCATTGTACCTTTCTAGGCTGGGCTGGACTTCGGGGCATGTCTGAAGCCCTACTCCGTACTGAGTGTGAATCATGTATAGTCTACCCACGTATTGTCTTATTTCGTCTTCAGGAAGTCTTGGGGCACTTTTGTCGCCGTTGCTAAGCCCCACTTTAATTGTCGATAGGTTTCTGTATTGCAGTGGGTTCTACCAATTCGGTTTTAAAGTGATCAACCATTGAATTAGCAATTGACTGGATATGCATTTCAATTGATTAGGGTGTCGCTAGCATGCAGTTGCTACCTTAGTCTGTCTAGTTAGTTAATCCAAATTTGGGAGCGACTTGAGTGGTGAATAAGTGGGGTCGGATTCCACTTTTGTTGATTATATCTCATTGGCCATTGCTATCGTAGTGTCCTGAGACTTCCTTGAAGGCAAAGAGGGCATAACACTAAGGCAGAATACATTTCTGCATATATCCAATGATCAGAGGGTATGGGGCTTCCGGCATGGTCCGCAGGTCAGCCAGCCTGTCTAGGACAATAATAACCGCTTAAGTGTCCGAAACCGAAATCGATTAACAGAATAGACATAACATTACATAGCTTCTCTCTTCTTTCCAGCATCGTCCCCGACGCTCCCCTTGATAATCCTCCCGAGTCAAACATCACAACGTAAGCAGTACTGTAACAGACACCCACGAACTAACCGTACCAGTCATCAAAATTCGAGCTTAAGTGAGGGGATGCTCGACCACCACGACACTGATCTCCCCTGGTACTTCGATTGCACTTGAAGCTCCGTCCGGTTCGGAGATTAAATTCAAAGTAAGAGTTTCTTCCGAGCATCAGCATATCCATAGAGAGACGTTAAAACACCAGTCTCCTCAACCAGGTATATTGGTGAAATCTCCGTAACGAACCGTTTCCATGTGGTTCACGACTAGTGTCGCTTCAGTTGTTAGTAGCTTACTTGCAGAACACGAGGCTGAAGTAGATGCCGAAGGCGGACGTCCTCCGGTAAGGACAATTTGGCCACCAAAGTGACCGAAACCGAAACCAGTAGTCAGAACGAACAAGGTATTACAGGTGTCGATTACTTTAGCATTCCAGAAATAAACATCAAAAACACAGTGAAACGAATACCTTTAAAACGCTTTTGAAAGTATTTTGTAGGTGTAAAGTAATTAAGAGCTCTATCTTACTTTATTTTTTTAGAAAATCTACACGACCAATACCTGGTGGTTATTAGCTTGCAATGTTTTATTGAATAGATTGAAGGCTGTGCATTACTAAAGAGCTTCCTACATTAGTAACAAATAAACTGCTTTTGGTGAAGTACAATGCCAGATGTGAATAGCAGAACAGACACACTCGGCGCTATTTTACCCCGGATGAGACTCTTGCTGCTCTTAAGCCGGAAGGAATTACTTGCTTTCCGTGTATCCTCTCAAGATTGGAAGTGGCCTTAGAACGCCACATTGATCACAGCGGAAAACGGACCCATCTTTGATGGATTTCTGCCCTGATCTATACCGCATATGGCGAGCTTTAGCGATGTGAAAGAAGTGCATGTGCTATGGACGGGAGAAGCTCTAGCATTCCATAACATAAGGGCTGAGAACAACTTCTGCCTTTGACATCTACCCCATCCCCGTTTTCTGCAAGAAAACTATTAACAAATTAAGCTACACTAGTCGTGAACTTCATGTTCACTTGGACTGCCAAGGGGAGTCAGCAAAGTTGTAGCCGAGCGCCCTCCATAAGTCCTCCCTCAAGTTTTTCAAGCGACCCGCCTCCCTTCGCCGACATGTGTATCTACAGATGTAGAATGTTCAGGACGCCATTCGATAGCATCATTTTATGCCTTGCATACTTGGATCAAGTGCAACTCGTTTTTTATGAGCCTCGATTGCCCCATTTGCTTGGGGTTCTACGATACCCTCGAGAGTCACAATGTGTTACGTGTGTCTCGATCCATTCGAATACTTTTATTCATACCTCTCTCGTTTCATTGCAACACATTATCGTGAGAGGAGAGAATTCAGAAATACGCCTTTAATTCACTGAGTGCTACGTGGAATTTATGGCACTGCAAGAACACATGCGCTGTAATTTCGATGACTGGCATGGTTAGCTCGTGGTTGCTTATAGCAGCACTGATTGCGTTGTGATGGCTGACGCGGGAGGCTAGCCGAGGGGAGCGTCGGAGACGGCGCTGGAAGAAAATGAAGGACTGTGTAGTACTTTGTCTGTTCGGACCTCCGGTTTCGGCCACTTGGACGTCCATGTTGTACTAGCCAGTTGGCTGGCCTCTGGGCAGCAGTCCCAAATCCCTCTGTTCTTAGAACATATGTATTCTGCCCGAATACTCAGCCTCCTATCACCTTCAAGGAAGTCTCGGGACGTTGCATTGGGTGTATTCTATACCTGCATTCATGCAAAGCTATCAAAAAGTCAAGTCTGCCCTCCAATTTCCTCCTTAGTCTTCTCCGCCACTTCAAATTGGATAAAAAGGGGAAAATAGTAGTAGTAGAATTTTACGCTATAAAAATAATGAGGCAGGAAAGTATGTGTATTAGCAATTACCAAACAAATGGATGCACATTTTTGCACGAAAGTTTAATAAAAAGAAGCAAAAGAAGACTCTGTCGCAAAACTTTGTCCATTGAATGTCAATGGTTGCTAAGGTAGCTCAAAATAGCTTAATCAAAATACAGGATTACAAGTTTGTGAAGGCAAATAGGACTATTTGCTATTTATTGCGGCATCCCGAGTCTCCCTCGAAGTTGTGATAAGCTGAAGCACTGTACGGTACAAGAACTGACAACGTGCGGAACGGGTGGAACGCCACTGGGTTGGCCCCAATCTCCACTTACAGAACTGACGCATAATCCGCGCAGTACCAAAAACATGAGCTTTTAAACAAAACAGCAAGTCCTTACATATCCCCTGTCTTTTTGAGTAGCGTCACCGGCGCTTCCCTTTGTCACCTTCCCATGTCGACCGTTGCAACGTAGTCGAAGATTCCAAAGCCACCCCGCGAATTTGCAACACTGATTACAAAATGCCCTTGAATCTGTAACTGCATTTGAATTCCACGTAACTGATGCGTTTTGCCGACTTCGTTGTAACTGCCGAGTCAACGTGATTAGGAGAGGAAAAGTAGACTGCCTCAAACACTGCAACACAAGAGCAACTCGCATGGAATTGTTGATCGTAAGTATACTAGACGAAGAGCGGAGCCCCTTAACAAATGACTGGATTTGAAGTAGGCTTTTGGGTTTAACATCTTCCACGTATTCTCTACTAGTAGTCTGCTGACGTGGCTCGAAGGTCACGCCGTAGGACGGATGTACAGCCCTGGCGAAAAGATAATCACTGTAGCGCATTGAGACTTCCCCAAAGACGAAATAAGACACAATGCTCTGGTAGAATATATATTTGACACACGGAAGAGATCGGTGCAACCAGCATGGTCCCGAGGTCAGCTCACCTATCGAGGTCACAATCACAGAGACCCATAGTGACCTCGATACCGAAATCGGGAGTTAAAACCACGTTTTACGGTACATTAGGCATTCCATTACAACTGAAACTTTACCAGGGATTTTTTAACAGATTACCATGTGCTTCTATCTTTGAGTAAGTAATAGTATTCCCCCAAAAGTGGGTCAACAATGTTTAGCTGCTAGGCAAATTGCTACCTGAAAGGGGCTTTTCTCCAACCTAACATTGATTGGGAACAATTTCCCACCACCATAAAAATGACTCAACTAGAATATTTTTGACAGGTTCACAACTAATGAAGACTCCAGTCATTAGGGCATCAGTTAATTTAGCTAGCGCTACACCTTGCCATTGAAACATTGGATCCAGTCGAGTCAGTAACGGTTCTGCAAATTTGGCGTCCCTCTCTCTGATTGGTCGATAATTTACCGGTTAGCACTCCAGTAGCATCCACTAACACCCTCTATTGGCATCGTCAATGGTGTCGTCGAACAAACCCTAAGAGAAAGCAATTTGTTGTCATGGCCGAAGCTAGGTCACACTAGCTCGTCTAGTGTCCGTCTGCCTCTGATCAAGAGTCGGAGGTGGAAAGCCTCTTGTTGGTCTCACCTTGAAATTGAATGCCCACTCGACTGTGAGATAAGAAAAATAACCTACCTCTCCACTGAAGGTTATCAAACACAATGATATCGCATAAAACCCGTCGGGATTAACACTCCCACTTCATGCACATCAATCCGCGCATTGGTGTCTCAGCCAATCAAAACGAAGAGAAGGTTCAGAGGAGTGAAGGTATCACAGAGAGAATTACAAGGATGATGTGAGAAGCACAAGGAGCACGATCACTTTTGCGCAGGGATGAGGAAGGCAGATTGGTCAGATTGTTCAATGAATGAACAAGAAAACAACCAACGTATGAGAAGGAGAGACAAGGGGAAGAGATATGTGAAGTATTTCTGGAAACATTGAAAAAATTGAAATCATATTGACGCAATGCGATGCGATACAGAGGGTAATCAAACTTGCGCACACGAACCGTTGACAGGAAGAGATGGAGGCAAATGGAGACGAAAGAATGAATCTAAGTTCGTTGGACCTCAAACAGGCGAACGTTGGTGTCAAACCAAATGGGTGGATCTGAATTCCTGTAAAAAGACGTTGAGAAAAAAAATCGCGATGGTGACGATGACTGTGGTTACCGGGACGTACGAGAGGCGGTGGAAGAGTAGGCAAAGGCATTTAAATAGACAGATAAGCAAAGGAAGAGACAGATTAGCGGACTAGCGAAGGTACAGACCTGAGGTAGACCACTCCCCATATGTAAGTGCGGAACCAGACGGCGGTCCCCACGTTGGACTGATACTTTCGAATCAAAATCGGATGCGGTACTGGCAGAAGACCAACCAGAGTGCCATTCTTTAGGAAATTAAGAATTTCCGGCTCATCCTTCAGGGATCTGTAGGTACAACAAGCAAGTAAGAGGTCAAAATGACCTCGCCTATTCAGTAAATTTCAGAAGTGCATTTGCCCGTTGAAACCCACTTATCAGCACAGAATACTGCATTCAATGATTCCAGATGAGTTTTGATTATAATAGATTTTCACCTTACTCCTTACTTGCCTGAGATATATAACATCAGCAGTTGGTGTAACACAAATTTGTGTGCTTGTGTTCATGATACCACACTCATAGTCAATTTAATTATGTAAAGATTTGCGGAACTAGTCACATTTACATTGATGGCTTGAGAAGAGACTGACTTTTCAATGCACATTTTCTCCACCTGAGGCACGAGAACCTGCAGGAGTCGCATGATAATGTGTAGCGGCAGCTTCCTGCGCCAACTGTCCACCCAACGCGCCGTGGGACGCCAAGGGACGGTGGAAGTCAGTTGACGATGCGAATTTCCATTGCTTCCTCCTGCCCCCTCCTTTTCTGTACTCGTCTTCGTTGTTCCTCGCACCACCTTCGCCTTCTTTCCTCCTTCCTGAGTCTTAAACTCATTTTTCTTCGGATCGGTCGTTTCTGCATCCTTCTCGGTTTGTGCAAGGAACAAAATGAAAAAAAAAAGATATAATAGACCAGTGGGATTTGATAGTGCAATTACACAGATCTTTTCAGCATCCAAGCCGGTGGTATAAGATCATGCCTACACTTCCTGCACCACCCGTCCTAAAAAAACTTTCTTCGCACTAGAAGTTACTCTAAGACTTCTAGTTTTCATCGATAACTTGTTTAGCGCTGTGGTTTTGCATAAATTTATGCCTAGAATGAACTCCAAATCTAGCTCAAAAACATGCCTAAGCAGAAATTAACTGGATGACTTCCAACCAGAGTTGGAGAAATAAGTCATTACATGCTTTCAGTCTGCTTACAAACTTGTGGTCTTTTGAAAAATTTGGAAATTTACTCTGCGGCTCAGCTAAGAGCCATATGAGCTAGAATTCAATTCGCCTCAGCATTAGTGTTGACATGGGCAGCAAACGAGGTAGGAAGTAGAAATGTGTGATCACACATACGACATCGGTAGCGAAGGTGGCCTCCAGTTGACGACTTCCAGTGGCTTCTGTTGAGCTGCTTCCAGTGGCAGAGTCAGAAATAGCCGCCTGTGTGCGACTGGACGAGGAAGACCCCTCTTCTTCGTGAGAGTGGAGGTGATGATCACCAGAGAGAGCCGACATCGTCTCTCCCACGGCTGACCGACTGTCCGTCATACTAGCGAGACTTGGTGTACCCACCAGACTCGTCTGCAGTCCTCCCGAGGCTGACATCTGCCTCGCGATTTCCACTGAGTCTTCCCCCGCCTGCAACATGTCGAATGTCAGTCACCAAGCGACTCAAGAAGCTGTGCTGACCTGATTACTTCCCACAATGGGACGAAAAACTTTCAATAAAGTCGAGACATACCGCAACAGCATCACCGTTTTTCGTCTCGCTTTCCACCTCCCTTCCCTTCCCCTCTCGACTTTGAACCTCTTCTGTCTCGTCGTTGTTCGACGATGCAGCTTGAGAGGATCGGCCAATGTTCGCGGGCACGGAACCCGAGCCTTCTTCCCTTGCTTCGCTCTCAAAAACGTCGTCGCCGCCCTCAACCTCACCGCCTTCCTCCTTTTGAACTTCCACTTCATCCTCTTCATCAGTGTCCGGTGGCGCTTCGAAATATTGACGCGGTCCGCTGTGTTTAGCGAGAACTTCGCGTATCTTCTCGTCGGTAGCGGGTAAATCAGCTAGCCGGTAGAAGACCTGACGCTTACGGATGATGGAGTAGACCAGACTGGAGTTACCTATAAATGAGATACAGAAGTATAGCCAACATGTATATGCTCGACGTGATTAATGTTTCGCCTCAGGAAACCCACTCTTCACGGAAGTCATTTCTGAAATCATCCTACTACAAAGTGCGGCCACTACAGAGCATCGACAGTTAAAAGAGCACGACAACAGGATCTCTCAGTATAATCCACATTCGGAACTACCTTGTGATCTTCTTTTTTCACCGGTTGATAGTAATAAGCTCAAATAATTTGCAATGGCTGCAGCGGGAAAATGGCTAATAAAAGTGCCGAGGATAGCGCTCAAAAGGTGGCAATTTTAATTTCAATCTTGAATTTAAGGGATACTAGTCCTTCCAAGGCCAATAAAGGACATTTCTAAGTTCATAGGCCTTGTATAGGCATAAAAAATGAATTGAACACTAAGGTACATGGTATTTGACGGCAGAAACATCAACTTCAGTTCATTGAATTAGGCACAGAGGTATGGTGTAACTCACCGTCGAATTGGTATTGAATTATATTGTTGAAGGCTTCCAGAATGCAACGCAAGAGTTGGTGGTTGTTGGGAGAGGAAAAGAGGAACCAAGGTTGGCTGAATGCTTCCGTTAGATGCATCAATTTGGAGGCCGAGACCATTGATAAGCTCTTCACGTAGGGTGACACTAGAAATACAGCAGAAATGTCGTTAACACCTTCGTCTGCAATTGGCTGCTTTACTGAAGTTAAGCCCTCATACAGAGTTTAGAATAGATTCTTCCGCACGCAATCTCTCACTCCACTTGTTTTCAACATTTGTTTGCTGCATCGAATGGACCTAAAATACTTAACAAAGTTTTCCATTAAGTGCTTTCACCACTATCCTCATTCTTTCTTCGCCAAGCAGATTCGTTTGGAGGTGTCTGCGTTACTCAACGCAACTCAGTTTCGAAATTAATGAAAAGTACACTAGATAAAGTCGACTTGACAACAGGTCTCCAACTTGATTAACCAATTTACACCACTCTTGCACTTTTTGATCACATTAATAACCCCAAATAAGCACTGCCACGCAAACACACAAATGAGAGACACTTATTGGCATCTTAGGCGATGCAGCTATCAAACGAGTCGCATGAAGGAAATTAGGGCATCTTGATAACAGCGTTGTATTTGCGTAAATGTGTCAGCAATATGCGATAGTAAGAGAATATTTGTTTAAAAATCCAACTGGCTGAGTTTGACCACCGGTCAGAGAATCAATGCATGCCCATAACTTCTTAATAGTCTGTGTACCTTTACTAAACTGTTCACAGCACTAAGACAATGGCCCGCAAAAATCAGCCTATAAAGAGGACGGAACAGCGGATGAACAAGATCTACTAATATGTTTCCTCGCCCCTCAAATCAACGCACCATCTTTGTTCTTGGCTTGCAAACGGCTTCCAGAACATCTACCACATAGTGATGACTGATATGGACACGTGATCGAGGGAAGCACTAAGGCAACACTCCGTGTAAATATACATTGAGCTACGAGTCCTAATACCAGTTTGATAGACTCCCAGCCCTTCCACACTCTAGCAATAAGCTACTCTTCAGCAATAATGCGCTTTACAACGCCTCTAGAGAAGATTCGAAGCACTATAATGCAGAAAAATTAGGGACAACCCACCATTGTTGATAATCGTGATAAGGCAGTCAAAGAGGGGCTGTAGGCACTGGTGACCAGTGGTGATGATCTTGTGAAAAACCTAAGAGAAAAACGAAAAGCCAGTTAAATAAAAAGGAACCCAGCCAATGCTTTGCATTTGTGTATTTTAATGAGGTTTTTGCTGACAAGTAAGGGGATGGGAGCAGAAGTGTACTAATTTTCCGAATTATTCAGTACATCAGTCCATCAAAATTCCTCACTAGGAAATGAGGAGAAGGCCTCATGTAACTTATTCAGTCTTCCGAGGAATTTCAGAGCATTCAAACTTCTGCCGTGACGGTTATTGAAGCATAAGTGTTGGCTGCCCTCGTAACTTCGGTCACGACATAGGCAAGAAAATGGGAGAATCCCCAACAAAGGCTGACAATTCATCATATCTTCGTTTCCGCCATTTTCAAAAGCATGTGAAATACCCTACATGAATCTTTGCCCATGTCATAAATGCGATTAGTTTCCTTACTTTTCTGTGGGTCCATAATAGTCAGTTAGCTTAGGTCTACTTCACCAACCAGTTTACATCAAACAGTCCAGGATAACGCGTTATAACCCATTCACAGTGGCAACAGTTTTAGGGTGAAGGCCTAACTTGCTGGTGAGAAGTAATGATTAATAGCCTTCCCTCCAGAAAGTCACTTAAAAATACAGCTGAGGAGAGGAGATGAAAGTACACACCTCCATACTCAAGTAGCTTAGCGATGTAATTATTGGGATACTTTTGGCGGTAAGTCAAGCCACAAAGTCTAAGAATTCTTTTGTAGATAACTTACTCTAGTACTGGAGGGCAAAAACGAAAGATGGCGGACAATAAAAATTGTACGCTCACCAGGATGAGGAAACGTGGGATAAAGAACACAGATAAATTTGTGACAGAACAGAAGCATTGGAGATAATCCTTAGCGTACCTTAAAAATGAAATTGTAAATAGCTTACAATGATGAGGAGATCAGCATGATTTCCAGTAAAGACGGTAATGTCAAATGCAGATTGATTGGTATAAGGCTTATTCAGTCGGACCCCAAAGTTGCGTTCCCCACTCAAAAGGAGGATGATGAACACACCGATGTGCATCAAGCCAAGTTGGGCTGCAAAAGTGTAAATGAATGTTACCATTAATATGAACCTTATTATGGTGACACTTAATAAGTATTCAATTGTTAAAAAATTAACAGCCAATTTAGTAATAATCAAAGGGAGCGTTAAACATTAGTCAATGAAGTTGTCCAAGTTCCCCAAGACTTCGAATCAGGATGAGGAAATTTAATGGGAAAACGCTCACCAACAAATTAAAAAAAAACGCTTCGTACAGGCTACGACTCACGACATCCGAAACTGTGACTTTATGACCAAAAAAAAGATAAAAAACGTCACAAACACAACTTTGCCCCAGATTGGCATAGTTTGTGACGCCCATTATTCAAAACTGAAGTTTTATGCGCGAGTAGCCTCAATTCTACCGAGGACCCAACCAGCATAAATGGAAAAAGAGGGCATATAGCTTCTTTAAAGGAGTGAAGTTGTCATGAATTATAAAGGCAGATTAAAGGGGAAGGGATACGACTGAAATGTACTGCCGAAATTAGTAACGCATTATACTCTCACAAAATCGAAAACAAATTACATGAATGAGGACATCAAAGCCCCTACATTCACACCAGGTCATTAAGTGGTGCGAATAATCTGAAAAAAGCAGGCATTGAGACCGCAAAATTGATTGCATAAAAGAATGTGCTATCAACAGAAGTTTTGGACGGAATTATGAGCCAGGAGAGAGCATAAACGGAACAATAACCATAGAGGACGGTATTTAACATACGGTTGTCATTTACGACCTCAGTTGGATGGCGGTCGACAAATGCTAGACAATAGCACATACAAATCGAAATGATGAAAAGTGGCCATAGATATTCCTGCACCTTTAAGGTAAGTCATACTAAGCAAAGAAGTTCTTCAAGATGGATGACTAATAGGAGTGGAAAAGACCTCAATAAGGCAAAGGTTAATCCATGAATGC
The DNA here is from genome assembly GCA_001923025.3 of Taenia multiceps. Classification (NCBI taxonomy): domain Eukaryota; kingdom Metazoa; phylum Platyhelminthes; class Cestoda; order Cyclophyllidea; family Taeniidae; genus Taenia; species Taenia multiceps. Next base: position 4,691,336 of record CM010317.1, on the reverse strand, counting down.
TGAAAAACGAACTGGAAAGGAACAAAAGGAGTCAAGTGTAAAATCACGAAAGTATGAATAATCGCATATAAAGTTGCAATAATACATCGTGAAAGGAGTTGCGAGCGAAAAAAAAAAATACAAGACATTAAGCCTAATAAGGAAAAGGTGGTAGACGTTAGCTATTTATAGCAACTAACTATGCAAATTAGTCGAGTGAGCATCCTGTTCAGATGAGTATACTAGGAAAATGTACTGGGAAGGTTCAAATCAAATTGAGACCAACTTCACTGGCGTATGAGAAAGAATGCTATCATGGCGATAATGCATACGGAAGCAAGTATCAAATGGGATCCTTTGCGGATAATAGGGACCGGCCCGATCCACAGACCGTTAATCAAGATGGCAGGCCATAAGAGTGGTGCGTGTGCGTGAACTTAACAAAGCGTGATGGCGAACGAAGAGTCTCGACAACTCGAGGATATCTTTTTCATGCCTACAGAATAAGGAATAGGCAGCTATCCAGCAAAAGGATTCAATCAAGATATGGAGCAGTGGCGCTACTCTCCCTCTCCATCGGTAATGCGTTTGAACGGTTTGAGCACAAATGGTTCAAACACGGTCATACGTCTGTCAACATGAATGCCAGCATTGGCAGTTAAACGGCTGATCTTGCACGGACACTTGACGTCCAACCCGATAAAAATTATATGGGTTTCAAATCGTTCTGTGGTAACAACTAGAACATCAAACCCAACTATTTATAACATCGGAATTTTAACTCAAGCTGAGTTCCAAAAGAGGCTGTCTGCCCTAAGATTAAACTATGCTGAATAATAGCCTTTACCATAGATGTCTTAAGGGCATTAGTTAAACGCTGGCGTAGGTGCAAAAATGTAGCAGTGGACAAATAGGCCGAGAAAAGGTGTAGTTTTCATGACTTGAACTTCGCCCTTGCAAACCTTGGAAACATGATTTGGATTAAACGGACCTCATACACATCCGTGACAAAACTTGCGAATTTAAGAGAGGAGTTACCGGAACACCCCCAAATGAGTGGGAACGTCCCTCCTTCCCGAACCTAAAACGCACACCTACTGTGGGAAAACAATCGAAAGTATAAGGAATGCTCTAACTAAAAGGCTTAATAAATTCATTGAGAATAGCTTCTCAGTAAACATTTATGGCAATACCCACTTACATTTATCGTTTTTGGCTTTATTGAGATGGTATAGAATGGGCACGAGGACGTCCAGTACACGACTCGACTTAAGTACGTAGTGCATGAATTTCTTGTTGATGTCGCAGATGCGCCAGAAGAGAATGAGCAACTCCTGATGCATCTGCACCTTCTTTGCCGATCCTGGGAGGTACGTCTGAGCCAGAGGGTTATTTAACAGCCGAGTTATTCCATCAATGATGAAGGAGAAGTCCTAATTAGGAGGCGGAAATTGGAAGGACGCAAATAGGCATACCTCATCTCGATGAATTCGAAACATGTAGTTGAGGAAGAGATTGCTTCCACTGCTATCAGAAGTTATAGAGTCGGACGGAGTCTTTCCACCATCAAGATTACGGGTATCAGCTTCCAAGGTGACACAAAGCATTTGTAAAGCCGCTTCTACGAGGGGTTCCCGAGTGTCTGTAAACACGAGATGGTTATAGGGAAGGGAAGAGGAGGCAGGGTTGTAGGCACAAACGATGTTGAGAAGGGAGGTGAAAAGGGGAAGAACGTGGCGGTTCTCAGGGCCTGAGAAAAAGGCGATCCACCTGTTGACCTCACTGCGCGCCTCATCTTGAGTGAGATACATGGTCTCGGAAAAACAGACAAGGAGGAGACGAATAATCTCTGTGCGATTGGCGTCGTGTTGAGCGTTTTGCGGAGGTGATTGAGCAAAACCCACACCTGCCTCCCAAATGTACTCACAGCTATCTATCGTATGCATATCCTCGGCATTTTCCTATAGCGATGATTATTTCAACGATATGACGTACCGGACCAGATTTGCTGAGAGAGTGAACAGTGAAATCAGGGCAAAAAAGGAGATCCTAAAGTTGCGACTCTATGAATTCCAGACCAGCTTACACAGAGAGAGGAAACCAAGGTTTGTGCCAAGGGAACACTATTAGCCTAAAAACAAAATTAGTAACTTCCGCCAAAAGGAAACATACGGCATCGAGGTTAGAGTCCGGTTGTGCGGGTAAAACTGACCAAAAGAATGGGCGCCACTCTGGAACTTCAAAAATGTACGGAATAATGCGAGTGAGGAGCCTAACACAGTTGATAGCTACACGAAATGGTGATTATCAAATGCGAGCCATACCGGTTTGTTGGTCCTGTGTAGTTGGGAAAGAAGCTTCAGCAATCTGAGCTAAACGCTCAACTGCTTTGTAACAAAGTGTGGCTAGGTTGCCCGGAGACTCCTCCCTCAGAGTTCTTATTTCATTACCTGGAACCGAAGCAAACATATCGCTGATACATGTAGGTCCGCCGCACCAAAACTGGTCCCAGAACTCATCGTTGTGAGCATCAATGGGCTAAAAGCTGGTTATAGCAAGCAAATTATACCTGTGTTTTATTTGTCAGCTCAACAAATGCTGTTCGATAACTCAACGACGATTGTCCTGAGCCCATAGTAGGTTAAGATAACTAAGAAACACTAAGCCGAATAGCTCTCCTCTTATTGGGTAGCTTAAAAGTAGTACGCGTATTTGAGCCAATTAAAATAAAAATGATGTACACCCTTCGTTATGATTTTTCTCCAACACCAGCAGAAATCAATTAATTTGCCAAAATAGTTTGTTTCAAGGTGCGGCAAATCATATTCTGCGCTAAGTTTCAACTGGGCACAATTTCGGAAAAGTTATGGCATTAAACCAATCCAGCTGTAATATTTTGTTTGTTTGAACTACCGGTATAGGTCACTTGGGTGGCCATCTTGTTCTAGCCGGTTGGTCGGTCTCCGGGCCGTGCCAATAGCCCCCAAGTCCTCTGTTTCCGGAGTACATGTATTCTGCCCTAGTACTGCGCCTTCTTTTACCTTAAGGGGAGTCTCGGGACGCTACATTGGTGGCAGCGGAAAGCGGACCCGACTTTAATGGATTTTATCCTGCTCCATACCCTTTCTGGCAAACGGCGGCGTTGTGAAAGAAGTGCATGTGCTACGGAGGGGAGAATCTTTGGTATCTCGTAACAGAAGGGTCGAGATCGACGTTCATGCTCGACATCTCCCTCGCCCTCGTGTTCGACAGGGAAGCTATTAACAACTGAAGCGACACTAGCCGTGGACTCCAAGCCCAGAGGAGGGCCAAGAGGCGCGCATTTGCTGCACTGAGTGCCACGCGGAATGGATGGCACTACAGGAACACATGCGTTCGAACCTCGACGACTGGGGCGGTTAGCTCGTGGGTGCTTCTCGCAGCACTGATTACGTTGTGATGGCTGACACGGGAGGCGGACGAAGGGGAGCGTCGGGGACGACGCTCGAAAGAAGAGAGGGGCTGTGTAATATTTTGTTTGTTTGAACTACCGGTATAGGTCACTTGGGTGGCCATCTTGTTCTAGCCGGTTGGTCGGTCTCCGGGCCGTGCCAATAGCCCCCAAGTCCTCTGTTTCCGGAGTACATGTATTCTGCCCTAGTACTGCGCCTTCTTTTACCTTAAGGGGAGTCTCGGGACGCTACACCAGCTTCTATGATTTCCATTAAAGTGGCATATATTTAGAAAATTTTGCAAATTTGTCACCACGGTTAGTGCATGGTCTGATATTTGCATAATTGTAGGTCAGGCTATGCAGCATTTTCCGACATGCATGCGCCGAAGACTTCGCCGCTTTTATGTGTTGCTACGTTTAAAAGAAAAACAGTGTACCCGTTATTAATAGCTTTTATCAAATAAGGCTGTAATACTTTGCTTGTTCGACCGCCGGTTTGGTCACTTGGGAGATCCTCTGACATCCCGTAACAGAAGGGCTGAAATCGGCATCCATCTTCGGCACCTTTCTCGCCCTCGTGTTCTGCAAGGAAGCTATTAACAACGGAAGCGACATTGACCGTGAATACCAAGTCCGCAACTGCCAAGAGGGATCAGCGACGTTGTGGTCAATCATTTCCCATGTAGAATGTGCAGGACGCCATTCGACAGCACCGTATAATACTTCGCACACTTGGACCGCATGCATCCCATTTCTATGAGGCCCTATCGCCCCATTCGCTCAGAGTTCTACGATACCCTTGCGTTTCTTCTATGGTATCTAAAAGCCTGGGATCACAATTTGTGCTACATGCCTCCATTATTTTGTTAGGAAACATTATTGTGAGAGAGGGGGCTAAGAAATGCGCATTTGCTGCGCCGAGTGCTACGCGGAATTGATGGCACTACAAGAACACATGCGCTCGAATCTCGATGACTGGCACGGTTAGCTCTTGGGTGTTTCTCACAGCACTGATCACGTTGTGATGGCTAACACGGGTGACAGACCAAGGGGAGCGTCGGGGACGACGCTCGAAAGAAGAGAGGGGCTGTGTAATACGTTGCTTGTTTGGACAGCTGATTTCGGTCACTTGGGTGGCCATATTGTTTTAGCCGGTTGGATGGCCTCCAGGCCATGCCAGCAGCCCTCAACCCCTCTGTTTCCAAAATATATGCATTCTTTCCTAGTACTGTGCCTTCTTTTACCTTCAAGGAAGTCTCGAGACGCTAGTAAGGTTGGTTGCAATGATAACCATACTGAATACAGCGATAAACTACGTAACCTCAATTGCTTGGTGTGCATTTGTCATTTGTCATTGTCTAACCCTATCGGGAAATTATTACCACTGGAGCAATGTTAGCCGAGTACAGGTCGAATTGTCGACGATGGTGTTTGTCACGACGTCAAGTTGAGGGCTTGATCGTGGCACCCTTTTGGCTCTTTGCTAGCTTGATAAAACCATAGCGGAAGACTAGAAGGTACGAAAATGTGTGTCCAATATGGAAATCGTCAGCAAAATATTAAAAGTAGACGCATAAATCTCTCTTGATTTTTATGTTTTCTTAAACCACTCTGCTCCTATGGCTAACTATGATCATGCTGAATACACCTTTGAGGTTGAGTGTGGGTTGACATCTGCTGTACAGACCCACTTTGGTTGTTTTTATAGCCTCTTTGTCCTTTTATATACTAATTATTTGTCTATCTCGTGCTGCCGTGCCTTACTGCACCACTAAGAAATAAAACCGAAAACATTGCAGTGCAGTTAAAATTGGTAATGAGTTCCTCTAACAAACTTGCTAGTTTTTAGACGAATTTTGTTGTAAGTGAATGCTGCACCGTTAAAAGCGTATGGGTTTCAAAATGTTAAACACAAGTTTTAAAAACCAAGCAGCAAATTGTAACTGTGATAATTTGTTTGTTCGAACTACCGGTTTCGGTCACCTCGATGGCCACATTGTGCTAGCTGGTTGGGTGGCCTTCGGGCCGTGCTAACAGCCGCCAAGTGCTCTGTTCCCGGAATATATATATTCTGCCCTAGTACTATGCCTTCTTTCACCTTCAAGGAAGTATCTGGACGCTACAGTACATGTTCTTCATGGTGGTCTGATTTGTTAAGCTTTGGAGATGCTCCAGAAGACGATATTGGTTGCAGTAGAGTGCAATTACAGTCAAAAAAGCAAAATTATCGAATGCTACATTAGACCTAGCAGAAGAAGGAGAATGGACTAAAACTGCCATCTGGCTTAAGGAGACAACCCATTACTGCGTTCATAAGACCCAATGTAGCGTCCCGAGGCTCCCCTTAAGGTAAAAGAAGGCGCAGTACTAGGGCAGAATATATATATTCCGGGAACAGAGCACTTGGGGGCTGTTGGCACGGCCCGGAGGCCGACCAACCGGCTAGAACAAGATGTCCACCCAAGTGACCTAAACCGGTAGTTCGAACAAACAAAGTATTACGCCCAACTAGGAAGTTTATTTTAAAAATGTCTATGGATCCTACATAAAGAGATAAATTAGACTTCCTTTAAGGTAAGAGAAGGCGCAGTACTAAAGCAGAGTACATACAGTCTGGAAACAGAGGGCTTGGTGGAAGCAGGCATGGCTCGGAGGCCGACCAACCGGCTAGTGCAATATGACCACCCAAGTGACCGAAACAGGCAGTTCAGACAAGCAAAGTATTACAATTACCACTAAGTTATCGCAGTCTAAGGAGAGTCAGGTAGGCAAGGGTCACATTTACATCAAGATGCAAACAAAGCGACATTAAGGAATGCGTGGAAGATAATGACTGCGCAAATCTGCTTTAAACATAGTCATTCGTTAAATGGCTCCGCTCTTCGTCTAGTTAGCTTACAATTAACAATTCCATGCAAGTTGCTCTTGTGTTGCAGTGTTCGGTGTAGATCAGCATTGAGCCAGTCTACTTTTCCTCTCCTAATCACATTGACTCTGCAGTTACAACGAAGTTGGCAAGACGCATCAAATGCATTCATATGCACTTACAGATGCAAGAGAATATAATGGTGAGTGTTGTTGATCCGTAGGTGGCTTTTTATTCCTTGGCCAAGTTGCAACGATCGACGTGGGATGGTGGCGCGACTCCAAAGGACAGGGGATATGTAATGACTTGCTGCTTTGTTTAAAAGCCCATGTTTTTAATGCTGCGCAGATTATGCGTCAGTTCTGTAAGTGGAGATTGGCGTCAATTCAGTAGCGTTCCACCTGTCCCGCACGTTGTCGGTTCATGTAGTCCACAAACAACTTCTCTACTTTAAGTGCATTCCCACAGAAAGCACACGAAAGTTAGTAGTAAATGCAGGAATCCGCACAAACTTGCATTGTCGTTAGCCAAAAAAGAAATCGGTGTCTTTTGTAAATGTAGGCGTTAATTAGTTTCAGGCGTTGTTTCAAGTGCCACGTTAAATGAAAATAAAAGCTCCCTGTACTAAAGATGCTGTTAAATTTTTTATTTTTAAAATTTTTCATTTTTGAATTAGGTTAAATGTAGCATACAGATAGTAATGATTTAGCAAAAATTATAAAACTTATTTGCATCAATTTGCTAAGAATAGTTAGTTTCGGCCCGCCTTTTTTGGTCTCGGCTTCTCTGATCTGCCTTGGGTTTTTACGTTGTTACCTTATTTTGCTTCATTTTCGTGCAAATGTCGGAGAGCCAGGAATTTCTGGAAGCAGATTTGATTAGCGACCACTTTAGCGATGAGGATGGTATCAACATACATAACTTGTCGCTTGATGTTTGTGCGGAGTTCGAAAAAATTGTTGAACAATTTGGCAAAGACTCATTTTTTACACTTGGGTCACTTGTGGCGAGGGCCATGGACACTCTGCATGATGTTTGTAAGCAGAGAGATAAGATTTATGGTGAATTGGAAAGACTTAAGCATGACCACGCCCTCCTCATTACAAAGCATGAAACTGATAGGACTGATCTGAAAATTCTGGAAGAGGTAGATAAGAAATTGATAAATATTTTTCCAAATTCAGCGTGTATTTGATCTTGAGGACGCCCTTCAGGATAAAAATAAGACTATCGAGGGGCTGAAATCCTCAGCTGCGTCAACCAAAAAGCTTCTCGAAATGAAGCTGAGGAATGCAAGCGACCACAGTTAGTTTCTTTCCTTCTCTGGAACTCTTGCTAGTTTCACGACTCGAAGACAGAGATAGAGAGATTCAGACAACTTACGCAAATCTACGGCAACGCTACGGCGAGCTGTTCCGGGCTCACGTTGAACTGATGGATCGTCTTCGTGCCTCCACTGGAGATGCCGACAATGTTCCGACGTCCTCGACCACCAAGTTCAAGACGCAATCATCTGAAGTTGAGCCATGTTCGTCCACCACCGTGGCAGTTGGCGCCATTAATCCGCTAATGCTTATCTCCCATAAGGGTGATTCGCCCTATGATTGGGGTAGTTTATCTCTCACAATGTTTGCTCGATCTTTTACTTGTTTCAAAATACCTTTTTATTTATCCTAAAGGCGTTCAGCGCCACGTGCATCATGACTCTGAAGATGCCATTCCCGAAATTACCTTGGATGCTGACGGCTCGCCATTTTCGAAGTGAGTTTTCCCAAAATGGGCTCCCTTTATTGTAGTAAATTATTAAATTCATCACTTTTAAGTTGGCAAACTTCCCTGGGGAATAAAGATTTTGTAACTGTGTTTTACCAATGCTGTGAATATTCTGCTGCTTGGCGTTACATCGATCTTTTAGGAAGTGCTTTTTGTTCGGACCCATCTTTGTAGTCTTATCAACAGCAGTAGTGTTAACTGCCCTTTTTTGAGGTTGTTTGCCCAATCGTGCATCTATTATAGTCACCTCTATCATTGTGAGCGTTTCCATCATCTCTTTGTTTTTTGGAATTTATTAACCGTTTTTGAAATCGAAACCGCGGAGAGAATACCGGAACATCAAATTATATATTTACTATTCAAAGCATCGTTATCTCGAAACCGCTTGATTAGGTGCACTAACAGGGCTCGGTGTAGGATCGCGATTCTTGGAATGATAACAAGTAAATATTTCACAATTTGTAATAAGTCTAGATTGATATTCGCCCGTTCGTTCAATTCACGCTTTCAATGCCCCACATCTCGATTAGGATGCAAATAGAAAATTCATTCGTCCTGTGTCTCATTACAGAGCTTTTGCAACGTTAGCATTTATTTCATTTTGGGCTAATGGTTAACCTTTCAGCATATTTTTCTTAATTCAGACTCTCAGCGGACGAAAACTATGATGATGCTTCTAATTCAGAAGGTGGTGAGTCATTTTTCAAATGGATAAGTATCCCTTTTTATGCCTTGCGAATTCCGGTGCATCTTACAGACACTTCCCCTCTACCATCGCTTCCGAAGGACAATAACACCAAAGAATTCAGTGAGTATTTTAGGCTATCCACCCTTTGTTTAAACTGCGCTCTTTAAACTTTTCTCCTGTATTATTTGTGTTCCTTTTAAGTTTCTAGGTGTTAGCGCTATTTCCTTTTCTTTCCTTAGATGCCAGTAAGGAGGTGACCAAATTAGTGAACGACTTCAATGAACTGGAGAAGACTAAGTGAGTTCAAACTGACCCTATTTGTCACCATGTTTATGTTCTGCCCTTACCACGTCTTCTCCCATTTCGTAGTAACGCCCTCAAAGTTGTTATTAACGATCTTCTGACAAATGCGGAGGAATTAAATAGGTACGCACTTTTTCCCGTACCCAACCATTCGAAGGAAAAGTTAGACAGACGTTGTGAGCTCCGGCTCGGTCACCGAATTAAGGATATGAATACTGCTCAATTTTTTTTTCTGTCTTGATAGTGAGAAACTAGAATTGAAAGAGACGCTGAGCCAGATGCAAATATCTCGCTCCAGCATGCTTTTGCACATCAAGCAATTGGAAGAGGACAACGCTCGATTGAAAAGGGAACTTGCTGAAGCCCAGGATGCGCAGAAGCAGTTGCTGATGGTACGTGTGTATTTCCTTGTTCCAACCAATTGCTGCTTGATTGCGTCCTAACTTTATTTTAACAGTTTTGACGCTACTCTCTGCTATCAATATTCAAAAGGTTTTCCAGAATTCGAAAGCTGAGGTTATTCACAATCCCTTATTTGCTCTTAAATTTCCCCTCTACTTATCGATGCTTTCCTTGTACATTCAATCGTTAGTATTTATTGTCTTTGGTTTTGTGTTAGCATAATCGAAGTGTTTATTTCATCATTTGCTTTTGATTCTTTTGAAAACTCACTTCGTTCTCTTCAGAGACGCCTCCTTTTTCCCTCGTTCGAGTGCTTCCTCCTTTCAACACTGGTTAGAATAGTTTCTCATGATTCGATCGGTTTGAAGGCCATATGACTTAACTTCAAGTTGAAGTGGGAGAAGGAACTCACATGGAACTCATTGGGAATTTGTTTGCCATGCGATTCGATAACCACTCATTTATTTGTTTTACTTAAGGCTCGTAATCCCTTCATCTAATCAACAGAATAGACTTTGTCTCTCATTAGCTTAAATTCTTATTTTTCTGTCCACCTTTTCTCCAAATATCAGGCTAGATTTTGGCTGTTTTAATTTGTTTAACGAGTAGTCTAAGCCAACGGTAGTAGTAGCATAATAATAAAGCTCATTCAGATGTTTAAACTCGCCTCTCAATGCAACTAACGAGAATAGGGATCGAAATCCTAGCATAGCGGCCTCAAAAAGCTACACGGCTCGCCCGATGTATTGCATTTTCAAATCCCTTGCGGAAGAGTGAACATGCCATCACGATTTGGCATTTAAGGGTTACCTCTTACAATCCGCTGCTTCACTAGCCCAATTGGTGATTAAACGATCTGAAGAAAAGTGTTCTTAGTGCTAATCGTCAAGCCATTCACGAAAAACACCGGATTGTCTTTAAGGCATTTTCTTATATATTTGAAAACGATGCAAATGGTATGGGTGGGGCCGCCTCTTGAAGGAAGTCGAAAAAGTTTATTATTTTAGTATCTTTAGGCTTCTTATCGTTCTGAAATGAGATTTGACCGAGGTGTAATTTAGCGTTTTTACTATTTCAGCTTTATTTAGACGTTTCTCAGAGGCTTGGATAGTCATGCTATGTTTAATTATCCCAGAGTCCAATTAACCTGAACTTATTTCTTTGAGTTATCGGTGGATATCCAAGTACGCATGACCCGTGTAATTAGAAGTCGTTTTGTTTACATCCAATGTTCTGTCACGACTCATTTTCTAAATAGCGTTCACTTACTGTTCAACTTTCATTTGGACCTTAAATAAATAAAACCAAACCCAAAGTTCACGTCGTTTCATATAAATGTTGTTTTTAAATGTTTCTGTGGATTTTAGTCTGCTTAAAAGAAAATTCGCACTAATTAGTCACATTCGTTTACTAACCTAATGTGTTGGGGTCCGCTTTCCAAATCTCTCTGAAATCATTATGAATTTTATCTCTGAACGGAAGGTACTATTGTTAATAGCGATAACAATGGTAATCATAATAAAGATGTAATGCTCAACCCGCCCTAGAAGAAAGTGCATGGCGCACAAGTCCAGAAGTAGTTCTATTTGTTGCGTTTGGAAGGATTGGAAGGGGGTTCGTGGGGGAACCATGAGCAAATTTCTATGCTACCATACTAGCGTGGTTGGTGATTGCTGTAGCCCAGGAGCCCATGTAGGCGAATTCTGTTACCCTGCAAATTATTTCATTTTGTGTCTTGCATAGAACGAAACCCCGTTCTCCAAACGAACACGTTTTACTCGCGAAGAAATGGCCAAAGTGCTGATGGAGCGCATTCAACTCCAGGAGGATGTCTGTGATCTGCGCGAAAAGCTCTCCGCTGCTAGCACAGAGCGCTACCATGGGGACAGTGACGGAGCGCAGGTGTCCACGACTGGCAGCAATCGATTCATGCTCTTGTAGGTACCTCGGCTGTTCTTTCTTTCATACTGTCAATTGTTAATGCCTTTTATTAAAACATCGAGTTAGTTGGGTTTTTTGGTTTCAATGCAAACTTGACATTTACTGTAACAGATGAGTTGGTGATAATTAAACCTTCCAGTCCTAAATTACTGAACGGGCGATATTAGGTGTTTTGGTGCGCGCGTTTTTTTTGAATCTCGGCTTAACGGTCATGGTCGGGGTCACAAATAGAATGTTTTTTTTGAATGGCATCTTCACTCACACTATCGAACTCCTCAGACTAAGAATATCCTGCATTTTGACACGTTTTGGGACGCTTTTGGGCAAACACAGCCATCACATGTGCGACGGTTTGGCCCAAATAAGAAAGTTGATTTGTTGCAAATCCGTGATGCTGACAGCTAATGTGACAATATTGCTTTTGAGAGACATAATCTCCGAGTTGTTTCAGCTACCCATCTTCATGCTTGATGAATTTGCCCTAAACGGTACATCTCTGTTGCCACCTTAAGCCCATTAAATATATGCTCACTTAGAAGATTCCTCAACGGTTGCTTTTATCCCAACATTTCGTGTGCCTGATTTGTTTTCGAGACCTAACTCGCTTGCAGGGGCGGAACTTCGCGTATATTTACCGCAACATTTTCTGCGTTAACGTTTTGAACTACTTATGCTCCTGCCATATTTTTTTACGGCGAGGTTCGTCCTTGAAAACAAAACTAATGTTTTCATTGACTTATGAATTGCTCTCACCGCAAAACACAATCCAAAGGAATTGTAAAGAAAAATGTCCTCGTGTTTTATGCCTTGTTTACCAGGAAAAAGACTAGGTTCTAGTCTCTTGTTCTGCCGTCGCTATTTTTGATCAACAGTTTAATCATTTCGTCTATTAAGGGGCCCTTTATGGTTATATTTTCTGTCAAGTGCATGTCAGAATGAAATTACATTGGGCAACGGTCGATTTTATACCCTGACAAAAGCAAGCCTCAGATTTGCGGACTTCTTCCCTGGGATTCGCCTGTTTAACTCATGAGTAGAATCCATGTGGTTAGCTAAGTAGCTCTTTTAACATGGCTCTGTTTCAAATGTTTTTTTTGAACTAGTGGTAATTCTGGTTGACTAACTGATTCATGTATATTTGTTGTAGCCGACTGGACCATAATTGTTACTAAAATCAGCTCGGAGCTCCCGCGTAGATCATTATTAATCGCCTTAAAGCACTGCTTACGTTGATGTAGCTTATCTAGGGCCTTCTTCCGCAGCCATTTTCAGCTGCCTGAATTGGTTTGTTTCCTTTGTGAAAGCCATAGAAATAATGCGTTCCAAAATGCATTCGTTGATTTTCAAGAAAGTGACTATTACCGAAAGCATAATCGCAAATTGGAGCGCGTCTTCTATGCAGCGGTGACGCGGTGCCATAGCAACCAAAAATGAAGGATAATCAAAAGATGGTGCATGGTGGGGTATTGGCCGTCATTTTTTTTCCTTTGAGTCCAATATTTCGAGATAATAGCTTCTGGAGCGTTCACTGCGATGCTGTGCTTGTGACCAAATGCTGAGGTTGAAGCTTGGGGTTGTGAGCAACAATCGGGTAAACTCAAGCATATTTATTCTTATTGCGCTTTTATTCTGTCCAGGGACACGGAGTCGTTGAGTTAAAATTACAGTAATATTTTTAAACATTAAGTAAATGAATTTTTCGGAGTCATCAAGAAGTAATTCATTCATCAATGGAAGTACAGCAACGACACAAGTTCAGTAAACTTCTAGTTGCTTCGGGCTGAATATTTGTTCTATAGATTAAAAGGTGAACGTCGTGCTTAAAAATGTACTGTGTCTCCCTTGATGTCATGTAATCCGCTTTAAGCATAGAAATTATCTGAAGGTGTTTTGAGCCGAAGTGTACGTTTGCTAAGGTCTTATTAACTTAGGGCTCCATTTACAAGGACTAAAGGCAGAAGTTCTCACCCTTTTTAGTGTTATTACCGCCATTTCTAGTTGTTTTTGGCCACTTGTTGGGTGAAAAGGACAGATTTCATTCGCGTTTGTGAAGTATCAGTTACAATTTGATGCATTCGATAAATGTTCACTTGCGTTTCGTTCGCTTGTTTAATTCGCCCAACGGAATCTTGTTGCTAATTCACGATTATTCTGACGACATGGATTTAGTTCCATCTCGGCAGCTTCTTGGCCATTGTTTTGGACAGCAACATGACCGGTGGGAAGTAAACTTCCCTATCAATTTCAATTGTGTGGGGACCACTGTGCTAGTTGGGATTTCGTTTTAGAACCCGAGTTCAAATTATATCCTGAATTGAATGAATCAAACCCTTGGTTGTAAGGATGATAATAATTACAAAATTAATTGCAGTAAACGTGACTTTATAAGAGAGTTATCTAGGTGTGGTAATTGAGAAAATCCAGCTTAATGCAAGATTTTCTTTTTGATTAGCTTTTCGCGTCTCTTTCAACGAAACAGCCGAGGATCTGCGCCTACAGTGTCCTTTGACACTTCTACGTCGGGCGTTTCGATGGACTTCGGTGGGAGTCGCTCGCTCGATGCTGAAGTCGAGGATTTGACAACAAGCAGAAATAAGTAGGTTGAGAAACTTTTTGCGATCTTGGTATATCCTTTCCCCACGTTAAAGTAGAGTTAGTACGTTCGATCTGTTCACTGACAATGCACGATGGGAGTCTATAAATTGGCATTACTATCAGCGCCCAGAAAAACTTCCATTCTAGAAGAGCTGGATTCCATGTAACCGCTACGAAAGACGAAATGTTGGAGTCTGAAAAGCCTCCAACAGAGTTACGTATCATTTGACTCGAAATTTCGTGCAATTTTTACTCTTGTAGATTGATGCCAATAATAGAGACTTTTTGAAGGCACAAGGTTGTTTACTAGCATCATTGAGAAGTCTAGATCTGCGCCGGTTGATCGATACGGCGACCTTTATTTACCCTACTACTTTCCTCGTACTTTGAATCCCCCATCACAAGATGGCCATTAAACCTGGTTCAATGTTACAACATTCGGAGTGGGTGTGGCATGGAACACTAGAACTGCTTACTGCATTGAGTTCACGAACACCTTCCAATCTTCGTGGTGGCGAATTACGTATCGCCGTTGAAAACTCGTCCGTGATAAATTTTGCATTTTGGGTGGGAGAACGATTCTTCGTCCTTGTCATCCTCCTTGTTTCTGTCATACTTCTCCAGGCCCCCGACCGATAGACATCACGTTTTCTTGGCACCAGTGTTGGCAAATCAGAAGCAAAATATAATGAGGAGTTGGGAAGTATAAGTGAGATAGAATGGAGGCTTTTCTATAATCGTGAATTTCGTAGCAATATTGTGTTTTATTAGGAAATGATGATGGATCCCACTTGCAATTATTTCATCAAATGTAACACTTTGGAAAGCCTTTACACGTTAAAAACCCATTTACTTATTTGTTAAACTGGTACGCTCGAAGCCATTGTTATCTAGCTAAAGCTTGGTTTTCCAATCCAATATTTAGGGTGTATCTTCGATACTGGTCTCAGCTATAGTAACTGGTCATTGAGAGATCCATTTGTTTATTCAGCGTTTTGGGTTTTCCGGTAAGGCATTTATCAGCCATCACTTGCCTCCTAACAAGTTCATTAGAACAAATATTTTGCACTTGTTCAGTGCCTTTTGTTACTCTACCAATTACCTAGTTGAAAGCTCAATTAGTAAAACTATCCCTCATTGACGAATGACAAAGGGAGACGTAGTGCTTTGTGGGAACGCATTGTCAACCGGACCTGCGAACGGACAATTTTATAGTGTTTTATTGAGCGCATTTTTAATTAATGTGCTACTATTAAAGTTACTATCACTCATAGAGATTTCCTCTCCATTCACAGTTTGATATTTATAGGTTTTATTAGTTATTGCTGATGTAATTTGATCAAACTAGTATCTGGCTACCATCAAGAGTAGTCCCCAGCTCGTTTCTACCTCTAGACCTAGTGATTGTATGAATCTAATGACCATACAAACCTTTAGCAATCCATTAAAGTACTTTGCTTA
Organism: Taenia multiceps; assembly: GCA_001923025.3. NCBI lineage: Eukaryota > Metazoa > Platyhelminthes > Cestoda > Cyclophyllidea > Taeniidae > Taenia > Taenia multiceps. Next base: position 4,675,895 of record CM010317.1, on the reverse strand, counting down.
TTTTAATCCGGCTATTAGTAATCTGTGAGTGATCAACGGCTATCCATCCACTCTCGATACCTCTTGAACACCCTGATAAGTGTCCAGTAAAACTATTTTCTGAAGCTCAGGATTTGTCATTCAATATCTTTTAACAAAAAGAGCTTCTGTGTACGCAAAATCAGTTGATTACTCGTTCCGTTAAATCATCCATCACTGACAACCCACTGGATCATCTTTATCTAGTCACGGTGCTGCCAAGGCAGCCCGCGGCAGCGAGGCGTGGTGGATTCCCCTACCCATCACTGCAAAGCCCTGTGAGCCGGAGCCCGTGGTAATGCAAAGCGCCTCCATTATTCAACGATCCTCGGAGGCTGCAAAATCAGATTTGCCGCCTCCCGCTCTGCGTCCTCCCTCCCTACCACCTCTACCCCAGCTTCTCTACCGACGACCTTTTCCCGAGGCACTGTCTAGCCAAATGCGGGCAAGTTGGTTTCGTAATCCTCCTTTTATTCCCCTGGCTCTCTGTCCTCACACATAACTTTACTGCCTTGAAAGGTGCTCTTTAGTCACGATGTTTACTGGCATTTTACTAAGTGAATCTGTTTTATTATAGCTGGTTGTTTTCCTAAAAATCAACTCAGTTTCTTATTTCCTACCCTCTTTTAATGAATTTTTTTTCATGTCGAACTGATTGTCTGATTTGTCCTCCAGTTTTTCCACCTCTGTTCTCAATTTCTTGAATTCATCTGGGTTTTGCGCATCATTTACATTGCTGAGTCACCTTCTGAATGTATTATTTTCTCGCTGTTCATTTTTCTTGCTTTTTTGCCGTTTTAACAATCTATCTCCTGAGTTTTTTCCTTCTTGCCAATCTTTAACACTTCTCAGTTTCTCCTCTCTAGATTCTTACGTTGTAGTGTTCGCTCATTCTTTGCACCGTCTATTCCAACGGTTGTTTTAGTATCACTTACTTTGAAGAGCACTTTATCAGTTTATCGGTCGGTGTTTCATTTTCTATCCAAGTCCTTTTGTTGCCTAATTAATTCCAGATCCGTCCTTATTTTTCACCTCCCTGTCATAACTGTCTGTCTTCGTACTTTGCAACTCCAGATCAGCTGTCACCTTCGCATATAGTAATGCTCACAGTCGGTTCCAAAGGTGTAAATATAACACTATAGAAGGTTTATTGCTACTAAAGGAGGAGCCTGCTCATTAAAATGTCTCACCAAAATAGTTTTCGTTCGTCTGCACCATAGTCTTTCACTCTTTCATTCCCACTCCTGGATACACCCTTCAGATGTCTTTCTGACTGCAACTGGTTTTATATCTTCCTTTCTAGCTATATACTTTTCTACCTACCTCTTAAATTTTTTGCTTGTCTCCAAGGTCCCTTTTCAAACATCTCACCCCCTTTCCGCTTACATTTATGTATCTTACAAGCTGGCCATTTCTTTGCACACTTTTACTTTCAATGGGATTCTTCCGCTCGCCTTGCTCTCTGCTTTTATTTTTAACCATCCTAGCTTATAGCTGTTTATACCTCTCTGCGCTTTTGCTTTGATCGAATAGCGGTCTCCATAGTTGTCTCGTCGGGTTATCTGCCTCTCTAGCTTGTGGTCTGTCTGTATTTGGAAGAGCTTATCTGATTACTCGACTCTTCTCACACATAACTAGTCTTGTTAGTTTTTTTTTCAGTTATCTGTCTAAGCTGTCCTGCGTTTATTACTGTTCTGTTTAATTTCCATATTAATACGCTCTATCTGTTTAACTTTCTTCCTTGTTTACTCTCATGGTTTTTGCTTACCCTACCCTGTCGTTGAGTAGCTGTCTCTTTGGCATCCTGCTCTTCCCATTGTATTCTTAGATTTTTGTCTTTATTAGTCTATCGAGCTGTCTTGTCTCCGAAGATGCCCTTCTATTCTCCAAGTTGCCTAACACAGGGTACTAGCAGCGTCACTCTTGCTCTGCCTTCACCTCGAGCTGCAAAGGATGTCTAACTACCTTTGAGTATCTTAAATGCTTGTTTCATTCGGTTTTACTGACGTCTATTCGTTATTAGTCAAATCCGTGCAATGTTTATTGGTCAGCTGAGAGGTAATAAGGACTGTTTACACCTACGTGCGTCACTCTTTTTGAGTTTTTAACGTCGTTCTGAAAAAAAATGTCTTCCACTTTCCCTAACCACTACTAACTGATTGGTGTCTTTTTCACCTGAAAACGTACTAGCCAATGAAGACGAAGTTTTACGCATGTATTGAAAGCCAAAACGGTTCTATCGGACCACTTGAGTTGGTGTTATCAAAATTTCCGCCACTTTATGTCCATGTGCCGCCGCATCAAGTGGTCCTTGCGATTCAGCAGGAATGGGTAAACTCTTACTCTTCGCTTTCATACTTATTCAGTTGGTCACGAAAGGTGTGATTGGTATTGGTAGCACCCCAGATCCCCTTTGCAGTCCTCAGTGAACCATCTCGATGCGGAAGGCTTATTTGTCATCGTACAAATGGACCAGGATGTTACGACCACGGCCGAAGCGCCGTGCCGCTGGGCTCAGGTTCACACTGCAGAGATTGAGGAGCTTGCGTGAAATCGTTGCATCATTATGATTGTCTGAAGATTCATAATTCAGCTGTAAATCGTCGTTAATTGTTTTAGAAATGCCAGAGTGCTAGCACTAACAAGGACACTGATAATACGTAGAATGGCTAGTGTCTCTAATACGAATTGTTGCCTGCATTTCTGACCTTTTTCTGCATTCGTCAATTTCTTGCGCTCACTGTAAGCATGTGTCTGCCTTTCAGCTAACACTAGCGATTTCCATTTGCATTAGGAAACACTAACCAATTATACCGTCAAATATTGTAGTTTTATGGAAAAATGGACCTACCTGGACTCGGTTAAAGTTGCAACATCTTTCGCAAAAGGGCCTATTGTCAACTCGTGTTTCCATATTATGCTACAAAAGTACCAGACAATACAGTGAAGTTGATTCAGGAAGTAGGAAACTTGGCTAAAAAGAAGCCACTTTGTTTTTATTGTTTATCTGTGTAGTAACTGATAAGTTCTATTTCATATTTCTTGTCTTTGTTAAGTGTTCATTCCACGGGGTGAATAAATGTATTTGCAAATTTCGCCATACAATAAGTGAATTTTATACATAAGCCCAGTTGGTCAACATTGCGAGATACAATTTGTTAAAAGGCCCATCACGATAACAGATGTGCGCATTTTTTCCACATTTTTCAGTTCCAATCTGGATTTTCAGTGGTGAGTACGTAAAAGCTGTTTTGTTAAGGGGAATGTTGGAACATGATAACATTTTGAAATCACTGTTGCTTTCTCCCGAGGTGTGAGTGAAAAACTAACACCAAAACGCATCATTTTCCTCCCTCATCTAACAGCATAGTGCATCATCAGATGCTAATGGTGGTATTTTTGCGACTAGTCTAACTACGCGTGACTTCACATTCGTCGCCATGAGTGTTTCAACTCCGACCTTCTTTCTCTCTCCCTCTCTCGAGTGTCAACATCATGGTGAAACGTTTAAACGAAGCGCTTGAAAAATGACCACTTTCGTTTTTTTTCCCTCCCGACCTTAAAAACGGGCTTGCTGTACTCCCGGAATTGTTGTGTTGAGCAGTTTCTCAAGCAGCTCAAGGGACTTAAATTAAGGGAACTAGGATGTTTGGAGGCAATCCTTGGGCATTTTTTTTTGGCCTAGGGTATTGTAGCCGTCTTCAGCTGATAGATATTGACTGTGGCGACGTTAAGAAAAGAGGAGTCCCAATATGGCATAGTTTTTGTGAAATTCTTTTATCGACCTCCTGAATTTTTTGGATCAGTCTAATATTTCTAGCCAATTTCGTTAATTGATGGTGCTGGGTGTGCCAAAGTGGTTATAAGAAATGATGTTTCATTGTGTATGTTGAACTCAAAACTCCCGCATGCGGATCATAATGAGGTGTGATTTAGTGAGAGATTGCAGTAAGTGGTGCAATGCGCAGGACCTTCTTTAGTAAAGCACCCTGAATCGAGACTTGATGATTTTAGCGTCTGAATGTGAAACGCTATTTTGCTATTGCGATCCCGGCCGAATACAGCAAAAGGGATTGTTACACTCCTGGGACATCTTTTTTAATCCAAATTTGGAGAATAGTAAGGCATTTTTTACTCATCGCGACCCACGATTAAAATGATAGCGTTAGACCTAAATGATGTGTAATTTAATACGGTTTTTTTTGTTGTGTGGATAGCTGATGGGCTTTACTGCCTTTCGTTATCAGCAGTATATTGTTTTACGCAACGAACATTTTTCTAAACTAACTTACGATTTATTTTACTGCTACCGTCAGTTGACCTGCGCCACGTGTCTCTTCGCGGACATCGGGGGTCTCCTTCCCTCAGGCGAACTGCTGGCTGGGCGAAGCCTCTTCCTCGCCCCTGCGGCAACTGTTCCTACTCAGAACTCTATTGATGATGTAGGTGGTTATCTTTTTTAGTCATAGTGTTCAGGACAAATCCGACTTGATTCTGTTGCTATTTTCGATCAATTTAGAATGGATTAGTTGATATTGAGGGTACTTGATAGAATTTGTTGAATTAATCCTACGTTTGTTATAATTACTTTAGTGTTCCAAGAACACTATTTTTTCAACTTTTCTGGCATAATGTCTAACACAGACTTGTCTCAAACTGGACGAAAATAACGCAGAATGGTAAAAGGAAATCGCCAACCATAATGCGTTTTGGGCAATTAATTCGTAAACATTTTTAGTGTGTTTTGATTTTCTTTGATAATATACTATTTTTGTGCCCATTTGTCAACTGTTTAGGCCAGGCCTCTTGCCAAGTAGGCGGACACCAGAACATAGCATTGTTAGGCAACTTTTCGCTTGAAGTATTTTTGAATACCTCAGTCCAGATCTTGTTTCACTTTACTAACTGTGATGCGAATCTTAAAATCGGGCTGTTTTAAAACACTGGGTGTAGTTTTATTGGCAATTCAATTGGAAGCTTCGCAGTTTCAGATGTCTACGGTAGGTGCCCTTTTTAATGTATCCATTGGGGCAGAACCTAGTTGGTCTGTTTAGCCATAAAGCCTCAACGCATTCGATGGTGTTCATTACCGGGCCTTGTAGATGTTGAGCATAGCGTATTGCGCTGCCACTACTGCAGCTCACGAGCTACTTCTTTTGGATCTGTGAATGCGTTGATTATTGATGCATGGAAGTGGTGAGAAGCCAGATGCTCTAGCCTAGGAGACCGAAAGTACTAGCCTTTTATTGTGCTTAGCCAGTTTATGAACCCTTGAGATAATTATGTCGGATTTTTTATTGCTTGTCATTGGATCACAGGTGAGAAACATTTTTGACGAGGAAGCTCGGTTGATCGCATTGCCTTTGAGCGCAAATTCGCTAGCAAGGGAACCCTTGTTTCGTTACATTACCTTTTCATTGACACAACTTCTAGTTCTGGCTCAAACTCTTTCAGGGTTTTTCAGGCAGCCAATTGGACCCGAGGCTGTTTGGATTTTTTGAAATAAAATCTGCTGTGATTGTGGTGAAATTTCCTGGAAGGCGAAACATTTACTTATTTTAGTACGTTGTGTGTAAAATACTTGTAACACTTTAGCTGATAAAGTTGAGGCAATTCAACTAAGACCACTAAAAGTACACTTTTTTCAGCAGTTCATTCAAGCCTTCACGACCAAGGTTTTGTCTTTAAAATACCGGCGATGAACTTTTCTTCACATTCGTGTAATGAAAAGTTCTCTAGCTACTTGGTATCTATAAAAAATATTTCCTCTGCTCAGCCCATTTTACCATTTGCTACACGCCCTTGTTTTGATCTGCGGTTGAGATGTGAATCACAATGTTTTTCCCTACATTTCGGAATTCCAAAACATCTCGCCTTTGCAAAGCAGTACAATTTGGCCTTTTTATGTTATCTGGGTGTTTCCAGCTGCCAAATCTACTTATAAACAAGCAACCACTGTTTTTCACGTAAAAGCGACGTGTCAAACCACAGTCCTATTAACCAAGCTGCTGTTCGTCCTGATGCCACAGTGTCCCCTACTTCTGCCATCTCAGATTGGTATATTAACCATGACAAAAGTTTTCGTTGTTATTTTTGCCTTTTAATTACAACTTGATTTTTTCTTTGGCTTTTATGCTTCACAGCTTTATCTGCTTTTCTCTATGGGAAACGAAACCGGTTGTTTCTTCGGTCATTTAGGCAGCTTTTGATTGTCTAACGTGGTTTTAGAAAATAACAATAAACGATTTTGGATTCAGGCAAAATTTTTAAGGTAGAATAACTTATTCTGAGATCAGCTCGTTTCACTTTCTCAGTTCAGTTGTTTTTTAGTCATAAAAATGTCACCTTGCTACCCGTTTTTTGGATTTCCAGAGCAGATAAATCCGTACTATTAGCCATTTTAAAGTTACCCTCTTTTGGAAGTGTTTATTTTCATCGCCCTCTAAAAACAGAAAAGCCCTACTACAGAAGTTAATTCGTGTTATTATTTATTTGTTATGGTATTCTTTTGTTCACTTAAAGGCACATTTGATAGTTGAACTTCTTTAGCGCGCTATAGAAGTGGGAATGTATGGTCGAGGTCGTGTGTGACAAGCGCGGTGGCACGTTGAATGGAAGAGTATGTCCGTGACCGCAATATTCGCAGCTTCGCAAGCGCACTTCATGTGGCGCCTCCAATGAAACAAAGTACCACCGCGGTCGGATTCTTTACCTTAGTCATTGCATATAAACAACCACATTCATTTGGCTGAATCCGTGGGTCCCTGTATCACTAGCGCTCTGGTCTAAGCTAGCTTCGAATGATAATGGTCAGAATTATGCAAGCTTATAATGCGCTTTGCGTTCATCATTAGCCGTGTCATTAACAACTTGTTATGTGCCATAACAGCCGAGGCACAGCTTTATTATAAGCAACCGCGGCATAGGCGGGGCTTCGTATTACTATCATGAAAGGCAATCCATGGCGACTCGGAAAGCCTGCTTTTGGATAAACTGATTTTTATGGTGTAATTATTTATCTATCCGCATTGTTGGCTTTCCCTACACTTGAAATTTGATGTTCGAACAGATTTCTGGGATGCCCTGTTTTCATCCAGTTAAATCTCCTTCATGGTTACGCAAGCTTTCTCTTTTGATACCTTGAACTGTCCTCATTACCACTGTGTTGATTCTAAGGTGACACTTGCTGTTCAGAGTCCAGCATGAAAGAGTCGCAAACTGGTGAAGAGTCTACGGGAATGATAACGGTGTAGTGTCATTAACTTGAATACTTTTCACATGAAGATTGATTTTCCATGGGTCACTTTTGGTCGATGGATGTGCTCTCTCTATCCCGATGATTTTTTTTGTAAAATTTAGTAGATTTTTGCCTTTTTTGTTGGTTTCATTTGTCCCTCATAAAATCGACCGGTTTTACCTGGGATAAGTGAATGCATTTTTTATGCAATGAGTTTTAGCATAATCAGTGCATTCGAAGTTCACTTTGGCGATTCTTGCGACTTTGTCCCTTTGGTAAAGGTCAAAGCCACCGCTATTAAAGCGCAATCCTAAAGTTCTAACAATGCGACTCATCTTTTTTTAAAAGGAATGGAAGATTACGAAAGTAGTCTTATAATAAGTCAGTTACTGATTCTGCAATGCCTTCAGATTGGTTCTTTTTTTCTAACTTGCGTAAATTGACAATGTCCACGGGTTTTCACTCCACCCCAAACCACTACCTTCTCCGTTGAGATTCCCCGATTAGCCTATAGCATCAGTGTTGTTCTATTGCTCTAAGCTAAGCATTGGTAGAAAACAGCGATCTTAAACTCAAAATAATAAAATTTCAGCGGTGCCCAATTAGAATGTCAAAGGCGATAATGATTCTTGGAACAATTCACTAACAAGAATAGCTGTTTCGAACAGTGATTATGATACATTCCCGCATCATTTGAGTGAATTTGATATTTTCTACACGACGTTTTGGCCAACAGAGGCTTACGAAAATCTACCAGCACATATACGATGTGTTATTTTTGTACTAAAACGGATACCGTCGAACTGACCTATTCAGCTACCATTCAGAAACCAGAAATATGTAATTGTTTTTGAATTGCTTGAGGTTCAATCAGCCTGTTTGCAATCACTCATCATGAACTAATAGAAAACGCCATATACGTGTGCTGCCAGGGCTTAGATAAGAACATATTAATGATGGCTCTTCCTACCTACATCTGTTGGTACAGAACCTTTCCAATCAGCTTTGGATGTGCCTCGTGGGTGTGTCAGATACGGCCGCCCTCGCTGCTGCAAACAACAATGCTGGGGTAGTCACCTCGAGTGCTGTTGAGTCCAAACCGGCGTTCTGCAGTCAGGTAGTAATACTGGATACCAATACGCCCTCTCGCTACGTGGACTCGTTTTTTCTGAGACGTTCGGTTGTCACTTGTATGGCCGCGGTACCAGGTAAGATCGTCACAAACCGATGAGATTTTCCACTTTTTTTCTGTTAACACTTCCGTTACTTTTTACCGGGAACTTTTTTTTCCGAAGCCGCTCTTAGTTTTAAATAAGTATAACGTATATAAACACTCATTTTTGGTAGGCTTTCTCTTCTACGTATGTTTATTTCATGGTTGTGTCACTTTGGATAAACGAAAAGGACCTTTGTTTCAAGTCCTTTAATTGTACTATCGGGGTATGTTGTTACATTACACGATAATCAACGTTAGTAGTCGTACATCTCGCTCCACCACCTTATTTCCCGCCCTTCATTACCTCCGGGTTTCCTTGATCAAGGTTGTTTGACCGCTGATCTGTGTTCCTCTACCCTACTTTGTCCTGGATTTACACTTATTTTTAAAATGCTCTTTGCCTGGTACTTTTGTAGATTTTTGTCTCTGGACGTTGATTACTTTCCACTTTTTCTATCAAAGCTATTTCTCTCTACACCATCAATTTGTTCACTTTTTTGACAGAATCTGGTTGAATTTTGGTCTCGATGTCCGGCGTTTAGGGGTTTACTTTTGTGTGAATCAGATTGGAACCTTTGAGCCATTGTCCTTATTTCGACTGACAAACGGGAATTAAAGCTCCTAGTATTGTATGCACCCGGTGTTTCTACGTGAATATTTATTTACCGGAAACCGGTAAATTTATGGCAATGGCTTCACACCGTGCTTAGGCATTACGCCTTCCCTATTTCGACGCTGATCTTAATTGAGAAACACACTTGAGAAGCCTTGTTTGTTTCACCCTCCCAATTTTTTATCGTACTTCTAGTGAACATCGTCTGGGACCATTTATTGAAAGTCTTAGTCGGAGATCTGATTGGGGAAGCAGGGAGCAAAAGATTCCAGATGAAGGACCTCGTTGATAACACAACAGCCTAGTGTAAAACTTGCAGCCAGGTTTGCAAGGCAATGTCTAAGCGCAGCAATAGCGACAGCAATGGCAGAAATACAACAGCTACCGAGTGCTGTCTCAAATGGAGCGGCAAATGTAAATTGGGCAAGAGAAAGAAAAGGCGAACATCAATCTTTCAGATACCGTACCGTACTAACGATTTCTATAAATTTGGCCTTGTAGCCGCACTTTCAGGCGAAATCGAAAATTTTCGACCATTTTGTTAGTTGCCTTCCTAAGCGGTAACTGGATTTTATTTTCACTCCGTTATGTTATTAAGGACCCGAGGTCTTCGCTACGGAACTCCCATCATTTTTGTACTTACAATATTTTTTATTGGTCTTGTCTTGGTGATTTCACTGGGCCTTATCCCTGGACTTACATCCTTGTGTTTTCCGTTGCCGTTCTGATCTCCACACATAAAATTCCACCGCTGTTTTTTCTCATTGCAGAGGGATTGTTGACTGTCTTGTTCTGTCACAGATTCTGTGGTTTTTTCTTTTTCTCCCATTGACGTGTGGCATGCCCAAACAAAAAAAAAGCACATACGATGTCAAGATGCAGCCTCGTTAATTCCTTCAGGCTTCACCTTGAACCGTCCCTCATCTAATATGACAGGTTGTATTGATTCTCTCTACCATAACTTGTTGTATCCATCGTCTTCTTTCTTTTCCTACAAAATTCGGCGCTTTAAATGAATGGTACCCATATTATCTTAATATGATGTCTTTGTACAACCTTTTTCCCATATTGACATTACCGATACTTCCCTTGGAGGGATCAGAATCTAAACCGCAAAAAATGTTGCATTTGCTATTCGCCACAGTCTGGGTTGCTGATTTTATGACTTGAAGCATTTGTGCTTGAGATCCCAGATCCTATCGAGGCTTCAGAGTGGATGTCTTTATTGGCCGACGTAGTGAACGGGCAAAGGTAGCATTGTCAGAGTTTATGTGTTTGGTGGCTATAGAGCAGAGAATGCTGGAGATTGAGTCTGCCTTTTAGATATCTTTAGTTGCATAGGCTATGATGGTCTCGATTCCAACAGTCATCAGTAAAGTTGGAGTGCACCTGTGCTGAGTATGGGCTAATCAGGCAGGGGTGAGCAAGATCACGGCTCCCTAAAGGTTCCAGAGATTGGTTGTCAAATAAGACTCCTAGGAAATTAAACAGGCGCGTATTTTGGGATTGTAGGTATCCTGAGTACTATCCCCTTTTTATTCTGAAACCGATGAATTTCCAGCATTGATGGCGTCTTTCTCAAGTAGTGCCCCTGTTATAGCATAGGTTACATGAATATGCGTGTTCTCATGTACGCTTTTAATTTTCGCATAAAACGAATCGAATGTCTTTTTTAACTCAGGTCCTAGTGTATCTCTTTCACTCTGATCAGTTGTATGTTGTTCCTTGTGAGAGTGAACCGTGAGAATGGTTTATGCACAATCATAGGATATAGTCCCAAGCGATTACGGGAATGCTGTCTCCTTCATGAGCTTGAGAGGGACAGCCAACTTTGTTTATTTTAATGCTATTGAATCAAATTCAAATAATACAAGCATTGAATAAACTGGCTTTTATGCCTGTAATGAGTTTAAAAAAAGTTCTTGAGGATGGAGATCACTGAGGCTGGGATCGTCATTGGCTTACAGACCTACCGTCGCTTTGAAATATATGCACTCTCTTAATATCCTACGGCTAGACGTGCTATCACCATACTGCACTGTGTTAGAGGTCTACAGGCATGAGTAGGTGCTGGCCAATTCATGATGTGTGCCCTGGGTGACACACTGTTCTTGCAATTACGCACTTACCATCTTACTTAGCAGCAATTGGACTGCCGTAAGTCATGTGAGTCGGCTATTGTTGATAGTTATGGAATCTGCTGCTTCTTCTCTGCTGCGGTTTATGGTACCTTTATCATGGCAGTATTAATTAAATGGCCTCTGTTTATCAATCATGCTCTCATGAATGTTGCTTTAGTCCTCTTTGTGTTTTGTATTTGATGTCTACAGAGACCTGGACTTTTGATTTGCAAAAAAAAACTTTGGGCCCTACTGTGTAGGACAACCCTTAATACATGCCCATCTGGTATTTGATTTGAGCACTGATGAAGTAGTCATTCAGTAAAGGGACCAGCTGAACCTATTTATGTTGTGATTTTTTCTTGAAATGCGTCATAGCTCAGTACAGGCGGGAAACACGTCAGTGGCATTAGGTCTCATTTTTATTGTATAAAAGAATCCTATCTTTTTTTCACGTTATTGGAGGAGCTAAGACACTCGACTACGAGGTACTGCGTCTCTCCAACACCACGTGGGAGTCCATCCCTTTCGTAGAGAGCAGCACCTCTGGATCTTCCTCCGACCTCTCCCATCCCTCCATCCTGAAACCAGATGGGACCACGATGGGAGAGGTGGAAGTTGATGTGGGGAACGAGGATGAAGATTGTACAGCTAGTATCCAGACAAACAACACGCTTTCCTCCCTGCATCGCTTTGTCGAAAGTGCGGGCAAAGATGTGCAGAGTGAGTTGTTGGTCAAGGTCCTTCGACAGCAACAACAACAACAGTTTTCAATGGTAAACTCAATGGCTACGACTACATCCCAGCGCAGCTCCGCCTTTGAACCTGACATTCACTTGGAGGGCAAACCTGGAGACTTCTACCGCATAGAGAGGCAACGCTTCAAGAGGGTGTCGCCTACTGGCTCTGGCGCTGTTTTCAACGCTTGTGAGTTGATTTGCCTAATCTAACGAGTGGCCCAGAGTGACGGTACTTTGATTGAATTCCTTTATTTTTCATTTCAAGAAGTGGCTTTATAAACCCACGCGAACTGTCAAGGAGTTCTTTTCAATAGCTTAAAGCCACTGCAGAAACCGATTTCTGGATGATGTAGTGGGTCGTGCGTTATAATCGTCCCTCTTCATGACCTTTGCTTATTGGAATCTTTTTGGTGCAAAAACCTTCTAGTTTCGCCCAGATTATTCAAAATTACTGGAACAGTGACCAGGTAAAATCTTGTTACTAATGTCAATTAATGGATAATTTGAGATGAACGTGGTTGCCACTTTTATTGCAATCGAGCTCATCTAATTCGACCATTGGCTGCTATGGTCTTAAATTATCCCTACTCATTCCTTAGCGCACCGAGCCATTCAGGAAGACTTAAAATTTACTCCGTTATGGGAGGGAAGATTATTACTGGTTTATAAGGTCTTTATGAATGCTTTGGGTTATAGATCTCTAAGGTAAAGGTAAAACTAGTAAGGAATTAAGAGTCCACTCCTTTTAATGGGAAATCGGTTTCTGGCGTGGGTCTGGTTAGTCGACTCTCCGTAACAATAGAAGCAAACTTAAAAATTGCTTTTACGACAATCCGAAACTGTCGATAGTAGCTGGAATGGTAACGTTAGAAGGAATTGGCTGCTTATTTGTTCATACCTCTGGGCGAATGGTTTAAGCTTAGCTATTGTTTGATGCGGGACTGGCTCAAAATGCTAGAGGAACACTATTCACTTTCGATGTCGAGCATGCTTGTCATGAGGACATTTCTCACCTGATCTGAAGTAGGGCGCTCCGTGTTCCTGCCATAAACTCGCAAAGCACGGGCGTCTGTTAAGTTTTCGATTCCTCTTGACTATGTCAATGTTATAGTTCAACTCGCGTTTGGGAACAATTCGTTCGCATTCGTACCTTAAAATGTTGGTTCTTGAAATACGCTGGTAACAAGCCAAAACAGATTGGTGAAATATTCACAATGACACGCCTTTGCGACAGTTTAAATACTAAAGGTGGCAAAAGCTGCTATCCAAATATTATGGAACTGCAAGCCAAGTAATGCTTAAAGAAGTGGGGTATTTCGTAACACACTCTTTACCAAAATCTCGCGTAACCTTGGCTACCTTGGTCTCTTCAAAGTTATGCTGTTCAAAAACTAAAAGAATCAGAAACGCCTTGCATGCATACTTCAATGGTTAAACAACAAAATAATTATTCTTTGTGTTATACAATAAAGAAAATTTGTAACGCATATGTGAAATGGCGATGTAGCACACCGCCACTAAAGTAACTAAAGTAGGATCTGATTTACCTTTAAAATCACCATACTCCTTTGTAGGCTTCTCAACGGACTGAATTGTTAGGAGTGTAGACAGATAGGCGGAGCTTTGTATCACCGTTTGGGTTCCATAAGACTCAATGTCTTATTTCGTTTTCAATTTATAGGCTCTGGGGCAATATCGGAAGCGGCGAGCGCTCAACAGACCGTGTGGCTGGGCTGCCAGAACGGCGACGTCTTCGTGCACAGTTCCGACTCCACCCAGCGTAGACCCCTTCTATCTACTCGTCTTCCCAGTGGTGTTGTTGCTATTTGGTACGTCATGTAAAGGTCGATTTCGGCGATTCCTATTCGGGTCGGTCTTGTTGGAAGAGACGCTGCAAAAATGTGGCTATTTCATCCAAAGTCACAGTCATTGAAGATTTCGTAATTTGTGTGACTCGTAATTCGTTTATTTCTTGGACTGCACCGTTTCAATAATTCCTTGGCAGACTTCCTCTTACCTCTTAGCCTTTTGAAGGAAACATAGCTGACGAGTCTACCGCCAGCTATTTGAATCAATTGAACTGAATCAAGAGGTGCAAGTGATAGTGGTGTTTTATGATGTGTGTTTCTCTCGTTTTCCGTTTATTTTTTTCAATTAATTTTCTTTATCTAGCCTTGACCGGTCTAGCCTTATTGTTGACAACGGTTTTGCCTGTGTGACCGATATATGATCAGCCTTGATTACAAGTTATAGTGGCACCTAGTGTTTCCATCTCCTGTTTCACTCATCTGAGCCTTATGAGGTTGTTTGTCCAAGTCAAAAATAGTGTTTTCAAGTTACTTAAGTTGTTACCCTGGAGTATTTCTTGTTTCCAAGATTCGCGAAGAGGCTCTGATAAGGCGAATAGCAAAATAGAATCAACTTACTGATCTCATCATTCTCCTCTCCGTTCAGTCACTTCTCTGGTCGAGTATTCATCAGCCTTGCCGACGGTCACATCGTCGTGTTCCGTCGTCAGGCCTATCGTTCCAAGACCCAAGTACCCACTCCGAGGTTATCGGCATCCCCTGAAGAGGGTCACGTGACCTCCACCCAGCAGCCTCGCAATCAGCTATCCATCAGCGAGGAATTGTCAACCTCCGAAGCAGCCGGGGCGTGGAACCTTGCTGAGGCGGTGGTCATTCGCTGTGCACCCACCGGCCAATTCGCCGTGAAGGCTCTGGCCGTAGTGGCATCTGCACTCACTCTCTGGGCTGCCTACAGGAACCGCATTATCGTGATTGACACAACGACTTTCCAACGTCTCCATACGTACGTTATGGTTGCCAATTTTACTCTTTGTTAAGCTATGTTTATTTGGGGATTCGAAGGGACGTCCAGTCGTCAGTGATCCATAGGCATTTGAGTCATTATTTCCCTCTTCCTTTCGATCCGTAGACATGGTTGTCCTCCTCCCCAACTTTTTGTCCTTGCTCCTTTTTTCAGACTAATTTTATTCCCTAGACTACTGTTGATTTAGTCCTGAGTTGCGCGGAAGGTTAGCATTATTAGTGGTAATGCCAGTTGCTTTTTAGTTATTTTTTAGGGTTTTATCTATGCCCCTGATCTGAAATGCTTCGTTCACTAAATCAGTCTCTCCGGCACGAACCGGACTTGCGCTATCCTTAACTCAATGCCATTCTGTGGATTATGTATGGGAGTCACCTTTCTTATTTTTCGATGATTTGTTGATTTAATGCCACGAAGCTACACATATATTAGGCGAAGTTTCTGCACTTCTGGAACCCAGCTAAGCTCAGGCCATAAAACGAAAAAGTTGGATTTACATCAGACTTAACTGCTATTTTAAAATATGAGCAGAAAGTGGGGAGAGTGCAGCAAACGACTTCATTCTCTTAATGATTGACTGATTAAACAGGAGATCCGACTGTCTTAGGTCTGTTCTTATTAGTTGCATTTCCTTATTGACTGTCGAATTTTCTTTCCCTCGTGTTGTAGAATCGAGGTGGTCTCATCTTCCAATGCCATCGTTCGCAACGTTTGCTGGACCCGTGATGGTGTTTGGGTATCGATACGCAAAGACGTTACCCTTCGTCTCTTCAACGCCTTCACCTATGAACCGATGCAGGAGCTGAATCTGGCCTACATCATTTGCGAGACTGTTGGTGAGAACCGAGATTGATACGTTTTGTCTTCCTGAATGCGTTCATTGCGGTGGGATAGGATATTCAAAACCCAGTTGTTGTTTGTATGTAAAGTTGCCAGAATGCGATTGGTCGTTTCGAAATTTTCAAATGTGGACCAATGGAGATGCTCCAAGGTGGCGAGTCTATTTATTGAAACGTGCCCGCTTTTCTGATGTTAACGTGTGCATTTTCTTTTGCCATTGACGGTGGGAAATTGTTGACGTCGAAATGTAACAAAACAAAGCTCAATCGCAGCACCTTGTATGCATTATTTTGGTTCCAGAGCCTACGTCTTGTTAGTACATCCCATTCCTTGCATTTTTTGTTATTACTCTGATGTGCAGTCACCTTTTTGGAAAAAAAGGTAGGTTCGTTATTAGTATCTTGAGGAGAGGTCGATCACCATTGGGCGGTTACTTGTTGTTGTTCTGGCATAACACCGATTTTTACGGGCTCTGCTTCTCCTTTCTACTATGTCTCATTTTTTTTATTAACTTGTACGCTACTCATGGGTGGTGTGTGATGGTCTAGGGAGGAAAAGCCAAAAATCACGCTTGTGACGTTGGTAGAAAACATGGCAAGTTCATTATCGTAAATGGATTTTGCGTGTTGTTTGAAGACCAGACCCATTTCAATAGTGGGTTGTGTGTTTTACACCCATTCTTCCGCCCTTTCATTCGAGATCTTAACCGCTGGCACGGCGTTTGTGTCGATCATAGGCTTCTGAATCGGTTTTCCTAGCTGTATTTCCATATGAAAGTGGCTCCTTTTTCAACTTTGTCTGAATTTCCAAAAATTCTATCTTTACTGTAGGGCCTTCAGATTCTCAACCATCATCGACCTCAACGGCGGTTTCAACTATTGGGGTCTCACCGAATCATCTTTGGATCGGAACTAACGGCGGACATATTGTCTGTATACCTTTCAAACGAACACTACCCTCCACTGCCACCACCACCACCACCACCACTTCTACCAACTCTTGTTCCTCGGATCTCGTTCATGGCGCAACTGCAAAACACGGTCAGTTGCCCTTTTCCATGTACTGCTTCATTGTACTCATTCAAGGCTCGAATAATAATGAAACGGAAAACCTCTTTGACGATATAGTGATTGGAGGGCATGGCTGTGAACTCGGTAGTGGTTGAATTGGATTTATGTTAGTGGATCGCCAAAATTGTCAGAAATTTTTCCAAAATATTGATTTTTATTTAATGAATTATAAAATTTTACTTTATTCATTTAGCCGATGTTTCAAAGTGACATTCTGACATTTGGGAAATCTGTTTTTTCTTTCGCTATTTTTCAATCAAGTCAAGTAAATGGGAAACTGTTAGTGAACATCGTCTTTGAATCTTATGGTTGTTTCATTTCTACAGGGGGCAATGCAAAAGTTGTCAAAACCACATTGCTGCTGTCCATGAAGCACGAACAAAAAAGAGACTGGTAAAGGAGAACAATAGTGTCAACTCGTAGACGTCAGGATTCATTCGGAGCCACATTCTGACGGGTTAACCACGTTGAAGTGTTTCGCTTTGTCCCAAATTTTTCCCACGTGTTTTCCACTTTCAAATCATTGTTCACTGAGATTATTCTCAGTCACTTGCAGTGTTATAGATAGGTGTTTTGCGTGTAGTCTGCCCAGCTATGCCATGATTTTGGCCAAGGGTGTAACAATTCTTTAGAAATGCTTGGCGTAAGTTTTCTACTTCTCTAAGTTCCTGGCCCTTTTGACCGTAATTGGGTGCTCCAATTGGCCTAGCGATCCGCAGACCCCTACTGGTGTTATTGTTTCCGATTATTACCAGATTTTACATATCTTTGCTGTTTTAATCCTCTTATGCTTTTGTGCTTTCAGACCATGAGGAGAATGCCTCACCACTTTCTGCTCAAGTAGATTTGTCCGGCGCCTCGGTACGTTTCGTTTTGGTGCAGTTGCTACTATTTGTTTGTAAGTAGGCTTTCCTGGGTGAATATAATTTCTGGACGAGGTTTTGACTACCCCTTATGCGAACTAAATTAATGCGTCGCACCTTTGTGTTCTTTCGGTGACATTTACACCATTTATTCTCTTTTGGATCTCAGTAATAATGTCATTGTGGCTTTACGTTGCATCTCTTGCAGTGTTCTCCATTTGACAGTCAGTAATCACAAGGTTAATGTCCGAAGGCATTTATGTTAAAAACCTATAAAAGATTTGGTAGACCAATGATGCCAGCCTTATCCCAGTATTGTGGACCTATGCCATAAGAGAGGAAACATCGTTGCATGGCAAATCTCGCTCCTTTTGTAAAACCCTCATCTTGTTTTGAACTTTGTCCTTGTCACCCTTAGCGATTACTCTTCTGCATTGGTCATGAAAGTGGTAGTCAGATAAGTTGAAGTCGACTACTAGATGGGAGGGAATACGTACAAATCAAACTGTAGCAAAGTATCTCAACTTTTGACGGGATTAATCAACTGAGTTACTACGGCAGAAAATCACACTGTAGAGGTTTATAAGTATCCCTTGGGAATAGGAAATGGTCTGCATCATGCGCATGCCTACCAACAATAGATTCATTTACAGTAACGTTTCTAGTTAAACATCTTTCAGCTTGTCACTTTAACAGTAACTCGAAGAGTGCCTGACAGTACATTTTGAAGAAGAACCTAGTTCTGTACATGCTAATGATTTAATAAGTGATTTTAGTGTCATTCGACAGCCTAGAAGCTAGTTCGAAATTCCAATTCGCTCTTTTAAATGAAAACCTGTTTTTTTTTCATTGTTGGAAGCCGAATTCGGTCCGATCGGTAGCGTTTCATTAGAGTTTTTCTCATAATCACTATTGTGTCCACTTTCGTGCTGGCGCTTTTTTAAGTGCGTTCGATAAGTCATTTGAGTCTGTTGATAAGTTATGAATAGTGCAAATAAAGTTCTAGTCAGGCTGGGATTTTTTGCTTTCGTGCGCGGAATGGACGAAAAAGCTCCAGTGAGTACAAAGTGCGGTCCTCTCTTCACGCTGATCTATTCTCTATGCTAGCACTCGACCCAAAAGTTCCCATTAGCGATTGATTTGTCTAGGGTTGGATGGGTGTCTCACATATGGTTTGGTAGCTCGTCTAAATGACTGCGGAGCCCTTGAGCTGGGACTCATGCTAGCTGAGCCAGTCGCTATCGCGGGGCCGTCCATCCTCGAAATTTCCACGATTAGTTCGGCTATCTATTATCGCACTGGCCGGACGTCAAGACCATCAGCGTAACAACTTTTTGAGGTTTGCTTGCGTGAGTTCTACGTCTTCGTTGACAAGAAAATGCGTCCATCACCATGGCCTATTCCACGGACACATGCGTGCGCTATCGATGTTGCCTGTCCGTCATTAAAATTAATTGCGTCAGACTACGTTGACTATTTGTGCATGCAGTATCACCACGATGGTATTCTTTTTACCGTAAACCATTCATAATTACAATCTTGATTCGATATGATTTCAAAGGTGTGAATGATGTCGGTCTCGTCCTGCAAATAGAGTTTCTGAGTTAACCCTCTAGGCATCCAAGGGGATGCATCAAAAGCCAGGACACCGAAAATTTTGTCAAAGTTGCTGATCATCGTTGAATGGTGTGGTTCTGTGCGCATCTTAATTTAAAGGAACTCATCTTGCTTGTCCTTTTTGCTCCAGGTGAGTGGATGTCAGCACGCAGAGGCGGTAAATTTCCTCACTCTCGCCGTTGGAGCCACGTCGTCTGCCACCCTCCATACAACCACTTCCAGCGCCTCGGTCAACGCCGCAAAAGCTCCCTCCGAGACTTCCCGTAGCCAGGGCCTCCTCATGATCAGTGGAGGTGTTGGTTACTTGGAGCATGGCCATCGGGAAATTGGTGGTGAGTAGTGCCTGGGAAAGGAAGTTTTGCTCTCTCTTTCTAGCAATCAAAACATCAGACCAGTTATTTGGAGCTGCATCCTTTCTGCCTTTAAAGGCCACTAATTTAGAAGACTGTATCACGATTTCATGCCCTCTTGGGTGCTCTCGGTATAATGCGTTGTGGAGACATAGTATGCTTCATGGATAGGATCAGCATCGAAAGGACTTCCCGTTTTCCCCAACCTTCATTCCAGTAAAATGCCCTCATCCACATCAAGAAATTTCTTGATATCTTCCATACTATTATATGTTTTACTATTAAATATCTTTGCTTATTACACTTAGCTATCCAAAGTGTGGAAACCATTTTAAGGACGTTTTTAACTTATCCAATGCAAGGCCTTCTTGGTAAATAGCGAAAGTCGTATTAAGTCACAACACTAGTTAATGCCTCGTGAAGGGTGTAGATGGTTTAAAGAGCTTCAACTTTCAACTTGCTCTTGAGAGTGGGCAACATTTTGCGTCTTGAGCAACAAAAGTGGGGAAGTTGTAGGAAGCTTCTCAAGATGTCCCCTTCGTTGCATTGATTACTTTTCCCAACCAACTTGCAAGCATCCTGCGAACTGCAACTGCATAAAACGCATTGCCTGTGGAATGAAGAACACCGGATCGCGGCCACCTTCGTTTCTACATGAGTCTTATGTCCTAACTGTCTGCTTGGCATGTGATCATGCGACTATTGAATGGTGAAGCCAAGAAGGTGGTAAGAGCTACTTGGGAAGGAAATGTGTGGCGAATGGGAGGGTGGAGGATGAGGGGCGACAGTGTCAATAAACTGATTGCTTCATCACTCACTTTAGTTATCACGTAAGGGTGTTCTTACCGCGTTAATTTTGAAGGATCTCGGTCAATCGCAGCACAATGTCTGAGTGTGAAGAAAAGGCGGCTTTTGTGAGCGTGACGCTCTGTCTTGCGGAGATGGGTAGCTGACGAGAATTAGTTGGAGTCGAGGGTGCGCGTTGAAGTGGGTGATGAAGGCGGATTGGAACCGCATTGAATTGGAGCGAGAGTGTGAGCTGTGAGGAGGGCTCAAAAGAGGAGCGGCGGCGGCGGCGAATGGTGGAGCCCAAGGTAGAGTGCTGTGTCGGCAGAATGACTCAGATGTGGCCTTTGTGACAGCACGAACTGTGATGTGCGCCTTGTCAGTCATGCTGCGACGCGTCATTGCATTGAGCGACACACAAAAGTGGACACGGTCACATTCTTGTCTATTTGCAGTTGGTTTGACGACACTGTTTGTCTGAGGTTGATTCATCGAGAGGAGGGAAGGGGAGGGGAGGGGAGGGGAGGGGAGGGGAATGGCAGACGTGAAGCGTTCTTGGTCTGAAGTGGCTGATTGTGGTTTGGGTGACAAAGTACGTCCACTCCGTGGTGGTCGAGCCCATTCAGCTACCTTCGGGTGACAAGCTCTCCAAAAGCGTATTTGGAATGCATTTGTTATTGCAGCTCTGGAAGCGTATCAGGAATGTTTATTTGCGCAGTTATCCCTCACCATTCGATGTTCCTTTTTTGGTGTAAATTGTTCAGGTTTTTTGTTGGTATTTTTTCCTCTGGCTGGCTCCTTATTATGGCTTCAAGGTGCTGTGAATTTTTTGGATATAATTTTATACTCCTTTGAATTTGTTTCTATAACTCAAAATTCTTAGTGGTAAGAAGGATTGTTTTGTCTTTTAGGTGCAAAAGGCACAAATAAACACAACACTAACTTGCAGAGTCACCTCCTCGTCTGGTCCCTTTCTCCCGAGTGTTCGACAGCTTCTTAGATGGATTCCCTTACGCCCCTTCCACCTACCTGGTTCGCTCCACTTCCATCAGTCCATCAGTGATTTTTGCCATCTCTCCCTCCATATTTGTCCCTTTTTTCTATGTGACTCCTGATTCGAATAACTGAATATTTTCTCATGTACTTTAACTGCAGATATTGTTACTATCGTGTCATGAATTTTTAAAATATCTCAGATGCTGAATTGCCTAGGTTTTGGTTCTGAAAATGTTAATCTTTTCCAAAAGCTTTACTTGCTTGGGGGTTGATTTATTTCAACTCATGTATTGTTATTTTCTTCCTGTTTACTCAAAATCTTAACGTCTACGTAGTCCCTCACAGTTAAGTCACCACGTTGTTGATGCTACCAGCATCTCAGCCGTTCTACATCCTTATCATGATGCTTCCTCCAGACTTCAATGATTTGTGTCGTCAGTGCTAACACAGTTGCTACAGGGTGAAATGTACTCCATACTTGAGATCTCTCGCGATAAATCTCAATATTTCTTGTTGATAATTGTAAAAATGTTTTGATTTGTGCATATGCACATCGTTGTAAAGCACAGAGCTGCGGTTGTGTATCATTACAGTACCTTTTAAAAGGCTTTACCATTCGCCGCTTCCTTAAAACCCTTCTATTGTAAGTCTTATTAGATTTGATGTGATTACAATTGACTTTCATTAGCTTTTTTCAAACCTGGTTCCAATGCTTCAGCAACTCGCCAGTACTGAAGCATTGGGGGAAAGACATTAGGTTGACAAAGGCCTTCGTCGCAATCAAAAATGGTATTAGAGTTGACTGATATTGCTGTATGCAAAAATCGTCATGGCTATTGAATCAGTTAGAGGGCAGTCCGAGTCTTGTCCAATGCTACGCCACTGCTCCGTGAGTTTTGTACGTCGCAAAGGGAGGGCGATAGTACACCACCTCGTCTTCCTTTTCTCTCCTTCAATCTTTGGCATTAGCATTAGCCAGTCTAGAGGCCTCTGAGATGGCTTTGACAGTGGAATAAAACTTGAGCGATAAAGATGGCTTCCCGAGACTGGTTGATGAGGAATGCTCTCTCCAATTTGCTTCCCAAAGCGCCTCGGACCCATCAGCTTACGCATGGATTTTGTTTTATGCATATCAAGTACGTGTATTCAACTAACTGTTTTTTGCCCACACTTAAAGGTGGATCCACGTCTCAATCGGCCGATGAATTTGCGTTGGAGCAGAATACTTGTATGGAATTATTCAAAATTTAAGGTAACATGCTTTGGGCGACTTCGAAGAAAGCCACTTTCAGTAGTTTGCATTGAGACAATATCTCATCCTGCTCTATGCTTCCGAGGGAAGTCTTTATAGGCATTTTAGCTATTTTAAGTTGTCAAAATGTATTGGGGAAGAATGAAACGAAAGGGATGTTGAGCAGTTGCTGAATTTCCAACGTAATTTTTGCTATGCCAGAAGTTAGTTTTCAACCCGCTTTTGTATTCGGTCGTTTATTTCATTTAGCTATATTGGTAATTGCATAAGGACCACAGAAGCTCGAAAGGAACGAGGTTCATGCAGTAGTGATCCTTATTTCAAATAGTAGTAAAATAAAGAGGGTTTTTAAAGTCCCGTGATTTTGTGTGTGCGACGGTGCCGTGAGTTCCTGTTTTTCCCAGTCTACTGTGACCCTCTGTGCGCCCGTAATGAGGCCGCTTTCTGAGTCCCTAGCTATCACCGCGTCTAAGAGTGCTGCTTGTAGCTTTTTTTTAAAATTACTTTGTCCATTCAAGCGTAGAAGTTGGAGACTTGTGGGGACCTCATAATAAACAGCAGTAGAGCATGTCTATGGTAATTAGCTGGGGTGCATATGATCTCCCTCTAGACACTTTTCTTTCACTTGAAATAATACGCTCACCACTGAAAATTACCCCTTTCATTCACTTTGACATTATAATATTCCTCCTTTTTGTATTTCAGGCGAAAGGTGTTTGCACTAGTGCTCACTAATCCCTCAGCACCATCAAAAGTAAGTTACGGAAGTCGTATCAAAACTTGTTGTCAAGTGCGTCTGTTTTAAAGATCCCACTAAGCTGATTTGCGTCTCAATTTGGATGTAGCCAAACCATTACTAGGCTATATTATCCATCAGAGGTGCTGGCAAATTGCCCCTCTCCTTTCACCCATTCTCCCACTTTTCAGTTGCCCTAGGCTTAGGCACAATTATTCCAAGTGCAAAATTTCAGGTGCCATGGCTACCACTTTCAATGGAGCAGTGTGTTGGCATGGTAATTTTGAAATCAACACATGAGGCCCCATTGTTGCCTGTCCAATTATAGCAGAAGGGTACGGGTTACGTGTTCTTGGCCAGGACAGGCACAGAGGGCAGTCTTGTGATTACAGTCAAGAAGTGGTTAGGGTGAGTTCAGTCTTTCCTTCACTTTGTCTAATAAGAAACTCTTCTTCAAGAAGCGCTGGGTATATTTACTTTAGTAGATCCCGACTATATTTTGTCGTGTAAAGCGTCAGCTACTTCACATTCCTCCTGAATCCGACTCTCAAGTCCGATCTGCAAAGTGTAGGGAAATATTTGGTGAATGAGTATGAGTACCCTTTCTAAGATTTCACTTATCAAAGTAGTCAACTTTGCTGGGAATTGTATGAGGTTAAGCAAGGCGTTAGGCAGGAATTCTATTGTATTTTAATACAATTTTATGTCAATTGAGGGACGGCATAGGTATTGTGAAAAATCGAGTGGTGATAGGTGGCAGTCATTTGAAATAGCTATATTTTCATTGATTAGGAACTTGACACTTGTGGACCTGCTTTTTCAACCATCACTACTGCATCATCCGTTCAATTTCTCATTTATGATACTAAGTTGGTCTGTATTATTACTTTCTGATAAGGTGTTACATTTATTCTAGTGTTTTAGTGGAGAGATCCTCAATTGGGCGTCTTTTTTTTCAATGACACGATCTAGAGCATTCATTTACTCCCCTTTCTGATGTTTTTTAAAAAATCAAGCCAGCCTAGTGGAATGATGGTAAACCTCTCTGTGTTTACAAGCATGGTCTTTGAGGAACCTATTTTTAACTCCATGGCTTCTTGAAAAAAAAGTGGACGATGCTCCTGTCCTACTTAATTTTTTTTTGGACTAATTCGTGCTTCAAAGACACGTCATTAGGCGTTGGTGCGCCCGAATTCATCCACGCATCGAGAAGAAAGGAAATGTTGCGTTTAGTAGAACAAAAAAACCTACAGACAATCTTATTGTCCGCTTTTGGAAATAACTGGAAAGTATAGCTTACAGATTCTTTTTCACGAAAGTGCAGACAGCCCAGTGACGGCAAATCCAATTGACGTTAGCCTTTGACATGGCATCGTTCAGCGCCTCGCTCCTATTCTCACCGGAACCCGTGATTTGGTATTTGGTGCAGATGTGTGGAAAATTGCAGCAGGCGAAGGTTGTATGGCGCTGAAAGCGGTAAATTACATGATCCTACATTACTGTTGGGACTGTCTGAGAAGGTGTTCAAAATTTATGCCAGTGTTCTAGTGGCAAAGATTGCCCAACAAAGCTAGTGGCGCTTACAAGGAAAATGTAGTCGTAGAGTCGGATGTTGGATTCGCATTGCGCCCTGCTTGGAGCACTGACCCAGAAGGCATTCGCGGCTTTGAGCAGCAGGGAAAGTACACAGACGATTTTGAACCAAACCAAGGCCATTTCAAGGCAACTCTGGAAGTTTGAATTTGTCGCACTTTACCAGAAAATCGATAGTTTGCAACAGTTCATTTGATCGTGAGAGGTTTAAACACCAAAATCAAAATTTTTTAGAAACATTGATTGCCTATAAAAATTAATTACCACCATTGTTTACGCATTGAATGGGAAAATAAATGCAGTTGTAGCGTTCTTTGGAATGAAATCATGTTTGAGGCTTTTTAAAGCATGTGGTGAATGTTGGTGGGCATCAAATGCTGGTATAGCGTCCCGAGACTTCTGTGGAGGCAGAAGGAGGTGTAATACTATGGCAGAATATCTGCCCAGTAAACAGAGAGAATGGGACTGCTGGCATGGCCCGGAGGCCGGTCCACCTGGCTAGGATAATATGGCCAGATAAGCGACAGAAACCGGCAGTCTGGACAAACAAAGCATTGCATAGTCCCTCTCCTCTTTCAAACGTCGTCCGCGTCAGCCATCACAACGTTATCGGTGCTGGAACAAACACCCATGAGCTACCCGTGCCAGTCATCAAAATTTGGGCCCAACTGAGGAGATGCTTGACCACCACATCACTGATCCCTCCTGGCAGTTCGACTGCGCTTGGAGTTTCGTCTGGTTTGGGAACTAGATTCAGAATAAGAGGCTCTGCCGAGCATCGGTTTGTCCATAGGGAGACGTTAGAACACGGATCGCCTTAAGCAGGTATTTTAGGGAAATCTCCATGTGGTTCACGACTGATGTTGCTTCAGTTGTTAATAGCTTTCTTGCAGAACACGGAGATGGATTAGATGTCGAAGGCGGACGTCGATCTCAGTCATTTTGTTATGGAATGCCAGAGATTCTCCCATCCGGAGCAAATGCACTCCTTTCACACTGCTAAAGGTTGCCACAGGTGGTATAGGTCAGGGTAGGAATCCATCATGGTCGGGTTTTGCTTTCCGCTGCCACCAATGTAGCGTCCTTAGGCTTTCTTGAAGAATAACGAAGGCATATTTCTAAGGCAGAATGTATATATTCTGTAAACAGAGGGCTTGGGTCTGCTGACATGGTCCGGAGGTCAGCCGACCCGGCTAGGGCGATATGACCACCTGAGTGGCTGAATACGAAACCGGTAGTCAGAACAAAGTACTACAGTTTGAGCTAACGGGTATTGCCGGAGATGTTTTTTTTACTACTAATATTCATTGAATACCCGGCTTTGTTAACTTGAATAGCAATCAAGACTCATTTGTTCTCGCTTAAAGCTATCCATTTTCTACGGCGGATTATTTAAAATATCATCCGTTATTTCATTATATCTTGGGTATCATTCCTAAAACCAGTCTTATGTTATTGAGGTTATTAGGAGTCATACAGTGTTGAATTGACATTTTCTAATGTCGTTTAAAAGATTATGAAAAATGGCTTGAAAAGACAGGGTGAAACGCATGAATAGGTTAAGTGTTTGATGGCCCAAGTCTAATCTGTTCAAATTACGAGCTTTAATTCGCCTTAATGTATCGACTAACGTCTCCGAATACCTCGATATTCTATGGATGCAGCGAAGTTACTAAATCATGTTGTACACTTTGATCTGACTCGGCTTCTTACACTTGTTTCAATAACCTCAAGATTCACTTTTGTGATATTAAGTTCTGCTACTTAACAAGATTGAGTAGTGTGTTAATATCCTGTCACTTCCAGTGTATACTTTCGCCTCATAAAAAGAGAGTCCGCGAATAGCTCAGGTGGCCCATGGACGAAGAACTGGATGCAATCTTTACAGCCGAAATCGACGAGGAGTTCGGGAATTTGCCTGGATCAGAGCAGTCCAGCACCATACAAAGTCATGACGCATTTTTCTCAAACCGCTTCGGCGTTGTGGTTCCCGAGGATGATGGGAAAAAAGGAAACTCCTGCATAAATTGCTTAAAAGGTTAGCGCGTCAACAACACTTCTTTGGCTACTTAATTCATGGTAACTCTGTTTAAAATCTATCGATATTTTAATACATTTAAAGTGAGGAAAAGATGCATACAAAATTTCGAAATGCCTTTTAGTTGCCCTAGGCGATAAAAAAATATCGCGACTACTTAAAAATGTGCCTTACTTCTAGTGAATCTCAATCTTTCTACTTGAAGAATTTCTAAACCTTTTTATTACGACGTTCACGAGTCAGTAAAGACCGGGTCCCCTAATCACGGTTGTGCGGTGCGTGCCAAACTAAATTTATTTGGTTTTGTACTTTAAGATGCTCGTTTAAAAGTTTCATCTCTTCTCTTAACACATTTTTTTCTTTTTGGCTCGGTTTAATAAAAAAATTCGTTGTCCCTAAAAGCCTAGAACGTGTGTAAAATAAATTGTGATGGTACCCAGGGTCAAAGTTTGCTTTTTGTTTTAGGAATTTGGGCTACACGAAACAAGAAGATATTGCAAGATAAAGAGACAATAATCAAGACTACTGTACGAGAACTACTAATATATATAGGTTTCATAATCATCATCTTAACTAGTAAGTCGGACTTCTTTTTATTTTCCTTGCTACACCTCATTTCTTTATGCAGAGGGCTCTAATTACACCGATAATGTCTGCCATCCGAATGTATTTACGATTTGCAAAATAGGACATATTACTGCCAAAGTTGTGCGAGGTTACTCAGGAGGATTGTCGTTTCCGATTGTTGAACAGCTGTAGCAAACACTATGTGAGACAACCGAAAGACGCTGAATGAATAGGGCTAGCACCGAAAGGACTTCCTGTCTCCTCTACCTACATTCCAGTAAAATGCCGTCATCTACGTCAAGAAATTTCTTTATGTGTTCCATACTAAAGTGTGGAGATCACTTTAAAGACATTTTTAATTTATCCAATGCAAGGCCTTCTTGATAAATAGTGAAAGTCGTACTAAGCTGCAATACCAGTCAATGCCTCGTGAAGGGTGTAGATAGTTTTAAGAGCTTCAACTTTCAACTTGCTCTTGAGAGTGGGTAACATTTTGCGTCTTGAGCAACAAAAGTGGAGAAGTTGCAGGAATCTTCTCAAGATGTTTCCATCGTTACATTGATCACTTTTCCCAACCTACTTGCAAGCATCCTGCGAACTGCAACTGCATAAAACGCATTGCCTGTGGAATGAAGAACACCGGATCGCGGCCACCTTCGTTTCTACCTGAGTCTTATGTCCTAACTGTCTGCTTGGCATGTGATCATGCGACTATTGAATGGTGAAGCCAAGAAGGCGGTAAGAGCCATTTGGGAAGGAAATGTGTGGCGAATGGGAGGGTGGAGGATGAGGGGCGACAGTGTCAAGAAACTGATTGCTTCATCACTCACTTTAGTTACCACGGAAGCGTGTTCTTACCGCGTTAGTTTTGAAGGATCTCGGTCAATCATATCACAATGTCTGAGTGTGAAGAAAAGGCGGCTTTTGTGAGCGTGATGCTCTGTCTTGCGGAGATGGGTAGCTGACGAGAATTAGTTGGAGTCGAGGGTGCGCGTTGAAGTGGGTGATGAAGGCGGATTGGAACCGCATTGAATTGGAGCGAGAGTGTGAGCTGTGAGGAGGGCTCAAAAGAGGAGCGGCGGCGGCGGCGAATGGTGGAGCCCAAGGTAGAGTGCTGTGTCGGCAGAATGACTCAGATGTGGCCTTTGTGACAGCACGAACTGTGATGTGCGCCTTGTCAGTCATGCTGCGACGCGTCATTGCATTGAGCGACACACAAAAGTGGACACGGTCACATTCTTGTCTATTTGCAGTTGGTTTGACGACACTGTTTGTCTGAGGTTGATTCATCGAGAGGAGGGAAGGGGAGGGGAGGGGAGGGGAGGGGAGGGGAATGGCAGACGTGAAGCGTTCTTGGTCTGAAGTGGCTGATTGTGGTTTGGGTGACAAAGTACGTCCACTCCGTGGTGGTCGAGCCCATTCAGCTACCTTCGGGTGACAAGCTCTCCAAAAGCGTATTTGGAATGCATTTGTTATTGCAGCTCTGGAAGCGTATCAGGAATGTTTATTAATGCATTGTGACAATTACATGGATTTCACAAGTCAAAACAATCCATTGAAACAAGTTGTGTGAATAACTGTATGCATTTCCGACTTCTTAATGAATGGAAAATATAGTAATTAAATGGCAGGAAGTGTACAGGTAAGGGAAATGTTTCATTCACTGTTTTGACCTTCCGAGGCGGTCTGCGACTCCTCCAATTAAACTCCCCTCCGGGGACAAATGGCTTCACTCACGTAACTCATGTTGCTCGGGCTCCCAATCTTTCTCTCCAGTTATAGTGAAGCTTCTGCCAAACCTGCTGGCTCTGTAAGCCCTTTAGGAGCGACCGAAGTGTCACGACATTGTAGGCACTACATTTGCGCTAATACTTTCATTAAATATTTTACTGTTCGGTAAAGCGTTGATATTGTTGTTGCCTCTAGTTGCTTTACTTCCGACTGCCTACTTGCAAACCTACTTCTTCACGGACATCGTACAGCAATTCACTTTTGCCTCCGATTCTTCCAACGAAGAGGCCTTCACCAAAATCCACGATCGACCGTCTATGTGGAATGTAAGTTGGGCCATGATGTGACCTTAGGCCAATCACCTGTCCCTCATGCGATAGCAGTTCTGCAAACTAATTTGTTGCTTTAAGTTTCCAAAACACGCAAAATTGTACTTTTAGTGAAAGGGATGGAAATCTGGAAGGAATAGTTCCTTTTCCCTCCCAATAGTGCTACTTAAACATTAAGCAAAATGTAATGGCAATCTATTTCTTCGTGCTTAGTGAATTGAAGATTTTAGCTTCACTATTTCACTGTCATTGAAATGAGATGCGTGGCTTACCGGTCTCTATATCTTTCTGACAATGTATTATTTGCCTTTTGAGGATTCACATGTCAGTCATTGCTTTTCAAGTAAAGCAAATTACCTTTGAGAAAGGATAAATGCGCTTAAAGGTAGGTTGAAAGTGCGGATGATGTTTCAATAGTTGTGGAGCCCCGAGACTTCCCTGAAGCTAAAGAAAGGGATAATAATAATCGGGTAGAATCTATGCATTTTTAGCATACATTAGGGTTTGGAGGTGCTGGCATGACTCGGGGCCAGCTTACCCAGTAAAGGTACAATGTCGGAGGTATAAAATTGGACCTTGACCAAAACTGAGGGCCAAACAGCCAGCGTATTACGTCGACCACCACAACTTAACGGATGTTGGAAGGGATCATTCACGCATCAATTGTGCCAGTCATGGAATTTCCATCCCCTTGAGGAAATACTTGGCCGAAACGTCACTGACTCCCCGGGCAATTCTACTGGATTTGGAGTTTTGTCCGGTTTGGAAACTGGATTCGGGGACAGGGAAATGTGATAGCCACTATGAGTGCTCATAGCTAGGCGTCGAAACATTAACCTCAAGGTGGAATGGTGTAACAGAGGATGGGATTGAAAATAGTTGCGTAGGTTTAGTGTCGCGTTTCCAGTCCTCCTTGCCCTGTTTCCACTTCAGCGCTGCCCGGAGATTTGTGTCGTCTCCGTTAATAACTTTCCTGCAGATCATTGGACTGGTATTTTGTCGAAGGTAGATTGCATTTTTGGTCCTTCTGTCAGAAGTCGTCACTTCCTCTGTCCCGCTAAGGTTCATCACTCAACACTAGAATTCAGGATTGATGGCCTTTGGGGTTGGGTTTGCTTTTCGCAGTCACCAATGTAGCACCCTGAGATTCCTGGAAAGACGGAAGAAGGCATAATATCCGGCATGGAGAACGTCAGCCTACCCAGCGAAGGTACAATGACGGAGACCCATAGTGGCCCCTTTATCGAAATCGCGATTCCAACAATCAACGCGTTACAGTACTTGTTTTTAGTAAGGCCATACGATACTACTGATTAATCTAGCAGTAGCACCAATTGTGACCAATGAATAGTGTTCAGTAATGTGGATCTGTAAGCGTTAATAAGTTCCGCCCTGTCTACTTGGATAATCCATCAAAATTATTTGTTGTATATATGCAATGCATTTAGTTACAGACCGTAATTTTGTTGGCAGGGAAGTCTGATGAGGATTATAATTTGCGGCAGACTCAATTATCACAATCCAAAACAACACATTCACTACGCTAGAATATGAAATAGTCGCATCATCAAACTTAACGTACACAAAAATTTATTCTTACCTGATCAATGCTAGTCAATGTTTTTAGTTATAAATTAAGTTATTTTCATACGACTGGCTAGTCTGCGGTTAAAATTTAACATCACTTTCTGGGTTGATGGTTGCTGAAGATAAAGCGTACACCTTTTAGATAATTAAATTCTGCAATCATTTACACACCGGTATGATAGTCAGAAATAGTACAGCTGCCCAAGTTAAGCTGAAAGTTCTTACGTTGCACTACGGTGTTCGTGACCACTGTTTAGAGTGGCAAGTACTTCCTATTATAACATCTAACCAACATCTCTAGCGTGAGCCGGTCCGGCCTAGTCCGATCCAATTCACACACATTCAACCACGATGAGAGGTGGGTCAGTCCAATAGACACACAGGCTGCCTTCCGACAGTGTGTGGCGACGAATGAGTTCTCTCGCAAACAATGAGGAGCACAACATGAGGCTAGGGATGCCTGTGTCCACCCATTAGTCCAAACCACGAAATACTTCAATCTCTATACGATTTGATGATAGGAGGCTTAGTCACTCGGTGGTAAGCCATTTGGAGGGAGTACTCGTGCCAAGGATGTTCTTCGTCATGGTGATTCACGAGCCACCACCACAACAGTCGTAATTCTCGTGAGTACTTTAGCCAGTGCGAAAAACGCACGTCGGATTCTGATCGTGGACGTCAGATTGACGTGGATCTTCGTGGCGAAGCATTGTAAAAGACACAAATATCCGCAATGTTACAATTTGCCATTTTGAGCGTGGCGGTCGCCAAGGCAGCTTTATACACGAGCTCCTATCGCCCACAATGCTGTGCGAGCATCGCGATAACCTAGGTTTGAGAAATTGTCACGATTTCCCAAAAGGTCTGGCTTTACTTTAAGAAATTCCTCCCTTTATTATTTGATAAATATGTTACTCTGGTGTGACCATGTCTTTGTGCTAGTGGCCAGTTTAAGGTGCTACAATGAGTTGAAAAGCACTGTTCAAGACGTTTAAGGTAGCTGGACCGCGTCGGTATTTGCTACAAAACCAAAACCAAAATTTGCATCAAAACTGCAATAACAGGCTCTTCGTGGATAGTTAAGGCATAATGGCAAGCATTTCTCGCCCAATGCCTTTGAGGCGTGAGTTAAACGCTGGAATGATAGTACAAATGCATTTGGTCAGAATATCATGAATACATTTCGCCCCTCTACAAATGTACTACTGTTATCAATTCAAAAGTCCCTTTGAAGCTGGTGTTTCTCTCGTAGTGACGGTTTGCCGTAGGCCGATGTAAAAGGGCAATTTGACTCACAGAAAATGCTACAAAAAAAAACAACTAAAAAAAATCGGAAACTAATCATGCTACTATCAAATTCAAGGTTGAGGTCCGTAGTTATCACTCCTTGCCTTTTGCTTTGCAGTTTATCCTCTCAAGTTTCCTGACCTCACTCTACAACGGGAATGCCGGAAGTCGCCTAGTTGGATGTCCACGTATCCGACAGGTCAGAGTTTCCAATGTCAACTGTCGGTTGCCCAACTCTGTTCCTGACCATCTGCGGCACTGTTTCCCCACCTTCAGCAGCGAACTTGAAAATCGCGATCCGATTGTGCCCGCCGTGAATAAAAGTCTCGTTTTAAGTAAACCTGCGTGAGTCCAAAGTACCTAACTAGGCTACCATTGTCTAAGACATCAGGAAAACGGATACTTTCCATATTAGGGTACTTACGACCTTAGAAGTGGAAATCGGCTGGCTCATTGAATGTGGAGTATCCTTTTTCCTGTTTTGAATGGGGAATGATGTAATCAGTCTACAGATGCGTTCCTGAACTATCCGTAGTAGTGGTTTGGAATGATGCGGATGTAGAAGCAACTACTGCTAAGAACTACGTCGATTGTTTTACATGATACTGCAAATGATAAACCAGCATTGAGCTCCCTATCACAGCATTCATTGACCATTCATGTTTAGCCACAGAGTGCGGAAGAGCTGCTTCTTCTTACTTCGAAATCATAAAATCACCCGTCAGTATTGTCGAATCGAAGTGTCTTAGCCCATTGAGACATGATAGTTCGATTCTTAAACAAGAAATAAGCAACTTTAACATCTGCAGTTTCTAATCGAAGTGTTTCAAAGGAACTCTATCAATTATTCATTAGCACTTGACGTAGTACTTCCAAGGTTCTATCATCACTTTCCTAAAATCACTTTTAATCAACCCGGTGAGGCTTAGTTTATCCATCTCACCAGTCATTTCGGTCAAATTGAGAAGCATTTAAAGCCTCTTCAAATGTCATAACTTGATGCAACGCATTCACTCATGACTTCTTGAATTAATCTAATGCACTTATGTGATTAAACCCCTTGTGAAATTTTCCCAATGAAAATTTTTTAACCTTTAAAGTGATCTACCATGCGTATAGTGGTCTAAATGTTCGATTTTGATGAAAATCCTCAATTTCTCAAGGATTTAAATCAAGTTGGAATCCTCATTCTCTTCAAACCATCATTTAATCTTACTCAAGTTGATAAATTATAATTACTTTTCGCTATATCATAAGGTCCTTCATGGTTGTCTGTGCTGAAATTGTTACACCAGAGTAACGTATTTATCAAATAATAAAGGGGAGGAATTCCTTAAAGTAAAGCCAGACCTTTTGGGAAATAGTGACAATTTCTCAAACCTAAGTTATCGCGATGCTCGCACAGCATTGTGGGCGATAGGAGCTCGTGTATAAAGCTGCCTTGGTGACCACCACGCTCAAAATGGCAAATTGTAACATTGCGGATATTTGTGTCTTTTACAATGCTTCGCCACGAAGATCCACGTCAATCTGACGTCCACGATCAGAATCCGACGTGCGTTTTTCGCACTGGCTAAAGTACTCGCGAGAATTACGACTGTGGTGGTGGTGGCTCGTGAATCACCACGACAAAGAACATCCTTGGCACGAGTACTCCCTCCAAATGGCTTACCACCGAGTGACTAAGCCTCCTATCATCAAATCGTATAGAGATTGAAGTATTTCGTGGTTTGGACTAATAGGTGGACACAGGCATCCCTAGCCTCATGTTGTGCTCCTCATTGTTTGCGAGAGAATTCATTCGTCGCCACACACTGTCGGAAGGCAGCCTGTGTGTCTATTGGACTGACCCACCTGTCATCGTGGTTGAATGTTTGTGAATTGGATCGGACTGGGACGTTGGTTTGATGTTACAATGGAAAATAATTGACTAGGTTTAGCTTGAAATCACTTTGCTAATAACCAATTTTTCATAGTTTACTTCATTTCTGTTGTAGTAAATCCTGACCCTTGAATGAGTGCGGCTATAAATTCCTTTCCAGATGGCATTGGCGAAGTGCGTCGGAGTCTAAATGTGATCGTGTCGATGGTACCATCGCCACTTATACGGGATCGGGTTACTACCTTGACCTCGGCCAGACCCACGAAACGACGTTGAACATGCTGACGGAACTCTACACCAATTTATGGACTAGCGAGTCCACTCGAGCCGTCATCATTGACTTCACCCTCTACAACGCCAATCTCAACTTCTTCTGCGTTGTACAGTGAGGGCTTTGCCTGTCGTCGATTTTATGTGGTTCAAATTTGTTTGATTTCTCTGACAATTATGTATCATAAGATAGTCCGCGAATTGGTGTTATACCCTAAGTAATTTTACTGCACCTAAGGAATTCATTTTTCGTTCAACCCATTTTTTTACAATCCAATGGCCTTGTAAAATGTTTAAGTCACTATTTCCCACAGTTTTTAGAAGCTATAATCGCTTAACGTTTTATCAAGTGGTCACTACGTCCTCATAACGCTCATGAAATTTTTACCTGTAAAAGATACCTAATGAATGCAATTGTTTTGATCGTTGCATGGGTATTTATTAATAATTCTCAACACGATTCTCTTTATTGTGCTCTCTGCTGATTACCTCCTCTTTTGATTATTCCACTTTGTTTTTTTACTCGATTCTTGAGCCACAAAAGCCTCTCCCAAAATATCTGTAGCATTTAGAGAAGGTGCGATAGCAAAATAATGCACCTTCTGAAAGTAGTGAAGGAGAGGGACATTAGCTTCATGAAGGCCCCATAGCCTTCACAAAAGAGGACTGATTTTAAGTACTGGAAATTTACTACTCGAAAGATTTGTAAGTATGGCTAGCGTAGGGTACCGCCTCACCTCATTCTCCGTCCCTCCCTTTTGTTGGCCCCGGTTAATTAATTTCATCCATCCTTGGGATTAGCATTTGATAATTTCATTTTTACATAGCAAATGAGATGGACTTTTATGCAGTAAGGTGAGATAAAGGTGGAATTGGCTGATGCGGGGCTTTGATTGTCTTTTAGAGAAAGTCGTTTTGTAGAAATGAAGTGCACAAAAGGCTTTTGTATTCACCGGAAGGAATCATGACGATGAAAGAGGTGTATAGACTCCGCACAATTTTATTTAGTCATTTTATTCTTTTGTGGAGTGGCTTTATAAGCAAATAAGTAAAGCTGTTTTATTATTTGATTAAAAAATCATTTAAATTTACTTCCGGGTCAAACGCTAAGTTAAAAATACTTTTTGGTTTACGGGAGAGGGGACTGATTGTTTAAAATAGGTGGGAGCTGAATATTGATGGTATTGGTCATCAATGACGGTAGTCAAGGTAGAGAAGGGCGTATTGTACAAGTATTAATGACAATACAATTAATTGGGGGCACTGTCAATTCGTTTATTAGTCAATTGTTGTCTTTCGCATGTTCCTGCGTGTCATTTATGGTAGAGAGGCTGCCTCGACTTTTGCATTGGTTCGAGAGCGCCTTCGCTGTCCTCTATGTATTTCTTTTAGCGATTTTGGAATTGCTGATCATTTGAAACCTAGCCGATGGTGAAGACGTTCCCTGCACTGATGATAGAAGGGGTTGAACTGTGAAATCTCTGCTCAGGACTCTGAGATTGCTTTTCTCTGTGGACGATCCATCACCCCCTTCCCCCCGGATATTTCTGCTATCTGGCATCTAGAACTGTATGAGTTGGATTAAACTGGCTAATAACCCATGAAGTTCTCCGCACTTTTAAAGGTGACTCTAATCCACTGTTGGGCATCGGTATTCTCAGCATTACGCTTGATGTCTTTTAGAGATTATGGAAATTTTATGCTCGAGTGATGTTGCTTGAAAGGTAAACAAGAACTCTGATTATCCACAAGTGAACTGGCAGTTTTACATTCTCTTAGTTCAATTTGACGGCTCAGATTCGATGGTGGAAATGAAGAACCCTCTTTTAAAGTCAACCACTTGATTTCATCCGTTTCTGAGGTTCAAATTCTGTGGTAATTTACGTGGCCTCTGTGTCTTCATTCTCGTGTCGGTGGGCTGCATTGCGTTTCCAGCGTCATAGAGGTACTGCATGCAAGGGTCCTTTGGACTTTCTTGCAAGTCTCTGAAAGGTATGCTGGTAGAACAACATTTTGCTGTTAATGCATAGAAGGGCCGGAGGGATATGGCCACAGTCGGAGTCTGAGGAGTCCACACAGTTTAAGGTACAGTGAAGCAATTATTAAATAAATGCATGAACGTAAGTACAAATTCCATTGAGAATATGAGGGAAAGTTGGAGCAGCGGAAATGTACGCCTCCGAATCGTCCTACGCAAGTTAATCAGCGGAGTAATGCAAGTGTATGTCGAAACATTTGAAAAAAAAACTGGACATGTATTTGGAATTTGCTATCCTGAGAGGGATTTTACAAATGGAAGCTTAGTAATTGCACTTCCTTGACGAGCTCCTTCCTTGCAGTAAATTACCACAAGTTTCCCTGCATTTAATAGTGTACCAGCGATCCTTATGCGTAAATTCGGATTGTTTCAAGAACATTGGTTTATCAAGATTGCAAGTTAATCCCAACATGCGTGGTCGCTACGAACATAAAGTTACTTCCCTTCGAGTTAAAAGTGAGTAGAGTGGTGTGAAAGTTGGTGGGGGTTTTGGCCATGACCATTGCGAGGCTCGTGGATATCCAAAGGCAAAGTTGGATCCGATTTAATTTGTTCTCGAGTTCGACAAGGTGTGAGAACTGTGAATACCAACAGAGAAGTGTGGATGGAAGTGCAAGTGTGTTTATTTGTGATACTTAGCAAGACATCTTTTTGTGGACGTGATGGAACACACCAATACTGATGCCGGTGGTCACAGTACTCACTAGATGCTTCCATGACCTTTTGTGGCAGTGAATTTGGATACACGGCTGTTGGCAAGGTGTTAACTGCCTTCTGTGACTCTCAAGCGGCTGCTCAGAAGACTTAAACAGTTGCTCTGTATGCCTGAGAGAAAAATGAGTTAAACTATGAAAAGGTAGTATTTTATCTAGAGCATACTGGATACATACATACTGGAGGCCTCCGGAGAATTTTGGCGACAGGTTTTAGGTTAACCGCGGAAACACTTCGAATTTCGCATCATTTATTATCTTGACTGCCTTTCAAATTAGCGACTGAAATGCCTCGAATCATCAGGATATTAAGGCGCTCTAAGGCTCGAGATTAAAAAATGCATAAAATTTTATCACTCAGTAATCATTCCTTCGACTGTGACAAATTAACATCAATCCGTAGATGACACAATTACTATTTTTAAGAGCCCACAAGGATGCAACTGCGATCACAATTATGTTCAAGCAACAAAGAATTAATGCGATCACTAAAATGGCTCGTTTGCTTACTCTATGTTTGTTATTTTTGAGACATAAATGCTTCAAGGTTTTGATTTTTAATAAGTAATAAGTAAACCTATTTTTACTTACCTTGCTTGCCTTAAGCTATGCTTCTAAAGACAGCGGACAAAAAAGTTGCCTCATTTTTCCATAATTGTAGACTCCTATTTGAGACGCCCTACACAGGAGGTGTGATCGGGTCGGTGGATATTAATCCTCTCTACCTACTTCGTCGGCACTCACTCTCGGAATGTATCGTTTTTGCTTGCGAGATCATTTCTCTCCTCTTCGTGGTCTACTACATTGTCAAGGAGATCATTTCCGCAAGTTGATTACTTTTACTTATTCGACTTAATTAACTGGATGAAAAATTTGTCTCAAACGACTCTTTTTATTACCGCAATGTAGTCCTAATCATAAATTAAATTCTAACTAGCTGCGCAAGGAGGTTAACTTAGCACATAGAAATTCATTTTAGGCACATTTTATCACCTCTAAAATGCATAACCAACGCGTTCGCTATAGGAGTCACGGAGGAAGAAGTGCCACCAGTGTGACAGCAACAGTTGCAGCATTGAACTTACCGATTTCATTGCTATGTAGCGCCACGAGTCCTCTCTGCGGTCGCAGAAAACCACAGCAGTATGGCGGAAAACAAACTACTAGCTTACAGAAAGGTTTGGAGACTACAAGCACGGCCAGAGACTTGATTTGGCTGTCCGTGTGATAAAAACCCAATTAAACAAACTATCGAAGCATTACAACTTCCGTAAACTAAACAAAACACAGTTATTCTCGTCTAATATCTTACTATTTTGAAATACAATCAGTTGGCTTGTAGTACAACTAGAAGTAGTCGATCATCACAAATGGTAAAAAATGCGTCACACATCTGTGACACTCTTGGTGGAAGCTTTACATCCCAAATAAAATTGACAGGGAAAATAAACTTAAAAATTAAAGCACAAGTCTCACTGTTAAACTGGACGACTGTCTATTTATCAGGTACTTATACCACCAAGAACTTTTTGCGATTATTGCTGCTATTTTCGAGTATCACGAAGGTAAATGACCTGTGTTAAGAATAGCTAATTCTTACTTTTGATTTTGATGTTTTTAGTTAGATTGTGATGTCACAGCATGTTGTTCCATGATTTAGGGGAAGCGCGTTGTGGTAGACACTTTCAGTCTTGGTTACGAGATACGTGAGGAATCAAAGCTGATAGACTGACTTCATAAGATTGTCTTAAGTTAATAGAATGCATTGCTTCAGCAGAAAACAGTTCCCTGAGATTAATCAGTAGACATTTTGACCCGTGCTTTAAAGGAAGTGCAGTAGGGATAATGAGAAGGAATGAGCTGAAAGTGTTTATACTGTGAGTGAACGCTGTGTCAGTGACAAGGAAGAGGTAGACGGAATTTTGGTACAAAAACTATTTCACGAACCAATCCACTTGTCAGATACAGTTGAGCGCCTAAGACTCTCAACTATTCGGATTGGTTTCATTAACCCGATGTCTTCCTCTTAGAAGTATAGGACATTTAATGATCCTCATCTCATTCCTTACCAAGGCTTAGATCAAGTTTAAGTTTCGTTCAAATAAAACCGAGATTTGCTTATTTAAAATTGGCAATTATTTCACAACCTTATTGCAAGCAGAAGGTAGTCTTGGGTGTTTCTTTTTGTAATAATTACCAGCATTCGACCATATTTCAAACGCAAACCAATCCAGTCTAGTCCAATCCAAGCACACCTTACCAAGATGGCAGGCGGGGAGGCAAGTAGACTGGTTGGCAAACAGTAAGTGTAGTAAGAACTTGTCTTCGTGTTTTGAACTGGGTGTGGTGATGAACAAATCCTCTTGCAAACAATGAGGAGCACAACATGAAGCTAGGGATGTCTGTGTTTGCCCACAGAAGACTTCAACCGCTACACGTTTCGATGATAGGATGCTTAGTCACTCGGTAGTAAGACATATAGAGGGAGTACTCGTGCCAAGGATAGCTGTGCCCCTGCGTGTCAGTGATATTGCTAGTCATGGTGGCTCACAAGTCACCACCACAGTCTGGTTCTAATCGTGGGCCTGATTGACGTGGATCTTCGGGGCGAAGCATTGTAAGAGACAGGACTTTCTGTGGAAGCGATGAACATAACAAGTCGATCAACTTGGACACCAAAACAATTTCCCCCTTTAAACAATGGCAACAATGACAGACTGTCCTAAGGTGATTGGGCCGTCAGGATGCCTTTGTCTATATTGGGCCTTTCTGGGTTTTAATCAAAGGCTGAGATAAATGCATGAATGCTGCATACACTTCTCGAATCGTAATATTTCGTCCTATAAACTCAAGCTCATTAAAAATGATTTCTGGCTGGGATTTTTGTACAGCAAAAACGAATGCCTTTACGATGCTTTGCAAGAGAAGTAAGTAATTCAAATGCTTAGCCTAGTTGTCTTTTGAGAGTCGTGGGCATGCGTTTGTCACTCAAGTTGTGCTAGAGCACCGGGGTGCCAGCAGACGTCGATTACTCGGAAGTTGTTTCGTCTTCGTACGACAGCCCTGTTAGTTCAATATCAACCAAACTGTCAATTATATTCGTTTATCTTTCTTCTATCTATCTTCTACATATCAGTGAATCTAAGCTTATTAGACAAACGCCAATTGGCTCACCAATGTCATTAATGTTTGGGTTATCTCCTCGCAGATCTTTAAAATGGGTCTGTCCTACTTCCGTCACTTTTGGCATCTCGTCGATTTCCTGGTCATTTTGCTGAGCATCGCTTGCGTTGGACTTAACATCTACAACCGCTACTTTGTCGTGACTATGCTGAAACAAAAGCTTTCTCCCCTTGGCGTCTACCCCGAATTCGTGCATATTGCTTACATGGCGTTGCTGTATAAACGCCTGCTTGCATTACTTGTCTTCTTCTCACTAATTCAGGTCAGTAAACTGACTTCTATGGTTGAAAAATGAATGCCTTACAATGATAGTAACACTAAGATTTTTACCCTTACTCTAAAGCTACAGCCCCATTTGTAGTACCAAGTCTTCAACAAATAAATATTGTAACTGCGGTTGCTCTCACCTCGATGTTTATTTGTTGCATTGTTCTTTATTTACTGAAAAGTCAATTTTAGGGAAGGGAATGCGATGACTTTTGATAACCACCAATCCTTGATCGTAAGCGCGTCTCAGGTGTAATCCTCGCTTTAGACAGCACAACCATTAATAGTACGTCACGACAAGTAGGACGGATTCAATGATACGAAAGCGTGCTGCCAATGTATACATTGGCTCACCAGCGTCCTTGTCCTTGTACCGAATTTTTGTAAACCCGCCGTTTAAATTGATTCGTCAAAACTTGAGTCCCCTCATTGTCAAGGTCACACGAATAGAACTTGGCGGAATAACGACATGAGTAGGCTTGGAAAGATGGATACTTCTTTGCAAACTATTCTGTCCCTCAGTTCTGTTATATTTATCGTCTTTTACAATTGATGAAATTAAGAACTTTGATATCATCTTACCCACATTAGAAAGTATGTGTAACTGCAGACGCTCTTGTGGTATTTTTTTTTACATTGACAATTTAGATATTTAAGTTCGTCAGCTTCAGTGAAACGATGGGACAGCTGACAGCAACAATCAACTACGCCCTGTACGATATGATTGGCTTTACTGTTATGTTTGGAATTGTTTTTGCCGCCTTTGTGCAAGCTGGAACCCTTATGTTTGGCTCCACCAGCTCGGAATTCAAGTCCTTCGATCTCACAGCGTAGGTCGATAGCAATTGCTGCATATTTTGGAAAATTTTAGCTTCGCGCTGTATCGCATCATTCTTGGAGACTTTGATATGGATGCTATCAAAGCGGCACACCTATTCCTTGGGCCTCTCTACTTCTTAGTCTACATTTTCTTTGTCTTTTTTGTTCTTCTCAACATGTTCCTGGCCATAATCGGAGAGGCCTATGCAAAGGTCAAAGAGAACATGGCAAAACGCAAGAATGACTTTAAGTTTGTTGCTTATATTCGCTACGTAAGTGTAATTGAATCCTGCTAATCCTTACATTACGAATTATTTCTTCCTTTTAACGATGATTCATTTATTAATCTGCCAGTTGGCCTACCAACTCATCTATCCTCTTGCTCCATCTTGAAGTATCTCATTTTCTCGCTTAGCTCACATCTATTAGTTTATCATCACAGCCAAAACATGTATTCATCCAACTTTTTCCACAGAATACAAAGAAATTCTTCGCAAAGTTTTCAAAACGACGAAAAATACCCCTAGGTAAAGTTCTCGAATCCGCAGGAGTTGACGGTCGAATGGAGCTCTCCTTCAATGATTGGAGGCGTGCAATGAAGGCGTGAGTGGAGGCTGGACACTTTTTACTTTGAGACTAGGCTTTTGCCTCCATATTTCGCCATAATTCTTTTTGATTTTCAGTTTGTATAGAGAGGTTTCTGCAAATTTAAAAACGCATCCTGCCATGAATACCTCAAAACATCATGCAAGTGTGCAGCGTTCTGCTTTCACTGAAAATACAGAGCATCAGTCGGTGCTATTAAGAGGAGGTTCCATAGTATTCGAGAAATTAAGCCTTGATGATGAGTCAACTGGGCTAAAGACCTGAATTAGGAACACCGTAGTATGCAACGACAATCAGTGAACTATTCAAGTTGCCACGATGATCACATCCA
Source organism: Taenia multiceps (assembly GCA_001923025.3). NCBI lineage: Eukaryota > Metazoa > Platyhelminthes > Cestoda > Cyclophyllidea > Taeniidae > Taenia > Taenia multiceps. Next base: position 4,633,371 of record CM010317.1, on the reverse strand, counting down.
ACCCAAAACGTTATAGTTTGATGCAGCGAACACTTCATTCATATGGACCCTATTGCCTATATGCGATATTGACACTTGTTTAAGAAGCGTTTCATTTTCAGCGCCGGCTACTCAGAGATGGAAGCAAACTTCCTCTTCCACAAGTACGACAAGGATGGGGACAACATGTTGGATTTTGTTGAATGCCGTCGAATGCGGGAAGAAATGTCCCTGGGCGTAAGCTAGTTCATAAGTGCCCCAAACCTAACTCTCTTCTTCAGATTGCATTCCATCCTGCTGACTCAGATGACGAGGATAACCAAGTGAAGGACTCGGAAATGACGATGCAAAGACCCAACAAGAACCTGGTAAAATTACCACTCTCCCAACTAGACTACAAGGTTATCTGGCCTATCCATTGAACTGCTTCCCTTTCCTAGTTTGCCGAGCTTGAGGACTGTGAGGAGCTGACCGAACGCATAGCAGATGTGGAGGGAAATGTCAACGTAGTGGTGAAGCAGATCTGCTTCATCTTGGGCAAACTGCAAAGTGCCGAGCGTCATAGAAGGAAGAACGAGCACACTCTCATGAGGAGCATTCTCTAACCCTCTGTTACAGACCCACTCATCCTGTCAGAAGCAGTTGTATCACGCACCTACATCGCCTTGACCTAAGTGATCCTACCGTTCATCAATGTTAGAAAGCTACCTACCCAGTAAATCTAAAACGCAGTGATAAAAGGGGAATACTTTGAAGTTGACGAAAAACAGTAATAACAATTATGGTATCAAAAGTTAACAACTAGTTTGCACAAGAAAGGACAGCAGGAGGGTGATGGGAGCTCGGTGAAAGTTTAGTCAATAGACATGTTGACATGATGGTTTTCAGCCAGGGGCTGCGTGACTCGCTTTTTGACCTCTGAAACTTCTTTCTGCTTCCCCGTTTTTGAGGTCTCCCTTGTAAACATCGCACGAGCCGCTGAGACTTGATACGTCGACGCACCTACTAACACCGTAGAGGGTACTATCTTCGGCTTAAAAAACCAAAAAACAAACAATGCGTTTCAGCCAAAAAAATTTACAACAAAAAAAATTGAACCATTAGAACTACCCTCTTATCGGGAGTCGTCCCTTCTTTCTTCGACCCTTCATCCACCTCTTCTGCTTCAAATTCGCCATCGGTAATGGCGATCATGGCATTGAACACTTCCGCGAAAGCAGGAGGGATCCTGTCAGCAGGTAGGCCAACAAACTCCTCCCCAACTGCAGGCACCAACTCCTCATCAAGGTCGCCAAAGTACGGATGCAATAGAGCCTGCTGCGCATTTATGCGAGACGACGGATCATAGAGAAGAAGTGCCTGCGTTCAAATGAGGCGGTGACTACCTACTAGTAAGCACTTCCTAGGCACAATAATAACAATGCTGCCGACTAAATGCTTTGCAAGTGAGTTGCAACGACTGCTAAGAAATGTGGTGGACTTATGCGGCCAGCAGTGATGGCGAGGAATAGAGAAAAGTGGGTGGCACACGACGGTCACTCACAGTGAGCAGATCAAGACCCTTCCCGTCCAGTGCATGCACAATCTTCTCCTGAGAGTAAAGTCTGTTGGCGTGCCAAGATGGAAAAGACTTGGGATTATAATCACGCAACTTTGTGACACCCGGCCAATTCTCCTCCGTTGGTAGCCCCATTATTCGAAATATGTGGAAGAGTTGATCGATCTCAGAGTCACCACGAAACAACGGATCGCCTGTTGCTATTTCAGCCAGCATGCAACCCATAGACCACATGTCGACTCCACAGCAGTAGAGAGTTTCGCCAAGCAGAATCTCGGGGGAGCGATACCACAGAGTGACGACCTACAACATTGAGTGATTAGTCCGGTGAGTTGTCAACTGGTTCTAGATGACGAAGTTACCTCATGAGTCAACTTGCGAAGTGGATAACCAAATGACCTAGCTAGGCCAAAGTCAGCCAGCTTGACGATCTTTCTGTCAACGTCGACCAGAATGTTCTGAGGTTTCAAATCACGGTGGATGATGCGCCTTGCGTGGCAGTAGAGAAGAGCTTGCAACATCTGGTACATGAACAACTAGATGAGAGGTAACTTAATGCAAGACCCCACTTTTACAGTGTCTGGAGGCAATCCAGAGTCCTTACAATTGTGGTCTAAATAACGTCTTAGATCCACAGTTAAATATTCGAAAATTAAATACAGTCGACCGCGATCAAGGATAACCTGCTCCAAACTAGAAAAGATTAAAGATTTGTGGTAATTACGTCACGATATTTGGGTGTTCCAGCTCTTTGAGAAGTGCAATCTCTCTGATAGCCGTCGAGGGGACCCCCTCATCAAAGTTCTCAAGCTTAATTCGTTTCATGGCTTTAAGTTGGCCCGACTTTCGATTGCGACATTTGTACACGATTCCATATGTACCTAGGACAATAAAATAGCTACCTTTGTCAAACCCTCGCCAATTTTTTCCAGGCGAAAAAAATCAGAGAGGACGTAATCCGGCATCCCCACAAACCACTCTAGACGAAACTAGGATGAACTTAGCCTCTAATTGGTCGACTAGAGGTCATCAGTTTACAAATTTAAAATTAGTTATACTTTAGTTTGAATGATTTTTATCAAATCACCAAAAAGGTGATAAAATTAGGCAAAATAAATTGTTCACACAGGCGGGAACTGGATTGGGTGAGTTAAAATTTAGAACGTGAGGGAGTTTTCAATGCCTATTTGCCATTGGTTGAACACTTATTAGTTTAGGTTGATGTTTTAACTTTCTATTGAAATTATAAGTAGCGCACTTACTGATTGGATGCTTTGCTAAAGTATTTCAACAAGTTTGGCTCTACTCATCAGGAAATGGTACTTTGGCTTAGTTTCACAATGGATTTTGGAAAACAAGGCGCAAGCAAGTTAATATTGAACGAATCCAGTAAACATTTGACAGCTTAGGCTCTTGCCTGGTTGTATAGTGCAAAGAAGAAATTTTACACGAAGAGATTATTGTAATGCATCGCCAGCTTTCTCTCCCACCAGTTTTACACCATCGCGCAAGGTGCGACTTTGCAAATAATTAGGGTCTTGTTTGAGCCCGTAGTCGTCTTTACCCTAGAAACCAGTAGTGTCTTCTCACTCACAAGGTTGATGATTCCAACCCGCTGGCCATCCAAAGGTTGCCTTTATAAAAGTAGGCACAACTTGAGAACGTTAAAATCCATTTATTTTGTCGCGCTTACAGTCTCTAAGGTGATAGATATTAAGCTTTTGCCAAAAAAATTTCAAGAATCCTTGTTTTATAGCACAATTCCGTTAGCATTACCAAAATGGGACCAAATGTTTAAGAGGTACAATTTGCGGACTGGTTAATCAAAGGAGGAAAGCAGTTTAATGGGCTTGTTTTGTTTAAATGTTGACGCTAAGAAGAAATGTTAAAAGGCGTCTCTCTTAATAGCATTTTTAAAAATCCAATCAGCACCTCCTTCTCGAAAAAATGGGTGTTTTACTGTAGGCACAGAACGCCAATATTGCAGTTTATCCTTACGCCTAGTGTCTTACTTAACTTGGAGGAAGTTAAGCGCATAGAAGTGTTGACGTAGCCTTACGTTTAGCATGGAGAAGATTGGGACTGTAATGCTTTGTTTGTTCGAACTGCTGGTTTCTGTCGCTTAAGTGTCCATGTTGTACTAGTCGGTCAGCTGGCCTTTGGGCCATGCCAGAAGCCCCCGATCCGTCTGTTTCCAGAACATATGTATTCTGACGTAGTACCATGCCTTCTTTCACCTCAAAGGAAGTCTCGGGACGCTACAGGGAGCTCCTGTCACTGGTCTGGGTGTCCTTTCACGGAGAACTGGTAGGGTTAGCGTTGGGGCGTATGTGATAAGAAATATCGGCTTGGCAAATTCAATCGTTGAGGTGTCTAAAAATCAAGATGAAATCTGTTGGAACACACTTCTCATTCTGACGCTTGGCCGATTACTACCATTGGGGCTAAACCCGTCCGGCAATTGGAATCGCTTCCTTGCGAGAATTCATGCTTGTTAGAATAGCAACGGTACTGAATTCTGCTGCTCATTGATGTGTGGTCTGTGGCATATGCATTCATTTTGCCTACCACTTCTCACAAGACAAATAAGCAGTAAACGAGACACGTTGCTGATGTTTCAAGGTGCTTCACACCAAACAATTCGCATCCCAAACTACTGAGACGGTTCACTTGGTTTTTTGGTTGCTGTATAGAAACATAATAAAAGACGATGAGCGCAAAATAAAATCGTTTCACAGAATTCAAAGTCCAGGAAGCCAGACAAAAAATGTACCGAAGATGAAGAATCCTTAACTTTGAGTGGTCATTCTGCTAATTCGCTTTTAATCCTAAACACTTGTAACCTAATGAGCTACTGACTATACCTGTTTCTTCGAGGCAATGCCGCCCTGAGAATCACCCTACAGCATTCGGATTCTCTAAAGTTTCAGCTGCGAATTCTACAAATTGAATTCGTCATGCATCTCATCGTTATTGTACAGAAAATCTGTGCAGTTTAAAGTAGTAATACCCAGTACTTTTTAAAAATGTTAATATATCTTACAATCTGCAGGTGGGATAGATTCTGTACACGTTTTGGGGCAAACAGCAAGCAAGGCTAAAGCATGAAGGAAAAATGCATCTGTCATTTATGACTTTTGAAAACAAAATCCTCCAAAATGTGGCTGTAACTCTGCTCGAAGCTTGGAGAGGTGTATGCTCCACTAAATAGGCATTATTATCGGCAATTCAGCAATGAATAGAATTTCAAGGCATCACAATACCGGCTAAGTAGCATCATTGCACTGGTCGTCTTTTGAAAAAGTGTTCCTTAGATGTTTCAACGTTTGATGAATATTGAGCTGTCGTGACAAGAGCGGGCTCTATTTCAAGATGGTTGACGGTTAACCGAGAAACCAACATTGAGGACTGGGTTGAGCCATCTCACCAATCCCATTTTATCCCATCAATCTGAGTAGATGCCGCCTTCAAGCGGGTGCTCTCAATCAGGCTCAAAAGGACGTAACTGAGGCGTCCACGGACGTTAAGGATCTCAGTGGAGTGTAAACTTATCATTCTACCTGATACGCAATTTCAATTAACTCTGTTAGTTCGGAAGCGTGACTACAGAATGTTGGGGGAAACACTCAAAAAGTGATTTTAATAGTGCAATAGTTAAGTATTTTTATTGCATCCAGGCAAAATTACCTAGGCCGCAAGTAGTTTAAGGCCTCCAAACATTCTCTCCATTTAATACCGTGGCCTCAGACACCTTCACGGGTGGTTTGAGTGTTATAGAATGAATTGACGTCGTTTCTACACCTCAAGTAAGTGTTCAATCTTTATAAGTGAATACGAGAAGGCATTGTCGGGTGGAAGCATAAAATTCCTTTGTTATAAACATGCAGCTACAGTTGGCGTAAGAGGAAATACATCATGATAATAATGAAAAATGTATCAATCTACTATGCAGCCTTCGACTCTTTTTGAATGGTGTTTTTTTAATGCTCCCAGCGGCCATTCTTCTGTGTAGACCGTCAACAACGGCAAATGCGGATTAGAAGCAGAAATTATGCAGTGATTTTCCGCTACAGAGAATATTTCCAGATTTAACAGGATTTGTGTGATTTACAGGTTTAAGTGGATTCACACACGTAATGCAATACAGGGATTCGCTTTTAGTACCGTCAGGAGCCAGACCATTTTCTGCAGCGAGCACACTTTGCATCCCAATCATCCTCTGAAAGAGCAATTGCTCAAGTGTAAAGCCATTTCATAAGATATTTAATTTAAAAGGGGCGTTTCACAGTTCTCTTTTATCTTTGATCCTTTTTTCTGTCAAAATCGTACTTTCTAACGTGCTCTCAAATTACAGTTTTGGTGTCAGTACTAAAGATAATTCGCTCTCGTATAGAAGCAATTCGATCTAGTTCCAGTACTGGTCATTAGAAAAAAGATTTTAGTTCGAGATCTTCTAAAACGGTGGATAAGCTTCAATAATCCCTCCACCGCTCAACTTCACACACTCATCAATGCAGATTAAGCGCCTACCTTCTCTGTTACCTTAGAATACGACCCGAACAAATGAGGTGGATTTTTGTTGTGTCTGAGCAGCAGAGTTAACTCCTCCTTGCAAGAAGTCCGGCGGCAGTTGCTATCGACGCATCACAGATGGCATAGGAAGGCCTGCGTGCCGTCAGATGGCAAAGATCCGTGTAGAAGAATTCGTTGTCAGCAGATGAGCATAATAGAGTTAAGGAATTTGACCAAGAGTGAAACAAAGGAGAAATAACGGCAATGAAAAGAAAGGGAGGATGTATGCAGCAACGTATTTGGCATTCACCGCGTGCCTTAATTCAATTGCTAACAAAGGCTCCGAGGTTGAACGCCATTTCACGTGCTTGAAATCGTTGGCAGCTTGGGCGCACACATCACTTACCAGAAGGCACGTACGAGTTTACAATTCCCTCTGTTGGTAACTCTTTGAAATCTAACTTATCAGTTCAGGAATTTATAATCAGAGTTCTTTAAATTGCTCAAAATAAATCTGAGATAGAAATATTTGATGCAAAAGCAGGCGCTGTTAAGTTTAATAAAACTCAAGGTAGTTTATTTACTAGATTAAATTATAACTGATAGTTGGGAAAATTACTGAACAGCATCATTAGAGGAAACCGCCCTTCATCAAAGTGATTTTCTTTGGTGGAATTGGCGACTGCCCAATTTGTCTGATTTGAAAAACAATTTGAGTGATTTTTTTTCATTAAATAAAAGGACTCATCGCATAAGTATGAAGCAGAAATGCGGGATATCCCGCTTTTTTATGCACTGAGCATGCGCAGTTTTGTAAAAAAACTGCTTCCGGTCTCCCAAAATGGTTGAATTTCCCTTCCATTTCCTAGAGTGAGTAACGCTACGAGGGAATTGATAAGATTAATATACGCATCTGGCGCGTGCAATGTAGAGTTGCGGTTGACTAGATGGCTTTACTTTGCTAACTAGCGAGCTAGCTTGGCTTTCTAACCAGTCCTCTCGCATTTTTACCATGAATTTGCCCAAAGCTTACACTCGTTTACTCTCACGCAATGTGCGTACACTCAAACGCACACAGTGGTAGAAGATAAAATATATGTCTAACTCCTCCCCCCCCCCCCTTTGCCTTCTCCTACTCTCCCCACCTCTTCCTCATCCGTGCCTCTGAGAGGGAAAGAGAGAGAGAGAGAGAGAGAGGGACAAACTCACCTGCCCAAACTGCTACGTGTCCGTGTTGGCGCGCTGGCCTGCGCTGACACCGAGGGCTATCGATTTTTGTGCGCGTGCGCGCCCTGGCGCATGTTGCTTCTGCTTCTGCTTCTGCTTCTGCCAGGCGCGAGTGTACTACCACCGCCCACAACGTGGGTTGCGTAGACGGTGAAAGACATTCCTCCTACTTCCTTCACTAAACATTTTAAGTATGACGTACTTAAATTGTCGAGTTTTCATACAGCTCATAGTTTCTCCCATCGGGCAGAAATTAAGAACGCTTCTGGAGTGAAATGCAGCCACAAGTGCTCAACTACTTTTTGTACAATTTATTAATGCAGTTCTGCTTGTGCAAGTAAATTACGGGTCTTACATTAGGCTACTCAGTAAATGAGGTAAATCTCTAAAGTGATTAAGCATAAGCATTAATAATTGTTGATTTTGACAATCATTTGTACATATTATACATAAAAATCCCATTTTGTTTTACAGACTTCAAAAGCCCATTTTTATTACCACTAAAGTTAACAATCGAACTTCACTACAAACAGGAGAATGATCTTGTACTTCTAGTTTCGAAAACTTTAACTCAAGGTTTAATTAAAGTGTATATTTTGCCCAACTCTGTGGTTTGACGTCGATCGAGAATGGTATGGTAAAGAATGATAAAAAACTACAAAGGTCTTTTAATCGAAAACCTTATTCAAAACTTGGATTTATCAAAGATAAAGCTCTTTTCTTTTGCATTGATTTAAGGAATTAGCAGCAGCTGAGCTTAATTTTGTGTATTTTATGGAATGAGTCTCTAAGACAAAGAAAATGCCTTAATTGAATTCACATTAAACGTATTTGAGGACTGCCACTTCAGTAGACGGACAATATTTTTGTGCTAAATGCAAAAAAATCCGTAAACACCGCTAAGGGGGCTGCTTATGAACAAATACATGCTGCCATTAAACTCTAACTAAAATCAGCAACTGACATAATTGGATTGATTCACTTTAGTGATATCTTGTAACAATAATAATCACATTTCCGTCGTTTACCCGTCTAATGCACCTACGCACTTACCGCCACAGTTCTAATGCTACAAGCGACATATGAGTTGGGAAAAATGAAGTGCAGGTGACAGGTTTCGTACAATTCCCTGTCATCAAATTGTGAACAATGGGGTGTGGTTCCATTCCATTGCGCACGACTAGATCATCCACATGTAGAAGCATTGGAAGTACTTTTTTAAAATAGTTCTACCATCATACAGAAATTTCGTATTCAGTAATGCATAAAAAGTCGCTATCAAAGCAGTGGGATCAAATCTTGGGTTTTCAAAGAGCAGTTCTAACCAAGTTTAATGTATTTCAATGGGCACGTAGCAGAATCTTAGGATAAGTGAAAGCTCTAAGTTCCATTATTCGTCCATATCAAATAGCCTTGGTTTAAGAGATACAAAGACACATTACCTTTTTCACTCATCATGGGGTCACTGTTAACCTATGACTAAAATTCGAAGAAATTGTAGTTGGTGTGCGTGCTTACTAATGAAAATTCCCAATTAGAAGCCTCCTTAAGAGCCCAACTCACCGCTCGAGGACTCCCTGGTGTCGAGTCCCTATGTCAACTGCCTCCATGTCGATTTGAGCAGGGATGAGAGGAGGAGGAGGAGGAGAAGGAGGAGAAGGAGGAGGAGGAGGAGAAGTGGACTAGCTCTGTCCCACAGATGCGTTGGCATTGGCTATGCCCTTTTGGCCACTGCGAGGCTGTGCCAGTGGGACAGACACGCATAAGCGCCTGAGCACAGCTCCCAATGCGTGTGCACGCACCCGCGCACCAGCGCGTTTGTGCGTGAGTGCGTGCCTTGCGTGTGAGTGTCTTAGAGCACGAGCTCCAAGCATCTATCTGTACCACACCCTTCATCTGAATGCCATGTCACCTTAAACAGTTCTAAATTTAACCTTAAGTGAAAGGAATAGGTATGAGAAGTCAATCATTTGGTCAGAAAATGTCTCTAGATTGGGGTCATTTTGGCCAAAAACATGCGATTCTCAATCCTAACTTTCAACAAAGAGAATTTAAAAAGACCCATAACATTAGGTACTTTGAGGAAGAGTTGTGTAATACTTATGTTTCTTAAATGAACTTTGTAAGCGAGAGGTGGGAGGGCAATTTCAGTCTGGTCGTGGGCGCACGTGGTTCCTCTCAGGCGTCAGAAGTCCCTCCGTCATAAATACGCCCCTATCGTGCTATCCGCCTGTATCTATGATAACGATGCCTCGGGACACACAGTCTTCTAATAGCAGGGGCGAAAGAAGGGAAGAGGAGGAAAGGGAAGATCCCTCTACTTCTATTGATAACCAGTTTTCAATCACCGAATTATTCGGCAAACAAAATAAATGGAAGGCACTCTATCAGTAAGAATTGGATTATAATCAACAAAGTGTGCCATTTCTTGCCAAATGCGAAACTTAAGAGCCTGCCTGAATTAACAGTACAAAGATGAGGAAACTGGTGTACAATTCGCATGAAATCGTTATTATCAGACTCAGAAGAATGCAGAAGTTGCATCAGAAGTGTTTCTTTGAAATTAGTGCCTGAAAAGAAACCAATTTAAGATGGAAGGGTAAATCACATTAATATTAGATTTATTTTTTCCGCAGTTCTTAATTTTAAAAATTAGAATCTATTATTGAAAGTGCATGAAAATGTTTTTAATTAGACCAACCTAAAAAAAATTGGGATGTTCTCATTTCCAACTGAATATGATTTTTTAAGGAAGAGTTAAAGCGGGCTCCCAAAAACGGCTGAAATCTGTTTCAGTAAATGCTACAGATGGACCCACAATTATGCGATTGGTTCATTATTATTTCGACAGTCCGGACAGCATGGCAAAGTGGAGAGTTGAATCCAACAATGCTTGCCAAGTTAAAGCTTCACGTGCCGCCTTCCGTCATCGGTCAAATGCAAGTAATTAATAACTTATATCGTTCTAAAGAAAGACAGTTAATCTGCTAGAGGTATTATTTCATTTAAAAAAAAAACATTAGTTGGTAGACAAGCGCGATTTATCCCGTAAGATTACTGATGGACTAAAAGAGGCTCTGAACCTGACTTCACACTCACCAAGGCGGAGTGTCCGAGGCACTCAACCGTCATTATATTTTCACTAAAATTATTATTCATTTCAATATTGCAAAGGTCTTGGCAATGTAATTTGCACTGATGAGCCTTCAATGAAGAGGCAAAAGAAAATATTGCAAAAAATTCATGATTCTGAAGTCAGAGAGGAAATAGAGATGTGATTTGCATGCGCTGCTGGTGACAATCATGTCAACTGCCAGTCTGACTTACAATGACAAATTTCCTTTTGCTTCTGCGGAATAAAATAGTGGTAGTGCGAGTAACTGCGGAAACAATGGATTACTATCAATCGCAAAAAAGATTATGTTCTTGCAGACAAAAAATTTTTCAGAATCCAAAAAGGATTTAAGAATAACATATTTTGCTGTTTTTACATGCAAATATTTACAAGTTATTTTCTGCCAGGGAGGAGACTAAGAAGGAGCTCCATACTACTCATTACATTGGTTGATTTGGACAATGCCACCTCTGTGCGCATTTCCGTGAGCGATGATGCAACACAACCTTGTGGTCCACCAACACGACCCCACCCGACTCCACTCCACTGTTCCTACCCAACTCATTCCTTTTGCCCAAGTAGAGGATTAGGAGAGGCAATTTGACTGAGTAGAAAGTACTAATGATTCTGCTGAATATTTAAACACAGCAAAGTCTCTGGGGAAATTTTACCTCGTTTATCCAACACCACCTAATAAATGAGGCTGAGATGGCTGCACTCGCCTTCTACATTCCACACACTCACACACAGGGAGTGTGTGGACAACTCATAAATGTTGCAGACATTCGCGTGCTGGCTTTCGCAGTGTGCATACTTGGCCAAAAAATCCACAAATTATTAAAAGCCATTTCACTGAGGCAACACAAAAGCACACTCTCACAACTGCGCGTGCACCACGTAACAATCGTGCCAACTCCTCAACGTCTGCAGCACAAGATTCGCATCCACACAAGTTGTTTCGTTTTGGGAGGGAAGGAGGGAGGGAGGAAGGAAGGTGCACCGTTGGCGTCAGTGGAATTCGGGTGCACTTCGGCTGTTCCGCAACATGCTCACTGGCAGTGAGTTTCCTCCCACTCTTCCCCGACTTTAACTTCAGAATTTGAACAATCTCAACTGAGGAGATTGCACGTTCCTAGAGCGTCACGGTGATAGTGCTGCAGAGTGGAAGCGAAAGCACGTTGGTATGGCGAATGGAGGACACCTGGTGGAAGTGGAGTCAAGTAATGGCAGTCCAGTGGTCGACTGCTCCTCACACATGCACTTCCCTCCCACTTATCCAGTGAAACACATTCACTTCTCCCTCTACCCATCGCTACTCCACCACCCATTTCTTTCATTCCTTCCAACACCATTAAATTATGATCCAATCAGATCTTGCTGTACTTTCTCCTTCCCTCAAGATGGTGGCATCCACTTTGGCGGTCGGTTCCACCTAGTCTCTTCCTATTCACCTTGATGCCACCTCATTTTGAGGGAAAAATGCTCACAGCAAATGCTCTCGTTGATTTCACAACTAAACAACTGCTGCATTGCCTTTCTGCATGTTTCGCAAACGTCTGAGGAGGAGGCGGATGCAAGGTCCTTCACGATCCGCAACGTGGATTTGGCACGTCGGTGACAGTGCATCCTCTCAATCATGTCGGTGGGTGTAAGTTTGTGAAGTGATATACCTCAACATCCCACAAGTTAATGCAACCAGACAGTTTGCATTCAACAATCAAAACAACTGGAGCACTGTCTCGGGTGAAGGACGAAGAAAGAAGAAAGCCATGCATAACAAGAGTAGTGGAGAGAAATCAGCATCGGAGAGTGGAGTTCCCCATCCGCTGTTGGCGTATGTAATGCTCTTTTCCTTCTCCACTCGCCTTACATGTCTCGGTGAAAGGGAAGTGTGGTAAGTACCCATAAAATGGCCACTGTTCTCATTTACTGCCCCACAGCACGAAATAATGCTTCGATGGCACATACCTGCACCCCGAAATCATAACTTTAAACGGAAACGAAGGAGACGAAGTAGAAGAAGAAAACGAAGAAGAAGAGAAAGAAGTAGAGGAGAAGAGGAAATGGATGACACTTTTGATGAATCCTCCAAGTTGACTAGAGTGAGTGTGATTTCACATGTCAACGCTGTTCTCTCCACCGTGAGAACCAAGACGCAGAAGTGGACTCGTTTGAAGGGCTCGCTTGTGGGTTCCGCGTTGAGGCGTGGTTACTGAGGTTGCAGTGCGTCAATGTGCTCAGTGTTCATCAGCGAATTTTATGCCTCGCAATAACAAGCAGGTGCTCATCTCCCAGGAACACGAGGTAGTGTTCATGAGTGAATGGAGTCGGAACTGCCCTTCCGACTGCTTGCGTGAGATGCACACATTCGTCTCGTCTCAGGCAGTTGTCACATCGCTTAATCTCCATCTCAGCTCTGATGTGTTTGGTGCCGCGACACTTAGGTTAGTAGTGCGCTCACCCATGTCAGGAGGCAAGGGCAATGTGGAGGTCTCCATCGTCTGTCATTTCGGTGCGTTTTAGCTAACGTTCAACGTTTCAGCAAGGCCGGTTCCTTACCCGACAGAACCTTCCTCTCCTCTGACCTCATATTACGCCTATTTGACCGTGACAATAGTAGTCTATTCTGCGTGATAGGCTGACGTGTCTAAGAAGGTGCTAGGATTAGTCCACATCCACATCAACAGGAATAAACCATCAGTCCTGCTTAACAGAATCATTTCGAACGAAGAGTTTGTGAGAAATTCTTCACAGTATTTGGTATCAATACCTCATTGCACTCACAACTCAACTATCTTATTACAATTCTTATTAGTATCTTTCCCGCCCATGTCCTAGTACCAGCAATTCTACCCCATCGTTCCAATTGAAGCGTACGGGTTCGCTTTAATTGAAGGATGCATCAATGCATGTCAGCATTGAAGACATCAAAAGCAGTGGCAGGAGCGCCAGGAGTAGTAGTAACTCCAGAAATGGAAGCACTAGAGGTTTCAGTGCATATCACGAATGTTACAGTTAAATGTGGTTCTTGTTGAATTCAAACATCACTCTTGGAAGGCTGGAAGGCAACAGCGGCTAAGGACAGCAGCCACTTTGTGCACAAAGTGGGCAACATGCATGCCTCAAAATGCGCTGATGCTTTCAACTATACTTCTTAACTCCACACTAACACCCACAAACCGATTTACCTTACAGGACTTCGTCAATGCTCACTTCTAATTTACTGTCTTCGTGACACCTCCTACCGTAACATTTGATATCTTAGTAATGATAAACTCGCTTAACCCTTTATCACTAAACGACATTACGTAGCATAATTGATGCCACAGTTGGACGTTTTGATAAGGATTAAAATAAAGTACTTCAAAAGCAAATGCAGAAATTTAGTGTGGAAAAGAACAACGTTTCCATTGGCCTAGATGTCATCTACTCCTTTACAGTGTCGTTATGTCTTTATTTCCATCTGTGCTTACACATTTAGGCAAAATTGCGTCTGTCACTTCATTTACTACTAACTTCTTTTTGGAACTAATGTGGTTGTTTGAAGATTTTTTGTCTCTCTCTACGATGCGTTTACGATTGAAGTTGGTCCACTTAATAAGAATAAAACACAAACTATCGCAACGCCATCAATTCTGATTTGCAGTTCATGTGAAAATTTTTTGGGAATTAATCTATAGTGCTTTGTTTGTTCTGACTGCTGGTTTCGGTCACTCAGGTGGCCACATTGTCCTAGCCAGACGGGTCTGGCCTTTGGGCCGTACAAGCATTCTTGTTCCCTGTGCTTGCGAAACGCATATTCTGCCCTGATAGTATGCCTTCATTTACCTTCCAGGAAGTCTCAAAACACTACATTGATGGCAGCGGAAAGAGGACCCTATCTGCACCTCCCTTGGCAAACTGTGGTAGTGCGAAAGAGGCGCAGGTGCTACAGATGGTAGAATCGCTGACATTCGCACCTACCCCATCTTTGTGTTCTGCAAGGAAGCTGTTAACAACTGACGCTACGCTAGTCGTAAATCCTCCGGAAACGTTTTGTTGAGGAGATTTCGCGAATGTACCTGTTTAAGGAGACCAGTGTTCTAACGTTTTACCCATGGACACGCCGATGCTCGGCAGAACCTCTTACTTAAAAATTAGTTTCCGAACCGGACGAAACTCCAAGTGTGCAGTTGAACCGCGTGGGGGATTAGTGACGTGGTGGTCAAGCATTTCCTTAGTTAAGCTCGAATTTCGATGACTGGCATGGTTACCTCGTGGATGTTTGTTCCAGTACTGATTACGTTGTAAGGGTTGATGGTGACGATTTGCCAAGAGGAGCGTGAGGAACGACGCTCGAAGGAGGAGAGGAGCTATGTAATACCTTGTTTGTTCTGATTGCCGGTTCCGGTTTCAGTTACGGTTACTTAGATGATCATATTGCCTCAGCAGGACTGGCTGGCCTCCGAGCCATGCTAGCAGTTCTAAACACTCTTTTTGCCTATTGTATATATTTACATTCTGCCCTAGTATTGTACCTTCAAGGAGGTCTCAGGATGCTACAAATTCTTCCACTTTTTTCGGTTTGATTTTCGCACGGAATTATAGAATCGTCTCATCAATTCCTTTTGTTACCGAAGTCAGCATTAATTGGTCTTTTAGTTCCATTATTCCCCGTTTTTTATCGATGCATTCAAAAGGCAAATAAATGGGTCGATAGGTTGTCATAACTTTTTGACTACTATGATTTTAAATATGATGTAACAAGAAATTTTCTCCCTTTTGAACGCCCATACACTGTCCTATCTTTGTTATCTTTGAGCTAACGAATGTGTGTAGCATAACTGGTGATTTGCTTGTGATTCGTGGAATAGCAACTTCCACCACAGCCCTGGATGTCTCATCATTACCTACTTTTGCATATTTTCCACTCCTTCAACGTCAAATTCGCCATTGGTAATGACGATCATGGCATTGAATGCTTCCGCGAAAGCAGGAGGGATCCTGTCAGCAGGTAGGCCAACAAACTCCTCCCCAACTGCAGGCACCAACTCCTCATCAAGGTCGCCAAAGTACGGATGCAACAGAGCCTGCTGCGCATTTATGCGAGACGACGGATCATAGAGAAGAAGTGCCTACGTTCAAATGAGGCGGTGACTACTTACTAGTAAGCACTTCCTGGGCACAATAATAACAATGCTGCCGACTAAATGCTTTGCAAGTGAGTTGCAACGACTGCTAAGAAATGTGGTGGGCTTATGCGGCCAGCAGTGATGGCGAGGAATAGAGAAAAGTGGGTGGCACACGACGGTCACTCACAGTGAGCAGATCAAGACCCTTCCCGTCCAGTGCATGCACAATCTTCTCCTGAGAGTAAAGTCTGTTGGCGTGCCAAGATGGAAAAGACTTGGGATTATAATCACGCAACTTTGTAACACCCGGCCAATTCTCCTCTGTTGGTAGCCCCATTATTCAAAATATGTGGAAGAGTTGATCGATCTCAGAGTCACTACGAAACAACGGATCGCCTGTTGCTATTTCAGCCAGCATGCAACCCATAGACCACATGTCGACTCCACAGCAGTAGAGAGTTTCGCCAAGCAGAATCTCGGGGGAGCGATACCACAGAGTGACGACCTACAACATTGAGTGATTAGTCCGGTGAGTTGTCAATTGGTTCTAGATGACGAAGTTACCTCGTGAGTCAGCCAGCTTGACAATTTTGCTATCAACATCGACGAGAATGTTCTGAGGTTTCAAATCATGGTGGATGATGCGCCTTGCAGCATTTGGTAACTCAACATAAGCTCCCTCTTTAACAGTGTCTGTAGGCAATCCAGTGGCCTTTTCTCCTATTTTAACGCCTATCGTATAGGTAACGAATGTGTCAAGCATAACTCATGATTTACTTGGGACTCCTGGAATAGCAGCTTCCACAACAGCCTCGTATGACTCACCATTGCCTACTTTTGCCTCTTTTCTAAGCTCCCACGTAGCTAACTCGATTTAGATGAAAGCCAAAAAAACTCCTCTCAGAAAAAGCGCATCAAGCTATCACACCGATCCACTTTACACCCATCAAACAGGCAGTTAAAAGTGCTTATTTCCATGCCTTACTGATTTCGTCAGCTGAATCCATTCTTATAAGAATACACATTTTATTTGATGATAAATTTTGCTATCTTTAAATGAGCATCCTTGAATGTGTATTTCTATCAGATGTTTAATACTGTCGTCCTCAGAATTAATTACTGTCATGACTTCTCATAGTTTTAGAGCGATTATCCAACCATAATCATTGGTCTAGAACTAATTAAACTTGATATGCATTTTCAATTTTCGTTGCACAGTCAAAAATGCTCAAGTCCAACTAAACAATTTTCGGCAGTCCATAGTCACTCCGTGACTCTGCACACTCTTGCAAGTTGCCTCTTTTAACTGTCAACATGAGTAATTTACGCAAAGTTGGCTTAAAATTGAGATGAGACAGTTTGGTCTTCAGAGGTTTTACTAATACCCAAGCGCAGAAGGCTGAAGCCATGTCGGGCTCTGTGATGATGTTCCAGACTGCCTATTTAGCCGCTCCGCCTTCAGCAACTTTTCAGATTGGCTAGTACTCTAGCTGCCATGCATGTGTCTCTCTAAACCGATTTTTGTGTTCACGGTATAAAACAAAAAAAGTAGTTTTGACCATAAGCTGTTATGCATAAATGGGAAAAGAAATTTTGTCAGTTCGGTAAGCGAGCTATCGATGTAAGAAGTTCACTTCCACCAGGCGATTTCACTCAACCCAAACTAGATGCCAGATGTGATGCAACAACGTTTTAAAGAACGCATTCCCTTTGAAAATTATTAGTTAAGGGACAAATAAAGGCCTGTCGCCATTTGGACTGATTTGTAGGGCCATAAAACTCCTCATCTGTTACTAGTTGTGGCACCAAATTGTCACTTAACCTTTACCTAACACTGTGTCCTACGCATTATTCTCAACTCTTACGGTGGGTACCGCTTTCTGTAAAGGATCTTGTTTGGAAGCGTCTAATGAGTCGATTGCACATAAGTTTGGATAGACTAGCCAATTCATTTGCTGAGCCTCTTGACTTTGGTCCCAGATATATTTCC
Organism: Taenia multiceps; assembly: GCA_001923025.3. Classification (NCBI taxonomy): domain Eukaryota; kingdom Metazoa; phylum Platyhelminthes; class Cestoda; order Cyclophyllidea; family Taeniidae; genus Taenia; species Taenia multiceps. Next base: position 4,615,879 of record CM010317.1, on the reverse strand, counting down.
TCACTGCACTGTATTACTAGCCCCTAGGCTTATTTTCGTTCTTCGCAGTTTTGTATTACCTATTTAAAAAAGTAAAGTTAATCTAGAACTTCAGGTTTTGTACAAATGAGCAAATTTTAAGGGGTTGCAACTGCAATAACCTCGTCCTACACTCGCCATTCAAGTCGGTCCTTAAATAATACCTGAATAGTGTCTTTCTTTGCTTCACGATTAGTCAATGGCGGATAGCCGTCTCGTGATTAGGCATGCACTAGCACCTAAAAAATAACAAGTTTTCCTGTTTTAAATGTAGTTACTGTTCTCGTATGTAGTCTCTCCTCTCATAAAAATAACCTAAAGAATATGGGTCAGTTGAACACTCATTATCAAGCATGCCAAGCCCTGGCTGTTTGCGGATTTAGATTATGTAGCATTTTGAGACTTTCTTGAAGACAAAAGTGGGCGTAATACTACAGAGGGATTGGGGCTGTTAGCACGGCCCGGAGGCCAGCCACTCCGGCTGGGGTAAAATGGTCACCTAATTAACCGTAACCAAAACCATCGGTCAGAACAAACAGGGTATTACATAGCTCCTCTCTTCCTTTTAGCCTTGTCTCTGAAGCTCAACTTGGTGAACCTCCCTCGACAGCCATCTCAAAGCATTCATTGCTGCAGCAAACACTCATGAGCTAACCGTGACAGCCACCAAAATTCGAGCGCAGCTGAGGGGACGCTTAACCACCACGTCACTGATCCCCCTCCACGGTTTGAGAACTAATATCAGAGTAGAAAGTTCTGTCGAGCATCAACGTGTCCATGGGGAAACTCTAGAACACAGGTCTCCTTAACCGGGTACATTAGCAAAATCTCCACAACAAAACGTTTCCGGAGGGTTCAGGGCTAGTGTCGCTTCAGTTGCTAATATCTTTCTTGCAGAACACAGAGATAGGGTAGAGGTCGAAGGCAGACGTCGTTCGCAGCTCTTGTGTTATGGAATTTCAGAGATTCTCCCATGTGTAGCACATGCGCTTCTTTCGCACTACTAGCTTGCATAAGCGGTATAGACCAGGATTGAAATCCTATAATCTAGCGTCCGCTTTCCACTGCCGTCAATGTAGCGTTCCGAGGCTTCCTTGAAGGTAAAAGAAGGCATATCACTAATGCAGAATACGTGTATTCAGCAAACAGAGGGGATGGGACTGCTGCCATAGGCTGGAGGCCAGCCCCATCCACCTAGGGCAATAGGGTCACCTAAGTGACCGAAACCGAAATTGGCAGTCCGAACAAACAAGCTACTACAGAATTAATACAGCGAGGACTGCCACACACACACAGTGGATATTACTATATATTATAATGCAACGATGGGACACCCTGATATGGACTGATAACCTCAAGTCCCAGCTTGACACAAACAACACTTGTAGCCCTAGATAATCTTTGAAGTTTTATGTACGAAACAGGGATTCGAAGATCATGACGTGATCATGATGTACAAGTCTTTAAATGCACTTATTACGGATGGGCAAAAGTGCAAGGAAGGAATCAAAAACGAGTTTACTTTTGAGATTAAGTTAAGAGCAACCGTGAACTTACACGTGTTATCATTTAGAATTAAAACAGATGCTGTTCTCAATACTATCAACTCAAATAAATTTACTGTTGCAAAAAAAGAAGTGTAAGTTGGTACCGCAAAAGTGGCAGAAGTGGTCAATTTTGCAAGACATCAATGTAGCGTCCCGAGACTTCCTTTAAGGTAGAAGAAGGAATATTACTAGGGCAGAATAAATATGTTCTGGAAACAGAGGGGTTGAAGGCTACTGGCATGGCCTGGAGGCCAGTTAACCCGGGCTAGGATAATATGACTACCCAAGTGACCGAAACCAGCAGTTTGAACAAACAAAGTATTACACAGCCCCTCTCTTCTTTCGAGCGTCGTTCCCGACGCTCCCCTCCGTCAGCCTCCCGTGTCAGCCATCACAACACACTCAGTGCTGTGAGAAAAACCTACGAGATAACCATGTTAATCATCGAGATTCGAGCGCATATGTTCTTGTAGTGCCATCAATTCTGCGTAGCACTCGGTGCAGCAAATACGCATTTCTTAGTCCTCCTCTCGCATGATAATGTGGCCCAATGAAAGATGGCAGTACGAATCCTAGTTTTCGAAAGGGTCAAGACACACACAACACATATTGTGATTCCAGGCTTTTTGATGCCGTGGAAGAAACGCGAGGGTATCGTAGAACCCTGAGCAAATGGGGAGTTTGGGTCTCATGGGAACAAAATGCACGCGTTCAAGCGTGCAAAGTATAAAAAGATGTTATCAAATGGCGTCCTGCACACTCTACATGGGGAATGCTTGACCACAACGTCGATGATGCCTTTTGGCAGTTCCACTGGACTTGGAGTTCGCGGTTAGTGTCGCTTCCGTTGTTAATAGCTTCCTTGCAGGACACGAGGGCGAGGGAGGTGCCGAAGATGAGCGTCGATCTCAACCCTTTTGTTATGGGATGCCAGAGGATCTCCCATCCGTAGCGCATGCACTTCTCTCACACCGCTAAAGTTTGTCAGAAGCGGTATGGAGCAGGATAGAAATCCATCAAAGACGGGTCCGCTTTCTGCTGCCACCAATGTAGCGTCCCGAGACTATACTTAAGGTAATGAAGGCACAGTACTAGGGCAGATTTTAACTATGGAAACAGAGAGCTTGGAGGCTGATGGCACGGCCTAAAGGGCCGGCCAACCGGCTAGCACAAAATGGCCACCCAAGTGACCGAAACCGGCAGTTCGAACAAACAAAGTATTACAGTTTACACCATCAGATTTGGCCATTTATAGCGTACATAGTTTCATTACCCTCTTAAAACAATGGTATCTTTCTTAACAAACTTTGGGTACAGAGGTTGGATGGTGTATTTGCCCTCCGTTACAAGTAAATTAAATCTATTTAATTCCTTAAGCAGGCTCAGGGTGAGTCATGGTGGACATAGAAGAGAGACACACATACATCTGGAAGCCTTGTTCGACCTAACGATAAATTAAAGCCCTTTTTTAAAAAAAAAATAGACTCTATGCAAGCTAAGTGCATAACAATTTAACTAAGACAGATAGAATGGGTATCTGTTCACAAAATGCTTTTCTTTAACAAAGAGCACTTCTACTCGATTGGAAGATAATTACACAAAACAAAAGCATCAATCTTCTTCCCTTTGTCCCAACAATAATAGCCAAGACAATCACAGGGAGATCGGTGAAGCCACAAGATTTCCATTGGATGTTTTCCCTTGATATGCTTAAAAGATTAAAAAAATCTTTGCTTACACGATTAATTAAAGGTTATAATACAAGGAGACTTAAATTTGTGGGCTTGGCAATGGGAAGTACATTCAATTAACATGGATGGAATAAAACCATGGATAGGTAGTCATGGAATAGCACAGACTATTTCGCAGTTAAAAGGTAATGTTTAAACATTACAGCAGTGGTTCATAGATTTGTAGCAAACCACAAGATGGAATAAAGGGCGGTGCTGAGAGAGATGCTGAGTCGGGCAGAAGGACATCTGCTTTGATAAGCCATCTCACACTGATCGTGTAAATCGAGATAGGACTTCACATTACATTTTTTATAACAAGCAATGCTACAGATTCCCTAAAAAGTGCAGTAATACATGTTAAGTTTAGTGTTTCGAGACTTCCTTGAAGGCAAAAGAAGGCACAATACTAGGACAGAATATAGACTCAGTAAACAGAGCAGTGGGGCTACTGGCAGGGTCCGGAGGTCAGCAAATCCGGCTGAGGCAACATGGCCACCTAAGTGACCGAAACCGAAACCGACAGTCAGAACAAAAAATATATTACATGGTCCTTCTCTTCTTTCAAGAGTCGTCTCGGACGCTCACCTTGGCAAGCGTCCTGCGTCGGTGTTGGAACAAACATCCACGAGCTAACCATGCCAGTCATCGAAACACGAGTCCAACTGAGGAGATGCCTGACTACCACGTCACTAATCCATCTTGACGTTTCGACTGGACTAGGTGCTGCATCCGATTTGGAAACTAAGTTCAGAGTAAGAGGTTCTGCCGAGCATCAGCGTGTTTATAGAGAGACGTTAGAACACCAGTCCCCTCAACCAATCTCTGTGACGAAACGTTTCCAGGTGGTTCTTGGCTACATTCGTTTCAGCAACTACTAGCTTTCTTGCAGAACATGGAGATGGGATAGATGCCGAAGGCAGACGTCGTTCTAAGCCCTTCTGTTATGGGGTGTCAGAAATTCTCCCATCCCTAGTACATGTACTCCTTTTGCACTGCTACAATTTGTCATCAGCGATATAGATCGGGATAGAACTCCGTTGAAGTCGAGTCCGCTTTCCTCTGCCACCAATGTAGCATACCGAGATTTCTTTGAAGGTCAAAGAAGGCATGATGCTAGGGCAGAATATAAGTGCAGCAAATAGAGGGAATGGGGCTGATAGCACAGTCCGGAGGCAATACAACCGCCTAATTGACCAAAACTGAAAGCGACACGAAGTGCGTCTTCATTTTCATAGTCCAGCTAGTCCAACTCAGCCGACTGTCATCAATAAGTCCAACCACAGTGGCAGTGAACGCACAAACGCATGTAGCATCATGTGATGGTGGAAGTCTTCTGCCAACTCATACCCGCGCATGGAACATCTCACTGTAGACCTACGACCGACTTTTAGCCACCTTTGGTAGAATTTACACCAAAGACAAGTCGTCTCCTGACAATAGTAAAAACTACACAGTTAGTTACAAAATACGTATTTTTACTTTTGAAACGTTAATAAATTTGGGCTGTCGTAAGAAATTTTATTTTTAATACAAAGTACGATTCGAAAAAAAAAGGAGGCTAGCTTTCAATCTTAAAGCACCAGCATTTGGAACTCCTTGTCTCTATACGTGCGCAAGTTTTAATTAAAAAAACTTGTAATTCGGTTTCCATAATCCTGCTGTTTCCTGACTGCGGTAGAGTCGTTGTACTAAACGAAACGATTTTAGAAACCAATTGACCCTTCCGTTACTGGTCCTCAATATTTCAGCTCTTAAAACCGGATGAGTTTTAACATGTTAGCCTTGCATAACTAACAACCGATCTCCTTTGATGTAAAACTTCCTCCTAAAGTGCCCTTACAGTAGTAAAACTTGAGTACTATTAGCGGCCTAGGGTAAAACAAAACTACACCAACCACAGTTTTTATTGCCGTTTGAGAGCTTTAGCAATAATGTGACTGTGAAATGAATGAAGGTAAATTTTGTACCTTTGGCCAAAACAATCAAAATTTCCTATTATTTGAATAAATTCAAGTAGAGATGGGTTTTCTTAGGTCTTCTGATATGCGAGAAAAAAATTTGTGTGAATTACTTATGTAGGATGTAAATTGTATACTTTGGTGCATAAAACTTATTTGAGAAAACCGATCTGCTGTGGATGAATAGAATTTGAAATCCTACAGAACAGAAGTGCAGCGCCACGAGGCTCCGTTGAAGGCAAAAGAACCGTAACTGACAGTCAGAACAAACGAGGTATTACATAGTCCCTCTCTTCTTTTCAGCATCGTCTCCGCTGCTCCTCTTGATAAGCCTTCCAAGTCAGCCATCACATTGTAATCGGTGCTGCAACAAACACTCATGAGGTAACCGTGCCAATCATCGAAACTCGAGTCCAACTGAGAGGATGCTTGACCACCGCGACAATGATCTCTCTTGGCAGTTCAACTTCACACTTGGAGTGGGAGGTTCTGCTGAGCATCAGAGTGTCCATAGGGAGACGTTAGAACGCCAGTCTCCTCAACTAGGTGTGTTAGAGAAATCTCTGCAACAAAATGTTTCCAGATAGTTCACTTCTGGTACCGCTTCAGTTGTTAATAGCTTTCTTACAGAACACGGAAGTGGGTTGGATGTCGAAGGCAGACGTCAATCACGGTCCTTCTGTTATAGAATGTCAGAGATTCTTCCATCCGTAGCGCCAGCACTTCTTTCGAGCCACTTGTCCGGATAAAAGTCCCATAAAGTCGGATTCGCTTTTCGCTGTCACCAATGTAGCACCCCAAATCTTCCTTTAAGGCCAAAGAAGGCATAATATTAGGACACATTGCGTATATTCAGCTAACAGAGAGATTGAGGGCTGCTGGCATGGTCCGGAGGCCAGCTCAGCCCATCTGGGGTAATATGCCCACCCAATGGACCGAAACCGAAACCGACCGTTGGAACAATGTTTTACAGGAAGGCTCATTTGAAACTACTCAAGAATTGGACAATTAACTCAAGCCTAGTTACATTCTTTTAAGTCATAAATAGACCTAGGGTGAAAGTTTAAGGGAGTCAAAACTATCTCGATGTTCCTAGAATCAAAATAATTAATGTGGTTAAGTGTGGATAACATTCGGAGAGAAATATGCAATGTAAGTGGGATCAAATTTCAAGGAGCCAACTCCTATAGTTGATTAAAAAGGGTTCATTTCTAGCCAAAGTCTTTTCGTGAAAGCTCAAGCTGGAATACCGCTTACTTTTGCTAAGCACTTAAGAAATGCATTTAATCAAATTTGCTAATTGACAAAAAGGAATTTGAAAGCAATGTTGCCTTTGCCGGATTTGAAAAACCTCTCACTGATTTATTTTTGTCACCTATTAAGTTTTGATTCATTTTAATTTTTCTGTAACAACTAAAGATGTCATGATTATCAAGGGGAAATGTGCTGGAAAGGCTAATTTGTTCATTTGAGGCACAATTTATAATGCGCGAGAGGACTCAAGCGGTTCCTCTTAGGAGTCCGAGGCCCCTTCGTCATCCGCCATCCGCCTGTATCATAATAAGGACGTCTAGGAGCATCCAGCCTTCAAATAGCAGGAGTGGAAGAGGGGAAGGGGAAGAAAGGGGAGATCCATCTACACACTTCGTTCGAATCAGTCACTCCACTGTTTCGAGAATAGAATGTCTGATGACGGTCATAGGAATTAGTTGAGTGTATACTTACTGAATGAAGGGGATAAATATTCCCAAAATTTATTCGTACCACGGACGTTGCTCTTTCCAACAGTATGAAATAGATAAACATCATGTATACCCAAGGGCGCCTGCCGCAAATGTACAATGCAGGATATGAAGTCAATTTTAGTTTGGAGTGTCAGCAAGAAGCACTTAATCTTGATTGCTTGTTTTACTGTACTCTGCTCTATACAGTTATGACAAGGTGAGATGAGTTGGACTGAACTTACCTTAGCTCGTTTGGTGAGAAATCACTGGCGTGCAGATCTGCCACCTTCCTGTCTTTGCTGCCATTTGCAAGAGTTGAGGAGAAACCCTGAATTTCCCCAAGAAATCCACCTTTGTAGGGCGTACAGCAAGGGGAATTGGGGTGTAAGGCCTGCGACTTCCATCAATGGCTTTCCATTCGTGCAACTCACTTCTGCCTCAATTCTCTCGCCTTCATTCTAATCAACTGACCGAAATGAAGTGGTACTTTCGCCTGAAATACCTTAAACTTTCTTTCAGTTATAAGGTGATTTTGTAGATCGGGATCGCTCATCCACTATGCTTTGAACTTTCAGTGAATAAGCATAAAAATACTCTTGTCTCCATCATCCAGCCATTTTGAGCACCAAGTGGTAAGTCGGTTCCTCTCTAGGGCATTTGTAATTAATATTAGTTTACTAATGGTCTCATCGAGGTTATGCTTGTTTAGAATAATCACTCCAACATGAAATGGATTCAGTCCGGTATCAGATCACAACTGTTGTCTTCAAGCGAATGTAGCTTTTTAAAAAAAAAACAATGTTTTTTCGGAATATCTATAGTTTGCATTAAAATTGGTGGAAATCGTTTTATTAAGCTGCCAATTGTCCAACTGGTGATTGATCCAATCGGCTTTTGACACAATAGAATGCCAAATCCCCAAACACTTTGTTATATCTTGTGGTGTTAATTGGTGAAAGCAAGGGCTGCAGCCATTAATTTTAGTGCGTGAACAGCGATGTGATCGTGGACACATTGTACGACGAAGTAAAGACGACAACGATGCCAATAAAGGAGAACGTGGTGTAAGAGACTTCAAACGGCAGCAGTGTAGATGGAGAAGCTTGTTAACGCGTGGTCTATTTGATAGAGCACCAAAATACCACGGCAGCCGGGAAACTAAGGGTAGTAGTGAAAGAAAACGTGGAAAGTTCAAAATTACAGCTAATGATTACCTTTCTATAGGTCCATAATGCAGTACTCGGTTGTTTATCATCTATTTGGGCGAATTCAAACGTCGAATTTGTGCACTCGGCGCATTTCCTTCCATGTAGACGGTCGCTGAGGCTGTTTTGTTTTTTGAGACTCTAAAATTTGTTGACATTGTCACCACTTTGGCAATTTCTTTTGCAACACTTTAACCTCCAAAACCATGGAAATGCTCACTACAGCTGGAGAAGAAAAGTTCTATCAGCACTGACAACCAAATAAGTACAGTCAATTTCTTTTGCAGAGGATTTTAGGATTCCTCACTAAAACCTATCTTCTTTGCTATTGAATTATTTACTAACCACCGTGATTACTGAATTTCTGCTCCCATAGTTTTCTATCTTTATTAGGTACAGTCATGAAATTGAATTGAATTGAATTAGCCGCTCCTCATCCTTGTTTTTTTGGTTACTCGCACTGCCACAATACATCCATTAGCATGGACGGCGGACGGTTTACTATAATGCTAACCCGAGGTTCACTTAACTAGCTTTCTAATGACGGTGGAAAAGGAATTATCCCATCAACAACGAAGTAGTGGTACCTTAGTCTCACAGGACAAAGAGTCAGGAATGTATTCCTCCTCCCTTTCCTGTAAGCATTTAGAGGTCATTTAACCTGTAAAACTACCATTTCTCATTGTTTGCATTAGTAATTGTTCATTTTCTCAGCACCATTTCATTCAGATCTCTCTCCCACTCTCCCTACCTCTTACTCAGGCTGAGATTCACCTTTAGGATGTGCCTGCCAAAATGAGGAGTTGGCATTCCTCACGGCATGGTAAAGAGTTGCGGAAGAAAAGGAGCAGGGTAGCAATGCATTGAGGTGGTAGAAGAGAAGTCAAAAATTTTACTCCCATTTTGATTTTTATTTGTGCCTTGAGATGCCACTCCGATAGCTACGCATTTGAGAAGCAGTCATTAAACAAGTCTTATTTTTAACCACACACTGAGCAGTCTCAGCCTCGTCTAGAAACGTGAAGATAACCACATACAATCGTGTTTGAAAAAAAAATTTTACTTACAAAGACTGGACCGTAGGTATGTGAGCAACGAAAAGTGGAAGGTCGGTGTTGCGCTTGCTTGTACCAACTGATATTCGAAGGGTTTACTAAGGGAAGCAATTAAAGGATGCAACTCGGGGCATTGTGAGGGACTTGTAAAAGAAAAGATGATTCAATTATTGCGTTATGCTTTAAGAAGTGATGATTTCTAAAAGTACACTAAGAATCAGCTTCATTAAAGTTATGAACTGGATGCATTGGTAACCATTCAATCAACTACTATGGTGACAACAGATGAGTCCCTTCATAAGAAAAAAAACCTTTAAATAAGTAGTGCATAAAAATAATGTAGCAGACGCATACCCCGTACACTGGTGGTTTAGAAAATACGCTTTGATAGAGGAATTTATTAATTATTATTGCAGCGCCCCTAGACTCCCTTAAAGGCGAGATACGGCATAATAATGGGGCAGAATACAGATATTCAGAAAGCTGAGAGAACGGGGCTGCTGGCATAGTCTGGAGACCAGTTGGCCCGGCTAGGTCCACTCAAATGACCGAAACTAGCAGTCCAAACAAACGAGGTAATACAACATCGCGCGCGACGCTCACCTTGGTAAACCTCCCGCATCAGCCATCACGGCGCAATCAGTGCTGCAACAAACACCCACGAGCTAGCCATGGCAGCCATTGAAATTTAAGTCCACTAGAGGAGATACTTGACCACCAAGACAGTGATACTTCTTGGCACTTCGACTGCACTTAGAGCTTTGTTTGGTACGGAAATTAAATTCAGAATAAGAGGTTCTGCCGAGCATCGGCTTGTCCACAGAGTTACGTTTAAAAGCCGGTCTCTTTGATTAGGTATATGAAGGGAATCGCGGTAACGAATGGTTTCATGGGAGTCACGGCTGGCGTCGCTTCAGTTGTTAATAGCTTTCTTGCAGAACACAAGAATGGGACAGATGCCGAAGGTGGACGTCGTTCTCAACCCTTCTGTTATGGGATGTCAGAAATTCTCCTATCTTTAGCAAGTGTACCTCTTTCACACCGCTGCAGTTTGTCAAGATTGGTGTAGATCGCGATGTAAATCCATTAAGGTCGGCTTCACTTTCCAATGCCACCAGTGTAGCGTATCAAGACTTCCTTGAAGGCAAAAAAAGGCATAATACTAGGGCGGAATACATATATTCAGCAAACAGAGAGTATGAGACTGCTGGCATGGTCCGGAGGCCAGCCCACACTGCAAGGGCGATTCAGTCACCTAAGTGACCAAAATCGAAACCGGCATTTAAAACGAACAAATTACACGCCAGTTGCTCACCACCATTGCTGACAATTTTAGATTATAACGTCAAAATTAACACAGGCGATATGTAAGAGGTAATGGCGCAGAAGGTTTGACACAACCAACAGTAGTAAAAGTTAGGAATAACCTAACGGTAGCACAATTAGTTAGTGTATTAAACATTATGAAAAGTGAGTAGTTGTTTGCAGATTCTTCACATACTTCATTCACCAACTTATCAAACTCACAAGCCGCCTTCATTTTCCAACAAGATACACGCCTACACCACCTTCCACTTCAATCACTTGTCCTACTCCATCACTAAAAGCCAACAAAAAAACAAATCCACAATGGACACTTCACTTCGCATGTGATACCCCATAACAACGTCAAGGAGAGTTGACAGGCGATTAATGAAAGGCATCAGACCAATGTGTAGGATAGCGATGACGATGAGGAGAAGGGAAGGGGAGAAGTGAAGGATGAGGAGGATCCAACCCAATCTCCTCTTCTCTTTCCACCACAATGTTCTACTCCTCAACACGAACCGCTTTTGTGCCAATCAGTCTGTCTGTTTTACAGGCTTCTCAAGAAGTAGAAGAGGAAGAAGAAGGTTGGCTCACAAACCTCTGGTTCCATTTTATCCCATCGCGCTCCATCCTACCTTACCCCACTCCATCCTACAATACCGCGTTGTACTTTTCCGCTCCGTCCCGGTCCGTCTTGTTGTGTTTTGTTGTGGTTCGTTTCGTATCACAGTCGTATCTTCTAATAGAGCTTCAGTAGGCAAACAGTTGATGACGGACAACTTTGTTCGCAGTTAATCACACACAAAGCAACTATACTCCTTTGTGGATGAAGCGCTGCCCTAGTAAGTGGGGCGCGGTGGCTGAATTCCTTGTGGATGATCAATGACATGTTTGTTTGCTAGGTGAAAACTTGGCATACCAACACTATTACTCATCACAAAACGGTTAGTTGGTGGGTCTAGCCGAACCGCCTGTCTGTGAGTCAGTTTGATAATGCAAGTAGGAGGAAAGAGGAACTGACTGGTGACCTCTCCAGACTGCCATTATAACTTATTAATTTAGCACCTTTAAACAATTCTTCCTGCCAGTAGTCGTAGAAATAAAAAACCAATTTCCGCATCATCCAGATTCCAATCATCTTGTTGAGCATGATTCTAAGCTTCTCTTTCCGAGCCTTAGACCTTCATACATGTGCCATGTGGACGGTCTTCCACAAAATGATACATCGACTCCTTAGTGAATCATCATCTCAATCTAATAAATTATGTATGTCTCTCCTTGAGGGTGGTTTGTTATGTTGTCACACCTTCTTTAAGAGCTACATAACAAAGTTAAAGAGGAGTTGCTGTAGCACTGCAACCCAATTCAACCTGGTACGCAAAGCGAACGCGCCCGTACCACATCGACAGATAGACAGAGAGACCGACTGGCTGATTTGGACCGACTGATAATACAACGTCTCAAAAAGAATTCATGTAAACGGTCTCACCCAATTTATATTAGGTCATCGCCAGCAGCTAAATCTAAAATCACACAGATCTTGTAGCTACTTGGTGCACTGCATTGGTCACCAAAAGAACTTTTGTATGGATTTAAGGGAAATTGCGGAGTGAGATCCGAAATGGTGCTGATTATGTTCATACTCTCCTTAGGAATTCTTATAAGCTGCGATGGTTACCATTCGACATACCTTCTGTTAATGCGATTCACTGACTAGTCTCGTTCCCAAGGACATTTTGATTGCTTTGCATTGAAGTGCGTATTCATGCGCCAGAACCGTCTGGTGATTCCATTCCTACTCTGGCTTCCATAATATGGAGAAACTTAACTTTCTCACCTTCTAAGCAATCAAAACTGAGGATAGGACATTTGTTGAGACATTGAATCCTTTCAACAAAGGTGACAGTTTAGTATCTGTGGGAGTTGATGTAGTGACTGTTGCACTTCTCCCTTGCAAATGAGTCCTCCCTTGTCATTTTTCAGGCCTGTGAGACCTAAAATATTCACACATATTACTAAGGACTCGTTAGTGCTGCCAGTCCTATTTGGAGCTTAAGTTATCTCTGAAAGGGCGAAATAGCATGCGATTGTTGAGGCGGTTTCGTTGGAAAATGCAGCCCCATTTCCCATTCAAGTAAGATCATATTCTAACACTAACTGTCAAGGGTAAAATTCCGATGTAAATGTCTAATTTGAAGCAGAGCACCTAATTAAATCCAAAAAAATTACTTTGAGGATAGGTCATAAGCATTAAAATCTCATCCGCCTACCTCAGCCAATTGCTCAATGCGCAGTGGTGTGGAGAGATTATTCTTGCATAGCATTACAGGTCTTAGGCCTCTCCTCCTTGCCCCTATTTCCTTACACTGGTATCTCGGATATTACCGACGTCTTACCTCACTGATTCTACTTTTGAGTCACTTTTGGCAAGCCCAACTCCAATGTCGAACTTACCTAGCCAGAAAAAAAAACATGGTCTTAATTTCTACATCTCTGTTTGTTAGTTTGTTTTTCAATTTAATACTTGGAGTAAAAACTGTTGCTGGCTCAGTTCACGTTAACCGCATAGGTACTGGATCCCTTGGCCACTCATCGAATGACTGATTTTTTAATTAATAGCTTCAACTAAACTGTTGTCGATGATGAAACTTTTGAATGAATATTACATAAAATGCTCCTATTAGTCTCATCTTCACACTCCTCATTAATTATGAGGAACTTTTCACAAGATCACTTAAAGTCCATCCTTACACTCAGTGAATGTTTACTTGATATTAAGGTGCTGTTCCTGTGGCGTCCTGAGACTTCAATGAAGGCAAAAGAAGGCATAATATTAGGGTAGGATATAAGTACTCAGGAAACAGGGGAAACAGAGCTGTTGAAATGGCCCGGAGGCCAGCCAGCCCAGTCCGTACAATATGGCCACCTAAGTGATCGAAACTGGCAGTCAGAACAAACAAGGTATTACATAGCCCCCCTCTTCTTTCGAGCGTCGTCCCCGACGCTCCCCTTGACAAACCTGCCATTTCAGCCATCACAACATAACCGCCGCTGGAACAAACACTCACGAGCTACCCGTGCCAGTCATCGAATTTCGAGTCCAATTGAGGAGATGCTTGACCACCGCGTCACCGATTCCCCCTCACAGTAAGACTACATTTGGAGTTTCGTCCGGTCTGGAAACTAAACTCAGATTAAGAGGTTCTATCGAGCATCGGCTTGCCCGTAAGGAGACTTTAGAACAAGAGTCACCTTAAGCAGGTAAGTTAGGGAAATCCCCGCGACGAAACGTTTTAGGAGTTTCACAGAGAAAACGCGGGTAGGGTGGATGCCAAAGGTGGACGCCGTTTTCAGATGTCAGAGATTCTCCCATCCGTAGCAATGTGCACTCCGTTCAAACCACTACAATTTGTCACCAGTGGTGTAGATCAGGACAAACTCCATCAAAGTCAGGTCCGCTTTCTGCTGCCACCAATGTGGCGTCCCGAGACCTCCTTGAAGACAAAAGAAACATAATAATAGGGCAGAATACATACATTCAAAAAACGTAGGGAACAGAGCTGATAGTATTGTCCGGAGGCCAGCCCACCCAGCTAGAGCAATATGGCCACCACCGGAACCGGCAGTCAGAACAAACAAGGTAATACAGTTTCAGTCTCTTCATGGAGCCATAGTAGTGCATGCGTATACTCTGCTACAATATGCTTGTTCACACCTCAGAAGAGGATATTTATGGGCTCATCTTCTACTTCTTTGCAACTTTGTCACATTCTATTTAATTCTCTTACTTCAAGTGGACAAACTACCAGCCTTAAAGTCTACCCAAATGTAGAATCATAACATGAGTTTTAAAAAGTGATTCATAAAGGTTAAGCTAGATCGAAAGCCGTTGTTTGTCCAGTGCCAATGTGAAGTAAGGATGGTAATCACTTGGATAATAAGCACCAGGTCGGTATGTAGGATAAGGGTGTGAAGATGTCGAAGAGCAGGAGGAGATGGTGGGGGAGTGAAAAGGTTGGATGTCTTAAAAATATCTTGCTCAATTATCCTAAGGCTGTGAACATTAAGCTGGCCATCCTCAGCACTCATGCAGAAAGTCGAAATCACTTTCAACCTCACCTTTTTTTGCTTACCAAAATAAAAGAGTTGCATTCCCAATGCATTAAGGGATTTGTCACCCCATCCAACTCTTGCTTGACTTAAATAAACTCTTTTTCAAGTAATTAATGTTAAGCAAAATTTTGCACCTCTAATGCACGCACAAAGTCTACCACTTAAAGGTGCATGATTAAAAGTACGTTTTACTTTAAAGACTGGGATACCGTTTCCAACGATGACTCTGAAATCAGAGCTTGCCTCAGAAGCGTGTGGAGAAAATTATACTTACTTTATCAAACAGCGTTGGGCATTCTAGCTTGTTTACCGACTTTCAAATAGGCGGCTGGACTGACTGACTGACCGACCGACCGACCGACTGATTTATAATTGGGAATAGTGTTGGTATGCCATTGATCGTCCACAAAGAATTCAACCATCATGCCCCAACTTACTGGAGCGCCGCTTCATCTGTAATAGAGTATGTTCGCTTTGTGTGTGATAAACTGCGAACAAAGTTGTCCGTCATCAACTGTTTGCCTACTGAAGCTCTATTAGAAGCTACAAATGAGGTTGATCTACTCAGTATGAAGCGAACCACAACAAAACGCAACGAGACGAAACGGCACGGAGCGGAAAAGTACAACACGGTATTGTAGGATAGAGTGGGGTAGGATGGGATGGGGCGCGATGGTATGGGATAGGATAGAATGGAACTGGAGGTGTGTGAGACAGACTGATTGGCACAAAAGTGGTCTGTGTTGAGGAGTAGAACATTGTGGTGGAAAGAGAAGAGGAGATTGGGTTGGATCCTCCTCGTTCTCTACTTCTCCCCTTCTCCTCTCCTCATTGTCATCGCTATCCTACACATTGGTCTGATGCCTTTCATTAATCGCCTGTCAACTCTCCTTGACGTTGTTATGGAGCATCACATGCGAAGTGAAGTGTCCATTGTGGATTTGTTTTTTTGTTGGCTTTTAGTGATGGAGTAGGACAAGTGGTTGAAGTGGAAGGTGGTGTAGGCGTGTATCTTGTTGGAAAAGGAAGGTGGATTGTGAATTTGATAAGTTGGTGAAGAAGAATGTGAAGAATCTGCAAACATTTACTCAATTTTCATAATAATTCATCATACTAACTTATCACGTTGTCATATATTTGTAAGCTTCGTGTTGATTGTTCAGAGTCCTGCTCTTTCTGCTCGTACTCTTACTAACCCTGTCCCTATATTTGTATGAGTGATGAGGTCTTCGGAAATATTATTGCAATGTCACGAGACAAATGCTCTCAGGAACTTTATTTAAACTTTCCATATTTAGTAAATGTCATACGATAACATACTTACTGCTTGTGGTTTGTTCCTAACTTGTCATGTTTGCTTGCAATCCAAAGGCTCTTGCCTCTTCTCAGCATACATCACGAAAGCGTTCGAGTGAATAAAAAAGATACCTATAGCTAGAAGTAACAGCGTTTTAATAAACTCTTTAAAAACAGAATTGAAATAGCAACGGAAGAATAAATTATGAGGAAGCATTTATCACAAAGCAAATATTCAAAAAGGCCCCATTTATGTTAGCTTTTCCGATTCAGTACATCACTACTTTCACACCTAGCATTACCATTTTTCTAGGTGAGATTATGTTCACAAAGAAAGAATATTTTCTTTTATGGATACTTGCCTGTCATTTTTGTCAACGAAAACGTTTTTTTACTGCAAAGGTGTGCTTCTACTCCTCCACCGCTAGGGAAGTTGCTATCAGTTTTGTATCAAAGACAAACACAAAGGTTGGCGATATGACTGACTGTACCGTAAAAGTATTGGGCTTAAGAATGGGCAAAGACTGTGGAAAGAAGACTAAAAACTTTATGCTTACTTTGACTAGAGGATACACATAAATTCAAGGGCGGAATAAGAGCTAAAATACCTTTTTTTAAGTATAGATGAAAAGTAGCCATTTATGCTACAAATAGGAGTGAAAACGAGGCAAACGTTTGGGCAAACACAAAAGGGGTGAGTCTTTTGTCGTGCTTCTCAAAAAAGCTTTTGATTTATCAGCTGAATGACAAGAACATGTTAATGGAACAAATTTTGCATTTCAGAGGTAGTTTTGTAAAACCAATTCGATACTACTCTACTACTTAGTTCTAATTTCAGTAGGTACATCTGCACCCCTCACGTAAATATTGAGGTAGAATGGTAGCAGCAAATCGAGTATTTTGATGACCAATAACTTTGTCAATTACAGATGCCTTTTGTATTTTAACTTTGTGATGAAGGCCTTACAGGAATGAAGGCTATGAAGTAATGTTGGTTTAAATGGGGAAATAAATGAGTAGTGCATTCAGATATAAGTGGCCTCCCAGACCTCATGTGAGCTAATAAAAAACCATTTTCTGCAGCTCCAAGACTCCTCTCTAAAGCCGAAATAAGCCATGCTCAAAGGCTCAGAGGATCATTCTGTTGACCAGAAGCACAGCCTAAGGAGACAAGAGTCCGCATGGTCAAGCTTGCATGCTTTTGACGAGTCCCGGAAGTACCCGGAACGATACAAAGGAAAATAAAGGCTGGTAGTCAGAGTGCCTAGTGCCGGTAGCTAAGATCCTGTAGAAAATAAGATTTTTAGCTGCTGTAAGATCTGATAAAACAGGAATGGTTTACAAGGTAAACTACCCATCAAAATGAGAGATAAACTTAAACAGGAATCCAATTTAAGGTAAATAATGCATTGACACTGAATGCTGCGAAGAATTTGCCACAAAGTGTTCGTTCGAAATGATTCTGTTAAGCAGGACTGATGGTTTATTCCTGTTGATGTGGATGTGGACTAATCCTAGCACCTTCTTAGACACGTCAGCCTATCACGCAGAATAGACTACTATTGTCACGGTCAAATAGGCGTAATATGAGGTCAGAGGAGAGGAAGGTTCTGTCGGGTAAGGAACCGGCCTTGCTGAAACGTTGAACGTTAGCTAAAACGCACCGAAATGACAGACGATGGAGACCTCCACATTGCCCTTGCCTCCTGACATGGGTGAGCGCACTACTAACCTAAGTGTCGCGGCACCAAACACATCAGAGCTGAGATGGAGATTAAGCGATGTGACAACTGCCTGAGACGAGACGAATGTGTGCATCTCACGCAAGCAGTCGGAAGGGCAGTTCCGACTCCATTCACTCATGAACACTACCTCGTGTTCCTGGGAGATGAGCACCTGCTTGTTATTGCGAGGCATAAAATTCGCTGATGAACACTGAGCACATTGACGCACTGCAACCTCAGTAACCACGCCTCAACGCGGAACCCACAAGCGAGCCCTTCAAACGAGTCCACTTCTGCGTCTTGGTTCTCACGGTGGAGAGAACAGCGTTGACATGTGAAATCACACTCACTCTAGTCAACTTGGAGGATTCATCAAAAGTGGCATCCATTTCCTCTTCTCCTCTACTTCTTTCTCTTCTTCTTCGTTTTCTTCTTCTACTTCGTCTCCTTCGTTTCCGTTTAAAGTTATGATTTCGGGGTGCAGGTATGTGCCATCGAAGCATTATTTCGTGCTGTGGGGCAGTAAATGAGAACAGTGGCCATTTTATGGGTACTTACCACACTTCCCTTTCACCGAGACATGTAAGGCGAGTGGAGAAGGAAAAGAGCATTACATACGCCAACAGCGGATGGGGAACTCCACTCTCCGATGCTGATTTCTCTCCACTACTCTTGTTATGCATGGCTTTCTTCTTTCTTCGTCCTTCACCCGAGACAGTGCTCCAGTTGTTTTGATTGTTGAATGCAAACTGTCTGGTTGCATTAACTTGTGGGATGTTGAGGTATATCACTTCACAAACTTACACCCACCGACATGATTGAGAGGATGCACTGTCACCGACATGCCAAATCCACGTTGTGGATCGTGAAGAACCTTGCATCCGCCTCCTCCTCAGACGTTTGCGAAACATGCAGAAAGGCAACGCAGCAGTTGTTTAGTTGTGAAATCAACGAGAGCATTTGCTGTGAGCATTTGCCCTCAAAATGAGGTGGCATCAAGGTGAATGGAAGAGACTAGGTGAAATCGACCGCCAAAGTGGATACCACCATCTTGAAGGAAGGAGAAAGTACAGCAAGATCTGATTGGATCATAATTTAATGGTGTTGGAAGGAATGAAAGAAATGGGTGGTGGAGTAGCGATGGGTAGAGGGAGAAGTGAATGTGTTTCACTGGATAAGTGGGAGGGAAGTGCATGTGTGAGGAGCAGTCGACCACTGGACTGCCATTACTTGACTCCACTTCCACCAGGTGTCCTCCATTCGCCATACCAACGTGCTTTCGCTTCCACTCTGCAGCACTATCACCGTGACGCTCTAGGAACGTGCAATCTCCTCAGTTGAGATTGTCCTAATTCTGAAGTTAAAGTCGGGGAAGAGTGGGAGGAAACTCACTGCCAGTGAGCATGTTGCGGAACAGCCGAAGTGCACCCGAATTCCACTGACGCCAACGGTGCACCTTCCTTCCTCCCTCCCTCCTTCCCTCCCAAAACGAAACAACTTGTGTGGATGCGAATCTTGTGCTGCAGACGTTGAGGAGTTGGCACGACTGTTACGTGGTGAACGCGCAGTTGTGAGAGTGTGCTTTTGTGTTGCCTCAGTGAAATGGCTTTTAATAATTTGTGGATTTTTTTGGCCAAGTATGCACACCGCGAAAGCCAGCACGCGAATGTCTGCAACATTTATGAGTTGTCCACACACTCCCTGTGTGTGAGTGTGTGGAATGTAGAAGGCGAGTGCAGCCATCTCAGCCTCATTTATTAGGTGGTGTTGGATAAACGAGGTAAAATTTCCCCAGAGACTTTGCTGTGTTTAAATATTCAGCAGAATCATTAGTACTTTCTACTCAGTCAAATTGCCTCTCCTAATCCTCTACTTGGGCAAAGGGAATGAGTTGGGTAGGAACAGTGGAGTGGAGTCGGGTGGGGTCGTGTTGGTGGACCACAAGGTGGTGTTGCATCATCGCTCACGGAAATGCGCACAGAGGTGGCATTGTCCAAATCAACCAATGTAATGAGTAATATGGAGCTCCTTCTTAGTCTCGTCCCTGGCGGAAAATGAAGAATTAATCGCAGGTACAAATTAATTTTCCACCCTATCCACAGTCACTTCCGTATTTGAGCACCTATCACTTCTGATCTAAAAAACTTGTTGAACCTAGGCCCTTCTTGCCTATAATTATTTTCCAAAAAATCACGATGTCTTGCTTGATTAATGGGTTGTTTTTTTAACCCCGTTTGACATTACTTCCACTTTTTAAAATATAGTTATCATTTAGAGGTCTGTAATTTATTTGTGCTAACCTTATTAAACTCCAAGCTATTGGCAAGTAAACCGATCTTTTCTCTCACATTCCATCCTTGGAACACCACTTAACCTTCACATGGCTGTAATCTCGCCTTTGACCCAACTCGATACTTTGTAGGCGCAATTGCGTGGATTCATTCCACTTTACCTCCTGGTTGTCATTTTACTTTGTCAGCATTAAAGGAGATAAAAAAGTTCTCAGCACCGACGATGCCGACTTTCAAACCGACTTTTCTGCCATCCGCAATTAACTAAAAAAAATTGCCGGAAATAACAACTCAACTGGAAACCGTATGACTCAGCAACACAATTTCTATGAAACAACTTTGCCGTCTACTGCTATCTAATATCTGTAATAATAATGCTGTTTAAAAATGACCCTGTAGGCGAGAGGCACGAGGATAATTAAAACCTGGTCGCTCTCCGTCTATCCTCCATGTGATTCTAATAAAGGTGTCTAAAAACATCCAACTTTCTCACAGCGGTGGGAGGGAGGGGGATAAAAAGGAAAAACTGCCTACCAATATCGTTTCCTTTCAGAGATGTTGCCTTCCTGAGGCAAAATACAAGGATTTTAGAGACCATCCAATCTTGCAACAGCTAAGCGATCTTCCAGAAATAACGTGATTTTGTGGCTTGATTTACATATCTTTACTCAAAATGCATGATTAACAAGGCTATAACAAGGCAAGAGGGACTCTCATTGCAATAGGTGCCTTCCACAGGATCCTAACTTTCACAAAAGCGTTTGATGTGCTGGCACACTGGGGCACCTAGAAACTGCACCGTAAAATGGAGAAAACGATCGTCTTAAATCTGAATTAAGAAACAACTTCTCCAGAACACAACAAACCCCCCCCCCCTCCAATTACTTAGGACCGTAATTTGTTTACTCTTTTAATAACCCTGCTATCGTAGAAGCAATCTCTTAGGAAAAAAAACATGCATTGCTACACTCACCGCATTTTCAACAGAGTCCACAGAATGGCAAATCTTGGCACGGAAGCATGGGGAGCGGCTGCGTTCCTGATCAGAGGAGATTGATGACCCACTACCCCCACAATGATCAATGTAGCGGGTTATCCCTTTCCCCACAGAACACTGAACTATGTGTCTATTTGGTCATATTTCTTCAATAATGGCAAAAAATAAGCACAATTTTCACACCCGAGGCAATAATTATATTTGCCTGTTCAGAGCAGGCGCATTTGGATAATCAAGCGTTTGATAAGCCTAATTCATAGCCGAACTATAAAGGTGATAATTGAGGCTACAAAAAAAGATAGCATCAAATCCGGACCTAAAGCATAAAATTTAAGCCCATGAGGGGCAATTTTTGTGCATGATCCGTTCTACGGCCGGTGCGTCGCACCAATCCCATCTGTTCCAAGTCAGCCACAGCACGAAGGAAGCGCGACCTAGGTAACACACAGAAATGAAGTTAAATTTCCTATCTATCGTTTCCCACTGAAATTAATGAGACAGGACATTGGAAAAACTAGAAACAATTTGTACTAATTAATTAAATGGCAAAACTTCAAAACTTGACAAAACACAGCATCCATCCAACTGAAATTGATTAAGTGGTGCTAAAATTACTGGATAAGTTGACTTGGATTCGCGTCCGTGCGCCCTGAAGATGGTTCCACAATAGCCTCAAAAGCCTATAAGAATAAAGAGTAAATCCTGCTTTATCGAATCAGTTTGAGCTACGTCAACAAAGCCGGCATATGTTCATGCCTTTGCGTAACGCTAAGGCAGAGGAGAAAGATATGGGAGCTATGCCAAGAGACTATTCCCAAAGGAAATTAACCACAGAAAGGAACCTCTTTGATTATTCAAAAGGAATCTTATCCCTATGGGGATCAGAGACGAGCATATGTTTGCGTGGTGCCCATTCTATGAAGGAAAAATAGGCTGTACCACCACCACAGTTACTACCATTTGCTTATTTAGCAATCTATTTAGGAACCAAAGAAAAGAGCTTACAATGAGCCAATCGTGAACATTTATAAAAGTGTTGCTCTCCGTGTAGATTTTGTAAACAATGCATTGGTCCACCGCAAGAGATTGCGAACCATTCACTTTCTAAAAAAAAATACCGTAAAAACGTTAACCGAGACTCATGATTGGCAAGCTACAAGATCCACTTCCAACTATTTAAACACCGGGCATTTGAACAAAGTTGCCAGGGTCAAGCATCATAATGTCCTGCAGATATTCGTCCGTGGTAAGTAAAACGGCCGTTTAGGCTCAACAGAGAAATCGAAATTCACTAAAGTTGAAAGCAGATTTTAAGCAGTACAAACCGCATTTATTGAAAGTTTTGTCAGTGCAACTGAAATTTTCTAGGATGACCTACTTCGACGTCAAGAAAAAGCCCAAAGCTGTCACCAACCTTGCCACATTACGGCTGTTTCTATTCGTGAATAAACGTGTTACATTCATCAATCACACGAAAAGAACTTGGCTCGTATAATTCCTCAACAGATTGCATTGATGAAACGGTTTGCGCATTGGTAGAATGCTCACAAAAATGAATGTCGGAGCTATGGGCTGGGAACCAAAGCACTCCTGGCTGCTATTCTGATTAATAGTGCCTGAGTTGGGCTTAGCCCACAACGCAAGCGCAGATGAATGTAGTGTAGGAGCACCATGGTAGTAATCCTTCTATCCATAAAATTAGAACCTCATGGTCGACTTGGATGTCACAGCAGTACAAAGTTTTGAGAGGTAATATGCACACGTTCATACTGTTTGTTCCCTAATTTGGATTATTGTTAAAACGAAGGAGCAATAATGCTAGGAACGCATGTTATGGTTTATAGTTCATAACTTTCATCGTGGAACCAAGTCAACACTCCCAAACAATTCTTCACAACTACAAAAAAAATTTGAAACATATTGAAAATTTAGAGATGAAATCGATGAAGGATCTCTCTTATCTAAAATACAATCCTAAAGAAACCTGATACAATCAACTGGATTAACTTTATCACCACAATACTGTCACACTCAGACGCTGTAGTAACTTCGATTTGGAAAAAAGACACATTCTGCGTTGGATAGACTACAATTTAAACACACCTTGAGCGAATAACGTTCACTAATAGGGCCATGCCTTCTAAGGCATCAACTTACCGGAAAGAAGTCATCCGAATTGCAGAGCGTATGGTGGACACTCTTGGTCAGAGGCGGATCGAAATTTCGTGTGAGTCTCATGATCTCCGCCTCCTCAATTGGCCCGTAAAAGACCTCATAGAAAGGCAGGTTGTGCGGTGCAGGGACAAGACCGCGAGAATCACCGCCATCAGGTGAAAGAACTACAAATAACCACTGCTCAAATTCTTCCAACGTCTGTTTCCACAGTGACGAAGTTGAAGATGATGTCGATGAGGACCTAGAACTAATTAGTTTCTAAAGAAGGTAGAAAAAGATTGTGGCATAAAATGCCCCCAAATAATACCAATTTTCACTGTCAAAACTAATTTACGCTTTAAAACCATAATGAAAACAGCATTTTCTCCGGCAGAATAGAGTTCGACACTAGACTAACAGCATCACTAACCCAGCGGATTTTAATTAGGGGAGAGATCCTAAAAGAGCACAACCTCAACTAATTCGACGATTATACGAATGCATAATCCTTTGAACTGCTGACTCTCAATACGCATTGCATACTTTAATTAGACGGATCGGCTGATTCCAAAAATGGCCCTCATAACTTCGCTTCGTTCGTGAAATCATAACCCCACTAATAAGCAAAAAGGTTCCCATGTAGTAAAGACCGTTAAACGACGAATAAAATAAACCAACCCTTTCAATTAGCATCCCGAACGCGTAGCTACGTTTCAGTTCAAGGCAGATCATGTACAACCACACCGGTTATTACCCTTGTCAAATGTCGAGAAATGATAAGCGCGAGAAATGTCTATTTTTAGTAACTAAGTTGCAGTCTCGGTGTAAGAGATCACATCAACTTGTGTGCAATAATGATACACAAATATGGGATTAGAAATAAAGGTTGATATTTGGGTTCTACGCTGAATAGAAAGAAAAACAGGGAATTCAAAAGAATACGAAAAAGGATCAGTACTTGTGAATAGAGTGCACATCCCGCACAGTGAAATATGCAATTAAAAAAGCCTGAAAGCTGGATTGTTTATGTTAATCTGAGAAGCAAAGCAAAGGAAACAGATAGCGAACACACCTCACGCAATTCCAGAAGGGTCAGTCGTTTGGTGAGTTCCAAGGTGGTAGACTCTGCCTTCGAACCGGATTTTGTATGTGCCGTTTCAGCTGCCGCCTGTGATTCTACTGAAGCAGAAAAAAACATATTAGCTTGAATTACGGCACTATGTAGACAGCAGGTAGACGCCAAGTGTTGACTGCACAAATTTTGCAATCAATGCTTCATGGAGCACGAGGCGATGCTAGCAAATTTCTTCACATTGGAAATGGTAATCACCGACGTAGACGGTAACTCAGTTTGGTAAACGCGATCACACTCGTGAAACAAAGAACTGAATTAGTGCTTTTATGCAAGTGCATATCAAAAGCGATCACAGACTACCCTGTCCTTCTAGCGATGATGATGACACTTCACCAACAATGGAAATCCAATAAAAATTTTTTCCCCCGCAAAGTTAAAAATAGGCAGAAGCAAGGATGCGAAGGCTCCTATTTAAGTAATCACTTAACCCACACCCATTCGCGGAAGTGGGTAAATTGTGTTAGCCGACTGCGCGACTAACCACATTTTCAACAACGCAATTTGAAGAAGAAAAAGGAGGAAGGGCAGCGGACAAAGAGGTGCAGTGCCTGCATCAATGCTTCACGGAAGCCTTCCTCATCAGTAAAATAGCACTGAGAAGAAATACAGCTGCTTTAGGCGTTAAATGATAAATAATGTCGATGGCTATAGCACCAAGACACCATCTCTCTACAAAATAATAGGTAGCTTAAACACACCATTGTAACACCAGGTAAACTATCGTCTCAGCAAAAATAGGTCTATATGCGATGATAACAATCTGTGTAATAAGTGTCTCCGCTCCTTCTTTTCCATGCCAGTTTACTTAACAACTAGTACCGGATCTAGCTCAACCTGGTCAGGTTTCGGGAGGATGGCAACGATCCAGACACCCGACATCCTCATTCGCCCATGACTTGGAATAAAACAATAACACTAGAGGGGGAGGAGCTTTCTCAGCTTCCGTAGAAGATAACACGACTTCCAGACATTCAAGCCCCGCATCCACCTTCTCCTACTAATATGCAAGCATGCGGAGATGTGGTAATCCCCACAGCTCTCCTTTAGTCCAACCCTAGTTATGGGAAAGATGAGTTAAAACGCCCACAGGTAAAATTACTGGGAGATTAGACGCAGACATCTTCTACCGAAAGAATTACTGTAAATATCATGGACAAAGTTGCACAAATCGAAGAGCAGTAACAATAAATAACACAACTTATACATTCGCATACTTTTAATTTTCTAATGTGTGGAGGTTGGTTCAGGCTGGACTTCATGACAGCTTTGGGCCTTTTTGTAGATGAAGTGAAGTAGACCGTTTTAGAAGGGTTCGGCCGCAGTATCTTTCAAACATTCCGTTAAATGGCCAAATATTTTTCGCTTTAGAAAGTCTGCTCGGTCGGGATCTGACTTCACGGTTTTTGTGTGAGAGGATTGGATAACATATCCTATTGAGTAAAGCGCTCCTACAAATTAATTGGGCACGAAAAAAAAAAAACAGCCACACAAATTAAGGGAAGGGGAGGGAGAACAATTCGCCTTGGCATTTTGTCACTCCAGCAGCCAACAATCCCACCTCAACCTTGCGTGACATGCAGCCGAATTCTAAAACCAACGTTAATTGAGGGGTGGGGAGCACACACACACCCACACACAAAGGAAGGACAAGTGGGGTGAATTTAGACAATTATCAACGTGTCTGTGGCCAAAGCGGTGGCAATGGCGATGACAGCTCAATCGAGTTCCGTTTTTAACTACTTTTAGAGAAGAGAATATAAAGTTTGGATACTACTATCAGTGAATTCAAAGTAGGGTACACTGACTTCAAGTTCTCCGGAAGCTTTTGATTCTACATGAATGATCAATGTAAAGCAGCGTGGAAAGTGTCGAGTGTGTTCTACTACTTACACTAATAGTTGACCAGTTCAGCAATGGAAACATTGATAAATATGGTGATGATAACCGCAATGAAAACAAAATTAATTGGATAAAATCAAAGGAATGTTCAAGACATGTAGGCAAATTAGTTACCAAGTCTGCTAGGTATTTTGAAAAACATAGGCGACAACTCACAAGCAGCAGCAAGACGATGTCGCCAGTCGCAGACAGCGTTTTTAAGCTCTGTGAGCATGGAAATGGCCTGCTGAAAGCAAGGCACCCAGCGAGGGTCATCTAAGAGAAAGCCACTTCCTGAAGCGCCCTCTAATATAGTACGTTCACGTCTCATCATCCTATCAACGGGTGGAGTGACTCCTCTCTGCCGAGCTCCCACGTTGAGAATAGCCAAAGACGCCGTGATACTGCCTACTGACGCCTCGACTGAATTCAATACTCGTGTAGGAGGGAGAGCTCTAGAAAAAAAATTGAGGAGAAATGACAAATATTACCACCTAAATCAACATCTACAACAGTCCTAAGCATTTCGCGCCCACGATCACCACTTGCGTCACATATGCGGTGCCCGGATTTACAAACCTGAGCCCATTTGCCAAAAACACGTGACGCATTAGATATAAATTGAACTAGGTACAAAAAAATTGTACGCATGTGAAAACACTGAAAAACCTAAGCTGTTGTGGTGAATATCCCTTCGAGACCTTAATGGCGGAGGACACTGAGGGCCACAATCGCTGGCCCTTCAAACTCATGTCAGACATCGCCAAACACTACAGAATGATGTCCCCAACACGTTAGCCGCCGTAATCTCAAAGGATTATAGCGCCGATATTTTAGCGATCAAGCAGCACCATCGTTTTAAAAGATGAAATGAGCTATTTTATCAAATAAAACGCTTATGTATGGGTGAAATATCGATGAAATGTGCACTTTGCGGCCCATACTTCTCATGAGGAATGCAATAAGAGGAAATGGATTAAAACAAGAACGACATAATGGAAACAATCTTTCACTGTCAAAAGTCCTCCTTACAAAGAGTGAAACTTGTTTCTAACTAACCTAATGGGTAGGTCTTGATTTAGCATATAGCTTCCGCAGGCACATATAGTAGATGTGGGTCGATTATGGTAGCCTACTCACAACGTTCAACTCATGCATCCGCTTTTTAAGGAAATACAGTGTGCATGAATCAAGTCTACGTAACAACAAACGTATCTTTGTTCCAAAAATAAGACGTACTTGAAAACGATGCTTCCCAAGTCCAAGAAGCCCCTGCTGTATGCCCGACACAAATCACGCATCATAATGGCGTAAAAATGGAAGCTTAACACTACGAAACATAAACCTCCAAATAAAAACATGGCGAGACCTTGGAAACTGCAAGATTTATTTACCCTCAAACGGCTCAGCATCCTCGCCACACTCTCAAGACACCACTGCATTTTGGAAGACTAAGCCTACTTTGTGCGGCGCGATGAAGACAAAAGTGTTCACTTGCAAAAGCGCAAGCAATCACCTTTGGTATCTCCATGCAGCTCAATACACCGAAAGTACAAGAGGAACTGCTTTCGAAACACCCATAACTGGTTATCTTGGGAAGATAGCGCAATGCAAGACCACACATTATAAAACTTATCCAAAGAGCACTAATACTTCGAATTTTCCTCCTATTTTTCTCGGCTTCAAATAACCATCACCTTCACGTCAAATTGGGCTATCGCATGCCACGTGATTGGAAAAAAAGTGAGATGAAGATTAAGGTGGACAGAGTAGACTTTAGTTTCTGGAGTTAGAGTGTTTACAAAAGGTAGAATTCGATGCAAGCTCGTGCCTCCTTGGAAAGGAGTGCTGCGTTGTGAACGCATTTATTACAACGGATAGTACTTAGTAGTATGCACGCACAAAAGGGCATTTGGCATTCATCATGGGTGCCACATTAAATCATGGGATTACCTTATGCATCTATTATTGCATTAAGCTCAACTAAAACGTTTGCGGCACACGAGTTGACACAGACAGCTTTCGTAAACTATTAAAGAACACACGTCTAGCATTCGTGGCACCGGTATCAATCAGGAAGGTAGATTCACATATCTGTGACGCTACCAGTAAATGGATTAAGTTCGACAAACTAGCCAGCAGTGACCTAAGCTTACATAATCAAACAACCACAGATTAGGTCATTTAATAGCTTACTTGAACCTACGAACAATCTCTTCACTTATTAGACGACCAACGGTCCAATCGCAATAAAGCCGGGCAATCTATATAATCAAAGGCAGAGGTGAGGACGACCATTAATTCAAGCACCAGTTAGTCATCGAAACTCACATTGCCGGTCGTGGGATGCCTGTGCAGATCCCGAAACAGGGCAAGCAACCACTTGATCACAAAGGGGAGAATGAGTTGAATGAGCCAGTGCTTGAGAAGTAAGTTGGACAATCTCTGTCGAGTTAAAACACCATGAGCGCCCTGGTCTTTCTCTGTGTGCGCCACGAGAGGGCGAAGGGAACGATAGGTGTTAAGGAGGCGCGTCAATTCCGAATCACTAATGGAGAATATAAACTTGTCGGCCTCATTCAATGGCGCCAGTAATTGCGGATGAGGCAGAGTCAAGTAGTGCTTCAGAATTGCCAGCTGAAATGTGCGTGAATTTCTGAACCTCACTATACATCACAATAAATAGCGCCGAGAGCTGGCCTAGCTTAACCCATCTAACGCCTGGGTGCCCTCTGTTCCGATACGTTCGCTGACAATGCCAAATATGTCATTCAGATTTTCCCACCTAAAACCAACGCCGCAACTATGTGGCATGGGCTTCGTGTAAGCTTATGGCAAATGCTTGCTCGCAAACAAGCCGGTTTTAAAATAGAGGCAGACTTGGGGTATTCTTGACCTGGAGAGAGTAACTACAACTTTAGGTCTCAGCAGTGATTTGGTAGTTTGAGCGCTAGTGCCACATGAGGACAAGATAGCTGAGCCATGGCGGTTGGCTTTCTCCTGAACATTAAAAAGAGAAGTATATCCGAATACTTAATTCAAAGTATCGATTCAGCCTACCCTTGCAACAAACACAGAAAACTCGAAAAGGAACCTCACCTTATAACGATCGAGTAGATTCTTGATTGAATAATCGAGACAATTGTGAATCTTATCAATCAGGTATCGAATGATCGGTTGCGACGCACGAAATCCCGGCACATAGAAAAGCTGAAAGATCGTTTAAGCATTCTGAGTAGATCAAGCACTTTGTAGAAAAGAATTCATTAAAAAAGCTGGGTTATTCTTTGCCTCCCTGAGAAGCGTAAGATTTTCGTGGCATGAGCCTGTCACAAAAACATCATGTCCTCCCTGAGTGCAAAAATAGAACCTACTACTAATCTACTTGGCATACGAAAAACACAAAGATTCACGATGAACTAGTAAGAGAAGGCAGCATAACAGAACGGTTTGTGCTTTAAAGACGAATTTAGCCACACAAGCCCCCTATCGCCGTGGGCTGGACTTCCCTCTTGGGGGCGGGATCCTCCGGTCCCGCTTATTGCCTTTCAGTGCCTCTGTCCGCTAATACCTTCGACGCAGCCTATAATGACTCCAGAAGGAGATCGGGGGCTACACAAGTGCGAAGATATTTGTGACTATTTCCGATCCCATGCCCAACGTAAGGATCTAAATCCATCGTCTATAGAGACCGACAACTAAGCTTTTACTAAGTAAAAAGGCTGAACTCAATAAAAAATTCAAAACATTAAGTCTAGCCCTCAAAGCAGTTGGATTTGTTAGCCGTCATTTAAAACCCCTTACTTAGCAACAGAAGAGCTAAATTTGAAAGACCCTGGGGAAGCTATGGTTGCAGCAAAAGAGTTGCGCTGAATGCTACGAGAGTCCTACCAATAGAGGCGTGAAAATAACGTGTGTAGACCAGCCCAAATACCGACAATCTAGCTGGCAGGCAACGTATGTAGTTTACATGTAGTAGCGCACGATAATGACCAGCACAATCATGTATACCCAAATTTTTGCTATACCTCCGTAAAAACGGCGTCTAGAAAGACGGAAGGAGGCTGTACACGAAAGCGCTTCGTGACCAGACAAGACAAAGTCTGAGTGTCGCAGTGAGACTCCAGGACAAGATCCTCAGTGCTCGTGAGGCCAAAAACAAAGAAAATAGGAAGACCTCGACATTCCCTCACTCGCGTCGAAGTGATCTGTACGAATTCTCGTAAAACATTGGCCGGCACATTCTCGATGGTAGGAATCAGCACTACCAACGGCCCAGTGTGAGACTTAGTCTCTAGAAACAGAAAACAGAACTTAATAACAATTCCAATTACATCTTGAAGGCAACCAAAGTAAAGCATGCTTGAGACTAGCGATCCCCTTACAAAGAATAGGACAGTGCCAAAAATGGTTAGTGTACCCTATTTTATCATTGCCTCTAACTATTAGCCGCCGAAAGCATTACGACTTGAATGAACGACAATTTGAAGGAAATTTTGCAAATGAACAAGAAAATCTGCAGTTTCCTCACCGGGTAGTTCAACCATGTGATTATTTGGCCTGATTTGCTGATGACTCTTACGAACGTTAGCCTTTGATCGGTCCACCCCTTTAGACTTGCAAACCGATGCAGTGAACGAAAGGCCTGAAAAGCACATGGGTCTTATAATGCTACTCACAAGTTGCTAGTAGACAAACCACAAAACTACCTCTCAAGCTTTTCGCCAATCTCGCGTCTGTTGACCGATGCTGAGAAAGAAGAACTAGTAAGGCAATTTCAGAGTGAACATAGGAGACAAAAAAAAGATTTGCTGAAGGAAAATAGTACTCTAGGACGATTTTTTCACATCATGAAAACTCACCGGTAGAGAGTTCAGTAGAGAAAAACCGCATTGCTGATGTATTGAGACGAAAATATGGTTCGCGGTAAGAGGTTTAATACTACAATCGATAATGGCCACGCGATCACATTTTCGAAGAAGATAGACTTTCAGATTATTAAAGAACGCCATGTGATCAGATGTGTTGACGGCGCCAAGCAACAACGCGGTGTGTATTTGACCCAGAGGAGTTATTAATGTACTACAATTGGACTTCAAATACACTTCATGGATATAGCGTTCAATTTCCGCGCATGTCTCAGCGGAGGTGTTCACTAAACAAGACTAAACCAAACCGGATGACTAAAATTCTAATCACGTACATCCACCCTGGCGAGAAATGCATTCCAATCACGCTCAAAAGCCTTCTGCTTGATGTGGACCTCAGCTACGGTGTCACCGCTGGGAAAAAAATGAGCGTCCTAGAACAAAACACAAGCGTAAGCACAGTCAAAACAGTCGCTAAAAGAAGCGACGAAACTGTTGCATGTCAAACAACATATACCATCATCAACAGTAGATGGGGCAGAAGAAAACACCGTTTGGAGAGGAAAAAATAAGCAACTACTACAGTGATACAGGTGGAAGCACGAAGAACTAACAGAATGCATGACCACGAAAGGCAGGACCAAACCCCGACCAGAACAAATTCACCGCTTTTGAAATATAGTTGTAGTTAGATGTTCACATGAACAAATGCAAGATGAAATTTTGTGACATCTCCAACAATGAATCAAACGCAGTACTTTATCAAACACTAAAACTCCTAAATAGTTGAGAAAGTTGCGCATAGTAATGAGTGCCGCTGACACTACGGCTGAGCGAATGGCATAAGAAAAACAACAGTGCTAGATGTATTTTTTAAACAGATTAATATTTAGAGCTGCTACCTCGATGCGCTTGGTGTAAATCACACCATTAAATTCTGCTGGTCAACAATCAAATAAGCTCGCCAGTACTTTACGGCGTCTAAACTTCTAAGTGAATCGTTAATTTCCTCAGATTCACCACTTGAAAAAACATTCACGACTTTGGCAGTGGGATTTCTCGGTTGCAACTACATGCACATATTCTACGATGCAAATTTGTTTGTTCAGTCTTGTCTTGCTGCTCAAGGTCAGCTTTCGGTGTGCTTCGCGGTTAGCTCCGTTAGTCTGTTTGGGCTGCCGTCCGGGGCTGACGTTTGTGTGGAAACATAAAGCATCAGGTATTGCAGAACTTTTTGAAGGAATGTGCCTTTTTAATGCGTTTGCCTTCATACAGTCGTACGTGTCGCTTGAAGGGTGCTTGTATTTTGTGTCGATGCTTTGCGTGTGCTTTCTCATTGCGTGATTTTTCTATTAATGTTTGGGAAATTTTGCTTTGACACAGCGCAATCCTTTTGTGATGTTTGCTTCTTGAAGTTGAGTTGGCTCGCACTGCCAGAGAGGCGAACTTGTTATGGACGTGCACATGCGGTGGGGGTAGGAGGCGTGCTGGGAGGGCCCTTCTGCCCTACGGAAGTACAGTCCGCGATGACTGAGATGCTTTCACTGTTGAACACGCATTCAAATGGAATGCCATTTAATCAGGTGTCCATCTCCTTTGTCAGAGGGACGCCTTCAGTGCTCTATTGAGTCATTTTCTTTGTCCGCAACGGAATCACAGATTTTGCTTTAGCCACTGTCACGAGGTAGCAATGGCTGCCATAAATTAATAGTGTAGGCGAGAGGATATTGAATCATGATGCCAACCTTGCATCTTGGTGACTCCATTGCATTTGGAGTTGAGGAATCGGAGGCTCGCTGGCTTTGTATTGCCAAAAGCTGGACGATGTTGCACAACGAGTGCGTTGTGTGTACTGATCCCTAATCGTAGGAACATCAGGCCAATAATACCATTTTTTGGGGAAAATGTGAAATCTGTTCGCGGAGCTGGTATTCTGCAATACTTCACCTTGCCACTTCGCTCCTGCCTATGTGGGTTGTACTCGGGCACGAGTGATTTGGTGGGCGTCCCATTTACTATCGCATGAGCAGCTATACGCATCTCTGTTGGGTACCGTAGGCAGTTCCCAGATGAACTTCTTGAGTTGTAGCCTGGTGTTGCTGCAGTTGTGAACAGCTTTTCTGCAGAACATGGGTCTGAGGTGATTTTGAAAGGTGGGAGTCGTTTTGGCTCCTCTATTAGGAGTCTTCTCAGGTGCATTCATCTGTATTGGGTGTCCTCCTTTTAAAGTGTTAGTAATTTGTGGTCATCGAAGCTGCGTTATATCGAGTAGGTGTCGCGTTTCGATTTTGCGCTTGTAGGGCGGTGAGTTTGCACGAAATAATTAGCCAGAAGTGGGTGGAAGCGGAGTCGTCTTTGAAGAGACAGATCAGAGGGTGGTACAAGGGGAACGGGAGGTTTAAACTCACGGCCTAAGGGGCTATTCCGGAAAGTGGTGGTACAACCCTGAGAAAATGAAGTGCTCACGCATTTTAGCGCACAGTCAAAAGAGATATTGGATTATTATTTTAGTTCCTTACTATATTGTTTCCACACGTTAGGATGCCTCTTGCCAACTGTGGTCGTGCTGGCTGCCTATTTCCCATCAAATCAGAGAGGATCTTGTGCTGCGCCTGTTCCTCCGCATTTCATCCAGAGTGTTCCAACCTTTGCCCTGAGGACTACGCCACTAAGTCTGGTGGGGGCGACTGGTGCTGTCCTATCTGCACCGCCGCCACAACGTCTAACGGTGACTGTGTGGTCGGGGTTGACGCTGCACAGTCCATTGACACAGATTCTTCCCCCCATTTATTACCCATCGCCTATGTTACCAGCAATCCTAACAAGCTGCGTGAAACCATCGAAATTCTTGGTGAGGAGTATGCCGAAATGGTTGGTTACTTTTGTTCACTTAGGCAGAATAGTTAGAACCTCTTGTTTCTTCACGGTGAAATTGATAATGTAGCTGAAGCAGGTGGACGTGGACTTGCCAGAGTACCAGGGCAGCAGTCCGGAGGAGATCGCTCGCCTCAAATGTCAACACGCTGTGGGGATGGTTGGCGGACCGGTGTTGGTGGAGGACACCTGCCTTGCCTTTGATGCTTTGAAGGGCCTTCCCGGTCCCTACATCAAGTGGTTTCTCAAGGCCGTTGGGGCTGAGGGTAAGTGTCACACGTCCCAGTGCAAAATTCACTTCATACTCTCCTCCCCCATATGCTTCGTCTTAATACTGAAGTGTTTTGGTAGTCGACGCTTGCTAGACTGATTGTGTTAACTAGGGTCATTACTAATCTGGGATTGTGACAGACGTGTGAAAGTAAAGATAACTTGCGTTTTTATCTTTTTTTTTCTTTGGACAGAAAGAAAGATGCGGTATGAATTGCACTAAATTGTTATTCTGCATTGTCCAGCCTTTTTAACAATGAGTTTTTGAAATGCGATGCGAAGTGAGGTGCATTTTCGACTTATTCACCCGCGGTAATTATTTAAAAACCTATGACACAAGTAGATGAATGACTTGTTGCTCGTTAAATATAGGTACGGACTTGTTCAAAGCAAGAACGAATACTTGAGGAATTAACAGTTGAAGAGTTTTATTCTGCAATTTGGTACTGTCTGATTCTTTTTCCTCTCTCCTTACATGACCAGGTTTAAGGAAGATGCTGGGGGGCTTCAAGACTACGAATGAGGAAGGGCTATGTGATGGAGCCTCAGCAATCTGCACGTTTGCGTACTCATCCGGAGTTAAGGGGGAGACAGTGGAGGTGTTGCAGGGTGTTACCCGCGGTCGCATTGTATCCCCACGTGGTTGCGGAGGCTTCGGTTGGGATTCCTGCTTCGCACCAATAGAGGCAACAGAGGGGCAAACTTTCGCGGAAATGTCGGTGGCGGCGAAAAACGCCATCTCGCATCGCTCCAAGGCCGTGGCAAAACTGCGCCAGCTGTTGGATCATCTTCGTTCATCATCCTCTACTTTCGCTTCTTGATAAAAAAATGGTACCATTGTATTCATTCGCTCTTTATAAACGCACTTAATGACGTTGGGTCGCGTCGTCTCGTTTACATCTTTCTTTGGAGATACACATAGCTCGGTAGTCCATTATCGAGTTGGGCTGCCGGAGAGGAGGCAATCATATGTCTTAAAGGTGTCTATTTGGTTTGTAATTGGTCTTGCCGTTGTTTTTTGTTAAGTGACTTTTTCAGTGTGCGAAGTAGCCTTGTTTACCTCTCTTTTATCCATCGTGATGAAAAGGAATGAGACATTGATACACTTAGGTGGCATGGTTGGTTTCCACTTTACGGGAGACAGAGTTTGAGAGCCAAGGGTGGGAATGTGAGGCAATGGCTCCTGCAACATTTATGGATCAGAAGTAGCTGAAGCATAGCTGCTAAGGAACAATTACGCGATTGCGCATACGTGTGGTTGTGCCGATTCGCGATATCCGCTGAAGCGGGTGGTACTACACGGGTACACGAATTGGTAACGCACCACATCTTCGCATAAAAGGAAGACAATTCCAGTCGTACAAGCATTCGAACTTCTTCCAGTAAAAAAATATCGAGTCTCCAAGTTCCCGGCAATGTGTTTATGAAGCAGGATACCTAGCTTTTGCACAAAATTATCAAATGGAGTATATATAACGATTCGAGAGTTCCTTGGGTCAACGTGTTCGTCAACATGTTGGGAGGTAATTAACTGAAGGGTCAGAAACTCGCAATCAACGAAAAACTTAAGAGCAGACATACACATCAAACAATAAGTATCAACTGAACAAGGTGACAGGGAAAAAGTGCTCAAGACCACGTTGATTTAACCTAGTCGAACTAGGAGAGATGTTTGCAAGGGAAGACTAGATCGTTGTAATGGACATACTTATGTGTTCGTTGAAAAAAGGAACTTGACTTGGAAACAGCATTTGATTCACTTCAAAGCAGTGCTGTATTCTGTGAGGTCAGTTATTTCCGCGAAGCCGTTAGTATTGGCCATTTATGATGTGTCATCAAAGGGATGTCAACCCTTTGACTGCGTATAAGAGGTTCCGTGTCCCACTCTCACTCTCTATTCCACCTTTGGTTGCATAACCTTAGAATGAGAAGAGTGTGTGGAGTGGGGCATCTTCCATCCAAGAAGTACGGGGTTATCAGCAATGGTAGTTCACAGTTACTTTCCCCCTCGGGGATTGATGGCGTCCACTCAATCATGTGAATGGCGTAAGCTGACCGCTTGTCATCTAAGGGATGCGTTCAAACAAACTCGGCTGTCAATCATGTGGGCAACGGTTTAACTCAATTGATGGAATCACCGCGGTTGTCGCATAACTACCTGCCTTACCGCATCTGGTTGGCATGTCTCAAGTTGAAAATCCCATCCAGATGTACACTCTATCAATGACTTGCAGCCATTGATGTCATTCAGTAGCCTTGTTCATTGGTTCGGCAAACGTGTTTCCTCCAGCAAAACTGAGCCGGTCAGGTATTCTCTTTACGGTTCATTGCTACATTAGCACCTTTATACAGAACCACTCTTCACCGTATCACTCTGCTTTTATTTCATGCCTTCCACTCTACATTAAACTACATCACTTTCAGTTTCCATTTCATTTCATCCGACATCATTCCATGGTAGGCGGTGAAAGCGAAAGTGTCCCTCCACTCCCGCACAACTGGTGCATATCAGCACATTAATTGTAGACAGACTATCCAGTTAGACGACTCTCGACATGAAACCTTAGGCAAGATTTCATCGTATGTGGAGAATGTCACTGCTGCTCTGTTTGAGCGCATGGACTTGGGAGGATGGTGATAATTCAACCAGCCTCCTCGAGACTCAGAGATTATCACACCAGAAAAGATTATTGTTGCAGCAACACATCCTTCCCTACATGCATGTGCATTCATGATGGCTGCACAGGAAGTGCTTTGCATGACGCTGTTTGAAAGCAAGAGTTTGATTACGCTGAGGATAGCCAACTGAAAGGCATCTGACACAACGCTTACACGCCACTTTGACCTTGTCAGAGTTGAGGTTGTTTCCTCCACGGTCTGCCTTTGTTTTGGCAGGATATGAGTGATTAAGTCAATGAAGACTGAATGCTTACAGAGGCATCGGCGGTGCTAAAATTTCGACGATGAGTCACAAGTATTATGCAACACTGCTGTTGCATTTCGTGTTTTGCATTATCAATTAGCCCGCACAGACCACTCCATCTCAACACACACTGTCCCATTTCCATTTATCCCTTCGCTTCGCATTACCATTCATTCTCTTCGATTCCATTCCACCTTGTCTCGTGTTCTCTGCACCCTGCAATGCATTCCGTCCCATGAACCACTTTGCGTGTAAGTGGAACAATAACAACAAAACAACATAACGCCAACTCAACGTTGCTATGGGAGCATTGCTCTCCCCTAAAAAAGGGAGGAAAGATAGAAGAGAGTGAGGATGAATCCCTATTTTCCGCGGTGCACACTATGCAGTAAAAGAATAAAGAGAAGAGTAGTAGATGATGGTTCACTTACTGAAAGGCAAGGGCACTTTTGTTGAGTCTCCAAGCCACATGCCAAATGAGACAAAAGGCGACAAAATTAGGAACTCCTAAGAGTAATTGTAAGTGTAGAGATAAAATCTAGATCAAACCTGACCATTAGAGCGAGAGTCAAAAAGTGACTGTGGAAAGGAAGGAGGGGAGCGACATTGATGAAGGTGAAAGGAAATTATCAGCTTGCAAAACAGTTGTGCAGATGATGAGACAGGTAAGTATGTAGGCAAATGAATAATTAGATAGAGAGCAAAGAGAGGTAGATATTCATTCACCCACCTCGCCCTCCAGGCTACTGATGTCACAGCTTGACGACAAAGATCAAGGACGTAGTGTGATGCATAAGTTTATTACACAGTTTATCAGAGTCCATCCACCTTCTTACCCACCAGGCGCCGAAAACGAGATTTGGAGATGAGAGGGCGGCGTAGTCGGCAAAGTCTTATCCCGACCGCGTTTCCAAGTTAGTTGCCGTCATTGTCATCTCGCCCTTCTCTGGGATGGAGAAGTCTTCCACTAATTTGCTGTCCACCTCTAAGCCTGCATGAAGGAGAGATGGGTAAAAAGGTTCATAATAGGGAATGAGTAGGTGGACAGTTGTGAGTTATGAATGATTGAGGGGAGGCAGAAAAAGGGAGTGGGATAACAGGAGGACAACCTAACCTACTGGCAGATATTAATGATAAAGGTGGTGAGAATACGGGTAGAATTTTTATGAGGCTAGTGTTGTTAGCGGTGATAACGATAGCAACAACGGGCTTGACCACTATGCAGTTCTCTTCTCAAAACTCCCCAGTGTTGATGCTGTTGTTACGTTTGTCAAATGCACGCTTGCCTGCACCAATTCTCAGTGTTTCTCCACTCTACTCCACTTCATCGGCGTCGCACCTGGGCACTGACGACAGGCGCGATACCACTACCTGTATACTTCATCGGCGTCGCACCTGGGCACTGACGACACGCGCGATACCACTACCTGTATACGTACAGAAAATGGATGATGCCTATCAAATGTTTCACTGCGACTGTCGTAGTATTTACAATGCGCATGGACTACAATGAATTGGGCACAGCGAACTTACCTCGTCGTGTGTGGCAGAGTGATTGATGTCTAACTACGTTTTTTTGATTGGTCAGTTTATAACTTGATGCTGTTTGAATGCTATTGACAAGCAAGCAGGCGGCCAGGCACAGTGTTTAGGTTTAGTTCCAAACGCATAGTAGTAGCAGGCGGCGGTCACGGAGTCTGCGCGTCTAATAGACACACAGAATAGGATGTGGGGAAGGAGGAATGCGAATAGGGAAAGATGGATTGGTGTTTTTATAGCCTTTTTCGATGTGATAATCTTTGAGACCCTTCCAAGTCCATATGCTTAAATAGAGCAACAGTGACTGCGTATAGGATGGAAGTTTGCTTAAGTCCATCTTACGCCATTCACCATCGACCTCCGAAGAGGAAGGTAACTGCAAACCCCTTTCAATGCTGATAATCCCTAAGCTGGCATCATACCTCTTGCATAGAAGATTCCCTACTCTAAAGTTGTGCAACCAAAGGTGGAATAGAGCGATAGAGGGACAGAAAACCTCTTATACGTAGTCGAAGGGTTGCAGACGATGTCACACACGAGTTAACAATGCTAATGGCTTCGCGAACGTAATTTACCTCACAGAATGGAGTGCTGCTTTAGAATGAGTCTGCTCTCCTTATGCATACTGCCTTGCTTTGAAGTAGCTCGTTATTCTCATCCAGCATATTTGTGCTCATGATTCCATTGATTGGAAATATGGTCGCGCTCCAACAGTCTCCATCAGCCTTTATTACTCCTTGAAGACAACTCCACTACAATAGAGTGCGTTAAATCCTCTCTGTGGTGATTAGTTTTGGTTTACTGCAAGACTTTCGACTTTGGAGGCAAATGAATTGTAGCATGGATCCTTCTTCTCGTGGGACAGTTCGCTGCCGATACCCTTTAGTCAAGATGAGCCCATTTAAATAGTAGGGCTGTGTATTTGCCTTCTTAAAAGCAGCAGAATGTCATGAAAATATAAACTGCTTTTTTGTGAAGGTGTAAAACGCGAAAAAAGCAAAGAAGGCTTCAAGTAGATCAGTCAGGTGATGCAATGCTCAGCCATTTGACCTTAGAAGCGCCTCTTGTGTCAGTGACCGTCGAGGCCATGGCGGTAGCTCGCATTTCCAACACACTGCCTCGGTGTTCGTTCAAGTAACGCACTGAATGACTTTGCTCTTGGATAGCTACCAAGTGTTCCACGATTATCAGCCATTTAGACGTTGCTTTCCGTACGCAATCTGCTTTCCAGTTTTTTGTCGAACCTAAATCGGGAAATGCAGCAGGCACCCTGTAAGAAAGACTTTTAATTTGCACTGCTTGCGATTTCTTCTTTCTTTGTGTGCGATCCCCAAGTTGCGATTTAAATCAAACGCCCCCATCAATATGAATTTGGGAGAAGTCAGTCCCCACACTAGTTGGTGGGTGGAAGCCCTTTTCACATTTTAGAATGCAGATAAAATCTTGATAGGCTGGAAGAACTGTCAATCGATCAGGCGCGCGTGACAGGTCATGTGTGTGTGGGGTCACTGCGTGGAGACCGATACGACACAGCGTTGTCGCTTCTGTGGTACAAGAATTTGCACCGCCTGTCTCCATGGTGACTTTGTCGGTGTAGCAACCGACTTGGAGTACTGTGTAGTCTGCCATTCGGGCAATAAATTCCTGGAAGCACTGCCCAATCCTAATGCGCGCGCCTACACACCGGAGCATTTGGCGGAGATGAGGAAACTACGTGCAGAGGAGGGAGGCAGCTTAAAAGTTGTGTCGAAGGGAATGAAAGGAAAAACAACCAAGAAAAAGAAAAAGGGTGCAAAAAAATGATTGCGCTTATAAAACGTGCTCTGCTTTTACTCATTTTGTAACATCTACTGAACCATTTGTGTTAATGAAGATAATTTCTGATTTGCAATGCTGGAAAATGCGGTTTGTCATGTAATTAGTTTACTACCGCTACATCTTTGCGCTTAATTTCATGCTATTTATGTCTGATGCGCTCAACCCGCATTCAAACTGTCATGGCTGGAAGAATGTGGGCACTACCTTGAAGCCCGTTGTCGGTGTGACCGAAAACGATGTGAGGCAATGAAATAATTTTTCGCTCAACTTGGAGGCAAACTGTACCTCCCTGATTCATCAACAGGAGTGTAATGATGCGAGGCATTGTGAGAATACTAGTCTATTAATAGCATGTAAAGTGACTGAAAAGTTGGGGGGATTACAAGAAGGACATGCCACATACATTGTGGTGGTGATGGTGGAGGGAGCTGCTGCTGAAAGCTAATTGTTTGTCGACACACTTCTCAAAATTGCCCACGGTATTCGATGCCCCGCAAGCACTGCAATGTTACTCATATACTCGTGCATGAATAATATGAAATGATTTAGTGGGTCGAATGGTAAAGCAAAAACCTGATGAACGGTGACATTTGAGGAGCTATAGCAGTTCAATCACACTGATATGCATGTGGACACAGATTCACCGACCCAAATCTGGCTTTACCAAAAGCGGTATGTGTTAAGGCCACTGGCTGCATCACACAATTTGTCTCCGAAGGCTGAGTTTACAAGGGATACTTCCGGCCTGATTAGTTGCGTTACACTTATTTGACACCGTGAGATAAGTTTGGCCACTGACAACTACAGTTTCTCTGAAACAGAACCTGGAAAGTAAAATATGTAATGATCCATAGTTCAGGCTAATAAGTAGATGCATCTCGAATTCAAATGGTCAGGTGGAACAATAACTAGCAAACACTTTCGATTTCATCCAGCTATGCTGCCGTCCACCAAATTAGTCCGATTGGCCACTAATTTGTAACGCCTTGATTTGGGCAAACAATTGCTCTTATCAAATCAGTTCCATTTAAAAAGTTTGTCAAATGAATGCCTTTAATGTCATCAAAGCCAGTTGTAGCGTCCAGAGACTTCCTTTGGGGCAAAAGAAGGCATAACGCTAGGGCAGAATGCATATGTTTAGTAAAAAAGGGAATTAGGGGCTGCTGACAGGGCAATATGGCCACCTAAGTGATCGAAGCCGGCAGTTAGAACTAACAAGGTGATACATAGACTGTCTCTTGTTTCCAGCATCGTCCCCGACGCCTGCTGTAGTAAATCTTCCCCGCCAGCCATCACAATGTAATCAGTGCTAAAAGAAGTACCCACGAGCAAAGTGTGCCAGTCATCTCAATTTCGGCGCAACTGAGGAGATGCTTGACCACCACTTCACTGGTCCTCTTCGCAGTTCGACCGCACTCGGAGTTCCGTCCGGTTTGGAAGCTAAATTCAGAGCGAGAGTTTCTATTGAACGCTAGCTTGTCTATAAGGAGAAGTTAGAACATCGGTCTCCTTAAGCAGGTATGCTAGGGAGATCTCCGCAACGAAACTATTTCAGATGATTCATGGCTAGTGTCGCTTCAGTTGATAGGGTAGATGCCAAAGGTGGACGTCGATCACGATCCTTCTTTTATGGGATGTCAGAGATTCTCCCAGCCGTAGCAAGTGCACTCCTTTCGCAGTTCGTCAAGAGCGGCACAGACTGGGATAGAAATCCATTGAAGTCGGGTGCACTTTCTGCTGTCACCTTCGTAGCGTGCCGAGACTGCCTTGGAGACAAAAGAAGGCATAATGCCAGGGTAAAGTATATTTTTAACAAACAGAGTGATTGGAGCTGCTGGCATGGTTCGGAGGCCAGCCCCGCCCGGCTAGGGTAATATAGCCGCCTAAGTGACCGAAACCGAAACCGGCAGATAGAACAAACAAGGTATTACTCCACTCGGCAGATGGTGTAGCATCCCGAGGCCTCCCTCAAGACGAAAGAAGACACAATACTCGGTTAGGCCTACTGGCATTGTCCAGAGACCGGTCCACTTGACGAAAGCAATGTGGCCAACCAAGAGACCGTAAGCGAAACCGAGGGGTAAACAAGCAACCAACGTATTACGGAGTGGTGCATTCAGAAAAGTATGACAAACCCTCTTTAGGATTCCTAGAAGCAGAATTGCAGTAAGCATATAATTTTTGAAAAAATTTACAAAGAAGCTATGATATGGATTGCTTTTGCTACTTACATAAGGGCGAGTCATTCAAAGTAGAGGACAAGAAGGAAAGTTTAAATCAATACTTCAAACAAACACTGACCAAATACAAGAAAATGAGATTTTTGAGCACTCTTCAACGTTTTGCACTAGTTCCGCAATCACAGGTACATCATGAAGACGCAAAAATAGGGGATGTACCTTCTCTTCTCCACTCTCAACCACTTGAACTTATAAAGTTAGGAAAAGAACTACGGCAACTCGAAAGAAGGGCTGCATTGAAACGTCGCAAGCGTCAGGATTCTTCAAGTACACTTTCGCAAATTGTGTCAGGTGTGATACGCCGTAGACATAGTCGAATCAGGTCTGGGTTGTATGGCCTTATTTCATCTAAACCATCGGCATCGAAACAAAAGGACAATATTGAAACCCTCTTGCAAACTATTGATACTTTCATTCAGTGGTCGCGTAGTCATGGACCACTTCTTAGATCCTTCAGCAACGACAACAACAGTGTTCGTATGACAGATTTTAAGTACTTCCGATATGCTCGACCGCGTGTCACCTTCCAAAAAGCGGATCAAGCTCCCCGAGGACGAACCCACTTTGAAGTTGATGACAAATCTCCGAGAGAATGGAGAGTTCAAACAAACTTCAACATAACTAGCTCCGCATTGGGATGCCAGCAGGAGGTAGAAAGTCCGCAATATGATTTTGAACGAATTGTAACCAACTTAAGGGGATCTCGAACTCCTGAGTCGATTAACCTATCGATTCTACTTCCACCACGACAGCCTTGGTCTGAACTTGAGGCTCAGAGCCTAGAAGGGAGCCTTAAAGACGATATGGAGGATATCGAGGATAATGCGAATGCTTTAACCGTGGTTGAGGATGAAAATCAGAGTCAACTCAACTTTGCGAGCATTAAACCATCACATGAGGTGCACAAGTCGGCACCTAGACTTATCAAGACTAAATCCGAGTCATCGGCGTTTCATTCTTGCAGGTTGACCATCTTCTCTGCTTACATTGCCTTAAGAGTAAGTCCATGTATTTATGCCTTTAAATTGCTAAAAAAGGAATAGCAAAGGAAATTCAGTGCTGCACTAGTTTCATCAAACTTGAACATTCCA
Organism: Taenia multiceps; assembly: GCA_001923025.3. Lineage (NCBI taxonomy): Eukaryota > Metazoa > Platyhelminthes > Cestoda > Cyclophyllidea > Taeniidae > Taenia > Taenia multiceps. The sequence goes on along the minus strand of CM010317.1, from coordinate 4,572,120 downwards.
CTGCCTCTTGCACAAGTTTCTGCCAAGATGATTAACTGTTTTAATGAAACACCAAATGTAAAAATAAACACAAACGCACCTAAAAAGTGGCACTTTTTCCTTAAACCCATTGAATCGTGTTGCCATACATGACTTAGTATAGCCATAATTTTTTGTTCGTCAGTTCGTCACATATACGTGACGCCAGTGGCAAACCACTGATTTTGGTTCATGCAAAAGACTATTCAGTACATTGAAGCATATTTCTTACCCTAGACAAAGTTCCTTAAGTAATTGCTTCTATATCACCTAAAATCTTTGCAATTAATTCAAATAAGTGTTAGGAAATATTATCAATAATTTCTTAAATAAGGATCTCTAAATCTCTGTCCTGTTATAGTGGGTACGTCACTTGCTGGCACTGGGAAGAAGAAAGGGATTCAGTTTGGTCAATCAGCTCTACTTCGGCGAAATCACTGCAAGCTCTCAATCCGCCAGCCTCTTGGCCATCCTCGATCTCTCTCCAGATAACGTAATCACCTGTCCAAAGCTCAAGGTCTCGCTGCTCAGAGCCAAAGCTACCGAGGTGCAGTACGCACAGAAGGAGGCACTGCAAAAGGGAAGTGACTCTGCACGTCACACCACACAGGGCATTTCGCGCTCTCCTTTGCTATTTTTTGCCCGAAACCGCGTTCGCCACCGACGCTCAGAGAACTCCACGTGGAGTAGCTCTGGCAACGAGAGCTTAATCAGCTCTGCTTCAACTTCACTGCAAAGTCGGCGCAATTTGGGTCGTAGCGTGGGAGGTGGGAGGAGCACCAGCAGGAGCGGAGGTCGAAGTGGCGGTAGGAACAGCGGCACGAGTGGTGGAGGACATTTGCTGACCCGAAAGGACTCTAATCTTCTTGCATCGAGGCCCTTCCGCAAGCGAAGCATCAGCAGTTTCCACATGGCGCCAAGAAAGTCTTCAATCAGTAGCAATATATCGGTCCGCTCGGAAATTGATACGTCCGATAGTGAAGGAAAAGTAGGTTCTTTATTAGCACTGTGATCAGCATCCAGCTCTAAGTGAAAGTGCGACGACCGAGATCACTAAAAGATAGGTCAATGGTCATTTTTAAATCTTATCAGGATTTATTCGGTTTTTCAAACACTTAAAGGCTTAAATTTCAAAAAAAGAGACGCAGTTTTTTAAATTCTCGCAGTCAAATTAGTTGGCTATGCTGGTTATGAATGGTTATGCTTTCCGTCACCATCCTCACAGAAAGATTCGTCTTTCAACATGTCAGAGAGTCATGCATCTATCCACCTTTCCGGATAGGCATTCTGCACGACTGATAAATGTTCATTTACGAAAAGTTACTCGCCAAGCGGCAGCCATTGAAGTCTAGACGCACAGCACTTGGCTTAGTGCCAAGCTTCTCAACGGTTTGACCTAATAACCTTGAAGCCTTTCATGTAATTGGATGCCCTCAGGGTCAGATCTCATGCCTTCGTTTACAAAGAATAGATGCAGGACTGCAGTTGCCATCCGTTTTGTCTTTAATTGAAGGTTTCTGAAATGAATTGGCCCACGCAAGAGGTGCACCAGCTAGTACCAACAGTTGCGAGGCAAATCTGACATCTATCCCTGTGTACAGTGCCAAGGGTCTCGGTCTAACCTAAATACTCCTTACATAGGCACACAAAAGAGTTTATACAAACTGAGTCTATCAGTGATTGGAGTGGTCCACCCCGAAGTACATACATTCAAGCAGACCATTATTGTACAACAACCCATAGCTTATGAATGCTTTGACCAAATCTCCTTAGATGCACACAAAAGCGACTCCAACCCGTGAACGTCGAGACAACACGCGGGAGAAGAGCCCCATGTTCTCTATGCTACAGCGTCTAAGAAGGAAAAATGCTCCCGGCTACCTCTCATTGCAACCGGTGCAACGTATCTCCGAAAGGGTTAAGACTCTTTTGTCCAGGCTCACCATTAACATGATGAGGGGTTGCAAATATCATCAGATTAAAAAAGTGAGGATTTATTTACTATTAAATGAAATACTTTGTGTTGCACGAGTTGAACCCAAGGAAGTGATAGCGTGCCTGAATCATCTAGACTACGCCTGGTTGCCGTGAGGGGAGGAGAGATGCAGGATGAGGTGAAGGTTGGTGAAGCATCATCTCTTTCCTATCCTAGGATGTAAAATGAGGCGTTCTTACGACTAAGCGTCGTACTGTCAAACAGAAATAAGAATGTAAGCTTCATCCAGCCGCTTCACTAGTCTGAAGAAGGGCATTTATCGTACTTTCAAGCTGTGTTGAGTTGTGTGTACTGGTTGTGATTGTTGAAACTCCACCGAGTGAATAAGTCGTAGTGAACGACTGCTATCAATCGCATGCTCGCAGGTGCTCGAAGTAAGTATAAGCCTGTGAGGAGGACTTGATGCGTTCTCCTGAAGTAAGTGGTGAGTAGCACCACTGGCAGACCGTTTAAGGTTGGCCAGTGGTATTCTCATATGCATAATGGTGGAATGCAAACGTCCTCTCTTGTCACATGTCAATCGGTCAACCAATTAGTCGGTGAGTCAATTGAGTGGGCAGTGATGTGGGATTTGCAGCACCCATGTATAACTCGCGTGGAAGAAAATGGAAGGGAGAAAGTAGTGGTGGGTGGATTAGACTTGCTTGGCTTCCGCGGCCTTCCCTCTCTAGTTGATGTACGCAACCAGTAGTTACCTCGTCCCTCGCTGTCACTGTCACTTTAGTTGTGCAGCATCTGAATTGACGTCCATGAACAAATCCTCCATGCGATGTGTCGACTCATGAGTGACTTTTCACTACGATCCAAGTGATTAAATCACTTCCAGTTAGTGTGTCCTGCTAACACTCACCGCGCCTTCTCCATTTATGGAATTCGGGCCCAGTTCGACATAGCTCGTTGAAACAAACACTTTTCAATCAAATTCAACAAATCTAACAGGGCTGTAAATGCTTCCAACCCTTTTGTTTTAACTTGTCAAATGGACTTTACAAGGTAAAGTGATCACCAAATTAAGATTGGATGAATAAAATAGTAAATCCTTATGGTCATTTATGGTGTAGTGGTTCGAAATCAAAGTCCACCTTTGACACTAAGCCAATTCAACCTCAAAACCCAAAAATAATATTTTTCCATTCACCTGCTTGGTGAATTTTTCTGGAGTTCCTTACAGAGTGAAGGTAGCTATTAACTGATGGGAATTTGACATCCCAAATAGCTGAACTAATGGCTAAATCCATTCAAATGACGGAACAAACACATGCGTTTTCACTCCAGCTTACTTAATGGATGATTTTCTTGAATACCTTGTGCCATTTGACTCAATGTCTTACAATGGATGGACACTTGGCCCCAAAATTTTAGCGCATTAACTGCTTTTGGAGAATTTGAAATAAATTCGGAGCACTTATCTCCAAAAAAATCTCATGCAGAAGTCACGATTTTTTTGTGAGCATTGCAAAATTTGTTGATCCTGTTGGTGCTGACACCCCAAATACGAGGAGTCTACCCGTAACTCGATTGGCAACCCGAGGTAAAACTGTCGTCCCTAAATCCTTCAATGCGAGCGTCAGTAAATGCCGAGTTGTTCGAAGTGGGCTGAACATATTATCATTAAAAAATTGGTGGAAACAGCGGTTTCACTGTACACTGTAATGCGTACATTCTAGCTTGCCCGAGGGGGTCTCCACTTGGGTCAACTTTGACCATAGACTCTACCAACTAACAAATCGCTGACCACCTCTCAGCATTCGGTTCGCCTAACAGTAAAACATGTTAGCAAAGGTTGCCTCTTCCTATCGCTTCATTCGGACATAACTTTGAACCATTAAATACCGAAGCAATGAGCCACGACCACTCATTTGCCCAAATGGCCTAAGCTCAAACTTCTACCGTGAAGCAGCATGAGTTTTTAACGTAGAGCTTTCGTAAACCCATTACACATGCATTGCAAATGCTTACCACAATTTTGTAGCAGGATTCACGTTCCCTATTTTGAAGACTAGGCTGGGAGTGACTCTGGCATACGCGCTGCGCAACCAGATCCGCGATCTCCTAATCGAGGAGCACGAGTGTGATGCGGCAGGGTGTCAAGATGAGGGGACTGTTGCCTTGGATGCGGGGGCTGATACTGCTGACACGGCGGGATACCGAGTGATCACCCACGTAGCAGTGGTAGAGGTGATGCAACAGAGCATTATCATGGCTAGTCAGGGCCTTCACGAACATCACGTGGACACATACTACGGTTTCACATTTCGATATCAAGATGCTATCACTGTCGCCACCGTCTTTCTCGTAAGGCAGTTTGTCAAATTCCCCAATGTCATTACTACATCCAATCCTATAGTTCGAGATGTCTACGAAAGGTTAGTCTCCTTTCTGTAACTTGCAAAACGCCGAAGAGGCTACTCAATTCCATGCTTTCTGATGTTTGAGTAAATAAAGTGAAAATGTGATTAAAAAATTAACTTTACAAAGGCTAATTAGTATTAATTTTGATTTTTAGATGGTTGAACTGAACTGACGACAATGGAGAACTAGTTTTTATTGTTTTCTTGTGACATCTGTCCTGTTTGGAATAGTAACGGGGTACTGTAGTTTGTCGCCTCGAAAATCTGCCTATTTTGTCAAATATATGATCTCAAATGCTTCTAAGCCGTTCGATACTAATAATCAAATGTTTCGCACCCATCAAAAAGCCTGGTATAGTTAAAAGAAAAATGTGCAGAAAAGCTATTTTGCAATGTAAATATTTATTATTTTGTTGAAATACGTGATGCAGCGCATTTAGACATTCCTGAAGACAAAAAAGATGCAATACTTAAGTGGAATGGTTACATTTGGCTAACAGAAAAGAAATGATGCTGCGTCCTGAGAATTCCTTGAAGCTAAAAGAAAATTTAACATTAGAGCAGAATATATGCATTTGGCAATTAGAGGATTGGGCCTACTGGCATGGCCCAGAGGGCAGCCAATCCGGCCATACAAGTGACCAAAAACAAAACGGAAAGTCAGAATTAACAAAGCATTACACAGCCCTCTCTTCCTTTTAGCGTCGTCTTCACCAGCCATCACAAGGTACTTAGTGCTGCGATGAACACCCACGAGCTAAGCGTGCCAGTCATCAAAATGTAAGCCCAACTGCGGAAACGCTTGACCACCACGTCACCGATCTCTCTAGGCGCTTCAGATGCACTTGGAGGTTCGTCTGGTTTGGAAACTAGATTCAGAATAAGAGGCTCTACTGAACATCAGCTTGTCCATGGGGAGAGGTTAGAACATCGGTCTCCTTAAGCAGGTGTGTTAGGGAAATCTCCACAGCTAATGTTGCTTCAGTTATTACTAGCTTCCTTGTAGAGCACTCAGACAGCCGGTGTGATACTTTGTTTGTTCGAACTACCGGCATAGGTCACTTGGGTGGCCATCTTGTTCTAGCCGGTTGGTCGACCTCCGGGCCGTGCCAACAGCCTCCAAGTCCTCTGTTCCCGGAATATATATATTCTGCCCTAGTACTGCGCCTTCTTTTACCATAAAGGGAGCCTCGGGACGCTATATTGGTAGCAGCGAAAAGCGGACCCGACTTTGATGGATTTTATCCTGCTCCATGCCGCTTCTGGCAAACGTCGGCGTTGTGAAAGAAGTACATGTGCTACGGAGGGGAGAACCTTCGGTATCTCGTAACAGAAGGGTCGAGATCGACGTTCATCTTCGACATCTCCCTCGCCCTCGTGTTCGACAGGGAAGCTATTAACAACTGAAGCGACACTAGCCGTGGACTCCAAGCCCAGAGGAGGGCCAAGAGGCGAGCATTTGCTGCACTGAGTGCTACGCGGAATTGATGGCACTACAGGAACACATGCGTTCGAACCTCGACGACTGGGACGGTTAGCTCGTGGGTGCTTCTCGCAGCGCAGCACTGATTACGTTGTGATGGCTGACACGGGAGGCGGACGAAGGGGAGTGTCGGGGACGACGCTCGAAAGAAAAGAGGGGCTGTGTAATACTTTGTTTGTTCGAATTACCGGTTTAGGTCACTTGGGTGGCCATCTTGTTCTAGCCGGTTGGTCGGCCTTTGGGCCGTGCCAACAGCCCCCCAAGCCCTCTGTTCCCGGAATATGTATATTCTGTCCTAGTACTGTGCCTTCTTTTCCCTTAAGGGGAGCCTCGGGACGCTACATTAAAAGTTGGAAAGGGCATTTCATTTTGTTATAATAGACCTGGTTTATATTTGGTGTGTTAGTCGTAGATTTACAGGTCTTTCATTCTTTAATACAGCACACCGAACCAGCCTTTTACAAACTACTGGCAGTATATTTATTTCTGTACCTTTTAAAATCCCTTAGGCAAGCCTTTATAATTAGGTTTATATTTATTTTGCGTTTATAACAATTGACAATTAGGTCACTCGAGGGGCGGCTTTTGTAGAGTATTGGTTGCGTTCCTGATTGGTGTCGTTATGGTTGACCTGACAGGTCCTGACCAGCCAGTTCAAAAAAACATAAATAATGCCGTATTCATCATTCCAGCAATACTTTTTGCTGCTTTTGCCATCTTCTGCGTCCGAAAGATTTACTATATACTTAACGAACCCCGGTCTTCCAAGGTGAAGAAGCAAAAAGCTGCCAAGAGGAAGTGAGTTCAATTACTGAAATCGCCTCTCCGCTGTTGATATTGTTGCAACTTTTCTATGCTTTTAATGTATTGCTTCGTTTATTTTACGTCCTGTTTGTTTGAAATGGTATCTGGCCGTAGTGTCCTCTGCCCCTATTGACCGTTTTAACGAGTGTTGTACGATCATTGATTAGTGAATAAAGCATGCTCTACCATTGTGCCTTTGTCTCACAATCAGTTATCTGGTTTGCTTATTAGGATAAGAAAATCACGTTCCACTACTTTGTGCTACATTATTTCGCATTTGATTGTACTTTATTCAGATTGAAATACGAAATACTCGTGCTTTTTAACATGTGCACGTGCCAACTGTGTCATGTGATTCCCTCATGAGGTTTATGGCGTGACTTCCGTCAGGACGCAGCGGATTCACGGCACCTTGTTTTTCCCCTGTTTACTGTTGTCATAGCCGACGAGCGCCCCGAGGTTCGCATTCGCTATTGTGTAGCCGATAACGTAATATTTAACCAATGTCAGGCTCAAAGTTCCCCTTGTTCATTGGTCCAATTTCTTACAAACAGAAAGGAGTAATTTCTTCGCATGGTATTGGGTTGTATTACCCATGCTTGGACTTTTTAGGCACGCCGGTGCATTGTTTCATGGCTGAGATCCAACAGGATGTCACTCAACTCAACCATTATTCTAAAACAAAAACCGACTACCTTTTTTTCCTTACTTCCTCTACAAAGATACTGGGTGGGCCTCTGGAGGCTTGATTTTGACCTTCCTGCCAACTTGTCTGAGATTTATTGTTAAATCGATTGTGGTAGTAAGCATTGGTGATATTGTTGACTTTTTGTATCTGGTTTGCCAGAGGGTGTGGGTTGCCCCGAATAATTTTATGGTGATGGGCAAAGGCATTACTTTGAATTGCGATCACACTCTCGCCAAACAATTTGAAGCTTGCTAAATGCCACATACCTGTACCCGTTACCGTAACGGTCATGTGTGTTGAAGCCATCTATGTGGCTTGAAATTGATACGCCAAAGAAAAATCCCAACAAGAACGCCCCTAATCTCACTAGCAGTAGTCCACCTTGTGAATGAACTCTACCTAAGGAGATCCACCTAGATACGGGGTCAAGTTCGTTTCATGCCAGCTACATTTTGTACGTCAATCACACTTGAAAAAAGTGACGCCACTCTCAGAAGTGTTTTAATCAATTCGCAGGATTTCGAATACTATGGAATGATGCAACGATATTCTCGGGATGGGATCAAGCTTCTGGGAAAGCAATGAGCGCTTAAGCAAATCACTTGTAATAGTCTCATCATAAGAGTAGGTGAAATTAATCAACAATGAGGTCCTATCCACATGGAGCAATTTGGATAAAGCAAAATATGCTGACAGTTAGAAGACACTGGCTCCGATACTCCCCGACCAAAGTGGGTAAGACCCAAGAAATTTTACCTTATTCATGGCACACTGGGATGCAAGGGTCCACGCTATCTCATTGCAGCGCTCAAACCCACACTGAATGCCTGGAACACATCAGCTCGTGAGTAACCTCGCTACAAGTGCTGTGAGGCTCCAAAAGGCCAGTGTTGCTAGTAATATGAGCATAACTCTACTCTGATGCCATGGAACCCAAAACTCGGAACGCTGAAAGAACAATTTGATTACATACACAAAAGGTAGACAGGCCGAGTCCAGATGCCAATTTCGTGAAAGTCAAGAAAGACCTATCTAAAGTATTGTAGGCTGCATTCATTTTTCAGCAAAGTCGTCTGCCACATTTCTGATGCTTTGGCCATTACCTGGAAAGCTTCAATACGGGAAGACCTTGATGGGGCCTGAAAGTTCCAAAGTAACATAAAAAACTTAGCCCTTCTGCAAATTTGTCGCTCAATAGTGTAGGCATCAGTAGGAGGTCCCACGGCCTAAATGTTTACAAAGATGACCGTCGCGCTGTGGGTTGGGTGCAGAACTGCCGTGGCCATTATCGCCAACGTCGTACGGACGTTGCTTTTACCCAATAGTTGCAAAAATCAAGAGCCCTAAATTGACTTTAGCATCATAAAGGCAAGACAAGAATCAACCAGAAGCAGCATTTACTGATTATGCCTATCATGATCACAAGAGGCTGTTGGGAGTTTCTTGGACGGCCGTAGAAGGACATCGGGGCGATTGTCAACATGATTAGGTGTCCAGGGTCCCAGACTGTCGTAGGCATAGTAGTCTGTCGGATAGGGATTCGCATCACTCCACGTGCCATCCACCATTTCCAACGCCACGGCAGCCTCGTAGGGTGTCAACAGGGGCTTCTCGAACTCCGTTCCCCAATCGATACTTATTCGCGGGCATGCCACCTAGAGTGAGTGCATTCTCTAGGGAAAATCCACCATCACAGCCCAAATGTCTTTTATTGTTCTAACAAGCATAAAGAGTCAGCGCTTTTAGGCCATTTCAAAAGATGTGCCCGGCTTTGGATCAGAAATGTCCCAGTTATGTTGTTTTTTTAACCTAATTAATTTGCTCACAATACGATTTGGCGCAAACGCAGTTGTCCTCAACTTATGCGGAAAAAAAAGATTGCACACATATTTGCTACGTTAGAGTCTAGCGTGGTAGTAAAATTTGACAACGATAGAGGCGACAGATATAATACACCGAGTCCTATGAGAGAAATCATCTTCAAACATACTGATCAATTTCAACATTTAACTATCAGCGTACAATTAGCGTTCAACAAATAAGCGCATTTATAATTGAAGCTTCGAACTGCCTACATTGATTCTTTTCACAACGGGGCCAGTCGTATAACTTTAGAAAGACTCGGAACAGTAATAAAAGCCTAGGATAGACACTTCGCAAACTTGATGTCTTAGACCTTCGGACATTCCACCCATGATGACTTCAGCTAAGGGTAAAATCGCCACCAGCAAAAACCAATTTACTTGTTACTTGGAAATCGCAAAGTTAAAAAGAACGTACCTGTATCCAAGCGTCCACCTTGTTGCCAAAGTGCTTCAACTTATCTGGAGTTATTTCGGAGAGAAGAACAATGAAACACTTTCGTCCAAGCTCCTCGATTCGCCTCTGAAGCAAATGAACTACTGGTGGAGAGCCTTGACGCCCAAGTGTACCTAGAATTAAGCCAAAGCGCTGAGCCGATTGAGCAGTTTCGATCGCACGTCTACGGTTGGCCCGCATCGATGCGTGGTCGTAGGACTCGAGTGTCAGGATCTTGTTATAAGGGTCGTACATGTAGGCAGGCAGGGCAGGATTCGCTAACATCGCTGACTCAAGATGAAATCGGCCGTCACCAATGAAGACCATGAAATCCACTCCTGATACCTTAAAAAAATTAAGTGCTAAAGGCATTTAAACTACAGCACGGTTCCTACGAAAAAGGACACAGTTTGTTAATGAAAATTTTGAAAGAGAAACTAGATAAACCTCTACCTTTGGTGACGTACATCCAAGCAATTCTCCCGGTGAAAGTGGTAGACGCTGAGGAATGATAACGTTGAATCCACTTTCCTGAAGGGACTTTTTGATAGCCGGTAAGCTTGAGACAAACTGAACTGTCGAGAAAAGTGCAAAGGGTACGCCACTTGGCAAGACATTTTTAACACTATCAATGAAGTGAGCCATATCAAATGCAATGTCGACGAAAACGTACCTACGCCATCATTTGTGTAAAAGTAGAGGTATTGGGGACTTACAAGACAGACAAGCTTTGAATAGGAATGAGACAGCTGTGCCCATAATGTACAAGTAGATCGGCACCCAGAGCTTTGGCGGAGAAATCGTCTAGACAACACGCACCGTAGGTTACATCCCCAAGGATAACTATGTCAACTTCGGACGAAACATTGTCGTCTTTCCTCTGAAGCAAGTCTCCATTGTCAATTTTGTATGACTTGCTTCCAAATCGCTTGAAAATTTCGCTCAGGGTGGTTGCGAAACGAAGTAGGCCTTCAGGCATTTGTAGAGCCACAGTCCTAGCCTTCAGACAGCGGATTCGCCAGATCGTTTTGGGAATCTCAAAATTGTAGTTACTTGGCAAGTGAGTCTGAATAATTTTAGCTAGCTCTGGGTCATTGAGAAGTTCATCCGGGATTCTGAAAGGGTTGAACCTCTTTGGAGGCATGATTAAAACAGAAGGCGCTCTCAAGCTCGACCTCGAAAAATGACTAATTTAATCAAAAAATTGTTAATGATGTCTTAACAAAAAGTCACTTAAGCCTTGACAAAATCACTAAGGTTATGCCTAATATTAATGGTGTAAATTGTTGACAGTGCTTAAATCACTCATTAGGTATCTTTTGAGGTGTCAACTCAGATATGGATTAATGTAAGAAAAATAGTATTCTTCTTGCAGTACTCCAGTATAGTTTTCCGCGACCTCCTTTAAAGGTAAAAAACGCATAGTACTAAGGCTGGATACATACATTCTGGAAACGGAGGGATTGGGATCTGGTACAATATGGCCACCCAAGTGACCGAAACCGGCAGTCCGAACAAAAAAAGTATTACACAGCCTCTCTCTTCCTTCGGGTGCAACTTCCGACGCACCCTTCGGTAACCTTTTCGTGTCAGCCATCACAGCGCAATCAGTGCTGCGAGAAGCACCCACGAGCTAACCGTCCCTGTCACTGAGATTCGAGGGCATGTTTTCTCGTAGTACCATAAATTCCGCGTAGACTCGGTGCAGTAAACGCGTATTTCTGGGGCCTTTTCTCTCACAATAATGTGTCTCAATGAAATGATGGGGGTACGAAGCCAAGTTTTTGAATGGATGGATACATACACAACATAAATTGTGATTCCAGGCTTTTTTGATGCAGAGGAGGAAAGGCAAGGGTATCGTAGAACCCTGAACAAATTGTGCAATCGGACCTCATAAGAGCGTAATGCATGCAATTCAAGTGTGCAAAGCATTAAATGATGCTATCGAATGGCGTTCTGCACATCCTATGTCTGTAGACACATATTTCGGCAAAGGGGGCGAGTTGACCGAGAATCTGGGAGAGAGAGCTTACGGAGGATGCTTGACCACAACGTCGCCGATCCCTTTTGGCAGTTCCAATGGACTTAGTGTTCACGGCTAGTGTTGCTTCGGTTGGAGAACACAAGGGTGAGGGGGGTGTAAGAGATGTACGAGATTCTCCCATCCGTAGCATATGCACTTTATTTCACACCGCCAAAGTTTGCCACAAGCGGAATAGATTAGGGTAAAAATCCATCATAATTGGGGCCGCTTTCCGCCTCCACCATTATAACGTCCCGAGGCTTCCTTGAAGAATAAAGAAGGCATAGTACTAAGGCAGAATATATGTATTCAACAAACAGAGGGTTTGGACCTGTTGACATGGTCCGAAGGCTATCCAACCGGCTAGTACAATCTATCCATCCAAGCGACCGAAACCGACGACCCAAACAGACAAAATATTACGCCAGAGTACCTAAATTTTAACAACCAATGATAGCTTTGCGTACATTCATGTTTTATTCTAGGCTTCCGAATTGAGCAGTTTTCTTCAAACACCTTGAAGGACTTATCTTATGAAGTCCCAGAAGTCCTAACTCAACGCATGGCACTCTAAATAGTACAAAATCTTGTAAGAATTTTGCTAATCTGACTCATTCAATACATGCATTATAGCGTCCCGAGGCTCCCCTTAAGGTAAAAGAAGGCGCGGTACTAGGGCAGAATATATATATTCCAGGAACAGAGGACTTGGGGGCTGTTGGCACGGCCCGGAGGCCGACCAACCGGTTAGTACAAGATGGCCACCCAAGTGACCTAAACCGGTAGTTCGAACAAACAAAGTATTACATGCATGTCTTTAAAATTCAAGCACTTGAATGCCAGCCAATTTTGCCATTATGAAATTCATTTTGATGTCATTATAAAATTGCCCAAGACTCCAACGTAGTCTAAAAGCACACTCATCCGACTACTTCCACTGCCACCTAAGTGCTTTTGTCTTTGATGACACGTCTAGCTCCTTCAATCTTCCCTGAGATCGTAAGAAGTCATAGCGCTGTGGCGGAAAGCACATCACTGGCGTGGGGAAGAGTTGAGACCATCCCACTGAATATAAGCACTATCTGCCCAGACTTAAGTGTCTGTGCCGCCGAATGTAAGGTTAAATTGCTAAAGCATTGCATGACTCCTCTCTTCTATCGTTCCTCGTCCCTGACGCCTCTCCTGGTGACCCTCCCGCATCGGCCGTTACAACTCAGTCGGTGCTATAAAAAGGCCTACAAACCAGCCGTGCCAGTAATTGAACTTTTGCATGCCTATAAAGATATCTAATGCCAACGTCACTGGTGGATCTCGACGTTCCACTTAATCTGGAGGAACGCTCTACTTGGAAACTATATTGGAGAAGAGAAATGAGCTGTCTTCATACTGACGACAACTGGACGATGTTCTACAAAGAGGCTATTTCGTATCGCTCACTGCTCTATTAATAGTCATTTGGCAGAAGGAGAGCTTCAGAACAGTTTCATTGGGACATTGTTTTGCACTTTGATCTTACTTCAGTAGTGTCCAGTCATGTATCTATCAGGGTTCATTTCGAGTGAGAGGAAAAATTGACACCCTCATATAGGTACCACTGGCAGCTCTGCAACAAACAATTCCAGATGGTTTACAACTAGGATAGCTTCAGTTATTAATACCACCATCACAGACTACGGGACTAGGATGGTTGTCCAGGTCAGTTGGGACACTCCACAGATTCTCCCAGCAAACGCTTTTTATCTGTCACTATAAAGTTTAGCATTCCGCAATAGGAATCAAGGTGGCTGTCCCTTACAATTGGATACACTTGCCGCTACCACAAATTTGACTTCATGGGTCTTTCCCAAAGTTATAAGAGGTCATAGTAGTGACACAGAAAATAAAGTACTGGCGTACAGAAAGGTTGACAGGCTACTGGCGTGGCCCACAGATCGTGTTTTTTTAAGCGGAAGTACGACCCATGGCGACTTTACTACCCGCATAATCAAAAATTTGATTAGAAAAAGCCATGAAAACATTGCATCTATTTTTATACGATTATTCCAGTATAAAACCTTATTCTTCCATCTTTTACAGAACAAATTTCGATGTGCTCATATCCAAATGCTGGGCCTAAAATGACTTCCACCAAACTGTACCATTTTCTGATGCATATTTTTGAAGCCGAAATTTATGAATGAGACTTCTCAATGGTGACTTGACCTCCAGCCGGTATGTGACAACTTTTCCGACTACACCACTGTGATCCGAGTAAGTTCTTTTCATGAAATGCATTAAAATAAATGGTTGTGGAAGCGAAATTCAGAAACGGGGTCCAAGTTTTACGATGGTAAAATTTGGGGGAAACTTTCAGCTCTATTCTAAACTATTGTAGTTTACTGAGGCTTAACTGCTAAATATAACGAACAAAGAAGTCATAGCTTTCGAGACTGTACAGAGGACAAAAGAAGACATATACTCGGCGAACAGGAGAGATTGGGGTCACTAGCATGACCCCGAGGCCATCTCACCTGCCAAAAGTAATGTGGCGATCCATGTGGCTGTAACCGAAATCGAGAGTTAAACGAACAACAAACGCTTTACAGGAGTGCCATTCGGACCATGTTATTGCGTTCCCAGCAGAGGCCGTGATTTTGATTCGCGTTTATGCTCTCCTCTGTCACCGAATTGCTGCCATCTTCGTTATTGAACATTGGGATGGTAACTATGTCCGCCCGTTTGAGTCTTTATTCCATTCTACTTGAATACTAATACTAAACACCAAAACGACTTTTCGTTATGCACCGAAATTGGGCAATGCCTCATTTTGTCCCAAGCATTGATGTACATCTGAAAATGAGGCATCCAAAGAGAAACTTGTCAGTTAATTATTAAAGATCCAAGTCCTGAAGATAGAAGAAGTTGGAGAATTAGCGTATCATCGTTCCAGATTGGTGGATCTTCAATGAGTTTGCGTAGGCTATCAAATTCGCGTGGTGACTAAGCTATCATCAACACTACAACTCTTTGGACTTAGGGTAATCCTGTTAACAAATGGAAAATTGGTGCTTTGAAGGGGCAAAAAACATGGGATGGTTAGGGTGTAATGCGTGCTTGTTCGAACGTACCTTCTACATTAGCCTCTTGATTGAGCAGGTGCCACCGGTTTGTATAGCCTATTTGTAAAATCTCCACGCTACTCTACCCAGTCTTTTCACTCCATGCATCTGGAACCGGTGATGAAGGGTCAAAACGGTGAAAGCATTAACCCAACTCCACCATCGTCACCAATGCAGTATTCTCACTACTTTGTTGCTCTACTTGCGGTTCTGGGCACCTAAATAAATGGAACCAGCTAAAGGAAAATGCACATTTTGGTAATGCAGAATTCCACTAATATTTGCATTTTTTTTTTGGAGGGGGGAAGGGGGACCAGACCTCCCCTTTCCCAGGAGATTCACAGCAAGATTACTTCAATCTGTCCACTTGGCATCAAACCAATCTTACGGAACTTTGATAAGCAAATTATTAATTTTCTAGTTATTTCATCCAATTACATGCAACGAAAAAAAATTTTTGATCACGGTGGTGCTTGATTGCCAATAAATACTCAAAACTATCCTTTTCTCGGACATATTCCAACGGCATGCTAGTCATATATCCTTTCCTGTGTAAATTAAGGTATCAGCTTGGCATTCAGTGCCTCATTAAATGCGTGCAGAATGCCCACATCGCCCGGAGTCTTCGTTGAAGTTGTCACAAGCTGAAGTACTACAGAAGAACGCATACTGCCTGCATAGAGAAGACCTGGCAGTTCATCAGCATGTTTTGATAAACAATCTGTGGAGACTAATATGGCCTCACATATAAAAGGACAGTTAAACGAAACGCCATATTACTGCACATCATTGGTACCCTTTTCAACATAATCTATAAATGGATCCACGGTGAAATTAGTCATGTGACACCCAAATATTCTCACCAGATCGTGAGTCACAGGTTGATTAGTTGAGTTTTAAACAATTGAAGAGGAGAGTGCTCGCGGTCTGAGGAGAGTAGCTACTGTAGCGTCTCGAGACTTCCTTGAAGGTAAAAGAAGGCATAATACTAGGACAGAATGTGTACGCATTCACCAAACGGAGAGAATGGAGCTGCTGACCTAACCCAGAGACCAGCCAGCCTGGCTCGTACAATGTGGCCACCCAAGTGACAGAAATTGGCAGCCAGAATAAATTAAGCATTACATTAGTTCCTCCCCTCCTTCGAGCGTCATCTCCAACGCCTCTCTCGGTAGGCCTCCCACGTCAGCCATTACAATGCAGTGACGTAGGAACACTCACAAGCTAACCATGCCAGCCATCAAAATTCAAGCTTAATTGAGGTAACGTTTGACCACCACGTCACTGATCCTCATGGCAGTTCGACTGCACTTGGAGTTTCGTTTGGTTTGGAAATTAAACTCAGAGTAAGAAGCTGTGCTTAGCATCAGCGTGTTCATAGGGAGACATGAGAACACCAGTCGCCTCGACTAGGTATGTTAGGAAAATCTCTGCATCGAAGCGTTTCCAGGTGGTCCTTGGCTACATTCGTTTCAGCAACTACTTACCTTCTTGCAGAACACGGAGATGGGGTAGATGCCGAAGGAGGACGTCATTGCTAGGATGTCGGAGATTCTCTCATCCATAGCACATGCACTCCTTTCGCACCGCTACAGTTTTCCACCAGCGGCGTAGGTAGGGAATGAAATCCTACAAAGTCGGGGCCGACTTTCCGTTGCCACCAATGTAGCGTCCTGAGACTTCCTTGTAGATAAAAGAAGGCATAGTAGACGGCTTGCGGCTGCTGGCATGGCTCGGAGACCAATCAGCCCAGCTAGAACAATATGGTTACCTAAGTGACCGGAACCGGTAGTCAGAACCTTCCGAGAACAGCAGACACACTAGGCCCGAACAATATATGACCATTTGCGGTATGTCCGACAATTGTTACCAAGTTGTTTTTTTAGAAAAAATGCCATTATATAAGTTGAGTCAATTTTTTTATAGCTTCGACAATCTCTCCTTATTAATGGACGTCATGAAGACTTCTCATCACAAAACTTGGGATCTTCCCCTTAGAATAATGGCCTTATTTTTATGCACCACGAATTAATCTAATTTTAGGAAATGTTTTCAATAAACAAGCAGTGAAAAGTTATCGAAGGTGGAATTCTTGAAGTAGATGAACTCAAAGCGGTTGCTATTCAATAGAATGAGGTTTTATATCCTTACAATCAAATTCGCTCCACCTTCGAGAGATGATATTTTAGAGGCGCTAGAAAGATATGCTCAGCCGGAGTCGTAATAAAGAGGTGAGGTGCTTTTTTAGATGGGCAAATTTTTTTGATGACCGAATGTGTGCAAACAGAAGGGGCCGCCCACCCACTCACTGGCCCAGCATCAACACCATGCTTACAGTAAACACAAGAGGTAGTCATATAACTATGCGACTCCACACGGGTGGTTAATTGCTGCCGCCGCGAGAACATTAAAAGATAAACCGGTCGTAAAGCTAATCTTTCCCTGACTCATTCTGCTCACAACACACCCACACTCAGCCAAAGTTCGTCGGACTACTTATCGCTATAGCCCCCAAAAGAAGTGCAAATCATTTCGGTTATGCGGTTTCATGATGCGAGAGCAGATCGTCTCCTTCCATGCACATTCACAAGCAACGGAAGGTGAATGCATCTGCTCAAGCATCACTGTACTACTGTCAAGTGGTGCACTTAGGGCAATAGCATGGCAAAGTTTCTAGCAATTTTAGAGATTTTATTAATTCATGAAAGTTTACTTGCGGTAGTAAGTAATTCTGAAAACAATTTCATTGTTATACGACCCATTGAAATCAATCCTGACACAACTAAACTTGGGGCATTAAGCATTATTTTTCTTGCTTATTAAAAGAATGAGAAGCAATTACTAAACTTTAAATTATGCATGATATTCTAAAGGTAAAACTAGTCTGTTTTGTTAGACAAATAAAATACTTTTTTTACGTTTTGTAAAAGTTTCCTAGCCTTTTTGGCAATTAAAAGAGGAAATAATGAACAGGCGTTCTTGGGATGACAATTTTAATCGCGACAGCCAGTCTTGTCATGAGATTTGTGAAGGTTTATTCAAAACAAAGTACTCATTACGATGCGAGGAAAAATTTACTTAGAAAGAGTACCCTAGGATGATTTGCAAGTCCGCCAATCAGTTAACCCGACGAAAATAGCACACCTACTTATTTGGAATTTGATATCAGTAGTATCTTGCGTTTACCAATAAAATTATGCTCTACATCTAGCTATTTTTATAAAAGATAAGGAAATAAAGCGGTGTGCGAAAATACATAAAAAGTTGTAATCAAGAGGTTAGTTTACACTGAGCAAAGCAGATAAAATTTGTTTTGCATTGTGTAAGGGATAATGTATTATTTCTGATAAATGGAAGAAAATTATGATGTGTACACTAGCAATATGGAGGTACGGGATTTCCAAAAGTAGGCTAGTTTTTCCTTCTGATCATGAGTGTCATTGTTAAAGTGCCTTGTTGTTTGTTTTGAATCCATTGTTGTGTTTTTGCTAAAGTGACTCTTACTTCCAAATTTATATTACTTCTTGAAAAAAAATAAGAATCAAAAAAGTTCTGCTTTCAGTCTTTCTTGTTAGTGGAATTGGGAATGGGATGCAAACTAGCTCACAAAAGCGATTTCCTTTTTTAAAATTCTCAAGTTTTAAGAAGCTTTATCCTTTCGGAAAGCTCACTTAAAATCCTGCTCGAAAATTTTCTTTGTTCTGATAGGCTCCGGCTTTGAGTGGGCATCTTTACAAGCTAAAGTGTTAAATGTGGCATAAAACGATGAAAATGTTAACAAGATATCGTCTAAAACATTTTTTGGTTAGAATGGCAAGTTGATATGAGAAGTGTGGATGATGAAATGATAAAGAACCTTACTTTTGAGTTTACGGATCACTGAGCAGCTCTGAGCGATCTAGGGATCAGTGGCAACACATTCCATCGCTTCACTATCTCCACTTAAATAAAATAAACGGGTAGTTTGCACAAAATCACTCTATTTGATTTCCTCTTTCTCCCTTTGCCCCTAGTCTTGCTTCTGCGTCTACGAGTTGCCCTTTTTCCTATCAAAGTCAGGGACCTGCACAAAGTGTATTATTAGGGTTTCAGATGTCAAAGGGAATAGGGAACACTCTGCACCACTTTTATCCAGTTTGAGAGGGAACGTATTATTCCATTTAAGAGGGCTTAAATATCCCCAATTTACCTTTCACAGCCTCAGGATGATGTGTCAACGTCCCCAAGAGTTCACTAAGTCTCGTTTCACATAAAGTACTTGTTACCGGTACATAATTTAAAGTCTTGGATTATTTTTGGATAAAAATAGTTTCCATAAAATCACTAGTCTTTTTAGGTAGCAGTTTCACAGAGAATTCGGCCGACTCATAGAGATGACTTTAGCAGGTCACTAAAATAATTTAAAGTCATCAAAGAGTAGAGTGAGAGTGACGAGTATGTTTGATTTCGATGACACGTGTCTAATGTGTACTCAAAGTTTTTCTTGCCTCGTTTGGGTTCAGCTAGTTTGTTAATTGCAGCCTTGATCAGGAGTGGCCCATCGTCTGCAATGCGATGCCTCCAACTCTCAGTGATTTGTCGCGGGAAACGTGCTCGACTCTGACTGATGCGCCCTGTTGGCACACATTGCACCACCAACTTGTGGAAAGCTTCTACAACTTTTTTTACGACGTTTACCCCAATCACACTGTAAAAGGTGCCGATTACGCTTTCCTTTGCATTCACAAGATGATACTGTAGCTGAGCATACCGAAAACCCTCAAAACACTTTGATCCCTTGAGTAATCACATCTAAAGCCATAAAAATGTGCTTCAGACGTGATGTAGATGATTAGATTCCATTTCTAGCTCCATCGTTTCTGCATTTCGAAGCCACTAGGTCCACTATACATTCATCGCGTTGTCCAGCCCTCGTC
This sequence comes from Taenia multiceps, assembly GCA_001923025.3. Classification (NCBI taxonomy): domain Eukaryota; kingdom Metazoa; phylum Platyhelminthes; class Cestoda; order Cyclophyllidea; family Taeniidae; genus Taenia; species Taenia multiceps. The sequence continues at coordinate 4,552,442 of CM010317.1, read as the reverse complement.
TTTGATGAAAGTTTTCAACACCGTCAATAACTATGCCATTTTTTGCTTCTCTGTGCTTTGTGCTTTCATGTCACTCGTCTAAAATACACCACTTGGTACATCTAAATTACCATCGTCTCGTGATTTCGTGAACAGATGCCGAGCAATACCTTGATAGCTCGATGTAGAAGGCAACTACAACTGGCTTCTGATTCTTCTTATTCTACCACACGAAAACAAATCTACTTACGGTTTGGATAGTGGATTTGAATATATAGACAGATACTTTTTTTCAAAAAAAATCTTCAAACATGAGCAGGCATGGACGTCGATGCACCGAATTTGCGTTTCAACCAATGATAAGGATTGTAGAGCGCAGAAAGCGATCTTTGGTGGAGGTTTACCCATCGCCATCATCAGCTCATTGGTTGGTATAGATTTTGCAACGCAATGAGCATTCGAAACCACAAGATTTTTCCATCCTTTGTTTCCATGGGAAAAAAATGTGCATGAAATTACACAATAAAGTGCTGTGTATGTAGCACTTTCCTCGACCACCTCCTCCTCCCTCCGACTGGCCTGGGGTCCGACATGCCGATCGGACTGTGGCGTAGTTACGAGTTTGGATTAACAGACACCAGTACAGACTCAGGGGTAACGGAGTCCTTCAGGAACGCAAAGTTCAATTTGTCCTGCCCCAACTCATCGCCCCAAAAGTTCATTTAAAACAACACCACACATATCTCAGTGCACATAAGTAATTTTGCTACTGAATCTAAAATTTCTGAAAAAACTTTTAAAAAAGGCATACCTAGATCAATGTACTTGTTCAAATTCAACAGAAATACACAAATGCAGCGTTCTGAGACTTCTTTGACTGCAAAAGAATATACAGAGGGAACGGCGCCGCTGGCATGGCCCGGAGACCGGTCCACTCGGCTGGGGGAATGTCTCCAACCAAGTCACCGAAACCTAAATCAAAACCGGGAACCAGAACAAACAAGGTATTAAATGTGTCAATTATTCATGCGGCAGTTTAAGCAAGCTTCCCAGCCCGCATTTTAAACAAATATTTAAGAAGTTTTGGAAAAACAGAAACGGTATGGAGAAAGTGTTTGCAAGATGGTCGAGGCTATGCTTTGGCATAATTCACGAAATAAAAAAACCCGACTTCATTTTCAAAAGTGAGTTAAAAGAAAGCACTTACAGTGTCAACTCTTTTCGGAAATCGCGAGTGGTTGCGCCAGCATGGTGGATTGGCTTACCGTTGGTGTGCAGAGGAGCTGAGAGGTAAAGGGCATGACCTGAGGGCAACGCTGCCGGATGGGGTCATGTAGCTAAGTACACAGTTTAATAAATGTCAAGTTACAACACAGCTTTCTTCCTCTTTTGCCTGTCGTTCTCCCAACCTCCGTTTTCACTGCACCACCCTAACCCTAATTGAGTCCTCTTGTGTAAACTATAACCCTCCACGTGACCTGATCCAAGGTGATGCGATGGAGTTGCACCATGGAGGGAATGCCACTCATATTTGTTAGTTAATATTGCAGCTTCCAGAGACCTCCTTGAAGGTAAAAGAAGACATAGTATTAGGGCAGAATACATATACTCTGGAGACTGAGAAATTGGGGGACTGCTGGCATGGCCCGGAGGCAAGCCAACTGGCTAGTACAACATGGTTAACCCCCAAGACGGAAACCGCCTTTCCGAACAAAGTATTTCACGTATAGTAGGCCTAATGTGAACTTCCAAAATTGTTAAAGCTAAGTCCTATGATTTTTGCCTGGTGTATGAAATAAATAATCAAAATTATTTGTGGCAAGAAATTGGATCTACATCATGCAAGGGGTTTTCTAAATCTGGGTAGACATGTACCCGATCTAACCCACTTGATAAAATAGGACTCATGAGCTTTTTGTAATTTTTGTTAAATTTCATCTGCGTATTGTAAATAATTACCAATAATGATTTATTTAACGCTTCCAATGTTGCCAGTACGCGCTATTTGAATTTCGCCCCAATAAAATCGACCAATTGGAAAAGAGCTAACCCTGATATCCCCCCATTGCTTGGTGCTTAACGCCTTGCCGTCTCGACTTACCAAGAATTCACATAAAGGTTTGCTAAATGGTGGTCAAAACCAATGGAATTATTCCATGCTTTACATTTAGAGCAGCTGACCCAGATATTCGAAACCTTTCAGCTGGAAACCCTGAATTACGTGTTGTTGTTGCTGTTATTGTGTTGCTTTAGTCGTTCAATGCAACACCCTAAACCTTTCCCCCGTCCCTCTGTACCTACGTATCACAGAATGTCCATTGCGTCAATTTAATGCATCCGGTTCGAGTTTGTCTACTTTATTAACTGAGGCGCCATGGCAACGATGTCGCAGAAGTTCTTTTTTACTGCATGAATTGCAAAAAATTTAAGGTAGATGCAGTATATGGTGGGAGAAAGTATAATTCAAAATACAAAGTGTCTTTCTCTTGTTGCATCACCCTTGCCCAACTTTGTGTGGCTTTGCACTTCGGCCTGGGCAATTCTGCTTCACTTTCTTCATTATTTAGGCATTTATTTAAGTAACCACTATATTTCCTTGGGATTAGATTATCATAAGAGTGCAGTAAAGGCTGGTGTAGGTATGGCTAGTAGTCATACTAACGGAGGTGACCTCTTTGTGACCTTGAATCGGAACACTAATTAAAGGGTAACATTTTTCACTTACCTTCTTACTAGCAATTGGAATCACAAGCCTTTTCCTTGTCAGGAGTAGCTGTTATTGGAGCAAGGAGCATTATGATTGATTGGAGTACTTTCAATTCAGCTTAATCTCTTCAACTACAGACCTACATGTTTTAAGTTCAAGGTCTTCACACGCCACACAATGTTTACCTTTCATTGGACTGATCAAATGCTTCTACCCCATACATTATTTCAAGAAGACTTGCTCCCAACAATGTTGATTAAGGGTCTTTAAAACTGTGCCGGTCTGACACTTGAAAATCGTTTTTTACGCCTGACAAGTTTGGGTGAATCACAATTATTAATGATGCATTAAAAAGTGCCACATTTTACTTTAGATACAAAAAGTAAGAGATTCACTACTTGTGAAGTGCTTTCTCCTCTAGTAGATCTTAACAAACCTCCACGTGTTAGCCAACACGGTTTGCTTGCAAAGTCCTGGACACGGACGATGTAATCATACCCGAGTTTAATTTGTTAATGTCCTACGGACCCTCCTCTTATTAATTTTTATTAAAAATAAAGTCCGGATCGGAAGAACCTTGTACTGTAAAAACGTGCCCCACTTTAAATAGGCTGTTGTTAAACTTTACTTTATCACAAATCGACCCAGGTTGTGGTACATTGCATAATAATGAGAAAATTCTACGTTTTAGGCAACAGGATACATGTTCCACGGACCTTAAATTCCTACTGTTAACAGTGTTTACAAGCTTCCTTGCTACCTTCAGTCCTATTTACAAACGCCTTGGCACGAGTTGGGTGTGTATGGGCACACCCACCTGCACACAAGCATGTACCGTAGGCACCATCAAGTGTGTCCTTTTTAATCATTCTTGATAGAATTTTTAGATTTTACTCTATTTATCTACAAAACCACCAAGTTGAATATTTGTGTCACCCGGTGACATGCAAATTTAATTGCTTAGACAGATCTTAGGCGTCGAGAGCAGAAATTAGGCATGAAGGAGGGGGGAGGGGGCGGGGACGAGAGGTGATCGCTCAATTTTACGTCAAGAATAGTGTTGGCTGTCATGTGCGTGTGTATGGGTTAGCGACAATGGTTGAATTAGAGTTTAATTTGGCACCATTTCGAGTGTTCATGTGTGTGTGTGTGTGTGCGCGGAAGCGCATGACTGGTTTTTTTTTGCCAATTTGACAATGCCTGCATGCACCCAAGCAGCGAGAAAGTTCTGATTGGCCAATCGAAAATGCCATGATGATATATATATGCTCATGAGAGGCTTGGCTTTCACGGACGAGTGAAAAACAACCTTTTATACAAACACCTATATCCAGAGGGATAAAGAGAGATCGAGAACCAGACAAGCCGCAACAACAACAAATTTAACAATGTCTTCCCCGGGTCACTACATTCCTGTATTCCTACTACTAAACATCTTCTTTCTCATTTCTGGTGGTTGTGCTGTATCACCTTTCAATGACTGGGTGGAAGAGGGTGAATCTCCATCAGAGGAAACTCTAAGCATGTCAAAACGAGTAACCGGTGCATACGCGACGACGGAAGAAGATCGTCCGCGTATTCTTTGTGGTCAGGCGCTGATTCATACCCTAAAGGAGCAGTGCGGACAACGTGGAACATTCTCACCCTACCAGAAGCGTACAGTTCGTGAGTTGATTCGAGTGGCTAGAGGACTACCTAGTAAGTTTCCCCTTCCTCTTTCGTCTCATTATCTCAATCTTTTAGACATATCAGACTTTGTTGATGCTCCAATCCACTTGCGTAAGCGATACGATGACATCTGTGAAGTATATTTGCGCTACGAACCCGAGAGTCCACTGTCCCAATGCTGCTGCTTGGGCTGTACAAGGGCCTACTTAGAAAACTTTTGCGCTGAGGCATAAAAAAGCAAGCAAGGCAAGCAGGTGGAGACTTCCCAACTCCCCCTATTCTTTCGCCTTCTCCCTACCTCACTCCACTTTTGTTAGATCTTCTATCTAAACCGCTGGAAGATCTCGGTCCTACAGATCGCGTGTGAGTTACCACTCACCCAATCATCTAGTCGCAAAGCATTCCTCTATCCTCCTCCTTGTCTCCATTGCCCTCAGTCTTAGTTCACGTTCCCCATACACACACGTTTATTCATAGCCAAGGACTCCTGTTTATAAAGAGTTTAGTGGATCTTACGTCTTTTTGCCCTCACCAATGAGCTGTTTGTGCTGCTGTTGTGGCGCTGATGGTGGGTTTGATTGACCTCAGAACTGACAAGTCATCCACTCACACCCCACTGGTCCAAAGGAGCACAACTAATTCTTTAAAACCAGAAGCGAGAGAATGACAGAACAGTGTCCTTGAAAAATACAAAAGGTCGTGCTATCAAACACATAGGGTCAATGAAGCAGGTAGGGAGAAAATTGGGATGCATTATATAAATACTTTACATAATTTGCAGTTACAACTTCAAGCCAAACTATAAATATTTTTAGCTGCAAAAAATAATCACCAAATTTACATGCCTAATTTCGCCCTAGACTCTTTCTGGATGGGGATCGCAGAGGGATATGAACGAGAGTTGAGAACTGTGGATGCCTTTCGCCTAGCCTATTAAAAAACTTTTGTACAAGATTAGGCTGAAAAGGCGATGACGGTTTTGTCCTTTTGGATAAAATAGTCGACATTTCTTCTCTTTTTTTTACAATAGGTGCATATAATTTGCTCACTTCACTGGTAGCTTGTAAAATACCAGTTTGATAAATGTCCACCGGTTAATTGCCACTCAAAAGGTCCATACTTGGCGACTTTGAGTTTTTTAGAAAATAATATTTTGAGTCTATTATTTTGTACATAAAACAAACAATACGTGCTTCTATAGGAAAATTCGTCGACTGTGTCGTGGCGATTGTTTCGACAAGCCGAGGGAAACACGGGATGCCGGTGTAGCCCTCCTTTATTGTGTATTTATCAACTTTTAAAATAAACATTTTGAAGTTGCCTGAACTCCTAAAGGTGAGGGCGAATTGTTTTTCTTTTTTACTATAAGGAAAAACAATTGCGGCGAAATTGGAGTTGAGGGGAATTTTTTGTCCTCCAGAAAAGTGATAAAACGTGAGAAAAAAGGCTCCATGACGCTATAAGACCTAACTAAAAAAACTTAAGTAAATAAAGCTGTTTTTTTACCAAATAAACTCATTTGGGCGAGAATATGCAAATATTTTTTAAGTATTATATTTATTATTACACAAATAGGATAGACACCGAAGTCCAGCATAGGTGACTAGGACCCGGTGGATGCTCCAATGCATGGTTTCCTTTTCAAAACTCCAAGACTTGAAAGTTTACAATTCAGGAAATGAACTACTTACTGTGTGGCTAAATACCCAAACCCTGTGGGTGGATTGGTAGAGGGAGTGGGATAAAATTGGCCCACTTTATTGTAAGAAGCTATTTATGAATTTATTAAGCCGCTTTTTGTAAACAATGTGTCTAAACGTCTTTTAGCTCGTACAAATCCCCTCAAATCTCCTTGCTTTTCGAGTGATTGGCCCAACAACGGATTTTTAAGGTGTTATTATGAGGCCTATCCAAAAAACGTGCCAAAATTTTTTAGCCGCCGGCGTCTAAATGGGCGAATGACTTTTGTCCAAGCCTAGGAAAATGTGATCGGACTTTCTTCATTCCACTTTTAACATGTCTTAGGCGCTAATAAGCGCATGAGGATTGCTTTGTGGCGGCTAATTCACCCTCTCCAAATCACTTTTTGACAGTCCCTAATGTCAACAAAGGTGTCATTTTGGGCGAGTAACCACATCAAGGCACCGTTTCTCGTAAAAATAGCTAACGCTACACCTTAGACACGGAATCGACTGTTCCCGAGGCATTCTCATCATATTATTTCACTTGTTTTTTTTTTACCCCAAAACTGCTTCCTCTGGCTACTTATTTAGGCGGAATTTAATTTTATGTGGGAATAAATGGGGGCTGAATTCAGAAGGGAGTGCAAACAATGGAGATTCATATGCACTGTAGTAAAAATTCCGGGTTAAATAAGAGACTCGGTGAAATACAGTGGCATGAAGAACTGCCTCCCGTTTTTTTTTTCAGTTGTCAAGTTATGATAGCACAGGTTACCACTAAAGTTGGGTCCATTTATTCCTTGCACATTAACCAACTTTACTTACCATAGTGAAACAGGACCTTATCACAAGGATGTTTGCTATGCCTTAAAAGAGCAAAATTTTAATGTGAGCGCCAATTATTTGTTCAGGCGGTCAAAGCGTGAAACTCATAGCCCATTGTTTATGCCTATTTGGAGCAATAAATGGTACTTTTTAACAAAAAGTCACGATGATGTAATTTTAATTAACTCAAAAGTGCTTGTTGTTTTGGATGAAGAATAAGGTCCTTTTAAAAGTCCTTCCATCAAACATTTCTGCTTTAGATGTGAAGATGTGACTGTCTAGACACCCAAAAAAGTTGTCCAAGTGTGGTCCCGAATGCTCTACCCGGTTGAGAAGACGGCCTTGAAGGTGGCCCATTGGTGTGCGGTCTTGGCTAGCAAAGTCGTCGACATATGCGGAGCAAGTCCAATAGATACTTTTGAAAATCGGACCAAAAAATGTGATAAAATGGTGTCTGAGCAATTGATGAGCGAGACATCTCGGCTTCCTATGGACTAAAAAAAGTAATTTTCCCATTCAAAAGCTTCTTCAAACGCGGAACCCCATCAAACGTTTAGTCCTAGCGTTGCGTATACAGAGTGTGTACTTATTATCAATATCTATGCGATATTTTTAGCTGTGAGGCGGTTCCATTCTTAAAACTGCGACCAACAGATACAGAGCTTATTTAAAAAAAGTGGTGCCGCAGACTTTTCCTTAAAACTTTGACAACTACCCACTAAAAAATTTACATAATTTACAATGGCTATAAACTCATCGAAGTGCTTGCTTTTAAGAGGGAGTTTTCATGGAGCCTTGGTCAACCTTTAATTCTTGAATCTACCCTTAAAAATGTGGATGCTTTACTTGCGCTTTCTGTGTCAAACCTCCTAAGGATTATTTTTTGAGAAGCATAATTTGGCCCAGACTACTTGGAATCTCGGGAGCACTCTTAAGTCTAAGTGCAGAAGCAGTTGGAAACTCGTTCAACGAACAACTACCTGAGTCCTTTTAACTACCTCAATCGGCTTTTTGTGAAGTTCTTGATCTAATTTGTTCACTCTCAAAAACTCTCTTTAAGTAAAGGTTTGGGTGTATCCAGTCCTTCTTATTTGGTGAATTTTTAAAATTTTTCCCTTAACAGGTGAAGCTTCGGGGTTTCTGATTACCACTCATTAAATGCTATGAATCTTTAGAAAGTGTTGACAAGCTATACTACTGATAAATTTTAAGCGACAGGAGGCAATATATTTCCTTCAGGTGGTTTATCCTAGACAATTTATGAGTTCTTTTTTAAGAATTTGCAGCTATGGGATAGGACGTGATAGCGGGTAGTCGATTCAGCGATCAATGTGTTTCTTCGCAAGGTAAATACCTCCTTTAGGGCCAGCAAAATGGGAGAGAGCGGGCATACTTGCCCTCGGCTGCATGTTGCAATGCCTAATTCAGCGAATGTTTACCTGTCAATGCCATATAGTGTGAGAACTAATGACATATGGGGGGGCGACGTCATCTCGTTAAACGCAAAGCCGTAAATATAGTGATAAAATTTGAGGGGCTTTACAACACCTAATTTTAAGATTCTCTACTGCTTCAGTTTTTGTTGAAATGACTATGGTATTTCTGAATTTTATTAAAAATCTCCTACTTATGAATGAACCCAGAAGTTAAGGAACACGAAGTGGTCACTAATTGTACATGCAACATTTCACTTAACCACTTGAATGATATCGCTCTAGTTGTGTCACATACGTGTGACGCTCTAATTTTCCCATTTGATTCTTACACCATATGTGTCGAAAGTCTATCGAATCAATTTGCCAAGGCTGCTATAGTTCTGCTGGTTCTTCTCGGAGCCCAGAAACAGAGTCACACTGCTAAAAAGATGAGAAAAGGTTAGTAGAATGAAAGAAAAATGAAAAGAGTCTACGCTGAGGTGGTGCCATTATTGTAAAACAGTAACAGCTCGCTCTACACGCACTTTCGCAATCAAAACCACACATTTAATTTGCATGCCTTACCACCGCGTGACAGACGATGGCACCGAATCGTGTGATGCAAACTAAGAGGTGGGCGTGTTCACTTGTCCCCACTTTTAAATTGCGCCTTTTGGATGGAACCTTAAACCATGTCTGAAATGTGCAAGCTAACTTTTATCTCAAATTCTGACGGTAGATGTACTAACTGTGAAGATCCCTGACAGTAAGGAGGCCAACGAGAAAGCGCCTTGGAAGTTGATGCAAAACCACCCAATTAAATCAGACTATTCGGTTCGAACTGAAGTGGCGAATTCCTTGAAGGACTTTGACTTAAATTTTAACAAACCAACACATTCACTTCCACATCGCTCTCCATTTAAATAAGTTGAGCATCTTATTTTATTTTAGAATTATTAGCACATTAATTAATAAGTGAGTGATAAGGTCACATAAAGTCGTCATTGCCTTCCGCGCACCTAAAAAGCACGCAAGGACCTGTTCTTTTTCACTCAATCTCGTCGTTTTAACCCTCTTTTAATTTAGCTCTCGTATTTAAAATGTTTACACACGTACAAGCGGTGCCAAATGTTAAAAATAAATTAGTGTATTTGTAGCGGAGTCTTCCCGTTCCTCCTTCTCCTCCTTCTTTCCCACCCTGCTATTGCGAGACATTTCTTTATTACAAGGTAAAGAGCGATCGCAGTGGACCTGGCTACAATGATGAACCTCCCGACTCTGGTGATGAAGCACGCTCGTCCGCGACCAAGTTGAAGTTGTCCTCCCGCCTCTCACCTACAAAGCACATTTAAACACCACAATTATTTCAGCATTGTTCCAGATTTTTAAGCCAATGTGAATGTACAGCTATCATTTAAATTGTGATATGCGGCGCAGTTCCTTTTTAATTGGAGAGGTGTACTTTTAAGTCTAGTAATCTCCTAACAAGACGTCACTTTCTGGTACGCCACTCTCCACGGCTTCAACAGGCATCTTCGTAGCTTCATAGCCGCTCCTCCTGTCGCCTGGCTACAAAATAGCTGCCTCATTCATCTTTGAAAATAACTCTGCTAACTCATCAAAATAAGTTGTTTTTAAGGAGCACTTCATTTAAAAGTCCCATGCAAAAGAGTCATGTGGTCCAAGCCCCTGCCACCCACCCAACTCCTATGCTTTTTCATAAAAGGCCATTCAAAATTATTGCCAAAAGTTATTCTCTAGCAAAAACAAATGTTTGAAGTACGCTCTTGACTATTAGTACCCTCTAGAACAATTTGGCCGTGATAAATGGCTAGAACGATATAAAATAGATAAAAATGAGCTATTTGCTAAAGGGCATTGCTAAACTGCTCACAGAAGCATAAAATGGCCTTTGTGGTAAGACGGTTCCTTTGTTCGCACAACTGCACCGAAACTTTCATGACACACGTTTGTTTGACCACACCTGTCCGGGTGGCAAGCAGGCGGGTTGGACGAACTTCGTGGCGGGGAAGACAATTAAGTCCGGTTCTTTCATTTAGCCCCCATTTATTTGCCACAATTCACTATTTCTCCCTCTAGCCAACCTTCTCCGTTTAGGAGTCTGAAGCGTTTTGAGGGAAGATCTCAGATATGCGTGATATGGACCATTCTGACAGTTTGTCAAAGAAAGTGGAGAAGTTTTAAAATTCATCCAAGGGAAATTAGACTGGTACTTATCAAAGCTGGTACTTTAAATGGACTATTCCCAACAAAGACTAATTGTCTAGACATCTCCACGACCGTAATTAAGGCGCATTTTAAGGCTTAACATCTGTCAATTTTGTTGTCTCTAGGGCTAAGTACTAAAAATGGACTTCTACAGCTGCTTCACGCTATTTCCTGCACTTTGTCAATGGAATAAACAAATACTGGGTGAGGGGTTTCAAGCAAAATGGTTGCTTATTTGTGTGCACAAAAAGGTGTTGACTTCCAATTTGCATGATCATCAGTACACAGGAAACCTAAAGCGCTAGGCGGCCAAATGTCTGGACAAGTGGGCACTTGGGCCGTCCCAGGCTGTGCCTCCACTCGGCGGCGTGGTCTTTAAGCCACACCAGCAGCCTATGAACCCTTCTTTGTGCTGGTAGCACCTTTTCCACAGTGCTTTGGCGTACTACGACCTCAGAGGTGACAGTGGCGCATGTAAGTAGGCACGACCTTTCGAAATTCGGGTAAATTTTGTTTCCTTTGCTAAAAATTTTTAATAGCCAGTGTCAACCTCCCAACGCCCATCTCTGAATGGTGGTACATTTGCCTGGCATTTTGCAATGAAATTTAGTTTAAAACTTGCCCCTTTTAGAAATCCAGCTTGAGCAGTGCTCCGCAGAAATAAAATAAAATATTTCATGGTTTTTTTGGTTTGAGTTGAATTTTGAATTTCGTCTCTGAGGTTGCGCTGCAGAAATGCGTGATTTTTGGAGGCAAAGGCAAAACTATTTCAAGCCTTTAAAGTCCCTGCAGTAAATTTTCGCCTCTACGAAAATAACTTTTTTTTGCAAATAAATATATTTTTAGGTTTTATCCTAGTTTAAATCCCTTAAATACGTTTTTTAAACTTTATAGTAGCTAAACGAACACTTTGTGGAGTCCCGAGGCTTCTCTAAAGCCGAATGAAGGCATAATGCTAGGGCAGAATATGTTCATATTATATATAAGTGCTTGATGCACGGAAAAGACTGAAGCTATTGGTATGGTCCAGAGGCCAGCCCAGTGGGCCACGTCACGATGCATAACCAAGTGACTTCCAACCGAAACCCAGGGTTAAATAAGACACATCTTAAGAGCGTCAGCTTCGGCGCTCTTTATGGTCAATCTTCCGCATTGGCCATCACAACGCAACTGAGGAGGCGCTTGACTTCAACGTCACCGGTCCCTCTTGGCAGTTCCACTGGAAATGATATCAGGAAGGGAGAATTCTGCTGACCATCACGTGTGTCCCTACCTAGAAGTTGGAATGCCGATCTAAAAACAGATTTATTAAAGCCGGTATGAAATCTTAATGCAGTTTCGTGACGATGGAGTTTTACGTCTGCTCACATTGTGAGGCCTTTATGCAGGCATGGTAGAGGAACTCCATAGTCAAGTTGTTCCATCTGACTCAAAGCTAGTGTCATTTCAATTGTTAATAGTTTTCTTGCAGATCATGGGGCTTGAGTAGTAGCCGAGGGTAGACGTCATTCGCTTGGGTCTATCATCCAGCAGAAAAATTCAGAATGAATGTCCCTCAGGATCGGGTTTGCCTTTCTTTGTCAATAATATAGCATTCTTTGACTTTTCTGAAGATGGAAGAAGAAAATATCGAGACTAGTGGCGTGGACCAAAGGCCAGCCTAACCAGCGAATTTACAATGGCCGGGACAAGTAGTGGTCCTTGGCCAGAACCCAGACTTAAGCAAACAGAAAAGATACTTCAGCCTTTATAAATGTACTCGCCTTTATAGTTCATGTAATTGCTTTTAAAAACTCCTTTCTTTCTAGCTAAGCCTTTAAAAATGCAAAAAGAGAAATTTTAAATTACTGGCTGATTCCACAGCCAACAACAAATTGGTACAACTTTTTGGTTTTCTAGATATATTAAAGTCTCAGTTTTAAATTTGCAAATCGCATAAAGATTTTTAGTCTTTTCTCAGATTAGTTGAAGGGAATCACATTAATTTGGCACCTACATTGCCTTAGACAGATCAGTGACAACTCAAATAGGCGACCAACCCACTTCTACACAATGGAAATAGATGTTGAATGCATTAAAATCCCTTTGCGTCAATGAAGAAACGGAACAAGTTTCTATTAAAGAATAAGTTATTTCTTGGATTATTTGTGTAGGGGAATGATGCTCTCATAGGAAGCACATTTGTTGAACTTCTGTCCCTGGCCACGTCTTCAAAGTAGCTTGAGGAGTTGCATCGTGATAGGTCCAAAGAGGTAGAAGAGCCCACGCATTCAACGGAGGACACCAAATCCGAGTGTCACAGAAGATGGCACTTGCTGCTGGTAGCTGACTTCACTGCTGATTAAAGACATGTAATCTTGAAGTCATTACCAACCTTTGACGCTCACTTCAATCTCGCATACTATTATGAAGGGAAGTAGCAAGTAACCTGACACCAGACATGAACGATTTCGTCTACCATTCAAAAGCATCAAATTGAGCAAGTCGGCCTAAGCAGTCCGGAGCTTATCAAAGTAATGGACAACCGTACAAAGCAATCACAGACTTTGGTGAGCCAATGCTGCTTCAAATGTATGAGCTGGGTAGCGAGCCCTCTGGAGATGACTAAGGATAGGCTCGATACCTTAACGGAAGTTAAAACACGGTGCATTTGTGCAATGCAACTTGCGTACAGGTGCGAAGCCTATGCTTGATACTTTTCAACTCTTCTTTCACTAACATAAGTTTTAAAAAACGCCTCGTGGTACACATTAAACGCTGGTAAAAGCTCTCGATCCTTTCTAGTAAACAATGGTGTGTACGACTTAACGCCGATATGAAGTAGAAGATCCTCCTGGTGTAGCTCTATGTAAAAAAGTCTATCAAATAGAATTTGATTACTATTGTAGCGTCCTGAGACTTCCTTGAAGGCAAAAGAATGCATAAAACTAAGGCGGAATACATACATTCGGCAAGTAGAGGAATTGGGGGCTGCTAACACGGCCCAGAGGCCAGCCATCCCGGCTAGGACAATATGACCACCCAAGTGATCGAAAGCGGCAGTCCGAACAAACAAAGTATTATATAGTCCCTTTCTTCTCCTTAGCGTTGTTCCGCACACTCCCCTTGATAGGCCTTCCACGTCAGCCGTCACATCGTAATCAGTGCTGCAACAAACACCCACGAGCTAACCGTGCCAGTCATCGAAATTCGAACCCAACTGAGAAGTTGCTTCACCTCCACATCACTGATCCCTCTTGGCACTTCGACTGCACTTGGAGGTTCTGTTGAGCATAAGCTTGTCTATAGGGGGATGTTAGGATACCGGCCTCCTTAAACAGGTATGTTAGGAAAATCTCCGCAACGAAACCTTTCCGGGTGGTTTCACGGCTAGTGTCGCTTCAGTTGTTAGTGGCTTTCGTGTAGAACACGGAGGTGGGGGAGATGCCAAAGGTGGACGTCGTTCACAGCCCCTTCTGTTATGGGATGTCACAGATTCTCCTATCCGTAGTACGTAAACTTCTTTCACACCGCTACAGTATGTCACAAGTGGTATAGATTGGGACAGAAATGCACTGCGCTGCCACCTTCGTAGCGTCCCAAGACTTCCTTGAAGGCAAAAGAAGGCATAATACTAGGGCAGAACAGAGGTATTGAGACCGCTGACATGGCCCGAAGGCCAGATCCGTTCGGCTAGGATAAAATGGCCGCCCAAGTAACCCATACCGAAACCGACAGTCAGAACAAACAAAGTGTTACAACTACGTTTCCTCTCCACGTGCCATACTTCGTATTACGGAAAGTTTCTATTACCCGAAAGCCAATTTAAACTCAGTGTAAAAGGCAAAAAAGCTCAAAATCACATCAGATTCAGCAAAAATTTTACAAAATGAGGGATCGAAGGGGCATAAAATGGTAAAGGAGAACGAAGGTTTCCGTATCGTGTGAATGCCGCACATTTGCCTATCCTTTCTGATGCCTACACATAATCAACTCCACGAAAATTTTCAATGCTTATAAGTTAAAATTTATTATACGAACTTCCCTAGTCATTGAAATGCCCACCCTAGGACATGAACGCTCAAATCGCCTCCAAATGGGTTTTTAAGCACCCGACAAGATTTGGGTTACGAATCCACCTAATCTTTAAAGTGGTTTTGTGATGCTAATCTCCATTTCATAAAGTCGCGGATTCCCAGGACATCCGCAACTATAGGTCTCAATGTGAAACGAGCGCCTACTAATCCATCCAACTGAGGTTTGAACACACGCAGCTTTCCGAGGTCCCTTTACAACTTCTAAAGGCGTCGTTGTCGTACTCATTCTTCTCAGGACATATTTCGCTACTTTCGGCCGATGAAAGCGCCATCTGCTTGCCATTTAAAAGGTTTCTAGGGCACAAAAATAGTTTGGCGTTTTCCCTTTTTAAGGCAGGAAGCCTTAATTAAAGCAGTAGAACACTAAGGCAGCAATTATTTTATCACTTTAGCCTTATAAAAACTCCCTTTTTGCATCTACTGCTACCATTTATTCTTCACCAACTCCAATCTTGAAGGCTGATTGGGATTTTGGGCACGTGGATAGACCACTTTTGAAGAAAGGAGGTACCATCTTGTGATTTTTTGCCTGTGCGCGCTTGGAAAGTCTTTACAATGACTCGTGTGTAGGAGGCAAGAGCCAATGAAGGGAGGCTAATTAGGAATTCTTCCCCGAGGCGTTTTCTCAAGTCAGCTGAAATGATGATTGCAAGGATCTTCGCCTTTGTTGACGAGACTACGCAGTTGTCACCTCCACCCACCACAACAGTAACAAACTACACAGTGTAAATAGAAGCTTGTTTTGGTGTTCATTTTTTGGTGTGTGTGTGTGTGTGTGTGTGTGTGTGGTAAATAAAAGTGATCTCGTTTTGGTTAAATGTCTTTTACCTAAAGAATATCCCTCTCTGGAGAGGTGACAGTAAACAATGAACTCTATTTGACTTAATAAGCACAAGAGGATCTTCTCCCATTTCCCTGAAAGTAATGCAAGAACGCGGACCACAAGCGTACCTGAAGAATCACCGATGGAGTAGTATACGCTCCTATTTATCATAAAATTCTTTGCCTGCGGCTCATTCTAGCTAATAATGTTAAATTAATACTGGACAATGTATTCATAACTACAGTGATCGCCGGAGTACCTCTTTCAAAGTAATTTTAAAGCAGAATTAAGCCTCACCATTCAGCAGCAAACCACGTTCCCATAGTCAACACAAGTTGATAGGCCTGTATCAAATGTTTTTTTATCAGTTATTTACAGCAGAAACTGACTAAAAAGTAATACAAAATTTAGTAGCCACACTTGAGAAGTTAAAGAATAAACAAAGACTTATGCGTAGTACATGGAATTGCCCATCCCTACATTTCGCTCCATTTTTATTCACGACTGATGTACAACTAGAACAGCCTCATGATGTTTACAGAGGTGATTAGGATAATTTTGCGTTTTTTTCCCCTTTTTGCAAAGAGTGAAAGTAATTTTACAGTCTCTTAAAGATGACAAGCGCATAGGTGGGTTGACATGTGAGAAAGGCCCGAGTTATCGATGGCTGAATCCTGTCTGTGGAGGTCAATTTAAAAAGAAATAAAAGTTTGAACAAGATACTTCCCGACTAAAATAGGGTACAAGTTCAAACAATTAAAAGTCTGAAAGGGCTTTATTAGGCGATCTCGATTGCAACACCAAGGTAAGTATAAGAACATAAATTCAGTCCTCTAATTAAGCACATTCCCCTTCCCCCCTAAGTAACAAACAGTGAGTCGCTTTGTTGCGCGGATCCCTTTCCTCGGTTCAGTGGAGAGCGCACTTGGCACATCGGAGAGGTGGAGCCTTTACGCTTTTTTCAACATCGCACACGCCACTCGGTGTGTCTTTTTAATTTGTTCGGGCGTGTTTCTTGATGTGTGAATAGGAAACGTGTCGAGCACATAGTTGCGATAACGTAGCAATGAATGTTGTCCTAGATAATATCGGTAGCCCACTAGTCTGATTTATGGTGTCTCAGGGATTTGCACTTTTGTATCAACTAGCTACTAATTTAGTGTGTTAAAATATTGTGTATTTTCGGGGAAATTTATAGGCCTGTGTAAAATGCCAGTGATTTGGCACCCTGTGGCATTTTCGATAGGTGCTGCTCTGATTAATGCATACAGTTTGCAAAAAATAAAAAGTACTTTATGACAAGTTTTAAAAGTTGTTAATCTATTTAAAAACAATGCCAAACAGACCCAATAGTCTTTTACCACACAACAGTAGCCTACTCACAACTGTATGCGTGCTCTATAAATCAAAAATGGATTGCAAAAAAACTATCCAATGTCTGATTTGAACCCAATTGTAAACTTAGAGACCGTTTCCTTGTTAAGCCAGTGTGCCGCAAGCATTAAATCTTCCTTTTATAAAGCTCCAAGAGGTGTTTCGGTGTCCTCTGCAGCTTAAAAAACCTATTTATAAATTCATGTAAGTATTTTTAAACAAGCGACTTTAATTCTATGTAGTTTCAGCAAAACACTAGCCAAATTTCCTTATAGACAGAATTTTCTTTCTACATAACGGTGAAGACGTTTTGAAATCAATTGTTTACTTAAATAATAACAGTAGCAATGGTTGCGTAAGAAAGAGGTTCTGCAACTCAGGTCATATTTCCGATCAGGGTCAATACTAAGCCATTTTAACCATTGAGTCAAAACATGAATTCCGAGTGAAATTGGGCATTAGTTTTAAAAGGCAATTAGTTTTATGTTTGAAGGATCAAAAAGTGAAAGGCAATTAAATCATGGTGGTGACGCAGTGCGCGGCAGCAATTAGAAATGTACTTCTTAGCAGAGGCACCGGTACCACCCAAATCAATATCACTGCGTAATGTTCCACGCCATTTTTGGCATATTTGTTAAACCTATGCACAGCAGCTTGTATAAATTAAACCCAAAGCTATTGCTAAGAATCAGGTGCGTTTTGTCCATCTCTCGGAATATTTACGCTCTACTAAATCTTATAAGCTAAAAATTATCCATAGTATGAACCATGTACTTACGGAAGAAGGTTTCCTGTTTTGCGTGGTTGGTTGTAAAGATTATTTTTACAAAGACTCATTTAATGCTATTTTTAATTAAAAGTAAAGGGAGATCCATGCAAGCACATACGCATTCACTTAATTTATCAACTAGTTATCAAACAGTATTTCCTTTTATTTTGGAGCAAATAGGGGCAAATTTTAGGTAGAATTGTGATTGAAACAAAGAGGTGACTTCCTCTTTGCTAACAGAAACCTTTCAATCGACAGTTATCTGCGTGCAGGTGCAACCCTCTGTTCCACATCATTTTTATACTTAATTCCAGAAAATATTGTTCTAAATTTGGAGAAAAGTGGCAAAAATTGCATTGTACTTTATTTTCGCATTACCACGTGAAGAAAAGCGCTAGCTGAGGTGCAGTGATGGGTTTTTTGCCTGTACTTTTTCCGAGTGACATTGCGATTTTCAGTCACGGATGTGGTCCACCTTCGCTTTGAATCAAACATCCTGCTGATTGGCACAAAGGAGGGTTTCGAAAGGTGCGCACGCCTTCCGATTTCCCGAGTTCAAATCTATCATGTGAAGTATACATTCTAATTATGGTTTATTTTGTAGCGCTCTTTAAGGGAATTGCATGCATTTATACCCCTTATTTAGTCAAGTAATTCGGGAAATTTTGTCATTGCAGACGACTGCTGTTAATAGGTGGGCAGAAGTTTTATTCATTAATGCAATGTAAATCTTAAAAGTTGACAACGAGGGAGCTAGTTCTGTTGCAACAAAAACATGGTGGTGAAAGCTTAAGAGAATGAATTGAAAAAAGATCTATCCTGTGCCTGGTGAAACGAAACAAAACGAAGTAGGTCGACGTCTCAAGACTAAGTGTTGTGGGGCGTTTGAGCATTGATGCTAATGAGACATGTACTGGGGATACCTCACTAAAACCTACTTTGTCGCCTTCATAACCATCCTTACCTCCTTTCATTCCTTTCAAGTAATCGGTGATCCATCGCACATAGTTTGGGTAAACGGATTCAAAATTTTAATGTGTCGTGAACTCATGGATGAGTATATTCTCAAGCTGATGTCTCCAATTCTTATTCCTTCATCAAAACATGAGCGGCCAACTATCCTTCATTCAATGGACTGCATCAGATGTATTCTTGCCTTTACTGATTTATTTGTGGCTTCGAATTTCGCCGATACTACTCATTTACCTCTATTCAGTTCCTCCTAAAAACTTTAATTTTTAGGCCGTCTCTCAAAAATCATTGCCATCGTTGCCAGCCCAACACACATATGCATGTCTGTGAATCAAAATGTTCGCCGCAGACAGGTTGTTGGAGCCTCAAACAATAACAGAGATGTAAAGTACTCTTGGTCAAGTGGAGACAATCCCACATTGTTTGATTTGTGAGCATTGGCTCCATATACCAAAAAAGCGTGGAACATCTAGATTTGGCAGCCAATTTTCCTCATAGATCTCTTTTTCCTGAGTTTGGGTTAATAGTTGCATACATGCATATATTCAATGGCCAAGCGTAAAACAATGGTGTGAATGCGAGGTGCCCTCAGTCTGTCGGAGAGCGCTGCATTTCTCAGCTTCTTACAGTGGTCAAGATGCCCTCCAGGCAGGCTCCCACACAGAAATGCATTAGGTCAGAGCTCAAAAACGTCTATAATAAACTCTAGCATAATTCTAGCGATCAGAAAAAAATGGCATTTATTTTTCTTCTTTTTTTCATAAATCGTTCCGAAGCTTTTCGATCACGCAACCACAATAGTAAATGAAATAAGTGGTAAAAACTCGGTCAAAAGTTATTGTGCCTCCACCTTTGTGCGAAGCAGTGCAATATATTTTTTGTTCAACTCCCTTCAAGGCCTACAAAGTGGTGCATCCTGGAAGAACCTTGGTCCAAATTAAAAACACCAATTAACCTTGCTTCCACCTCTACGAGTTTTGAGATAAAGGGTGAAAACTCTCGCTTTTCTTCCCAAGGCATACAATTTCACCTTTATATTTTGATCCCATGATTTAATAAAATTTGCTTAATTTATGTAACTCGCGCCGCTGTTCCATTCATCCAACTTGCGAATTCTTTCAATGGTCCGACCCGACAGCAGCAGCTAAATAACAACGAATCACCAATTAAGCCTATAGCTCTAGAGGAATCCTCCCTTCCCTTCTCTTCCCTTCTTCCACCCCCCTGTTATGTGAAGGCTTAATGCTCCTAGACAACTTTAGCATAGGCTCAGGAGGAAGACGCGCTAGCGGAGTCGAAGTATTCACCGGATTCAGGAGAGCGACCACGTGCGTCCACAACCAGGTTAAAATTTTCTTCCTGCCTCACGCCTCCAAAGCACATTTAAAGAACATAAGGATTACAATAGTCACTCTGTGTACTTTCGATGAGTGTTTTTGGCATTCCCCTAGACTTACCACTTGGATTTAAGACGTGAATTCAGAATAACTTGCATGAGCCAAGAGGCCTTCGTGACGATTTAACTGGGGGCTAAAAGCTGTTCTGATAGACGCTCATTTTGCATTTTTGATAAGGGATCCACCAAACAAGACAAATAAAGGCAATTAAAAAGCAGAACTGCATTTTTATGATGTTAAAATAATTTGATCTAAAATAAACCAGGCCAAGACCAGATTTTAGAAAAATTGGCGGGGATGAATAGGGTAATTTCTATGATAAAAAATAAGCATACATTGTAAAATGTACGTCGTTCCTTTAATTCACAATTTCAGTTAAGGGCCACTTGAAACTCATTGCAACCTCACCGAGTGGGCTGACCTCGGGTCCCACCCCCGTCTGTGACACCTGACATCTCGCCCGAGTATTGTCTTCTCTCGCCTTCAGGTTGGTCTCGGGGTCCCAACAATTACCAAAAATAATTGTAATAAATAATTAAGCACCTTCGAATGTGTTAAAAAACTCTAATTTACAGATTGTGCAAAGCCTTTTTAAGTAAAATGCATGCAATTGAATTTGATACGCTGTCTGTTGTTGTTGACAGGATGGTTATTTCTGTTGATAAGCTGGCTAGCAGTGTCTCTGAGTAATGCCAACTACCAAAGCCTCGATACCTCATCAACATCGATACTTCACCACCTGCAATTCTGAACTAGTCAGTTTAACCTCGGCTAGAAAACGACCTGGGTAAGAAGCCGATTGCCTCTCGGCAGAAAGCACCTTGCATTCCTATTATTAGTGTTCTAGAATGTGCCATTTCATTTACTCAGCTCAAATAGGCAAGGAGTGAATGCCACATTTGTGACGTTGGGTTTGAATAAGAAAATGGGGACGTCATATTTATGTGACGTGATAAGCCAATCAGTGCCACAGGTGCTGATTTACTGGAGAACACGCATAAAAGCTTTTCATACCCAAAGTGGCTACACGATCACCTCATTTCACTTTTATTAATTTACTTTTAGGGTTTTTTTAATAAATACAAGAAATAGCTTATAAATTACAATTTAGAATGGATTTATAGTGTATGGGAGGATCTATTCAGAGGAGGTCTACCTCTAATACCTGCTCACATTAATTGTTTGCAGGGGTTGATGAAGTATTTATGTGGATATTATTTTCCGACGGAAAATGCACAACCGACTTGTGGTTATGTCGTAATTCTGGGTCATCTCCAACCACAGTCATAACACAACAGACCTTCTGGCTTTCACAGGCCTTTATTACAAAAACCATTCTATAAGGCATTTTTAACACCAGGTAGTAAAGTATCTTCGCTACACACTATGAACACGAAATATTCTTCCAATCTTAAATAACTCCCCCCTCCCCACATCCCATCAATCTCATGAGATATTAGCTTTTCGGGTGTCAAACTCCGAGGATTTTTAAATTCACCGTTTCCACTTTTTCCTAAAATTCTTTCCACCTTACACGTTGGACCTTTGTAAGTGCCTTGTTTCGTTATACCTACAGAAATAAACTTATTCCTTACAATTTGTACTGCTTTAGTATGAACAATGAAATCTATGAACGCAATTTTCCCGCGATCCCAGGGAGGAAGTCAAGTCTTCTATTTTTGCAGACAAGGAAGGCTTATCAATCACCAAGGCCACAAAACGTGTTATTAACCTCACTCGAACTAATTGGCAAAACGTCTTGCATTTTCCACCTGTGGTGTGCTTAAAACCTACGGTGCCTCACAACAATTGGCTCTGCTGTAACGCGATTGCTAATCGCGTTACAGGCTTCTAATTCATCAATTAGTCAGGCGTGAGTGGTCTCACAGGGACCCCATTCATTCATTCACTCATTCACCCACTCACCCACTCACCGCCACTTGCGAAGTCCTATGTGTGAAAGGGATTCCACCTATTCTTCTCTACTCCTCATCGGCCTGTAAGTGGATTTTTCTGCCCTCATGAGTCTGTACGGCTTGCAGTCCCATAAACTTCCTAAACATGCTTCAGCTCCTATTCCAGGCTCTAAGTGCAGGTTACCTCTAACTAATAAGGCATCACGACTATAAAATTCTCATTAGTTCATCTTCTGTATTTAATGCTTATACCGCCCCACTTCCCCGCTTTGTACCCGATGACGAAGAAAAAAATTTTTTTGGAACCTTACTGTTTTAAATTACTACAGTACTACTAATACAAATGCTTTTGCAAAAAGTAGACAACCATTTCCTTTGAGAATATCTGTATTTATTTCCATGGTGTAAACAAGCCATTTTGGTCAGCTTGGCGGCTAGACAGACTTATTATGTGGCAGCGCAGGGAATAGCGCATCCTACCTTTTCTTCAGGCACAGGTCTGACTCGTGGTTGCAGTGTTGTTTTGTGGAGGACTGGCTGGTCTACTAATTATCCCATTCAAAATAGGTGCCATCTGACTTATTGCGCATGGGGACGACTTCGTTGGAAGTAGCTGTGCATTTTTTCGGTCGATTTGCTTTTGTCAATGCTTTAGCCCGCTCGCATGATTCACTAAGCGGCCTGTATTCGTACCCCACCGAGCTCACCATGCCCACTTAGTTGAGTTGGATCGAGACATGTAGTCGTGACCTTAAAAAAAAAAACTTTGCCGAGACGCGTGAGACACCTTTGCACAAGCACCTGTTTACTTTGCTGTTTGATTCTATGCAAAAAAAAAATAACTGACTTCTCTTAACAATTTCCCTAAATGCTAGTGGGTAGGCGCCAGTGGGTGGTGACACAAATCCCATTGGCACGACCTTTGTCAAACCAACGCACCTCATTGTCTACTTTTCTCATTACTCTACCGAGTAATTTTTTTTTCTAATTTTAGTCTAGTTCCCAGCTTTATTGTGCCAATTATCAGACATTCGGCGCTTTGGTAGATTCAAATTTTTTTTTCACCAAGAAACGACCTATTTTTCTAAAAATGAGTTATACCAGATTTGATTGACTTTAACTAGTCATTAAAATTTTATGCCAGAAAGGAGAAAAATAAACGAGTCGCTATGGGTCTCCAATGATATTTCCACAAAATTTTAAATTTAATACAGATTTGTCGGTCAAAATGATAATAAATCAATCATTTGAGTTTGCTTATAAAATAAATTCTGCGTTTATGTTGGATAAATTCTTTCGGCTTTTGCAATTAAATAAAGGGGAAAAATTGTGCAAAATTCTAAAAATAGGCATCCTTACTATTTACCCTCAATTTGGGAGGCGACACGAGCTTGCTGCGAAGTACGTTCATGCACAGCACTTGGTCGCCAGGAGCCAAGGAACACCCTCACTCTTGTCACCTCCACTTCTGCTTACTTTTACTTCCCAACTGTTTGGTCGGCTTCGCATGTGAGTGCCTAATGCTGCTAAGGAAAGAGGGAAATCTCTCTTACTCCTGCATTCCTATCTCACCCATGACTGCTGTTCGGTCCTCGGTAAGGGAACAATTTCGTCTGTAATTCATCACACATGCACCAAGTTGGCGTAGTCTTTCGTGGATGAGGTGGCGTCTGTCTCAGAGGAGTGGGTTGAAGTGTAGAGAGTAGATCGTCTAGTGATAAGTGATGACGTGTTTGTTCGCTAAATGAACGTCGCACACAGAAGTAAGTTCTCATCACAAGCCAGTCAGCAAGCAATCTAAAGCATTGGGGGCGTTTCATAATGCATGTGAATTAAATAAAGAACAGTAAATTGGTAACCTCTTTATTTAGTATCACCTGCAAGTGAGAAATACTTATCTTCACCGTATCTTCTATCGCGTCAATACCTCCGCCCAATCAAAAATATAAGATTTTCTTTATCGTGTTGTACCCGTCTATGAGTACTTTATTGCTAGAATCACATCTTCTACACTGCATCAAGAGAGTCCATTCGGAAATCGCATGCCCCACCCTCTCCAAAAGCAGCGCAACAGATTTGAGACCGAGGTAACCACAAACCGTAGAGCAAACAAGCTAATGCGGCATCAGGTTCAACAATCACCTCATGATGGAAGAGCTCAAAATAAGAGAAAAATGATTAAAAGCACATCAAAGGATCGTGTGCCCATAGGTTGCCACATATCAATTTGTGCTTTCTGATGTACGCGTTTTGCTAGCCCCTAGAGGCCGAAGCCATTGCAACAAACCATACCGAAAACTGGATGGACTATCTTAATAGCTTGATGTGTTCCAAGAAATCCCCTTAGTATTTGAACTCACATCCCATAACTTAGTATTTTAATTTGTTTTTATACCCATTTGACGTTCACTTTGAATGCATCTACCTATGTTAAAATGGAAGGGAATATTTTAAACGAGGCTGTAGGCCGAACAAATTTTCCCTGTGTCTTGGTTCCTATTTTCCTGTTATTATACTTAAACAATGCATTTTTTATTTATTTTTACACTATTTGTTGTAGATTTTGCTCCCATTTTTGCATTCAATACAATTTGAACCAGTGCAAGATTCCTTTAGTGGAAAAGATGGAACTGAAATGTTTGAATTTTTTTTTTTTTTGAAAGGAATCATCATTTTGTTTCAATTTCATCTCGCCATCGTGTGAAGTACTGGAGGCAGAAGGAATATACACACACACACGCACGAAGGCAGGAACGCAGGCACAAACATACACGCACGCACTTTACGCCCCAGTCCGAAGTGATTGGCTGCGAGTGGATTGAAGGCGAAATTGTCGCCACTATAAAGCCGCCGCTTCACCACGAATCAAGGGTGCTAGAGCCCTTACTTGACCAAGATCCCTGTCTTCGAGAATGCCTCGTCCCTTCCACCCCGCTGTGGCTGACTCACCCACCGCCTTTCCCAATCCGATAGTTATCACCAACACCGCTTCCTCCCATCGTTTCATTCTTGCAGTGTTAATGACCCTTTCATTAGTGAATTCCTCGCCTCTACTGGGCTCTCTCAATAGAGGTGTGAGTTCTGTCGACCCGAGAACTGCATATGTTCCAAATTCTGAGATGGAAAAGCAAAATAACGTCTCCGATCCACGACGAATCATGTGCGGCTACCAGTTGATCATCAACCTCAAAATGCAATGCGGAGACCGAGGGACATTTTCGCCCTACGAACGGGGTCCGCGTATCAAACGAGGCCTTCGATTAGGTAAGAATCGAGAGTTCACCAAAATAAAGTTGGAAAGTGACCCATGTTAGGAGTGGGATATCAATGCACAAATGAGGTTACCGGTACTGCAAAAATACCTTAGGAGTTGACCTTAAAACCATGTTTATTGCACATATCAAATACACTTCTAGCCTCCGTATTTGGAAATTGATGTCCCTCATTTATTTTGGTTGAGTATGAGGGCGAAAAATCGTATTTTCCACATGTTTGTTGTAGAATAAAAACTGTACGTTCGATTAAGATTTTTCAGGGGTGATCTAAGTAAAAATGATTTGAAAGATTAATCAGTCTTAAGGTATTGCAAAGAGGATCATCAATTATTTGACCTCATAAGGTTAACTTGATGAACAATCAGTACCGAATATCTTGTGGAAGTTCATTGCTTCTGCAGTGCTCGTTGGATAGAATTTCGAAGCAGAACTAATAACCAATCCTGTCTATCAATATTTACAACAATCAGGTAGACCTGCGTCATTATACAGTCCACTGAAGAGTCGAGGAAGAAAGCACGATGATTTCTGTTCGATTTATCTGCGTTACGAACCTTACACCATCGTTACGGAATGCTGCTGTCGTGGCTGTACTCGTCGGTTTTTGGAGCAGTTCTGTGCAAAGGGCTAAAATCGTCGTCTCAACCTCTTCCACTTCCCTGCTCTCCCTCCTTCCCAACTCCTCCTGCCCCCTATCATCAATCTTTATTTTTGTAAAAGTCATGTTCACCAACCATTTCCCCTCTAATCCATCAGGCATTTGTATAGATCTCCAACAATCCCTCTGTGTATAAAGCCTCCTCGATTAACTTACCAGATTACCATGCATTTAAAATCAAATAAAGTGATTGAGATTTGGTGCGGATTTCTGCATGATACGAAGGTAACTGTGGAGCAGTCGCCCAACCTCAAAGAGTCGGGCATGATACGGCTCAACTTCATGCACTTCAAGGGATGTGTGTGTGCTCACCCAGGAGACTGGGAATTTCTGGAGCGGGAATGAAGCCCTGATTTTGGAGTAGCACAGATTCTTTGCTTCAATGGTACTAACGAGTATTCATTAACCACGGTGATTGGCCGATTAGGTTTTGAAGTAATTCTTGATATCGGTTGGTCAAATTTTTAAATTTGATAAAATTTAAAAGCCAAATGTGAGAGTAACTAGGAAGGAGGATGCAAACCCACTTCAGTGTTTGTAGGCTTAAAGGACGATTAAAATAGGTATTTAATTCTTTAACCTTGCAACAATATGGTACAGTTCGCGTCGTACACTATAAGACCATTCTACATTAATAAATGTCCACCTTTTCTCACTGCTTGAAGGCGATTAGAAATGGAAAAGAAAAGGGTAGTGAAATTAACACTACCTTTCTCAAGCAAAGGCAGGCATGAATCACATCTGCTTTTCTATTTCGAAGCGAAAAAAAAAGGGAAGAAAACGATGGCTGCCGGCTTTGCAGACTGCTGGTGCGTTAGGAAATGCAATTCAAAGGTAAATACAGGATAAAGAATTGTGAATTTACGTCGGTCGACCTTCAAATAAATACCTCTTTAATTACATCTCACAGTAAACAAACAAAGTCAAATATTTTATTCATGTGATCTTCTAATCCAGCCAAGTGTCACACAATAAATACAGAGAGAAGTACTGATGCCAAAAAGACAAAACATTAAGGCGGATACAAAATATAATTTTGGGATAGTTAAAAGTTTTAATGTACACGCCTCCCTGCTTGGGATTTGGTTAGCATTACAAGCTCCGGGATACCCGAATTGGCCAGGCAACAAGCGGAGTAACATTGTCATTGGCAGACTGGGACGAGCCTACACCTTGCATTAGCCACGGTGTCCACAACAAGGGCTCCACTGCAGGTTCATGTGTGTGACGTGCGGGCTCGGGCACACACCTAATATGGATGGTGAACGTGCCAACTCAGTGGGCCTACCTCCCTCCGCGGGGTACTTTTACAAAAAGTACAATATATGGGCAGATCAGGTGATATTTCCTCCCAACATATTAATAAGCCTTCTTAACTTTTTCACAAATTTCCCAAAATGTCAAGAAAGAATACTACTGATAAATGTGGACTTCAAGATGCAAGCTTAATGCACTTCTGTTGTGCAAAAAACTCTGAGTGTGACATTTGTGGCATTCCTTGAATGCTGGTGCCATGCAATGGGACCGCAGCTCCGATGCGTACCTCGTACTTGGTTCACTTGTTCGCTCACGGTAGCTAGGTGTACTCTCTGCATGCCATACAAATAAACTTTATCCTTTAGGATGCGCTAAAAGAATCAAAATTGTATTATTAATCTACTCTTAATCTTCTACTAAAACCCCCTGTAATGCGAAATATTTTGGCTCTTTTCAAAAAGTAGGTTCCCACAATTACGAGGGCGTATCTTCGTTCTCAGAAAAAGATGCCCTTATTATTTATGATCAGTTTAAAGGCATTCCATGGGGCATTCTAGCGGTCTCCCTTAAATACAAATTTGGGCAATAAAGTGTTTATGAATGCGCCTTTACTTACTTTTACCTTAAATAGCAACTAATCAGAGCTATACGAAGGCAATCTCATAAAGTTAGTCAATTTAAAAGGGAGATTGTGGATAAAAATGCACCTAAATTATACGCTATTGTTTACTTCTTGTGTCAAGTTATGATGATTCGATGTAAAATGCATGCCACTTCATGGGTGAATTGGGATAGCAGGCAGGAGTGCCTTAGCTTTCCTCCTCCTCCACATGCCTGATCATCACCACCGCCACCACCGCCACCATCACCACTACCACCGTCGTCATCCTTTCAACAATTTTATCAGGCCTAATTCGTGCCAAGTATTGCATTTTTTTCCCCTATATCTAAAGACCGGCATTAAATTTAACAATCCCTCAACATGTGCTGCTCGCATACTTGCAATTTTTGCCAAAACACGATTACTTTGCTGGGACAGAAGGCAAGATTTAATTTTAGGGTGAGATTGCAGTAAAATTTGGAGGACTGCTTTGAAGAAGGCTTTGCCAATTTGTATTTTGATGATACAAGCGCATCTCAATGACTGATCAGCAAGAATTACGCATACATCATTGAGAGCTCCCAATGGGAGGAGAGAGGTGGCCACTTTTGTCATGCATGTCCAGTTTGTAAAAATTAAGTCCTTTGATCCCAAACAAAGTGGAGTGCATTACTGTCCTCAATCCACCAGAGGGAGCTTGGTTCTGTAATATAAAAGGGGCAACGCAAACATTGCCTTCAGCAATAAAGTTGGGGTTTCATAATTTTTTGCGCATTTTCGTCAAGGTCAGGTGTGATCAATTGCCTGAATAGGGAGGGCACACAACTGTGCAAGAAAACGTCTAAAATTATCTCCTTCATCACCCTTACTTACTTACAGAAGTACCGAATAATAAGCATTCCATTTTTAGTTAGCCGCAAAATAGTTTTCCTTTTGCTTGTTTTTTTTCTTGGAGTGCAAAGTTGTAGTGCAATTGCCTATCGTTTAGGTGGTATTTTACGAAAATGTGCTAGAAAGAGATCGTGCATTTCAGTAGCGGAGATAAATGGGATCGCACGGTATCCCAACCGATGGTGCAAAAGTTTATTTTTGACACTTAAATTTGAAATGGACGCAGGTTTTGTAGAATTCTGCATCCAAGAGCAAAGTGCTTGGGACTCATAGGGCACTGACCACTAGCTCCGGTGGAGGTGGATGCATCCACTAGCCTCAAATTTTAGGGTCCAATATTTCTAATAGAATATTACATTTGAACGATGATGTTGTTGATGTTTCGACGCCATCGAAAGTTGGAAAAAATGGAGGCAATTTCGCCTTACAAACGCATAAATCAGAGGGCTCAAGGAGGAATGATTCAGGAAGCCTAATAATAATGCATGTGGAGTAGAAAAGAACCTTCAACTTGACCCTGGAATGGGCTTTTGCTTAAGGAAGTGTGTTTCATTATCAAATTCTGCTGTTTTTAATTCATCCAGTGCTTAGGATCCTTGGAAGCCCTTGAGGGGGTGTGTGTAGGGGGGTCTGTACTTTGGGTTGCATTTAACAAGTGGGTTTTTTTTAACAACAGCGGAACCTATAAACGAATACTTAGTACATTGCCTAATCAAATTGCTTAGGTATAAGCGCGATCACATGGTGAAACAAAAGGAATGCCAAGATAAACAAATGATACTTTTGGGACTTAATAGTAATGCTGCCATGAAATAACACGTTGCTCTTCGCCAATGGTTCCAGCTCCTGTGGAGAGGTTCTCTGCTGCCTCCAACTTACCGAGGTCCTCACACAAGGGTCTCGGCGGCTCTCCTGATTCCCGTTCTTTAATTTGACTGCACTAATAAAGAAGTTATTAATGTCATTTCCTCGTTCGGCATAAGGGCTACTGAGTCTTTTAAGTTGTTAATAAACCTTCAAAAATACTAGCAGATTTGTAAATTTGCGCTATAAACTGAGAACTGGTTTAAGACTTGTCGATAATGTATGCCCTAAGTGCCAATTTTGAAATGTCACTCACTGAGCAAAATATTGCTGAGTTAACGTAAGGCTTTCCGCTGCCAAAGCAACAGATCCCTCCCTGTTGACTAGTAGGATGGGCTCGCACTTAGCTGTAGAATGCATCTTTGGAAGCAATCTGTCAACTTGCTTCCACTATGGCATCAGAGGTTTGTTTAGCTGCAGTTCAATCCTACGCACCATAAAATCAAACATTTAATACTTAATTTTTACTTTGAAGACAATACCATAATAGTTAGCAAAAGCCAAAAAACGTCACACTCTTCACTATTGTTCCATACTTGAATCAATTCAACGAATGCATCCCACCCATACTATGTGGAGAAGCACAGGAAATAAAGGGGCAACTTATAGCGGTCACCAAAAAAAAAAAAAAACAACAAAAAAAAATCGGCCACAGTGGTTGCGCATCTCTATACTATTAATCCTATGGAATTAAATACCCCTGGCACAGCATTCTAGTATTCCTCCCTCCCAAATCTTCGTGTGGACATTTTTGCGTAGGCTTGATTATCTATCTAGCCATGCTACAAGCTCCGGTGCCAAGACGGTTTTGGCATCAACTGGCAGAGAGCTTTATCATTAGCTACGGAGACAGTGTGCACAGAAAAAAGGGGCGGTTTACGAAATCAGGAAAGAGGAAGAAATCATAACTTCATTTTGTACAAAAGAGTGTAACATTACAGTTTATTTAACTACTATCTCTACCATCATCTACCGTGTTTGCGATAACGGAAGTCGGTGATCAGGATTGTTGCCAACTCCTCCAACCATGCTCGACTGGGTTGGCAAGGTCACTAGGATTAAATTTAACGAGTTCATCACTTTTTTGCGATGAGTAACTGACTCCAAAGGGTTAAGCTACTTTGTGGCGATCCACAATGTGCCCAAACTCATCGAACTGACTTGACGATAGCGTCACTAGCACTTTCTTGTTTGGTGAGAAAATATGTGGAAAAGGGAAATTTATGTTATAAATCTGGTACATTCTAAGAATTTGTGGCAATTTCAAGAGGTTTCTGCATTGCAGTAAATCTTTTTCATTTTCAGTTCAAAGAATGGGCTCATGATATAAAGCCACCTTCTTCCCGACTTTTGAAATCCTCTGGAATTTAAAGTTTAAAGCCCGAGGGAACGGGCTTGGTATACCTCATTCACCAATTTTTCGACTATTCACCACTATATGGTATGACAATAATGACTTACCTATTGGATGAACCTTATGCATTTCTTTGAAGTAGGGTCTCTGATAAGCTACAATGAAACCGTGTAAAATGCGGACCGTATCCGTAGCATTCCGAGACTTCCTTTAAAGCAAAGGAGGGCATAGTACTAGAACAGGATATATATTCTGGAAAGAGAAGGATTGGGGAGCTGTTGGCTTGGCTGGGAGACCGGCCAACCGGCTAGCACAGTGTGCCCACCCAAGCGACCGAAACCGGCAGTTCGAACAAACACAGTCTTACAATATCCGCGTAGCTTTTCCCTTCTGGCTGTCATTTTAAGCGAATAGTTACTTTGTGTATTTCAACAATTCTTTAATTTACGCAGTTTTCAGTTTTCAATTTCACGACCTACGCACTAGCTAGACTATAAAGTGCGTGGCGATTTCGCCAATTTGCCCTCTTTCAAGTGCGGCTCTTTTGTACTCTCTTCTTACGTATCACCGATTGCTACTGTTATAAAAAAACTTTCATTTTTACTCACAGATTAAACCTACATTGCAGTGTGAAAGGAAATAGATTTAAGTAGAAAAAAAATAACAATTATCAGACTAGCGAGTTGGAGAGTTGTGCATCATCAGTAGGAGGACTGTGCCGTCCGGGAAATGGATTCCGTATTTTCTCATTCGATCAGATGGTTGCTTAGTGAACTAAAGGTGAGATGCTTCGGTTCCGCTAAACCCGAGAGCACTTAAAAATTTTTTTAAACCACTCATTTTCATGAGAAAGGTGCACTTCTCTGGTGGTGGGTAGCAATTATTGTCTGAAAAGATCTGGGCAAAAGATTGCCATTTTATGGCTAAGTATTTATTTAGATAGAAATTTTATGTGCATGATTCAGTTGATCTAGCGTTATTTTCCTCAATTTTCAATCATTCAAATCTGCCTGATACTTTTTTAGGCACCAGGTTGATCAAGCAATTTCAAAGTGGTAAAATTTGAGATGTTTAAGGAAATAAATTAACTTCCATTTCCGGCCATACTTAACTGATTTCCTCTTCTTTAAGAACGCGATTTTATTATGCTTAAAGATTTAAAAAAGACACCTATACGGTGCTCATACCAATGCTCATGACGCATTTTGTAGCATGAAATGATGTTATTTTATACAAAAGACCTGAGTATACTTATTCTTAGTGAATTAAACAAACATGATTGTAGCGTCCTGGGGCTTTCTTGAAGGCAAAAGAAGGCATAACACTAGGGCTTAATATATGTGCTCAGCAAGCGGAGGGAACGGGGCGGTCGACATGGTCGGGAGGCCAGCCCGCCCGGCTAGGGCAATATGGCCATCCATATCACCGAACCCGAAGCCGAAAGTCGAAATAAACAAAGTACTAAAATGATAACTGGTTGTTCCACAATTCCTAGAGTCAGCACTAGAGACACAATAAGCTATACCAGGGGTTAGGGCTGGGATTGGGATTGTTTTTAAGCAGCGTACAGAAGGTCTGAGAGTCATGCCACCAGACCTGTGGTAGGATAGCAGAAAGTGAACGGCTCCCGTACTTGGATGGAGGAGGATTAGCAGAAGCATTGGAATTAGTGCTGCTGCTTCTGTACTACTTAATGAGCCTGAGCCCCGATGCCTAGGTAGTGCGTTCAACTCGGGCTACGTCCCCCGCTTTCTGGTGCTCTGGCATTCTGTTCGGTTCCATGATCAAAAAGCACTTTCGCACTCACCATCTGTTAAATTACTAGTGTCTATTAATAATAAACAACACCCATTTATCGGTTCAATGTAAAATGTCGCCCAAAATTCACATTCACTTAAGCAACTCTTGCAGTAAGAATTAATCCCAGCTCACGTCACACAGAGACGACTCTTCGATTTGAGTACTATGCATGACAATCCAACGGAAGGAAGTAATCCTCCACACTACTAGATAATAAAATTTAAAATCTGGGTTTCAATTTTTTTATTTAAAACAGTCTATCCACTGGAGAGGGCATCGTTGTCTGATTTGGCCTGCACTACTGCTTTCCAAGTGACTCGAGAATCAAGTAGAACATGAAATGTTAGCTCCTACGACTAACTAATGCATAGAGCTATTGAAGGCAAAGTTGGGAAGATGATCGACTCTCAACTATGTGAGAAACTTCTATTACATTATCTATACCTCACTCAGACAATCCAGCACCATTTCTCTACAAAGACACTTGCACAACACTTTGCCTTATTTTCCAATTCCCTTGTAACTACTTAATGCTAATGTTAATGCGAGGCAATAGCCGCATACATACATTCAAGTAGGTCTAAATTCTTCAATCTCTTGCGTAATTAAACATCAAGAAAAGAATCTCAAATGTAATTCTACATTTCCAGTAATGGAAGGGAGGAGGCTATTGCAGTCTACTACATCCACCTTTAAGTGAATCATCATCCGAGTCATATTATTTGCTTAATCTCTTTCCTAGCGGTACGTTTCGCCACCGCACCTTCTCCAAATACATGGCAACAAACATTACGAGAGGTGTCTGCAGCCTTTGGAGCTGGACTATGCTCGACACATAAAGCAAACAGACCCATCCATTAGGCCTATTCGACCGACACTTTATGAAAGGTAATTTTAGCCTTAGCAAAAGAGTAGTGAAGAGCAGACTAGGACTTTATGTTTTTGTGTAAACAATGGCACACTTATTTAACACATTAATATTTTAGGTCACATAGTATTTCTACTTTGGAATTGTTGGGGAAATTTAGCCTAAGTCATCATTTGAAACGCTCCTTTGCAATAGTCCTGAGAATCAACCTTCCATTTACAAAAATGTGCCATCACAGAAGTTGAAATAAATAGAAAAGGGAAGGTGAATACAACCATTTGCAAGTTGCCCTAGGGTTAAATTTACATCTTCCTCGAGCTGGAATGAAGTTACCAAGTATGAGGATTTTTTTCATGGAAAAAGAGATTGCATAAGCCGCTCGGGAATTAATTTGTTTGTCCATCAGCTGGGTCGTTGCTTGCATTGTTTTTTTTGTATTTGTTGATAAATCACTTTAGCGCGGAGATAACTCGGACAGGAGGTCAAGTTGGAACCAGACGCACAATAAGGCGACATTCACGGCTGATCTCAACGCATAAGTCAGAACAGACAACTCCTCTTCGAGTAAATCCCCACTTCCCCTCGCACAAATCGTAGACTTGGCCTTGTGCTTGAGACATCACCTTATTGACGTGCCACTACACTCTTGTCAAGTCTATTGCCATCACTGGTCATAGACACCTGAGTTTGTTGATTAATACCTTCCAGACATGCGTAAAAATCGGCAAATTTGTTTGATTTCGATGGAAATTAGTTCAACTTAGAGCACAGCTACGGTTGATTTCAAACTCCCCTACTGACACCGTCCCAAATGATTGGCTGGAAGATGCTTGCGACATGGAAAAGAAACTGAGCCACGTTTTGACACAGGCGGTCGAAAAGTTTGCATTCAATTCCTCCATCAAAGCCTTAATAACTCAAAGCTAGACAGTAATGAATCTGAACACAGACCAAACTTCTATTATTGTTGTATCTGTAGTCTATCAGAAGTTCGGACACTTCTGAAAGCTCTGTCTGCACAATGACCTCCCATGATGTCGAAGGTGAATTTGTGCTCCTAGCACACATAACCTCTAAAGCTGTTCTGCCTTTGATTTAACAACCGTTTGAAGTCTCGCAATTGCCTTCAACTTTCCCGCCTCCTGCCCTTGTCACTGCTTTCAATAAAAAAAGTTTGCTAATTCTTCTTTTGCAAAATCGAATAGCACACTGACTAAATAAACAATGGAAAGGATATAGGGTGAAAGAGAGGAAAATTAACACTATCACAGCCGATAAAAAAGATGAAAGGGAAAGGGATATCGCCATCACTTTGACGCTGCCATCGACTCAGGAAATTCGTTGAACAACGACACCTCCAGCACTTGGTTCAACGTGCTCCAAGTACCCTCGTCGAAGACTTCGCTGGACGTCGCCGGGATAGCTCGCTTTTCTCCAAGGCTAAGAATACGGACGGAGGTTCAAAATAAGCTCATATTTGGTCAGCTCATCACGTGTTTCAATCCACGGTTCAGCTGTACATTTAACTATGTTGGGTTCTCCAATCTCTACAACCCGAACCGATGAATGAATAGAGAATGCAGCCTAGTGGAGATGCTTTATGGTGACTACATTATTAGGTGGTTTTGCTTCTAGGCAGGACTTCCAATGAAGGGTCATTAAAGCTTGACATGCTCGCTGTCCAGTCTTCACCAACATCATGTCAATGGATCTCTGTAGTGTTGGAGAATCACCGCATTTTCATGCGGGTGAATGTTACACTGCACCTCGGTACTTTGCGATGGCTAAGGAATGTGGCATTTTGATCATTCCAAGTAAAATACAGCGCGTTAAGACCTCCAGAAGAAGTGTACAAGACCCCTCCTGTTTCTGGACTTTCAATCCTTCAAAATTTACAAGGTGAATCTCGCCTCTACAATAATATGAATTGAAATTTTCTTCCTTCAGGTCGATTCCAATTGTATCAGTATATGTGAACGAGGATGAACGACAAACAGGCCAGTAACGAAAACGTGAAAGATGCGAATTAACGGTGTACCCTTCTTAAACAAATCAAAATGCAATGCAACATCGAAGGTCACTAAAAGCTATAAATTTGTTCCCATCCAATAAAACTGTCATATTGCCAAGTCAAATGTACAACACTCAAGAAGCATGAACACCCTACAGAGAGAGCTAAAAATATGAAAGATTGGGGGAAGATGAGTTACCTTCTAAAAAAGAGCTCCAGAGGCTCAAACGTGGTCACGCTCTTAATGGAGAGAATGAAATAGTAAGCGCTTGTCGCCGACAGTAATTGAGTGGTGTAAATTTGATTTTCACTTTGATAGATCTACAAGAGAATCAAATGGATGAAGTTAGAGATTAATATTGTGGCAATAACAACAACGAATCTCTTTGAAACTCCTCCAGCATTACCACCTTTCGAAGTGTCTGAACTCTACAGATATGGCTGAAATAAGGAAACTATGCGTTGTGATACGAAGTTGGCATGTCATTTCCAGTATTGCTTTGCGGATGGTTCCAATGCACTCGACTACTACCGTCTAGACAAGTGTGAAAGAGAATACATTCGAGGGGTCGTAGACGACGCTCAGATCAGGACACCCTGATTATGCTCAATACCAGAGCTGTAGCCTTCTAGCTCCTTTTCACCAATTAATAACCACTTTTGTAGGCTTTCAAAACATTTTAAAGCCAATATTAAGGAGAGTGTTGATTAAAACTACATTTCATTCAGAAATTTAACTGTTAAAATGATCAAGCAGTGAAGGATCTGACGGCAAATGTGTGAGCAACATAGCACATTGCTGAGACAATTGAGATGAACATTCAGTAATAACATAGCGACGACTTACAACAGGGAGATTATCAAGGCCACGTCAAATTTTAACAATTAATCTAGTTAAAATCAGTGTGATACTAGCCCCAAAACGTTTTCAATACGTCCGCTATGGATCCATTTCCAACGAGGAGAGGCCTACACCTATCCTGCCTTTCTAGAATGACTATGCTTCCCTCGAACTGAGAATGATACAAAATGTATCCTCCTTCAGCAGCGCAAACTCCGGTGCAAGTCACCAAAAGGACAAAACTACGGATAGAACAGAGTCGATGGTTTGCATCGCCAACTTTGAAATCTGATGTCTTCTAGTGTTGATGTTAAAACAAAAAAAAAGTAATAACCCTCCCTTGTAAGTTGAAGGTGATTTTAAAGACACCTACTCAAAGCAATGCAACGCTGTGCTTGGAAGTTATCACTGTCAGCACAATGTCAATCCTACTCCACGTTCAATAACAAAGCTATGGTCGGAATTATACGTCTTATAGAGGTGCTACAAAACAAAAAAATGAAATATAGACTTTGTGATCAATCCTATTGAAAACCGGATAAAAAGCATCCCTTTTCACAAAGGAAATCAACTAAGTCCACAGCAAAACTACAGACAGGATCCACATTCATCAAACAAATTACTTTTAAATAAATCATTAAAATGACATCTTGGTTGAATGGAGATTGGGAAAATACGCAAGATGGATGTGTCTAAGCTTGCCATTTGATGGCTTCTACCCGACTGAATCAATTAGTCTAGCAGTTTGCCAGGGCAGACACCGCTCTCCGATATGGAAATGAGTAGGATACACTTACGAAAAAGGTTCGTGTGACAAAATAATATCCTCGAAATAGATACGCTGGTATTTGTCAATTACAGACAGTAGTTCAGTTCCGTCCAGACATCGTTGCCGTTGTAATGGGCGTGTACACGCAACGACAGGTAATACCGATCAAAATTTTGACCAACACAGGCTTAACATTCAAGTCCGCAAAAATCTACTCGTACCGACTCCAAGTATGCTACGACACGGAACAATATGCTTAGCAGTAAGGCATTTGAATGGTGCACACGTTTTAAAGACGGGCATACATGCGCGTATCATTGACGGTCGTAGCCGTAGTGGCTCCTAGCGTTTCCAGTTTATGACCTCAGCAGCCATTCCTGTCAACGCCTAGGCAACACGCGAAATGCCTGCCTAATCTCAGACCTCTAATCACCATCCAACCTGTCGTATGTTGAAGAGATGGAATAAAACAAGGAATGAGGAGGACAGCAGTCATTTACAACTCCTTTCATCTTCAAAAAGTTAGCACCAGGATGTCTTGACATAGTACAGGCGTATCGACAAACTTTCCCAGTCTCAAGCTGGCTTCTATGCAGAGGTAATTTTAAAGGTGTATCAAAGACCTATGGAGGAATGCCTTTCTATTGCATGCAGTCTCCAGTTTTCTGTCCTTTATGGGATCAAAAGTTCCGATTCGGCTTGTACGCCCCTCAGAGTTGAGTGAGATGTTTTAAAACTGCAGATTTTTTTAGATAACTGATCGTGGTTAGAGTCACAATGATGAATAATGAAGGAATTCAGAGGTGACTCGAGAAAGAAATTGCTGAATGGCTGAATGTAAAAGGGTGAAATGACTGCATCGGCAAATAATGGTAGCAAAGAGGGAACAAAAAAAAATTTATTATGCATCAGATATCACGAGCAGAATATGTGCATGTTTGCCGGTTAGAAGCAAAGTCACCTGCATCGCCAAAAGTGCTCAGTTCTTTCTCATAGAGTCATTCATGAGCAACGAATGCAAACCGTTCATGATGTTTAGTTGGCTACAGTCACGATCACAGAAAATGGAGTAAAAACTGCGACAATGACTCTCCAATGTGAATAAATACTTTAATTTATGTTAATCACGAGCTCTGTAAAGTGTGTGCCAAGTAGGTGCCTAAGTAATCGCCTAATTGACTGAGTAGGAGATCGAGCCGAAACGTACAAAGCCTTTTCCTATTTTACGGCTTCGGCTTGTGATTCCTAGTTCCTATTTTAAGTTAAGCCAATTCAGACCTAGAATCAGTTCAACATGCCGAACAAAAGAAGTGCAATGGGACGAGAGGAAATACTCACCGAGGTTAAACCGGATGAGATTTGGCTCATAAGTGGTTGGAAAGTACTGTTTGATTCGCTTCCCTCCTCCTCCTCCTCCCCAGATCCTCCATCCATTTGACGACTAACAAACACCCAACGGTGACTGAAAGAAAGAGGAAATTATAGTGAGGAATTCTCAGGTAACTTGACTTTGTGCGTGATCGAATTGACACAGTCGATTGAAAATGATGACATCTCAAGATTAAGTGCCGTTTAAAGATAGATCTGGTGAAAGCTGCTATATTACAGACCCAAAAGCACCGGGAATCACAGCAAATGCAAACAGGCGATGATGCAATTCAAAAGATTAGGCCCTAATGAAGGCAGCGCTAAGCTAAAACGGGCTTTGAAAGAAAAGAATTATTCGAAGCCAAAAGCAGAAATAACCTTACGCGCACTAACAATTTAACAAAATAAAGACCTAGTTTCCATTCCCCAAAAAAGGATTAGTGGAACCTTGCCAGTCTTCCCAATGGGTAAAGGGTCTTCCTATTAACAAATCTGTCTGTGGCGTCAGAGTCAGGCAAGTGGATGCCAATCAGCTACCGCTTTGCGAAAAAGGTTTACTAACATCTGTGGACGCAAGCATCTTGATGAGGTTACTACCCCTTGTCGTGGTAGTTCATAGTGCTCTTGAGGAAACAGTGCAACAATGTGTGAAGTGTCAACTGTCCACCTTTCTGAAGTGGAAATCAGCTCGAGGTCCCCAAGTTGAATACTCCTTTTTATTTAGCCAATTTTTAAAAATGAGCAGCGCTTAAGATATGACAAAAAATTTGGAATGAATAAAAGTTCCAAGTGTGTTTGATCCCTTCAAATGAAGTGGAGCGTTTCAATAATCGACACTGCTAAGCAAGTTGGTGAGTATGATGAGAGGACACTCAGTATCCTATTGAAGCTAACGTTCCAAAGAGAGCCGTAGGTTTGCACGGCGACAGTGATCTACAGTCTACAGCCTCGGCAGTCATTCTTTTGGACATTCAGTAGTTGTGTAGAACGCCTGATCGCCACGAGTTATCGAAAAATTACGTACGGAGATAAGTTTCTGTTTTTAACATGGTAAATTAATCAGGTTGTCCTAAGATGGCATCAGACATATTGACAAAACTAATGCCAAAGCTGCCTCCTGGGGATTGGTTAAACACCGGAGTAGGAATGTACACGTTATAGCGGAAGATAATACAGAAAAGAATAAGTGATGTCTACACTTTGGAAATAGCCTTCTTTTCCTTTCCTTTCCTTCATGAACGCAGGTCCAATTTTGATCTAAACGACTTCTACTGTTTAAAATCGGACTTACAAGAGAAGTTGAGGGACAACGGATTCGGGAAGTAGGAGGATTGTGGCGAGGAGTTTGCATGCCGATAGAAGGAGGATCAATTGTGACTGAGGCAATTTTTGCAGATCGTCGAAGTTCAACGCCGAATGCTTCCTGGATCTGACAGAGAAATTAAAATACTTTGGTAGCAAAAATACCCTATTTTGTGAACAACTGCGGTTTGTGGATATCTTTAGCGATCAAAGAAATTGTGATGGTATAAAAGCTCACCTGCCGTTGCATCGATCTGCGAATATCCGGAATACGTTCACCTAAAACTCGCAAAGGCCATCATTCTTATCCTCTATCAACACAAAGAAGTCACAAATGCTTTCCACGGTGATTGAGTAAAGTCGGTACGATCTAAATTTGGGATTGACACGCCTTCTACAACGAAAAATTTTGCAACTGTTTTCCAATCTTCCAAGCCGACACTGATGCTGGATTTTTCAGCTCCCCAATACCTTTAAATGCTTTGATTACCCTTCTACACTGCATGGCGGATCCAGGATCACCTCAAGCACTAAACCGGTGTTATGCGCCATAAGTTGCTGCGTGAAACGATCCTTATCATAAGCAAAAGACACGTGATTGTGATCTTGGAGACTCACCAGTTCTGGAATGACAATGAACCACAGCGAAGCAAGGGAGTCCGCTGAAATTCTGGCGATGAGGACGCGGGTGCATAGAAAGATTTGGGTGAGAATTGGAACATTCACGTCCGCTACTGCACGAAGGTTGTCAGTTAGTCGTTCTAAAGAAGGAAAAAAGATGAATAAAAATTTCTTGACAACACAGACTAGCTGGGACACATCCGTCCGCTGCAATGGATCATGCCACCTATCAGGATTGCCATCTTTGACCTTTTCGATTTATTCAATCAGTAGAATATTGTTGAAATAGGAAATACATCAAAATTCAACGAATGATATTTCTTCTCCAGTCTTACATAGGGTCTTCACGTGACAATTGACTAGTTTTTACAAGGCAAATATTCATTACTAGAACGGAAGTTCCATCAAAATGCAACTTAAACACAACCTTCGGTAACCCATGAAGATAAAGTTTCTGACAACCGATATGCTACTTCCACATGCAAGTGGAACAAACTGAATGACCTCTAGATCGATCTTGCATGTTTCTAATGGGGTCAACTGTACATGTAACCTTCCAACGGACTGTATTACATAACATTACACTTCACTATACTTGAAACGGGCTGTATGTGGGGCAACAATTAGCCTTACCGAGAATTTCTGAGACAGAACGCGAGTACTGTTCGCGTTCACTGGAAAATACAATGAAGTTGATCTTCTTGAGGTGTGCCGCGCGTTGTTCGTACTCGGCCTCCTTGCTAGAGAAGATGTTCAATCCTGTGCCCTGTGACACGGTCAGGCGGGCTGTACGCGCATTTGTGAAAGTGGAAAGGGAAAATTAAAAATGTTTCTCATATGACAATTATATGTAGGCGTTGACAGACAAAATAACTGCTTAATTGGAGGATGGGATAGGTGAAATGCTATGCATGAGGCTTATTGAGAGCCCTCCTGTCCCCTATTACAGTGAAATGGCATTCACGTGAAAGAACTATCTAACTTTGCGAGCCTCTTAGTACCCGTAATCCCAATTTTACGATACCTTACAACTTTATCTGTGCATATATTCCCCTATCCTCGTTGTAAATTAAAATGAAAATTATTTTGATTTGTTAATAAGCATTACATTCTTTTGGGAAGACAAAGGATACCCCATTGGAGGTAGTCAAAAGCGAACCCAGACCAGATCAACTACGATCCGAAAATCGGTAAATGCCATCTTCCGTAGGTGGCTGAACGATTCGCTGTTTGCAAGCTCCTAATTTAGAGATCTGAATAAAAACTCCGGACAAAGTGAGATCAGTTTTTAACGCATTGAATAACATCAATCCGAGAATAGGATAAGGTTCTTTCGCACTTCGTTTTAAGGCAAATGTTATTGATGAAAACGAGCAGAACAAGCACACGCTCAGTGTAGAACACCACCCAGTCCGTAAAACTAATTAGCAAATGAGTCTCTCCCCGAATCACATCGTTAAGCAGAGGAGGGGATAATCAGGAAACCGGACCGAAATTCCACCATGTGACACCACTAATAGGTAGCATTCCCCTTATGAGGTCAACCCACTAATATCATCTTCAATTTTATCCAGAGAGTCAATTATGTTTAAGGGGTAGATTCATTAACCCAGAAGCACAAGTGTGACCATGACAGCGCTGAAGACGATACTCAAAAGGGAAATAAATTCAAGCGGTGAAGACGCGAACTCTTCAGTCTCCACAGTTGTAGACTCTATTTCGACAGCATGGAGCCCACCTACGCCTATGGTCTTCCAGCCCTTTCGCATGTGAGTAACGTATTTCCCTCCACCCAGTTTCAGGGAGAGTCTGAAGCATTGCGCTACTTTTAATATCCACTACTTTGATAGTCGAGAGGGGTTTATGAATGCAGCCTAAAACGCCAAATATGAGTAAGGGTGTGCCTAGAGCTTCTCTTCCAACACCCACAGCCTTATCAAAGAAGAGTCACGGCTACTACTACTAAGACTTACCATCCATAAATTCACAAAATGAGTAAGAACCACATTTACTAATTAAAATGATGGATACAAGTATCCGCACACTAAAAGCCTTACTGCTGCTTATTGCCTCTACCATCCACAGCACTAATGTGGACGGGGCTGACAGATTCGACTTTAAAAACAGAATATGAGTAGTGTGCCAAGAGGGTTCCTAATTCCCATCCCTCCCATCAAAAAGAAAGAGCACATGCTAAATATACTAACTGAAAAGACACGAGCAGGCACGTACTAAGAGCTTCCTTGAAGGTATTCTTTTCCTGTGTCATGAGATTGTCCACCACAGCGCACCAGCTGTGGAGAGCCGGCGCAGTGGCCTGGAAGAAGGCGGAGTCAATGAGGAGCTCAAAGACCTCGCGTCTCCAGGCCCGGCGGGTGAATTGATAAGAGCTCAGAGAGGCTAGTACCTGACTAGCTGCTGTATAGTGAGAGGCGTTGGCGATACTAGCAAGGAGGGAAAAGACGAAATTAAAGGGAGTTGTACACTACGGACGTCAAATCATATTCAAAGGTACAGATAGCTAAAATAGTAAATCTATGAAAGCTTCTTAACAGCATCTAGAAGCAACGGACGAATAAAGGAATTCGATATGCTCGTTTTACCGCCTACGTGTATGTCAAGTGGAAGCATAGCCCACAAGGACTGGAGAATGCACGTAGTTAAATATAGAGGCCGGTTATATGAACCATCAACTAATTATAGTCTGGCAAGTACCCACGTAAGAATATCGACTGAGTAGATACATGAAGAATTGCTTCGATCAAAGAAGACACTGTTGGTACCTCGTGAAGCCAATGTATAGACCAGCAGCAGTAAACTTTGGGCCGTGCCTCATCACCTTGAAATTCCCCTCAATATTACCAATAAATAAGATTCAACGTGACTGCATTTTCCCAAAAGGGCGTCCATTTTATCCAATGCAAATTTAGCAGTACGAGTGAAGGGATAAAGAAGTTTTTGAGAAAGACAAGAAATAAGATCCCAGTACTTTTGAAAATTAGCCAAACCAACATATGAGAAAAATTCGGTGTGGGTCGACTGAAGAGCATTTACGTGCAATACACCAACTTAGATATTAGCAAACAAAAGAACAAGCGAGACGACTTCAAGATAGGTGAATCAAGTAACCAATGGATGGAATAAAACTCGTTTTCTAAAATTTTTGACCATGGGTAGCCTACTATTAGAGGAGCTTTACTAGTGTAACTTCAAAGCGTACTTTGTTGAGTGAACGGACAAAGGGGTCCCCTTGAAGCTGGAAAATTGTATTCTTGGTACTCATTGATCACAGCTCTTTTAAGCAGTACATGGGAAACCTTCGATGGGATTCATCCAAAGGGGTTTGATCTATATCGCTCTAATTCTATTTTGACGAATAAATGGGCAGCAAGGTACCTTTAAACGTGAAAGATTTCATCTCAGACAAGCTTTTATTAACGAGTCATCATCGCAGCCATTGAATGGGAAATATTCTATGCAACTTTTCTGAAGGGCTTAAATGTCCATTAATCTAACCCATATTTCGATAAGTGAACTATGTGAGGACTCTGGACCTGGGGACGCGCATTCCCACCACAATTTGACCATATCCACCAAAAACAGTAAACGAGTCCTTGGCGCGATTACTCTAAGGAATGGACAAACAAGGAAGGGTTTCTTGATAGTGATGTCG
Source organism: Taenia multiceps (assembly GCA_001923025.3). NCBI lineage: Eukaryota > Metazoa > Platyhelminthes > Cestoda > Cyclophyllidea > Taeniidae > Taenia > Taenia multiceps. The sequence continues at coordinate 4,508,457 of CM010317.1, read as the reverse complement.
TACACGTCATCGGAGGCATATTTCAAACGAAAGGACTGGCAAATGAAGGCGAAACAAACGCATTCATGGTACTTTTAAATAAAGGAACTCTAATGAGATAACATTAAGGGACTTTGTATGCAGCTTGATAAAAACTAAATACGGTTATTAAAGGACAGTTTTGAAAGGATTATACAATGAATTATGCATTACATTTCTAAGGCGCTTTCAATAAGCAACGGAAACGACTTACTTGTGCGACTTTAAGAAGGGCAAGATGTTGGTAAGAATGCCATTATTAAGTGCAGACGGCACACGATCCTTCTCCTCGCTCTTGTAGACCACATCAAAGAACACTGCCATGTGCTGCACACCAGTGGGTGAAAGTAAGGAAGGTTGAAAACACAAGTGGTATGTTAATAACAAAAGCTCGAGTTTTGACGCACCTCAGCAAGCATCTTGAGGGCTAAAACAGACAGATCCTCTCTCAGGGAGACAGACATTGAAGCCAAATCCCGATGGTCTGGAAAATGAAATGTAATTAATCGATAGCGACTCCTTTCACATCACCCTGTCAGGTTGCATTTCTTTCCACCAGAAAGTCAAATGCGTCCACGAATTGCGACTGGTCAGTATAACCTCAATTGTGTAGTTTCCATTGACTTCTCCACCATTAACATGGCAATACTTTCGTTATAATCAGTTCACTGTGCTACACTCACCATACACTCTCAGCTAATGGCTTTATTTGCGCAATCTCACCTCTTCTGTAACCATTTACAGATCATAAGCTAATGTCAAGAATTGACATAGCATCAAATAGTTTCCAGTTTATCATCACAAATACTTCGGATGATTTTAAATAAAAATCTAGCGCCTTCCCAACAAGGCACAAGTCTGTCCTAACCTCCACTCTTATGCTGTGTTTCGCTTTTAAAATCAATCAACCAAACAGTCGCATTCGTTTCAACCTCACTTTCATTCCAGAACTGCAAATTTTCCACTACAGGACATCTTGCTCACCTCACTCTAAAGTTTGTCCAACATGCAATCTTTACAGGGATGCGTTTTGTAGCGCTAGCAAGGTTAGCAATGTCTTGTAAGGGCAGCACTTCCTTACATCGTATGCACTAATGCCTAATATCTTCAGAGATGACCCTCAGCGAGTGAACGAATCCATCTGCAACTCATAGCACAGACTCAAAGCACGAGAGTTCGTGTGGCTTAGAGCTGTGGGACGAATAACAAGTAAAGCACTATGCATATGAATGTATATATGCTGCGTATAAAGTATGTATACAAACTATTGAAAACATTTCCCAGGTTCTCACGCATTACAACAAGTCATTGCAGCGAAATCTTCCAAGACTGCACAGCGTTTTGACCAAGATAAAGGGGTGGCATGATGAATGATCAAAATAAGACGAGAAGAGTGTAGTGAACTGATATTTGTCGCAAGTTTAGGAGCGTTAAAGCAGCCTCTTCCGGTTTTCCATGATTCTGGTTCCACATTGGAGCCATGATGCCTTACTCATGTCATCCTTAGTGCTCGTGAACTTGTAGCTCTTATGGCCTACGCATGTTCACAAGCCCTTAAAATTCGATTCTAGTAAATTTTTTTCAGTGTTAATGAATTACCTGGTTCTAAGCACCATAATCCACCAAAAGGCCTATTTTGTGATACTCTAGCACGTGAATAGGTGACAACGTATGGTGCCTTTGCTACCACTTAAGCTGATCAGTGGCCACCACTGATGGTCTCAACTCAGGTTAGTCCTATGATACGAGACTCATCTGGGATTGGTGTTAAAATCGGCCACTAGAGTTAAGTCACCTTTTCATTCAGACTGAAACTAACGTAATGTAAATTACAAATTATGTATGCACACAGAATCCCACTAATTTGCAAGAAAACTATAGCTAATTCAATCAGAGCCTAAAAATGGATGGAGAGATAGCAAAAAAAAATAAGCGCAAGAAACGTTGGACGTCAAATTCCATTAAGTAAATGCCGATGCCGCTCTTTTAAGTCCAAATACATTCAAATCGCCGCAAACAACCAGAAGAAAGAAGGTTCTGAAAGATAAATTCATTTCTCAGCTGTATGGCATAAGGTGGGATGGAGCCAGACTGGGAATTTCGGATTTCCGGTCACGCATAAAGGGTCATGCTATCGTAGCAGTACCAAACATGGTAGTGAGTGAAAGTCTGCCCTATTATTGTTCATGATTGCCACGTCGAGGGCTAGCTTAGTTCAATCAAGACACCGTTCACCAAAATAAGGTGACAGAAAAGAATGACAGTGCTTGCATGCAACACCTCCCTTTCCTCCCCAAGAAAATCGGATTTAATCTACGCATGCTTACAGAAGGCTTCAAGCACAGTGAGTATGGCGATGAGATATTCAGCTGCTTAGCAGTAAGACATTTGATTGGGAGACGGCCGCATGTCTACACATCAATGGCAACCCCCCTTCTGGGTGATTCTCTGCCCCCCCCCCCCCCTAGCCCACATCACAGCAGTCATTTCTGTGAGCACTTGACCAGCGACGCATGATATGTCGCATGGCGAAACTCCGCAAGAAAACAACCTTTCTTTAGGAATGACGATTGCAACACAGGTAATCAGGAGTATTTGTAATTTTTAAAAACTTCACGCCCTCTGAGAACTGGGGTAGCTTTCTGGTGTTAGGCAGCACAGGGAATTTGAATCGTATACTGAGCTGAGAGAACTTCGAAAAGCCGGCTCCGATTTTTGAATCTCTTCATGACATGCAAAGACACCAGGGTACATCAGCATTCAAATGCAATGATGAATTGAAATAAACTGGTTCAGCTGTACTGACTAATCCTCCTGTGATAAAGCAGATCTTCAGGCATTAAATTTTAATAATGGGTAAATAACTAAGCATAAGAAAGACGGTTTCTACTCCTTTAAATTTGCACTTTCACATGGTGGCAACGTAAAAGTTTCATTCTAGCTCAAACGTTCTTCATAAACTGCTCATAAGGTTAACTTGAAGATTCTATTTCTGGTGCAACAATCCTCGAATAAAATTGACTAACCAGAGGAAAGGAACTCTTGCGAGCCGTGCAACGCATTGGGTGGTGTGCTGCCATTGACTCTGACTTCTACCAGAGAGGATTCTGAGGCCACGGAGTGCATAAAATTGGGAGGGCGAAGGCTACCCGACACATCGACTGCGGAAGCCGCTGGTGTTGCTGTGGTAGCTGTAGAACGGACTTGAAGACCGCGACGAAACCATGTGGCCTGTTCCAGTGCTGTACCGGCTATGGAGGCAGTGGCCTCCATTAGGCGCTGACAAATGTCCTGAAGAGGAGATGGAGCAGTCTTGTGAAGGAATGAAGACGGGTTAATTCTCATCGCAAACAGAGAGAGTCAGTCTGGTCTTGCGTAGCCCAACGCTTGCATTAGCGGAACGCAACCCTCAAGTAAGCCTGGTAAGTTTAATTTCAATCGAAATTTCAGACATCATAAAAAAATACATTCTTATTTAGCAGTTTTGAACGCAGGAACATTTGTATCACACTGAATCGCTACAGTAACTACTAATAAAAGATGACAAGAGAATCACGAATGAAAGTTCAAAGAATAAACTGGCAAACCTGCAGATCCTTCTGGTCACGTTTTTCATCTTTGTTTGACAGAGTCATAATGACTTCATTGAAGATTCTACAAGAAATAGGCCAAAAGATAAAACAACGGATGAAAGGAATGGAACTTTAAAATGATTAATTCACTGAAGTCTACGCAGACCTAGCCATCCCTAGCGCCTAAAGTAGGAATAATGTAATTTACGTAAAACTAATGCAGAGTTATTATTCAACACTCAAGCTCGCATGCTTTAGTCTAGCAGATAAATCAGGGATCACATTAGTGACAACGGCAAAATACGCCCAAAACCTTTCCTACCAATCACCGATACAGTTCAATGAGACATACGCCTGTAAATTCCATTATAATAAAACATTTTCGCCTCCGAAAGCAAAAAAAACTACCCCTAGTCACCAACTCAAAATAATTTTCCAACTGTCAGCTTCGCATAGGATCAGTAATGAGATCCGCTTGGGAAAATATTACTAAGGGAATGCAATGGAAGATGTGATGAAACAACATTTCCCCCACAGTTAAGTTCACTTCATAAAGCAGAAAATCCCCAATTTCAGTAGTCAGGCTCGTTCAACTGACTTGGCGATGTAAATGGAGGTTCAAAAGGGAGCAGCAGAGATCACCATAATAAACAGGGTACCGATTCAATGGCACGCATCTGCCAATGCCTTACAATGCACACATAAAAACAATGGCGTGGGCTTCACCGATTTGGATAAGGAGACGTTGCAGCAGACTATATCACAAACAATAAAATCTCTTCAGTCATTTGGTATACTAGAACCACAAATAAGGCAATGCTCGCATTGAATAGACTCCACTTGCCAAGAAATGGAAGAGCTTAAGAAATTTTGTGAAGAAATAAGGAGCAATCAAAAGTATAACAAAAGATGACATCGCCCAAATATTCGGTAAGTGTAGATGGATGGAAACCAGCAAATTGTCTGTGAAGGAAGTCAAGAAGAGCGTCTTTGAATCTACATTATTTTACATATTTTACCAAAATCGTTGGGTAAAAGTGATGCACTCCCTACGGATCAACAACCCCATTCTTTAACAATTAAGCGTATTTAAATCAAAGACATACTACCGATGGAGTTTGAAAAATACAGAAAAGATGAAGCATAAGAAAGATATACACCCCACCCCTTTCCACCGGGCAACTTCAATTCACTCAACTACCGTTTTGATGCCTAACGCAGGAGATTACTCGCAAAAGAATCGAGAAACATGCACAAAACAAAAAGGAAGTTGCTTAGCACGAATAAATTATGTAAACGATCAGAAGAGTTTCTTGAGTTAGCATTAACCGACCGTATCGATGGCAACATGGGGTTTGAACTATGCCATCAAGAAGACTAATTTCCTGGGCCTTCTATGTGTACATAACAGAGCCAGTTACGGAATCGCATACATCGTCGCATATTCAAGGAAAATTCGAATGCTAAAATGCACTTCAAGAAAATTTTTGAAGTCAAATCAACAACCTTACTTCCACAGGCACGCACAAAAGGTGCGCCACCATGATAGCAACACCCACGGTGGTAAGTAACAAGTGTGCTCTACACCTACTCATTCTAGTCGGTGTACACATCTTGAGCTAGACCGGTCCAGATACCGTTTAAGGAAGCAAGTAACACTGAGAGGTGATATATGCATAGGGCAGCACGTAGTGAATGACACGCCCCAATGACAATAGGTTCAAGTCGATTTATATAAGCCTATGTTTACAAAAGACGTCTAGTGCCATTTCTACGACTTGGAAACACTCAGTAACAATATACTTAAGAGGTCCTGACCGTAGGAGTTTCTAACATTCCCAGCTCGCAGCATCAGGAGCCATTTCTGCGAAAATTTTGCCAACACGAAGAACTACCTTATCCAAATTCTGAACCACCGATCAACGCATGGTTTGTAGCATGAAAAATTGTACAAGCAACCTTGTTTTTTGTGCATGACTTGACCACGCCTTACGCGTGCAGAGAGCAAGGGCATTCAATATGACAGGCTGCAAGGCCACCTCACAGTTAGACACTTTCCTCAGGGGTAATTACAGTCTCAATTTTATTTCATAGTGCAGCATACTTACTTAACCAACACGAAAACGGAGATGGGTGAAGTGATAGCAGTTCCTAGGCCAGAAGTGGTTGAAATGGCAGCTGAGATGGATGTCAGAGGGACGACGTCACGTAGGAAATCCTGGACGTTAGCTGACTGGAAGGAGCCAGGCCCAATCCCTCCCGTACTAACTATCCACACGTACAAGAAGTGCAATAGTGACGATTGCATAGTATGTGGAGGCAGAGTTCCCTTGAAAAAAACCATGTTACTTATTAGCTGTGAATAGCAGTTATTTAATAGATTGGCCATTTAAGCATCCTGAAACCTAACTCACTTCAACCGGCAAAGGTGCCACGGCCTCACTGTGGGACAGATCCAGAGCGAAAGCGAGTGCCAAAGAAGCTGGTGGCGATCGCAGAAGGTTTCGAAGAGTTTTTACGGCTTGAGACGTCTTTAGCAAAGCCACTGGTCGCTCGTGGTTGCTAAGGTCGATGGAGAGACGAACGTAGCGTCCGCTCCTATTTCCACACTCCCGAAAGCCCCAATGTGCACCACTAACGAGACTGACTAGGGCACATTGACGTGGAGTTAGTGGCAGACCTAGGAAGAGGACATGAAACTGAGGCCAAGCTAAAAGGACACCCTGATTACGAGCGCTAAATACTCAGGTAGGTAGGCCTTTCAGTCGATCGCAATTCGACTTCAACGCTGGTAATATGGTATCTGCTTCCGCCCCCAAAACTACAAATCTCTCGGTCCGTCTAGCAGCTTATAAGAGGGTTACTTCCAGGCTATCGTATCCCCTCAAAAAATTTCTAGAATGACTTATTCACAAGCATGATTAAATGCCCAAGCTACTGATTGACTAAAAGTAGTACAAACACAAACGATTGGATTGTGCAAGTGGGGGCTCTCCAACTAGTCATAAAATACTTTTTACTTATTGTTAACAAGTAGCTGAATGTACACATGCACTAATTAAAGGCTCAGGCTCAAACAAACCTGAGGGAGAAGGGGAGAGTAGCCACATGAGGTCATTACTACCTCCACCCAAGCCGCTACTAACTGCCCCAGGAGGCGGCCAGACATAAGCCAAGGCGGCGAAAAGGAGGGTGGGGTGAGTAAGGGCGATGGGCTCCAGGAAGTTGTCAATCGCTTGACGCACCACTTCAGGATGACCGAGAGCGGTAAGGGTGGGCAAGCGATCGAAACCACAACGGAGACGAACCGAATTCGTGGCACTGGGAGAGCTGCTGCTGTCTGAAAGGGGATAGAGCAGTTGACTTGTCGGACATCGCGCGAAGAAAGCGTGTCTTGTATGTTAAGAAGGTGATGAATTTTCACCCAACAGGGAGAATATCGGTCGAGTATGTAAAGCTTTTTACTTCAGCGGATGGATACAGCATCTTGGAGGCGCGCATCTTGTGCATTGTCGAAACGGAGCAAGAAATGACACTGATGCTGTTGAAAGAATTATAAACGAACCACTGTTTTAATAAAAAAGAACTTCTAGTCACGCCTCTTTGAATCAACTGAGTGAAGCATAGGCCATTACTGCAATTCAACGAAACTTATTCAATTGAATCTCAAAAAAAACAGTAAAGCAATCGCTAAACAAAATTTAACGCCTCAGCAAAGGTAAACTAGTGCAGCCACCGAGTGAGGAAAAGCTCGAAAGGTGAATGAACAAAAATTGCAGTTAAATCCAACTTTTCAGTGAATCAATGCATTGCTCAGGAGTTGTGAACGCGACGAGTAATCCTTACAGGCCAATTCGTGTATTTGGAGCAAAAAGGATTGGATGATCGTAACTTATTCCTTCTGTCACTTCACCTAATTGATGTGAATTAAAACCTTTTCAGAGCACCTAACTAATGGGGAATAATTAAGCTAAGCTAAGCTTGACCACTAAGCGGATGAATATTAATTTCACCAGTAATTTCTAAACGTGGGGATTCGCCTGACGTTATATCCAACCATTGTACCAAAAAAAGTGCATTTCGCATGCCCTCATTGAGATCGTTAATTTTTATATCAGGATGGCAAAGAATGACAAACATGGAGGGGAAAGGTTACTTGACGACTCGTATCTGCTTAAAATTGATCCGGATTTTTTATTTCTTAACTGTTTCCGCAAATTTGCCTAATTTTGCTCAATTCTAATGGTGTAATGTTAGCTGAATTAATAAATGGATTCGCTTTTACCTAATCTGCATTCAGCTTAGGATGTGCCAGTATTAGACCAGACTATCACAGACTCATTAGTCCACCAGCCATCAGGCTTCCAGCATTAAAGGGTGTGAAGGTTTCAAGTGGTGCAAAAGAACAATCTGATTTGAATCGTACACTGTGATAGACATGTGTTCAACTGCGATGATGATCTAGTGACTTCATATTTTGTGCCATCCATGCTCAAAGCCCTACAACCCTCCTAGGCCTTTTTGATGTGACCCAAACGTGGCATTGGTAGTTATGTTGGCGAGCTCGGGCTGAAAGAACATGTATTTAGACTTCATTCTTAAGACACTCTGCCGAAACGTCATAACATGAACGAATCACCAGTGAATGAATGAATCTGAGGGGAGTTACAGCAAAAGGACTATGGAAGGCGTAAGAGGTTTTGATCGCTACCCGAAATCAGGCTCTGCATAAAACTCAGTAATGAAAGAGCAGTAGAAATGCTCGATCAGAGGGCTAAAATATGATCATTTTTGGAAGGCTGCATGCGGGAGGAAACTGAGCAGAAACAAAGTGAAAAAAGTCATGACTAGAGAAAATGTAATAAAATGTGGCATCTTTTGGATAATTTTTAATTTCAAACGTTTCTCCGAAAAACAACAAGATAACTGTGTGGCTTCTTTCAAATATCCAGTAAGGCCAACACTTGAGTCAAGACTCGAACGATTTCAGAACCAATGAAATAATTTTGCCTTCGAATGCCGTTTTCAAAGGATCAGTAGCAAAAAATGAAAGCGTACCTAGTGCATCAATACCGGTCTCAATAGAGGCTTCGAGATCACCACTCAAAGAAGGCGATGACAAGGACGAGGAGGGATCACAGGACTGGTTTAGAGCCAACCATATTGCGGCGAGGCTAGCGAGGATAGTGGGAAAAACGTGACACATCTCAGCGCGTCCTCTAGCCCAACATAGAGCCCAATCATTGGAGTCGGGCATTACTTCTGTACCTAGCAAGTCCTAGAGGGAGAGGAAAATGCAAGTTATGATGGAGATTGATACTAGAGTTTGCCACAAGCATCAACTGCGAAGCATTGGCAAACAACTAAAAAATTTGCTTCACAACAACATGATTTAGGTTTTCCGTCGGATTATAGCTACGAAGCAGAGTTGTCAGGGCAATGCCTTGGATGAATTCATACTAACCATGATAAAGAAGTTTCCATTATCCATTCCACATCCGTTTACGCTGCATAATATTTTCACACATCTCACCCCATTATCCTCTCAGATTATTCGCAAAATTTCGGCATATACGCCGGTAAATGAGGCATTCCCAATGCTAAAAGTGTCCGTATAGATATAATCCCAAATTATTTTAACCAGCAACCACACGTAGATTTTGATTACCAAGAATGGAGGTTATTCTTGCGGCATCACTGCCTGATCCATAACTCGGATCAACTTTTTTTCCCAACACACTTGACTCTAGGCAGTACACTCTGCCGTCGCGCGCCACATCTTCTTCGAATAATCTACAACAATTTTTGCAGAGCTGCCGCAGCCACAGAACCTGGCTTAAATTCGCGAAAGAGATAAGCTTAAAATTTTGTTCATAGAGATTGGAAACAATAAAATAATATGAAAAGGTTGCAATAAAGAGCAGTGAGCTTCTGCTTTTACAATCTATAAGGCTACAAAAAGGCATTGCAGGAAAATCGTGCTTTAGAGATCTCCAGCTTTTCGAGTCAAGGATTTGCCTCTTCTCTATCAAGTTAAAGCCAACTTCTTAGAAAAGACCAAAAAATGAGAAGTAGCCTTCGCTATAAGGCAAAAAAGTTGTAATAGACCTTAGAAGTGAAGAGAAGAGGTAGCTGGAGGGTGGAGGATGGCGATTCATTCTCCAGAGAAGCCTGCTGCATACGCTGAAGCGTGGGACCGAGGGGTGCAAAATCCAAGTTCCGGTGATAATGCACATAGAAATCTCTAAGTACTTCTGCAACCTGAATCGAGTCTCGAAGCGTCTCTGGTGTTTCGTAGCCAATGGACGAGGGCCACGCGCCTAGAAAGAGGTAGAAAGTGATGACACTTAATCTCATTGGTTTTAAGAGAAGAATGCTACCGTGGTAAAATTAAACGAAGTAATAGATGTCAAATGTGTACCATTACTATTATCAACACTGAAAGGTCTCTGTAGGCCAGTGCTATCCAGACGCCATCAATCAAGGTAAGGAAGCACGCAGCAGTGATGGTTTGTGCGTGCGCGCAATGGCGTGGAGTGAAGGCGAGACATCCCCACGGATATCTCCAGAATACTTCAAGCACAAGTAGTAGGCTGATGGGATCCTCGATTCCTTAGAAGTTCAATATTCAAAGGTGGTCGTATATCTGAACGTTGGTGACAACTCCAAATGCAACGGTTTCCAATTTTCTAGCCCAATACATTAAGAGTCATGCCTTGTGAACATTCTACCGACGCATGAAACCCTAGATCTATACATAACATGCCATAGGACTTGATCTCACAAGGTGTGATTCCTTTTGTAAAAACGATTAATAAATTACGCTCGGTTAAGAACATTTGAGGTTTCTGAAAGCTAGTACATGCTGTGTCCCAAGGCACCACCGACGTCAACGTGATACAGGCTGTTCAAAAATGGTCCTGCAGTACAAAAAACTGTTCGATACTAACGCTCTCGGGATGTTTGCTACACGCTGGGGTAAGTATAGAAACGTAGTAGCTAGAGGCTGTCGAAGAAAATGCAGGTTTTATGCCGTTAAATGTGCTATTGTCTAAAATAAACCCGAGATTATCCCTACGACTCAAAAGTCCAAAGTTCCATTTTATTATGCAGCATCGGAAGCTCATTTGCAAATATGGAGTCTGCCCCAGTAAGATATAGATAATGGCTCACCTTTTAAGTGAGATAAATTGCTCGAAGATTTTCTACGATGAGTAGGCGAGTGTCTATTGGCAGGAGGTGACCAATTATGAGCAAGAGCAGCGGCACCCAATGGCATTCCATGCAAAAGATTGAATTTCGATTGGCCGAAGGGAAGGAGGAAGGTGTGGGTGATACCCTGCAGACAAGCGAGAAGTTGTAGAGTGTAGTCAGCTGGGTAGTCTGATGTTGACGGCGTTCGCCCGTTCACTCTGTCGAGAGAGATGAGATACGCTTACAAAGAATAAGTCTAACGATAGTACTTTAAGTTGAAATATTCTCGCTCCGTAGGGATTCATGATAGCCAACAGGCTTATGTTTCGAGTGTGTTTTTAATGCACCATAACTAATGCTACGATATGCAAAATAGAAGCGTAACATCAGAAAATGCAGCAAGTGAAAAAAAGACAACGCATCAGTTTTTAGGAACCCAATTCCAAATCCCAATCAAGGTAACTAAATTTGTCAAATCCAAACCAAACGGTTCGGCATAGTTTATGAAAAAAACGCCCCCACCATCGGTGCAGAAACAGCAGGTAAGGATGTAAGCTGGAGGGCTAACAAAAGAAGAACGGAGGAGGGCATGAAAATGACGGGGAGATCATGATGAAGAAAATAATACGGTCAAAATATAAAACAAATAACTTGTTTGTATCATTAAGGTGATTCTGCTTCTAAGCAAAGGGATCTGCGAAGAGATAATAGAGCAAAAATATGCTTATCATGGAATGTTATTCAGAAGTGAGCAGATGACAAATGGGTGTCGGCAAATGTAGAGAGGAAAGGAAGTGGCATAGATTACCACCGTGATCTGTATGAGGTACTGCAAGTGGTTTTAAGGCATTCAAATACAACAAACAGGTTTTACTTGTCAGTAACATTTTTGTAGATGTTTGCAAAATAAATTGGTCTAATAAATTCATGGAGCTAGGCTTTATGCTCATGGTAAAATCCTTTGAAAGATCTACAAGATTACTCCAACTTACAGCAATAGCAAACGCTTTGTCGTTAAAGGCCACCTACCTTCCCAGAATGGCTTTTTTTCTTAACCTCTATTCTGCTTCCTCTGCAATCATGACCACTCAGTCTCAACCTCAATTAAGGGTGGTATTCCCTAGAACAAATGTCATCAAGGGAACACGTAGGATAAAGCCAACGTTGGCAATCAGGCCAAGGATGATTTGAGACAACAGCTTCCTCCCATCCCATCACATCCCATCCTACACCATCTCATCCCACTACAACGTGCCAGTCCTCTTACTCCTCCTTCACAGCTCTGCCACTTACTAAGTACTCGACTGTCTAACAATGCCACTTTCCTCCCACCAATTCACCAGTCTTGACTCTCTCAAGAAGAAGCAGCACGCGTTATTCCTCTACAACTTCGAAATCTATCAAGCAGATCAGTCTCAAGCGTCACTATTCCTTGGCTTTCAGCATAGTGAACACTTTACAGTAAACATCTCCACCTCCAATCCACTGAACACACACACACACACAAACCCGAAGCAAGCACAGTCTTTAATGGATGGATTGGTACGTGGTCGCGAAGTGTCGAAACGGTGTTGTGGTGAGTGGACCATGAAAATGATTCTTCGCCTGTTTGTCATTTCCAACACAAAGCTCATTTCGCATCACACGTCATCCATTAGCAAACTAAAGTCTATGAAACTCCTTTGTAGAGATGATAAAAAATTTGGAACAGCAAATTTACGGTTAGGAGTGTTGGCGTCACTCAACAAATAGCATGCAAGTCAGGTCGATCCGCATAAATTGAACGATTTTTGGGTGATGGGGGTATTAATGGGCTGTTTCAAGACTCGCAAAAATAACCGTGGTTTATTAATGACACCACAGAGAATATGTATAAATGTAGACATCCATCTTGGAGTGTTTTACAAATAAAACTAAATCACCTAAATCACCTCTGCTATGTCACCTTATCCAAATTCTGTACAATGCTCTGTAATCCTCTGTCACCTTGCGACCGAGTTAAAGCCGCTTTACCGAGCAGGTAATCCCAAGGCACACCCATCAGGTTTGTGTAAACAACATTTCATCATATAAGGCCAATGAGAAGTAAAATACCACAGAGCACGATAAAGGCCATCTGTAGACTGCCTCACATTCAAGCTTTGAGTTCTATACAAATAATCGTGGACACTTTACAAGCCATTTCGAGCTACAAGGAGGCAAGACGGTGAGCTAAACTAATAACCCCATAAACTCTTTTAGTCATTTAGTGCAATAAAAAAGAAATATTTAAAGACAACTTGAGTGCAACAATGGCCGTAGCATTTTCAACTAACCCCAACGTCTACGAAGGCCTTTGAATGTTGCTCATTTCATTAATGCTTGGAAAAGAGCTTTCACCTATATGAAAACCTTGGCTATCAAGTAATCGAAAAAAGCATTAACAACTGACACGGTTGGAATTACGGGCATTCAGAAGAGTTGGGTTTGTATAAAGATGTCAACATTTGTAAATTTCAAAATCCAAATTCAGTGAATAGTTGGGTGTTTTCTAGAAAAAAAGTGCAAAGAGAGTCGAATTCGAAGATGTGACACTTTCCAGTTTTGCAAAGATCAAGAATTAAGTGCATTTGAACTTTTAAAAGTGTCTCCATTTCATCTATGAACTTGAAAATATTAATGACTTGATGATGCCCTGCAGCATTGACAAATAATTACATAGGTAACAACGCACCCCATAGGCAACGCAGAGTAGCAGAAGGGCTCTGCCAGCATCTGCAAAGTCACAGACATCTGTGAAACCACCAGATTAATCATCAATGCAGTCGCCGCGCCCCAGTAGATCAGACTTCCCCGCAGAAAATTGAACCACAGAGGATGCAGATCGACACGAGCTGTGGGGCACAGCCCCAGTCGCAGAGTGTTCAACAGCAGCATCTGAGTGGCAACGTGACGTGAACGTGAGTGGGTGGTAGATGGAGAGGATCCGATGAAATGGGTTGTGAGAACGGCGAGGAGTGCTGGTGATGGGGTGAGGGGGGTTAAGCTCTTCAGAGTAGAAACAATAAGAGGAATTTGTGACGAGCACCAAGGAAGGGTTCCAGAGAAGTGGACCTGTCTTGGAATAAAAGAGGATTGGTCAGTTATTTTCTTCGAGGCGGTCTTTGTGGTCGTGGGCGGAGTTTTATTTGAGCGACTATTGGACGGTGTGGGGACGTTAGTAGTGCACTTTTTCGAAGGTTCGTCACATGGTGCGGTGAGCTTAAGTAGATTGCGGGTGAGTTGGAGGAGGCACGATAGTTCAGCCAAACTCTCAGTGCTATCATTGTATTTCAAAAGACGTAGACAGAGTGGTAGACTCGCGTCATCTGCCGTGTTGAGACTGTGGAGGCAAAAAACCAAAAAATTATTGATGTTAAAATTGAAGTGATATCGGTAAATTTACAGTCAAAATGCGCTATTATGACGTTATTTTAATGCTTATCTCTTTGAGAATCCAAATATTAAAAAAAACAAAAATTACTAACTGAAATAAATCGTTCATCAAGAGTAGATAAGTGAATTCGGGTGACGGAAGCTGAATTTAACAAACCTGGCAGAGATGTGCGTAAGTTCAGTAGACGTAGCAAGACAGTGAAGAACAGCTTGTGAGAGACCCGACCTCTGAATCACCGCGTCAATCCAAGAAAAACCTGAGTCACGGAGGACGGCGACCAGCGCTGTCATCCCAGTTTCGTCTTTTTGAGTATCCACCGCCAATTTGCCCTCTTCCGTCGGTGTGAGAATGACAGCGAGATAGAGAAGTTTCTGCAAAAGCAAGGAATAGACAGGTGCACTATAATATCAACTGGATCCACAAATGGTATTGGACTAATCTTGGATTTCTGGGCCTATGGATTATAATTGACAATTGAAACCATTTCAAGGAGTGAAAGCTACAAACATTTTTAAGTTTTTCCCATCCAAATTTGAAATAATATTGTAGGCGTTTATAAACAACCGTCTTATTCACCTCTTCCATGACGAAATTTTGTCGAATATTGCTTTATCAAACAAAAGGTTGTGTACTGATCAGCGGTCCAGAACCAGGGGGTTAACACGGCTTCGTGTTCACAGGAATGATTATCAAGGCTGGAGGTTACCACGGCCGGGAATGGCATTGAAAGATGGCGACATTACCGTCTTTGAAGCGCATGAAAGCTTAAACATGCTAATGCTGTTAAGAGTCCCCTCACGGCACTATACATGAAGTCTTCCTTAAGAATAGAAGTTCGCATAATTTTAGGCCTTTGTCCACAAAAAATGTTCAGCACTGTACGCTCTTCCACACACGTATGCACCACAGCAGTTGCCTGCTCTCTTGGTTAGGAGCGTTCGGCCGGGCGCATAACGTTATCAGCCACTCGTAGTCAAACACATTCACCATTTACTACTGCTTGTAGCAATATCACGAAAGAATGCTTTTATGTCTGCAAAAATCAAAGCTCTTAGTGTTTTTTGAAATGCCATACATACTTGTGAGAGACCACTTGGCCTAGCACTGCAGAGCACCTTTCACTTGGAGAGAAGATGACGGCGAACATAATAATGGAACTCTACTATAGGATAAGGAGTAGCATTCTACTGCACATTAAGCAGTATGGTCAAAAATAAAACATATCCAATGATTGTAAAAAAAAAAAAATAACATCAAGGCAGGTGGATCGGATACTGCTTTGAAGAAGAAGAAGAAGAAGAAGAATAATGGGTTAGCTATATCGTATGGATAAAACATATTTCAAGAAATGCAACGAAAGCAACAGTTCCAATAACAAAATCGGTACAGTAAAGAATTCCAATTACCTAATTCCACAAGTGCTTTGACTGAATGTTTTCAGTCTTCGTCCCTGTTTCGCATTAATATAGCCATGTCATACCCTCTTCCAGGCTTTTGCCCCTCTTGTGTCACCATAATGAATGCAGTAGAGGAATGACATTTCCGTGGCACAGATCTTTGCATTTTTTGCATTTCGGTCACAATGATGGTGGCATAGAGCTTCATCTGTGACAAGTGCTATGCCAGCTACTTCTACATTCGTACACCCTATAACATGATTAAACGCTATTTGAGGACCCAATCATTGGTAGGGAAGCAGGATACACTCAATTTTTCTGCCCTTATGGGGAGTAAGTTGGAGGTTTAGTCAGGCGAAATACCCGACGATACATGGGAAGTAAATTTACGCCCATGTAGATTGGATACCACTCGAACGAAATGATTTTGAAGCAGACTAACGAATCCGTGAAGGCCCATGACAAGGTGATCAGAAAGCTACTACGACTTTTAACAATGATCGCAACCTGAAAGCAGCTTCTAGACTGGAAACAGAAGGCAGCTTAGGTAGCCCACCTCAGTGATAAGTTGAAGCAACTCAGCGGCCACGAGACGGACATTTGCGTTGGCAGCGGAGGTGGCAGCAGGTTCTGAAGGCAGTGACAGGGAGAGGAGGAATGTGAGACAGATGAAAAGCAAGACGTCCAGAAGGCTAGGCATCCGATGGTTAACTATGCGTCCAATCTCCTCCATGGTCGAGTGACGTGCAAAATCGTCACGACCTCCGGCCAGCAGGCAACGGTAGTGACGCGCCAGGAGATCTGCTAGGCCTTCAGAGAAAGAAAAATGAATAAGTGTGCTCACACACATTCTACGAGTGATCCATAAATATTAAGCATCACGAATGAACATAGATGAGTAAGAATGAGGAAAGACAACTATAGCGGTGTAAAGTCACTGTCTGCAACGTACCACACACAAAGCAAGCGTAATCATCTGGAGCTGAGAGTTATTTTGGCGCAACTTCCACTATTCTATTCGATAGAGAAACGCAATTATCCATTCTAATAAAAAAAATAGAGTGTGCCTGGACTTGCAATTTTCGTCACCCGAATCAGTGGTTTAACTGAAAGATATTCAAGAGGTTTCGATGAGGATTCAAAAAGAAAATAGTTGACGACACCCACAGGCTTTTGCAAACCTGGGCTTTGTAACGTATACATATCAAAACACCATAAAGTCCTAAAGGTAAACCGAAAAAAAACGGGCGAAATTTTGATCACCTGATAGTATTGTACAAGCGCTTCATTTCCTCATGATTTGACGTCAATGCTCGTGACAGGGAGCTTTGTCTGTGTCACCTAAGCAGAAAGCTATCCTCAGTGGCCGAGTTACGCTGTTAAGTATGTTCTGTAACACCTTCGAAGGCAAGCAACTAGCCACATTGGTGTCAGGAGAATGGACTATCTACAACACCTTTCGCTAACTGTAGTTTTTCTATGAACAAGTAAGAAATTTGACAATCGGCGAGTTTTCGTTCACATGGATTGGTTTGTTATGAAGCACAATAAGTGGAGAATGAATGAATCTGCAGAAATCCAGAGCAATAAAGAGAAAAATACATTGGCTCTCTCTGGCAACCATTCACCTCAAGAGTCAGTAATAAATTAGGATTTATTTGTGCATAACAGAACAAAACTTCACTCGTTTATACAGTAAGGGATTATCCCAGACACTCCAATTTATTGATGCCGTTTTCCCTTGACACCAACACTGGGCATTTCGCTTTTGCCAGATTTCCTATACGCCATCTTAAGCCACCTACTTGAAAACCCATGTCCGGTGCATAATTAATAAAAAATGAATAAATGGGCACAACCATCCTAAAAATGAAGAATTGGTGGTGTTTTTGCCTGTTTTAATTTGTTGTATGAGAGATTAAGCAGATAGAATATGCTTTTAAGAGAATAAATGATAATTTAAAATCATGGCTACTTTGTGCGCAAATAAAGCCTCCCAATCCACAAGAGTTTAACAGGACAAAGAATGTGAGTTGCTCACTCGTGCCAAGGAGAGTCGGGAATTCAAAGACCGCAAACCGTGGCACCTCCTTCGCTCCAGATGTTGAAGTTGACGGTCCTTTTGATGCTGTGGGAGATGCAGCCAGGGCCAGCACAAACAGGGTGCCGACATCATTCTTTAGAATCGCACACAATCTTGAGAGAGCGTAGGTGACCTAGCGAAGATGGAACTCAAAGTTGAAAATGGGAAAGTCAGGAGCGAACTTGTTACATAAGGAAGGATGTTGAAAGTATCGAGCAAATGGGTCCAAGACGCAGGTAGCGTTATTCTCTACAATCTGTAGACCGAATCAAATCACATTTCGATCGATGCTATTCCTATTTATAGGCAAGTCAAAAGAGTTGGTGCTTCCCTGTATTATAAGGAGTCTGATTATTCCCGAAGTGAAAGGCTTAGGTACAAAACAAAGTCATAACTTCCAATTGCTGAACTTATCACTAGCTATGTAAGTGGACGGTGGAAGTGCAGTTAGCTTAGCAGAGGTCGTGACGTTTCTTCTGCAAATACACGAGGCGTTTTAGCACGGTCCAAGTCAGAAACATTATGACAGAAGTGTCATATCATTGATATAAATGAACTCTCGAGATCGACAGTGCAGAAATTTAATAAGCGGTGGCACTGAGAATGATTTGAGAACGAGGCCCTGTTCCCCTACAAACAGATAATAAGCCATCGTCCTACCATTTGAGGAATTAGTTTTGACTGACAATGAGGACAGGGAAAATGCTTTTATGCCAGCCAGATATTGTCACCACATACACCAAACTCATCGTGCAAATCGCCTCGCTGAAAGGCATCAATGCTTCATCGTAGAGGAATCTACATTGCTAAGAAACCGAAACACTAAGACGGATATAATGTGAAAAGAAAGGGCAACACCTCGTGTAAAAACGTTTCAATAAGCTATGGATGGTGAAAAATTGCTCATAGCAAGGTTATTTCAGTGCTACATTAGGAAAATTGAACGGGATGCTCACCTGATTGAAGTCATATCTATGCAGATACACAAGAAGGTGTTCGTGAATCGGTAGTACTTTCACCGGAGACGCCACTACAAAAAGAGCAAAGTCTCAACGAACATTTGAAGTAAATCTCAAAAGTGTTGCAGGAAAATGACTTGGAAGTTAAGACTTTCACACCATTAGCACCACAGAAGGATAGATCGTAATCACCCAAGGCGATACTTTGAGGCCACCAAACAACACCATACTGTTTTAAAAAAAACTAACCACAGAAGGATTCCAACAATATTTCATTCAGCAAAATAAACGTCAACAGAATATAATCATGCGGTGAATTCCACTTACAAATGATGGTTGGATCCAAGGAGTAATTAAGGGTGGTATCCCCTAGAACAAATGTCATCAAGGGAACACGTAGGATAAAGCTAACGTTGGCAATAAGGTCAAGGATGATTTGAGGCAACAGCTTCCTCCCATCCCATCACATCCCATCCTACACCATCTCATCCCACTACAACGTGCCAGTCCTCTTACTCCTCCTTCACAGCTCTGCCACTTACTAAGTACTCGACTGTCTAACAATGCCACTTTCCTCCCACCAATTCACCAGTCTTGACTCTCTCAAGAAGAAGCAGCACGCGTTATTCCTCTACAACTTCGAAATCTATCAAGTAGATCAGTCTCAAGCGTCACTATTCCTTGGCTTTCAGCATAGTGAACACTTTACAGTAAACATCTCCACCTCCAATCCACTGAACACACACACACACACACACACACACAAACCCAAGGCAAGCACAGTCTTTATTGGATGGATTGGTACGTGGTCGCGAAGTGTCGAAACGGTGTTGTGGTGAGTGGACCATGAAAATGACCATTCGCCTGCTTGTTTCTCCCAACACAAAGCTCATTTCTCATCACGCCTCAGCCAATCAGTCAGTATTCTAAAATTTACCACGTATTTCCATTTACAGAGCTAAATGGAGTTGAGACAGCTAGCAAGCTTTCTTCCCTCTTACCACCTAATTATGCATGACACATGCGTAGAACTCATTTGCCCAACTTCCACAATTCCTCCTTCTCGCTTCACGTAGATGTCAATTATTTGTTTTAGCATTCACATGCAATGCCACCAAATGATTTCACTTCTACATTTCCCCTACCATCTCGGTCAATTATCGCCCGTAATTCCCTGTGATCAGTAATAGAGGTTGGCATCATGGGAATGCGTCAGGCGATAGCTAAGAGACCATAGTTGAAAACAAGATGCAGTTAAAAGCGATCACAATGTTTACCAAGCACATGAATTGGATGCAGGACATAATCTGCAACACAGTGAACCAAAAAGACAGAAAGTACAGCTTTCGCTAGAACAACATGAATCGGTATGTCCACTAGAGGGAGAGTAAGGCGATTCCCACTCGAATATGCGTAAAAAAATAACATTTACTAAGTTAGTGGTTTAAAAATTCGCCAATCAAAACACATCACTGGCTACTCTTTTTTCTAGACGACACTAGTGTCCCTTGTACGTTGCGATTTCACCACTAATCACATTCAAACTTCTCCTCCCCTGTAACATTATGACAGCTCCATTGTATTCCTCCAAAGCACCTTACAACATATTGATGTTCACAATTACTGCTAGAGGTTAGACAGTTTCATGCAGGTTAAGAGGGAAGACTTTCGCAGTGGCATCAAAAGAGCACACTTCCAAAACCGTGTTCCTTCTGTTAAAATTGGGTTTCCAAAACAGCGACCGAATAAAAAGCGCTGTCTATCAATTACCGTAACAACACAATAAACAGCAAAATGAAAGTTGCCTTATTTATCGCAAACATTCACAACGTCATAGAGGCCGCGTTAATACTTTTGGGGCCCACGTGACACATACAACGTGTTTTTTGGGCTTATGATAACTTATCATGTGAAATTGAAAAGTTCAAAATAGGAAAACACAAACAGATGCTCTTAGTTCTAAATTTTTTTAGTTTAGTGTCAGATCGCAAATAAAAACAACCGAGCTGCCGAGCATACCAAGCTGATCAAATGGCGAGAGGTTAGTAGAATCCGTAGTGGCCATTTCCCTCAGTTCCGATTCGGGCGCAAGCAGTTGCGACAGAAGCGCTGTAAAAGAAGAAGTGAAGTAAGCAGTTTGCGACACAAAAATAAGATACAAGGAGAGAACCGAGGCTAAGGAAATAAATAGGAGAAGCATTACAGCAAGCTTTTCACTATCACTGATCAATAAGTAGCATGTGTAGTGGGAGTGTGTGGATAAAGCGACGACAAGTAACGCGGTTGGTGGGTTAGACTCACCGTTACAACGAGTTCTTGCTAGTTAAATAAAAGGTTCATTTTAGAGAAAGAGAGCAAAACATTGAGTCCGAAAAGCCTTACATCAGCGACATAACAGCATTCACAGAAAGTAAGTGCTCCCTCCGTATACGCATTTACGGAGAAGACAATTGAATCGGCCTTACATGAAGTTATGACTAAAATTATGCAAAGCTAGTTAGCGAGGTAACTGCCTCAATTAGGTCAACAATTACTAGTCAGGCTGTCCAATGCGTTAAACTGTAGGATTTGGTGAAATATTCAGATATTAATCAAAAAGAAGTACCTTTTAGTACCTCACCCCATTTCGCAGCCCTAACCGCATCACATATTTATAAATCCCAAATGTGTTGGCAGTGATCTTCGGCTTTTATTTAAAGGAACTGTATTGAAGAAAGTCCAACAAACTTGGCAAAACAGACGTAGTGATGAAAGTGAGAAAAAGATGAAAACTAGGGCCCTTAACAAGAGGCGCATAATCATCACTAGGCGCCATTCCCCACAGATAATGATCTCATTGCGATATTGACCTCTACTTACCTGAAACACTTGTCTAGTAACCTTATTTTGTCTCAAATAACTCGGCACATATTTCAATTAGTTCAACTTCCCGCTTTCAATATTCGAGGTTCATTTGACCGTCTTCACTTGAACAAGCGAATCTCAACCGGACTCTAGAGCAAAGCAGTAGTGTCCACACCTCGCCAATCCAACCACAATGTAGATAAAGGAAAGGACTGCTTATCAATGGCTGAAAGACCATTCCTTACTATCACTCGACACAATCTGCCTCATTAGTGCTCAGCCGCATCTACTTATATTCCAATTTAAGTGCGTACATTTGGATCCGTATTTGCGATGGTAGAAGCATGTTGTGATGCAACAATATCCAATGCCTTACCACCTTCACAACAAACGTGCATAGCTCTAGTCCGTCACCGACGCTATCGCAACCTTATTCCATCTTCGTTGCGTACACACCATGATTAATTCTAGGACAACTTCTTTCATCGGACTACCTGCGATGCGCTGCAAGCTGAAATGTGTACTCGTCCATGCATGCATGAACTTCACAAAATCGAGTGAGACAATAAAGTGGATGAGGGACTTTCGTGCTCTGAGGATAGACAGCTAATGACCACTACTGTCCCCCTACAACAATAGTGGATCCTCTGAGCAACGTTGGTCCAACACAATCAAACACTACCAGGAGTCATTCACTTCTCCTCCACTTCCACTTTTCATACTCTCCTTAGTACTCGTGGTTCCTCGAGTAACTCCCTCCACCTACCCATACCACGTACCTATGCCAACGCATTGCCAAAATTTTGCAGCTACAGCGACTAGTGAGTAAACCAAAGCAAAGAACTAAACGATTGCTGATGTGCTTTTAATTCCTCGTCAGATATCGCATCAACAAGAATACACACACTTCATGGACCCCTTTCCCACACCACAAGTGGTTGACTTCATCGAGAAAAGTCGACTCCTCTGCTAGCCAACACTTTTCAATGTGGTCTGACTTCTGCTTTTACTTTCCTGCACTTCAAAAGAAATCTGACAGTCTTCTAACAAGGTGTTATCTTATCTACCCTTTACCGCATTTTATCAGGATTTCTAGGGCGTTGTGCAAACCTTTGAGCATAAACGAGAGTTTCAGATGGCACGGATTTCTCCTAAGCTCTTCTGTCGCCAATTGATATACCAAGATTCTTTACAATACTAGCGTACAATGGAGGGCTTTAGAAGCATACACCTATGATGATAGGAAATTCCTAAGTTCCAACTACTGGTGCGCCTCGACCGTCTCCTCGCATCTATGGATGGCGAAGACGACCTCCAAGGCTAGCAAACGTCGATTTGAGGTGGGTTGATGGCTCATGGTTCATTAGATAAGAGCCGCAATGTAACTTTTATGTTCTGCATCACCACCCTCTCCCATCCACTTCTGCCGCCATCATTACTAGCATCAAAACCATCCCCCCAAAGTCTCCCACCTATGAAAGTGGCGAAAAAAGAGGGACTGCGAAAAGTCCACTTCTCCATGGAAGCTATTAGCGACTATGGAACTGGACACATTACGCCTCGGCTACCCTATTCAGCGACACTCAGAAGCATAAAGCCATTTGGGCTAATCGTTTCAAAATCAAAAAGAAAGAGAGTAAAAAGGATCGACAGAGGAAACCGCGAGTCTAAGTGAGGGTATGAACAACAGTGTCGATAGCGCGAAGAAAGCTTTATCGAGTTTAAACTCCACCAACCCGGAGAACTGAGTGTGTGAGCAAAAAAACAGGCTTTTCTTTTATACTTAGTTGACCCTTTCAGATCTAAGTCGGCAGACTGTTTGAACTACTTATTGCATACCGTCACAGCTACCACGGGGGAATATTTCACCTCTTTATCATTGGGCGGAACAGACGTGAAATCCCCGTCCCTTGGCATAATAAGCATCAACACTATTAATGAATATTATCAAGTGCTGTCCTTGACGCCTGAAACGCCTACTACTCCCAACCGCATCAAACTCGCTTTCCAGGGCAGACATCCTCGAATTATATCTATTGGGATCTCTCAATCGGCATTTTATAATAAGGGTGGGTTCAAAGTACGAGTGAAATGGCAAATAACACAACATAAAAATCCGCGCTGATACCCCAACTCTCTACTATTGACACAATACGTGCACATAAACAATCGCGTCCATTAATCAAACCTCTACAGACCGACCTTTTCATCGTCTTATGTTTAGTACAATGTCTCTTGAATATTCTGAAACTATCGGGTCAAATCATCTTTTTTTATTCACAATGGTGCCAGTTTTGAATTGATAAAACCGAAAGAAACACAAATCCACCTGCACTGACTGAAAATCTGCTGAGCTTTGTGTTATAAACCCCAATCGACTGTTTTATGTGATCTTCAACAAATTATTTGATCAAACCTAAGGACTTTACTCATTCCAGTAAAGTTGAGCAAACGTAGTGCGACACTTATGTTCTTCAAATGCGCTTTGTAGGCCAGATGTGGGAAGAGGAGGAAAGGGAAGACCCCTCTACACGTAGCCTAAAGGCTTTTTGGCATGAGCCAATAAGGACAAGATTGGAATTTTGAATTTTGCCTAGCTTTTTGCTCCGCGTAAGCTTGCCCTTTTCGACAAGTCGTCAGAACGGTGAATGTACAGTCGAGAAGTTTTTTACGAAAAAGTAGGAAGGGAAACGCATGAGACACTGCGTGAGCAACACTGCTATCGCAATCGAAAAGTAACGGAAAGCATAATCACACTCATTCAATTCAACCCTGACATTTCGTACACATTTCCAGTTTAAATGTTAACAGGATTCTCAATTCAGCATGTCTCGTGGTAATAATTTGCTACTTCACGTCTATCGATGTCAAAAGAGGAATTTCACAAGAAAAAAAATCACCAATTCACTAGCAAAAACCGCTCAACTAGAGAGATCAAACACAGCCTACCCCGAATCACATCCCTCCGAGCCCGATCAGTTGAAAGACGCTCTGCTTCACTCATTCCAGCTTCGGTGTCATGACTGGTACTTTGAAGACGAGTCATTACATCGATCGGAGAGTATCCCTCATCAAAGACGTCTCCATCACCTGCCTTCATCTTCTTCTTCGCCTTCTTTGGTTTCATCTGTTGCTTGTTCCCCTCTTCGGATGTTGATGGCTGATGCGGATAAAAAAGTATAAAGCGAATGAATTGAGATTAATATTTTTTCCCACTGGCGTCACACATTTGTTATTCCTCAATTTTCTTAAATGAGTCCTTTTATGATAACTTTGGTTGTACCAAATTGTGTGTCACAAGCATATCAATTAAACTCAAAATAAGGTAGATTCAGCGTGTTTATGGTCTTCCACGCTTTTTGGGCAGCAGTCGAACCAGTCAATCCTACGCCGCACTTTTAGAGTTACATTGGAACAATAAGAGCATTTGCATCGTGGTGGTGGGTCGGTAATAAGCGTAATAAGAAGAGTGGCTTGAGAATTAAAAAAGTTGACTACCTGAGAAACTGATGATGAGAGGTAGAAATGCAATTCGCCTGACGGTGAGCCTCCTGAGAGAGCAGAGATGTTTCGATCATACTCCTCCTCATCATCATCGTCATCCATGTCGTAATCAGAATCAACGTAGCCTTCTTCATCGTCCTCTTCGGATTCCTCCTCAACCTTATCAGTAGTGTCAACACCGGAATTCTCTTGGGTACCTATAACCGGAACATGAAGCAAACTTATTACTTCTGGGTCATCTGCCCACTTATGGACATTGGATGTTTAAATTCCTTTGAATAGAAGGAGAGGCTACATTTAGTTCCCTTCAAATAGTCTTGAGCTTCGTTTATGCACCTACTTAGCAGTTTATCTAATGCCTGGACAGCAGCTTCACCGTAAAAGGATCTGTCGATATCCTGAGGCAGTGTTGTGGTAAGCTGCCATTATTCTGCTTCATTCTGCTTAAATTACTGTGTCGTTTTGATGAAAGAAACCATGGATTTTTTATGAATGAGAAAACAAGGCAGCGCATAGGTTTAAATCGTCTCCACAAACATGCACAAGATAAGTTTTCTGTGAAAACTGAAGAAGAGGACAACTCTCCAAGGGAAGTGAGCGCAAAGAAAAATTTAGACAAACAAACACAATCACAGCCGATTTTTTGTATTCGTAACAACCTGGATGGCGATCAAGAGTTTTCCATAATTGAATTAACTTATGAAATTAGAAGAAGTCGTTTATGAACTCCTTGTTGACTCTCAAGGTCAACGCATTCATAAGTATAAGAAAGTGATATTGTTGATGCACACTTTATCAGTACACGACATTCCTATGCTTGCCCTTCGAGAGTGACCTATCTGGGTACACGTACGAGTTTTTGAGAAACAAATTAAATGCAGTGATTAAACAACTGAAAAGAAAGCTCGGCAGTTGAGAAAAGGACTAGCCTAAAACTTCAAAGTATCCCAAATAAATGTTTCCATCTTAACAAAAAGACTTTTTACCTTCGGTTACCCGGTATTTACTTTGCCCTATGAGATTCGCGACGATACTGTAGAATACTACAACCTCGTAGTTACGAAATTATTTTTAGCGCTCTTTTTTTTGAATTGTTAGAGCTTCTGATTGAAGAATGACTCCATTTGTGCATTTTCATTCACGCTCAGATTCCAATATGGGTAGAACAGTTCACAAAACTATTCAACAGACTTAAGGCACTTAGGAGGCATCACCGCTACCTTTTGATGAAGACAAATCAAAACCGGAAGACAGGTCAGCTAGAAGACTAAGCCAGAGAAATAGGTAACCATTGATGCAAAAGCCTGTGAGATTCGCAGAGTTCATGACTGTATCGTGACCATCTTTAGCGTTACCCAACTGAGTGTTCCGAGTGCTTCTTTTTGTCCCTTGTAATCACTCGTTCCGAGATGATTTTAGGAAGCATGATAACTGGGATCCATGGCCGTGAGTGCAGCTTTCCAGAAAAGTTCCATCCAAGATCAGAAAGGAATATAACTTTTGCATTTCAATTTATGCCATATTAATTCCTAAGGACTAACTTAACTCGACCTATCTTGGAACTTTCACTAGCACAAAGTATTTCGGCCTTTCAGTAAGGCAAAAGTCCGGGGATAGAATACACGTCAGCCCAATTCACCACTTTTAGAGAAAAAGAAAGACGTATAAATGAGAAAAGAGATCCCAATTCAGCGTTTGAAAGGTAACTTCATGAAATACTGCAGTTGCAAACACTTACAATATTTAAAGAACCTTCTGCTATTAAAGGGAATCCGTAATTTCCAGCTGGTGGTGCCCTAATAGGATGATGCACATTTCTATAAGCTTTGTAATGGATGCAACGCCAGTCGCCTCGGCCACCTGATAGCCTTGACTCAGAATTGTTTGTTCGTCTGAGTTATTCCAAGGATATTGCCGTCATCATTGCTGCAACATTCCTAAGACCTTTGAAAATCAAAGTCAGTTTGAGACCCAGTGTGCACATGATGTCGTTCTCGATCAGTTTGATAGACTCACAAGCGAATAACACTCTCTGTGAGACCTTTCGACCTCTACGAGGCAATTACCAATACTATTACCTTCGATGAAGGCGTAAAGAAAATGTGACATTTTTATCAACATTTCAAACATTCTCTCCCAATGGGCTTCAAAATCATAGAACGAACCATAGTGAAGGTAAATATCCCTCAATTGAGTAAAAACAAAGTGCACCAGAAAGCAAAGAGAGAAGGCTACTCACTGCTCACAACCGCTCTAGCGCGTCGCAGACGCCGATTTCGCCTGCGCTGGATCCATCGAAGGATACGTCGGCGATGACGGATAGAAAGGAGGCTGGTGCGTGCTGTGGAGGGATGGAGCAGGATAGAGAATAGTGGTGCCACTATGCGACCCACTTGGCCATTGCTCAAGGCTGAGGTAAGCCAAGCCACAGCCACCTGCCGTACATCCGCTTGCGCCTTCTGTGACTCCGCTGACTCCGTCGCTTCCGATGTTGTCACTGCATCAGAGGACGCTAGAAAGAGGGAATCGCGGAAGAGCATCCATCTATTACTGCTGCCCCCGCCAGTACTTGTCGTCTCTGCATCGTCCAGACTGTCCAGCAGGATAAGGATGCATCTGACAAGCAATAAGGAGACTTTGTAGAGCATTTTAAAGTGGAAGATTGCGGCCTTCCAGGATTTCCAAGATTTAATGATAATGATGATCATTCCAAGTCCCTCTGCCCGCTGATATTGCGATTGCGTCAAGACCCAAATGATAAGCCTCTATGCCGATGGTGCTTCCAAACTCAAATAAATTTATCATTTCGACTCCCAGTTTCTATGTAGGGTAGAGGTTCTAGAGTTAAACATTTGCGGTTAGAAGAAACTATCTTGCGATGCACCATCTCAAAATACATTAGCCTAACCATCATTAAAGCAATCTCTTCTATGCAGTCCAATGGAGGCACCATATGCTCTTCAGGCCTCTCTACATAAGTTCAGAATCTCAAGAAATTGTGATTACGAAGCGCCCCGTACTTCCATGCAGCACGACGATTCGCGAGACGAACACTTAGCAGAAGGAAACCCACGCAGCTATTCTCTTTTCGCCAGTACGTGAATGAAACGATTCCGTCTGCAATTGACATGTCTTCATCTTAACGCATGCAATTAGCAACCCAAAGTGAACCACACCTTTTCGGTAAGAAGGTGAAAAAGTGAGAATTTGCAGTTTTTAGAGCTTATTAGCATTGATTAATGCATAACACCTGCGTGAGACCCATTTGCTTAGGTCCTACGACTTTCTCCTCCCAGCCAACGCAAATGCCAATTAACTTTTCACTACCCACTTGAGGTCTCAATCTCCCACCACTTTCATCGACATCCGCAAGGTCTTCCTGAACATGATGTGCTTATCTTTGAGTAAATCACACCACTTAAACCATTTCTGGTTCGAACATTGCTCTGTTGCTGTGCCTTTGTCGGGTGCCATGCTACAAATGATTAACCGTAATTAAAGCAAACAAATTTAAACCACACCCAGTAGAGTCGCCATTTTATAAGGAATTGTAATCCAGGAATACCAACAAGCACACGAATTTCAAAATTCTTGGAAGTTACGGGTCGTTGATACGAGCCACACCCAAAAGCATTTTGGGCCCCTTGCTATTCTAACATTGCTTCCTTTAAATAATTACATGTTCGACTAGAGATATTCGCAGCTATTGACAGTTCGGGTTTCATCTTGGTTACGTGGAGTTATACTCATGTTACTAGCCTCGGACTGTTCCTGCACTTTGACATTTCAGAGACGACTTGAAAACCGCATCATCAATTGAAATGTTGCTCAAGAACACAGGAATGATGCATAATAATTTCCAGAAATACTGATAGGCAAACAGTTTTTAAAGTGAGTAAGGTAGCACCCCAGGAATCTCTCAATTTTCTCAAACCAAATAAAAAATAACACAAAAGTTAAAACCTTTTCTGACTCAATAACAGGGCGGGACTTAGCCAGCTTCGCACCACCTTATCTAGTTATGTAAAACTATTTGGGGGTTGAAATACACACCACCCTTACCGATTAAAGGTGCCGACAGTTGGAGTAGTCTCGTTGCTGATCGGAGGCAAACCCATTGCAGCTCTGCGCCAGCCAGAAACACATCCAGCCAAACCCGCTGAATCAACCCCAGCAGCCGTTGAATTAGCCACTGTCGACGTTGTTGTCGTCGGTGCTACCATGCTAGGGACCGAAGATCGTTGGAGAAATTGCCAAAGCAGGGTAAACCGACGCTGTTTACAAGGGGAGAAAGTGTGATGTGATGATGTGTGATGGGTGTGAACAATAAAAAAACGGTTATATGTGCTATATGTGCTCACGTGTGCAAGGGTACGAAGTACAGGGTCTGCAGACAGCATCTGTTGTACAATGAAGTTCTCCACTATAACCTCAGCTGAATAAGTCAAATTGTTCGGTGCCACTGTCAGCACCCGAATCAAAAGGGAAGCTGCATCCTCCGCATAAGTGAAATCATTTAGGAAACACCATAAGGAAATTCCGGCGATCTGTGAACGTAAAATGGAGTGTTATTCCACTGTTACTCGTCGTACTATGGGAAGTGTTTTGGTCAAACCAAGACTTTATATTCCCAACCGGAAAAAAGGGACATTACTGTGGCAGTACAATTAGCAGTGGCAGGCATCAGGCCTGACTACGTACATCAACCCTGTTCATTAAAATGAAATAGCCTACAACAGTAGTAGTGTACTTGCAACAGTTTACTTGGATTTTTGAACTACACTGGGAACAGCAAAAGCGTAAGGCCCAAATCTACCAATAACTGCAAAAGACTTCAAGCACAATATGATACGCTGATGAAACTCTCAGTTACTCAGGATCAAGACATCTAGAAGGTTGAAATGTTTTGCTTCAACAAAAACCCTTGGGTCCACCTGGAAGTCAATGTTGAAGCCGCGTTTCCGTCATTCCTGCGAATAGTCTGACAGGGCATGAAAAATTTAATGTCGTGCACCGGATTAACGCATAGCCACCTATCGTGTAGCGGGGAGGAAAATAAAATACGGTAGTTCGTAAGCATTTAAAAATTCAAAGTGCTAGTACGCATTGAGTCCCAAAATAGCTTTCTGCTTTTGACCGGGAACAGGGTGCTGAAGTGACTTGACTATACCAGAATTATTCGGTCGTGCATACAACTTGGTTGTATCTAAGCTGGTCTGAAGGTATTCATTTGATGTTGCTAGGAAAGGCGTTTGGACGTGACAGTAGAGGATTTGGTGCAAAAACGAGTGCAGCCTGTACCCATTGGGGTGTATTCGTTTGGTGAAATTTGGTGGACTAAGGTTCCCACTTGGCTTAAAAACCGTTGTTATGCCAACAACTCTCAAAAATAAATATTCGTCTTTTCACATCGGCCGCAAGAAAAGAGATGCACGAAAAGTACGAGTCAAAGGCTTTCTACAGAGTTTACTCCAGAATTAAATGAATATTACCGGGAAGAAGTCCAAGCTGGAAGCAAGGGTGTTCAGAACTTTGGGAGCCAGAACGGGTAAAAGGAGTCCACTGCGACCCAAAGGTTTTTGTTGGCTGTGGTAGTTGCAGCCGGAAGTGTCAAAAGGCCATCCATAGATGGAGGTGGAAGCCTCGACTAAATCCAACAAGGTGTGAAGGCAGATGGTCTTTGTGTCAAAGTCTGCAGACAACACTCCACCCACTACGAGGTACGTCAGCCACTCCGGCAGAGCTTCAAAGCAAAGAAGAGTATGTGGAAAAGGAGAATGAGAAGATGGATGAACAGACAGATAGAAGAATGGATGAATGAATGAATACATCCAGAATGGACTGATGTTGCCGAGATGGATAGAATCAAGATGAGCAAGTGAATAAAAACAGGAAAAATGAGAAGGATAGGTGAATGGATAAATGGGTACGGAATAGATAAATTAATAGAGTGAATGGATGGATAGAAAGACAAGCAGGTAGGCTTACCCGTTGCATCGCCCGTATCGCAACCGCTATCAAAGAGGCGATTAAAATCAAGCTCCTCAGTCGAATCAGAGTCATTGGATGGTTGAACAAGGGGGACATTGCACATGTCCACAACAAGGCGACAAAGCTGAGCCAGTAGGTCCACCACTACACCTCGCTCCGTTTCTCTCACCTTCGAGTTCAAAAACTCACAAAACTTGCTATCCAGCTCATTCAGATCCTTCTCCGGGCATCGTAGAAATTCCAAACAATTATCTACCTAAAAAACCGACAAATTAGAGTCAGATCAAGAAGGTGAGATCGTCGGAAAGATGAGGCAAGCTCACGATCTTGGATGATGAGCATAGAAAGTGCCTGCAAAAGGTCGCAAGAAGACGTCGGACGTCTCCAACTACCCCAGCGATCAAAACCACCTCTTTGTTCCATTGCTTGGAGGTGTAGGATCCACTCGTCGTTGATGGGCGCGAAAATTCAGCCAGAGATTGATCCAGCATTGTCACCATATGCTGTAAAAATACGCACTCTCCGGTAATTTTTTGAAGGATTTCCGTACAAGCAAGAGCTACTCGATCTACCACCCAAGAAATAATGTTATCAACTGATGTGATCCACAAACCTTTCCAACTGCGCCAAACACTTTCACTTATCTCGGATTAGTAGCAGTAAAGTTTCATACGATCGACATTCCAACAGCGTTGATCCGTTTAAAACTTATGCATTGGTTGGATTAAAAAAGGTGTTTGGTCGGATTAGTTCCACAAAGGAAACAAACCCGGCCTTTGAAGTAGTCCAGCCCTAAGTCACGGTTATACACCTAGGCGCTATTCGACTGGAGTATGCTGCAATGAGGATCCAGCAGTTCTATATAAAACCCTGCCGATCGAATTACGGCTTAGCGCATTTCAATTGTCACCAACTGTAGATTTTGCTTCACAAAATTGGTAAGTTAAACCCGATCCCACGACGGCGTTCCAGTGGGTACACATGCAGAACAAATTAATTACTAGTCCACCCTAGACAAGCCTTTCACTTCGCTTATTTACGAAGAAGATAGAGAGGCCATTGAGAGATGGGTTTTATGTATTAGCGCTCGCTTTATGCGGAGATCACTCAAAAGCCGTAGATACGCGAGAGTTGAGAAACCGTGTGCGTTCCAGCACTCCGGTGGTACACAATCACATTTTGATCCTAGTGTACTCTTAAAAGCAGCATTAAGACCTCTTTTTTATGAAATTTTATTGCTGTGATTACCCTGTTCAAAAAAGTGACCTAGCCGTGCCCACACATTAGCAGACCATAGTACCCATGCGCTAGCACCGCCAGGCAGTTTGTGTAATACGACAGACCTAATACCAATATTGCAAGCTACACCGTCACAGCAGCGTCTCTTTTACAACGAAGCTGGAAAATCCAATTTCCTAATCTGACTAAAGCACCCCTCATACCAGCTTGAGATTCGGGAGTCGGCAACAATAAGTCCCTACAATGTAGCTAGAGGTTGCCCACAATCACCCTCCCAACAAAGATACGGCCTTACCTCCTGGATTTGCGCAATCAGAACGACTAGCAAATCAATAAACTCGGCAAGATCCGCCAGACTGAGATGACCTATCCGCTCGCTAAGAGTCGCTGTCAAGCCGGAGACCATACGAGGCAGATGGCAGCCACGAACCTCCGGATATGTATCGGTCGGTAGATGTTCTACCAGGAATCGGACCGCAGAAATCCATCCATGACGCACTTTTTGAGGAGAGAGGAAGAAATGGCGCTGCAGAAAGGGCCACATAAATTCTGACTCGAGGTTGGAGAAGAAGAGCTCCGCCTCGCGCATGAATTCTGCCTCAGTGGGGCTACGAGCAGCAGTAGATGCTGATGTGGAGGCCTCCTTAAAGAGGTCACTAGAACGACGAAAACTAAGACGTGCCGTAGTGACGGAGAGCGGCAGTCCGCTGCTGTTTCGATTGGATCCCCCACCAGTCCGAATTATGCCATCCGCGATGCCTTGAGGGAAGAAAAAGAGTGCTAAGTCGCATTGCACAGAGATAGGTGGAGTTGAAGTCAGTATGTGATACAAGATATTATTTAAATAAGATGAACAAATATACCTTGCTGGATTTTGGGATAGCAACCGAATCAGTTGGTTCGTGAATGAAAATCTTGGTACTATGTTAAAAGCAAAATAAAGCACCTGAGCTGCGGGGATCAAATCCTCCCAACTGTAATGGTCGATCTGCCTATGAAACAGATTCTGAATGCATTAATAGGCTCGTTGGTGTGCGATCAGCACAAGAATAGGGATCATTGTCTCTCTGTTTGATTTAGTTAAATAGGAGTTGAATATCCAACAAGCAGACAAGTAATTTTATTGTTGGTAACGCAGAATATAACTTTAGAAGGTTTCTTACACTGCCCCATACGATTATCCTTTCCCAATGAGCAAGTTTGCTGTGGCTCCTACACAAAGTTTTACCTAGAGAAGCCAAGAAAAGAACCTAAGTCTAACTAATTTTGTTCCTACTTTATTTATTCATTTATTTCGACAAATGTACAAAGCGATTTAGCAATTAATCATTACAAATTCATTTGGCATGTTTATTATCACGACTAATGAACTTTATTGTTTAAATGTCAAAACAATTATTTTACTTCGTAGCATAGAATGCTTAAGAATCTCTCGTAAATGAAGTGAAAAAAAAAGAGTTCCACTGTGATTACTTGCCAACTCTATGTCATACGACCTACCCATCTTCTTTTTTGGCATTTTAAACGCCCAAACAATACTAACATGCTAGCCTCATCAAAATGCTCCACCTGCTCAAGTCACCGTTAACCTTTGACCTCATACAGGCCCACCATGGCCCGAAGATGTCAGCCACCGTGGTTGTAGACGCCTCCAGTAATGGCGTCGAGGGCATTTTATAAAACCTGTTTCCCAAAAGGCTACCAACCATGTGTCATGGACATTGATTCAAGCTGAAAGGTGCTAAGAGTAAAGTAAGGAGGTTTTGGTATTTGTTCGCCACTTCCACTGGGTGGCTTCACTACTGACGACTACAACCCTTTATTGACGGTGCTCGGTTCAACAGCCGGCATCTCAACACATTCAGCCAACCAGATCTACCGCTAAACACTCAGATTTTAGCATTCCACACCATTTCGGCCCGACTGATGCTCCTTAGCACTCCGTTCGCAAATACGCAAAGGCCAAAGATGTGATTACAATACCTCATTTCGAGGATGCTAGTACTCAGTACTTTACCTTCGCTTTCTGAGCGCTTCCAATGGGCACTAGAGGTGTAAAATCCAACCAAGTCAAACAACGTGTTGATACAGAAAATGCACTCTGTTAGATAGCCCCTGAACCTTGTTCCAATGCCGTAAATTTATATTCATTACCGAAGGCTGCTTACTATTTAGGGGATCATGTCATGTTGTTAAATTCATCCCACCAACTTAATTGGCACTCTGGCGTCAGCCGCACTAAGTCCATGGTCAGAAGCTTTCCATATTAATCGCAAATAGGCGAGGATACTGCAGACTGTCAGAAACTGTAAAGCATGCTAACACATAGCAAAGAACGCTCAATAGGCCTCCATTTCAAGGCTTCAGACGGAGGCAATGCTGCAACGTCGCTTCAAATTTGCCAGGCTGATCATTGGCGTGTTCTAATTCTTCTTAGTGAATATTTTTCAAGTGGACGAAAGGTGAGCCTATGGTCCCTCTTGCAACCACAAAGACGCTACAGATGCTGCACTGGATATTTAGCTAACACGGACTCTCAGAAGCGTTGGTCGCAGAAAACAGAACTAGGTTAAAATATGGGGATTTTCGTGACTTCTGCAAACTCGTCATCACCCATATTCGCTCCCTACTGTGCACCTCTCAATAAAACAGGAACGGAAAGTGACTTAGTAACACATTCAATGGGTCGAATGCTGAAACCCTACAGTTTCTTACCGATTTATCGCACACCTCCATCCCATCCCATTTGAAGCTGTCAATCACCATCCGAGCCGCCAATGGAACAAGCTTTGCTCGGTTAACACAGCAGTGGTCCTGGGACCATAGAACTGGGAGCCTCAAAGCTATTCCCAACGGGTAATGACGCCCCCAGTCGCAGCCACTATCAAAGACACGAACAGTGGGTGGCTACTAAAATTTTGTTGGGATGCGGACGGGCCTTATTTGACGTCAGGAGCGGTAGTGACACATACATGGAGCAATAAAATAAATTTAACCCGCGACACTGAAGAATCAGCAGCTCAACACGATACTTTACCGATGGATGTAGTGGTGGTCAGCTTTTAATTGCCGCATCTACCTTTGAACCCTGATCCGCAGACGACCTAGGTCCCCTTCTATCTGTCAAGACGATAGACTAACAGACGGAGGCGCAGGGCACAAATATGTTAATTTAGCCCGAGAAAATTTCGATGTTGGCTTCTCTGGGTAAGCGAGTAATAGAGACGCTCAAAACTCCAGAACTGTTTCAACTTCGAGGGTTTGGGCACATTTACTTCTAATAAATTCAGGTTCTCCTCTTCGCGTCAAAATCGTTTAGGAAAGCGTAAAATTGAAACTTGTCTGCCTTTCTATAACTAGTCAGTCTTCTATGACGATACACGCAATGTTTACTAATTCTCACATTCACGTCAAGGCCGTTCGACAATAATAAAGCTGCGAGCTTCTACCTTCCCTTGAAGTCCTAACGGAACCAGTAAAATCCTCCGATCTGGAGTTTCTTTTTTCTTGGATGTCTGATCCGGATCACAAGAAACCAAAAAGGTGATCAACGAGCATTACCCCATCCGAGTTTGTGATTAAATACAGACATTTACTTCAAATTACTGTAAATTTCGTGGTAAATGCATTTAGTTTCCATAAATTGGGTCTTAAAACTTTTTGATTCCTACGTGGCCGACTGACTTGAGAAAAGGATCCCTTCAAGTTCTTTACAAACTCAAACCAGTCAAACACTGTGGTAGTCATTGCCTCCATACAATTGCGCTGCTTTACGAAACAGATTAAAACATGCTGATCAGCTGGAGTGATTATCAGCTGAGGAAATCTGACATTCTGAACGTGATGGCCCAACCATTTCCGTTCGTAAATACAATTTTCTTGGTAAAAGTACAATTTCATAATGGCGCAAAACTATTCGTAAAAAGATTAAAAACCTCCACCCGAGATGAGAGGCGTTGAGATACCGAAATGGCATAGACGATCAAATCAAGCGACTTAGAGGTTCCTATCTCTACTTAGAGGCCTATCCTCAACGCACTTAGCATTTCATAACTCAAGATCAAAAGCAACTCACAGGTATCGTACTGTGTCAGCATTTCTAACGTCTGTTGAGGAAGTTTTTGATCCTTGGATCTCCGGTCCACTGGTGACGAGGATTCCGATGAGCAGGCAGATAAATATGGACTCTTTCTTCCTCCACCATCACCACTGGTGCCTTGAAGGCGGTGATACATATGGTAGGTGAAGAAGACAAAGTCTACCAGTACGTGCTCTACTAGAAGAGAACCGATCTCCGAACGGTTTAAGAGGCCTGCCATGAGGCGAAAGGGGCGAAAACAAGCACTGCGATCTAATGAAAAAAAGCAAATTTTGTATATCAACATATATTCGTCTCGATTTCAAAAAGCATTGTTCAACCCACTCATTTTGGTTAGGAAAAGGGAAAAGCGTGCAAGAAGAATGCACCTTTTAGTTTTTTCAGGTTATGGAGAAGCCACAGGCGTAGGCTGTGGGAGTAGCCATGTTTGGGCCAGTTCCAACCTGATTCCATTCACCACGATGAGGTGGCAGACAGCAACGGAAGTGTGTGTGTATGTACCCAACAGTGTACGGCGTTTCGCAAACAATAAAGGCGCAAAACCCAAACCCACGAAAATCTGATCCAATACACCACAGCAGTAGAACCCTTAACCACTCAGCAGCGAAACGTGAAAAGTGTAAACGTTTTACTTCAAAAGACCTGGCCAATGCAGAGCCGCTATTCACATGGTAAAGCAGCGTTATGGGAGAATCTTTCTGCAAAGAAGTTGAACACAGCGAGGCTCAACAGCATCACGGCATTCGGAATCTCATAATATGAACGCGCTCTGCATCTCAAAACAGCTTTCTACCCTTGACCAAGGCAATCGCTGAATGACAAAGTGAATGGACCCTCCTAGAGCGGTTTAATCGTGTTAGCAATAGGATTTCGTGTCGAAGCTGTTGTGAAGACGTTCGTTAAGATGGAAAAAGTTGATGCAAATTGTAATCCATGAAGAGTATTCGGTCAGTCGATTCTGTAAACCCAAAACCAAGTTTTGGCTTAAACCCATCGTGTAGGTATAAAATTACGAGGAAAATATAGGTCTCTTTTACCATCTGTAAGCTCAAAAACTCTAACTTTTAGACTTCTGCATCCCATGACGCTATCCGAGATAACTCGTGTGATTTAATTAGGGGGATCCCTTTTTAGTAAAGAAGAGTATGAGCGATTTCATGCGCCGCTGAGGAATCAAGAAAACAGCCTCAGTGACTTAAACATTCTTGCAGCAGCGCAACTCATACTACAATGTCAAAAAGTATCAGCGGTGGAGAATGAGGATCCCACCCATTTGCGCGTAAAGGTAACAAACACCAAACCCTTCTTTTGTGTGCCGTTTCCAACACCATTCATTTCCCCTTCTCTACTTCAGTAGTAACGAGTACTTGCGTAAAATGCAACCTCATCTTAAGGAAGATGCCACATATTATTGATAGCATAAACTTCCAGAGGCCTCTTCCTCAAAACGGTGAAGTGCATTGACAAAGAATCCATCTGGAAGGTGGTGCCAACAACTTGACGATGTTCAACAGGGAGCATATTCTTAGAGCTAGTTGTTTTTCTTTTTGCGGTGGGAAATACCATTTCCTCAAATTATGAAGAAAAACAATTTCTTTCAGAAAAATACAATGGGTCCTTCCCAGATGTAAGCCACAATTCATTGTAACGTGACTTGAGAGCAGACGCCGTCTTTGTCCTTCTGCAGCATTGGCACTGGAGATTCAGTCGTCAACAGCAAATGTATTCTAGCTAGAGAAAAGTCCGTGTAGCCCAATAATGGAAAGTAGAATTTATGAAAATCATCGAATTCCATAAGGTTCAAGCCTTTTCATTGGCATCCTATGAATGATTTAAAGCCGGCCAAGTATTGTTGCGCTGGTTGGCGGGGAAAAGTAACCATGTGAAGAACTGGAGATGGCGGTCAAAGTGAGATGAGCGCCATGTAGCACAATGACGTGCCTTCGATAATGAAAGCTTTTTCATTCCGCAGTAATTCATGCCCACCCACTGTGCATTTGGCGCTTTCGGAAGCACTACAGGCTATAAGCTGCCAGCATTCACCGCCGCAATAAAGAGAAACGCAGACAAAAAAAACCAATGTGGAGGGAAAAATTGCCTGAAACTCAGCATGGAAGGAGTCATAAAACTACGACAACTGTTGACTCATTACGCTGCTTTTAGATTTTACACTATAGCCATCATCTGCAATGCGGAGACCATATGGGGTAGGATTCGAAGGTCAGAAAAGAATGAAAAATTGACTCAGACGAGAGACGGCTCGATACAACGAGCAAAAATAAAATCGCAGGAGAATATCAGAAAACAAACACTATTCAGGTCATCTAAGTACTTGATTTTCCCAAGAAAATCCTCCAACAGGACGCAATTGGAACAAAAGCGAATTGTTTGTAGAATATCAACCACCCTGTACCAAGCGCGGCTTTTAAGATTAAGCTCCTCGAAGTATTTTGCTGATGGTCGATGTGATAGATAAAGCCCAAGTAAATCCACGAAAACCACTACTAAGTATTGAAAGCAGGAACCCTCCTACAGAGAGCTTTAATGAACCTAGCTACCGCATTGACGACGAGAGGGTACCGAGATTGATGCTCAAGATGGGAAGGAGGGCTGAGTACGGTATCACAATAATTGGTTTAAATAAAAAGTTGCGTCAGTACTCGATTTCCCTCGGAAAGATATTCATGCTATTTCACCAGCGCATCTGGACCTCCATCCCTCTGATATAGCAATGCGATCTAATCTTAGTGACATACTTTCTTCGTCCTGGTACTATCAAGAGCCTCAACCCCACGATCTAATTTGACATTTGAGCTTAACAAATCTTAAAATCAAACGGAGGTGGAACTTCTTGAAGTCTTCATTCATTCTAGTTCATTTTCTATGTTCATTTGGTTCATAATAGTCCCCCACGTCCATAATTGGACTAAGCAATTCGTTGTTACTACTTACTACATCTCATGATATTCGGGTCGGTAACTCTGACACTCAAATTTTTTTCAAGCAAAATCAACGAACTATGCTTATCAATTTTATGAACGAAATGCTAGTACAATGAAGCTTAAAGTGATGAGGTGATATAAATCCTTAAAATGTTAAATTCAAAACCGTGTCCCGAGAAGTCTGCACTGAAGCGACGCAGTAACTTTTGTAAAAATTCAACAAACAAGGGTTATCTTGAGACAAGAAAATCGACTTATCATTCATTAAGAATAATTCCAGAGGGGCTAAATGAAAACCGCGTTCAATGTAAAACTTTGGAGGTCTCCGATTTGTCTTCAAGCAAAAAACGGGGTCATAGAGCAAAGTATTACCTACCAATATGTAAATGGAATCCCAAAAAATAGGAAATGTGACTAGGACAAAAATAACTCTATAAAAACTGCCTTCCCACCACCCAAGAGTTTGTCTCTTCCAATGGATAGGGCTAAATTAAAGACGACTTCGTCGTTTAACACACACACTTATCCTTTATCCACACTAAAGTTCTTCTCCACTAAACCAGCCCTTCGGTTTCCTGACTTGGGAGTGCGGCTGGGCTGCATAAGAAGGTCATTCCCACGGCCTCCCAACCCTTCCCTCAGACTAGCATGGTTTGTTACGACTTCAAGAAAGACTCGGAGCGCTACAGACATTCAAAATTAAATGAAGAATTGTAAAATTGCAAAAACATTTACCCCTTGTGAGTATCTTTATTTTCTCTCTCATCTATCAACATTCGTTCGGGCTCAGAGCTCTTGTGTCCTTAACATTTAACCAAGGTTAAGGTGACAATTCAAAGTTCAATAGCAAGAAAACATCTGCGTATTGTTTCGCAGCATTTCATCAACTATTTGCAGCCGATTGAATTTCATCCTAGCAAGTAGTGAATAAACGGTTGTTTCAAGCGGTCAGCATGTAAGATGAAACCCTCTCATTTTCAGTCCCTAAGGCTCCCTGCATACGGGGTAAGTGGAGAATTGTCCGAGCGTAACCAAATATCGCTGGTTGCTGAATTTTTTAGTGCAAAAGCTGTCTCACATCACACGTCGATCGGTTTTTTTTTAATGAAACGATTGCATTTGTTATTGAAATGGCACAAAGAATGACAATGGATGATATGAAGAAGGGAAGCAAGAACTAAGACGAATGGGCAAAGCCAACTGAAATAAGCGGATCTAAATCTAATATGAGCCACTTAGGTCATCTCAATAACACAATGGCTATAGTTGCTTCAAAGGTATAACATTGGTGCCAATTTATTAACCCACTCTCAGGGAAGGGCAACTCAGCTTTTCGCTGAATGAGTACTGCACTTAAATGTCGAAAAAGAACATCTCTTCTCTAGATCGCAAGACCTACGGAGCATCACCAGGATTGCGTTACCAAAAGCGCGGTGACCTATGGCCTCCATGCCGTCTGCATTGGTAATGGTTTACCATAACTTGGACAAAGACTACTACCTACTTCAATATTACAGAGAGCTGTGGCTGAAGAGAATGCACGACCGGGGCTAAAGCACTAAATATGACTCACAAAGGAAAACAGTACGCGAATGCGAGAAAGTTTTAACTTACTTGAAGTTTGTGCATTTACAATGGAGGGCAGAGCAAGCGTTGCCTGGAGGATGCTTTGCATGGCCTCTGTGAGAAGTCGGAGGCTGAAAGTCTTGAAGTACTGCAGTTGAATTGCGGAGTCTGAATCATTCTGGACCTGATTAGGTTAGGGCCAGCGGTTAGACACATGAATGAGATCGGGTAATGGTGGAAAGTTAATTCAAAACACTTGGACAAAACAGCAAGATACAAAGGCTGAACAGGGCGCATTATAAAGTGTTATTAAACTGAGACCTTTTATGTTATTAGAGGGAACGAAGCGCGACGTAAATGCTGAGAGAAGATGTGAATTGATAGCTGGTACCACAGGCTAACTTCACGAAAGTTGGTCGGTCAGTCAAATCACTTGAATGAAGTAATGCCGATGGCAATCGAGAACTAAGGGTTGGATTTTGATCCAGAAATGTAGACAGGCTGGAACATCGCCTGCTCAAATGATAAAGCCTAAAGCATTTCCAGGAGATAGAAAGTGATGCCCTCCTTTTTCAATAAAGTATGGAGTAGGAGTGGTCAGTTGAAATCGCTCCATTAAAACAATGCGAAATGGGAAAGCTGGCTGCACAAATAAAGCCACTGAAAACACACAAAACTCCCCCTCACTGGTTATTCACCATATTTTCAGCGATTCACTTGCTTCCTGTGTTGTGAAAGCGTTATTTAAGATAATTTCGTTACCACTTGGTCTCTAGGCCCCTTTGGTAACATTATTTAGAGATCGGTTATTTGGAAGAGTTCAGAGAATTATTAGATTAAATAGTGGCTTCCAATCCTTTGGAATGTCCTATTCATTAGTTTAAGTTTGGTTGTGGAATCTTTAAATACGTATTTAAACCAGAAAATTAACCTTAGGAGCACAAAAGAAATCTACCACGGTTCAAAAGTTCTTCCCAGCCTTGGAGCGATTCGACAAAAAAAAAACAGAAATATGTAATCCACAAAAATGACCTGCATAAAAAGGATACGTTGATACCTTGAGCAAACCTAAAAATCAAACCACCCAAATGCATTCAACTGGTCTTTATCGGCTCGTGAAGCTGTGTTTTGGGTAACACGGACCAAGGTATCATGGATACGCCCCCACGTGCACACCTTCGGCTAATTGTGGGTACAATCGCGGTTAGTGACGTGAGTAAACTAAGTAGAGGCAATTAACAGTCATAAAAAGAAAACTAGATGCGGTACTTATGGCTCCAGGAGTACTGGTGAATAAAGTGATTTTGAAAATATCTGGCCGCCAAAGTATGCTAAAGAATTAATTTCACGCCATCATTAAGGAACAAACGAAAACTCACGTTATTAGAATGAAGCGCTATTCTAGCAACCGTGGTGGCATGCTGAGAGGCATCGGCAGACTCAATAGCCTGCGAGCCCAACAACCAGATGAAAAGACGTCGGTTCAACGAGGCGTCCTTCCGCAAAAGCACGGTTAGCGCTGCCACCGCCAGATTCCGCATCTCCAACGGGGTTATCTTTCCCTCTAAAGGATGGTGGTACTGACCATGCCTCGACTGCTGCTTCTGCGAGCCAGTAGATGAAACCAAATGCACTGGCAGGGTAAGGATGACAAAATCCAAGGTGTCGCGCTGAACCAACACTACATTGTCATCCAACAAGCACCGTATGCTTTCCAACTGGAAAGAAACAGCAGACGATGTTCAGAAATAAAAAAATGCACTCATTTGTTATTCTTAAAGCGCCAGTCGAAAGCTTCTAGAGGGATCCTTAACTATGGTATAATGAGATCAGCGTTTGTTGAAAAGAAGCTTTTAATGTAAAAGGTATGAAAAGATATGCTACTGCAATAGCCCGAGTACGTCGTGGTCTAGTCCAGACACCGTTAACTAAGGCTAGGCGTCAGGTGCAAATGGTAGTGATTGCATGCGCACAATAACGTGAGTTGATGAACGGACGTCCTCTGCAATGAAGACGTCAAACCCGAACCCGAAGTTACCTACCCGCAGATGGCCTCAAGTGCAGCGCAGTACGATGATGGAACGCTCAGCTTTTCTGGAGTAAGGCATTTGATTAAATGGTTTAAACGTTTCAAAGATTATTTTGCACCTTTACATCGGTACAAATAACGTCGTTCCTGTAAATAGTCGGCCAGAGCACAGTGCCCCTGATCGTTGTAAAACTACACATGCACTATGCCTTCTGTATGAAGAAGAGGGAGCGCAAAACAATCCTTCTCCAGTAAAAGGAATTACGTTTTGGTGTACGCCGCATAACATGACGGCTTTCGGCCTCCGAATAACTGTGAATTAAACCAGGCTGGCCTCGAATTGTTCAGCCGAAGCTGTTATCCAAATAGCATTTGAACGCTGATTGCATAAGTACCTATATTTAGCAATAGGGAGCCGTATAAAAAAAACTACAAACCCCATTTCCCAGTTTGATTTGAATTCACCTAAATAATAAGGCGGGAGTAAATTGTGAAGCCATCGTGTGAGCAAATGCAATGTATAAGAAAAACAGCGATATAAAAACTAGCTTGCATGTAAAATCCGAAAGTGATTTCATGCATGAGCAGATATAAGTCAGTCAACAAGCATTATTATCTCATTGTTCTGAAATGGAGAGCTTATTCAAATTGAGTCCTGATTAAAGGGGCTAATCTTAGAATGGTGGTGCAAAAAAAAGCTAAAGACACCTACCAGCACCGCAGTTGATGTTCCAAAGGAACAGGCTTGAGTTGAGAGTTGCCGTCGCTTGTTGAAGTGATTGAGGATGAATGCGGTACCGAAATGCCGCACCGAGGGAGCATGAGTCAAAACCTAGAAGAGAAATTCGAGGAAAAAGCATGTTCTCTCAAACAATAGCATAGTGAAGATCTCAATCCATTTATTGCCTTAAGGTATACACAACCCTGTGGAAAATAGCCACTTGTGGCGTGGAGTATAAGCACACAGCCGTCCTAAAACGGGCTAGCGTCGTCTGCTCCCCTCTATCCCAACCTACAATCTTGGCTGTTAGAGCTGCAAAATATTCGGTCCTTATTTGAATTGCCACAATAGGAAATCAAAGGTACATACTCATACAAAGCAGCTCTATGCTGCCTACATATTTCAGCTGGGCAAACAAATGCTATGTAACACAAAAGTTATCCTTATAGATCCCTAAGCCGAGCCCACGGCTTGTCTAAGCTGTCGGCTTCAGTTATGATAAGCAGATTTTCGAGAAGACTGAAACGTGGAGGAAACTAACCTG
The DNA here is from genome assembly GCA_001923025.3 of Taenia multiceps. NCBI lineage: Eukaryota > Metazoa > Platyhelminthes > Cestoda > Cyclophyllidea > Taeniidae > Taenia > Taenia multiceps. Next base: position 4,464,340 of record CM010317.1, on the reverse strand, counting down.
CCAAAGGCATGTGTAAAAGAATTCAGGTCCCACAGCTCGACAAAACTTTTCAAGGATGCTGTTGCCACGTTCAAAAAACTCTGATCCCTCTTCAAGACCGGGCAAGAGACCCTAAGAGGGCAAGAAAAAGCTCCTGAGTTACTTAGTTCTACCAAACCGTAGTGATGGGATAAAAAGGTCCAACTGACTTGTAGGAGTCCCAAAAAAGCTGTTCTTAGCTTATCGCCAAGGGGAAGGAAATAGGTTTCAAAAAGATTGAAGAGAAGCGGCTTGACGGTCATGGCGGAGGGACCGAGGAGACCAAAGAGACAGGGACCATAGATACTAATATCGGCAGCAAGATTATTCGGGCCCATAATGCGAAAGATGAGGTCGAAACACTCAAGAGTTTTGCAGTGAACGCCTGGGGGAAGAGCAGGATGGAGACATTGCGCTAGACGTTTGCCCAACAGGCGTTTTTCGGGAATCACATCGTAGCGATCGTATTGTTGGATTAGCTAGGGACATGTAACCAATTTCAGCAGATGGAGAGACTATCATATATGTTTATGAAGTAATAAACTGTATACACATATTTATTGAAAAGATTCTACATTAGTAGAGGTAAATTCACCTTCATTAAGCGAACGAGGGAGGAAATCAGATCAGCCCATTCATTTGAATATTCAAATGACTTAAGGCACTTGTCGATGGCAACTGAATATGACCTGTATTTTGGATCCGACTCAAAATTCGATTTTCGATTCATGGTAGCAGTGAAAATAGCATTCGCATTTCAGTTAAGGAATGAAGGCCTTGTGCGCTTGTGAGTCAATTCTGGCAAATTGATGGAGTAGGCAAAATGTGCAGCTTGTAAAGGTCAGTTTTCGAAACAATTTATGTTTATGCATTTGCATGTGCAAGTGTATTTGTCTTCATATTCGAGTTTAGATTTTAATAATTTGTTTTTTAATTTTTGAAAGACATTTTTGCATCGTATACGTTGCCAATTCGATATTCCAACATGAGTGACACCAATGTTAGTCATTGCATTTCGCTTCTTAGAATTAGAATTGCTTAAGTTAGCAGCTCATTTAATATAACTGCATTGGGTTATAACTGTTTCATCAATGGGACTTATTTTGCATTTTGCACATTGTAAGGGGGATTCGGCAGAAACAAAGACTTATTCCTTAGTATGGCTAAGACATCATTCTATGTTACTTCTGATGTAACAGTTCGCTTGCTTGACTGCTGATATCATTTAAGGTCACTTGGGTTGCCATATTGCCTATGAGGAGTGGGCTAGCCTCTAAGCCAAGCCAGCAGCTCCGATCCCATTCTGTTTGCTGAATATCTATGCTTTGCCCATGTATTAAGCCCTCTTTCCTCTTCAAAGAATTTTCAAGAAGCCACTGTAATACTTTGTTTGTTCAAACTACCGGTTTAGGTCACTTGGGCGGCCATCTTGTTCTAGCCGGTTGGTCGGCCTCCGGGCCGTGCCAACAGCCCCCAAGTCCTCTCTTCCCGGAATATATATATTCTGCCCTAGTACTGCGCCTTCTTTTACATTAAGGGAAGCCTCGGGACGCTACAGCCACACCTGATGTAACTATGTTCCACCCACCCTAAGATGTCTACACCTAGGGCTTTTAAGTCCTCGCATAAGAATTAAACGAAAGTGACAGTCATCCCAAATACAGAATCGAATTGAAGGAATGGGTTTATAGTAAAGAATGCATTATAGCACTTGCATGCAATTAACTTTGTACGAGTGTAATTGGCTTAAAGGGCTTTGTTGCATGAAATAGTTTCCCAAATCCTATACTTTCCCAAAAATGATGACAGACGTCAAACTTACGCGTTACCTAGAAGTAAACAAAGTCTTATTTCACCAACAGGTTGTCGCAGAAGAAATTCCTGCACTGTGATTTGCTTAGTCTGCAGAAATCCACTAATAAAGACGATGAATAACGTCATGACTACGCCAGAAATGTGTGTTGCGTCCTGAGACTTCTTTGAAGGTAAGAGAAGGCATAGTACTAGAGCAGAATACATATATTCTGGAAACGGAGGGGTTGGGGACTGCTGGCATGACCCGGAGGTCAGCCAACCGGCCAGTACAATATGGCCACCCAAGTGACCGAAGTCAGCGATCCAAACATTAAGATGCCAGTGCGGCTATGCAATTATTCATTTATTAAAAGACCATATACAACCACCTTCGCAGCCTTAGCTGCCAATTGTAGCCCAGACGGGTAGTTAAGAATAATGCATTTGGAATATGAAACAATTTAAGGCATTATCCGTGCAAAGCTAGTAATCGTAGAAACTTCGTGTGACCAGTGAAATGCTGTAGACTATTGTCTGTGTGTGAACAACAGAGTCAATTCTCTAGTGGATCCTGATAAAATGAAATCAACGGGCTGCTTCATTGACAATTGTCCTTGACCTGCGAGCGGTCTTTAAAGCTCCATCTGCGATACGGTGGTTGAAGGTGAGCACAGAGGTTACTGTTGAAACAGAAAAGAAGACTGCTTAAAGTTGGTAATCAATCTAGCTTTACACTTAACTGCGTTGTCTCGTCGCCTTCGAGAGTTGCATTTCCTTTCCTACTGCTCTAGTCTTCTGGACACTCCAGGTCTTATTTCGTCCACACGATAACTTTATGTTAATTTTAAAGGACACCATTGGCTTACGACTTCTGCATTGTTGTTGTCGTCTCCGCTTGCATACCATTATAGCATGTTCCCATTTTTGTGCATCCAGAAGCGTAGCCTTAACAAAAACTCATGACCACTGCAAGGCAACGCGATAATACAGCAACAATACATTCAACCAAAAGATGGTTCGAGCACAAAAATTATGCATCAAATCACCAAAGGAGTGAGAACAGGAATAACGAGACGAAGGAATGGCTACCACTACACTTTTCGCAGTCTTGCATCATTAACATTTTATTTCGGTTTGAGTTAAGGGTCACATGGTTGGTCAATGCACCTTCGCTGGATGGACTGGCATCTGGACCATATTAGTAGCTTCAATCCCTTCCGTATCCTGAATATATGTACTGCCCGAGTATCATGTCTTCTTTCATCGTCAGGGAAGTCTCGGGGCGCCACATCACATAATTCCTTACTCATCTATTGACCCTTTTAGAACTAGAGCCGCGATACAATGCCAAGATTGTAATGCTCTGTTTGTTCTGACTGCTGATTTCGGTTATTTGGATGACCGTATTGTTCTAGCTGAGTTGACTAGCCTTCGCGTCCTGCCAGTAGCCTCAATCCCTCTGCCGAATGGATATTTACATTCTGTTCTAGTACTACGTCTTCTTCTGCCTTCAAGAAAGTCTCAGGCCGTTACATTGATGGCAGCGGAGAGCGAACCCGACGCTAGTGGATTTCTTTCCCGGTCTGTACCGCTGGTGGCGGTGTGAAAGAAGTGCGTGTGCTACGGATGGGAGAATCTCTGACATCCCATAGCAGAAAGGCTGAGATCGACGCTCATCTTAGACGTCCACCCCACCTCCGTGTTCCACAAGGAAGCTGTTAACAACTGAAGCGTCACTAGCCGTGAACCACCCGGAAAGGTTTCGTTGCGGAGATTTTCTAACGTACCTGCTTAAGGGGGCTGGTGCCTTAACACCCCCTTATGGGCAAGCTGATGCTTGCCAGAACCTCTTACTCGCAACTTAGTTTCCGAACCGGCCGAAACTCTAAGTCAAGTTGAGCTGTCAAGAAGGATCAGTGACGTGGTGATCAAGCATCCCCTCAGTTGGGCTCGAATTTCGATGACTGACCCGGTTAGCTCGTGGGTGTCTCTCCAGCACCGATTACGTTGTGATGGGTGACGAGGAAGGTTGATCAAGGGGAGCGTCGGGGACGAAACTCGAGGGAATGGAGTGGCTACGTAATACTTTGTTTGTTCAGACTGATGGTTTCGATTTCGATCACCTGGGTGGCCATATTGTCCTAGCCGACCATGCTAGCAGCCCAAATTTCTCTGTTTGCTCAGTATATATATACTCTGCCCTAGTATTATGCCTTCTCTTGCCTTCAAAAGCCTTTAAATGCACCATTTCTCAGTCAAAAGTGGGACTTTCTATTGAATACCCAAAAAAGGAGCACATCGTAGAAGAACGCCTTCAGCCTAAACTACTCTTTAAAAGAATTAAAAGCGTGAAACGGGCGATAGGTGTGGCCACAATTGAAACAGAAGAAACGATGAAAGACGTCTTCTGCATTTCTGTGCAGTAGATTATGACAGCAGTGAACAAAGCATGTGTTTGCCCTCATCGCCTCTTCTTCTGCTTTCCTGCACAGTGCGCCACTGTTTTTGGAAAAAGAAGTTGTTTCCCGTACTTTAAGGAATTCTTGTGGTGAGGCAAGTAGCATGTATCGGAGATTTTCTACCAAATCGGAAAGAAATCCCTTCTAACGAGTTAAGGGAAGGAAAAAAATCAGTTGTCCCAATTGCAATTCTAAAAGACGCTCATTCATAGTTGTAGAGAGTCCTATTACCCCACTTTTTATACTCGTCGTGACATACTAACATGGCCCTTGTCAAAATTTTCCGATTACATCAAAAAGCCCTGTCCAAAGCCGCGCCTTTCCTGCCTTCACAGAGTAGCTAAACAAAAAACGATTTGCTATGACATTTCTTTCTAGATTAAACTTTAAATAAAGACGGGTTTTAATGGTTGCACGGAAAAAAACAAGTTGCGCTAGACTGGACTAGTGATTTCTTTCGTCTTGAAAAACACAACCTTTTCAGGATAGTTTTCCAAATAGTCTGAAACATTCACACTAAAGTACGATCCTCTCACATGAGGGACAAGTGGAAGTAAAAAAAAACAGAGGGAAGACCAGTCTCCCCAAATGGGATTGGACAAGAAGGCGATAGAGGTACAACCATCAAGCCCTCAAAGTCAATTTGCCTCTGAAAAGTGCCACTTTTCGATTGGCAAATCAGTAAATTCACTTAAAGCAACGCGGTTAAAGGGAACACACTCACTTAAAATTATACTTTGAAGCAGCTTTTCACTTTGACAAGAAGTAGACAAGGGGTAGACAGGAGAAGCTCCCAAATTACAACCGCTTCCACGTTTAGAGACTCCTCTTTAGAGTTCAATTCCTCCTTTGCCTTCCAGCCAGCCGACCCAGACAAGCTAATCACATTCTTGTATAACTTTTCGGTTCTGAGAGATGCATAGCAAGACTGTAAACATCTCCATCATAAAACAAATGAGAAATATAAAGACTCCTTGGCCCCTTCGGTGACCTTTAAATGACCCACCTTTTCATGTCCTCCATTCTCTATAACTGAGAAACTTCACTTCAAGCCTTTCTTCTACCAAATTACAAAAAACTTGACTTGGAGTAAGGTCATTCAATTCCTCACTTACCGCCCAATTCAGCAAGCAGAGTGTAAGAGTAGAACTTCATTCCTAAGTACATTTTAAAGGAGGGAAGGGAGAGAAAGTGATGAATAGCCGCAAAAGAAAGACAGTTATATTACTATAGGAATGTGAGGAAGATAAACAATATGACAAGGAGGTATTATGCCTCTATTCCAGAGCCACCGACACCACCGGAATGGGTTAGCAGGGCCTGCTGATGACGAGCGTAAACGGTGGTCACTGCGGCAGCCAGACGTTGTCGGGCGTGTTTGTCACCGCGGGCAAGGCAATGAGCCAGGCCCAGGCTTTGGCGCTGTGTGTAGCGGTGCACTCCAGTACTCTCCAGCCAATTGGACCACTCCCGGGTTGGTACAAAGAAGGCCTGGATGTAGTCCACCAACAGGTTCAGCTTCACAAAGGGTCTAGAGCATTGGGGAGAAGAAAAGAGACATTCACGATCTTGGATGAGATGTCGCGTCTATGAATATGAAACGTATTATTTTTATGGGTTGACACAACCTACAAGTGTGCTTGATGCTTTGAAAAAGGCCAGAGTCAGGCATAAGGGAAGAACGAAAAGGAAGGCAGGATACGAATTGAATAAGGGATTCGGTCTTGATGTACAAAAAGATCAATTGTTTATTTCGATCCACGGCTAGATGAACTAGCCTCTAGTCCTACCACGGAGATGCAAGAAGCATAAGAAATGGAAACCGAGACGAGGTCTATGCATGGCGAAGTGTTATGCTTTCTTGTGCTTTATCACCGCCAACCGACTGGGCCCATACCGTCCAGTTTATTTTCATAAAGTCCACCACAAAGGCGCAACACCTTTCGAATGGGGGTTCGTAAGGAGCAAAAGTGGCACAATTAAGACAAATTCTATTTACACACTACATCAGTGGCACTACCTTACAGTATGACCAACAATTCATAGTACTCGTAAAGAATATGACGACTTTCGGCGAAACTTCAGGAAAAGCTTACGCCCAGATGTGTTAGTTTGCCAAAACGCGAAAAAAGTCACAGAAGCAAAGCATCTTAAGAGGCCATTTGGATGATAGAAGGAATGAGGCAAGATCTAGGGAATGGCACTTAGATTTTGAAACTACAATGGTAAAATATATCGCAGCTGTGATACAGAAGATTCGTCGATGGAATAACTAAAGATGTCCCCCGAAATGTGGTGATATTTATAACACGATCTTAGTTTTTATAGTATATTTGGCCACATGGGTTTCCTCAGTTTCCCATGATTCTACCCTCACAGTGCGGGCATAGAGCTCTGCTAAAACTTTCTGTTCTCCCAATCGAACCACTGACACATCCTAAAATACCTTCAGGATTAACTGTGACGCTCTAACACCCAACAAATTTCCATAAAGCGGGGACAGGACACACTTGGTAGTCCTAAAGATAACTTCATATCTAGATCCACCCTTCAAAGACAGTCCCAAATGTTTACAAGATGGAGGACGGAATGATGGAAAATACAAACCTTATGCCCGATTCCGTTTCACACAGTAGAGCAGCCGACTGTACGTCAAGGAGCATTTGACTGCGTCCCTCTTCTGTGCAGTCATACACTCCAGCCAACCCCTCTAGTACCTCTGCAGAGATCCAAGCCATAGCACCCATCCAGAGGGCGCGCATAGCTGGTGGAGGAACGGGAGGTGGGGAGAGGGCCTTGAAAGCACTAGATAAGCGTGATATCGCCGCATTAACTGACTGAAGGTAGGCGCTGGGCTCCGTAGCAACCGCCTTTGATGTCCAACCGGGGTTTGTCGCTACCATTTTCCGTAGCAGATGTGACGTGTCTTTGTCTTCTGAAGAATCTCGGTTTGAATGCCTGAGGAGACGTAGCATACTTTTCTTACTGGATGATTTCCCACTAACCAAAGTACTAAGGGGCCTGAAACTCACCCACCGAGGAGTAGGAGAGATGGAAAGATGCGGGAGGCGAGGTGACGGGCAGTGGCTTCCCGGACGTCAAGGGTTGTGATGAGGGATTGGTCACGGAATGCGTCCAGGAGACCACGTTTGCTCTCTGGAAGACAATCTCGAAGGTGGGGAAGGAGATCCTGTAAAAACAACACATCATTTCGATTCTTAAAATTCGATTTGTGCATGCTACCAACTCTTAAGTCATCTCTGAAGTACAAGGGTGATGTGTGTTTTATATTAACAACTATAAACCTCATTTCAGCTAAACTATTGCTACCTTTACTCTTTTTTAAGTTCATAGAGCAGGCATCAAAGTCAAAATAGGATCCTTAAGAGTAAAATATCAAAAAACAACTGCTTCACAACAGTGCGAACTGCATCTCTGTTGCTACAAAGTCTCCTTGCGTCACACTGACAAACCCATCCCAGTCCACTTCGATAATAGTTGAAATTGGAAAATCACCTCCGTACTAAGCACTGACGAACTGTTCAGAACTGCGATTGTTGATGTGCGATTAAGGCATGATCGCCGACTTTACCAAAGAAACGTTTCGCATACAATCTCACCACAGGTTGCGTGCTGACCAGGCAGTCAAAATCATACAGGAGTTAAACATGCTGGATAAATGTTCATAGATAGGTCTACTAAAGTTGTGGACTAAGAGCGCTTGAAGTCACCACGACCGTGATCGTCAATGACGCATAGCCGCCTTTTCAAGCTTACATCGATCAAACATTTCACTGACATGCAGCTGAGCACCCTGTTGCCATGTCATCCAGTGCTTGAAGTTTTCTGTGGAAACGAGTAGGCATTGGTGAGCCCGAATTCGTCACTCGCGTTACAAAGGAAGTTTTCTCATCACCACTCGTCGTTAAGCGTGTGCACGTACACACACATTCAGTAACACTGTTGCCAGCCATCCAATCTTGATTAACAGTGTTTGCACTGGACCATGACCCTTGTATCACCTATCAGCAGTAGTGAAAAAGTACCCAAGGCACTTGCTGCGGTATGTAGTACCATCGTGGTAGCAGCCTCTTTTGAATGTTTCTGCAAGGCTAAAGGTCTCTGATTTGGTTAAACGTCTTTCACATTTGAAATGCCTCAGTTTCTGTTAAAAAACTCGTTAAACTTGCCAACACAGGGATTAAAAAATTGCACATTCATGATACTAGCCTCTCAGCTCTTCTGCCCCAATTGGAAACTTTACATTCAAAATCTGATACTCTTGCAAAAAGATATTACCTCCTTCCCTGATACACCAAACAATGGATCCATCGGTTGCTAAGCGAAATGTACTAGGAAGTCTTTCATTTGAAATACCTGAATCTGTGGAGACCCACCATGAAAGGACAAAGTTTACGCAAACTGGTCGGCAATCTTCCCGGTCATTACTTCTGCAACATGGCGAGTGAGACTAGGAAGTGGTGCAGTATTTAACGATGATAAGTAAAATACGATTTAATGCTTTTGTAAACAGCGAAGGTTTTTTATGACGAATCAAAGGGGAAAGGAAGCCAAAATGGGAATTAAATGTTCTTAAAAGCATGATATCTAACGAAGAAAACCAAGTATTTCGAAATGCCTGCTCCAATATTCACCTTTTGGTTTGACTTAGGAGCAAGCATTTGACATAGTTAAACGCCACCCACCTTTTCCAGAACGGTGGACAAATAGACCAGGGATTCCACACCAACGAGGTGCCGCCGAAGGTGCTTGATTATGTCCTCCACGCTTGCCATCTGATCGGCACTCGCTGCTTGCTGATTGCAAGTACTCAGAATGCAGTCAGGAGCCACGAAGCGATTCTAAGTTTGAATGGGTAGTTGAACATAGTCAAAACAAAACTAAAATTTTATTCCCGACGGTCACTTACCCCATTCTCCACATGAGAGTGACCAGCTGGAGCGATAAGACGAGTGGAGATGCGGGTAAGAGTTTTTCTCAGGCGTTCTGGCAGCTGATTTGCGCCTTCTTTCAGGGACTGAGATGAAAAAAAAACCGAAAAAGCGCTTGATAAGAAAACCAGATTAATCATTAAAGAGGAGCGTAATTTGACAACTAGAGGAAATTAAATAGTGTATTTACTCAAGTAGTTACAGAACTTTCAAAATGTTTTTCGCGTAGCAACCGATGATTTAACCATTTGAAACATCAGGGAAAGAGATGTTTTTCGTGAGATTGTCGGGTTTGAATATAAAGTTTCCAAATGAGACAGAAGAACTGGGATTTGGGTAGCATGGGGTAGTATAGCCTTTTAAGTATTGCGCTATGGATTTAACGAGCTCTCCAACAGGAACCGTAACGAGTTTCTTAATGTAGCATAGGGAGGCTGTGTGGTTAAAAAATTTAATGAATTCATGAAACCCGTTTCAAACTAAGCAGGTATCGCAAATACACTTAAACGATGTCTGTACGATTTCCCCATAAATCTGCTTGAAAGTCCATTTGGGACAAATTGTCACCAAATTAGTAGCTAGAGCCCAAGATGCTTCACCGTACCATTACTAATAGCCAATCAGAGAAAACGAAGCAGCGTCGATACTCAGAGAAGTTCTATTGTCAGTCGAGTTTGAACCAAAAAATGAGCCACGCAACGTGAGGAAGACCTCTGTCATCAAAATGATGCCCAATAACATTGAATCACTTCAAACAACTGGGCAAAGAAATGAAAATGGGTGGAGAGCTGGATCAAGCCAAATTTCTAGAAGGTAAGCTGGTGTCAAAAGAAAGACCTATTCTTTACAGACTGAGATCTAGCGCACGCCTATGATGCGATAAAATCTTCACAAACTTTGTCGATTCTGTATAAATTCTTCCAACTTTCCTTAATTCCCTTACATCGCATTTATTATGAGACTGATATCTTTACTCACGTCCGAACGACACAAAATAATAGTGGGAAAATAGGTTAACGAAACATCTTTCCCATTGGAACTTTTCCAGAAAAAGGAAAACTCGTTGGCTCAATGTTGGCGATGTGTTCTCATAGCGAAAAGCGAGACACGCCTCCCTTATTTAGGGCTCAGTCTACTACGATTTTCTAATGACTTTAGCATCGTCCTATTATTGTCCCACAAAAAGCTTCTTTTCAAAATAAAATTATTAGTATTCAAACTAATAAAAGCTTTTTTAAAACCACTTCTTTGACATAGTCCCATTCCGTCACAATATGCAGAGAAATTCCTCTTCTACATATTGTTTTGCCTCTAGAGGGGAATAAAAACTCCAGGCTCAGCCATCTCCATTTCCCATCCGGCTACCTATTTCACAAGTCATGATGTGACTCAACGGTGGGAAATAGCAATAATATCTTATCTGCGTTCCAGTGATGTTAGGTGGACCTAGTCGCAACTATCTGATCCTCAAAAGGCTTGTGATCGCCACAGCAAACAATCCAAGCATGTCTTCCCCATGAATGAAGTGGCACCCGCCCTAGAAGTGGAGACAGTGGATTTATTCAACAAAGTCAACGACATCCTCTTTTACTTAATGATCTGAAGAATAAAAAAGTCGTCCCTGATCAAAGGTCGGCTAGAAAACAATCTCAAATGCACAGAGCATCTTTATAACGCAGATGAAGGAAGTAAAGAACGAAAAATTGGCCAACAATTGGCACGTAGATTAAACCTACTTACCTGCTTTTGCAGTTTGGTCACTCATATGAAATATCACCAAACACTTCCTCCTCGACGCATTAATCTCCCATTATCACATTATGTTAGAAATAATTCAAACTCACGAAAGGCTTTCCGAAGAGGCTGTAGACCTACAAAGGGGTAAATGAAGCAAGCTATCCGGATAAAAAAAACATGATAAATGGTTGCCACGAAAAAGAATATGCTTCAAACTCACGACATATAGGTAGTAGTCAAAAATTTGTCCAATGCAGTGCATCACCTCACTGGCAATAGGTCGCAATAGACGCATCATTTGTAGGTATCGGCCTACAAAAAATAGGCACACAGTGGGGACTGTAGATTTGGTAACTTAATGAAGCCCCAACCATATAGAACTGCGTTGTTGAGAGGTGGCATCAGAAAAGCAAGGAATTAGGGATCCGACCACATTTTGTCGCAAAAAAAACAAGAATCTGCTGTAAACTGCTCGCTACCGGTGCTATGTAGACTGGACGCCCCAATTATACTACCCTACCTTGTGCGTCACAAAAATGTGACATGCGTCCAGCACCAGTTTATAATAACTGGTACCAATAAATTACTGATGATTTTGGAATGTGGCGTCGGTTTCTCTTAACATTTCTGCTTTGTCGGATTTGTCAGTTTGGTTGTGCACGTATTCAATTCGTATTAGAAAAACAGGCAGTTGCCTGAGTTAGAGTAGTTAGTTAAGCAAACAAGATGGGAGAGACCAAAAATAATTTTGGTAAAAGATAGAGTCACAAGTTCCCATACACCATTAAGACTCGTTGCTATGGGAGAATACGTGAGATTTTAGGTAACTAACGAAACCACTACGTGAGCTTTATCTTAAATGAAAGCCACTTATCTACCTGAAGATATTCATACACGGGGAGAATGACGCTAAAAACAAAATTCCCCACCCAATTAAATACTACCATCATTTATCACTGCTTCAGATATTTTTTTCGTCGTCTATCACTATACGCACCAAATGGTTAAATAATGCTAGTGTAGTTTTTAGTAGGTTTTGTTGTAATGACTTTTGGTAGCTTTTGGCGAAATCTAAAGTAGACGCAGTTGTTTGCATGCAAAAGTTACAAAGTATAGATGTGCAGCACTTGTTTCATGCTCTACCAACCGCCGTTGAACGAAGCTAATGCGCCTCGTGACAGAGTTTAACTGGACTGCAAAGCCGCAAAAGGTTCCCGTAGAAAGTACCGTATTGCTGTCAGAGGTTTAGTCGCGGAATTCATTGTACAGAAATGGTTCTAAGATTCCAATTTTACTGATAAAAATAACTCAGAGCTAAAGTAGTCACATCTAACATGAGTGACGTTGACGCCTAGCATTAAGCGGGCAGGTCAGAGAATTCAAGCAAATAGACGCTGCATGCCAAGCATCAACAAGAGGACGAAAAGGCTACATTTTGCTGTTCTTCACTCATTTACAAACGTTACAAAGCCTGTTTACTACGTGACATTTGCATTCACTGAATGACAAAACGCTCACAACCACCCCACTGCCATGGTGAATAAAAAAGGACAAACAGCTTGCCAAAAATAGTAATACTTTCCACCCTCTTACAATCAATTACTAATCAGACTCCAACTTCCAGCGCACCGAATAAAACTACAGGTTTTGGAGCACAAGACTTACAATAACTTGTATTTTTAGTCTTTGCCGACCATGCTGTTGAGATGGGACCCTGACAACGCTGATAGGTTCCCAACCGTTACCCTTCGCAGACAATGAGGATGCGCCTAGATTGGTCCACCATCCCCACTCCTACGTTAGTGTCATTCCCCTATTGGCTATTTCACAAGTGATTTTGGAATTAACTAACATCAAGAAAAGATAATAATCAGTTGCACATGTTCAAGTTGCATCGGGTGGTTGCTTGGTCTTCACATTAAGAATTTATGCCAAACAATTCCATCCACAGTGCTACACACACAAAGGAATCAGTCTCTTAGGCATAAAACGGAACTTCGTATGAGGCTGTCAAGGGTAACTCGGGTGCTATCGCAATGCCGCGGAGAGTAGACGGCTAAAAAATAAGGTTCAGGTTTCTCGCCACGTCCTCAGTGCAGCTTATCCCCAAATCCCACACCTTCCAACTCCTCCTTTTCATAAAAGAGCGGTTTTTTAAACCCTTTCCACGTTAGACTATGATATCTAGGCTGTTGTGCCTGTTGTTGACTTATTATAAAAATTATTTCACGAAACTTATCAATAATTATTAAAATCAAGTCGAAAAGCCAGTCAACGTCTGAACTTACCAAGGAGGCGAAGAACTTCTATTGTTGTGCTTGCGAGAATTGGACCTGATGAGATCGCCTCTTGCTTGGAAGCCGTCGAGTGGTCCTATAAATAATTTCAAGAACTATTGATGTGCTTTCTTAAAGCTGACATCGAAAACCAAAGCCACACTGCTCCAAACAGTGGTACGTTTTAAAAAGCAATCCTAGGCTCATTCGTTGTTTCAAGTAGAAGGTTCATTTTAAGCATCTTCTCACATTCTTTCCTTTGTGTATTACATTTCTTCTGCATTTGTGGTAAAATGATATCAAGGATATGTACTTCAACTCCATAGGTATTCACACGGTCTTCTTCAGACTTCCCTGATCCAAATATCACAACGAAAACGTTTCCCTGAAAGTTGCCTCCTTCGTATCGAATGTTCAATCATTCTAGAACGTCTTAAAATCCGCGATATTTTTCGGTTTTTCTGATTGGCAAATATCAGGAAAAGGTAAACTTTACAAGTACCAATGCTAACCAACATTCTACAAATGCGTAGGAGTGAAACCACCGTGTGCTTTTGGTAGGCAGCAATCTTTGCATCCTGATTGCTGTGACTCGGAAATTGACAGGGTCTAAGCTTACGCACGTGAATACTAGTGCATAACACACTGGTAGTATGGAGCTACACTCATTCCACCTATGATACAACCCTTCTGACCTCTGCTTTACAGCTTTGCAATTACTTGGAAGTTGCCTGTCTTATTACAGATCCAGGGCCAACTCATACATTGCATAATACGTGATTCCAACTTCTAGCCTTTAACTCTCCATCTGCATTGCCTAGGCTCTCTTAAAAAATTTTCATAAGAACCTCGACTACCAGCATGTGCTTTATAAAATCAATTACTTGGTAGTTGAAATTCGAAAAAGAAATATTCCTGGTACTCCTGGATGGCAGTATCTGCAATCAACTACGATAAAATTACTCGACCTTGTTTTGTCGAATAAACAGAATTGTATAACAATGCTGTTAACCGGCCGCATCCAATAAGTTTCAACCGTGGTGATACTGTGTTGCCTAGTGAATACCAATGGCATCAAGTAGAAGAATTAATGCCAATGAACACGGAATCTAGCACCAAAAGACGCGATAAGCGGCCTCTGAAGTAAATGTATAATAGAACAAACCGGGCTTTCGCCCACAACAGTCCCATCAAATGGCGATTTGACGTCGGCCTCCAAAGAGTCCTTTTGATCAATTTTTGGACCATCCAGTTTCAGGTCAAAAAAATGGCAGTCGAAGGGTTCTTTGAAGAGATTTTCATGACTCTGAGAGGGAGGTCTAAAAAAGAGTCGCCCAAAGAAGAGGACAATAAAATATGCGTGAATTGAAATGAATGAGGTAGACCCAATTGACCTACCCAGAAACACCAGATTCGAAAGTCGCGGATGCATCCCCATTGGGAACCAAAAGCTCAGTCAGAGGATGGAATTCCTAAAACGCACATTGACTACTTAACTCCAAATTTTTCGGTAAGCAGTGTATTATAGCGAGATATCATATAGCTGGATTCATCAATCCCGTTCTGCATTTCTAAAGACACCCTCAGCTGACACTTTCCCGTACCTCTCAGTTAATCTCTGGAGTGCATCTCTATTCTTACGGGTCGCGACCGCCCAGAGCTATTCGTTCAATCCACTTATACACAACTCGATTGAAGGCTTGTTTTGGGATGCTGTTGGGGCTTCAGCTCTACTTTCATCCATCAAAATTTTCAAGTCCAAATGTGTAGGCGTCAATCCACGGCGCAAAACTATATTTAAGCCATATGCATCCCATTGTTTGTTGATAAAAAGACAACTTAGGTTCGTAGACTTTATAACTCTTCCCAAGACACCTCGAGTGCTGTGTTGGCGGAAAATCCCAATTCAAAAGGCTGACTACTGCACCAAAACATCAAAAGGGGAAATGTGTCCTACGAATAGCTCAACTTGTGAGAATTTGTAATAGAAAGAATGTCAAAGCTACGGCACATTTTGCCAACCACACCAGTTTCAGGATTGGTATAAAGTCCAGCAATGGAAAGCAATTAATATAACTCGAATATCTGGTACCTCTTCATGCAAAAAAAATTGAGGCCAAAAGAAGAAAGAGGACATATCTTGGTGCTATTTAACAATATCACCCTCCAAGTAAACGTTCTTGCGAAAGAAGTTCGCACAATACACCCTATACGAATATCAACAGTGTAGTAATGAAATAAATCGACCGTTTAATTGAGAAGTTTTCGCTTCAAAATACTTCCCGATAGTCAAAGTGTGAGGTAATCAAACAAGTTCATGCAGTGTTTTTAAATGAGAAAAAAAAGGCAAATAGCTGCAGGCAGATTAAAATGAGGTCAATTAGAAAAAAATCACCACAATGATTTACAGTACTCCCTCAACGAGGCACAACCTTCCTCAAAACATGTGGCTGCTATCAGTAAAAGAAAGAAAAAAGGAGAAATACGGAGAATGATCCCAAAGGCAAGAAAGTACATCTCCACCTTGGATTGTCCATTACAAAAAAAAACCCTTCATATCGCTCATTTACAAGTGCTAAACCTTTCTGGATACAATTTTCTAACATGCCTTAGATGTACCATTCCCACCTCTAACAGTCAACTGGCCTTCAACGGGCAAACAGTTTCAAGTGTAGTCTAGCTTAAATGCACACACACGCTCAAGCACACAGGGGACTACATTGTTGGTGGATGGGATAGAGTTCACCTAAGAATTGAAGGGTGGGCGATACGAATAGTACACCGCTTGAGGATAACCAACAACACGTTCATTCGTCTAACGCCCCAATACACTTCCTCCATCTCTCCACAACCCACCTGCCACCCAGTCTGCATACAATGCACCTCGCCCCTCTACACCACATTTGATAGAAGTGAACAACCACCAATCGACAGTCCTCCCACCTCTCTCCCAAACATTGCAAGCAACTCCTCTCAATACACCACATCAATACCCACTTGCTCAGCCCTCAACACCTCCTCCTCATCCTCATCCTCCCCCTCCTCCTCCCCCTCCTCCTCCTCATCCTCCTCCTCCCAGCTAGTGTGCATCTCAACTTATTCCTCCCCCACCCACTTTTGGTACTGCCGACAAGCCATCCTTCACATCTCCGACTCAAATGCATGCGTCAACACCAACCACGACAGCTCATCCTCCATTCGCTTCAATAAGACCAGCCTATCCTCTCGGGGGCACTTCTCTGAAAAGCACTACAACACTCATCTTTCAGTGATCCATCAACCAACCCACACTCTTCCCAACACTTCTGGGCGATACGTTCTGCCACATACCACACCCTCTTCAAACGCTGCACGAAAAGCTTTTGCAGCTTCGCAACTGAATCGGACTCGCTGCAGAGAGCCAACCAGCTTGAACCACATCCACTAGGTTCGTTCAACTTATGCTTTATGGCATGAGGGTGGGTCGCGAATAAGAGGGAAAGGGCAGGTGTAACAACTAGTACCGTCTTGACAGTGTCATGCCGATAGATTAACAGCGTACCCATGCTTTATAATATGTACACATAAATAATTCCAAGCAATTTACACATTCCTACTAGCTACAAGTCATTCCAGTGGGGTACATCAAAAGCTCCAGTCCATTGTAATTTATAAGAGTGACCACACAGGGCGCTCAGAATAATATCTGGGTCGACCATAAATTTGGTTGTGCTACCTTTTGCCAGTCTCTCATGTTCCAATCACTTCGATGGTGCCAATGAGTTTTGACTGCCGCCTTTGTTACTAGCCTCCCATCACATGTGCATGGCGATGACAAAGGAATTTTTGAATCTACATGCCCTCTGGGTGACTCAGACGCTATATATTCGTTTCTAGCCCTATTCTTCGGTAAACATTTTTAGGTGTCAGGATGTAATAAGACAGAAAAATGAAAAAGGAACAACAGCTTGCGTGTAGATCCAAAAGCGAGAATCCTGGCCGCACAGGAACATGTTCCCAACTCTCATGGTCCAAAAACAGTCGCAGTCGCTCCATATGCTTTCGATGGAACTCCCCGAAGAAGCCCCGAGTAGAGTTTTTTAACATCTCCAACAGATCAAACGACATATGACCTGCGAATTCTTCACCGACTCGAACTAATCTGCGAGGCAGCAAGGAAAGATTAATCGACTAAAACTCAAACCAATTAATCCCAAGGCGTAAAAAAGGTTTTCCAAGTAAAGAAGCTAATTTGAACATGGCACTGATGGTAGCGGAAATGACATCATTGAAAAACCCACCTGTTGACAATGTTCAAAGTGGCGACAATCTCTTCGAATGTGAGTTGTTTTGAGTTAGTGGCTATGCTACTGAGCAGGGGTTGAACTCGTGACACCAAGTCCATCCACACGCGACCCCGATTAAGTCCCAGCTTGGAGGCCACATAGCCGTGCCACTGGCAGACCAATTCAGGTGTGTGGATAGCATCTTCCTCCTCGTTCTCTTTTTCGGCGTCGTGGTTACCATCGTGACCGCGCTGAGAGGCACTTTCATGCCACAATGCGGTTCGGTGGTAGCAAACTAGGATGGTCCAGAGGGATTTGCAAAGACTAGAGAGAGCTGTCACCAAGATCGTTGCTGGAAGGCTCTAAAACGAAGACCGCAAGAAGTTAGGGTGATTATACTAGTAGACAGTGCTGTCACTGCTAGTTTAAAAAGAGAAATCAATCGCGGAAAAGTTATAGCATCCTTCAGAACATAAATAGTAAAGTCTCTTACTCTTCACTGAGTCTGAAAAGTATCATCTTTATTGGCACTTGATTTCAGCTCTTCCTGGCTCGTAGAAGCCAGGCGGAGACAGTGTTATCGGTTCAAGCTCTTAATGTGGTTTGAGGTAATCTATTTAGAGGCATATTCATGAAAACGCGGATCAGTCATTAAAAAAAGAATCACTGCAAAAGGCAAGCGAAGGCAGTGAAATTTCAGGCTGATACAGACGGCTTGGAAGTTCCGTTCAATCAACCGATTGCAATGCTTAGATAAACTAATTTATAATTAAAGGGTTTGGTAACTAATAACGAAAGATCGCTTTATCGAAACCGGTAAACACATCCAATGTTAAAACTGAGGCTGCAGGCCCATCAATAGTGAGCTACTTGAAGCCACCAAATCAGTCGAAACTAACTAGCCAGACGAGACAGTTCAAAGCAGGTAAGTGAAATGGTTTCAATGCAAAAAACCAATGATCCAAGAGCATAAATAACTAACCGTGAAGTCGATCAAAATTTACCAACAAATATAGGAAAGGCGCCCAATTGTACCCTCGCTTACTACAATATCGGCAAACACCATTCAACGGCATTAGGGCAATATAGAGCAGCAAAAATATTTGCTAAAACTCTCCAAAAGGTACAACCTTGGTGTAAATAACACGTTTGTACAACCCAGATCTAGTCACCTTCACTACAACCTCACTTTGGGCTTCCTTTTGGCGTTTGATTACTAAATGCCAAGAAAAAATGACAGCCGTCCTTCTAGGAACATATATCAGGAAAATAGGAAGAACAAGGACGAGGTGGTATCCTTCCCCCCTCCTCTCATGGCTGTTTCGCTAAGTTCCCACTGGTTTACCAGCCATGGCGCCTTCCGAAAAGCATTTCCATTCCATACGCCCCAGTTTCGTTGAGTAGAGAGGTCCAGCCAAGAACTGACTCCTGATCTGCAGCATATGAGCAATTTGCCTGTAGTTCAGCATGCACGCATAAAATAGCATCCAGCGGATAGGGTGGGGCATGGCTTAAAAGTGTAGGAAGTGCATTGTTTAGGGATAAGGACTAGTTTGGTTAACTGCCTATCGAACGTTCCGATTCACAAATCAATTAGTCAATCAGACATTAACCAGTTCCACATCCAATACTATTTTTCATAAAGCTCGGAAAAGATATGAAAAACATCAAACTTATGGTCTTTTCACATTCTTATCAGTTGTTGTTTATCCGCTTACCGCACACAATTTCTCATATTCCGTGATATGTTTAGCATTATCCATGGTAGTCGTCTCACAAAACCCTGTTAAGACAGTTGCAGCTCTTTCGTGTATTTTGGTTGTATAGTGAAGTTGTAATTGAGCCACAGTCGTCATCGTGCTTCCCAAGCGCCTATCAAATCAGCGCCTGAAAAACTAGTCCAATTCGCAACTTACTCGAATGCTTTTTGGAGAGCTGCATACCGACTCGGATCAAAGCTTTCGCAGCTTTCAGCAAGAACACCATCAAGAACGTCGTCTATCTTATGATTGACTGTACGCAGAGACTGCTGCAATAAACTAAAAAAATCATCCAAGGAAATAATGCGTACTCAACGCAGATGTAGGATTTGAAATCCTCCGTCGTTTGGCAGCTCTGTCGATACAGTGAGATCGCTTCGCAAAACTTATGCTCCTCAATTAATTTATTCAGAGTAACAACACTATTCTGTATCGATCGGATACGTTTGAGCGTTTCCAACACGCGTTTTAGCCGAAGTCGTCGCTTATAATTGCGGATCACAATGGCGCGTGGTTCAACCACACTCTTTAAGAGAATTTCCAAGGATTTCCGTGCTTCAATACATTCTTCGTATGCGGCACCATTGATTTCCTGCAATAGAATGACATTCTTTAATTCCTTCTGGTACTGAGGCTGCTTCTCTAGGATTAGAGTTGATAGCTGACGGCAGACTGCATCGTTTTGCTTCTCTAGCGCTTCGATGCGATCCATTATCACCTTGTGGTCGCGGTACTCGTGGGAAAGATTATGCTGAAAGTCGATGCAATCAACAATTCAGCGATACTAAGGGCTCACTTGTATCTCATATTCAACACAATCGACAGCCAAGGAGAAGTAGTTGGAATCGATCCCACTTATTATTTCTTTCAAAAGCGCTGAGTCATATGACTTCAGTGTAGGCGTACAAAGCGGATCCTATGGGAAAAAATGCCAGTGGGTTTAAATGTACGTACATTAGAGCAGGCGATATCGTTATTGATATGTATCTCAACATCCTCTGACTTGGGAACGGGACATTGCTTCTAAAAGCATGTAAGCTTTTAACATGACGTACGCTCCTTTGCATCCATTTTATAGCGAACATCGTAAAAATTAGACATTCGCAGCTTATGGCTCGAACTACCCCGCTGTCAACTAATGAGACTCTCACACAGTTCTGATTGAGCCGCCGAACATACTATAACAATTCAACAAATATTGCGGAAGCGGCAAAGCTGACAAACTAACAAAAGATTTTGACATGATAGAGATAATCACGTCTTAGCAACCCTTGTTACATGCAACAACCTAAGAGCAACTTTTTAGGTTGTCAAAAATTTAAGATACGGTTTTTCAAATGAAGCACGGATAACGCTTGCATACTAAAGTGATATTTTTAGGGCCGAAATTGAACTGGACAATGGCTTTACAAATCAAAAATTATTTCTAGATATTTGTTTTTTTACTTTTGTGAATGTTGACACAACTTATTGTAGCGTCCCGAGACTTCCTTTGAGATAAAAGAAGGCATAGTACTAGGGAGAATATGTACTCCGGAAACAGAGGAATTAGGGGACTGTTGGCATGACCCGGAGGCCGGCCAACCGGCTAACACAGTATGGCTACCCAAGTCACTCTCCTTGGTCAACCCATGGTGTCTCCTATCGGAAGGTAGTCGATGTTGCACAAAGAACACTTATGAACCAACCGTGCCAATAATCAAATCTGGCAATCTTATTGTATCTGGGGTTCCGTCATGTTCGCGGGCTACATTCGATGAAGGGGAAAGTGTGTTGTCCTTCACGTGCCCTTATCGCTATTAGCATTTTAAAAATGCTGCATTTTGGTCTAAAAATTGGCCTTATTTTACAGCCTCATTGGGGTGATCTCATTTTCCTTCTAAGCGACTCGCTTACTGATGTTGGTAAGATGTGGTCAAATTTTTGGATGACTGTTGTAAGGGCCTTTCTCCACAACCTATCCCATTGCAATACATAAAACTGAACGCTTTGCTGTCTGCAACTACCGTTAAAATTTAAATGATAAGCTCTATGCTTTTCGGCGTTCATAGTCTCCGTTTACAGGCTCCTGAAATTTGTTCTGTCTCATCTACCTTACGAATTTGACTGATAGTCAAATAAACAATTAAACTTGTGCACGCTCATTCACTGATGCGCCATTTACTTAGAATAGGAGGCATCAGTCACAAGTGAGAATAGCAAACTCTATTCTCCCAAGTAATAATCCAGGCCACCAAAAAAGCTTTCCGCAAGACTCCCCAACAGATACTCTGCGCATTGATGAAACAAATCGTCTCTGTAATGCTTTTTTTGTTCCGACTGCCGGCTTTGGTTTCACTGATTTGGGTGACCATGTTGTCCTAGCTGGGTTAGCTGGCCTCCAGGACATGCCAGCAGCCCCGTTTCTTGTGTTTGCTAAATGTATGTATTCTGCCCTGATATAATGCCTTCTTTTGCCTTCAATGAAGTTACAAAACCCCTACGTTGGTGGCAGCGGAAAGCGGACGCGACTTCAATGGATTCTAATCTCGATCTATACCGCTGATGACAAACTGTAGCGGTGTGAAAGAAGTGCGTGTGGTACAAATGAGAGAATCTCTGACATCCCACAACAGAAGGGCTGAGAACGACTTCCGCCCTTAGCATCTCCCCCATCTCCGTGTTCTACAGGAAAGCTATTAACAACTGAAGCGATACTGGCCGTGAACCACATTGAAACGTTTCTTTGCGAAGATTTCCCTCATATACCTGATTAAGGAGGCGGGTGTTCGAACGTCTCCCTGTGGACAAGTTGATAACCGGTAGAACCTCTCACTCTGAATTTGGTTTCCAAACTGGACGAAACTCTAAGTGCAGTCGAACTGCCATGAGGGCTAATTAATATGGTGGTCAAGCATCTCGTCAATTGGACTCGAATTTCGATGACCGGCATGGTTAGCTCGTGTGTGATTGTAATAGTACTGATTGCCTTGTGATGGTTGACGGGGGAGGATTATCAAGAGGAGTGTCGGGGACGACACTGGAAAGAAGGGAGGAGCGATCTAGCCTCTGGGTCATGCTAGCAGCCATCTTTTGTCTTCAAGGAAGTCTCGGGATGCTGCAGCCTCCATGCCTAGAGGAGCGCAAATTAAGTACATTTCTTAGACTCAACCGCCTTGCCTTGCCTTGCCTTGGTTCCCATATAAAACTCTATAATTTCACAACCGATTGTACGACAATCTACTATGTTGTATTTTTTTTTTTGTTTCAAATGTGGTAGATTGTGAATTTTGTGTTTGGTCCCTTGTTGGTCTGCCAGGTAAGTGATTTTGTTACACATCAACAATCGCTACATTGAAATCTTGTGGTTAACGTGGTGATCGAGGGTCTACTGAAGATGTTTCGACATTTAAAAAGAGTGAAAATATCTTTGCTATATTAATGTGTGGAGATACGTTTACACTGGCAGTGGTTAAAAGACGAGCTAACATGTCAAATTGACTGTTGGTCTTTAATGCTTCCATTCCTTGCGGTTTGCAGTGGTAATCAAGACCAGTTAACTGCTAACTACTCGATGGTACCACCGACTTTATTATCAGTTATTCGTTTAGCAAACAGAACAAACGTATTTTGCAAAGCAATCCTATTTTCTAGGGTTACTCGTCTGCCACCCACTCGATCTTTCGGCTTCGTTTAATTGTAAAACAATTGTGCTTTATTACTCTCCAGCGTCTACCATAGACAAAGAGGGGACATCATTACCGACTATATTATATAGTAACCCTTGAATTGTCTAGAGCGAAGTGTTAATTATGACCCTCTGGAAGGCTTAAACCAACAGCTGTAATATGAATGACTTAGCTGAAGGAACAGGTCGTGGCATTAGTAGTTTCCTCCTTTCAAGAAAGGAGTACTGACTGAGGCGCAAAACACTATGCCTCATTTTATTGCAATGAACTTTTTTATTAGCCTACGCTAAAGCATAATAAAGTTGTACACAATTGGCCTATAAGTTTTTGTGCTAGTACAAAAGGTTGGAAGGCTGGAAGCACGAAATTAGGAGGCAGGTACCGACAGGGTATGCATTCACTAACCTCTTCTAAGTGCTCCTCGACGTTGCAAATCTGTTTTCTAAGTTAAATGTCAGGATCGATGGTAGTTGGACAAATCCGCATTGCAGATTGTAGGGCTACTAGAGAATTGCGTGGATGTTGGAAGGATTCCATCGGTGTAGGACAAAGTTGAAGACTGGACGGTGCTAACGGGTAATTATTACTAGAAAATCATCGCATTCAGCCAGTATGGCTGGATTATACTCAGCTGCCCATGGCCCATGGAAAGGCACTGGGCCTTTGCAATTTCAGCAACCTCTCGGTTTTACGAGCTGAATGGGAGGTGTAGAGACTGTGGGCGCTGGAAGCCTCAACACCCACGAGGAACTGTCCCTCGAACCTCTACACCACTCATTTCAACGTCCTAATGCTGAATGACCGAGTGACCGATGAAATTACCATACATGAATTCTTTGTTGTCAAGACAGTTCCACCCATCACCACACCCTGCTGCACGCAATTAGTAACACCGTTAAGCTAATCCTGCAATATCTTAATAAAACCACCTATTCCTCAAACGCATTTATAAATTTTAGACACAAAATCTATTTTTGCCTGTTTTTCAACACGAAAAAAAAAGAGATGCAGATTCGACCACTAAATTTGTCAATTACAAGCTCATGTCACCGAAGGCAGACATTCGTCTTGATAATGTAAATAAATGCGTTAGTTACAATGAAGTCTAGAATAAAATTAAGACAGCTACTCTACCATACCACATTGGAGACATTAGTGTGGCGCCTCGAGACTTCCTTGAAGGTGAAGGAAGGCATAATACTCGGACGGAATGGAGGCCAGCCCACCCACCCACAGCAAAAGGCAAAAGTCCTGTAATCAAAACCGAGAGTTAATCAAACATCAAACTATTACACCAAATGTAAATAACTAAAGATAATTTAAACATCTAAGATATGACTAGTTGTGCAATTCAATTTTCAGAAGACGACAAAATATCGTTTGTACCCGCGAAAGATTTTACGATGCTGTTTAAAAATAGCCTTGGAACTACGTGATCCACATTTAAAATTTAGGTAAAACAAGCAAAAATGCCCTTAAACCCTCAGTATTTGTGCGTTGGGATGATTTGGATGAAATCCATTTGTTGTTATGGCGCTATGCAAGTTTATTTGGAAAGTACCCAGTGAGAACAGCGAGGGGTCTCCTGTGAGAGCGTTTAATGAACCAATCATCTTTAAGGAAAAATATTTCCATGTAAGCAAATAATGTGGCCCCAAATTGAGTATTAGCTGGGTGTGTTTTTCCCTAGAGGCATATATTCTTCATTATGCCACCTTAACATTCGGATTACTGTAATTGGTCACTGGATGCTCCAGTTCCGCCGCATTATTCTCCATACCGTGGACTTCACCTTTCTGGTGTGAGTTGTCGATGGTTCCACCACCAACCGCACCCAGACACTCCATTTTAACGTCTCTATACATACACACACACACACGCTCAAGCACACAGGGGACTACATTGTTGGCGGATGGGATAGAGTTCACCTAAGACTTGAAGGGTGGGCGATACGAATAGTACACCGCTTGAGGATAACCAACAACACGTTCTTTCGTCTAACGCCCCAATACACTTCCTCCATCTCTCCACAACCCACCTGCCACCCAGTCTGCGTACAATGCACCTCGCCCCTCTACACCACATTCGATAGAAGTGAACAACTACCAATCGACAGTTCTCCCACCTCTCTCCCTCCCAAACATTGCAAGCAACTCCTCTCAATACACCACATGAATACCCACTTGCTCAGCCCTCAACACCTCCTCCTCATCCTCATCCTCCCCCTCCTCCTCCCCCTCCTCCTCCTCATCCTCCTCCTCCCAGCTAGTGTGCATCTCAACTTATTCCTCCCCCACCCACTTTTGGTACTGCCGACAAGTCATCCTTCACATCTCCGACTCAAATGCATGCGTCAACACCAACCACGACAGCTCATCCTCCATTCGCTTCAATAAGACCAGCCTATCCTCTCGGGGGCACTTCTCTGAAAAGCACTACAACACTCATCTTTCAGTGATCCATCAACCAACCCACACTCTTCCCAACACTTCTGGGCGATACGTTCTGCCACATACCACACCCTCTTCAAACGCTGCACGAAAAGCTTTTGCAGCTTCGCAACTGAATCGGACTCGCTGCAGAGAGCCAACTAGCTTGAACCACATCCACTAGGTTCGTTCAACTCATGCTTCATGGCATGAGGGTGGGTCGCGAATAAGAGGGAAACGGTGGAAGGTGCAACACCTAGTACCGAATGGATAGATGCAGAGCCTACGTTACACATAGACAAGGCGCTAAAAGAAGTCATTACAGCAATCTCATTCCAAATCCGCAATAACTTACTCAGACACCACATACTGTTTGCTAAGAAACAATTGTTCCACAGAAAACCGTCACAATGTCTCCACCAGTATGCTTCATGTTATTCGCATTGCAGTACAACCATGTCAGTACAACCGTTTCTACCAGAGTGCCACGATTTATGCACCCGTAATTGTTCACATAAAATTGCAACAACTTACACATAGCCCCAATTCAAAAAAAAGCACAAGGATTTTTAAAAACACACCCTCTTTAAAACACTGCTGATACTCATGACCTTTCCTTAAACTTCACAAGTCCTCCCAATCTTCCTCACCTTGCATATACGCATCTACTTGGCCTGCCCAGTCAATTGGAACCTTTGATGCATTGACATTTGCCGCATGGTAGAATACATTTTGCAGCTGAGGTTAAGAAAGCCTCACACCTTGCTCCAATGCGGTTAGAATGTTCTTAAAATCGGTGTGAAGTGTTAAATTTTTGATTAGCAAAGTCCAAAATTCGTAATAAAGTTGCATTATATTACACAAAAATTATTGGTTCATTGTTAGTAACAATCAAAAACCAATCAGAACAGAGGTGTAGATACACAGGTATACGTACCGAAAGTAGAAAGAATGGAGATGGGGAGGGGGGGAGGAGGATAGGAAGGCAGGTAAAGTTAAAGTTGAATGGAATTGTCACACATCCATGCAAATACGCAGCCATTCCCGCCATTTTCAAATGCAACAATACTTTAAACGCCTCGAAGTGCCCAATGACTAACCTCTACGTCGGCCGGGGAGATGGAGGATGTGGATGGGAGCCATGACGTAATGATTCTAAAAGATATTTAAAAAAACACAAACCAAAACTGTGTGATAATAGGTGACTTTAGAACGCAGCGTTTGGCTATGTCTGTAACATCCCAGTCCTTCTGCCTAGTAGTCATGACAAACCTTTCTCTGTGTTGACACGCTTTGTTACGTGGCTAGGAATGGCTCGAAGTGCACAAGGGAACACAAAGATGTTCGATATAGTCAGTTGAAATCACAGAGACATGAAAGGGAAGGATGGGTTGAGAACTTTTTACATCAAACATTTCATTTTTGTAAAAAAAAAAAAACTCGCAAAATAAGTAAGCTACCAATCACGTTGCATTGAAGGCAAAAATATCGTTGAATGTCCAAGTCGTCCTGAAAGTTAAAACGCAAACTATGCAGCAAATCGTTTGCTTTGAGACGTCGCCAGGAGTAACTTGGACGCCACACTGGCAGTAACACAGTGGAATTTGCTTGATAATTTCGTTGACGCTTCCAAGACTACCTGTGTGTGGCAACGGATCATTTGGTTATCGCACGAAACGCTGCCTCTTATAAATGGATAAAACTTTGAATATTCACAACACAATGGCCATTACAAGTTCTGCATTGTTCCCATCAAACGGAAGGATGTTCCAATTAAATTCTAGGCCGTTTGATAAAAAGATCTGCTTAGAGTAAGTAACTTAATTCCATAAGCAGGCTTGAGTAAAATCGAGACAGGCAGAATGGATTCTATCTTCGAGTGACCCACGCCATAGAAAGTCATACAGCCTCCAGTGATCTGTGGCGCCTAAATCACAATCAGGACTATGGTGGTGATGGATATCAATCAGGAGATCGCCACCATCACCTTACCGTTCAAATCGAATCCTCTACAGTGACTATAGGGAGACCCTAGGATAACCCCTGAAATACGATGAGCCATACGTTCTTTTAAATCGCCAGACTAGAGCCATGAAGCCCTGATACCGCTATCCATAGCACCAGTCCCTCGACTCTTTTGCGAATTTACAGTGAAGTCATTTAGAAAATGGAAATGCTGCCATAAAATAATATGCACTGGGATGAGACAAAAGCATGCTTCACCACTGCTTTTAGTAGGCGACGCGCTTTTCGTCGTGGGTGGATCAAGTTCAGGTCATGTTAATCAAGGTGGGATGGCAGACAAGAAGTGATAGTGTGGGCGTACAATCATACAATGACGAAAGACGAAGAGCCAATTTTTTTAAACCACGGTGCGAAACCCGATCCAGTGGGTATCTTCTCCTACGTACAGAAGGCTTCCAGTATAGTAGGGTGACAAGGCACCCAGCCATTCGCCAGTAAGATGTTTGAGTGATTGATGTAAAGGTTTAAAAGGTGGCCAAACATATGCGACCCGGCGGTAGTGGTTTCCGGCATCTTCACCTTTGCCAGCTCACAGGTTCCGCAATAACGCTTATGGAAAAAACATTCGACGCATGAATCCTTGATCATCATAATTTGCCATGTGACGGATCTTTCCGTGGAAATAGTGGACCGAACGAAATCGTTAACGAACGCAAGAGACTTTAAAGAGTTAGTGCACAATGATTCTGTCATGGCAACGCCATGCGTGCATTAGTTAATCACTAAAAAGAATGTAGAGAGTGTAATGGAAACTATAAAACAAAATAGCCTTTGCCGCAGTACTTTGTAAAACCATAATTCTCCCGATCTTAGTTGAATACCGTTCGTTGTCCGCTGGGGTAATCCGAACGCTGCCTAATCTTGAATGGCTCAGCCTTGACGGTTGGGGTGGAACAACTCAAAAAATTGACGGCTATCACTACCATTTGCAAATTTGATCTCAACAGGCAAGATCAATTTGAAATTACGATATGATGTCAAAAAAGAAGCGACTAACCGCCATCAAAGAATGTTGAGTTTGACGGTTGCGGAAGAAGGAGAGAGTCAGGTTCGTTGACACTGCTATCACCACCACCAGCAACCCCTTCGGAGATCTTGCATGACACTCGAAAATTTGCCAGGTCTGCAGCCTCCGTCTCTTGTGTTTGCATGTCGCCGAAGAAGTGAGAATTGGAGGTGGCGGTGGCGGAATGGGGGCGCAATGAGTCGGAGCGCTGACGGAAGCCGCTGGAGAGCATTCGACGCAATGGGTTTGCAAGCTTGGTGCGAGCCTGGAAGAAGGTTTGCGAGGTGGTGGTGATAGGGGGTATGACCTGAGGAGTGCGAGGGATCTTGCTAGCCGAAGGTTGGCGCTGATGGTGGCTGTCTCGGAGGCGTCTGTCAATCGCGCAAAGAAGTGTGAGCCTGATTGTTTTCTTCATTCTACTAATTCACAATCCATTAACCCAACCGTTCTAAATTCATTGATGTCAAGAGTCATGTGTCCGCTCATCCACTTCTTTATTGCTGCCTGAAGTGACATCGATTTAAAAAACCATATATTATTTGTTTAGCTATCCGCCAAACTCCTAACCAACCATACGCTCCAGCATCTTTCAACCCACTCACCAAATCATTGATTAAACCTTCCTTCCAAACATATCTTTCCATTCATGAATAAGTCCTCCCATCGTTGCCCGCTACTAGCCCACCCACTTTCTGTCCGTTCAACTACCCATCTAAGGAGTGTCCCAAAACGTACGCAAGATTAGAATTTTGCACCATTTGTGCGATAAAGTGATTTTAACAAAGAAAAGATAGTGAAAATCAACAGTTCAAGGTTATTAGAAATGAAGCGCTAGACGAAGGTGCAATGCGTTTCCATTGTCAAGCATTATTTTAAAAACAATAAAAGTTCGCAATTTTCGCGTAAAACATGGTCAAAAGAGTGATTTAATGCCACCGAGTGGGAGGAGATTAATTACAAAATTTGAGACAAGTGAATCATTTAGTTATCTCAAACACTCTAGCC
Organism: Taenia multiceps; assembly: GCA_001923025.3. Lineage (NCBI taxonomy): Eukaryota > Metazoa > Platyhelminthes > Cestoda > Cyclophyllidea > Taeniidae > Taenia > Taenia multiceps. The sequence continues at coordinate 4,434,946 of CM010317.1, read as the reverse complement.
GCCCTTCTACGCAAAACATCAAAGCTGTTCGTGAGAGTGTTGCTGAGAGTCCAGGGGCAGCAATTCGATGCTGTGGCCAAAAATTAGACGTTTCGAGATGTTCTCTGTGGTGTATTGTCACAAAAAAATTTACATCTTCGTGTTGACAAAGTTCATTTATCCCAAGAACTGAAGTCTACTGACCATGCACAGCGAATAGGGTTCGTTTATTGGACTATGGAGCAACAACAAGTGGATGCTGATTTGCCGAACAATTTCTTGTGGATTCAGAAAATCCACAAGAAATTGTTCAAAAAGACTGTTTGGTGCGGATTTCGGGCGGAGGAAATCATCGTCTGACCATTCCTCTTCGAAAGTGCAACTGGTCAGGAAGTAATAGTTAATACTCCTCGCTATCGCGATGCGATAATCTAGTTTTGAGTGTCGAAAGTGCAAGATGTGAATGCGGACGACATGTGGTTTCAACAGGACGGTGCTACATGCCATACAGCCCAAGAAACCACTCAATTATTGCATGAACCATTTCCCGATCGCACAATACCCCGTTTTGATGGTCGGAGTCGACCACTCAGAGAATGCAATTTAACGGAGTTGAATTTTTTAGGGTCCAAGATAAACATTAACAAGCCCACGCCCGCCCACGCCTTGAAGAAGGAAATTGAGCACTTTATTAATGAAATCCAGCCATATTTATGCAAAAAACATGGAAAATTCCAGCAAGTATGCATATATGCCAGCAAAGCTGTGGAGGACATTTACCCCACATGCCGTCCTAAGCATAACCCTTATGCTGGATACTTTATGACTCAATGAACAATTTGCGTTTTCTATCAAAATCACTTCTGGCGTGAATTTCGGGACATCTCTTACCTTAAATTCACAAAATTCTGATTAATTCAGTTGACAATTCAACTCTCCCTCCACATAAATATGCGCTCACGCACCATATGTCTATCTGCTGAGTGGTCCAAGTCATTCACCTCATCAAACTATTTAACGACCCAACTGCCTATTCACTTACACCTCTAACCACTCATCGAACCACCGATTCATCCGATTACTCATCCACCTGTCCATTCTTATAAAAACTCCTGATTTAAACAGCTATTTATTCAAGCACCCCTCAAAAATTTTACCACTCCTCCGCCCATTCACCTGTCCAATCATTTTTCCATATGCCCATCCGTCTAGACAATCAGTTATTGCGCCATGCACCAAACAATTCCTTCTTCCTTCATACTACCTTTCAAATGACTTTTTAATCCATCCTTCTTCTAAAATATTTACGGTTCCACTTATTTATCAATCCGTTGTGACAACTCAACTCACCCACCCGAAAACTCGCAATTTGTACTAAAGGAATGCAAACAATAGCGCACCTCCTTCTGCCGGTGGCATTTGACGCGAATACGACGAAACTGGTATTGGAGGAGGGACACTCCACCTCCTGATTGGAGCCACCAAAGCCCTCCACTTCCTCCCCCTCACAGGCTAGAAGGAGGTTTGCGGTGCTTCCCGAGTTGGACGGCATTCCGTGACCCAGACGGCGCGACTTAGCGGGGCCAGTGGAGGAGGAGGCGGCCCCAGAGGCAGTGGTGGGGAGATTAAGGTAGGTATGGTTGTCCGGAATAAGGATGGCTACCAGAATTGCTGAGAGGGCGAGAAATGCGCCGAAAGCGAAGGGCGGACCCGGGATGAATGTCTGTGGTGATTATTATGAAAAGGAAACTGGTGATCTTCGCTTTGACAACAGTTTTGAGAGAGTTCGTCCCTCTACGTATGGCTGTCCTGCATCACCCTTTATCCAACAATCTACCATCTAGCTTTAATACGAAGCACTGTTTACTTGCATATGCGACCGTCCCTAGCCCTAGCCACTCACACGTCCTTCTGCACAGTCATTCATCAAATCAATCCGACACCTTTCCGAATGCTCAGCCCTGCTTGCCATTCAACCAATCAGGTTATCAGCTACCAATTTACCCTTTCTAGCCATTAATTCACCTACCTAATGGCCATCATTCAATCATTAACCCGCTCAATCGCCCATCTAGACAACTATGGATTCACCCCTCATTGCATCACTTATAATTTCTGCCGTCAAACCACCCACCTCCCTTGTCAAAAAATGAGCCTATTGTTATGATAAGCAACTGAGAGCATCAGAAAAGGGTAACAGCAATCATTGTGAAAACGTAGTGGCTGTCCGATTTCAAATACTTCCTCCAATGCAAAAAAACTTAATTTGACAAGTGAGAGATGTAGCAATTCGCTTTTAAAAGTATAAGTTCAACGCCATTTCCTGTTTATCCACCTACCTGCACAAAAGTGTGTTAGGACTATCTTAATCCATTCAAACATCAGACTTTTCTCTCAGCTAATCAGTGCTAGATCACCGAAAATGTTGATGTGGTTTTCAGTGTTGATCTCTGCTACCACTTCCAGTTACCTGCAGGGACTAGTCAAACGTGTGTGATTGTTTACATGCACGCATTATAACACACGAAAAGATGGGCACAGGCGTATTGGTGCGGTAACCTTTGTTATGCCCTCTAAATTCCTCTTATTTTCAGCCCTCTTATCATGAGGTGTGATTAAACCCCATCCACTTCATGAGGCGACCTCATGACCACATACGGGACAAAAGTAGGGAATGGGATTATATCTCTCGAGCTGTCGAGGCAAAATACTGAAGCATAATTTTGTTAAAAGGAAAACAAAAAAAGTTACTTGATTTCTATTATGAAAACCTTATGAACTTGTTTGGTCACCTTATGCATTTAGCTACCCACTGGCCGTTGCAACTACCAAAAAATTTAACTCATTCAAACGCTCAGCCTATCTACAAACTAAAAAGCCATCTACCCAGCCAACCATCTATTCAACCAAGTGCTTATTTATCCATCCTTCAAGCCATTCTCGCTTGTAGTCTGCTAATTTTGGTTTGACATCTGAAAAGACTATTCACAAATGACTTCAAGTGGACGACTTATTTTGTGATGGCATGGCAGCTAACTCAATGAAGAGGCACTTCTGAGCATTTGTTAGGTTCTAGGAGAAGAATACATACTCATACCCGATGAAGCGATCGCAAATGACCCTGGAAGGTCTGGTCCTCACCCGACACCACCCCATTTTGCACCGGTGCTGGGGAATCGCCCAAAAGAGACTGATTGGAGGGTCGGTAGTTCAAGTCCACCTGGCAGGGAACAAGGGCAATAAGAGGATGAAGTTACGATCGTTCAAACCCCGATAGGACGGATCTTGGGAGCTACTTACACGGAATTTTTAAAATTAACCCTTGACAAATGCGTATTAAGAAGAAATTTGATCAAGTTTCTTCATCCTCAAGCAAATCTGACCTAGTGCCTACCCATTGTTAAAAAAGGACAATTTAGGTAACAATTACATCCGTGGCCTACACACGGGTTCGTAGCCGGTTGACCTGGATCAAACGAAGTAGGTTTGTCTGCAAAACACTATGGCCACAAATGTGAAACGTGGAGATTGAATACCTTCCAAGTGTTGTAGTCGACCGAGAATTGCCCAGATAGCATAAAAAGCACCGTTAGAAAGAAATCAAAAAGTAATTTTTTTAATATTTTAATGAAATGCACCTATTGTGGAAGATAGTCTGGCATCCAATTATAGCTCATCATCGACATGTTGATAGTTAGTTATCCCACCGAAATCCATGAGATGCATTGATGTTACTGATATTAAGGGTCATGGGTTCAGTGCAGATTCATCATAATATCAGCTCCAATCCTGTCTCGAGAGTGTGATCAATGGTTACAAAGTGTTACATCGAACCCAGGATAAGGTTTACAGCAGAAAAGCATTGACAATCTTCATTGTGTTGGTGTAAGTCAATAACTCTGTAAGTGCACATCCCAACAGAAGTGCATTCATTTCCAAAAAACCGATCGCTTTTGCCAGTCCATACCTTCACATAAAATCGGCACGTAAAGTGGATCACCCAAACCCTTTCATGACTCCAAGCATCTCCGTTCGACACCAGCTTCTCCGGACTTGACATTCCATTTATTGCAGATAAGCAGAACAGTTAGTGCTAGTAGGTTTGAATGCCTCCGCAGACTTCAGCTTTTCGCTCTGTTAATATTACTTTCCCAGTAAAAAGAGTCGATACTGCTAAAAGCAATCGTCTAGTCCCATTCTAGATAAATCGGAGACCCTTTGTGCACGAAAGAGTGTACCTTTAGTAGGTAGATGCGAAAGGCAATGAAAAACAGTTTTGTGTGATTTACCTAATGTCTAAGCTAAAAAGGATTCACACTACAGTAGGGGAAAACTAGAGGATCACAGGCGTACATGGCACAGTAAATCTCATGGTTTGGAGTAAATTTACACAATGCAATTTTACGGACAGTTGTTTTCTCAAAAAACATGACAAAGTAGCATGCTTTCGTGCTGCGATAAAAGCATGGAAGTGGTGAATTTAAGCAAACAAGAGATTTGACAGTTAAAGTGTAGTTTCATTACTAACCCTAAAACTTAGGAAGAATAGCCCTGCTTAGCAAAGGTCAGTATACTTCTATCCTTCTTCAAGCTTATAAAAGTGAGGCAAAAGGTTGCAATTGGCAAAACAAAGAAAAAAACCAAGAACACAGGGTTTCCAACTTTACAGCGGAGAGCCGTCATGAAAATGCAAGTAGCTACAAGAAGAAACTTATCGATATTCACCAAAATGAGTAAAAAGGAAGCACATTTGGGGCGTGCCAACAAGACGGAAATCCAAGCCCCGGAAACTCAATCGAAAGTACAGCGAAAACAATACCATTTCATAAAAGAAGTATGCAATAATGATGAAAGAGGATTGTGGTTCTATGAGAGAGAATAGAACATTTTGGCCGAATACACTCAAGCTGCAATTTAAAACAGAGTGGCTTTGACGTTTTCGCATTCCTTGCTACTTGAAAGGCACATTTACAGGTAACTAAGGCAAAGGACATAAGAAAGTTTTCTAGCCGGAAATACCGCTGCAACCGCAAAGTCGTGCATAAGCAACAAGTGAAGAAATTGTACCAACGCATTAAAATTAACGCAAAATTGTTTAAAAGAATCGCTGCAGATGTTCATTGCAGGAGGAGATTGCTAAACTTTGGCTACTTGTCAAAATCAAACGTTCCCGACATTTTTGGCTAAACACGAAAAGGGAAAACCCAAGATCGAAGCCGCAGATGTCAGGATGCATCCATCTATGTACAAGTTGGCAACCGCTGTCTGATTGGAGGCATAAGAAGGTTAGCACGAGTAAACAACAATAAGAAGCTACCTATGAATTCTCGTTACGTATTAGAGGGTTCGAAATAAGAAACAGAAAAGAATTTCTCCAAGACACAAATCACTTTTGATGTCTCATGCGCAAGAACCAAAACAGAGCAACTAAAAGGTGTTTCAAGCAACAGCGTAACGCATTGCTATTTTGTAATTCCCGGTACTTATTGATGTTACAACAATGGAAAAAGGGATACGTCGAAAAACAGAAGGGGGCACTTCGGAGAGGCGAACTATTCCTGGCGATTTTTATCATGCTCGAAAAGCATGTCAGATTTATTGAATGAAGGCTTCAGACGGTAACACTGGGCCATCTGGGACTTTTAAATATCTACCAATTGCTCAACAGGAAAATGGAATTCGTAAGCCTCAGAAGCTCTTTGAGAGCTGAAGCATTCCCAGCGCCTTATAATCACCCTGAAAGTGTCAAATACTCTATTCCAAAACCTACTCATCAATAATCAAAGAAAGTGTAAGGAATTACTTTTTTGAGAGCTCATTCTCAACGCTCCAATCAAGGACAAAGAACAGAGATGCCTCACCTGGAAAATGAAAAAAATGAAACCGTAGACGGCAGGACCAAGACCTCCACAAAGACCACGGATCCCAGTGAGAAGACCCTGCAACAAAATAAGATAAACTAAGGATGAGAACAGGTAAGCACCCAAAAAGAATTAACTTTGATTCAGACCGCCGTAGCGACTGGTAACTAACATGGCAAGCTGAGCTGCCCTCGGAGGAGGAGCTAGTTTCATTTACCTAGCAGAATTTTTTATGTAAATAGAAAGCCACACACAGCAATTACGGTTAGTTTACGTGGGAAAGTGATTCAGTTTGTGGAATGACTAAAATTGAGAAGATTCACATTGCCCTAGTTAACGCCTGAGTAATGCCTTTTGCTTCAAAATAATCGCATACCTTTCAAAACTGTTTGATCATAGCACTTTGTCTTCCAAAATTATCACAGGGAAATTCGCTAAATAGTTTAGGTCACAAATATGACCAAAAAGTAACGATAGTGAAGGCAATTGAGTTTTGCTGATAAAATATGGTAGATTTTGAAGCCTTATTTACGGTTCATTTGTCCAGCTTGTGCCAAGATGAATCACATAATTATCGTCATTATTAATAAATGCCTCATAATTGACAGAAACTTTTAAGTTCTCCGTTTTTTCGAAACTTCATTTCTATCTGGCAGGAGTCCCACGTAATCAGCAGATGCCACATTAGATGTGGGGAATCCTAAGTAAGTTTTCATTACTGACCCCTCATTATGCTGGTCTGGAAGCGTATAATCTTGCTTAGGATGTCTTCAACTTTATGAATCGCTTTTATTTAGATTCTCCGGAAAAGAATTCCTCCTTCCGTATAATTTTCTGATACTCTAAAAGGCCCAGAAACTCAGACTAGCGCTCAATTTCCCTGATTGGACGGTGCTACGCACCGGTCGACCAATAAGCACTCTTAGAGTTAGACCCAGCAAGACGAAACAATACATTAGAAATGCGTGAAAATGGAAGCATCCTCTGCCCACAGCACCCGGGTAGGCACAAGTCTTGCCCAACGGCAAAGGTACCGAGTTGAAATACCGTTTTAGCAATTAAACAAAAGGATGAGATTTTTCAGCTTGAAGCCAGTATTTTAGGTGAACCAACGGATAGACTTATTCAAATCAGTTCAATGATGATATGAGATGAATTGAACGGCAGTTGAAAGCCCTTCAAAATTGACATTACGAGATAAAAATCACCAGCGGCTCGGAAAAAAAGAAAGTTTCTTAAAAGACATGATCAAATTCATCATTAAATTCTATAACGCAATCCTTTGCCAATGAGACAACTTTTCGACTTTATAAGGCAAGAAGCAAACGAGCTCTAGCAACCTCGATTCCTGTCTCGCTTTTGTCTCGCATGTGGTCATGCAAATGTCTAAAGTAAAAAAAAAAGCGATGACCATCACTTGGGGAGGCATGATTCATGAAGACAGATGATTTAAAGATAGCGACGAGGCAGTATCTACAAGTCTCCTCGTGGGTAAGTTTTGTAGCTGTACAATGCATGAGGCAGACACATCCCTCCGACAGACTAACTGAAAAATTTTATTGCTCGCCTTTGACTCGCATCTTATCGAGTAAATAAGTCCTTAGAGTAAAGAATATCTGATCGACGGAAGATAAAACATAGTTAACACTCCGTCATACACACACAAAGCACGCATAGCTTTCTGTGCATAGCATAGTTCCTGTCACGGAAGTACGGAGTGGGCGGCGTAGGTAGTGGATAGTCTGGACAAACAATGATGCGTCTAGTCTCGCGACAACCTACTGTCAGTGCAAGACTTCCACCAAGTTGGTATGATTGTCAACAAAATTGATGTATCACTTGTTAGACATTGATTAAAGTATCAATTTTCATTTCAGACAGTGAAACATTATCCCTTTGAGTTATTCCTCCTTAAAATCACATCATTAAGTGGAACAATTTAGTTCTGGGTAGTGCTTTGTTCCAGCATCGCACGCCACACCCCCAAATGCTAAGCGATCGAGTTCACTTCACTTCGTGAGGCGGACATGCTCAAATCACATCCATCAGATTTGTTTAACCCAAATTTCATGATGTAACTATTGAAAATTGAAGAAAAGCAGATAGCACAACAAAGAGTACCATACCGACGGACCGGCACATATTTATCCAGACCATAAGCAACCACACACATTTTACAAGCTATGACAGCTTATTGAGGCGAACTAGACCGGAAACCTCGCGCACATGTAAACATACCTCAGACAAGGGTCGGATGAAATGACACCAAAACTTAGCTGAAAAGGACGAAGACGCCTATAACATCAAGAATTGATTTAAATAGCTGAAGGAAGATCTCATCGAAATCTAAAGGAAAACACTCTTGTCACTGGCATGCGGAGTTTCCGAGTTGTAAAGTAAAATTCAGAGCAGCATCACTATTCACGTCTGGTATTGCATTTCAACGCTGAATGCTCAATGAAGAGAGCTGCTTGAGCCATGTTGCATGTGAATTCCCTGTACACTTGGATGCATACCAATCTTTATATTGTTTACGAAGATAACCAAGAAGTTACCTAGGATTAGAGGGGCTCCACATTAATAACAACAATAATGAAGCGATAGCCATTACCCTTTTCCAGTGTCGATCAAAGTAGAGAAACAAGGCCTTCATGACAAGATCCGCACCATTTACTGAGAGCAAGAGTGCTTCGGAGTACATAAATGAAGGGCGTCCTGGGGCTTACACAACGATGTTATTAAATGAAACAAAAGAGTCATTACCGTTGCACCTTCACTCAAGTTATTAACGCTACACTTGTTGAACTAAGAGCCTTACAAATGCTGGTCCTATTGTCTAGTACGTTACTTATAAACCCCTTCGTCTTTTATAATCAATCCTCAAACGAAAACAAAATACAACTTATCAAACTCAACTGAAATAAGTGCACCTGTAAGTCACAAACGTTTCACGTGCGAGGAAATAGGGAGTGTCATTCTCATATCGTCCAATTCTTTGCGGTGGATTTAGCTTTCAGATTATTAGTTCCGAAAAATTATCTATTTCTACTTGCTAAATGAATTGACAATACTGATTCCTCCAATAGTCTTGATCAAACGATAATTTATCTTCCCTCTTGGTGACCACCGAGAAATACATCTAGGATAGGGTTTGCTGAGAGGAGTGGAGTAATTCCACCTTTGCATTCCAACAAAAGTCGGCATCCTTTGCAAACAGGCAAAGAAGCGCGGACGTATAAGTCGGTGGGTAATTTGCAATTGCAACTATTAAGTAAGAGGAAGTGAGTGCCCTCAACAGGGAGCCAAAATTCTACTCGTAATTGAAGTGAGGAGAGCAATTGTGCCTTAGCTGAAAAAAACCATTAGTAACAAAAATAAACAATAGCGGGTATCATGAAACCATGTGTACATTTGAATGGACTGAGTGCATCAAAACCGTAACACAGAAATCTATCCAAATAAGTTGATTTAAGAAATGTGCCCCCACAAAGCGTTGACTCAGCTTTAGCTCTCTTTACTAGAATTCACTCACGAGAAAGTGATAAGCAAACGACTTGGTGGATGTATCATAAATGCACAAAAATATTTAGAAAAGTTACAGAAAACTACGATAGAGAATTGGAGGAGTGGGAAAAATGAAACAGAGCTCTCAAGTGGATAGAATGATAGACGGCGAGTAGGGAGGAAAATGAATTGGTGTGAGAAGATAAAATGTACCTGAGTGAGCCCTTGCTGGTCAGCTTTGACATGGTTAGAGAGGAAGGCGGAGAGAGCGGGATAGGTGATGCTTCCGAGGCCTGCCACACAGCCTGCTGACCAAAGAATCCACGCGGAGCTGAAAAAACCGAACATGGCCAGTTGGCAGGCCTCAAAGGCAAGCCCTACGATGATTGTATGCTTTGCTCCAAAGCACGAGATCAGTAGGCCCATGCCACAGGTCTAAAAGGAGGCATTAGCAGAAGGCAATATCAAGTCTCTACTACTGAATATGTGCCCTTAAAGGGACAAGAATATTGCCAAGTAAACACGATGCCCGATTCGTCTAGTGATCTAGTTTCGAGGTCCAGCCTCTGTCAGTTATTTTACTAGTGACATTTACAAAGGTGAATGCTCTTGACAGTTGGTCTCCGGATATTAGGCGTAACCTTCCGCTAATCATTTCGTCTAATCAATCACAACAGATGTTTACAAAGAAAGACAAGTCGTAAAAGGGCCTACTTTCCTCCGGTGGGTTAAACCCTTAAGCACCAGTTACTAAAATCTAGCGAGTTTTCGGGGATAGCAAGCCTTGCTAGCGTTAATTCATGCTCGATTGTAGAGGCAAGCACTCATTTTCACCACGGCTCACCCGCCATCAGCTCATTGCTATTGGTTCGCGTTTCAGGTTAGGAATCCCACCGCACGGCCAGTTAGTTTACAAACAGGTTAATATTACCTGACAATGTGATTTAAAAAGAGAGTTAGAGGAAGGTGTTCATTGGTCACACCCAAAACATTGAGGAGCTCCTATATTTGTGGTGGGAAGGGGGTTTTGTACACAACAAAGAAGCAAATAGGGTGACTAACTCAAAGCACAAGCTTACACCCAGCACCCTGCCTTGTGCTACAGGCGGACACATCTCGTCCCGCTCATTCAGCAATGCCTAAATTGCATTTTTTTTAGCACAGTTATTTTTTCCCTTATTTAAAAATATTTCTTAAGTTCCATTTATTAGCCAAGCCAGTTCAAGACTTTAGAACTTAGAATGCATATGCAGGATTTCGATTCAAGAGACCAAACCCTTTATTAGGCGATCAAAAATTTCGGCAACTTTCAGCATAACTCACTACAATGAATTCTTGAAAATGGCCAAATTAATTTGGTGTAAATAACATTTAGGCAGGCGTCAATTTTCCCCTCGTCCTCTAATTTTCTGCCACTTTCAATTCCCAACGTACTACCCAGAACTAGAATGTTTCATTGAATGATGTGATTTTGAGAAGGAATGGGAAGTTGTGTTTCGGTACTTGAAATGGAAGTAGGGATCAACTTTCAACAGCATTCAAAGTAATGCAACAATTCGTTAATGCCCACATTAAATAAAGATAAGTGGAAGTTGACTGAGTGCCTCATATCGTGCATTAAAAAAAAAGACACAAAGGATTTAGAACATCACAATGTTGTTCACCACATTTTCTTCAACTGCTGGAAGAATATGATGCGCTTGACAAAGTTTGTTGTCCGAGTACCTTGTGATGAAAGGATAAAACTGCCTTCCACCGATCTGCTCATTGCTTAACAATTTCAGGTACCTTATATGTGGCGCACGAAAGAAATTCTTTAACCTATGAAGCCTCAGCCATAAATACAACTTACATCTACCTACCCGATACAGTACAACTCAAACGCACACTTGATTACCACCTTTTTTTGGCATTTGATGAAGGAAATGATATGGGAACGAAGGTGGATAGAATTATGACACTTACTGCCGAAGACAAAACGACTCGTAAAAGTGGAATTAGATGCAAACTTATTTCGATGGGGAAAGGCGATAGATTGTAACAGCGATTACTTCAACGACTAAACTACTGCAAATAGTCGTCCGTAGCTATTCAAATTGCAATTCGAAAACCTAAGCCACCTTAATTGATTGCCGCAGTTTCTGCACTGAAAACGGGGAATGGTAAATACGATGGTGCACAGCAGTAGAGTTGGTCCTGAAGGCACGACCCAAAAGCCTAGATACGTTTCGAAGGAAAGGAAACGAAAGAGCACAGAAATGAGAGGAGCCTTTTCGAATGAGGTGAAAGCACAGCGAAACACATTGCCTTATTCAAATGAACCTAATAGATTCTACCCCTTAATGACGTATTTATGAAGTACAGAAGAGCTGAGAGGATAGAAGAGGCACTAAAAGCGTCATAAATACTATCATGGATTGACACTATGGATAAGTGAAAGGAAATTAGTTGTCAAAAAAATCGCAGCTTACATGTCCAAGTTACTTATACATGTGAACGGTGAATTTGCATTTTTGACGATCTGAAAGGAACACTTTCATAAAAACATCTGAGACGAAACCGCTTATAGTTGCTTTTCAAACTTCGACCGAATAGGCCCATATTACATGCTGAAAGAAGGGTCATGTATAGTTTTAGTTTTTCCAATAGTTAAGCAACATGATAGCATAAATAAACCAAGGTTGACGCCAGTGTTCTTAGCACTATTGAAAAAGCGGTTACAGTTTCACTTTGCAAATTCGTGAGAAATGTGGTCCGTGCTTGGGTAGCTAAAACATGGATTCTCCAAAAGCCGGCAAGAGAACCACCTTTTTCCAGTCAAAAATGGGTACACAGAAAGAGGATTCCATTGAACCCCTAAATGTAAACGAGCCGATGTCAGCGCACACATGAGGAGATAATGCGGGTACGTAGCTCTCTCACATGATCTCCGACCGATCACAGTTTTGAAAGCCACCATCACTAATTGTGTGCGTTTAACAACCCACAAACAAACTGGAAGTCATCGATAATGTCTTATTGTGACAGAGCAACTAACCTGAGCAACGCATGAAACAAGGCCACAGATTGCAATGAAGAGAGCCACGTTCTCCTCGCTGAAACCGATCACCTAGGAGAAAGAAATATTTCGGCTGTGGAAAAACATATCATTTGAGGTAGTAAAACCTGAAGAAGGTAAAAAAACGACTAAGAAAAATGATGGATTTCAGACATTTTCACGATAATGTGAGTAAAGGCTTACGAAGCGGAATAACGAGGTTTGAGTAGTTTCACTCAAATACTCAAATAGAATCAAGAATTGTAAATCTAACGAGATAAATACGGATGCTGCAATGACACTTTAGGATGCAAAAGTAGTAGGCGAAAAATATGCCCTGTTGTTGGGGTAAACGCCGTGGGTCAGTGAGGACACCGAAATCAAGGATCATTTCGACAAGGAGGATCAGGATTTTCTGTAGCGCATAATCGTGCATGACGCAGCCTGGATAAACCAATTCACTACAGAACCAAAACGAACATCGGCACAGCGGTAGCACATGAATTTTCAGTCGACAAAACTATTAAAGAGGTGCTTCATCAAGTGTCGCCACTTTTCACCCCAGAATGTCACCGTCAGCAGTGACGTTACGGATGGTGCGTGGTATGCCAACGCCCCACTTGCAAGAGAGAAGATCCCACGCTTGTTGCCGGCTTAATTAGGGGAGGCTTTGACCTGGCTCAAAATGTTGGCAAATGCATTTCTCAAACGGGCAGCAGCATGATCCGGAGTCATCAATGACATTGGGGCACAGTCAAAACGCGAACGCACAAAAGCCACTGAATTATCAGAATCAAGGCTGATTTCCACCCAGAAAATACAGGAAAAGACTTTGCTAGGAATCCAAGAGGATGATGGTAACAAGTACTATTAAGTGAAAATAATACGTCGCATCGAGATGGGTATTTACTAGATTTTTATCTAAATTTTGCGTTTGTAGATCAAATCTCACCACTTTTTGAAAGGAAAAGTAAATTTTTAGCGCATTCTCATTAACAAAATTCAATGAATAAGGATTCAATCTTGTGCTACACTGTGCTCCCAGAAAAAGGGCCATTCACTTAGAGAGGTAAACATCTTTGTGGAGTTCATCGCAAATGTCCTGACGAAAAGAGAATATTTAAATGAATAAAATACGCAGAGGAGGTTTTTTCAGTTATTTAATTCTTTCTCCTAATGAAGCCTCCCAAATGCATTTGATTGCCTTACATCTTACTCCAGGCGCTGTGGGTGGCAATCCAGAAGTCTCAAAGTTAAGCGAAGCATCCCATCTCCATTTCTGAAACTGAGAACCTCACCCATCCAGGTTGTGTGCATTGTTAGCCCTTTAGTGAGTTAATATGAGGCTGAGGGGAAATGTACCGTATCAGAATCGGCTATAATTGTATTCCTGCTCTTAGCAGCTCTTAATAAATCTTCGGGAGTAACTCAAGAATAGCAAAAGACGATGATATGCTCAAATTAAGCAGCTCAAAAATTCAGAGATGAGGTCACAGTCGTGGAAAAAGAAAGTGAACTTACCAAACGGAGGTACACGAAGAAACAGGAGTATTCACCAGCTTCGGGTAGGTAGGAGAGAAAGGTTGTCAGGCAGACTAAAAGTGTAAGACGACCCCGAGTGATGTGACGGAGGGCCTATAATTCAGGGCAAAAGTGAACATTCATGGGGAGTTGGTTCAATGAATTACCAACCTGTCATTCATTCAATAATTGATTCAATACTTTAGCTGGATATTATTCCTCGACCAATCCTTCAACCGGCTGGACATTCAACACTTCGCCTGTCTTATCAATCATTATTCGAACCATTCGTCTATCCAACCACGCGACTTTTCTTCAATCGACCTTTCAGTCACCGACCTATCCAAATCTCTCAAATATACAACCATCTGCTTATTCAACATTTTGCAAACCCCCTATCACATACCTCTCTTGCCATCCATCCACCTTTCCCAAACTACTGATTGACAGAACACTACCGTATCGGAATGTAATCACGACAATTCAAACACATCCATGATCTCAATAAGGTGGCAATTTGAAAGATAACTACAAGACGAAATATGCGTCCTTAGCACTTAAGAAAGTTCCATAAAAGGAGAGAAAGGATGCTTGATTTGAAGTGAATCGCTGGCTATAGCAAGAGCTCATTTGCCATAACATACTTGCAGTTGAATTCACATGAATGCAGACTTAGATATGCGTGTGATTCAGCAGCTACTTTCATTCACTTTAACCTGTGCCGTAACCAGCTGTAATGAGCAAGATTAACTTGCATTCACCTCCAAAGGGCAATAACTTGGAAATTTGCGGCAATTAAATACGATTACATAGTTTTTGTGAAAAAAAATTATAATAGATGCAAAACAGCTTCAGACACAAACTTCATAGAAATAATCGGGTTTGCGGTGTATGCTCAAATCCTTCCCCAATGAGAAGTGCACAGTTCCACAACAATGTTCGTCCTTAGAAGATAGCAATATTGTCACAGCCGCTTTAACTCCCATCTCATTTTTACTTTCCAACTGTCTGTTCCACATCACACAGAATAGCGTGGTTGTCACGAAAAGGGGATGGTCACCAGAAGGAAGGAATACGGAGGATGAGGGGGAGTATCGCTTCCACCCTCCCACTTCATTGCGGTCTTCGCACAGGTAGCTTTTGCGGAATGAAGCATGAGATCTTAGGCTATCATTTAGGATTAGCGCTTACCCCACCAACTCACTAGTTCTGACTGTTTTAAGGAAAGTTTTTCATCAACATCAAATTATGTAGTATTGAGGAGATGTCAGCCACAATTCCATCCACAATCCACCAAACAGAGACACAAAGAACGCAGCCTCTCGTGAATAAATAGGTGCCTTCCTTAAGTGTAGGATGAGTAGTGTGAATGGCGTATCATTTCAGTCGCTTGACGAACTTCGCCATTTCCTTACAAGCTTAAAAAAATCAGTAACAAATCGTCGCATCAAGCTACGCTGAAAATTGTTGGAAAACAAAAACGAGTGCAACCGGCGAACAAAGGACTATTACTGAGGTGCAAATAAATAAAAACGCATACACATTGGCTTTCAGCACTTCTCTTACCAATTTAAGCGCCAAATCACTCATCCATTCCGGAAATTACTCATTCCTCCTTCTCATTCAGTCAACCAACCTCTCCTCCATTCATTCACCTATCCAGCTACCCACCTTACGTTCGATCGTTCAAACATCAAGCTGTCAGTCCACTCAACAATCTCTATACATATTCACAAATTCATACATCCATCTAGCCATATTTTCACCTGCCCACTAATCAAGTGATCGACCGAATAAATATTGAGCCCTCAACATTATTTCAATAAAAAAGTGCAAAAAAAAGTGACAAAATTTTCTGCTCAGATCTGGATGATGGTTCAAAACTAAGGCAATCTAAGGGAGCATACAGGATACGGATATGTTTCACTTCCCAATAGATACATGGAACTCCACTGAGAACCTATTCAAAGGCTAGATTAATGAGCAACTCATCCTCCGCCCGCCCTCTTTCAACATCACTACACCTTTCACAACACACCCCATGCAAGGAAAGCGTATGAAACGCCAACGGAAAGCTGTGTCATGGTAGACAAGACACTTTTGACAGTGATGCAACACATCCAGACACGCACGCACACCCTAGTGCATACCACAAAGCCGGTAAATCAACGCAATTTGAGTCAGCTAGATGACGCTACCGTTACCACTGCTGCAGGGGTTGCAACATGTTCAGACATCGGGCGATGAATGGGGGCTAAAACAGCCACACTCCTCAAGACCTTATACTCCAAAGCGGGGGAGGGCGAAAATTTATTTCTAAAAATGATGAAACGGTCCATTTCAACGTATACGACGGATCAAGTGGGACTTCACTTTGATTGATCCCCAAGTTTCAAATTTTCATTTTTTTTTGGGAGGAAAGTAAATGGGGATTTAGTGCTCATAGGGGACGACTAGCCGTTGTCGATTTTAAATAAAATTGGCCCTGCCCCATTGCACCTCACATATTAGAGGTGTGTGCAACAGATCGGTTGGTGCCTAATTTTCGAAAACCTTAACAAGTACTTCATCTTTATCTAGGTACTAAGGATCAATGTGAATGTGTCTCATCATCACCAGGCCTTCGCAATTCACTCAATGAAGAGAGGTTTTCCGATAGGCAGGTGACATCAATATTCCAGGAGGCTTAAAACACTAATGAAAAGAGTTGTGCTTCAAGGCTCCATCTCGATAATGCGCGCATGTCAGAAAAAAGACGCCCCAGTCGGAAACTACACTTTCCATCATGAGCAAGTCAGCTACGCAAATCTTGAAACAAATGATATCAGCCTGAGCTGAAACCTTCAGGGTGAAATTTCACCCATTCTGTGCACGGAGAATTAGGAGGGACCCTTCAGTTTTGTATGCCCCCAATCCCCACAAGGGCGACATGGGACCCTATTCAAACCTTTTATGATGTTAGCTTTGAACCATTCTATGCATTGTGGTAGTTAACTTCTTCCAGACTCATAGGTCATAACGACCTCGGGTATGACTCAAGCAACACGTTGACAAGCTTTTAAGCGATTATCAATGTTTAAACTCCTTTTTAAATAAATTTATAGGGTTAGCGACAGGCATAGTCGCAAATACTTTTGCCAATAATCTACTCCTGTTTTTACTAAGTTACTATGGACTTCCAATTGTTATTAAGAGATCAGGAAGTTCCGAGATGCCCTTACAACCTCCATCAGTATCAGGAACCGCTTCAACTCTCAAGTGAAGGCATCCATACCTGTGCTGGATCAAGGAGAATTTAAAACAACCAATAGGCTATTTATGTTTAGTTCATTTCCTTTTACTCTAGAGACGCAATCCTCTTGCCCCACTTCACCCCTGGGTGAGTTGAACTGATTCTGTATCATCCACAATAAAGCCATTTTAAAAGAACTCGAACGCATCTTGATCATGAAGGCCAGGAACAGTTCGACTACTTTTCTATTGCTCCACAGTAAAACACCCAATAAAACCACTTTAATTTGGCTTTAGTCATCAAACCACCCCAAATTTGTTCACCGCTTAAAAAACTTCACGGATAACCTATGTAAGATCAACATCAGCCACTCATTTCTACAACTCCGATGATTTTTCAGAGGGCAATAAACCTCAGAGAAGCATCACACTAGGAAGGAAACGATACCAGAGCTTGCTTAGAGGAATTACTACACGAAACGTCTTTTTTGAGGTGGGCATACGAGAGTGCACGTTTGGTAGTGCCGAGATTACCTGGATAATGCAGTAGCTTTGCAAAGTCAATCAAGCAGGCAATTCGCCTTCCGAATAGAGAAATCTTTTGCACTTGATCGACATGTAAGCATGAAATGGCTAAATAGATTGCCCCACGAAAAGGTTAATTTGTTTTTACTCCCTTCACCGTAGCAGGCCTTTAAAAAATTCCTTATGATAACTTTTCATCTGTAAATTGAAGGATTTTTCATCGACGATTTCCACTTGATCTTTAAACTACTTCATCGTAAAATCAAACTTTAAAAATGTAACCCCCAAAGACAGCAACTGTGCCAATAAACGAAGAGAGATAGAGCAACCTCAGAGAAAAAGGAGGGTTTAACTAGAGTAGTGAGCAGGTAAGTAAAAAAAAGTGAAGCTGTATTCAACACCACGTGATAATTCATCTTCACTTTCAAGGGAGCACCGTGGGAGAAGTGTGCCAATACCAGCACCGAATTAAGAACCACCGCTATTACTTCCGAAACATTGGTCACGGGGAATAGCATGTACTCAAAAAGCGCAGAAAGTGGACAGAAAGTGAGTGTAAGGCGGTGGATATAAAAGCCTGACTTCAAAAGATAAGGTCTGCACGTACACGGTAGCAGATGACAAATCAGGGACTCCCGTTTCGTTCCATTCATACGAATAACGCTAATTTGCAAATCGAGGATTCCGAAACACGAAAAGAGATGGTGACGTATGCACTGTATGAAACGTTCTACTGATTTCCTTTTGGGTGTAAAAGTCTCCATCTCTTGAATTTCGCAAAAAAAATTCATACTCTTGTTCTCGGATAAAACGGAGAGGCTAAAATTCAGCACAAATTCCCCATTCAAAGTACTTTCACATTGAGGAGCAGTATTTCTACCAAAAACGCAAGCGAAATTTTTTTAGACATAAGTACAACTGGGCATCACGAGGTTCGTCCAAGTTAGACTGGAACTTTTAATTTTTAAGGAATGTCTCTAGTAGGAAGCCTTGGTGAATCCTTAAAAACTGGATCCTAGAAACAATATTCGCTCCAAAACGATTTGTGATCTAATGGACACTGATGGTGAAAAATACTTCCATTAGGGGGAATATGAGAACACTCAAAATGGGCAGATGGTACAAAAATATAACATTCTCTGAGCATGAAGGTAAGTTTAACTCAAGGACACAGCAGAGAGCGGAAAATGCAGAAAACGAAATCAGATGTTAAATCTTAAAATTGGATTCAAATTAAGACCAAAATGCAAATCCAAAAACGTTTTCAAATTTTAGGGGAATTCTAAAAAAATTAAACTAAAATTTAAAAGTCAGATTTAGCTGTTACCAGAGCGAAGTATGCAAGAGAGTGGGGGAGAGGGAGGTTAAAATACACATCTACAAAGATGACTGAAACCAAGCCTTAATAAGTCAGCGAGAATTGTGTGAATCAAGGATCCATCAAAAGAGGAGGACTAGTGGGCACGTATTTCTCACCAGGAGCTCAAGTTTAATCATTAAATAGCCCACGAACTACCGAAACCACTTTTCAACGAAAAGTACACTTTCTTGGCTAAAATTTGTCCCGTATTTCACTTGAGATTAAGAGATTAAGATCATTACAAAGGGGACAACCTTGTATGCTTGAGGAGTCAATGAAATGCTGATTGAGTCGGTTCTAACGCAGCTGACCTCGTGATGGAGTTCAAATCCGTACGTGCAAACGATGGAAGATAATGTCAAGATGAAAAATTCACTCCAAAGGAAGGGGACATTCAGTTCTAAAAACTTCCAGATATTCTAGCAAGGGATTTCACCACTAAAGTAAAGCATACATTCAGACGAGCAATGTTTTGGGTAGAGGCTAAGGCGAATTTCCTTGTTGCATAATCGTATAAAGTAGCGAAACCCCGACACGAAAACTAAAAATAGGCTGGTTCATTTCGATAAAAACAATCCTCAAAAAGTCCAAATTCACCCATTATGATAAGCCAAGGCACGCCCACAAAAGTTTGTCCTACTCTCACTGGAATCAATTCGCTTAAAATTTGTTTATCCAAGTGAATTCAAACCACAGAAGGAACGTTTTGATTCAAAACCCACTCTAAAAAAGGTCGCCTTGAGGCCCAATGTATTAACGCGACTTGGATCAATAGCGCTGAGTGAAAATTTTTGCTCAACAATGCCTATTTCAAAAGAGGAAAAAAGGAATTATACAAATTTAAATAAGAGACTTTTAGGCTAAAAAATCATGGTTAAAGTGGCAGCCTTTTGAACCTGAAAGACTCACGCTATTCACAATGGTCTAATCGAGGTGAGTGATCAACGACAAAAAGGACTAAAGGACCACACAGAAAAAGGTAGCGGCAAAGAGAATCGATCATGAGCTCTCGGAGGATCAGCAAGACATAGAAGAAGCTGAGCTCAACAAGAATCCACGAACATATGAACAAAAGGATGGTGGCCAAAAGTGACAAAACTCGAAACCGACTCCTCAAAGGATTGGAATGCACTCCTGCGCACCCGTATTAAAGAGGCCTTGGAAACCGAAATCCATCCACAAGACCATCTAAAACTCTCCACAGATTCGCACTGAAAATCCCCAAACGATCACCAACCATCCACGTGCAATTAAATCAAAGAAGGGACTTAGTAGCCAAAGAAAAAGTTTGGAATGTAAATCCTACAAACCCAAAGGGCTAATTCCATTCGAAATGGTTCAATCAGGAAGAATGATGCACCTCTAACCAAAAAAAGGGGTGGTCAAGAAAATTCATCAGCAAGAATTTAAACCAAAGAAGAGACGTTAGGAGCTAACTCATGCTAGAGGCGTTAGTCGAGTGCTGTCGACAGGTTCATTAAGCACAGCCAGTCACGCTTGATTCGCTGACACAAGAGTTCTCTAAAGGGTCAAAATTCGCCTCCCTTTTTCCCCACTAATAAATACTAGGTGAGTTTGAAAAAAAAACCCACGCCAACGCTTGATTGACTATAAAAGTGCATAAAATCTGTTTCTAAAGAAAGAATGGAAACCCATGCATTTACTTCACTAATTTAAGGCAATGACACTTACGCCAAATGGATCCACTTTGTCCCAAGTGATGGTCCAGCTTCGTTCCACAGTGGGCTGTTCATTGGCGTTAAAGCAAACTGATTGGCCGGAGGGGGAGGGCGGTGCCACGAGAGATAGACGCTTCACAGCCCCACAAGAGGCGCAGCTACCGCAGCCAAAGCCACCGCCACCACCGCTGTTTACACAAGTATCAAGAGATTCGGGAACACAAAAGAGAACAAAAAGAACATCGGAGAGGGCTATAAGGGATGCCAGAGTGATGACGAAGTTTTCACTGTATGCCTTCTCCAGAAAGGCGCCCAAGGAGGGCGAAATGATGAGACTGGCTGCAAAGGTTGCAGAGACCTGAGGAGGCAACAATAAGGAGAGCATATTAAGTCGCACCACTTGGAGCCCCTCATCTCAAAGCCCCAAAATGAGTCAGCGATCGCGTGATTCTTCTAGTGGATACTATTTAGGCAGGACTTATTCGAAGTTCATAGAGTAAAATCAGTGATAAATAAAATGTTTTGCTTGAAATCACAGGATTAAGGGTAAAAATGTTGTACGAACTACCTGCTAGGCTGACAACACAACCATGATGGGTGCGCTTTTGTGTGACATTTAAAGCATAAAATCTCTATCCTAATCTTTGCAGAAATGAGAATTTTGGATTCCTAGTTGGTGTTGTTTATCTGAAAAGTTCCTGGTGCATTTGCTAGCTAGACTCTTAAGAAGTCCTCGCGACTCACACTGAATAAATTATGATACAAGGCATGTAAACAGTAGCTTCACGAAATAAAAGCCTTACCAGTGATTACTGTCCAAACCGAACTTTTTCTAATAAAAACTAGAGAATGGTTTAATCCATCAACCCCAAAGAAACTAAAAACATTTTCAATCTGAGGCTGGTCTTGAACCGAAACAGATTGAACAACTACGCGACAGCATAGTCTGCCCACAAAGACTCGTACAACAGGCAGAGAAATAAGTGGTCATAACCCACTTTCGCTATCACTTACAAACTCCACATTTGCTCGATTTCGTAAAAAACTAGATCACATATTTGCGAGTCTGGAAGTATACAACTTGAAAAGTTTGGGTAGAATTCAACGCCTATAGAGGTAACGAAATGTTCGGCAAAAAAACATTTAAAGCAAACTAATTAAATGTACACTAGATTTTGAAGCGTAATAATACAATTGAAGCTTGTAAGTAATAGAACTTGATTTAGCCAAATGTTCAACAAGAGGAAAATTCACATGATGAAAAGGGAAAGGTTGCTATCAGAAAAGAACGTAATTTTCGTTATATGTAGTGAAAAAAAGTGGAAAATGGATTAAAGAATAGTTGACTTACAAGTCCGTAAGCCCAAATTCTGTTCTCCACTGTAGTAACATCAGAAACAAACGCCAAAACAACAGAGAAGGTGACGGAAAAAATTCCCGAAATGCTAATCATTGTGAAATACCACCAGTGGCTCAGTTTTATAAAAGGAATTGGAGAACATGTAAAGGTAACTGTCAGAAAAAGGAAAGGTTTCCTGCCGAAGATGTCTGATAGCGCTCCTATAAGAGGCGCGCTAAGGAAGGAGAGAAAACCCTTTACTCCCTGAATTAGTCCATTCATTAAAAATGTGTGTTTTGGGAAGGCCTCATCCAAAACCTGCAAAACAAGTGTCATGGTTAGCTTAAAAAACTGCCTACGGAAATCATTGGCGCTGTTAGTAATCCAAATGCAAAAAACTCTAGGAAAATTACGACAGCGGCATGGTAGACGGACGGTGAAGAAAAGCATCTCTAAAACTCAATTAGATGAAAATCACCACATGCCATTTTCCTCGTAGGTACCTCCCGCGTAATGAAACGCCTAGGACCGACGCTCATCATTCTGTAACACCCCTGATTCACTGACTGAAACCGTGCTTATCCACCAAAAATTTAATAATCAAACGAAGCCGTGCTTGGTTGAAAACAGCGCCCTTTTTCATACACATTATAAAACGACAAGGCAAATATTTTAAATGTGGTCATTCCTGTGTATTAATTCTTGCACACATCGTGGTAAGGCCTTTTTTTGATCCTAAATAAAAAAGTAGCTAGGTTGTAGGGTCGTCAATTGCAGAGACAATTTTTGACTCAAACTGCTGATCCATAAATTCTCAACATAATTTGAAATTTGACACCAAGCATCAAGAGCTGCAAAAAACATTCGATTTGAATGTTTATGCAGATTGCGAGGTTTTCCTAGCATTATGTATAACTACCCGAACGCTTCAGTACCATTTATGCCCTCACACAAGTGCATGGACTTTTCATTATGTTAACATGCTTCTGGCTCTTATGCACTCAGACAACTTTTCTTTCACCTAGTATTATAGCTTTCTACCAAATCTCTGGAGAATCGGAACCCAGTACTGGTGGTGACGGCACACCTGCCAGATCCAAAAGTGCAAAGATTACTATTATTTTTGCAGTTTTATGCAGGTCATTTACGTTGCGGAAGAGAAACATTCGCTAGAGCATACCACTTTGTGCAGCTTAACGCAAAAAACTGTTCTAGAGGGGTGCAGAAGCTGACATTTCCAAGAAGAGAACTGACATTTTGTCGATGTATGCCCTGCTTAACTGTGGTTTTATTTACTCGGGCGCGCCAGTCCTTTCAGGCTATGCTATCTTCTGCGGCACGACATTACTACCAGACTATTAGCCCCTCATCCCCTATGCACACAATCCTTCAATACTACTGTAATAATGTTGGTGTTTGTATACGCTTTGTAGGTGAGAGGCGGGAACACAATATACACGTGGTCGAAAGCGAGTTAGCGTGTTCTCCCTCAGCGCCGGATACCGCGACCCCGTAGACTGGACTTCCCCACCTACAGTTTCTCTGTTAATTTGTGCAGGGGACCAGCGATCTTGGCGACGCCTTTGACGAAACGTCGGTAGTAGTTTGCCAAGCCAAGAAAACTGCGGAGCTCCGTCTGATTGGTTGGTGTCGGCCATGTTCTCACTTGATTTGTACGGTCTTCGGTAACTACCATCCCATTTGACGAGACTGTATGCCCCAGGAATGTAACCGAACGTTGAAGAAAGTGGCATTTCTTTGGGTTCAGAGTCAATCCAGCGTCTCGGAGACGATCCAGCACTAGTTTCAGGTTGGCATTATGCTCTTGCATGTCCCTGCCAAAGACAAGAATGTCATCGAGGTAGATTATGCAGTGCTTTGGAAAAAGCCCCATTAGTGCAGTCTGCATCAGGCGCTGGAAAGTAGCTGCGGCGTTACATAGTCCAAACGGCATTGTCTGAAATTCATAGAGTCCGTTTGGCACTATGAAAGCTGTCTTCTCTCTGTCCGTCTCCGCCACTTCCACTTGCCAGTACCCGGACTTCAAGTCCAGAGTGGAAAACCACTTTGACCCGTGCAGGGAATCCAATGAGTCGTTGATGTGAGGTAGTGGGAAAGCGTCCTTCTTGGTCACGGCGTTCAGTTTTCTGTAGTCCACGCATAGCCGTAGGCTCCCGTCACTTTTCTTCACTAGCGCAATCGGGGAGGCCCACGGTGATTTGGATGGCCGTATTACGCCGTCAGAGATAATCTCGTTCAGTAGACGGTTTACCTCTTCCAAGAGGGGCGGAGGGATGCGTCTCGGGGGCTGCCATATTGGTTTAGCTTCACCTGTGTCGATGACATGTTTGATGATGCTCGTCTGACCGAGTTTGGTTCCTTGCCAAGAGAACATTCTGGAGTATCTGCACAGCAATGAGTGCAGTTCCTTCCTTTCGCTGTCGGAGACGTTTGTTAACCGTGAGCAGAGCTCCTCTAGGTTGTTGACAGAGATACCCGCGGCTTCAAACAGAGCACTGCAGATTTCGTCAGCGTCCATTCCCAGGGAAGGCTCGGCCGACTTTACTGCTTTGTGCTGCTGGATCGTAAAGGTACCCTCTGCGAAGTTCAGGATTGCTCCGGTATTGCGGAGGAAGTCGACGCCCAGTATCGCGTCACATACTAGTCCTGGACACAATAAATTGTACTGTCCAGGACTTCTTCCCTATGGTGATCTTTAGCGACGTCTCTCCGATCGCTTTTATCTTCCTCCCTTCAGCTGAGAGTAGTTTTATGGAGGACGATCGAGCACTGATCTTGCGGAAGAGATCTGGAAACGTTGCGGGATTCACCAGGGGCTTCACCGCCCCCGAGTCCAGGAGGAAACGACAGGGGTATCCTTCTAACCGGCCGAGAGCTTGTAGAAATGGACGAGGGGCGTTTCGGGGTTGGCAAGATAGGGAGAAGTAAGTCTCACCTGCTTTAGGGGTCTGGCGTGGGGAAATTCAGCGGGGACGTGGCTGAATTGGCCGTCGGTGGGACGTCTGGGGGGTAGACATAAGCGGAAGTTCCTGACGGAACTTAGACGCGGCCTTGACCAACCGATTGAGATCGTTGGTCTCAATTGCACTGAGCTTCGCGGAGAGGCTTGGCGGTTGGACTCCCTCGCAGAACCGGACAGCCACCCAGCTGGTCACTTTGGCTGGGGGCAACCTTTGAAGGCTCTTTCTGCCAGGAGTTGTAGGCTCCGAGCGTAGTCTTTGTCGGTTTCACCCACCTTTTGATCTCGGCGGAAGAACTCTTTGGCCAGAGAACGTTCACGCTTATCAATGGCCAGTTGCGAGAGGATCTCACAGCAATGGTCGAGGTCGGAGTCGGGAGTGACTCCTGCTCTTATTGCTGAGAGAAGGAGCTCTTGTGGAAGAGCCTGGAGAAGAAGCTGCACTCTCTGTTGCTGGGGATACCAGTGGGTGTAAAACCTCGCAGTTTGCATCCAATCTTCAAAGTCGATATCGCCTTTGAAGGGGGGGAGGTTAGCCGACGCTGCCACCAGTGTAACAGGGTTTTTCTTTTCCCCATCCTCATCCCTTTCTACCTTATTGGAAGAAGACCGAGATTTTCTGGGCATGATTTATTTAAGGAGAAACTGTAGGTGGGGGAGTCCAGACTACGGGGTCGCGGTATCCGGCGCTGGAGGAGAACACGCTAACTTGCTTTCGACCACGTGTATATTGTGTTCCCGCTTCTCACCTACAAAGCGTACACAAACACCAACATTATTACAACTACTTTAGCTTATAACTAATTTAAGGGAGACTCAAAGCGCTAAAATTCGCTACGATGAGTCAGTAATTCAGGTTGGAAGGGGATTCGAAAGCTTCCATGCGTACTTATATCAAACGTTTTATGATATTTTAGCCTTACATTACCTAAATACGTATATCTTAGAATTAACGGAAAATGGAAATTTAGCCAATTTACATTCCCTTTTTTGGCGCAACTCTTTGCTCCCTTTTAATTTCGAAAGCACTGCGCATCGATTCTCTTTCTCTTAATTCGTGGTCAGCTTTTAAGAAGCATAAGCTAAAGGATCCTAGATTATGCTCTTTGGAAAAGTTCTTCCGCCCAATGTGCCATGATATTCTTCCCCAAATAGGCGCAGTTAACCCATTAATCACGTCCATTTACCACATTTTGGGTATTAACGTCAAAGTCGCGGTTGCATTGAGTTGCAAGTGTCTATATTTTGCTAGCGGGAAGAAACTCTGAAAAATTTTAGCGTACGAATTTTTTAGAGCCCATTTTAGGGGTTTGATTGGTGCATTTTTACTTTCTATGCCTTTCTGCACTCGCCCTTTTAAACGGAGTTTGAATGTATGTAAGGTTTTGCAACTGCGAAGAGGAGAGTGCTATTTTTTACTTACACTTCGCATCAAAATATGAAGCGTAGCGAAGTTGCTTCTCCCGTCGCTTCTAAGGTATTTTTTTAGAGAAAAATATCAGTAGTCTTATCGAAGCAGCTTTAAGTGCCTTTAAACACATTACATTATTTTACCTTCCGCCACTGCATAAACTATGACCTTTTCAAGTGAAAAAGACAGAATTAAGGAGAAAAGTGCTTGTGCACAGTGCAAAATGTAACTAATGCTGTTTTCTAAGCCTCACCATTGTTGCGACCTTGAATTTTGTCTCGGCAAGGTCGCAACTTAGCCAATCGGGAAATAGAAAATGGTTGCCTTTATTTATCTCTAAGGCAAGGAAGGGAGTGATCTTGGGTTTACGCTTCTTATCCTTGTCTACCGGATTCTAACTAGTGCATTCCTTCTGAGTCATTGCTGTTTGCTGAATCCACTCTTTGGGTCTACAACTGGCCCAATGACAACGGAGTTTTAGAAGTGAGGCGGCTGTCACATGCTCCATTTCTTACTGCTTTAAAGACATCAGCTAAAAAATGTAACCACTTTTAGGTCGCCAATGTCCAGTAGCTGTGTTTTTGATTTCATATTTAATCAACCTGTCTCCGAGTCACAAGTTGGCTCAACCACAGTTATCATCAGTTAGTAAAAGACTGGCTTTGCGTGCGACGGCGATGCGTGTTTGGGTTGAGGTGGAAAGTGATAAACTAGGTTGGTTGTGAATATTGTGAATATGGGCGTAAAGCTCGAAGCACAATCACTGTTGACATGATCTGAACTAGACAGTCTCATCACGTGTGCCGACTTTTGGTTGGTGGATGTACATGCTGTACACACCGTCGGGGCAGCAAGTCTATAGCAAAAGTGTAGAATTAAAAGTCTCTTTTTAGGGCAAACTTTCGTCGTAATGGAAGCAATCAATTTAGTTCCGCGTGGGTTTCCTTTAAATAAACGTATTAAGCAGAATAATTGTGAAAATGCTTTGTGGCATGGGCAGGGAATACCTGTTCTTCTTCGGTCAACAACAATAGCAAAGCCGCATCCTTCTACGGCAATCGAAGGCTGCTATATGTGAGAATGTTTCCAAACGACGTCATGTGTAATTACTTAAGAATAAGATATTTTATAATAAATACTTGGTGATGTCCCTGAATAAGGTAAGTAATTGATACCTGGTGCAATATTATGCAAAACTGGAGGCAAATTGTTATGACTCAACCTTATTTTTCTATCAGCATGAATGCTCTTTTTACTTTGATAAATGTGCTTTGAAAGGTGCAATGTGAAGGTTATTTTTCAGCTTTTTCATATGCTCCTTTAGGGCACAAATTAACCTCGGAGCATTGTGGTTACTATGGCACTGTGAGTGGCATTGTTGAGTTACAGTGGTCTTCGTCCAATACACTGCCCCAAGCAAGTTTGAGCTCCTTTTCTTTTCTTCATAGCTGGATACCTAGTCGCAGAAATGAAGTCATTTCACCCTAGGTTATGGATGTACGAGCTCCTAGGATTAGCAAAATCTATTGAATGCACCAAAGTATATAAAAGCTAATAGCATGGCAATCTTTTGGACTTTACGGGTTCAATGAATATTCCTCGTCACCCCCAGAGCGCACAGTTTTAAAGATAAATCTTCAACACTATAATGTTTCATTACAACTTTGGCGACCTTTAGGATCACCATATCGGTCCAAAAGATCGGAGGTGCTTATTTCTTGCACGGGATACGAATCCGTCAGATGCTGAGTTTGAAGCCTTGTTTATGTCTCCGGAAGTCCGTAGGTAATTTAACGTTAGAGGATAAACAAATAGGCCAATATCCGGCCCACAATCCAAACCTGGTAAAATATTGTAAGTTGACCTGAGGATATTTCGAGGGTGAGTCAATTCACCGACTTGTCTAATCTTCTTACTCGGTAAAAACAGTTCTACGAAGTACCTAATGCGGTTAAGCTGATATTATTCACCACTTCACTTGATCAAGTGGTAGCCCTTGCTGAGCCTTCTTCGCCTCCTCCATAACGTTTTCTTGGTACTATTGGCGTTAGGTAAACTGCCTTTATCTCCTCTTAGTGCTGAACTTGGCGGTGCTAGCATCGGAGAATGTGAATGCCGCGTTACACCTCCTACGCAATAGATAGTGAGCAGTCAGTGCTCCTTAAATCAGGTTTTCCACCTCTGGAGGCATTTCCATCCCATTCGATCGGCGCCGCACAGTAATGCCGAAATTGGGGATAGGCTTCGCAGTCCATAGTTGCGGGAAGACGGTCGAGGCGCACCATTAGTTGGACCTCAGGATTTTCCTACCATCATAGGGGTGTGCTTCTAAAGCCCTCCATTGTACGCTATTTGTTGTAAAGGATCTTGGTATATCAATTGGCGACGGAAGAGCTTAGGAGAAGTCCGTGCCATCTGAAACTCTCGTTTATGCTCAAAGCTTTGCATAGCGCCCTTGAAATGCGGTAAAGGGTAGATAAGATAATACCTTGTTAAAAGACTGTCAGGTTTTTTTTGAAGTGCAGGAAAGTAAAAGCAGAAATCAGACCACATTGAAAAGTGTTGGCTAGCAGAGGAGTCGACTTTTCTCGATGAAGCCAACCACTTGTGGTGTGGAGAAGGGATCCATGAAATGTGTGTATTCTTGTTGACGCGATATCTGACGAGGAATCGGAAGCACATCAGCAATCGTTTGGTTCGTTGTTTTGGTTTACTCACTAGTCGCTGTAGCTGCAAAATTTTGACAATGCGTTGGCATAGGTACGTGGTATGGGTAGGTGGAGGGAGTTACTCGAGGAACCACGAGTACTAAGGAGAGTATGAAAAGTGGAAGTGGATGAGAAGTGAATGGCTCCTGGTAGTGTTTGGTTGTGTTGGACCAACGCTGCTCAGAGGACCCACTATTGTTGTAGGGGGACAGTAGTGGTCATTAGTTGTCTATCCTCAGAGCACGAAAGTCCCTCATCCACTTTATTGTCTCACTCGATTTTGTGAAGTTCATGCATGCATGCATGGACGAGTACACATTTCAGCTTGCAGCGCATCGCAGGTAGTCTGATGAAAGAAGTTGTCCTAGAATTAGTCGTGAAGGTGTGCACACAACGGAGATGGAATAAGGTTGCGGTAGCGTCGGTGATGGACTAGAGCTGTGTATGTTTGTTGTGTTTGTTGTGCTTCTACTATCTCAAATACGGATCCAAAGGTGCGTACTTAAGTCGGGACTTAAGTAGATGCGGCTGGGCACTGACATCCCGCCATTGATAAGCAGTCCTTTTCCTTGTTTGCATTGTGGATGGATTGGCGAGGTGTGGACACTACTGCCTCGCTCTAGAGTCCGGTTGAGACTCGCTTGTTTAAGCAACGGAGGTCAAATGAACCTCGAGCATTAGAAGTGGACAGTTAAACTAATTGGTATATGCGAAAAGTTACTTGAGATGAAATGGGATTACTCGACAAGTCTCTTAGGTAAGGCGAAGTCAATGTCGCAATTAATGTGTTTATAGGTTAGAAGGCCGCTACCCGCTATGGTTGGCATCCATTGATGATTAGGCCCCCACTCTAAAACGGCCCCAAGCTTCTAGCCCTTTCCCAATTTTCTTACCCCTAGGGTAGATTCTCAACCCAACCAAGAGCCAGTCTCTCTTTCTCTCCATGCTACACTTGAAAATAAGTGCTACTTTCTAAGTCAGCAAATGCTCTCCTAGAGCTGAAGAGATCAAAAAACTTACAGTCGCACCTCATCATAACGTCAAGATAGTACCATTAGCTGAAATTAACAGATTACCAAAATATGCATGATTTATTGGTACTTGTGGGGATTCCTTACTGCGATTTCTATTTTCTTCATACAATTTGTGCCGAAGCAACTCAGTTTTGCTGTTGTTATAAATTCTCCTGACACAGAATGCATACTACTTAGGAAGGTGGAGTATGCGGAAGTACGGTTCATCACCCAGTATCAAATGGTTTAAGTGTATTTTTATGGCAAACTAATGTAAGATCTCAAATACTGCGTAGCCAAAGAAACTCAGTTGTGAGAAGTTTTGCTACTTTTTTAAGGCTAGGGAAGGAGGATGTTGCTCCACTCGTATTTCATGCATTCGCCCACTAGTAGCGCCTTAACCTACCAGTGGTTATCACCCGCCTCGACGTGATTTCTGCGAAGAATTGGCGTGATAAATGTGAAACAGAGGTAAAAGTAGCCTACCTGTTTTCTAAAAGGGAATATCCCTCAAAGTATATGTGTACGATGTATGCTTGCATCTCGTTAGGCAAGGCTGACGGACTGAAATGGTAATAACTACAAGTAATGCAACATTTTGAAAGGTTTTTCTCAATTAGCTAGATCCCCTTCTGAATAGCCGTGCGTGGAGATTGTAGAGTGTAGGATCAAATTACGGAACCAAATGATGTGTCAGCAATTCAATGCTACGTAGTGGGAGGAAGGTAACTTCAATAAGTTAAAATTCCGGGAAAAAATCTAAGTGCTATAGATCGGCAGTTCAAATTCAGGTGTCGTAGAAGAAAAAAAGGAATAAAGCATTTATATCGAGTTGGCGCAGGTTTCGTTGAAACAGGCACTGGTTGTGAGTATGTAAAAAGCAGTCTGTGGTGCCCTGAGGAATATATCCGATGAGATGGATGTAGCATTTGATTCCACGCTTAGAGTCCTCTCCAAAGTAGATTGAGCTAAGGGATGAAAGATTCTATGTACGAATTGGTTTTTCATGCATGCATCGGCGTTTTAGGGGTGCTCTCTCGTTATTTCCCACTAATTTTATTTGCATCAAATGTTGAAATGAAGTATCTCAGCCTCAAGATTCTCCAGCTTTGAAGGTAGATTAAACCTGGTTCCATAAAAGCATCTGTCCATTCGTTCAAAATTTGATAAAGTAATGGTGTAGCTATGCTTCTAAGCCGTTAATATGCAAAGAGGCCTCCATTTTACTGGTCTATACAATTTACGCTACAAGGAGCCGGTCTTAGCGATCTGTGTTGTAACCCCACCAGTTTTGTGATAAGGTAGAGCGCATTTTACTTATTACCATTTAATATAACTAGAAGTTAGAAAATCATTTCTCATTTTGCTTTTCCCTGCCTTTCCTCACCCACTGGCCAATCAAATTGCAGCATCGCTAGTGCTGAAGCCCGACACAGTGGAACCGCCTCGCCATTGGCTGCCTGATACAGGCTAAAAGCACTGGAACACAGTCTCTGTATCCCACTTTTTGATTCAACCCTCTGTCAACATGAATATATACAAATTCGCCTACTGGAACCTTCGTGGGGTACTGTTTTTTTTAATTTATTAATGCATTCATTTGAGCTTTGTACCAAAGGCACCTTTAGCTGTGTGTTCATCTCTGTCATCACAAGTGGGCCAGGCAGCTTTGTTATTATTCCACGATAGGAACAGAATGACAGAGGCATAGGTGTTAAGGGACTCACAGAGGTTAGATGCTAGCTGTCGGATCGGAAGTTGAAATGACATGAAGGTTGTGTAAATGTCAATCTAATCGGTGTTAGCACCAACTTTTCTTGTAGTTGGCCTTGCTCCAATCACTTGAACATACATTCAAAACGAAATGAGAAGTCTCAGCATCGCACTGGATGCATCTAAGGTCATTACTTGATAAGAAAAATGATTCAGATTAGGCAACACTTAAATCCTCATGTTTTCATTGGTTAAATAGACATGCTTAATAGGTCCTTCAATGCTTTATGATGTTATTATTAATGAATTGTAACAGCGTTAACACCTCTGCCTTGTTAGCTTGGACAACCAATTCGTCTGATTTTGGAGTTCATCGGCATGCCATATGAAGAAAAACGCTATCAAGCTGCAGAAAAGGAACAGTGGTTTGCGGAGAAGTATGAATTGGGTTTCGACTTTCCGAACGTACGTTCGTCTACGCCTCGCCTATACCATCTCACCCTTCTTTAGTTGCCCTACTTGATAGATGGTGATAAAATGATTACGCAGTCCCATGTAATCACTATGTATTTAGGCAAAAAACATGGACTAGGTAGGTGCCATTTCTTTTGACTCTTTATACCACTTCAAAAGCCGGTGACAATGATGACGACCTAATAACGATCGCTATGGCTGAGGGAGGAATAAGGGATTTGCGTCAGGGGCTCTCGAAAATCGCTCTCAATCCAGACTATGTAATGCTGTGATTTGTGTTAAATTAACACTTCTAGGAAAAACTTAGGCCTGATTTCATGCCTACGTTCTTCAAGGGACTTGAGACTATCTCCAACTTCTTGGCAGATAAAAAGTACCTCATTGGCAATAAGGTAAGCGAATTTTAACTCCCACAAGACCCACACCGCCTGAGTCAAAGGTGATTCTTAAAGGTGTAGACGTCTGTTGATCTACTTGCCGCTTCCACGAGTGTTGCCCAAGTCACATCAAGACTGCTGATGTTTTATGGGCACCGAAAGATTTTTAGTGAGGAAAACGACAATTTGTCTATTTTTTTTTAAATTTTCCAATGTAGACCTTCTGCTGATGCACTTTTCCCTTATACTAGAACTATTTAACAAATACTTGGAAAGCTTGCTTTACCTCGCCATCTAGCATGGATCGGACTAGAACTTACAAATGCTTGTCCATGGTTACGTTGGTCGTTCTAAAAATGGTTCTCCTCAAGCCCAGCTTGGTCATCAAGTAGGCTATGCACAGATTAGGCTTCCAAGAACCAGCTAGGCTTTCCCCCACGCTTGATGCATGTTTGCAAGCCTGACCGTGGGTGGAAACAATCACGACAGGGATCCTCACTGCCACGAGGTGTGACAGTCGTCTTTGAAGTGCATGCACTATACAAGTGTCTGCCTCTCCAGCTCCTGAACGTTCAATGACCGTCCTATAGTGGGCTTTTCACCACGTTCATGGGCTGTTGTATGTTCTCACAAAGTACTATTGATGCCTGCTCTTGTTAGTAATGGAGTAAGAGCTTCACCGGCTCAATACATTGCCCACTTCCAATGGAACATGTTGTACTTGCTAATGCGTACAGTCTCCTCGAGGTACATTCCTGTATGTGAACATCAGGTGAATCATTTCGACACTGTTTTTTCTTCTGGACATCTTCATAGTGTCGGACATCGAAATTATTAATGGAGCAATGTTTCATCTCTCTACCATCTAGTTATTGTTCGACTTAGCCCCAGAGCCCACAGAGGTGCCAGTAACTTATGGGCGAGAGCACCATGAACGCAAGGGAGTACTCAGGGGCTAGAAGTGGCGCTCTCAAGCTTTTGCTCTAAGTATTCACAGATAAATCATGAATAAAACGCTTAAAAAACGCTCTTTATCCTCCAAGCTCTGCTACGCTGACTTCGTTCTTTACGAGAATTTGGATGTGTTCGAGATTTTTGAACCAAATTGTTTGGACAAATTTCCCAATCTTAAGCGCTTCAAGAAAGAATTTGAGGTAAGCTAGCAGTAAAATTTGCTATAATGAATGAAACGATGGCGTTTTTGTATAGATTATGTCAATTTGAACGTAATGGTTTATTATTAATGCCTTTCAGTCCTTGCCCAAGATCAAGGCATACCTGGAGTCCGACCGTTCCATTAAATGGCCACTGAACAATTGGCTGGCGAAATTCGGCGGTGGCTTTGAACCCCCGAAAAAATAATAAGGAATTTTAAAGACTGATTTATCACATTTTGCTTTACCTGTACCCTCTGTAAACCTTTTCTCGTTACTCAACTTACAAATGCAGCTCCACCCAGCACCATTTCGCATGCCCATTGTCCAGTAAATAGATGCAATAAAATTCGGTTAGAATTCGCACTTCGAGAAGCAGACTCCATTAGTCATTTAAAAAAAAAAAGGGGAATAATATGACCAACGAAACATTCGAACCCACTAGCTGCATTTTACCTCTGATTCAACTAGAATGATGTTGTGTGTGTGTGTATGCGTGTAAGTAATTTTGACATCTTGTATCCCTTTGTTAATAGAATTTGGTTAGTATTTCTTGGACTTACTTTGTTTCATTCATATAAATGGGTTTAGCTTTTGAATAACAGGAATGCGACTCAAATTATCATCAAGTGTGAAGTAAATGACAGTTGCTGTGTGTTTCAAGCAAACGGTAATGTTTCTGTCAAAGATGCGAAAAAGGTTCACACATCTTTGCAAAATATCCTGCTCAGGGTATCTGCAATGTTGTACGGTCTATATCATGATCGTACAGTGTCTCTAGCAAAGAAAGTCAAAATACTCCATAGTGAACACGTATAGCACTTTTACATTCCTGCCAAATATGTAAGTACCTAAGCCTCTGCAGCCTTTTAGCTCTTGATTGCGGCAAAAATCACCAAGGGACATGCCATTATTGCAGTGTCCTGAGACTTTCTTTAAAGTGAAAGAAGGCATAGTACTTAAGCAGAACATATATTCTGGAAACAGAGGGTTTTGGGGCTGCTGACACGATCCGGAGGCCGGTCAACCGGCTAGTAATATATGACCACCCAAGTGACTGAAACCAGCGGTCCAAACAAGCGAAGTATTACTGTAATACTTTGTTTGTTCGAACTGCCGGTTTCAGACACTTGGGGTGGCCATATTGTACTGAGCCGGTTGGTCGGCCTCCGGGCCGTGCCAACAGCCCCCAAGCCCTCTGTTTCCAGGATGTATATATATATATATTCTTCCCCCCGTACTATGCCTTCTTTTACCTTAAAGGGAGTCTCGAGACGCTACATTGGTGGCAGCGGAAAGCGGACCCGACTTTGATGGATTTCATCCTGCTCCATGCCGCTTCTGGCAAATTTTGGCGGTGCGAAAGAAGTGCATGTACTATGGATGGGAGAACCTCTGATATCTCGTAACAGAAGGGCCGAGATCGACGTCCGGCTTCAGCATCTCCCTTGCCCTCGTGTTCAACAGGGAAGCTATTAACAACTGAAGCGGCACTAGCTGTGAATTCCAAGTCCAGGGGAACTCCCAAGAGAGACGTGCGACGTTGTGGTCAAACATCCTCCGTAAGCTCTCCCTCTCTCGTGTTCCCAGATGTAGAATGCGCAGGATGCCATTGGATAGAATCGTTTTATGCTTTGCACACTTGGATCGCATGCATTTTGTTCCTATGAGGCCCGACTGCC
The DNA here is from genome assembly GCA_001923025.3 of Taenia multiceps. Lineage (NCBI taxonomy): Eukaryota > Metazoa > Platyhelminthes > Cestoda > Cyclophyllidea > Taeniidae > Taenia > Taenia multiceps. The sequence goes on along the minus strand of CM010317.1, from coordinate 4,399,398 downwards.
ACATTTGCTCAGGTTTCTACGATGCCCTTGCGTTTCTTATACGGTATCAACTAAGCCTGGAATCGCAATATATGTTGTGTGTGTCTCAACCCATTTCGAAAACTTGGATTCGTACCTCCATCTTTCACTGGACCATATTGTCGTGGGAGAGGACGGTCAAGAAGTGCGCATTTGCTGCACTGAGTGCTACGTGGAATTGATGGCACTACAGAGACACATGCGTTCGAATCTCGACGACTTGGACGGTTAGCTCGTGGGTGCTTCTCGCAGCGCTGATTACGTTGTGATGGCTGACACGAAAGGCTGACCAAGGGGAGCGTCGAAGACGACGCTCGAAAGAAGAGAGGGGCTGTGTAATACTTTGTTTGTTCGAACTGCCGATTTCGGCCACTTGGGTGGCAATATTGTTCTAGCTGGTTGGTCGGCCTCCGGGCCGTGCCAACAGCTTTTAAGCCCTCTATTTCTAGAATACATGTATTTTGCCCTTGTACAGCGCCATCTTTTGCCTTAAAGGGAGCCTTGGGACGCTACCATTACAATTATAATATCGGTGGTTAAGCTGGCTTTCAGGGCATTCCAGTAGTCCCAGGCCCAACCGTATGTCAACTGCATGTGCTGCCTGTTTAGGTACTGCATCTTTTTTTGTCTTTAGAGAAGTTTTGAAACCCTACAGTCATGATTTGGTAAGAATTTTGAAAAGACACTTCGAAACTAGGCGCAAATCACTCCAAAGGCGGATTCACGGTGACACTTAATGTGCATCAATTTACAAAGGTTAAGGCTATTAATACGCTAACAATGAGGACTACTGTCGTTTTAACAACTATTTAACTATCGAAAGTTACCTTGGTAATAGCCAAAGTTGACAATACTAGTCCTTGACTCGACAACTTAGTGAACGCTCCAACATTTATTTAAAGCGCTCAACTAATTTTCACTTTCTATATAAGAGTGCGAACACGTACATAATCAGGTTCAAACCTAAAAAATTATTGTGCTTATCATGCTTAATTGACGATGATTCATGGGCTAAGAGTGATTATCGCACTAGCCCGTGATCGCAGTGTATTCTTTGACATGTCCGCGTCGGCGATTTTTATTCTCGACTCCAAAGGAAAAGTTCTCATCTATCGGAATTACCGTGATGACATAGATATGAGCGTGATTGAGAAATTTTTGTCAATCGTCATAGAGAAAGAAGATGAGGGTCAAATTTCCCCCGTGATACACTACGAAGGTGCTAGTTTCATCTATGTCAAATACAATTACCTTTACCTTGTCGCGCTGACAAAAAGGAATGCAAATGCTGCAGTTGTTTTTGCATTTTTATATAGATTGATAAATGTAAGCTTAGTGATTACTTGTATTAGCTTTCGTATAGATCTTTCTTGAGTATTTTAAAGATCTGGAAGAGGAGAGTATTCGTGATAACTTTGTCATCACCTATGAGCTCCTTGATGAAATAATGGATTTTGGTTATCCACAGACAACAGACTCTAAAATACTCCAAGAATACATCACTCAACAAAGCAGCAAACTTGAGATTGCACCTAGGCCACCCATGGCCGTCACTAATGCCGTGTCTTGGCGCTCGGAGTCTGTAAAGTATCGGAGAAATGAAGTCTTTCTTGACGTTATTGAAAGCGTTAATCTTCTTGTAAGAATCTTGCCTTTATCCCCAATGTGGCTCTAGGTCAGTTCTACTGGAAACGTGCTTCAAAGCGAACTCGTCGGCTGCATAAAAATGAAAGTTTATCTTTCGGGCATGCCAGAGCTGCGACTAGGTGTCAATGATAAACTCCGTTTGGAGCCGAATGGCAGTGAGTATCATTCACCTTGCGTCTAAGAGTTTCCGTCCCTTCATGTGAATCTGTGGTCTGCAAAATTTTGTTTTTATGTATTTATGTATTGTTATGCCTAATAGTGGGCACCTTTTACATTTTTATTTCTAGTGCTCTCTTTTTATTTATTTCCAAGGTGCTACCTCTTCCATGCCGCACCTGTTTTTTTAAATTTCGGATTGGCTCAGTGGTTCTCAATTTTGTGGAATTGTAACTAAATCAGTGCTTATAACGCTCAATTCCCCGATGTCTTATATCACTTTGTCATGTAGCGCATCATCATTAATGTCTCTGATCCATTTCTTTTTACTTGAGACCGACCGAATTATGAGCAGGCGGGGGTTTGGCTGCCAAAACTTCTGTGATCTAATTCATTTTTATTAATGGCCTGAGAGATTTTGCTGCGGTTTAGTAGGACAAGAGAGGAATAAAGCAGTTCTAGTGAATGATAAGAGATGTCGATTCAGCGACATTGTGCCATCTAAAATTGTTTGGCTAGGTAAGGAGGGAACCGGACTCTAATGTAACTTTATTCATTAGATCACGCTGTTCCACTACTCAATAGACTAACACTTATTACAAACTGGTCTTCGATGCAACTGAGCAGCGCGTTCTGTTTCTTGGCAAGACTTGACAAAAGTTCTCGTAATGCCTGGTGTTGTTATCTCCTCAGATCGAGGGAAGAGCAAATCTGTGGAATTAGAGGACATCAAATTTCATCAATGTGTCCGATTGTCGCGTTTTGAAAACGATCGAACAATCTCCTTTATCCCACCCGACGGGGAATTCGAACTCATGTCCTACCGCCTGAACACTCACGTAAGTGGTGCCATCGCCAGGATCCTTTTTGGCCTCGAAAGAATAATGGCGAGATATTTTCAGTCTAAAATTTATATGACCCCATTTATAGAGCTCTCACCATGTCCTCAATTTCGTTGGTGGTGTAAGTAGTCTTGCTTGTAGTGCAGTCCATCTGTCGTAATACACTTCATCCGTAGAAGCACTGGAGTCCCTTTTTATCAGGATGAAGGCGACATGGTTCACTATAGCCGGCAACCAAATTTAAACCTCTATCAACCTAGTTCAGTGATTTCTCCGATTTGAAATAGGGTCAGCTTTTTCGATTCAATTTACCAGATTTAACTGATTTGTTACTTCAGGCTCGTCATTAATGATAGCAAGAAAGCTGTAGATACGCCTTGGATGCTGGAGACACTGCACTTTCGGGCAAAAAGGGTCTGATTATTTAAAAGAATCGTTAATCTCCCTTTTTTTGTAGGTGAAGCCCCTGATTTGGGTTGAGTCTGTGATTGAAATGCACGCCCACAGCCGTGTGGAGTACATGGTGAAGGTGGGTTAATTACATCTTAACTCATTGGGCTTTTGTTGATAATTTTTGTCAGATTCACTCGAATCAGCCGTGCGTTATGTTGATAATAAGAGCCTTTTATGTTAGCTGAAATCCGTAAATGTGATTTCAAACAGCTGAATTTGGTTGCTAGTATCGGGTAAACACAGTCTCATTGCTGAAAAATGGTAGTAGGATTGGCTGACTTTAAGTCAGTCAGTGTCGTTCGTCCTAGTAACTAATTTCAACCATCCGAAGTGTTGAGAATTAGGCCTTAAAACTAGTTGGACTCAATTGAACTCACTGCAAGTTTCCCCTAAGTTTGAATTGCATTCACTTCGTATGATCTGATTGTTGGAAATGTAGTGGTTTCTTTTGAAGTCCTTAAGCATGGTTGTTAGACTTTAATGTACCCATTTGATTTTGTTTAATGAGTTTGGTTCTAAATTGGCCTTTCCCGACTAGTTAGGCGAGTCCACTTCAACCGTTTGATAGGTATTTTCACCCTTGCCAGACTCGCTTGCGGCAGTTTCAAAGTGTCCATTGCAATTCACTCGAAATTTTCTTCAAGTGACCGAAAGCATTTATTGTGAATTGTGAACATTCGATCAAGATTGTTGAAACTTTTTTGCTTAAAGCTTTTGGGGATGGTAGGATGAATTGAACGGGTCCTTTTTGAGCCTTTGGAAATGACAGATAGGATTAATTGGATTCTTTTGAGTACTTTCAGTGGTTCCTTAAATAGACCCGCTTCACTTCAAGCGCCAAGTCAACCAACTTTACATCTTGGGGTCAGAAGTCGTTGGTAAACGCATCTCGCGATCATAGAATTTCCTTCAAAATTTGATCAGCCCTTTCTGAATGACTTGAAAGTGGTTAATAAAACTAAGTAGAGTTAAGTTCTGATGTGGTCGTTAGGATCAATTTGATTTGCTAGAAATAAATGTGGGTGGGCGCTAGACCTGAACTCATTCATCTAAATTGTACGAAAGTTGTAAAGACTGTCGCCAAAGTGTCTCCGAATTTCTGTCTTCATAGGCGAAGGCGCAATTCAAGCGACGGAGTACAGCTAATCAAGTGGAGATCCGTATTCCCGTACCCAGTGATGTGGACTCTCCACGCTTCAAAACTACCGTTGGGACCTGTAAGTACATCCCAGAGGAGAACCTGGTGATGTGGAGCATTAAGAGCTTTCCTGGCGGCAAGGAGTACATCATGCGTGCCAGCTTTGGTCTCCCCTCCGTGGAGGGCGACACCTCTGCCGAGTCGCGGCCGCCCATCTCGGTGCGCTTCGAGATTCCCTACTTTACCGTCTCTGGTCTCCAGGTGCGTCCATCCAAGTCTATTCTTTTGCTCACTTTACTTATGTCTGCTTGATGCTCTGTGGGTTGTTCGATCGAACGCCAAGGTGCAAATGTGTTAGTATAATGTCTTCTTGTTTCACATTCATTCGTTTAACTGTGCTTTTTTCATCTTATTGCCCAGCCACCCACCAATTTGTCTATCTACTCACCCGTCCATGTATCACGTCTCGATCTTTGGCTCCTTTGTTTTGTCGCTATCTACTTAGCCTCTACGCTACTTGTCAATTCGTCTTTTTACTTATCTGTCAGGCCATTAACACTACATGTGTTCGTTCGGCATAATTATTAGTACATCCATATACTCATTTGTGTGCTTCATCGGTTATGCGTCTTCCATGGATTTGCTCGCCTCTTTACTCTCTTTATTTGGCGGTAATTTCTATGTTTTCCTAGCTATCTGTTATAAATTACAAAGTGACATATTTCCTATCGGCTTACTCCCTATCACTAATAATGGAGAATGATGTGTCCTTATTGACACGTCAATTAGAACGACTTGTCAAGTGCTCCTTTTGGCTGTGCTTAGCAAGTGAATCACGAAATAGAGCACTGGCATCCAAACTGATTGTGAAGGCAATCACTGACCAAATGGGTCTCGCTTGCATCCTCCTTATGGTCGCAGTTCTACTTTAGGTTTTTTGTAACCAGCTGTGAGGCAGGGGTTACGCCCATGCGATAATTCCTCGTAGCGAGAAGCTCAGTCAATTTGATCGTGAATTCTGTTGTAGAGCTTAATTTGTTGTCTTTAAAGACTGGAAGAGGTCATCCTCATTACGTGCGCTTCGTGTGCTACTGTATTTTGAGGGAACTTGTTCGCAGCATAGGGTAGTTTATCGATGGCACGCCTCCGTTTGTCTTCTATGTGCTCCTCTGTTGCCTCCGTTTATCGCCCTCTTGGAGTGTGGAGACATTCCAATTCTTCACACGATGCAAATCATTAAATATTTGCATTGTCAATACCCTACACATCTCTTTAACGGAGGTCTTTAATTCTCTGCAACTCGGTCCTGCTTCATGCTCGAGATGAGGGTAGCTGCAAAAATCGCTTGACTAGCTACCTCTGGTTTGACCGCTCACATCACATAGCTTCTCCTGTGACGTTTTGGGGATGCAGTAACCGCGGAGGGAACTAGCCGTTCATTCCTGCCATCAGTGGGTTGGTCTGGAAAATATTTTTTACTAAGCAGGATAAATGTCATGACTAGGGTTAATGCTACCAGCCATTTAACCGCATCTCATCTATGGATCCATCTACTTCTCTCGACTGCCGTGGGCCCAGTTTCTTGACTGTCTTTTTTCGGTAAATGTGAGCTGTCCAATTGTAATTAGCAAGCCGCGCTGGAGGAGTGAACTGGTGCCATTACCTTTCAGAATCCGTATTCTCAGTTTTTACTGTCCTCTTCCAATTTTTTGCAATCCCTTTCATGGTCATTCCATACTTCTTTGAACAAAGATTCTATTGGTAAAATGAGCGAGACACGTCTAAGCACCATTGAAAGGACTACTTTTTGGGCAAAGATGTAGTTAATGAATGCATGGTAGACTAGCCAACGATCCGGAGAGCTCTGTTTTTCACACAAGTCACATGAGGAACCAGTGAGATTTGACTGGGCTACTCCAAAATTGGCTTATTTGTACCTTGCACTATTAAGAACCAGTCAACCCTTCCACGTGTCGATCACAGCGGTGGTGGAGATTTGGCTTTCAAAGTGTTTCCTTTCTAACCTTTTCTAGGTTCTTTACCTGAAGATCATTGAAAAGAGTGGGTACACGGCGCTGCCCTGGGTGCGTTACATCACGCAGAACGGTGACTATCAACTTCGCATGGTGTGATGATGCCAATGCCGCCACCGCAACTTCTGCACCACTATTGGCTGTGTTACTCTCCCTCCTCTTTTTCCCTCTTCCATATCCTACTTCATTGTATAAGTTGCCGTCATTCCACCCTGTTTGTCCGGTTCACTTTTGGCGTCTTTCTCTTCTTGGTGTCTTGTTCTTTTCTTGCTTCTCGCCTCTGCCCTCGAAATCCCTGTGGTTACTTACCAATGAAGCCCGTGAGGGGCGCTTTTTGAAGCATTGCTTAGTTTGAAAAGTACATGGTTTGGGTCGTGAAAGCCCGGTTCACGTGCAGAATGCCGGAGCAAACTCACTCGGTGTTGCGTCAAGAATGCACCGGCGAACTAGGTGCCTACACCATTGTGAGGCGGTCAGGGGGCGTTGCTGCTCTGGACGCTGATATTGTTTGCGTTTTTCAATGGCTTGAGGATTGCAATCCTACACAGCCTTGAGACACATGTATAGGTGAATGGCTTATTCAAAACAAATGTGGTGTTAGGCGGCTGCTAGTATTGCTTACGGTTTGATTTGCCCAATTAAAATGTATTACGACAGCAGTACTTGAAACAAAAGGGCAATTATGCTACTAGGAAAATCTTTTCATTAAAGAAAAATGAAGCTGCTTTTTGGCAGGCTAAGGAGGGCTCTGCAAATTACAAAACTTTGGTTATATATCTGTTTAAATAAACGAGCATAGAGGATGAGGCGATTTGTTGAATTTGTGATTTTATTCATGTCTTTAACCCTCAATTTTTCCATCCATTCTTGCCACCTTTGTGTTATTCCATCCAAGATTAAAGGGACATGCGCCTTAAGTAGTTTCGTAATATTTTCGCTAAATGCAATAATGCATCAAATGCATCTTCATAATTCATGATTTGTGGTGGATTTGAATAAATCAATGCAGCGGTCGCTGTATAGTGATTAGTGACACCGCCGCCCCTAAAAATGCAATCAGCACCGTCTCGTAATATTCAACTCACGACAGAGATTAAGGAAACGTGAGTTACTGTGCATAAATCTTCCTGCGCTAATTATCAGATATTTCTGTTATGTAAACCTTTAAGTTTGCTTGTGAGACCTTCAAACCCGGTCTTATGTGCAAAATCAATCTAAGTTACTGGTTTCTTTGCTGCGCTCCTTGGTATCACCACTTTTTGGTCGCTAGACTTTCACGAAATTATGTATTTAATGTTTTGTGTTGTTACACTTTAAGCACAATCATGCATGGAGTAATCTAAGCATTTCTTATGTCAAAGCTGCAAATATGCTCTCGCATGAACTTTTATCTTTGCAGCGAAGCCCAGTCGAAATTTTTTAACGAGCGCGTGTCGCAAATTGAAACATATTTTGGAGACCTTTGCACTGAGTTTATCAGCTACACTCGTAGAACAGCAAAGCTGAGAAACAATGGTAATTCACATTCGAAATAGATCTGTTGTTTTTTCTCAAGCATTCTAATTGTCGGCATTGGGAATTTGTCCAAATTTTACTATTCGCTGATGCAAAACTGTTTTTTACCCTTAAATTTTATTAAGAGTGGAAACTTTGCCATTAGCGTATTTTGTTCTGCTTTGGCTAACGTCTTTGCTGTACCCCGAGCTAATGTGATATGAAGTCTTAATTCTCAACTGCCAAGATACTTGGGTTTGATCCACTAGAATTTGTTCTTCTAATCGCTCCAAACCTTGTTATTTTATTCGTCTACATTCGTTATTGCATGCGTTTCATTTTTGCTTGTACGTTGTTCTAAAAATTTTCTTGTTACCAGGAGATGAGTTGTCCCAAATCCTGCTAAACTATTCAGTTAATGAGAAAATCAACCGAACAACGGCACGAACACTAAAGAAATTTGCGGAACTCCTCTCCACTCTCGAAGACTACAGGCATGCTGAAGTAGATCGGCTGTTCGCCAAGGTTGTCACTCCTCTTTCTACTTACGGAGATGAAGTCAAGCGAATTAAGGCAAGTTCAGCGTACTCTCTTGGGATAACCTAAATGCATTATCTGATCTCTGATGACGTTTTAGCGTTTGAGGTTCGAAATTCACTTTGCAATTTCATCTAAATAGTCTTTAATTAACACCAATAGTGTTTGATTATCATTTGGAGCACCTGTAAAGGAACCTTTTTTTATCAAGCATAATATTCTATGCTCACTATTGTAATATTGGAACTGAGGACTACTATCCTGCTTAGTGTTCCAGTTTAATTACTTTCATTGTCAGTCGAAGGTTTCCGGTTGGTTTTTATTTGCATGATATGATCTATGTGGACATTTCTCCGGGTTTTTATTCGTCTCCCTACCTTTTTTTGATTTCGCATTTATTTCCGTATATCTTTGATCTGGCAACTTAACATTAAATGCTTTTGGTTCTGATTTATCGTGAATGTTACTGTTAGTGTGAATCTGGTACCTTGGAGGACTTTAATATTGAAGACTAGAAAATGCAGAAAATAACCTAGTAACCTTGTGTAATACGTTCTAGAAGTAGAATTCACCACATTAGTTTACCCATATGGAAAGGGTTGGATTACAGTTTGCAATGGCCTTTAATTCAAGAAAAAAAGCGTTTGAGTAGGTTTTCTGCAGCGATTTATCTTTGTCACGAAGCGTTTTTGCTCTAGTATCAAACAGCATAGCCCTAACCACATCATTTTTGCGCAATTTTTTTTATTTGTCATCCGCCTCTTCTACTTCCCTGACATTTATTTAATGCCAGGGAAAAGGAATGATCATTTTGGGAAATGTAAGGGAACAGTGAAAGATGAAGATGAGGGAGTCTCTTCCAGTATTTGACATGGCAAAGAAATCTCCGTAATCAAAATAGCATTTAGGGCTATCCCTGGACTTGATGAGCCTCTCGCAACAGGACGCCGTCGTACGAAATCCTTTCTTACCCCATCGATTGTTGCAGCTAACTTGAAATGAGACAGTGACCACGGACAGCATCGACTATGACGAGGGCTTTTTAGTCTCCCACACAACCCGCTACCCTGATAGGTTTCTATTGCTCCCATTCGTTGTCGGTAGACTTGTTCGCAGATCCCTACACATTATTTGGTCTTCAGGAATGACTCGAGTGTTGCAGGGGTAGATATGAAGCAGGTATTCTATGCCAGATTCAAAGTATGCTCACGAATCCAGCCACCTTTTAGTTGTGGTAACCAACTGTTGGACAAGTATATTGGAAAATAAATGGGATGAAAGGCAATGAGACAGTCAGCAGTCCAAAATGGACGGTGCATTTTCATAAGCTATATAAAAGAGGTGAGAAACAACAGTGTACTATTCTCTCCAGCTTACAGTCATCTCTTGTCAGTGCATGTGGGTCGGACACATTTGCTCAGGAGCTTCCTCGATGTTCCTTCCTAATTGATGCAATTGTAAAGAAATTTTTTCATCAACCACGCGTTTGACGCTACCGTATGTTGGCATCGGTATAGCAAGTTGGCGGTGATACGTCAGTTGAGAAATTTAGTCCTCTATTTTAATGCGGGAAATGATGCATCCTTCTGCTTTAATCCAGGGAGTCGGATGGCCTTTTGGTTGTCTGATGTGACTTCATGGTGGCTGAAGTTGTAATTATGTAGATATTTTATGGTCCCAGCTAAATCAACAATGAAGTAAAGATGATTCGTTTGAAAGAAAATGGGTTTATATTTTATGCTTTGGAAAAATACATCGCTGGATCTTGGTGCATGAAACATTACATATTTTGCCTCCTTTTTCGTCTTTCCTTCATATTAGTCTCAATTTCTTTATTTCCTATCATTCTGCATCGAAATGTGTTGCTAGCCTCACTTTGGAACGCAAGCTGAAGACCTATGATACTGACACTGCTTAACGACCTGTCTGGGGATTGGTGCCTCAGACGGATGTGAACTGGCAGCAGAAGTCTTGGCTCCTTTGTGGAGTTGCCATGACTTCAATACATTGTAGAGGAAATTGCATTTAAAATCACCTCTTTGGAGCTTTAGCTGTCCCTATTGAGTGGAATTATCATGATGGAAAATTTGGAGCAACTGTCTTATTTGAAGTCAAACCTATTGAGCATGTTCCAGCAGTTCCATCGTCGGTGATTTTGTAATCAAATAAGTGGTTCTTCAATGTTCAATTTGCAGACAAACATAAAAGTCGAGACAGCGGCTCGCAAGAAAGAAGTCTCGCAGCTCAAGCGTCTGGGTCGAGAGCCTCTTAGAGGGGTGAGTTGCCCGACAGCAGTGCTGCTTTGTTTTTTTTCATTGTATGCACTTATGCACATAAGTCATTTGGCAACATCCTTGACGAGCCCGAACTTCGGTTTAAATGAGCTTCATTGTCTTCGTCCATTCGCTCGGCATTTGCAACCTCGTTTTAGGCGATTTATTATCGGAACTGGTTTTAGTCAAGTGGTTTATGAAAGCATCTTTCAATCACTCCCAATACCAAGTAGTGGATGTTGCGTTTTTTTATCCGTCTGTTATTTCGATATTTATCAATCATTAGCCCTATGAGTTGATAGATTTAGTTGCCATTTACAGTCAGGTACCTCTTCTTAGGCTATAGAGTGGGATTCATTCAGTTCTGTGGTCTTTTTACCTGCCTGTCAGTTTGTGTGTCCTACAATCAAGGAGGTTCAACCTGAAACGTTGTTTCCATCACAGCTCTCTTGGTCCCGTGACAACCTCCCCGGGTGTTAGTCTAGATCCCCCACATAGTTTAGATAAGCATTATCAGCCACGATAGAGGCTTTCATTAAAACTTTTCGCACTGTTTTTAATGCTCATTCCTTCACCAAGCAACCCATCTATAGTCTCCGATCTGTCTGTACAGCGGTAGCAACACTTTATACCTGGCTATTGAGAATATTTTTTTGCGTCTATATTGAATTTCTTTCGAATGCGACCTCTAACACATTTCTGCCTTGAGAATATAGACAGAAGAGCGCATAAATGTTGCAACGCGGGATGCTCTCCGCTCCGCAGACGCGCTGGAACGACATGTCATTCAATTTGAGGCAAAGAAGCTCAAAGGCTTAAAGGTGTTTTATTACAGTTTTTGCAAGCTACTCGCCACTAGTTGCGTGCAGGTAGAATGTCTTGCTCCTTTTCAGAACATCTTGACAGACTTCGTGCACATTGAGATGTTGTGGCACGCCAAAGCGTTAGAAACACTGACGGATGCTTACAATGTGGTTCAGTCGATGCAAGAAGAGGTCGATCTGGCTGATTTCCGCAACACTCTCTTCCGTTCTGGCACTCTTGCTAGTCTTGATGGCGACCACCTTCAGGCAAGTGCTCGTACCTCTGTGGGGCATTTGGTACTGAGGTTTGGAATTATTATTATTATTATTATTATGAGTTGAATATACCGCCAGTAAAACAGGCAAAATACCGAAAATGTCGTTCATTTCCTAACTCCTGCGGGCTCGGGTTTTTCGTCTACAGAAGGTGGAACTGGGACACAATTGCGGCGAAAGTTTTACGTGTTTATTTTAGAGCTCTCAATTCTCCATTGATCAGCCGAAGAGTCGCAGTGTTCCTGCGCTCAACTCCTCACCTTCCGGGATCCGCAATCGCCATGCGGAACAGCAGAAGGAGAACTTGGTGAGTTCTTCCCGTCCTTGGCTACTTACAAGTTGTCAGTAGAGTAGTTTCACTGCGAATTATTTTTCTGCTCTTCATTTCAACCAGGTTTAACTTGTGACTTCCATCTGCCCCTTTCGAGTGGTTTCGCTGTTATGTAGAAGTGTTGTGTAGTGGCCTTCATATCTGTTGTACTATTTCACTTCTTGCATTTACGTCCATTTTTGTACAAATGAGGTTTTTCTTATTTTCTGAGATGAGGCAGACTTATCGTTGGCATTGTGAAATTGGATTCCACTATTTGGTCAATTCAAGTAAAGCATGTCACATTTTGTGGTTTCAAGTAACCGACTGAAAACCAAGGCACCCATTTCGTAGTCTGGTTGATCCGTGGAATCAAACGATTTTATGGGCCTAACTGCAGCTTATAAAATACCGCAGCTTCTGAGTTGACCCGGGATGCATTATGCTGCATGAATTTGTGTATTTTGGATTAGTAGAAGAGCTACAAGCTCGGGGCCATAGCTGTAATAGGTGGTGTTCACACTAGAGCATAATTAGGAAAAACAATAAAAGGGTTTTCGTGTAACGCTCTGCACGTACATCATATGTTTGTGTGTTAATAAATCACTTAGTAAAGACAGTCACTCCACTGCTTACTCGTTGTAGGAATTATGGTATGAAGCTATGGTTCGAGTTGCATTTATTGCCAGTTCGATCGACAAGGCAATTTTGTTAGCTTTGGTAAAAGCGATTTAATTGATCTAAAAGTATGCTCACTTTTAATTGATCCTCAAAACTTCGCCTTATTTTCCCGCTTATTTGATCGCGGTATGTAAAGTTAAGAATTTTATAAACATGTTAAGTACTCCCTTTCTTAGGTTACGCACCTGAGTGGAATTTTCGACATTTTGCCAACTATTGACGTCTTAGCGAGCACCCATGGAGTCTCTTAATGCCTCGATTAAGCATAGTTTGTAATTTTCGTTTGTCGAAAATGTGTTGGAGAATCTTAACCAGTCGATAGACACACACGCATTGGTGGAAGTTTATTTTCACTTAAGAGGAATGTAATATTTTCCGCTTAGACTCACATACCAACTGGCACTGGAAGGGTAATGCTTAATCGGTTCCAACTTCAAAGGTCTCTGATGGTTGGAAGTCTTAACTAAGTAAGGAGGCAGGGTTGGTGGTCCAGCGTAAATCATTAGAGGAATTATGAACCGATGCCATTTTTGTTCCCTTAATTTTGTCTGCAGTAATTGTGTAAAAGTGGACACAATTATTTTAGGTAATCTCTTCAGCCGTACTTTAAACTGCGTTTTAATCCAGAAAACTAAAGCGCTTTCAAGGGTTCATTTTAAAGAACGATCACTATGGCTTTTAATACTGTCACCCCTCGTTTCGTCAACTAAAGTTCCTTTGAACCAGCCGAATTCACCAAATTTTGTTACCGACCATCCACAGGTACGTGGCAGAAATGTCAGTAAATTCGATTATCGAGAAGACGATGACGATGATGACTATGACAACGAGCTGGAAGACGAAGAAGATGATGAGGAAGAAGAACTCTCTGAGGAAGAGGATGAAGATGATGAAGGGGGGGAGGAGGGAGAAGAAGAAGAGGACAATGATCTTGATGAGGAAGAGGAGGAAAGTGATGACCAACCGCCAATCCGAGTGAGTCACAAACCACCAGTATCTGCGACGCCTCTCAAATCTGCCCTCAAGAATTCTATTCGAACTCGATAAACCCGAGTCAAGCTGCATCCTATTCTCTCTCCACCTCTTCCATTCCCGCTTTTCAACAGTGAAGTTGCTTTTCTTGATACTTCCATCTCGACTACAGACTATTTTTACCTCTGATTCATTCGAACACTCGCCAACTTGCTGCAGTAGTTGGATTAATAAAGCGATTTCTGACAATCAGTTTATCGTGAATCGTTAATTTTATTTCATGCTGCTGTTCCCTCAGAATATCACATTTCTCGACTGGAGATATTCATGACCTGAATATGGTAAAGTAACAGTTTAATTGCATGAAATGCAATCTTTGATAAACCACTCAATCCCTTTCAGTCCAACCTTGCATTGCATAAGTCTTTTGGTTATTGAAAGGAATTATCGCCCTACCACTCACCATCATTTGCTGAAGCCGTGATAAGCCACATTGACTGACACAGAGAGTAGCTGGGAGGTCAAAAGTTCGCACTGTCTAGACGGAAGTAAGAAAATGCAGGCTGAAAGATCCACGCAGATTAGTATGCCTTAAAACGAATAGAAAAGCACCCAGTCAGCTGATATTCTAAGCGCATATTTGTGTATACAAAAGAAGGTCTTCTGTTTCCCTAAGCAGAATGATTCACATAAAATCAGGCACGCCCAGACAAAGGTGCGTATCTTTCACTGTGACTTCTATCTTGATTACACTTAGGGCATGGACCAACCGAGTGTTTTGCTACATTCAGATTTTTTTTGCAAAACTCATTATAACTGAACCTTTAAACAATAGAATTTCCAGTACTTCCAACAAGCTAATGGTCAGCGACGCATATGTATGACGACTGCATTTTCGCTTCTGAACCGGGTCTCCTGAGCAAATGGTGCACTCATTTTCCAGTTTATGGTGCTTGTGGTCACATCAAGGGTATTCACCACTCTGGGAACGTTTGAATGTTGGTAATTTGTCAGTCCCTGACGATTCTTGCTGTTTTCTTTTTCCATTGATGTGTTCTGTAGTCAAATGATACCTGTTCTGATTGTGAATTTAATCGAGGGAATTTGTTGATTACCCAATTTTTACTTCCGCCTTGACAACATTACCAAAAGCCAACGCCTATATCCCACCAGTCCTTTTGTATATCCTACCCCATACTGGAAGGCCTCATCACAACTGCTGAAAGGACCTGAGGCGCCGCAATTGCAGTTGCTATTATTTCAATAATCAGTTTCGTATCTTTCAGAGTTCAATTATTGCGACAGGTTAAGGTTACTTAGCCAATATGAAGAGGCGTAGTCGATGGATTCGAAACCGGAAATCACCTACCGCGGCACCTTACGGTGGTAAACAATACTGAGGTGAGGGCATTTCAAACTGCACGTGATTATGCAACAAAATTGTACTGCTTGAAGTAAGTGGCCAATGTAGGAAGAGGAAGTAGGTGGCTGAACGAGCGGCAACAGGAGGCAAGTTCATATCAAATTCTGACTCCAAATTCTAAGGCCATAAAAGTGTATGTCATAACGACACGGTGATTTGTGGTGTGTGTCGTCGAACCCGTGTAGTAAAGGCGCCAAAAGTCACCATGAGAGGGAGCAGTGATGTTGAGAGCGGGCACTAAAATGCATGTAACGAAAGAATAATTCAAACCGTAGTTGGTTCAACAATGAACCCACTTGGGAGTGCAATATTTGAATAGCTAAGACTTTTAGAAGGCAACCAACTACAGACCGACTCCAAGAGCACCACCGCAACAATCATCCTTGTCTACTTTCAGTCATCTCAAGGGGCGCCTACTTGATCCCACTCGGCTGGCACTCCCATAACCCTCCCCACAACGACATCTCGCGAGGGATCCATTTCTCTGTCGAAGGTTAGTCCACGGTATGGTCGTACTGATAGATATTTTTGCGTTAAAGTTGATCCCTAGGCATTGGATAACTTCCAGGAGGGGACTCTGTCACAAAAGAAATGGAATTTGCACTCCTTGACACTGCAGGATACAAGTAAGCCATTCAGTGTTAACACTAGAATCCATTCAGTGTGAACAATTCGATTTACGTAGTGCGTGTTAGCTTTTATGCTAAACTTTGTCAAAAAATGTGTCGAGTTCTGATGCAATAAGTTTGTTGTTTGCTTGGCTCCCGGTTTCAGTGAAGGTGCTACACAGGTGCTCGGTTATTGTACCTTCGCCGAGTGGGCTGACCTCCACGCCATCCCAGTAGACCCTAGGCCCAGCGCTGTGACTTCTTTTGGTGCAGTAGTTTATTCGATGGCTTTTTACGCCAAGAGAACCGTTTGCACAGTAGGACAAGACCAAGAGGATCAATGACAACTGTGATAAAATGTGGTCCCTCTTTTAATGCCTAAACAAAGACTGCTACCTGGACTGTGTTTCGGCCTCCTGAGTCACCCTTGATGCGTAGAGAGGCCTTGGGCCTGGGCGAATGGCCTTGTCGTGCCATTGGTTGGGGGAAGCCACGGCGGCTGGAGAGCCGGCGAAGATACGGAGGGCATTCATCGCTCGGTCTTATCTTCTCTTACCCATTCACCAGCCTTTTGTTACTTGCCATGATATCTTGGAGGGAATCCCACCAGTTGGTGGTGGTAAACATTGTGGCTTTGGCTGGCACTCCCGAATATCGCATCTTCTATATACTGAGATGCATCAGTTTGTTTGGCGAGACAGTGATTAAAAGGTTGAATGGAGTTTCACAGTCATTTGCTTTCATAGTTGCATTTACTTCAAAAAAGCATCCAGAAAAGTATCAAAACCCCACATCGTGAAATAATTCGTTGCGTTTACAGGTGCAATGAAATCGCCTTCCACTGTGGTAGTGGACATTGTGCATTATCCCAACTGATCGTACTACTTTAACTATTCACAGCAGATAACCTCTGCCTGTGATCCTACGGTTTGATAACTAGCTGGTGCAGGCGTAGCGATCCCAGGTCCCCTCGCAGGCACAACAAGGTACGGACCAATGGTTTACATTTCCCATGCAGAAGAACTGGGCTATTGAAGAGACTGTGTGGTACTTGGGGCGTATCCCCCTTCAAAATTGACGTCTATTAAACAGTGAAGACTGCGACGATTGGATTGAAGTCATTCAAATTTACTTCGACAACTTTCTAATCTGGAACCCTTGCTGCTGTAGGACAAGTCTGAATTACGATTCACGTGGTTTCGCGTGACCTTGGGCTGTTTTAACCTCAGAAACTGGGGCTCCAATGACTGGAACCGCAGGGAGCGTTTCATTTTCCTTTTTTATTGGCTATCATGAAAGCAGGAGAAGTAACACCAATTCATAATTAAACTCATCATGTGACTGAATGGGTTATCATTCAGGGGATTGAGGATTTTCAAGGTCTGCACCACTGCAACGGTCCACCTCTCACTCCGGAAGTTGGAGCGAGTTGTACCAATCCAGACAACAGGGTGGATGGGAGACAAAATTGCAAACCATGAAGAACCAAGAGAACGCATAATCAAAAGTGCTTCAAAAATCACAATCAAATATCACTTGAATGTGACATTAGTTTACTTTTCATTTTATGACTATTGGGGTTGCATAAATTTGTGTACTACTAACTGATATTAAAGTGGAGGTGGGATGTGCTTGAAGTGAGATGGAAGGCTGTAATTTCCAATGAAATATTAACTGTCGTGAAAATTTTCCATTGGAGCACTAAAACTCGATTAATTCGGCGACACCTCCTTCATCGGTGCTTCAAGTTGCCTAAAACGTTTCTCTGATTAGATGATAATTATCAATCGACAAAGGATACCGAAGATTGCATCAAACCTCTCATTTTATATTGCACCTCAATTGTCATCTCAATTGCAATGACAATGACGCTGCCTTGACATCTAAATCAACAAGAAGGCAGAGGAGACACCAATTATCACCTCCATTACTCTTGATGAGATGACATAGCAACGAAAATTGACGTCAGTAGGAATTTCTACACTATCACATGTCTAGCTAATAAATGCTACCCTTCCACATATAAGCGGCATCCTTTGAATTATATTCTTGAAATAAGGCGACATTGTGCTCTTACGGCTTCCTCTGGAAGTAAAAAGCACCAACGAGGACATTGGAGGCAGAATAATCCAGTAGTTGGTGATTTGATTGCTGGAGGAACAGAAGGGACTAGAGTCGGTCATTTCAAGCGATTCAAAGAGGATTTCTCCGATACTTGCTAAAGATTGCGCAATTTGAATGTTCAAGTGAGGATGAGGTTGTGTGATGAGCCTGTAACTGAAAACCCTCAAGTTACTTCAGGAGTCACTGGAGAGCAGGCAGATCCAAAAAAAAGGGGTTTGACGTGGGATAAGCAGGATTTTACGCCACCGAGGAGGCGATGATCGACTGATAAGAGGCGCTTTTTGTGGTTACATGCCAGTGTACCCATACCGGTGCAAGAGACTTCAACATCCCTTGCACGTCTGGTTCGCCAATTAGTTTTTTTTTTTTTTAAGGGAGGAATTGACAATTTATGTACGTGCGGGCTGGATGTCGTTCCACCGTCAGTACATTTCGCACGTTAATCACCATTTGGAAGAATTTCCATTCCACTGCGGCGCTTCATGCCATTTCGTTGCTACCTGGCGTACTTTCAGCCTCCTGCAGCTCGAGGAGGCTGCCAGCCAGTGAAAATGGACGCATTCATTTGGGGTCCCTTTGAAAGCAGCCGTCGATTTTGCAGGAGAAATAAATATATCAAACACATTCCATCCATTGAAGCCTTCAATCGCCTCTTAGAACACCCTTAAAATTGGCACAAGGAATACCTGGAAGTTGACCACTTTACCTAAAAAGTTGCAGTATCATCGCAAAGCTCAAAGAACTCTTCCTAATACTTTTTTTTATCATAAGTGTTGATTCAGCATCCCTTCTTGCTTCGTGGAAGTAAATGCCATTTCACTGATCAAAAGTGTCGAGTAATGGTTCTACCGCATAGACGATCCATAGCCTAGGCGTTATCACTGGAGATCGAGAAGGTAGCCACTTGAAAGAAATGCACAATACAAATGCTGCATTTATACATCTGACAAAATTGATTTATTTTCACACAAAATAAGTATACAGTTGAATGCAAATGTTAGCCTGCACTTGTGTAAATAAACCAATTTACTACCTCGTCCACAAGAACGGAAGTCCAATTAAGAGGTGGGAAATTCTATTAAAACTAACACAGAGAACTTTTTTTTCCCTATACAACTACTCTATGCGGCTTTATTTTCCCAACAGGGTGAAATGACAAGGTGGTTTAACACAGGCGCATGTGTTTCTGTGTTCCCTGGACCGGTTCTGCACGCAGAGAGGCAGACAGGCAGGCAGCCAGACAGGTCTGTTGCTTGGTCGTGTGGTCGGATCTGCGATCACGTGATCTCCACACTGTGGCATTCAATTACCTGAACATGCATTATTCTACAATCCCGCAATCCACTGCGCAAACCAAACCTTCCCTGCACTTTTCCCACTGACTTTTGAAAAAGCACAAATCTGATTGGTCAAGGAAAGACGTATGCCCCTGGTGACGCATTAGTTCAGAATGAAACCCTCCGGCTCTTTTTGTGGGACCGAATTACTGTTTAAGAATAATCTTTCACTCTGATCCCACTTCTTTGAGAGGCAATGAAACTGTAAGTAGATTTTTCCATTTAAGTAATCAATTTTTTTTCATAAGACAGGCTGCCAAAATGTCTTTCGAGATGCAGTAAACAGCACTAAAGGAACGTGCAAACAATTCAGTTACCTTTATTTACCTCTTTTTCAGCACAACTTGCGATTTACCATGAATCCACTGTCATAACATCATGATTTATGATGTGAAGTCACGTGATGCGAACCACTTAAACTCTGTGTCCACTCATCCCATTGTCGAGTCGATTATTCGCCACGTTGTGTTGTGTAGTAAAACAATCATTTTAAACAAATACTCTTTATTTCCTCATTACTTTGGGTGAATAAAGAGGGTACACACACTTCTAAAAAGTGTAAGGTGAAGCTGTTAAGATATCTTGCAGCCTTCTTTCTTTTGAAGAAGTTTAGAAAAAAAAACTTATGTTTAACGAACTGGAAGTCCTTACACGCAGTTGGAATGACCAAAACCAGGAGAACTGTCACATGTAAATGGAGTGCTCACCTGAATGGGTGGATTTTTTTGATGGAGTGCATTGCACCATTATTGCGTAGCCTTTTGACACACTTGTGAGTGGAAGCATTGGGATGATCTCAATTTGAATTACACAAATTGATACAGTGCTATTAAAAAATTCTCCGTGTAGACTTCCAATTGACTTTTAGCAGACATTGTTCCGTGGCCTAGCAGACAACGCGATCGCCATTTTTAAGGTGAAGTTTATTTAGTTAGGTTAAAATCTTCCCATTTATGCTTTTCACACACCGATTTGCCACATTATCGCCAAAAAGACACGCCGTTTACCAACATCTTCATCCGCGTGCCGTAGCTTTACAGCGAAAGTCGTTTACGAGGTGAAAGATAGACTACCCCGCGTGCACAACTCCAGTTTCACTACTGAAGAGTCAAAAAAGAAAATTGGTGAAAGAAAGCGCATTAATAGAATAGTTAAAAGAAAATTCAGATCACAGTTGCCACAAGTAGAATTTGTTTCTACAGTTCCCTTTTACTTTTGGCCTTTTATCAGGACGTACGCACACAGCCCAGATGCGATCGATGATTTTGATCGATTATTACTCCCATTGGTCCAAGTAGAGAGCGAAGTGCATTAAAATCGGTGAGGAGGCTTGCGCGCGGTTAGCAAACTCTATTTGGGAGGATGTTGGGTGGCGGTCTTCTGATAAAGCTCTGCGTATATTAAATTGCTAGTTCCACTTAGACTGAGGCAGCAGGATGAATTGTCTGGCCGACTGAGTTCTTTCAACTGTGCGGCAAGTTTATGACCGACTTTCAATACCTTTGGCATTAAAATAAACGGACTGATTTCCAGTAGCGGTTCCTCTGTTGTGTAAACTGATTGATATTCCTAGATGCTTCTGCTAAAGTGGTATTGAAGATAATTCAAAACTAATGTTTCACTTAAATCAAACAAGGAGCTCTTTTCTAGTGACAACAACAAAATAAAACTGGCCATACTTGATAGTACAGAAACAAGCGATGCTAACTCTTGGCTAGGCACCTGATTTCCATCCAAACTGTCAAAACGGTCAAAAGTGACATTTCAGAGTACTTTAAGCTCCGTTTGTGATGCACGATTTGCTTCTTTTAGGGTCAAAAATAAACATGGAATGCAAGAATCATAGTGGCAATTTACTAAGGGTGAAGCAATTTTTTAATGAGCGAAGCTAGAATCATTTGTAGCTTTACTGCTCCGCATCATTGATACATCACATAGGAAAGGTTATCAAGTAATTTATCACTGACACGTTATTAAATGGTTTTATTGCTGGCCTCCCCTCCCTTCCCTTCCCCTTCCCGCCCCTCCCCTCTCCCCATTCACCGCATTTTTGTCATGTCAACAGAATGAAATGGAGCAAATGGCAGCATTCGAAGTGCGCTTTAGCAAAAAAGCAACTGAGTCGTATAATGCAGAAATGGGAGCGGTTTTTCCACGTAGTGGCATTGAGCAGGCAAGTTCCACCACACTCCAACAACACTCTCGCCTCACTTGGCAGTCAACTGGAAACAGCCACCTCCCCACATTCCCTCTGCCAGTAAAGCGCTTTATCGTGACTTTTAGTTTGTGCTTTTCTATTTAAGTTTGGACGAAAAGAAATGTGTTTATGCAAATGGAGTAAATACACCTCCGCGGTCTGAGAAAACAGCATTCTGTTTTTTTGGAATGAGATCGTTTCTGAAATGGGGCGTAAGACCCAAGCTTGCGTGAACGGAATACATAGTTGTTTAGGCGTTGCGATTTAGTAGCAGTAGCATAATTCCGGTCGTAAACACTTCACAATTTTATCGTCTGGTTTGAAAAGGCGGTAAAGTATATGTGTAAGGCCTTCACTCATAAACGACGACAAAACCTTGAAAAGAGGAGGAGGAAGAAGTTCTCCGGTAACGATCTTCGCTTCTAGTCTTTGTAATGTGTGGACTGGAGTGCTACAATCGGAGGCAGAGAGCCACTTTTGTCTCTGTGTTTCATTCATACACAAAGTTCCCGTCTTTCCAATAAAATCGCATTGTTTTAATGACAGCCCTCCTGCATTCCACTTCCTCTTCTTCTTCTACAAATTAATCCACTATACTAGCCAATAGCACGTCAGTCAAGAGGCAGTAAAATATGCGGAAGGAGGTTGAATTCGTTATTCGCTAAATAAACCAGCCCCACCATGCATACAATCGAGTTTTGCGTCAGAACCCGCTTTAACGTAGACATGATTTGGCACTTGTCGTAAACGCTACACTTGAAATGATACGAGTTCATTTCTCCATGCAAAGAAAGGAACAAAATGGAAGGAAAGAGGAGGAGAAGGGGAGATTTCTCATTCCTGATGCGTTATAAATGAAGTCGACATGACCCATAAATAACGGAATGAAGCAGGCGAAAGGTCGTCAACGCATGGATGAGTACGATGCATTGGAGGACCTTTCCTCTCAGGCAAATAAGCTACTTCGATGTGAAAATTGCGACGGACTAATCCACTTGATTATGGAATAGGCAACAAATGAGTTGGAGAGGAGGAAGCCTTCCTTATGCATTTCAGATTGCGAGTTGTAGACCAGTGCTTACCGGTCTACCTGGGTGGTATCAACATCCGCCTCTGTCAGCACTGTTTGTACTCCATTCACAACGATCACTGTCCAGGTGTCAGTGTCTTGCTATTCAAGTGGATCATGCAGACCGGTGATGCACATAGATTGAGAGACTGTCTTTTCACACAGATTACTGGCACAACGTGGAGCCACAGTCTGATGGTAGCAGGCTCAATTATGTGACTTTTCTAGACGCAGCATTACTAATGTGTTGGTGTCTACCTGGCTAGGTATGGAAATGTATTTTATGAAGCAGAGAATATCGTCTCGACTACGTAATCACGTGATGCTGGGATGGTCAAAAATAGGGGACAGTCCATCCAAAGTCTTGACCCGTACGATCCGGATGTCTGCATGAAGACAGGGTAGAAGGGGAGGGGGATAGGAGGGAGGGAGGGAGGGAGGGAGGGGGATAGGAGGGAGGGAGGGAGGGAGAGGGAGAAGAAGTCACGGCGTCGAGGTGGACTAGTCACCTGAATTCTATAAAGTAGGTCAAGTTGGTGATGAAAAAGAAAACAAGTAAACTAATGCTAGGATAGCCGGAAGCTCATAAGCGGAGTAAACGCCTCACCAACGATGTGCCTTTAGAAAGGGGGTAAACAAAAAGTGTCACGTGATTACCCACACCGACGAGTGTGAAATAAGTGGAAGAGCAGACTACAAACTCGGAATTGGTTCTTGAAATCAAATACTTCACACAATCCTCTGTAGAAGCGCATCAATGCCGACTTTAAGAGCAAGAGTGCTACAGTTGACAATCGTAAGAAACTTCGCCAATACTCGACCAGGCAACAAGTTGGTGAGGAGGGGGATCGCAGGTAGCTAACACCAATTCTAGAAACCCTGCTCGGAGAAATGATTTTGGGATTGATCACGAATGATCTAGACGGGAAGGCAGACCGAGGTTGGAACCAGTCGGACAGAAAACCCATTCAAATCTCTTGTTGTGGGGGTGAATTGAGCCGTTACTCTTAGGGTCAGAGGTCGAATCGAGCATGATGAGTCATCAGGACTAGGTGCTAGATGACAAATGTGAAGCAGGGCTGTCGTTCACTGACGAAGTTAGCGCTAATGTCGCAGTGACCCAAGTCCCGGGTAATATTGCGGATTGTCGGGACACTTGACGCCGCAAAACTATCATGACCCTTGGAAATAACAATGGTACGTGGGCTGTTCACGAGGAGCATCTCGTACACCCACGTAGGCAACTCGAGTCTACCCAAAATGTCATTCAAGGACTAAAAAGTGACGGCTTAAGAATCCGACAGCTGCCCCAACTGGTTCACCCAGATAAGGAACTCGATATGGCCAAAACAAGAAACCTAAACCTCGGTCAATCACCGCTTGATCGTGCGATTGACAGACCGAACAATCGGCGAACTGCCCCACCGCTACCTTCACTCGCCATTGTGGTGGCTAAAACAGCAGTAAACACGGAACGCACTACGACTTAAATTTAAGGAAAGAGGAGCCACCAGACAACGTATCGAAGTACACGAACACTTTAGACTTTCCAACCATGAAAGGCACTTCTCCCTCAGTCAATGCAGGTGGTGCAAGTGGGACCGTGTGGAGGCGGTTTGATGACCCTCCCGCTGACCCCTTCACTGACAAACTCAGCCCGTATGATAATTCACTCATTTGCATAGATATTCACAAAAGCAAGCATAGCAAGCGGATAAAGGCATTTGGGAGAAGGGTATAAAGGCAAATCCACAAAGAAGCCTCCAGAACGGTGCTTTTAGGCCAGCTAAATGGAGGGAGTGCTTCTTTAGCGGCGATTGCACCGCAAATGTTTTTTTTCTTTGTTTATGGGTTTGCATGTATGGATAGCTGTCGGAGGCGTTGGCGCGCTTTGTAAAAACACACTACACTTGTTTGCTTTACTTTGTTTTTGTTCCATCGAGAACTTGGGACACCGGCATGACACCTCTCCCCTCACAAGTCAATGTCGAAAGGTTCTTCGTCACCTGAAGGGAAAAAGTCGGGTAATAGAACGAGAAACCCAACCTCCCGCGACTCGGTCTTCATATTAATGGTACAATCTTTTCAATCTTTCTGCTCTTTAAGTCAATAATTTTTTAACAACTTTAGACCTAACTCAGACGACGGCCGTGACAGCCTCGGCGGGCTCACTCCGAGGGAGCAGTGACCCATTCTATTGGCTTGATTCTACATACAGGATTCACACATGGAAGGCACAGCAGAACTATCCAAAAAAAGCAGACTTTTTAAGAAGGCCTCAAATCTGGATGCCGGAGTGAGGTGCGACTGCAAATGATCAAAATTGTGCACAGAAGAAGTAAACCACGTGCAATGTTCGAACTCCAACATCCCCATGTGTCTGATTAAGCAGACGTCTCTCTTGGAAGGACGACTGATACGGTCCTCCCTTTTTTTGAAAAAAAACGGACACTTTCATGGCTCGCAGACGGTTATGATGCACCCGACTACATGACGGTAGTGAAAACGGAAGCAATGACGAGACGCTCAGAAGGGAGCCACGTGACAAAGCCATTTTTAATAACTAGACAATCAACTACGCGAATGTTTTCGAGGTCACATGCATTGGTGGCATTGGTCCTTTGCTTACACAGTCTAACTTACTAATCGGCCAGACATACTAGTTTCCGGACTCCGACGCCCTAAAACGCCACTTCTTTTTGCACTGAGTGAGATTAGAATAAGCCAAAACAAGGACCACATTTGACAAGGCAACGAAACCCCGGAAATGCTACTAGAATCCAAAATGCAGACACAATTGCTCATGCATTTAGGTACGGACGGACAAACAAATGTGTGCAGTGCGATGGCCCCATGCACATCGGAGTGAGTCACAAAGACACTCGCATTATATCAAACCGGAGCAGGGAGTAGGCCGGTTGTTGTCCACGTCGTGGAAACGAACTTCGGTGGTGTCTGAGGGATGACCAATATCAGGAAAAGTATCTGCTCAACCAAGAAGAAGGGAACAACAATAATGATTGGAGGAGCACCCAAAAGAGACCCAAGGGTGATTTGAAACTTTAATTGCCGCAAAATGTCTCGGAGGAAGAAAAAGAAAGAGACCGGGAAGGCGTAGAGAAATAAAGTCATCATCATCGCCAATTCTCGAGGGCACCACGCATAAACGCACGCGCTAATAGGCCAAGGTGACATGAAGAGAAGAATGCACACAAGAACACCAAATATAGGGCTCTCAGCACAATAATTACGTCAGTGCACACCTTTCACCCTCGAATCTGCCGACCGGATCCGGGACAGCACCACCTTCTCGTTGTTCCTCTGTGGCTTACAAAGATTTTTAAAATTTCTGTTGGAGTGAACAGGTCGCACACTTACATTGTTGTCTTTTAGTTGGTAAAACGGACAATACTACTCCCACCAAATAGCCCCATTTTGACGTAGCGGGAAATGGAAGAGAATCTACCCAAGCAAGCGTGGATCTTATGCCTCGCTTCAGAAGTAGTCTTGTTCAAAAGCGCAACTTACTTGCTGAGATGTAAATCAGGGTTATTTGACCAAGTGAAAATGGAAAAACGCACTGAGCATAAATTGCTTTCCTGAACATGAGACCGGTTCGAATGGGGCCGATTTTCTCAGGTTCACAAGCATAAAAACAAACTGAAAATGGGCACGGGCGTCGATGGGTTTAAATAGCCACCAAAGAAGCAAACAGCTGTTAGGCTTCGTCCATCGAGAAATGCATAGGAATACCCATTCTCTCCAAGGATGAACAAGCTCCCTGTATTCTGCATGAAGTAAAGACCAATCAACCCGAGTGTGTTTGCATCTCAGTGCGATAAAATCACAGTTCGACAAAAAATACGGAAATTGATACAAAGGCTGTTAATATTTACACGAAGAGGAAAGGAGGCGAGAATGGGAACCGAAAGAAAAGCCAAGGAAGAGGAAAAACAACAGATAAAGAAATACTCGCTAACCCTCTTTTTCACAAAAATTTTTACAAGAGTTTCTTAAACAGCGAATTGACTAAGTTGCCATCTTAACAGCTTCGCACACATTAAAGACCCACACCCTAAACTAGTATAAATGCTGATTGTAGGCGATAGAAATAGCAGAAGACTAGACGCGTATCATGGCATTTGAGACAGAGGGCAGACTAGGTTGTCAATACCAAGCAGACATGCCTCGAAAGTGGCAAAAAAGTGCATTGCACAATGAAATTGAAAGAGAAAAACCACTCCCAGGAAACCAATTGTCTTGACCCCTGAAACGCCATCTCAGAATACCAGAAATGAGGGCATGAAAATGAAAATAGAGTGGACAGCTAAAAGATTGGAAACCATAAAGAAGGCGCTGGAACTTTTGAGAAATTTTGAGGACAAACAATTCGAAGGGAGACCAGATGAAAGTGATTAACCTCAACTAACGTCGAAAAACCACGGAATAGCGGGCACTTATTTGAGAGTTAGAAGGCTGAAAATGATGGCTCACCTCTTTGTGCATTCCTGTGTTCTTGATGGGTGTTCTTTGTGGGTTTTTGGGCAGTCGCAGGGGGAAGATGGCATTCGCCAGTGCAAGTGGCCGGGCAGGTGACTCCCGGTCGACAGACCATGTCGACGGGAGGTGAACGTGCAATCGGTGAATTTTTGCACATCAACATCGTGTCACGATCGTAGAAGATCCTTGTGCCTCCTGGCGTGGTACTGAATATGGTCCCACCTGGAGTTGTACTGTTGAAAGAATACCGGAAGTATATTTGGATCCGAAGAAACAATTCAGACAGGATAGCTGAGACAGACTAATATTCAAGGATGCTAACCAATTTGGATCTAAGCGATGACACAAATGCGGGGGAATGCAAGATCGAGGTTTGCACCTTGATTTACCAAATAGGTTGATTAAAATGCTTAAGTCAACACAAATGATTAGGCTACGTTAAACGAGGGGAGCCGAACGGAATGAGAGCCGCAAGGCAAACAATAACATTTACAGCTGTCTTGTTTCGAAGACTGCATACACTGCACACAAAGGGAAACATTTTGCATCGAACTTGCCTATAATCACTGGGAATTTGAGAGGGATCAGTGACTTTCAATCGTCGGAAAGGAATGCCGTCAGAGCCACGATTAGCCGCCATTTAAGAGTCCAGTGGAAATGCAGAACGTGAAACACGGTCGAAGCCTTAGAGGTACAAAATCGACCTTCAGCCGCCTAATGGACAAAGAGGCTACTTATACTAGTTAGGTGACAAGGTCACAGGTAGGTATTGATTGAAAATCTGCGTTAAACATTTGTTTTAATACGTGATTTCACCATAATTTTATTAAGTAAGGAGTTTGGTCATATTACTCTAGCGTGTCCGTTAATTGAGTATCGAGTTTGCAATCACGAAATTTTTGAGATGAACTAATGTGAAAAATAGTGCAATTACTAGCCTCACATATCTAGATAGAAAAAGGATTTAAAGTTTCACAGTTGCGTTTCACTAGCTAACTGTTTTCTTATTTAGTTCGTACATGGTGAAGGAAAATATAGGCTAGCAGCCGCAATATACTGTGCCTCTCTGAGTTAGCCACAGATCCGTGAATATGCAATTTCATTCTTTCCTACGGAAATCGATGAACCTGTGTGTAATACTTCGTTTGTTCGAACTATCGGTTTAGGTCACTTGGGTGGCCATCTTGTTCTAGCCGGTTGGTCGGCCTCCGGGCCGTGCCAACAGCCCCCAAGTCCTCTGTTCCCGGAATATATGTATTCGGCCCTGGTACTGCGCCTTCTTTTACCTTAAAGGGAGCCTCGGGACGCTACACTGTGATTTTCAAACAAGTCACACCTTTTCCACAATATACTTGTTTGTGACTGTTTTGGTGCCCGATTATTTAATTCTTGCGCGTTGGTTTAAATTAAGTTGTCATTATAATTGCTAAAAGTGAAAATGGAGTAACTTAGAGGGAAGGTTACTCGACGGCATCCCAACTGAACCACAAATTGTGCTAAAACAAGAGAACGCTGCGTAACAACTTCCTCATTCACGTCCTCATCCATTCGGATATCCCGATAACGAACAGTCTGGTTGCAATTGTGCATGTTCGTTATTAGGGCCATTAAGTAACTCGTTCTAGTCTACTTGGTGTTATCGTCGAGTCCCAGGTTCGAATTGTGCCCTCGTTTGTTGTTTAAGAGGTGCATCTTAAAGCAGCACAAGTGTTACAACTGACATTTCACTGGATTTTATTACACCATATTGAATCCAAATGGTTAAGATTAGAACTAACTATATTCTAAATTTGACTCAAAGTATCAACTATCATATTATGACAATCTTTTTAAACATTTTAATTAAACCATCAGATGTATAGTTCCTTTCCCTTACTGTAGCGTCCCGAGACGCCCTCTAGGGTAAAAGAAAGCATAGTACTGGGGCAGAATATGTATTCTGAAACTAGAGAGCTTGGGGGCTGCTTGTACGGTCCGGAGGCCGGCCAGCCAACCGGCTAGTACAATATGGCCACCCAAGTGACCAAAACCGGCAGTTTGAACAGACAAGGTGTTACACTTACATGATCAGTTTATAAAGCCAGTGCACATATTACGTATCTACCACTATCCTTTGATGTACCGTGATGTGCCTCTATGATGAATTTGATTGTTGACATACACATGGAAGCCGACGTTTTATAAATGTATGTCTATAAGAATTCCGATATTTGAAGGGAACTAAACGGGCTTCTGCCTTTGTACTCAATGTGCCGTACCAACCAAGCTAATGCATGTACTCTACGCAGGCAGTTTAACTCTTATAGCTCAAACAAAATGTTAGTGGTAATGTTTGCTACCACATTTTGACAAAGGATGGATTAGGAAAGTTTGGAAACCAGGATGCCGGAAACAGTGGTGGAATGTCGCTATTTCCTGTCAAAACCTCAATATTTCTCATCCTCATGTGTGTCGGGTTTCTTGGCGCTTTACATGGAGAAGATGTGCTTCTGCAGAGCTGGCCAGAAATACACCTGCTTTGATACTTTGATGCCTGTTGGTGAGTTTGAGGAATGGTGGACTTATTTTCGATTCCGGTCACTTGGTCGGCGATATTGCCTTTGCCCAGTGGGCTGGTCTCTCGGTCATGGCAGCAGGCCCAATTCTTTCTGTTGCCTAAAGTATGTATTTCGCCCAGGTACTATGCCTTCTTTCTGGCCTCAAAGAAGTCTCGGGGCGCTTCAAAGGCCTTACAATTAACTCACTCATTGGCATGAGCGGACCACTCACATACGAGAGGAAGTTGTTAACATTTGAAGTTATTCACCGTGTTGTTTAGATAATGCAGATGAGCCCTCATTTCAAAGTGCTGGAGTCGCCGAAAAATAACAAAACAAAGCGATTTCGATAGATCAGGGGTGAAACTATGTTTAAAAGAAATGCTACTAAGAGCAAAACAATTTTAAGAATGTTTTAAAAAGTTAGACAATTTTTTCGGGGTAGTCTTGATTGCTGCCAATAAAGGCAGCTATGGTGGCGTCGGAGACTCTAGGGCCAAATGCTACGTGCGTCATTCATGCACTAGGACTTTGAAAAAAGTCTTCTGAAATAAGACGTACTAGCTTGACACTTGTATTCATTCATTTTTGGAGAAAACACTACGATTTCGTCAAATATCTCTCCATTTCGCCAGTTGTTGTTCGATTTAAATCTACTTGTGGCAATTTGTTTTTCTAGCTGCCGGTTTCGGACTTGGGTGGCCAAATTGCCTTAGCTGGGCGGGGCTGGCCTCTGGGCCATGCCATCAATCCCATTCCCTCTCCTTACCGAATACGTGCATTCTGCGCTGGTATTATGCCTCAATTTTTCTTCAAGGAAGGCTCGGGACGCTACTTTGGCGGCAGCGGAAGGCGGATCCGACTTTGATGGATTTCCATCCCGATCTATATTGCTCTTGACGAACTGTAGTGGTGCGAAAGGAGTGCATGTGCTACGGATGAGAGAATCTCTGACATCCCATAACAGAATGGCTAAGAACGACATCTGCCCTCGGCTCTCGCCCATCTCCGTGTTCTGCGAGAGAGCTATTAACAACTGAAACAACACTAGTCGTAAACTACCTGGAAACATTTCGTTGCAAAAATTTGCTTAGCATCCCTGCTTAAGGAGATCGGTGTTTTAACGCCTCCCTATGGGCAAACCGATGCTCGACAGAACTTCTTACTCTGATCTTAGTTTCCAAACCGAAAAAAACTCCAAGTACAGTTGAACTGCCAGGAGGGATCAGTGGAAAAAATTCGATGACCGGCACGATTAGCTCGTGGATTTCTCTCCAGCACCGATTACGTGTGATTGCTGACGCGGAAGGTTGACGAAGGGGAGTGTCGGTCAAAGGAGGAGAGGGGCTATGTAGTGCTTTGTTTGTTCTGACTGCCAGTTCCGGTCGCTGTGATGGCCATATTGTCCTAGTCGGACAGGGCTGACCTCTGAGCCATGCAACAATCCCAACCCCTCTGTTTGCTGAATATCTATACTCTGTCCTAGTTGATCCAAAAGCTATCCATTACTAGTCCCAAATTTTAAACTTTAGTCCAATCATATTGTTCATTTTAAATATGCAAAGTCGAGGATTTCGGTATGGAAGAAGTTTTTGTGCATTATAAGTGGGCCAGAAATTTGATCGACAAAATGATTGCATTCTGACAATAAGGTTTGCCATAGCAAGTGAAAAAGCAGCCCTTTATTATATCAGAATAATTAAAAATTTGAGCTCAGTCATAGAAAGCTACGTTTCCGTGAACGAATCTTTGAATGTGTTGTGATGCTTTGATGGTTTATTCAACTCTCGGTTTTGGTAACAAACCACTGAGGTATTCCGCCACCATACTTCTGCCAAGTAGGCCTGTTTCCAGGCCGTAGCAGTAGTCCCGAGCCCTACTACGTGTCAAACATGCATGTTCTGCGTGACCATCGTGCCTTCTTACGAATGCAGAGAAGTCCTGGAGGCTAAAGTACATCTAACGCACCAAATAATGGTTAATAAAAGCCTTGACAAGGCCATTGTAATTGTATTTCCCCCAGACTCCCCTAAAGACAAAATAAGGCATGATACTCGGGTAGCATACATATATTCGGAAGCAGAAGGAACTGAGACTACTGACATTGCCCAGAGTCCAGCAAATACGGTGAAGACAATGTGGCTAACCAAGTGGTCGGAAACAAAACTTCGAATTAAATGAACAACGAAACCTGTTACAGTGACTACTACTTAAAATACCCAGCAATTCTATCAGTTTGCAATGATATTGGTAGGGTAATCGAGTGTCTAATTGCATTGGGCGGGCTTTTATGCTGGAAAAAACAATTCTAATTCAAAAATGCCATTTTTCTTTTTAATTAATGGTGCACAATCCTAATTTTTACGGGGAAACGAGAACGTGGTTTCGTTTCAGCACACATGATAATCGGTAAAGCCTTGGTGGAATTTGTTTGCTAACTCTAATGCAAAGATATCAAGACTTTCAACGACGTCTCCCCTTCCACCATCATCTTCCTCCCTTTGGCTGAGAGTAGCTTTGTAGAGGGAAGACCACCACAAAACTTGCTGTGCAGATTTGGGAAAGCTTGGGGTTCACTATTGACTTGACTGTACCCAATTCAAGGAGGAAACTGCAGAAATGTCCCTCTAGCTTGCCAGGGACTCGCACAAATGGAAGGGGGCCGTTTGGGAGTAGGTAGGATAAGGATTAGTATGGCTCACCTAATCTTGGGCCGCGGCACGGCGGAGTCCAACGTGGAGGTGTGGAGTTTGGCCTACGGTTAGACGCCTCGATCCAATAAGTGGGATCGTTGGTCTTCACTGCGTGTAGCTTCGCCGCGATGGTTGGTGGTCCAGCTCCCGCTCTGAACTGAACCGCCACCCAGTTGGTTACCCTGTTTGGTGGAATACCTCTGAAGGCCTATCCTGCCTGGCTTTTGGTCACGGTGGAAGAACTCTCTAGCCATCGACTGCTCTCGCTGGTCAATGGCAAGTTGTACCAGTGTTTTGCAGGAGGCCAGGAGAGACCCCTGCATCTATCGTCGCCAAGAATAGCTCTTGCAGAAGATTACAGGCATCAGCGGGATTCTCTGCCGCTGAGGATATAAACGGATGTTAAACCGAGCTGTTTTCATCCAGTCTCCAAGTTAATTCCTTCCTTGAAGTGGGGAAGGTGCGCTAATGCTGCCGCCAGCGTAAAGGATTCTTCCCTTTCTTCCTGTTCCCTTCTACCAACTCTGCTATGAGAGCGCAGGTTATTTCTAGACATTTATATTAAAGGCATAAGAGGGAGTTGTAATAGCAGAGGGCGTCTCGAATCCCAGAGAGCGACTACGTCGATCCACGATTTGGTTTCAATTTTCCTCCCGCCTCTTGCCAAAAAAGCACATTTAAAGAACATAAGTATTACACGGATAGCCCCACACTTAATTTTTGCCTTAGATACCATCGGAGCCTAGATGGG
The DNA here is from genome assembly GCA_001923025.3 of Taenia multiceps. Classification (NCBI taxonomy): domain Eukaryota; kingdom Metazoa; phylum Platyhelminthes; class Cestoda; order Cyclophyllidea; family Taeniidae; genus Taenia; species Taenia multiceps. Next base: position 4,366,526 of record CM010317.1, on the reverse strand, counting down.
CAATGAATTTTCCCTAAAATTACTACAAATAGCCCCATTTTAGTAGCACGTATGCTAGGGTTGCGATTTACAAATTTTTGTTTTCGGTTGGTTCCTTTCCAAACAGACCTGATCTACAAGCTTGCTGGCTTCAATAGCGCTACTCAAAGTGTTTAATTAAATATGTCGTGGTTTTAATTTAAAAATATTACAAACTTGCCATGTAGCCAAATCATGGTGCCACCAAGTGGAACATAAAACATACACCTTGCGTATGTTCCACAATCTGCGATACTGGAAAAGTTAGTAAAGGGACAGTAAATGCTCCTCTTGTAATACGACTTTTAGTGTATTTATATATCCCAGGATGTTTTCCGTGAAATATGAGACGCTACTGCTCTCGAGAACTTAAACTCCAGCCCTAGGCATCTTAGTATGTATTACGTTAGTTGTTCGGTTTTGACAGATACCGAGTTAAGCTCTCAGCCATTATGCCTTCTCTGGGTGAAGTTGCCTCCTGCATGCCGGACGTGTGTATTCTGTCCGAGTTTAATGTCTACTTTCATCTTAGGCTTTCGAGGTGCTGCGTCGGTAGCAGCGGATAGAGACTCCAATTCCAAAGGACATCCGCGTAAATTTACTTCTCCCAGTGCCACTCCTTAACGTGGAGGAAGAGGAACGCATACTGCAGGATCTAACGAGCGGGTTGAAAATGACGTCCTCTTTCGACAAATATCCCAGGAAAGACACTGCCAACTATAGCGAAGGTAGCAGCTAATTATCTGGGAAAGTTCGTCATGAATCTGTCTACCACCTCTGTGTGAAGGCATAAATAATGTGAATTCGAGATATCTCCTTTGCTCTTCCTCAAGCTACAGCACTGAAGTGAGAAAGAAGTGGAAACGATGAATGGACGCGAAACCCTACTCCACTGGTACTGTGCCAAATTCTGCACTTTCTTTCATAAATCTGCTTTTAGGCCTGTGTTCCAACATCTAGCCATCAAACCGGACGACAGATCCAGTATAATTGCCAAGTGGGATCAGTGTCGGTGCGGTCAAGCATCGCCCCAGTTGCATAGCACTTCGATGATTGACATAGTTGAATGGTAGGTATTTTTTTTCTCACAACACTGACTACATTGTGACGGCTGACGCGAGAGGTTAACCAAGAGGTAGCACCGGGATGACGCTCAAAAGGAAGGGTGGATATACAACGAGCTGAAATGTTTTTTCAACCCCCGGTTTGGGATAATCGAGTACATCCAAGCTCTACCACATAACAAATATATGCATTCAGCCCGAGTATTTTGTCTTCTTCCATCTTCAGGAAACCCTTAGGAAGCTATGAAAAATTTCATAAAACATGAAATAATTGTGTCAATGTATCTGCAAAGAAGAGTTATTTGTTTGCTCACACATTTCATATCTAGGTAACCAGATTAGCTTCAAAAATCCAATTATTTCACTTTAAAAGAAAATGCAAAGTATTAGGTGTGCTTGTGTTTGGTATGGATACGGAAATTTGCTTCAGTTGTTAATTTGGCAGACCTGATCAAAGCAGCAATAAACAATAGAGGACCAGAAAAATTGCCTCATTACCAATCGCTCACGGAGTTTTCTTTTCCCCATCATAGTGAAGTTCAACAGACAGAGCTTCATATACACCTTCTCCTTATGTGTCGCGTCATTGGACATGGCCACGTAGCAACCGTTTTTCAACTTTTATTGCACCTTTCCCTTTAACTTCAAAATTCTGCACAAACATATGAGCGGCATAGGAGGAACACCTACGTGAAAGGGGTTTTGGGACATGGAACCAGGACTGCCAGTTCGGTTAAACTGCGCAGTGGCTCAAGCGGGCTCCATTGGAAGAGTCAAATGCTGGGTTAATTCAACCACTTCCATATTGAGAACTAGGTTTTGGTATTTTATTTTTGAACAAAAGCTTTCGTCTCTTCCTGTAGGGATTTAATCGACTAATTTTTCTTTGCAGTAAACGAACTGCTAGCTACTATGTGTAAATAGGACTAGGCTTTGATGCTCCTACTTGACCATGGTTGCTTTGTGACTGTCGGTTCTCTGCTTCTTTTAAGCAATATACTTCCAATTTCACTACACTATGACATGATCTAAACTTACATTTGATGATGACAAGCCATATCCTTAACACCTTTGGGTAAGTCCGGCTGAAAAGTATTCCAAAATCATGCATTAGTTGGAACGATCCAGTGTAGTTATTGGGAATAAGTTCTGCCATAGCACTGCAGACGGATCGAGGTAGGCGCTGAACTAAGACTGCTGATTTTCTAAAGTTTTATTCTTTATTTTAGTAGGCTACTTCAACCCTAATCAGGTCAGGTCGGAGACTGAGGCGTGATAAAGTGGAGCAATTATACAGCAAATTGAAATAAGCATAAGTGAAAAGATTAACACACCCACCATGAATTGTGCATGGCAAGTTTTCAGTTAGACTAGACACATTTAATGGTTCAGCGAAATGTGTTGGCAAGGCGACAACCCCAGGCAAGAATCCAATGTGCCCGTTCTTTCAGCTCTATAATCACAGAAACGATTTATATGGAAAAGAAAAATGATATGCACTTTCAAACTCCACATCACCGTCGACATACAGCACTACCCTTGATATTTAAGGCATTCCATTGGCAGGAAAATCGTGTGCCCAATTTACCTCACTATTTGATTCTCCATAATATCCCTACGGTAGAGTATTTGGCTTAATCAAGCCGTTGTCGGAATCCCACTGTACTGTCCTCAATCAGCAAAGCATGCAAAACTTTTAATATTTCAATCAGCAGGTTTTCCTCTGGCGATCCAGATCTTCCCCCTAGTCAAGTGCTGCCTAGACTACTGATAGGTCATTAAGTATGAATTGCTACAAAATTTTTAAGCTAGTTTCACTTTTTCATCTTCTTGACTATGTTGGGCTATTCTCACTGATTTCTCGGCTGGCTGCAGGGACTTCTTGTAACCTGAAGGGATCTGCGAAATGCATGAGTCAGTATGCCATTACGACACTTTTTGAGTTCCTATGTTTCAAAGTGTCGGTTGCACCTAATGAATGTGATCTGAGAGCGTCTGCTAAGCATTTTAGGTTCCAAACCTGCAGAATATTTGCTTCGGATGCGTATAGTGGTTCACTGTGGTCATAGTTTGTACAGTGTTGGTGCTTCTTGTTCACGAGCGTGAGGCTCTCAAGATAAGCTAATTCAGGAATGACGTATTAGTAATGCTATCATTTATTGTTGCGTGAGTAAACTGAAAACTAAATGCTATGGATGCTAATCAAGGGGTGTCTCATACCATCCATCAAGTGGTTTTAAAAACTATTAACTTAGTGTTCACATCACTGGCCTCGTAACAGTTCGTTACATTCAAATCGTATCAGTGGACAAATGGAGACTTCAGAGAGGGTGCTAGCAAATTTTTAGGACTTATCAGTCACGAGTAATTTAAAGTGAATACCTTTTCCTTGCTTAAACGAGGAAAGTAGCAAATGACTTTAAGCACATTTTTCCTCCTTTTCTGGTAATTACAAAGAGGACTAAAAAGGATGACCAGTGAAGGCTTGAATTTGATCCAAACCAAGGCAAAATGTCATGAACTCCTGGAGTTTAAAGTTAGGGTGAGTAAAAATGCATGCTGATCTGTACACAGTTCAGCATCACCACATTGTCTGCTTTAATGATTGCATCACACCGTATCAGCTTACTTGATTGACAGATTTTGGATTTTTGAAGCATCCAACAAGATTTGCCAAAAGACTAAAGGAATAGCACAAAAACTTTTCAGCCTAGCGGGTTGAGAATCCTGCTTGTTGCCATATTTACCAGCGTAACGCGAAGCTGTCAAAAGAACATCAGTTTTTATACCAATTGTCGTTCATGTACGCACCCTTTTGCATACTTATCTCTACAACACTTTGTACTTCTCCATGCATCCACCAAAAGTTCATGAAAGGGAGGAAATAATATTTCCACTGGGACAAATGTATCTTTCTTTGTCAACCAGTTCATGCATAACTTGAGTTGGATTTAAAAATTAGAGGAATTATGATGAAAATGAATTGAATGGAAAGGGGTGAGGCAACTATCCCAATCCACCTGCCTCCCAAAAAGGGTATTCAAATGAATATCCGCACTAGATTGGTTAATTCGGTTCAAGAGGTGAAAGTAGGCTAATGCATCAAAGTCGAAACACTCTTATAGAACGAAGGACCTCTTTAACAAGACGCTTAGTGATCAGTCAAGCAGTATCAGACATACCCTTATAACACGATGGAGGTCCGGAGGAAATTGGGCCATTCACAGCTCGGGTAGTAATAGAGCTACCGGACTAAACACCTCAACCACTGATTGACAACTAAAACAGAGTAATCCAACCTTTCTCAGATCAGCCTATTTGCAGCACGACTTGGTGCAAATGATGAGAAGCGCCTGTCACATCTCAATGACGGCGGGCTCAGGTAATAAAATCGGCGCATCACGTAAATGAGACGCTGCTACGAACTTGGCTATTGAGGAGGGTGACTACTCTATCAATATTCATTAAGAATAAACTATTCTGATTCGAAATTCACTGTGAGGTGTTTAGGTTTTAGGGCACTTTGTCTCACTGGATTATGAAAGGAGCTAAGTGAAAAATATTTAACCAGTAGTCTACTTGACGCCACCGTAGCCGTCTGACTTTTTGGATCATTAATCAGGTCTGGTCAGTTGTACTTAGTCAAAACAAGTTCACCTTTGTCTACCACTTTTACGGAAAGCGCATAACTTTAGATACACATTTAAAATGGCGGAAAATAAAATGTCTGGAGTATAAGAATAGGAGAGCAGGAATGGTCAAGGTGATAGATCATAACATCCAACGCTTGAACCTTCCCAAACTTTTCATGCCCTATAATCGAGACTTTGGTGGCGAAAATATCGGAGAAAAATTTTATTCGCAACACGACTGATAATTGGATGATTTATACGCTCACCTTAGAGGTGGTATAATTCTAGTACTGACCAAAATTTCGCCTGTAGACCTGGCTACTAACTGAGACTAAGATAGCAGGTTCTAACGCAGAATAATTTCAAATGCAAAAAAAAGAGCGATAGGATTGTACTTATTAAGAAAATTTAAAAAGGCAAGCTCATAAGGTTCTGATTTTGTCTCCAAAGCCAAAAAAAGGCTTCTGTTTAATTTATTAGCAATTTTTGCGACTATGTTTCAAAACAATCTGGAAGTTGGGATTCCGTCTACTCCCTCCCCATTGGCTAAGATCAGGTGCGCTAATAATCTCTCCAAAGCAAGGTCAACCGGTTGATAAAATTATGTAGGCCAAGGTCGGTCTGGTGGCCCAGACCCAGACGGTTTTTGCTGTGTGTCCGCCGACCTCGTAAGCACTCACTATATTTCCCTCTAGACACTTGTCCTAACGTCCTGTCCACTGACTGTCCGGTAGGGTTCAGGCCACTAACGCGTAAACCTCAGTCCAAATTGGCAAGGAATTCGTAAATGAACCAGAAAGTGGTTAGAAAGAAAAGTGAAGATATTCTGATTCTATTTAGTGGATGTATTGATATCATATTAAAGCTAAAAATTTTTGGGTTTCCTACTGGTTACCCACTTAATTTACAGTTTGAAGTCGAAAAAAATATATAAAAAGTCAAGTTGGTGGGAAGAGGTCTTCAATGGTGAATAGTATAAACACAACTCTTTTAAAACGAAATAGCAGTTCATCTTCATGCATCCACACACAGGGTTATCACTGAAACTCTTTGGTTGCTTGCGATGCTGTTGATATGTATGGCAGAATGGAAGACGGTGTTAAGAACTGTTCGCCCAAGTGGAGGAGAGATTAGGCGCAAATGCTGCCCGAATGAGTGGCGTAGCAATTGTCCTCAACCATCCGACATGCATCTATGAGCCGATGCAGAAAGAGTGATCGGTAAGCTGATGTGACATCAGTGATGCGAGTGGCATAGACGAGAATGAGGTAGAATCGCGGTGATCCTTCTCCGTAAATAAAGGGGAGTTGAACATTTAACGACGTGTCGTTGAATCCTGTTGTGAATCGCTGAAAGTGGATCTGAGTCTGGCGCCCCAGAAAGCTCGCCAGCGACCTATTTGAGTACTCACAGTAATTGATCTAAAGGAAAAAATTCACTTTACTATTTTGCTACTTACTATTTCAAATGTAAAGGTGAAGTATTACTACATGCAATTAACCGAAATCAAAGCATCTCCCAGTACTCTGGCCACCTAAGTCTGTCTCAGCGAAACTTCGAGCAACACAGCCCAGGCGTGTTCCAACTTTCAACTCTGATACGGCGAAACGCCGTTCAAGGTATCTTCAAACGAAGAAGTCTTTTATTTACCTTACTGATTTAGACCTAAACAATCTGTTTGCGACACCCAAATGATACAAGTGGCGCCGCTAGTAAAAGCATTGTATTCTCTCAGCCTTATTAAAGATATTCTAAGGATTCTAGAAGCAGCTAATCGATGTCGATGTCTTTTGAATGGCTGAGGCAAGTCCTCTGCTTTGGGTTTCGTGATCACCCTATTCGCTCAAGAAGAACATGAAACACAATTTGTGAAAGATATGTAGCAAGAGAACTACTAAACACAGCTGTAGTGTTAGTTTTGTGCATCTTCGTCTCGAAATTATCGGGAAACATGAAAATACATAGTTGATCAACCTTATTCTAGCAAGACTAATTACCAACCAAAACGTTTGCCTTCACAGCTGTATTGGCTAGAATTGCAAATTAATCAGCAAAACGGCAAAGCCCATTAAAAATAGATAGGCCTTTTGGGGTGTATTCAAGCCTCCTTCCCTGTAAATTGATTGAATAATCCAACTACTTCCACTGAAACCTATCTAAGAGATTTTGGGTGAATCCCATTGACCTAAGTGAATGACAAGTATTTCTTTAATGGCGAGTTGCTTTGGATCTCGTACACGGACTCTATTACTCGCTGATGGTCCAGACATATGTGCATGAACTGCTTCACGCACCGTTGATTAAGATGGCAAGGGTTAGAGTTGGAACGTTAGAAGGATTCTTCTTGTGAATGAAGACTTTACATCCGAACTCTCAGTTATCTAATGAAAAAGAATACTTTAACCACAATTGGTGCAGTAATAGGATCCTTGACCACGCGATAGAATGACATTTTAAAGACCAAAATTCTCAAAACGCCCAGCTGTTGACATGACAGTAGCGGTGGTAACTATGATGGTTTGAAGGCCCACCATCACAACAGTCATTCCTATAAACTTTTAGCAATCACATGGAACATCTGATGTGATCCCCTGATTCTCTCATATATCGTCCTCTGACGAAACTTCACATGTGACAACCCTCTCTGTGGAAACGTCGTAAACAGAACAATCAGTCAGGCATGTTTACAATTTCGTAAAGTTGGTGCACCATGATCACTACAGCAAGCGACACAACCTAGGTTGTCCTAGACTGGTCCGGTCGTCCTGATAAATAATGTTGTGACGAGGTATTAGATTAATTCTGGAGCAGGTATGTGAATTATCAGTAGGGTGCTATCACACAGATGGAATGGAGTGCCCACGCATTACAATTTATGCTTTCCTGCCTCGTATAACTTCACACTTCCTAATTTTACCCAAACGTACCTCAAAGGTAACTCAAAAGCTTGGTTTATGCTTCAATATGAAGTGGCTCTAAGCATACCCTTTTTGCGATTCCTGCAAGCGTAGCATTTCGATTATGAAGCATGCTAGCCTCTGGTATAGAGAGCGTAGTTATCCAGTAGGAGTGTGGCAGTGGGCTAACCGCCATTCGCATAGTGATCTGATGCATTTTGCATTGAGGTATGAATTCCACCGGATAGCTATCGTCATCCACTTCCTGTAGATCCTTATCATTCCTTGGAATCCCAGAGCTATCTGTAAAAATATGCTTAATATGTTCATCTGGCTACAAAATGATTGACCTCGTACATTATCCGAAACCAACCTGCAGTCCGAGGTCGCACAGGGAGGGAGTCGGTAGCAGAACGATTTAGGAAGAAAAGACGGGCGACCTTATCACCCTGAGAGAGAAAACCTTCAGCAGTTTCATTTAGAGGTGAAAGTCGAATGCGAATTAGCCCACTATCACTGTTGAAGTGCTGTGTTACTGTCGACAAATCCAGAAGAGGCCTGTTGCGAATAAGGGTTGATGCGATTGGTTGATCGCTTTTATGCTTCCCAAGCTCTTTTCTCAAGAGAGGTAAAGTTAAGGTCAAAATTAGTGCTGAATTCGTTTTCGAATCAAATAGGGCATTCAAGGTCATAATTTACAATCCTGCTGATCTTGAGTTGTGACCACAATCCTAATTGTGGCGGCATCGATGAGCATTCCTTTACATAAAAGGACCCATTCGAAATTGAGTAAATTCCGCAGCAATTGATTCTTATTAATTATTCAACTTAAAATTCTAGTTACAATGCATAATTAAACTTACTGTTGAAGTATTTCCAGATTGTACAAGAATTCTCTATTGCGAGGCCGCAGACATGGCTGAAGGAACATGGCGGCATCATGAAAATTCCGGGGCCAATCGAAGGCAATGTCATTGAGCCAATGAAGAACATAGGTCACAGGTCGCAGTTTTACCCACACGCGCGTGACCGGCCGACGTTGCAAGCAGAGGGGTAGGCTATGCATAACCAGGGGTGTGAATGAGCTGCTCAGATTAGTGGAACTGTTGATGGCGTAGACGTTGATGTAGAGCTTATGGCCTTCTGCTTGCCATTGTGATAGTCGGTAGGGTAACCTCAACTTCACAACACGTAAAGAAGAACGAAGAACAGACAAAAAGATCTGGCTTGTGGAACCCTTATCAGCCTGCAATTCTGGACTAGAACTATTTCACTGTCATGTGTGACCTTGACTCCTTGTGAGTTTGTGATGACCGATTGCACAAATTCTTGACACAATCCGATTTACTGGCGGGTTAATTCCGATTTAACAAACCTTTTTTTGATTTATTAAGCAGTATTTAAAGAGGTAAATTTCTTAGTGAACTTTGGTACGGTGCTAGAAAAGTTTTGTAATCAGGACATCATTGTCAATTTCGAGGAAGAACTCGGAGTTTTTCAGCGCAGCCTTGAACTGTCTGCCTGGTAGGTAGGCAGGAAATATAATAGTCAGCTCTTAGTTGTAAATCCAAAGTAGCAAACTGTTTGAATTAGGCTAAACCGGAAATCGGAGCGACAGTTCTTTCCCCAAATGCTATAATTAAGGAATCAGAAATAGCTGACTGTGCAATTAAATTCCACGCTTTACAATGATGACATCTTCAAAAATGAATTGCCAAACCTTGCAGTAAATCTGCTGATTCTTCCGGAATAAATCCTCCAATCAGATTACTCTTGCGTGCATTTTTGTGTTTGAGAAAATAAAACGCTTCCCTCACATAAAATTATTTGCAGCAGCTTTCAATATGGAATGGCATTTATTTAGTACTTTGCGTTATAAATCATCTGCTTGACCTTAGAAAGTATATTTTGGAACATTTTTAAGCAAATATGGAAGGAGCCATATCAGTACATTAATTTGTGATCACATGAACCTTGAACAAGACCTAACACGTTCTTTTAAGGGTACAATTGTGTCAGTCACTTAAGCGGCTTAAGGCGTGGCCAACATAACAGATATAAGTGGGCTAAGGGTGGCTATAGAGGGAGGAGATGCGCTAGACTCAATAGCAGAAATTTTTGACAAGGCTATAGCTCCCAAGGGTGGTGATACCTTTGAGATAATTAATCAGGGAAAAGCTGTTTGATAGAGGGAAATTCAATCTTCTCAAAGCTTTTTTACGATTTTATCACACCAAACGGGTGTAACGCAAAACGGAAATCCAAAGTCGGTTTTTTATTGAATGCAAATACCCTCCCCTACTTAATCGTCTAGCTCTCTAGATGGTATTAGTGAATACGATTTACGGATCATGACAACTACGTTACAAACAATGAGGGTCAAAGTATGTGATCATTAGACAGAACCTAGCTCAACGCATTCAACAGACCACTCTTTCGAATCTCAACGTTGAGCCTTTCTGTAAGATTGCCTAGAGCTCCATGACTGAAGCACATCTTTAGGTAGTCCTATCAACCCTCGAGATTCCTACTTCCGCCAAAAAAAACCATCAAACTTAAGTAATTTTATTCGTAAATTTAATACTAGATTTATTTTGTGAAGGCACCATCCTGATTATGTGCATTTTAATGAAATGACAGCTGACTGAATTACCTTTAACATTTATACTCTCAATTTATCACCTAAACATCCCAACTTCAAGGTGGAGTAAGGAAGCCTAGAGCTACCTACCTGTAAGTGATTCACTTTGGTACATTCGTAGACAAGATTAGCCTTTTGTGCATCTTTTTTGTTGCTGAACATTGGTTGTAGGGAGCAGTGATGCAGAAGACTCCTTTCACTGTTCACCGCCACGCAATAGACCATCGAGCCATCCTCGTTTATAGCCGGAGGCCAGCGGATATTAAGGTAGTCAGTGCTTGAAAAGGCCGAAATTGATGATGACTTGGTCATTAGGAGGGCTAACCAATATAGTTGGTCATTATTTCCAAACTATTCAGCCTGAATTAGTGTCAAGCTCTTAAATTGAGGTGCCAAATTTGAACCCATTTCTTATGAAACAGAGAATCGTGGTTTCTCGCGAATTATCTCTCTATCCTCGAGTTCATTTTGAGGTGAATTGGTAAGTATTTTCAGAAATAGACAGTAAATATCAAAGAGCAATAAGCTAGTCTTATTTCTAAGGTTGAAAGAGTTTTGAAATTCGTAATTTAGCCATACTATGGGACACATTGATAAGTTGAGAGCTGCCATGATAAAATGTGGTTACCATTCCATAAACGAATTTCATTCCCTACACTTAGTTAAATCTGCTCCAAATTAATAGTTAACAAATGAGATTTCTTTAATAAAACTAAACAATTCGCGACTGCATTGTTCAGTGGTTTTAAATGGAGGGATAATTTAGTAAATGGAAATTATGCTCACCTGTTGATATTGACCCGACAAGCATCGACAAGCGACGCCTTTGACGACTGTGGAAGAAAAGGATAGCCCTGAAGGGGTCGATATCGAAATGCCCTTTTCGCGCTCCACCGAACCCTGAAGGTGGTTCCGGGTCGAGCGTAGAGTGTCACTACAAGCGTATCGCCGGATGTTCCCCAGCTGGAAAAGTGGAGTCGAGCTGTTCCGGATCCCTTCAACCAGTTGGGTCCTTTTAAGATTTTGTGCAGTTCCAGATCTCCGTCCAGGAACAGGGGCTCCACTCGTAGGGGTGGCCGATACCAAAATCTTCCGCCAAGGCTAGGGAAGATTCCAGCTAGGAAATATTGCATGACTTATTAAGTTCTGCCATCGTTCAAGGCATATTTTCCTTTCATTTCGACATAACTTGCAAATAAATTCAAAAATAGTTTGGTACCTCGCCATGCTACTTTTACTCGCATATTGAGTAGCACTGCTTACTTGATCTTCGCGAACGGGAGGTCCATGCAGAGAAGACAGATTGGTCGTTTTGCCATCCATCTTTAGCCGTGTTAGTGGAATGGAAGTGGATTCCATCCAATGGACCTGTGCATGGTGTAATTGTTAAACCAAATTGTTGGTTTTTCCCGATGAGGTAGGAGAGACTGAACAAAGTAAACAATCAATTGGTTTTTAAAGTTGGGAGAATAAATGGATTAAAGTTGTCAACAGAACTGGTGTCTAAAACTGCATAAAACCTACTGAATATTCAGAGGGTCATACCGGATGATTTACAATGCATGAGAAATCCATAGGTGCTTGGTCACGTGTAGATAGATGGTGAGCAACTTGAATTTTTATAACTGATGTTTAAGATGATAAATGCAGATGAGTAGTCCATTTTCCCACCCATTTACCAAGAGTAAATTACCACTAAATCGACGTCTTTACATAGTCCCCAGAGCAGTCTATTGCTTTAAAACCACACGTTGCATAGGACTCCCGGCAGTTGGCACCAAGAATTAAGCAAAACATTTTGATATTCGATTAACCGAAACGATGAGCACACACCCTACAGTCACCCTCGGGGAAGAGTGAGACAAGTCATATTTTTAGCATTGCTACTGTCTTCATACTTGACACTTATCTCCGCTATTTCATTGGTCTATGGGATTTTGAACCACAGAGAGTAAAGAAAGCCTTTAATTACCGCTATGGTTGAAAAAAAATGATTGTTTGGTAAATTTTGATAATCTCTGTTCTAATGAGACATAACACAAGGCATCTAACTTGAGGAATTTATCTTGTGGACTTTCGAATGCAGGAATATCGTCATAGTTGCTAGGATCTCAGAGGCTTTGGTTTCGTCATAAACAACACCCACGATGCGGCGCTTTGGTAGTCGTTTGTTTCACCCTAATGTTTATGCACTTTCCACGGTTTGAAGATTATTTATGAGCCTCAGTAACAAAGTGCAGTTAGATGCAAAATCCACGAGGCCTCCATTCCCTGACTGGTTCGGCCAAATTTATGGCTCTGCCCGGTACATATGATGCATAGCCATTGCAGTTGGCTCTAGTACGTAACAATTACGGAACAACTGATTTACTAACCATTTTATAGAGGTCTTAAAAAAAGCAATCCTGAATTATTTTAATAAATTGTGAAGTCATAGCAGCAACACTAGCTATCGAGGTATGGAGGGAAGCAAAAATTGCCGTTATACGAAACCTATTCGATGTACGAGGGGCTACAATCCTCCTTCTCAAACTCGAAGGATTCAGACTTATAAAACAGTATTTCTGGAATAAATTGTCTTAAAAGTTTCGGTGGGCGGTAATTTAATAAATATTAAAAGATTTGAGTCCATTGGAGGTGTCAGTTACCAGTGCTTTAGCCGCAGCACTTCAAAATCCGGAATTCAAAAAAAATCTCGGTAGGATGTAAAAACTGCATTGCAATGTTAAGGGCCAAGAAGCAAATGCGAAATCGACGGCACCTTGAACTCACTTCTATGGCTTCTTCTCTATTAAAGCTATGCATTTACCTAAAAATTTGATGGCAATCAAAAAGTGTTTGTGCTTTAAGGAAGGCGGATTTGCTTAATCTTATACCTGCTTAAGTCTGCTTGATTTGGCATAACGTAAAAGCACTTTAAGCTCCACTAGTTTCAACAGGAAGCAGCACCAATGTTCACCGACCCTGAGTGTGCCATGATTGATGAATCCAGCCAAGGAATGTGAATGGCAGGCTTATTTTAAACGCATAAAGACACATTGAAAAACCACTGACTTACCTCTTATTACTTGAGTCCGGTGGAATGCTTACGCTTAGTTCCACCTTGTCCAGAAAACTGGCAACAAGTTTATCGCTTTCTAATAGAGCATTCCCAATTTGTTGGAGATCATGATTGCTCCAAGGTTTGCGTCGATCCTCAATTACTGCCGCCTCTGTGGGATGGTGCAGTGGAAAGATGAGGTAGAGAAGAATAAGTAGGAAGAGGCAGGTGTTAGATGACATGAGGACGGAAATGGAAGGGTCTAAGATTGGCCAGAAAGCAGTGCGTACCGCTTAAATAGCCCCATGCTGATGTGCCTTGGTGCGGTGGTGCGTGCTTGCGTGCGTGTGTGCAAGTCACCGTGCCACGGCAATTTATAATGGAACCCTGGAGAATGACGATGAAAGTGAAGATGTGGGAGGCGGACAGTGGAATGCTAGAAAGGGCGTTTGAAAAGTACACACACATCAGAGTGTACATTAATATGCCGCCAATGGCAGGAAGGAAGACAAAGACGCATGGATCTTGAGTGACGACTCACGGTCGTGAGTCATACTCTCGTGTGCAAATGAAGCTTTCAGGACTTAGTTACGATGACATCTCAAGCAGGTGCTAATTATCAAGTTTTGCACATGGACCTGCGACAGGATTAACAGCACTAGCCATGTGTTGCCTCAAGAGCATGATGTCACCTTGATTTGGTCTCATTTACCAAACCAACCTGACACAGCCTCTTCGACTGACCTGGCTGGATTAAATCTGTGGCGGATGATGCCAGTAGAACGTAGAGCATTTACCATCACATTTTATAGTTAAAACAACCAATAACTTTCCATGGTCTATTCCATTCCAGTGTACATTCAGCGATAGAGCTACTATGCCCTTGGACACTGCTTAAGATGAAACAAGTCTGGTCACTGCTTACATTAAATTCAGTTCCCATCGCTCACATGGTTCATTTCTACGACAAAATTAGTTTATCAGGTCAAAGTCAATCTCCAAATACTTTGTCAACTGATGGTTCTATTAAAAAATAGAATTTGTTGGGTAAAATGATGTACTCTGCAATTGCTCCAGAATGCTGTGTTGTAGGCGGCACGAATTCTGAGTGGAAGGAATCAAAAATAGTTGTTTAGCGACATTAAATTTTAAATTCCCTAACTAAAATATTCCGTTTTGTTATTAAGACATGCTTAAAAGCCAAAACATAAAAAGGAAGTCGACCAAAGTCACCGAGGGACAAAATAACACCCGCGATTTGGGGTCAATATAATACTTATGTTCTTTAAATGTGCTTTGTAGGCGGGAGGCGGGAGGAAAGCTTCAACCTGGTCGTGGACGCTAGTGGTTCCTCTCTGGCATACTTTCCTGCCTGTAGCATAATAAATATGTCTTGTGACACCCAGCCTTCTAGTGGCAGGGAAGATCTCTCTACAGTCAATTTCCCACCGACACAACTTCTGAGATCGGACGTATTAATTAGCAATGTATCTTTTCCCAATCTAAATTCCAAGGAAATATTTCTAAATAACTAACAAAACAGAATAGCTTTAAATATGTAATGAGCTGCTACAAACAAAGGGCGCTTAACTTTCTAAAATTATCAAAGCGCGAATGAAAGTAACTTGATCGGTGTGTGACTTCTGGAAGACATACAAAATTCGTGTGAGAATTAGGACATAAATCTACGGTTACAGGGTACTAGGAGAAGGCATTATTTTATGGCCGAACCGCCTTGAAATCAATGCTAATACACATTGAAACTATAACGAACATTGGTCTCGTCACGATGGGAAGAGAACATTACAAAGGGAAAACATAAGTTTACATTTTCAGGGAAAGGTGGGAAGATGAGTTGACTCCTTAGTGAACACCTTTTTTGATGCAGTTGGTATCAAACATGTCCAAGATGGTGATTCCCAAAACTTAATACATTGATTTGGGAAGTTGAAACACAAAATGCATAGGTTTTAGTGACAACTAACAAAAAAGTAAAAAAGAGAGAGAAAACAATAAGTTGAGAGGTGAACCCTTTGGAAAGCATTAAAAGCACGGACCTTCTCAAACGATGGATGCAAGTGGCATAAAATCCAGGTTTCTCAAGTACCAAAATTAGGTTTCCATTATTTTTGTTAAAAATGGGAAACCAGAATCTGCAAGAACCGTATTACAAAGTTGGAAGTCTGAGTAATAAACCACAAAATTAGGCAACAGCGAATTGGTAAAACAAAACCAAAACATGCTGATAACATTACAAAAAGACACAAATTTAAGTGGGCAAAAGAGACACCTTGAATTTCTCGAAAAACCCCCTTCATAAGTAACGATTGACTAGAAAGCATTTGTGTTTCACAAATGCATGCTAGAAGGAGGATGAAGTGAAGGCCAAGTCGACCAATCAAATGCGACGTAAGGACAATTTCGAATTCGTCGACAGTCCAACAGGCCTTGAGGTGGATGTGCCAGTCACTATGCTTATATCGTCATAGCTGAGTAACGGATCCGACGTCTGCGGTAAAATATGCATAATGGACGCATAGATAAAATGTGAAGTTTGTGCCAAAATGCTGCCCTGTACAGGAGGCGCTGCGATTAGTACGGTTCTAGTCAATAAATATCCCCAAATTGAAACAGGATTTATTTGCTAGACTGGTTGAGAATTAAAGAAACTGAGGTGTCATCCGCTCTGTGGGGCAAAATTTGTTTTACAAGAATATGTTGCAGGTAGAAATTTTATTGGGACTGTGGGAATTCAGTGCTTACAACACAATAACCAGGTGAGCAATGTGGGAAGACATGGTGGTTCTTCCATAGGAAAGTGATTACGTTCTGGCGGTTTGTTCTCTCTGCTCTTTTGGCGTACCCTTTTGAATAGAGAGAGTGGTGCCTTAGCAGTGTAGCATTAGTAATGTGGGCAATGCATAGTTGGAGGCCCACCAAGAGTATGCTCATTCGCCCAACCAACGTCGCAACGAGCATCCACTAAGCCCTTCCAAATGCACGTCACATCTTCGTGCCGAACTTATAGAAAGTGAAAAACAACAATATCAACAAGTTGGTAGTTCTTTCACGTTATCGTCTTCATTTGGCACTGCGTGTAGAACGCATGCATCACCATTTTCCCCTCTCACTTGGTGATTCTCCCAAGGGAATGCCTAGTCACTCACGAAGAGGTAATTATTGCCATATTTGTCCATAATAATTGCAACACTTATTGTGAAGATGTAAAATGAATGATGGACGAGGAGTATCAGCATTCGCCAGTCTTGATCGTGTTCCGTAACAATTCTTTGATTACTTTTTTCGATTAAAGGGGTTAAACTCAAATTTTTATTCAAACAAATATAATCTGATGTTGATAGTCTAGCAACAGGCGGATAAGGAAAGGGATAATGAAGGCCACTTTTGGATGGTTTTGAAATTCAGAGGTGAGAATGGAATCAAAAGTCCATTTTCCCTGTTGAGATGTTCCCAATTGGACTCTCTTCGCAACCAACTCTTATCAAGCTTCTCCTGATTGACCAATAGGGTCCAAGAATGCGGTTCACATGTTCAACTACATCATTTTCACTGAAGTTATTCGAAGAAGTTAAATGGCCAAGATTTGGGAAACATCTCGCACTCCCGTTCTCTCGAGGCACACACGCTCACGTGCCTTACTTTAAGTTTACTCCAATCTGTGGCATTAAGATCTCTACTTTTCTAATGTTCCATCTTTTTGATTGAATTTCTTGGTTAAATACGTGCTCATGCATTGGCCGTTCATGCATCTGAAATACAAAGTCAATTCATGAAAATTCTTCCAATGCTGTGAGACCACAGATCTGCATGACTTACTTCCATTTTGGAAACTGGGAGGTTGGTCCTGTTTCTTCCGCATGCAAAAGACATTCAGTTATACCCGGGTTTAGCGCATTTGCAATGCCAACAAAAGTCCAAAATGCAGTTTAACATCAACAAAAACGCTCTAATAGGGCTCCACTTCCTGAAGTGTAATCCCTTTACATTTTAATTGTAATCCTAATGGTAGGGCATAAAATAATCAGAAGGATGCAGCAATTTGCGTCTCTAGGTTACTTTTATGAAGTATTTCTCTTGAGCCAGTTGAACTGTGCATTGTTGAGGCGGCTAGAAAAGTGGTAAGTGAGAACTAAAGGGCAATGTATCTTTGGGATATTTTTAAAGTTCGACAGCTACTTTGCTCTCGGTGACTTCTTCGGTGAGTAGAAGGGAATAGTAATAGGAGCAAGTATGTTTCGCACCTACTTCTTACTACTTGTAGGGACTTTCGCAATGCATCCAACATACTTTAGTCGATCATTATGATGCTCCTTGTTGCGTCTTCTCCAGCCTTTCACTCATTCTGCAATGCCACACCATCAAATGTAGCTTCGAACCTAATGGGCGTCCATCCTGTCCATTCTGTCTACCTAAAGTGGATTCCAAAGTCCCGTTTATAAAACGCATGGCAGCAAAGGTGGTTCAAGAAATGAATACGATTGCATCCATCTTGCGTCTTGATAACAAGGATCGCATTTATTACAGACGAACATAGCATGACAGACTCTCCCTGAGTGGTGAAACATCGCCAATGAGAGCAACACCAAGTGAGAGGGAAAAGTGGTGGATAAGAGGTGGTGCATGCGTTCTACACAGCGTCCACTGAAGACAATAAAGTGGAGTAACTGCCAACTTGTTGTTGTTTTTCATTTTCTATAAGTTTGTCACGAAGATGTGGCTTGCGACGTTGGTTAGGCGAATATGTATACTCTTGGTAGGCCTCAAACTATGCATTGCTCACATTACTTATGCTATAATGCTAAGGCACCGCTCTCTCTATTCAGAAGGTTGTGCTGAACAGCAGAGGGAAGAAACTGCCAGAAATTAATCACTTGCCTAAGGGCGATTGCGACTGAGATGGAGCTTCTACCTCTTGATGGATGAAATGCAGGTCTAGGTTGTTTTCTCTTAGGGACGGAACCATACATAAAGGTCAAGGTCGCAACACACCTGGACCTTTCCCGAAAAGTCTAATACAATTCACTAATTATGGCTTCAACTACCTAGATATAATGGGAAATGCGCCGTTGGTATTTAATTTTTGCTAGGAGAAGTTTACTAACCAGTTCAGTCACAGAACTTGAAAAAAATTGGGCTCTCCTCCCTTACACAAAGTGTAAATCCACCTCTTTCTGGAGTCTGTCCTTTAGTTTGGGCCAAAACGACTGAACGAGAGTAGAATTGATTCGATTGTGCTATTTTTAAATCGTGAAAGCTTGTAGCAACACTAACTTATCCATCAGCAGGGTACGCTGGAGGGCTGCTTAACTTTACATCTACCTGATTTAACGTGGTGGTCTTTTACAAATGCAGAGCGACCCTCATTTCCCTCTTGCATTAGCTCTTAAATTCCATTTTTTTGTAAATTAACCTGACTACCATTCGAGGTATTTTAATAACTACGCGTCCCTCCGAGTGTTTGCAGATATTTTTGTAAGCGTAAGCAAGGTCTGTGAAATATTGTCAACGAAAATGCCATTCCTTCAATACGACTGGCGCTCTGTTGTACTAAAAATCGCTCATTCCTCTCCTCTGTCCCCATTAGTTTGGCCGATTGCTTTATCTGGGGGATGGAACCTGAATCAATTGCTAAGCAGGGCGAAAGTGCCAAGATTTCCCCCAAAATTCATCATTTCATCATGAATAGAATCACATTAGTGCCCTTTGATGTAAATCGGCTAAAACAAAGGACAAATTTTGATGATCAAATGGTCAACAATGGATTTTATGTCACCATCTTAGCTTCAATGAATCGTCTCGAATGATTAAATACTCCCCAGGAGTGCTAACTTGATTTTAAGGCTTTATAGTGTGGTTGCTGTTGAGCCCACTAGTGGGTTACCATTGTTACTGATAAAGGAACACATTTGATAGGTCCGTGACACTGATATACTATGCTATAAATAAGTTTTTAAAAAGAAGATAATTTCATTGAACCCCAAATGCGTTGGAAATTCCAACATGGTAGAAACTCAAAAAATTTTTCAGATTCTAACTGATTACATATAAAAAGACGGAACGGGAATTTGGCTCATGTCAAACTGACATTTCCTTTTGAAATGTTAATGTCGCACTGTCTTCACAATGATCGAAAGTATAGCACTGATAAGACCTTGGCTGCTGTAAATTTGGAGAAAGGAAGGTGTCACGTTTTTTCGTGTTGTGGTACTTATAAAGTTACCCTTTGTCGCGATTCCTCCTGCGTGTTTAAGTGCTTCACATTGGCACAAAGCTTGGTGGAGGACTCCTGGTCCGTATTATCCCAGACTTCTGTGATAATAGCAAACATTATGATCGAAATGCCGTCCTTTTGGTCTAACTTTTCAAAGTCTAGTTACCGTTACATCGAGTAGCTCAATAGGGCTAAAGAAAGTTATTTCAAACGCTAAACTCGGATGTCCATGTGCCATCTGCCAAGCTCAAGCAACCAAATACCGAAACAATTAGGACTTATTTATCTAAATAAAAGGAGTGTCAAATTTGCAGCATTTACTTAATTGAGAAAACACAAGTGAGTAGTGGTAGCCTAGTAGGAGCTGTGGCTTAGTAGATAAGGAGCCAGTATTTTTTTGTCATGCTTTCTTCAAAACCTCATACAAACACCGAATTATTTAAGTAAACATGACAGCAAAACTGCATAAATTTTATTGCTTCATCGTCCTTTGAATGTAAACTTCTACTGAATTCGTCAACGCTATATTTATGGCACTGCATTTTCTGTCTTTCCACCCGTCACACATCTGTGACATGAAGTCTTAACTTTATACTGAGCGATTAAATGCAGAATCATGTTAGCTTAAGGATGTTCCGATTTTTTCTGTCATAATAACCGTCTAATTACATCCGAATCTTTTTCCAAGACTCTAGCGTAGACACTGTCAATTTATTTCAAACTTGAGTGAAAAGACAATCCAAAACTGACTTTAAACAACCCTTCAAGGTGTCATCATGATTATTAAATTATTCTCCTTTCCAATGCCTTACTTGATTTATTAAAATCATTTTGGCTGTCAAAGAAGGGTGGGTAATAGTATCCTTGACACAAAGTTGAAGGCGCATCTAAAATTTGGCGATTGTTACACGAAGAAATACGACCAGAGGTTTTTAAAGCATAAGTAATTTTCTAGCACAAGCCCTGTTTTATGAAAAGGTTAATCAAATTTTACCAACCGGGCTAAAATTTTAACATAAATTTGAACTGTAACAAAAGGTCAGAGTTTATATTTTATTGGCAATGCCAATGGAGTCTTGGCAATAATTTTACTCAGAGATTTGACGGACTTAATGAAGTGATTTTTTGAATAGCACGAGCTGACTTAGAAAAAAACACCAATTGAAAGTTCGGCTCAACTTTGCTGCTAAAGAATGCGAAACCCAAAAGTTCCAACGACTCAGTATATATTATTAATGAATGCCGACACTGATGCACCAAATTGACTTAGAACGAGGATATTCAGTCAATAGGGTGTGTCGCCTTTGGAAATAAGTAGAATGAGAGAGTCATAGGCTTTGAATTTGTTGTTTTAGCCAAGTTACGGTACGTTCCAATGCCTCACTCCAGACAGCGATGAATAGGAATCATGAGAGCGGAATTCTGACAACAACTGACTTTTTGCTGTTTTAATGTCAAAGAGGTAGTAGTAAACAGAGAAGAATGGGTGGTTAAATCTGAGTCGGAGTCCATCTGAAAGGTCATCGGTGTCTCCACTACTGAGTACTACCCTCACTGATGGCTGTCATACCTGTCAATTAAACCCCACCATGCAGCGGTTGCCTTCTAACAAATTCTTCTATGAGTATAGGCAGTAAAGCAAGAGCACAAGTACATCCTCTATTGCTCGTCCGCTTGGTGGATGAATAGTGTCCCTTCTTCCACAGTGGCTCGTCCCACGGAGGTAGATCATATCACACGTCCATTAGCCCGTGGACACAGCCACAAAAAGTGGAGAGAGAAAACGCCAGATGATGCACCAAAACACGAGGCAATCAAACGACATCCCAGAGAATCAAACTTTTGCAACTCGCTTCGTCTTAACAAGCAAACAATCGGACTCAGACACCAACCATTCTTCCTTCAAACTTCCCTTGATTTCCCAAATGTCTGCCCCACTCCGTTCTGTTCTTTTCAGTTCCACTTCGCCTGAGGGATGCCTGATAAGGTAGAGGAAGAGACTGATGACAAAAGGATGGGGTTGAGGATTTGGATGTGGTGGAACTTGCTCTATCTCGACCCCAAATTAAGTGCAAACCTCCTCATGTATAATTTTTACCGGAGTAATCAAGTTGTGTGTGACCTCTAGACGTGACCACTCCCTTCGCTCAGTACTCGGCATTCGCGGTTGTTTCACGAGAGCGGATTCTCTTTATGTACATTCAGTCGTAAGCGCAATTCGGTCCTCATCACCCGACCAACTCCTTTTGCTCCATATAATACAAATACTTGGTACAAAAAAGTTATCTTATGTTTTAGAAGTGTGGGTAGCGGGTGGTCTGGATTGACCAATTATTTATTCCCTTGCTCAACTCCACAAGACGGAAAGCCATTTTTTCAGTTCAAGTCCGCCAAACAGTAATTCATCTACCTCATGGTAATGGCACGTTTGTTTAGGATGCGCGAATCAAATGATGAGCAGCGACTTGAGTCTTTGAGCACATTGTAATCTCCCAATGCATGTGACCTTTCCTGGGTTAGCAGCTTGCAGAACTTCCCTCACTTTGTGCAGATGTGAATGGATTGCTTCATTAATCAGGCAATCAAAGGAAACCAGATATTGGATACAAGAATTGTAGGATGTGTAAGCAATACTGCACTGAAATGCATGCACGAGGCATTCAAAGCAGCTCTTCCGTGAAGAAAAATCAGGGATGGAAATTAACTTAATTTCAATCAAATCGGAAGTCACCAAAACCGACTTTGCCAGTGGCATCTTCACGTTTTTCCTGAGATCGTGATAAACCAAACTAAAGTCAAAGACGACTTGTTGCAAGTGTACATACTGCATCTGGAGTTATAGGTACAGAGAGCGCGAAGAGGTCCATGTAATTAAGTGTACATCGAGCCTAGTATTAAGTCAATGTCCTAAGAGCGCATCCCTTGAAGTGTAAAATTTGCTACTAATTGGTGTTTACATGCGTGAAATCTCAACCAAAGGCAAAGGATTTACAATATGGGCGTTATTATTTGCCAACACGTATGAGGTAGAGGAAGAGAGGAGGGACTACGGTGTGCAGGAACATGACTACTAGCTGAACAATGGAGACACAGGTTAGTTTTATTCTTGTATGCTTGTGATATTTCGAATGGCCTTAACCTCACCACGGCTTGCATCCATGTCACATTGGTCAATGTGGAAATCGCAACGCGAGTGCACATCGAGAAGCAGTCTACGATGTTGGGGAGATCAATTTCTGGGGAGAAACATTTAGCCGAGCAAATCCTCCATTATAATGCAGTTTTTTCCTATAAAAAGACTTTTGGTGCTTTTGCTTTGCCTTTGTATCCATGATTCCATTTTGAGGTACCAATATTAATTTTTGAAGCCTTTTACAGTAACTTCATACATAACTTTTGAATGCTGGTACATTAAATTAATTTAAGGTATTTTTGCCCCTTTTTCAATCCCCATGCACCACGAAGGTATGTCAGATTACCTTTAGAAAATTGGGTGATCAGTGGAATTTATGAATTTGATCGTGGCGAACGGTATTTGCCGCTTCATAATCTCATCGTTCCTAATTATTAAATCAAAGTGTCGCTAAAATGTCCTGTAGCACTAATACCTCGCCATGATCCAGGATCGCTCGTCACATTGCAGCCTTAGCAGTCATGTGGGTTGATCCAAAATGTTGACACGGTTTTTGGCTATAGCTTGCTACTGTGGGTTGTAGGAGCTTATGGAATACATACGATTGTTTTTTATGGCTGCATATCTGTCTATGCTGCCTCATTATGAGTTTATAGTGGATCGCAGATAGAACCGTTCACAATTCGAGGGATAAGGCTCAAGCCTGTACTCTGAAGGTCCCTTCTCAAGTAAAAGGCAGGTCCAATCAGCTAGAGTAGCTGTGAGAAGATTTTCACTTAAGTACATGCCATATATGGACTGGAGATACTACAGATGCAATGTTGCTCGGATTCTGGTAGCAGCAACTGATTACTCTCATCGCAGATCCGGATGTTAGGTTGCGATTGATTTAGCTTTTAAACCGTTTAGAAAACTTTTTCAAGTAATCCCTTTGCAGTACAAAAAATTGTGTTTGGTTGGCTTATGCACAAGGTATGTGGTAAAGTCACTCCTTATCAGTCTCAGGCTCCCTATGTCGCAACAAACAGAAAGTTCGCAACTTATTGACAATCCCTCAATTAATGCGAGCCCATAAGTAAAAAAGCCAGTTTGTTAACGGCAAAAAAGTTCACGTCAGAAGAGGTAAGAAAGCCTTTTACCCCCCAATCTTAACACATACCGTAGTGAGACCGCTAATTGATTCGTATGCCTGACGTGCCAAAATCAAGGTGTAGAGGCACCTACTCACCTAAAATGCGCACTTCTACTGCATATTAAATCTGAACTAGGATTATAAGGCTAGTGACATAATTGCTTTATGGGTGACTGCTAAATGACACAAAAGACTTGCCGTTGTCGCCTCCCTATTTGAGATTACTATCGAAACAGATTTACTAAGCACTAAGAGCGTGGGTGACCAAAAATACAGCAAACGCCTGCGCTCTCTGTATCATAATGAATAAAGTAGCCAACTCCTGTTTTTTAAACCTCAAAGACATTATATCTCTCAACTTCTTGTACTGTGGCAGTTCGACTAGCTTTCGAAGGTACAGGATATCGGTATACATTTACCACATTTTAGTGTTAACAGCCAAACACCAACCTGCAGCTCGTATCAGCTTAATTCGACTTAACTTCAATTGAATAATTCCCCATCCTTTGAATTCTACTTGTTTTTTTTAATTTAGGGCCTTTTACGTGCACGGAGAACTTAAGTATCCAGAATCTTTCCAGAGATGGTGAAACAGAATAAAAGTCCACATGGTTGGGTACATACTTAGACAAATGTTATTTTTTTACACAGACAAAACCACTGTTTCTCTACTAGAATAAAAGCTTCTCATTGGGTGCTCATCAGACTTTACTAAGAGCAATTCACCTACTTAATGCTTATAGTTTAAAATTACCCCAAATAAAATGGGTCAAACTCCATAGTATCCGCGATTTTAGACCTCATAATTAGATCTCTTTGTTTAACTCAAGTAACCAAAACAAAATGCGGTACAGATCTACAAACGCTCATAAAAGTGAGTTTTTTTGAGTAGTCAATTCAGTGATCTAGTGTATTTGGTTGGTGAAGCTACATAGACACATAACTGCACCAAATCACGACCTAATTTGACCCAATGAACTTGGTTGTGGGGTTAAAAATCTAGACAAATTAGGGCGGGCAATTTGGTGCCTAATTCTTCTTATGCAAAAAAGAAAATGTTGTGAGAAGTGACATGGTATGAAACCTAGGCAACTCTATATGACTGACACCTAAGGTTGTTAGTTAGGCGTATAATAGAGAAAATTTGAAGTAATGTAGTGTATTACATTGTGATTTAAAAAAGTTGTAGGGAGGGGAGGTAGGGAAACAGAAAAAAAATCAGATTTGATTGACCTAGAGACACTTCTTGTGAACAATGCCCGGTCCAATCTCCTCGTAATCCTCTTTGGAAATCCATACTTTTCTGAAGGAAGACAGAGATCCCAGTATTGATCCACCTATCCACACACAGTATTTCCTCTCCGGTTGCGCCACAATTCGTACATTAACCGACGAGGGCGCCATCTCAGAAATATCCTTCTTTAGTCGGTCTGCCATACCGGAAAACATTGTCGAACCGCCAGAGAGCACTACGTTGTAGTAGAGATCCTTCCTTGTGTTCATATCGGATCGTCCAATTGACTGGAAAACGGATTCCGCCAGCCCAGGACACTCTTTCCCAATCAGGGCCGGTCGCATTAGTGCTTCTGCGCACTGGAATCGCTCGCTTCCTATGGTGATCACATGACCATCGGGTAATTCATAGCTCTTCTCAACTTCGCATGTCGTTTCTGCGCGGGTTAGTTCTGCCTCGAAGTCTCGAGCAACGTAACCGAGACGTTCCTTGATCTCGCGAACCACTTCGCGTTCTGAGGTTGATCGGAAGGCACTACCACGTCCTCGAAGCAGTCGCATTAAGTATTCAGTCACCTCTCTACCAGCTAGATCCAATCTGTCAATTGCTGAGGTAATCGCATAACCCTCATAGACTGGAATAGTATGAGTTGCTCCATCACCAGAGTCCAAAACGAGACCGGTCATTCTTCCAGATGCATGCAAAGCTAGAACAGCCTGCAGTGCAATATACATGGCAGGAACATTGAATGTTTCAAACATAATGGTAGCCATTCGTTCTCTGTTTGCCTTTGGATTCAGTGGTGGGTCAGTAAGAAGAACTGGATGCTCCTCTGGGTTTACACGGAGTTCGTTAAAGAAGATCTGATTCCACAGTTTCTCCATATCTTCCCAGTCATTCACGTAACCGTGCTCGATGGGATGCTTGAGAAAGAGCATACCACGTTTCGTTTGCGCCTCGTCACCCACATATGCATCCTTCTCGGCCATTGCAGTGATCACCGACTCGTACTTGGGACGTCCGACAACGGAAGGAATGACGGAGCGAGGAGAATCCTCACCGGCAAATCCGGATTTGCTAACTCCAGAGCCGTTATCGATCACAATTGGCACAGCTTCGTCTCCATGCATCTTAGTGTAGTATGTGCTTGTGTGTGTGCCGGTGTGTATGCGTGAGAGTGTTACTGGAGAGGGATTTTGCCTGAACCTACTTATATCGCGTGTTGCATGATACTCCGCGAAGACAGCTGCTATTGGTCCCTATAGATTTGCAGTGATACTCGACTTCAGGTATAAGGTGCTCAAGGGCTTTGGAGTAATTGGTAAGTTAACAGAATTGATTAACTGGCACTTTAATCAGTCGGATCTAGTGGTGACATCCAACTACGATAAAAGCACCGCGTGTTCTCTTTCTGCATTGCGGTGAAAATGAAAAAAGGCTTTGCACTATTGTATGTTTCTACCCCCACGTTAAAACTGGTGACCGATAAAAAGTAGTTTTTTGTTCACAAAAGTTAGGTCCTTCAAAATATCCTGTCAGAAAACCATTTTGAAATTTACAGCGTCTACTTCTAGGAAAACTTGCCAGACTGTTTTGATTTATTTTAAGGTAACAAATTAAGTTTCATCAAAAACGATTGTGACTCAGTAAATGCTAAATGCTCCACTTTATTATGTAATCGGCGAAGATCGGTCTGTTTGAAGGGACAGCTTTTGACGATTCAGTAGTTGCGCCTCGATTAAGACCGTACCCATCGCTTACACCATTTAATTCTCTCAAAGACTTAAGTATAATTGCTGTAGAGCAGTTTGAACAGAACCTCCTAAGACTGGTAAGTCATCTCTATCATATCATGCCACTCACTCCATTGCCGCCGGCTCACTTGGAGACGTAGGCTGTCACAAATCTGCTCTTTGTCACGTTTCCTTTAGGGTTACATATCGCCACAGATGGCGTATGCACATGCTTTGACTAAGTTCATCTTGAAACGGATACAGATGACAGTTGAGGTGTTAGTCTAAAATCGGTGCTAACTTGAAAGTCGATCTTATCAACTTTTTCTTTTTTTTGGCCTTTGTTCGCCGAGAAAAAATTGACTTTTCAAGGGTAGTCTGGATATTTGTGTGATTTTTGTTAATGGCGTGACAATTTTTTTTCTCCATTTTACCTTCCTGCCCTGAGTCAGCGGATTCCCATATCCACGTGTGCACACCCATACGACACACCAACGCGCTAGCTCACAAGTTCAAACAGGATAGAAAACACCTTTCCAGTAATCCTTCACAATTAAATCAATAGCAGCCAATCAGGGAGCTCCTTTTGGTTCCATTTTGGCTAAAAATGCAACAGAGCACTCGTCTTAATCAACTTTAATTCGTGCCCTTGCAGACCCTTCCAAATTGCATTATGTGAGGTGTGATTTGGGTTGGGTGTACTCGCATTCCCTTTAATCAAATTTAGTGAACACATGATATCAGAAGTGCTTTGATTAAGTTGAAATTGGATAGCAGTTTATTGAATTGCTGTTTCCACAACGAAGGTCCGCTCTATTCACAAGAGAATGCATGAAACTCATCGAGCATAGACAATTCAACAGGGCAATCAGAGTGTTTAGCAAGATTATCCACGAATCGTGACTTGTGAGACCTCACAAAATGCATGCTAGCGTGTATGTGCCCGCAAAAAATCCAGACGTGTGCCCTTGTTCTCGCACATCCTAGAATGTTGGTGGAACAAACCTAATAGGTGTGAATTGGAGTGGTTTTCTTCACAAACGAAGTATAACATGGTGCTAGACGTGTTGAGAGGCCTCCCATAACGAGGATGCGGTGGCGGAACGTCTCATCCATTAATAGTTAACACAGGTGAATCAGTCAAAGGTACTGCTTCACACTCGAGTTTAGATAACAGAGAAGTGTGTCACTATCAGCTGAATTAATTGCAGGCTAACTAGGTAAAAACAACGTGATAGATATAAAGAATTGGTAACATCAGTAAGAAAAATTAATGGGCTTAATTAATGGCAACTGGCTGTTCACTAGGAAGTGATAACGAACCTGGAAGACAGTAGAATATTCTATTTTCAAATGAGCATACATTCGGTTAGACTTTATCTACCATGTAACAATTAGTCACACGCTTCCAAGGCACACAACTCTTCTCTCCTCCAGAAGACACACTCTGCCTTACAGAGATGGTCAATTGTTGAGGGCCAAATTTTGCTCACGACTGGAATTAATTTGCTCCACTTATCCAGTACATGTGTAACCCAGATCGGTCCCGTCTCGAGATCACACACACAGCCTGATTACCTCAGTTAGGATGGGAAAAGAGGTCGGCTCACCTCACCCATACCCTTATTCCCATCCCCACCAAAGTCCTCGTTGATATAAGCAACCGCATTCTTCGTCTTCTCTGGTATCTATCTAATCAGTCTTCTTCTCGGTTTGGCGTTAAACAATCACGTACAAAACGGAACCGAATAGAATAGACAAAAAATGAACAAACGTCGTCGAGCAAACATTTGAAGAATCAGGGCACGTTGAAAAGGGGGATGTTCGATAACTGTAATGGAGTGAGCTGCAGAAGCGGAATTCCCTACGAAGTTATCTGGTTGCCTTGTATCAGTTGGATCATGCCGAATTTTACGCACTACCTCACCACCCAGTGTTAAGTAAATCATGAACGCCAAGTCCTTCAATGGATGCCGCTTTGTGTTGGCGCATTAATTGTTATACTATCTCTTCAATTTTGGTGGTTGTGACTACAAGCAAATGGACGTGTGACGCGTTCTGCCTAGATGGGAGGAGCACGACCACTGGCGAACTTTGAATGGGGCACAAACAGGCGACTGCAAGGGAAGAGGCATCACAGTGAGGGATGAACTTGGGTTCCTGCTTTGCTGTCTGTAATCACAGAAGCGTCTGTTAGAGGACAACTGCTTCTTGGTGGAGTTTAATTAACAGATGCGAGAGTGATCTCCAACTGAGCGTAGTCCTCAGTAATGGAGGCACCACTGATGTGTCTGATGGACTCGGATTCAATGGAATTCATTACTTCCATAATTTATTGAATAATAAATTCTGATCTATAAATAACGTATCGAATCAACCTTGATAACTTGGAAGGCCACAGGAGGGTTAATAGAGGCGTAGGAGCAACAGTGAAATGATGAAATATCTAACACAATCCTGTATCAGTCAAGGATTGATCCACACAATATTGGAAGAAGCAGGCATATGTTCTACACATGTTTTCTTTTGTAGCAATGGTTTTCTCACAGAAGGTGGGTACCGTGTGTCTAGCTACACTTAAAAGCCTACGGCAGACAATGCACTAAGGCATCTTGCGATTCGTTGAAAAGTCACCTACCTCCATTAACCACCACTGTGTCAACCTAGGGTTTTGGCGTTTGTCAAAAGCTGGGGTCATTTTGAACCTTCTTCAGTGCTTGCAAAAATTTTAGCTAGCCACAGCAAGAATTGGCCTTCTGCAACATCCAAATTCACTAGTAAGTTAAAAAATGGAGGTTCATGCCTCTTACTTGGCACCTTGAGTCGTTACAAAAGACGTTTAAATTTCCACATACATGGGTGGAAGCCCATAACTAGCAGAAAGGAGGACTGAGAAGCCACAGTAAAAGGTGGTGATAAAAGTGGAGGGGGCGCATATCCAAAAGTGGATTTCACATCATTGTACCAGTCATGTAGCCTTAAGGAGTACAGGCGAAATGCATAGCGCCATGCACAAACAAATTGAAAAGAAATGAAGGATTTATTGCTGCTACTCCAACAAATTAAGAGCATCACCTAGAGAAGAGTACGTAATTATTGATGCACAAGACAAAGAAAGGTGCTAATCAAGTCAATTAGACACCCGTGCTAGCAGTATCGCGAGCACCAGTTGAGTTTAGGCTAAAAGATGCAGCTCATCTTTTAACCCACCTCCTCATTTGCCCTCAAAATGCGCAAACACTCGCGTTTATGCAGGAAAAAAAGAACCGGTCGATCCTAATTCGCGCCACAGTTGCAGTGATGCAATGAAATATGCGCAATTCAAATCGCACGCCACCGGGAATTTGCGTGCTGCCCGACTTGGATGTAACCTGTTTTCGCGCTCGCATGCGCGCTCGCGCCGAGCCGGTGATGATGATGCTACTGCTGCTACTGCTACTGCTAATGCTACTGCTGGGGATCTCAAAGAGACTCAATTTTTCATCCCATCCCATCCCACCCTCTCCATCATTCGAGCAGGCCGCGGTGAGCCAATGGGAGTGCAGTGCAGCCACGGGAAGGCGTATAAGCAGATGAGATATGAAAACCTCGTTGGAGTTGGCTGAAGCCTAATGTGCACGGAACAAGCGATTGGGAAATTTCTTCTCTGTCTTTGCTTGTTGAATGTGGAGGTCTTTACAGAGGAGAATGACTCCCGATTTAAACGGCATATCACCAAGCAACAGTACCTTGTGGGTGAGTATATCCCAGTTTTTAAGGACTAAGAATGAAACCGATAAAATTTTCTACATAGCAGCATTTGCTGTGTTTCTTTTGCGTCATTAGGCTAATGAATAATCCTTTAGATCAAAAGCAGGTGAATAATCTTTTGAGAATTCTTAAATCGGTCATAAAACTCGGCATCGATAGGGTCAGCAATACATTTGAGCTCCGATAGCGCTGCAACGGTTTACACTGTTCCCGTAAATAGAAAGATGAAGGGTTGTCAGCTATGTCCACTTCAGCTTGCATAAATTGTTGGTTTATTTTTCATCAAGAGGGTGGAAATTGTCGTTCTTATTGTTGACTGCCAGCCAATTTAAGGAAGACTAGGAATGCATGCGTTTAGAGGTACAAAGGAGAGCAGCAAATGATGCTATATTGGAAGATTAAATGCTAACGGGTTTCCTCTGGGGTGCAGGCAAATGTCCGCCGACCTAATTCTTAACGTAGTGCTGTTTTGTGCATCACTATATAGTTCGATCAAAGCATTGTGCCGTGATTTGTGGACATGTTGTTGTAGCCAAAAATGACACAAAAGAACAGTGCATAAGAGATGGAAGAGCCAAAAGTCGTATAGGGGGAGATTGGATTAGGGCCAATAGACATGGAAGTCCAATCAATGAAGACTTGAAAAGTGGTGGAATAGGATGAGGTTATGCAAAGGTCTCCCTAGTCTCCAGCTTTCTGCTACCATTTCACTTCTACACATGTCAACACAATGCTGATCAAGCGTGCAGATACCGCCTAGGCCTCGAAATAATGATGCTCCGTTAAGTTTAACGCCATTCTCATCTCATATCCCCAAATTTGTTTTCGGAGTTAAAACGACAAGCTTATTCTAGTTAGCTTACCTCGCAAGTCAATCAAGTGACATTGACAAACTCAGACATTGGCGAAACGGAAGACAATTTTTGAGTGCTCATATCCAGTCTTTGTCTTTTTCTTATTCACCTACTTACAACTCTAGTAGTACTTTATCATCTTTTAACTTGAATTTCGGTATGGACTCATAACTTGTACGACCTTGCAAAATGCATGCCATTTTCGACGTGCATTTATCATAAAACATAAATAGTCCATGTCAGTCAAATGACAATGTCCTCACTACTGAGTCGTGTGATATTTTTCTTCTTTGCTGCAGAAAAACGCCACGTTTTAATTTTCTGGAGGATTCTACTTGACCCTTGGCCACTTCGAACTCATTTGCAGCTCGCTGATTGGCCGATATTGCGTGGAAATATTAGACGTGTTTGCTAGCACTCCCCTGTCTCAAAGTGATTCAAAAATTTAAGTGAGGTTTGAAGAACTCATTGATTTTACTCTAGCAGTCTAAGGATGAGCTCCTCCACGTCCTCCACTCCAAGCTGAGGCATTAAGACCGTCCTACAACTAAAAAACGTGAATCTAGCCGTACTCGTGCCTTAGCAGTTGAGAGCATTTTGCAGGATAATAAAGACCCTGCGGAACTGGAGTGGGATCATGGTTGGCAGATGCGTGCCGAATAGACATTAAAACATTAAAATTTGGCATTTACAGGCAGCTCTAATCACTGTCGCCCTCCACCGGTTGTAAATGAGCTTTTATTTTTACATCCTTGCAGGGATTCCCCTTGGAGGCTAGTAACTTGAGCACGAAGGGCGTCATTTTAAGCGACTAAGCCAAATTGACGTTCTTCCTACCCATTATGGCAATAATGCTTTGCTCCACTCATTTTTAGGTGCAATCTTCCAGATGGATGCTCGTAACACAACGGAGTACAACGCCTTTAAGAGTTATCCCAGTTCAGCATCTTTATTGTGGCAAAACTTCCAGATTAAAGAGAAAATTGTTCACGTGAAAGACATCCACGACAGTTTTCAGATGGCCAGTGCAAGTAAGTCGTCACTTTTTACCTGGTAGACCAATGTCCCCACCTTAATGGTGAGGAATCCGGCACTTAGGTTAGTAAAATGCCAGCTATGGCGCTGAAGTGATTGTTATTGGAACTAGAAGCTAGTATCGTGGGGTGGTTAGTGATGTTGCATTCCAGTGGAGTTAGAAAAAGTGGTAGCTTATTTAGTGGTGCCTCCTCCAAGCACACCCGAATAAGCACTAGCTTAAATTACTGTTCACGGCCAATTGCTGGGCAACCGTAGGTCCGGAATCGGTCAAGTTACCGTTTGGTCAGGCGAATGTTCCAGCTCTTGGCACCACGCAGTCCAGGTTCACTGAAAAGTGAGGGCTCAAGCTCGTGATGTTCTCCTTACCCACTCTCACGTTTGATTTGCTATCTTAAAACTCTCAGACCAGACATAATGTTGGTGCTTTTCCCGTGGTCCATTCGCTTACCGCTCCACATTTTTAAGGTGTCTGAGATCTTTCTACTTGGTTCAACTCAAAGTTGCGCAAACAACTCCCTTAGAAAGACCAAGAGGTAGTGAATTTTACCAAAGGACAAATGCTGGAAATCGTAGCTCACAGTGCAGCAAAAGCTAGACACGATAAGATTTGCACTATAAAAGTGGGATGTAAGGGAGAGGTGCTGCCTCAATTTCCCCATTTCTAAGCGATGACGATCACTCTTTCTTGGCATGCGCGCTAGACAAATGCGAATTGAGGGGTGACAATGGTTTAGTTCCTTTTTTTACTTCTTCTGGCAACAAGGCCTTTTATGGGAAAAAAATTTGCAGTTAGAGAAGGATAAACTGATTGCTGAAATATTTTAACCTTAGGCTTCTGCTAAAGTTGCTTCAAAGGAAGGAAATGGATAAGTATGCAATCATATTGGGATCAAGGAACGACATAACTTTTGATGGAATAACTTTATCGCAACACACTTCTACTCACATCATAAAACTTAGGTCTAGCTTTTATAACTTAGTTGATCGGTTTAATTAATGACTGCTTTCTTACAGTAGACTGTAATGTAATCATTCGCAGCTCGTCCGATGCACACAGAATCACGCATAGCCTGTATGGTCTTGTGGTGATGAGGAAGTACATGTATTGGAAGTGTGGAGTGATTAGCACATCACCGAGAGATAACCAGTGACACTCCCTCTGGCTTACCTACAAGCCATTTTGCCTTATGAGCCAATCAGTCCATCGGTAGACCATCTCAAATCCACGAGCTCCAAAGAAGGCAGGCACAACAACTTGACAGTTTTACAAACTCACGAGCGTCGTCGGACACTACATCTTTTCTCTATTCCACTCGAGAATCAGCAGTGATTTCCAAACGCAACATATTTTTTTGTAATTCAGCAATAAGACTGAATTGTTAAAATCATTTGTACAGGTGACATCTGCTGCCACATCTTCATATACTGGGCAATGACTTCGCCAAGGCACTTCTGGAGTACGAAAGCTAAGACTAACAATTCTTGTAAGGAAAACAGGCTTGATTAGCACCCATTTTAACAGGTATTTGACAAGAGTCTGAGTAAACAGATCCAAGTCTATACCCCGCAAAGCATGAACTCGAAAAAACTCTGCCATCACAGTGGAAATCTCTGCAGAAATCCAATCAAATATTTTACGCACCTGATTTAGATGTATTTAATTAGATAGTCTTAAATATTGGCCAGAATCCTACCAAAATGTTGCCTTTACCCATTTTGAACAACTTCACGGACCATTAAAATGCTAAAGTGACCAAAATAGGATTAATTCTAAACTTATGAGCCTCAAGGGAGACCTCGCTACTGAATTCGAATTCATCGACTAAATTTTTTGATCTCTCTAGTTTGTGAGTTAGTGGCGGAGGGTGTGGTGGCAATCTTTGCTCCAGTGTACCCGGAGACCTTAACCATTGTCAAGTCCATGACAACACAGCATCGCGTCCTTTTCTTTACCACGGCTGACGCGCACCACTTTGGAACTGGAACATCGGACCTCAGTGGTGCAGCAAATATCATAAAGTTGAAACCGCTAAAAGCGCCTGCCATGCTGGATTTTATGATGCATGCTGAGTGGGAGGACGTCCTCTATCTCTACGAGTCAGAAGAAGGTTAGTTCAATTTCTTTTCGAGAGAGATTTAAAGTCTATGGTAAACAGGTCTAGTTAAAGCGTATCCAAAACACAAAAATAACTGCTGAACTTGAGGTTGGAATAAAGAGGGGACAGGTGTATCAGCGTTTTCACTTACCTTCGAGTAAGGTTGGGTCATTGGAAAGACTTTTTTAAGCCAGTGGGAGTGGAATGAGAAAGATTTACATAGAATGTGGTGCATTAAATCAGAAAATATCCTCAAGCCTCCACAATTTGCAAGGAGTCATTACAATCACATTTCTCCGGATCATTTAATAAAATGCATTAAAGGGCTCCTGATGGTTTAGTTTTTTGCATTTGATTCGAGTAAATACCCACCATAGGCTTGCTTTGGCATTCGTTCTTCGCCCTAGGGAGCAAAGTATCTTCACCTGTGGGTATGTAACAAGAAAGACGACTTATTTGCTCAAAATCCTCTACTTTCTTACAAAGATGTCGGTGAAAGCAATAAAAGTGCCAAGTCTAGCCTATTATTAGTTATAAAAATCATTGTTTTAGGTTGAAGGTCAAAATGTACTTCACATGTGTCTCTATTGTCATGCAACAGTACAATTTGCTCTGCTTCCTTCTTATTTTCTCTTACTGCAAATTCCTTTATTATAAAATGTCGTTAAAAATAAAGTGGGAGATGGAATGGCCTGCTATGCAGGTGGAATTTGACGCTCAAAATTTGTGACAGCCAAAATTTCCGCTCAAAGGGGATTCAGGCAACTTAATTCAACTGGTAACTCAATTGAGATAGATTTATTCTCGACAACAAAGAACTGTGCGTAAAGACAAATGTGTAACTAATTTTCAAAGCCCGTGGTTGTTTGGAAACCGCCGCCTTAGGCATCCTTTTTATTTGCAGTATTTCAATACCTCATAGGGACCTCAGTTGAAATGAAGGACGATGCCAGAATGTCGGTATTCTACAGCAAAATAAATGCTTAGTTCTTGAGTAGTGAGCTAAGAAGCTGGAAGACATTTTCGGCCTCCTCTCTTTCCGCATGGCATTCATTTCCATCGCTTCGATCTTTCTTCATTGACAAAACCTCCCATTATTCTGCGAAGGCTTAACTTCCAACCAGATCTGCATCAGATGGTACATGTGTCTAACAGTTTTGCTTTGCAAACCACAAACCTACTACCCACAATTCCTCATCTACTGATGGCCCTAGTTACAATATTTTTCTATTAAAATCGTTGGTTTGGTAGTTTTAAACGAGAAATTTGGCGGAGAAGCTTTGGAGGTCCTCGAATTCCACTCCCAAAATGCTTGAGACAGTCCTAATGATGCCAAAAGATGGAACTAAAAAGAGAAACTTCCTACTTGTGATTGACTACAAGACGGACCTTAAGTGGGGCAAATATAGGTCACATCTTCTTGATTTTTTCTTTTATAGCTGCTTACAGACTTCGATGGGTTCTTGAGAAAGCCATTAAACGCTCACCCACCTTCACTGTCGACTTTCGACAGCTTCGATGGGATCCAGAGCCCCTAGTCAATGGAGAAGAAGCCGGTGGAGGAGGAGCTGAGTCCACGGGCCTGCGTCAACATGTGAACTCACGTACCAATACTTTCTATCGCAAGTCCATCCTAGTGGATCTATCGAAGCGAGAGAGCACAGCGAAGCTCATCGCTGCTATTGGATCCATCATGCCACAGCGCGCCGATTTGCACTTTCTCATTGTCGGTGGGGTAGGTGGTTAGTATGTATAGTTAAGTCCTCCCGGGATCATTTACTGATTTTTATTTTATGAACAACCTGATGGAATTTTTACATCATATTACGAAGGCGAAAAGGGATGCGATGGATAGAAAACTTAGGAAAGAAAGCGTAAAATCGGATATGGAGTATTGAAGTGGCCTCCAAGTGATCACACTAAAGGATGGAAGAAAAATGATGCTGGCAGCACGGACAGCAATTCGTACGGTCGATATGAAGCATGATTTGCAGAGGAATGGAATGCCTACTGAACAAACACAATAACTCCATTTGTCCGTGTCACAACATAAAGACTCAAAAGTTGTTAAAAGTAATGCGTCCAGGAAAAAATGTGGGATAGAAAATGAACTTTGAAGTCCATATTATAAGACACTTTTGTCAACTTCATTTCAACTTTTGAATTCAGATAAGAGATTGCAAGTCGCCACGACGAGTACTCTTCCCTGTGTAGCTAAAGGGCGATTTTGTAGCACCCCGAGTCTTCCTCGAGACTGTAGTAACCATCAAATACATTGAAATGGTTGATAGGTGATTCTATCTGCCGTTTCTCGAAAAAGCCGCCTTTGCAGGGTTTGTGAATGGCATTAGGCACTCAAAGTTAGGATTACAACTTTGTCAGGAGGTTTCTTCAATGAAAGTCAAGAAATTGGCAGAGTCTGTTCTAGTGAACAATTAAAAGGAGCTCGGATAGTTCACTTTGCAACATCAAAGGCGGAGAGAAGAAGGAGGTGTCAAGTGAATTGGACTAATCAGAGACAACATGCAAAAGAGAAATTTGTGGGTGCTTAATTTGAAAGGAGAGGAAATTCTGGCTAATTTTTCACTACAATGACAACCTGAATGACTCAGC
Source organism: Taenia multiceps (assembly GCA_001923025.3). Classification (NCBI taxonomy): domain Eukaryota; kingdom Metazoa; phylum Platyhelminthes; class Cestoda; order Cyclophyllidea; family Taeniidae; genus Taenia; species Taenia multiceps. The sequence continues at coordinate 4,329,419 of CM010317.1, read as the reverse complement.
CGATGGTTTTCATGACATGAAACATTAGCCCTTGTAGCTGGATGAGCTCACTTTTGATGTAGATGAAAGCGAGATGATTCACCTTTCTTATTCAAGAAAGAACAGTTGAAAAACGTGCTAGATTTTGTGCTCAATCTAACATATTTGGTGGATGAGATACTGGTTCACAATTGTTATCTTGAACAGAGGTTGCTTATTATTCTTAGGTTTCCATCTGCATTCAATATCCCTTGCCAAAGTAGTCCGATCGCACAAAGCCTCGAAGTCTCTAGATCGCAAGCTAGCCATCATTCCTGAAGTATCAATTCAAAATTATTAACAACTAGAGTATGACAACGATACTTCATCGTCTCAACCAAAATAAATCGAGAAAGAAACAACAACTTTAAAGCAGAGATCTCGGTACCGAAGTAAACCCAAATCGCAAAGTGGTTGCGGGTGTCTTGGCGTGCCAGAGCACACAGTGGATACAGACCCTCACCAATTTGTCATTTGGAATGAAGTGAAGTTATACAGGGAGTATTAACACATATAGAGTGCATGCTCCACATTCTAGTTGGCACTGAGAAGGAATTTAGCCAGAACTCGAAATGCAAGCGTTTCTGGATTGAGGTACGAGGAAGAAACTTAGCTAGATCTTCTGGAACGTTGAATGAGAAACGTGTTTCTAGGCTCTAAACGATACTTAATGCTTCGTAGACGCACTTTATTGTCCCACCAAAACCAAAGCAACAAAGACGTTTTTTTTTAAGCGAGTATACATTTTTATTTATTACTAGGACATAAAGTGCATCAATGACAGTTCCTTGCAGTTCGGTGGCATCAATATGACAGCTCTCGCTGACATTGACTTTGACTCAGTGGCATTAAAGAGCTACAAAGCCGAGCTTAATCCACGGGCTCGTTTGGCCGATATGACAAATGGAAATCTTTCGGTGAGACATTTTTTGTACCCTCAACACCTATGTGCTGCTCAGGACACAACAGGCAAAAGGTTCTTTCCTCTGTTTTAACTAGTGAATAGGCGGCTAAATATTCAACCAACAGTTGGATCCGTTGCGTGCTGTTTTTTTAGTCCATTGAAGGAAAAAATTGCAAAAATATCCCAAGAAAACTTTGTTTGTAAAAATGCTTAAGATTATGGCTCAAAATGGAACATCACAAGGCGTTTTTATAGCACTCAAAAACAAAAAAATGAAAAGTTTTATTTTTAACATGCAACTCTTGGTGCACATCTATCCGGCGTTTTATTACCCTTAAAACGAAGTATGAGTAGAAAAATCTTTACACTCTTCTTTTCAGCACATAGACACCATGAGCTGCCTGGAAAGCTTAAATTTGCTGACTGGTTTGCATCGTCTTGAATTTCTCGAATTCACTTTTAATCAGGCACAAATCAGAGGACTTTGTTTTTATCTCGATATAAAAGTTGCATGGAGTAATGCATTCTAGTATCCTCTCTCTCTTATCTTTACGTCAGATTTACTTCTGTCGGGCAGATTTACAACATCATTCTTGGGTAACGGAAACATTCCCTATCATCTAATGTATTTCCTGTACTCGCAACAAACAACCTTAATTTCTGTGGCAGCCTGTTGCAAATGAAAACCTTCTGGACTTTGCCTAATTTCAGACTGAAGCCGCACTGCTCATAGATGGAATGAAAAGTCTTGTTCAAGCTCTGAGACTCCTCAATGAGGACGTTTATGCAGGTCGTCTAAGCAAATCGGGTCTCCATAGCAACGGTGAAACCTCTCCCACTGGAAATCTGCCTTGTCAACCACCCTCACCGCCTCCGTTTACCGCGCCACAAATCATGGAGAAGTTGCAGCAGGTTGTTATGTGAAAACACAGACTACTTATTGTTTATTGAGTAAAATGTTTTTTGCGTTTGGAATCACAAAGTGGTAATGTTAATGTCACATGTCCACTTGGTGATGTCTTAAAAGGTCTACATCAGTTTAAAGTATTTCAGGAAAAGGTCAACTTCGTAATGGGGCAAAAACTTTTGACTCGATTACTCTTGAAGGGACCTGCTAAATATAGATAGCATGCTGTTAAATCTCAATCAGTAAGAAGTCTTAAGTCCAAAAGGTAGATAAATTCCCTTAATAGCGATTTTTAAAAGTAATTAATAATTTTGAAAAAATAAATTTTTAGAAACGGTTTAAAGAACCGCCTAGTTAGTTTTAAAGATTGTCTGAAAATAAGCGCTAAAGCTTTATTTGTCGTGTTTAGCTTGACATAAATAAAATCTCGAGTTTGGAGACAGCTCGGCTACTAGAGAGACGTCAGTGCTCCGCATATCCAGAAGCACGAGTGCATACTCTCCTGGAAAGTAAGAACACCCGTTCTCAGAAATGCATGCGCATCAGTTCATAATAGGATGCTAACGATAGTCCACATATGTAAATTTACCCTACCGATATCACGTCACTACCGAAAATTGAAAAAAATCAGACATCTATTATAGCATCGCAAAAAGTTTCTACCACAGTGATGTACACCTTTAATCTTCATCTTCATTGGTGATATCTTTCATTTGTTTGCCTTATCGAAAAAGGAGACGGAAGTGTAAGCTTCCTCTTTTTAAAACTCCTTATGCAACCCATTTCCGTTGCTGAGTTTTACTGATAAAAGACCTTACAGTACGTACTACTTACCCGTCCATGCATCGAATGTACGTTATTTTACTATTCGTAGGTAGTGTTTGCGGGTCTCACAGGAAACATGAGCATCGGAAGGAGTGGGTTCAGGAATGCCTATGCCTTTCATCTCTGGGGAGCGAAGATGAAGCAGTCTTTTTTAAAAGTGAGTTCGCATATTTGATCTTATCAAACAACGGCCGCTAACTGGAGCGTATCAGCATATGAGAGGAACAAATCAGGACTTAAAGCCTTGCAAACTTCTATATAAGATTTGCTGGCATGACTGCATCTGCCCCGAACATTCCCACCGTCCAATATGCATCCAACCCCTCAAATTGTGCAGTTTTACTGTTGACTGTGATATGTTTTGTTACATTCATCAACGGATCCGAATTTTCTGCAGTTCCGCCATGTAAAGGCATTTTATCCATTAGGATCCTGCACACAGGCGACTGTTATAGTGGTGATCGAGTCGCTGAGGTGTACGCAGATGCAAACATTCGTCAGCCTTTCCTATTTGAAGTCGTCTGTCGATGCAACAAGTTGTCTACGGGTTGTAGATTACAGGCTTCGGTCACAGAAGACCTCACCTTCACTCACATGCATCCAATCCTAGTGCGTAAGCGCCTCACTGACTCACGATTTGTACGCCTCAGTGGGAAAGTTGCAAGTCCCGGTTCATCGTTATTATCTGGAAGTAGCCCAAATTAAGTATCAAATTGCTTTTTAGGATGCCTACAACAAAACGCTTACACCTTTGCCATCGAAACGTGTATGTGGTTATGCCTTGACACGGGTGATTTGTTCAAACGGCGCTTTTGGCGATAGCACGAGTTTTGGCCCAAACTTTAATTAAATATAGAGAAAAGAGAAAAAACGGAGCAGTTTGCTTCTTTTCTAAAATAAGACTGCTAATCAAGTGGCGGTTTAAAAGCATTAACTACGTCGAGACATTCATTGTGAGCGACTTTCTTTAAACAAATTACTAGGGCTGTTTTGATGCCTTTTAATTCAGCCACAAGTGGAAAAGAAGCATAATCATCTGCCTTTAGAAAACTGCTAAAAAAATGCAAATCTTGTAATGCGTTAGCAACTCAAGAATGCAAACAATAGAGAGGGAAGTCAAACAAACTTTCAATCCAGCTTGAAGTTAAGTAGACAAGGGTGGAGGAGGAAGAGGTGAAAAGTTAATCAGTTGTGAGTTTAAGCATATCATCGGGCAATGGAAACTCCCGAGGCTTCAGTTCATGAGTTTGTCTGACAACCCTAAATTAACTAGAGCGTCAGGCAGATGGCCAAACAGCTGGCCGAAGGGTCGAAACATCGAAGCTCAACACTTGGTTTGTTCTCGTTTTTTTTTTTAGGGAGCATATGTTAAAAGCAATTTGACTCTACGAAGTCAGCAAAAACATCAGGCATTAGACACTAATCGAGAAAAAAATAGCTCAACTCCAAAAAAATTTGCTTGTTCATCTTTGATTAAATAAAGGGGTTGTCCCAGAGCCACATTATTTAAATCGACATGTTGACAGCCCCCCCAACGTAAGACCAACAGACAAATCAACTCTCGACAGGCAGTAAATAAAATTTTTTTTGCAGTTGGGTGAGTGGGATTCTCTGGATGGCATCGTGATGAGAGTCTCCACCGATAAGAACGATTCCGAGGCCAGCGTGGATCTCAACAAGGTGCGGATTGTCTCCAGTATTTTGGTAAGTCCTCTCCGAACTCCAGCATCCATTTGGTACCCGCAAATTTATATTATAGCAGTCCGGTTTTTGCCATAGACTGTGTGGCTTTCTACTTAAGGGGATTATTTAGAGGTTAGAACCGTCCTGTTGTTATCAGGTGGGCGAAAAGTTGGTACAATTTTTTGGTGGAGGTGGTGTTGCGGACTCATTTATGGGAACCTTCAGGGTGCATTAGGGGATGAGGTTTGAGATTTTCAGGCTTTGCGGACGGAACTGCAGAATCCTCTCAAAAAATCTGCTGCTTAGTATTTGAAGAAGGTGGTAGTGGAAGTTATCATCCAGAATAAATGGCTAAATGTAGTTCTGGTAGTGGAACATTCACTATCATTATGGTGTGTGGAAGATGGCTTGCTATTCCTCATAAATTAGGTAATCGTGTCAAGACCAATTAATGGTGATTAATGTGGGTGATGTAATGATATTCTTTAAGTGGGAAGGAAAAGTTGCTGGAGCAAATTACTAATTGGATCTGATTTACTGATCCTTTCATTAGTACTAATGGGGTGTGAAATTATTGTTCTTCATTTCATTCATTCGAGGCACAAAAACTCACTGTGCATTTTAGCCTGTAGTAAACTTTCAATGATAAGGAAATACCAGAAGTCATTTTAAACGGTGCTTAGTCCCCTCCATGCTTCTAAAAGGCTATGCTTACCTTATGTGTGTGGTGGACTGGAGTTACAAATGTTAATTTAGGGTTTTAAAAGACCACACAGCTATGAATGAGACCTCCTTACTTGTATCAGCCAGGTACAAAATAAGATTTTCTTCTTAAGAAAAATACAGTTCCTCCTTTCGACATGGTTGCTACAGGACATCTACATGAGCACCCTCTTGAGAAAAGATTGCAAATCACTTAAAAAAGTAAAACAATAATAATATCGGAAGGACTGCATAATTTTGGAGGGTTGTATTACCTCTAGGGCACTTTTAAAGACACTATGAAACATAGAGGCCTGAAGTTCATCCCTTTACCGACACAAACGAGTTTTGGCAGAGCGGTGGTGCGTAGACCACGATCGAGACTCCACACCAGAGCACCTAATTAACTCGGCCGAGAGTAAAACGAATTTCTCTGTGTCACAAGTCCACTGGACGCAAAGTTTTGCCCAATTATTGTGAATGAATTCTCTAGTGTATCAGTAGCTAGCACCGAGAGTTTCCATTCAATGCTGATTAGCCAATCAACTTTTTATTTGTGAGCCGCCTCTCCATGTTCTCAAATTCGTTGAACGGCGCCTAACCTGCCCCACTGTAGTGCAATCATTGTGGCGCCTCAATTATCACCTTGAACCTGTTATAGGAGCTTGAAATCCGTGAATAGCTTCAACCGAAATCAGTCCAGTATTTGTGCATAATACTATTAGAATCCAGCTTTATCCCAGTGCGGATCCATTTTTACAGTTCCTTTTTTTAGAAAGCGCTAATGTCCATGTTTTGTTCAAATGGACAGTAGACAGTGTTCTTCAAAATCTCATTAATTTTTTGATGACTACCTTCTTAGTCTGCGCCGAAGTGATTTAGATGATTTACCTGGCTAAATTACCGACAGTTAATTTGTTTTTTAAGAAAAAGGGCGAAATAAAGGTGGAAATTAATTTCTTGCATTAATTTAACCAGATGATTAACTTTAGTCACAAGAATCAAACCCACACAGTACATAAATCTATCCTTTAGTATTCAGGACTCAGGAGAATGATGTTTATTCTATGCGTCTGTGACTCGGAAATGCTGTAAACGTCAACCCGACTACCAAGGAGCAAAGAAATGCCCTCTTTACTGGTCTGGATAATATACTCCTGGCCAAATTTAATAGTCAGAGGCAGTGTGCCACCGTCTGGGTCGCTAAAACTAGGCTTTTGTCTCAACCCCAAAGATTAATGAAGTTTCATCTGAATGCACCATTTCATACTTCTTAAAGGCAATAGTCATGGCAGATTTCCACACCATTGGACTTACCTAGTGTAGCCATTTTGGCCACCACAAAAAGGCAACTGAAGGTTTTAAGCAGTTCAACTCTCATGAAAGGCAAGGCAAAAGGTGGAATAACAGCAAGACGAGAATATCGAGCAGCGTTAAGTCTAGTTCCAAGGTAACAATATCTTTGGAGTTGGGTGATACAGTTTATTACAAGAGGTGGAGCCCAAGACAACTAAGGCCTTAATTGAAATAATTATTTCCCACCTTAAAATTTGAGCAAAATTGTTTGAAAGGCAAAAGCACAGTCTGGGTGGGAAATGCGCTTTCACCTTTTGTGTAACATCCTAGTTTCACTAGAGTCTTTTGTTAATTGTTGACCTTAACAATTACTGCTACAAAAAATTGGCAACAAGAGCTGACGAAAGAATTGTATGTTACTCTACCTTGGGGCGGGAATAGTCCACTTTTTTTAGACACCTATGTTCCATCTCGTCTTGTCTTTTTTCTTCAGCTATCGCCATTCATGATGGAGAAGAAGGACGTGAATGGGAATCCCATCAAAGGCGAATACGAAGGCTTCTGTGTAGATTTGGTTCAGAAATTGGCCGAGATGATTAAATTTAAGTACAAAATGAAAGCCGTCTCCGATGGGCAATTTGGCAGTCTAGTCAATGGCAGCTGGGACGGAATGGTTGGAGAATTGTTAAGAAGGGTGAGCAATTGATGGCTAAATTTGCCACTTCTCTATAAAGACTGAAAATATTTTGAATAAATGGGTAAACAATGCTCCACATAGATTCAGATAGGTGTTTTCTGTACAAATCACAATACGATTCTACTGATTAAGAAGGAAGGTAAGTGACGAAATGCCATACCGATTACCGAATCATTCAAATTTTCTTATATCCATCGCTTTTCTCAACTAAAATTACATTTGTTGAAGCTATTTTCTGCCTAACCAAACTAAAAAGAATGATTGGAAGTGCATGTCTATAAGTAGGACGAATCTTGACGTATTTTATGTTTGTTTGACTTCATCAGGATGACTTGAAACCAAACATCAAACGAAAAAGACTTGCTAAAGTTGCGAGATTTTAAAGAATAAACAATTAAAACGACGTGAGAGGGAATCTTCATGCTACAAAGTTTCGTGGTGATCAAACCGTCTCGGAGGACTTACCTAGATTACCACATTTGGATACACCTTTGCTGGGAGGGAAGAAAGACGTCAGTGGGGTAGCAGCATGAATTCGTTACTTCTCGTAACTAAAGCGATGGAGACTGGGAAGTCTACCTTCATAAATATGTAACTAAACCGAGTGCTCAAGTTGTCTTCTAAGCATTCGTTACTACACCTCACTTGGCGTGCAGAAAAACCACAAGTGAGAGAGAATGGACGGCCATTCCTTGCTTTCCCGCCAAAGCAAGAAAACACTTGATTGCAGCGTCATTGATGCATCTTATTGCTCATGAGACTCATTTGAATTCATCCACCTCTCCCATTTCGATAAAATTTGTGAGGTAATAGAGGCAAAGTATTTCCAGAGGCACCTACACTCCAACCTAGTGTGTTTTAATCCACAATCTTGATTTTTACTCTGATTGGTTCCTAGCAAAGACAAAGTAGTCTATAAATACACCTTAGAGTAGTAACCTACTTACTTTTTGATGAGCTAACCTCAGCTGCTATAGCACTTGGTTCATTTGATGTTCGGCGGTCTCTGTACTCTTGCTATTAAGGTAGAATAAGATTTTAGCAAATACTTGGCAATAGTTTTCAAACAGTTTTGAGTAAACTAGATACTACAAAGGAAAGTCAGTCGAAAAACTTGAGTAAAATGGCGATATAGCATGCTTTTATGGAGCACAATCTGTTGATGTAAAAAATGAACCTCGATGCTTCTAATGCACCACGATCGGGTTTACAGAATTCCAATAAAATATTTGGTAACCTTTGGTAACCTTTACTTAAGTAGGCGTGTGATGATGGAATCTCTTGTAGGCAAGCTGTCAAACGCAGTGAGATGACAAAGAGCTCAGTAGATCAGTAGTGCAATTGCATCGGTATGCACGTCACTGAATGTGGTGGGTGTGGAGGACCTGGTTCTAGATGTCCACTAAGCACGAAGTTTATTAAATGCCAAAATCGCCGAAGAATTGAACCCTACTGCAAGATCAGGTTTTGGTGAAAGGCACAATTCGGAAAGTTGAGTGCAGAGAAAGGAGTGTCGACATGTCACGTGACAACTCAGTCAAACCAAAAAATCTTTCAGTACAGAAATTATGCATGTTTCAATTTTCGATTCAACTTACTCCTCCCCTATGATTATTTGGTGAACGAAGAAGCAAATTAATTTTAGAAATGTGGCTAGACTGAAGTAATTTTTTAACTCGTTTACTCCCCAAAACAACCGAACTGCTTACTCTTACTGGTGGAATTCACCTTTTGAAGTTCATTAAAGCTTCTGTAGGCATAAAAGAACCCCAAAATTCGTTGTGCATTCATTGGCGTTTGCGAATTGCAATCTTGGGTCGAGCTTTTCTACCAAGAACCACAGATGACGCAGGATACGGTGGCATCATTCTGAGTTGTTTCAGAGAGGTGCCATAAAAGAAACTATAATCATTTCGATGACATTTTCAATCAAAACCCTCCTTCCTCTCAGGTAGTAAAAGTAGCTAATGAAATTGAGCTGAGATGGCTATAATGATAACTCCAGACTTTTGTATTATCGTAACACCAGTACATGCTTTCCCCAAGCAAGGGTAGTGACTCCCTGAATGCCTGGAGAATTCCACTTTGTCTTAATAGTAAACAAGTGAGGCTCGTCTTTTTCATAGATTTTCTTGCAGATTCCCGAAGAGGTCAGTTTACCCTAGGGGCTATAAGATTCTAAAAAATGTTTGGAATTATTTGTAGCAATACAAGTCCCCTCTGAAATTAAATCAACTTAATTCTAGCATGACGAGTAATATTTGACACAAGGAAGGAATGGGTTACAATAGGCACAGACTTTTCTGACGGGTTCTTTCGAGTTGAAGATCCCTTTAACTACTGCACTCTTCCCTTTTGCGCCAATGAATAGCCTCATCAAGGAGGTAATCCATTTTATGGAGGTGCATTTCAAAGCGCAGTTCCTTAGAATGATTTGAGCTTCCAACTCAGCTGTCACTCACCTTTACGGTGACGCGGGGTCCACACCAATTGAAGTACTCATTTATTGTGAACCTGAGGATGGAAACGTGATCTTTGTTTGAGTTAATGACTTTCTCCACTCCTGCCTTTACGGTGGGCACCGAACCCTCCGATTTGCTTCCATAAATTTCCTTGATTCTGTGAATAGTGCGGATGCTGTTGTTCATTTTGAATTGTCCATTTATTGTAAACCGTACGACAGCTCATTTTAACCTAAGGTAAAGTAAAAAGACATTCCGTCTCTTTAGAAGCAGTCAAAACTGAAGTAGTGCATGGGGTTGGGTTTTATATCTCATATCTCAATACCGAACTGATTCGATGAGAAGAGTTGCCTCTTAGAATAGGAGAGCGGGAGGGACAAATACATTATCATTCTCCATGTGTGTAAGCTTCTCAGTACTACCAGAAAATTGCACTAAAGAAAATAAATGTCAAAAGCCAAGTCTAGGTATTTTAGCTCCAAATAAAGGATTCCTCTCTGTTAAAAAAGAGACTCACAACTAGCCTTTGTCCCGTCCAATAGGATGGCGATGTAGATGCATTAGGAGCTTTTTGCCTTTGAGTTATGTTACTCGGCTACTTAACAGTCCAATCTCGAGAAAATTTTACCATCCCCGAAAATATCTTCACTGCTATGGTGTAACTTCTCCCCAAGACAATAGTTTTATTAGTCCTCGAGACCAACTATCTTTGGATTGACTGTAAAGGTGGAACGTGTTGAGGGTTAATACCCAGGTGGTGGAATCGTAAATAATGTAGAGAAGTAACTGACCAGGTTAAGACATCATTGAGATGCATCAATGATGAAGGTGGTGGGTACCCTTTGAAGGCTCCAAGAATGCATTGCCTATTCATGTTATTCTTGCCTTGCGCTTCTTCATACACTATTGACAATGACATTAATTGGTCGTAAAAATTAATAATTTATCCGTAGCATTGATACAACCTTTCTGCTAGACGTTTTTCCCAGAGGCTGAAAAAAAAGGAAAGAAATTTCAACCTTACTGGGTAGCTTGGGCTAATTACACGACGCTAGCGCACTTAGAAACCACAGTAATTAACAAATTTACTCTTCAAGTTGAAGTTGGTGGAGCTATTAGATGGTTGCATACTCAGAAATTGAATTTCCAGTCAAACTAGATGCCAGGAACCTTAGAAGAACATAATTTTTTAAGTTCACTGGCTTCACCGAACTCACTTTTCATTCACTTTCAAGCCGAGCCTCCTTTAGTTATAAGGGGAATGTAGCAATTAACTCGGCACTTAAGAAATCGACCAAAAACCTTAAAATTCTTGGATTGCTCACATTACTTGGCTACCTGAACCCTCAATATTGTGAATTTTATTGCCTTCTGGCGTCAATGAACAAATTGCGTCTAGTGTTGATTGTGTTTGCGGTATCACAAGCGCTTCCACGTCTTGAATGAAACGTTGCAGTAATAACCGTTGTGGACTAAGAACAGAGTCAGTAAGAGCAACATTTTAGCTATGTTACTGCTGGACACCTGAGCTTATCATCATCATTCAGACCGGGATTTGAGCTTGCAATACAAGTGAATAACACAGCTTCGTCTCCATGTGACTTTGGATGTGATCATACACTATTTTACGTACGTATTTACCACTATTACTACTTTATATCCCATCTTCATTAATGACTTATGACCCTGAACTGTGTAAGACTACCAGGAAAGGTAGAAAGGAGATGATTTTGTGTCGCTATTCAATCTGGACTAGCTAATTTATCCGTTAAGATTTAATTTGACTAAATGAAAGGTTGAAGAATGGATATAGGTGGTGCCGAGATGGATAAGAGTTTGAATTTGGATCTTTATAGGAGGCTGACATAGTTGTGGCTCCGCTGACCATAACATCCGATCGCGAACGTGTGGTAGATTTTACCACACCCTTCATGGAGTTCGGGCTCTCTGTGATGTACCAGAAGATCGATCGTCCCCATCCAGATCCTCTATCCTTTATGGAACCCCTCTCTACGGAAATATGGATGTGCATCTCCTTTGCCTATCTAGGTGTCTCCGTTGTTCTCTTCCTTGTCAGTCGTCTCTCGCCCGCGGAATGGGGGGCCCCACTAAATAAGTCCAAGACTCTGGCGGATCCCAATCTGGAAGGTGATGAATGCGATGGAGAAATGACTATCTCCCACACAGACAGTATCTTCTCGATCTTCAACAGTTTTTGGTTTGCATTGTCCACTTTTGTTCAGCAAGGTGGCGATATTGTTCCAAGGTGATTAATTTGCTGTTCATTTACAAGAGACATTCAAGCTGAACCGGCTCCATTGCATAAAAATGGCACATTTTAAGTAAACACTTCATTTATTAGTTCACATATTCTGCTGCTTTAAAAACATTCTTCTATCAGCATACAAATAATCCCTGGAGACCCTCAAAGTAAAAATAAATTACGAATAAGGGTTTTCTGGTACAAACTTTCTAAATTTCCCATCAAAATTCTACATTTTTAAATGCAAGTAAGTACTGCTCCCATTCTTCAAACCGATTTTTTTCACAACATCTCCGAATGGGTATCTAGGATCAGGCTTTCCATGCCCTAGCTGAACACCGAGTGCTGAGAATGTGAACTGACCCAGATTGCCACTAGAAGACATGTGACAGCTCTTTCTTTTATTTTACCCTAGTTAAAACCCTTTTAATGTCACAGTAAACTTGACTTTTTATGTTACAGGAGTCTCTGTAAATTATACTTTTCCCTTACTAGGATGCTCTGCCGCACGTACCAACCACCATTGTAGTCTTTTAATTCCTCCCCTCATCGACCATTAACTGATGTTTAGACGTGCTTACCACCTACTATTGCGTAGCAATCATTTTTTTGCATGCAAAAGTTAATCTTCCAATTCGACTTAAACAATCCACACAAAAGGTAATAAATGCGTGATTTGTAAAAGAGAATGACACTTAGTATTACATTTGCACAATAAAATTTCAACTGAAGTGGGCAATTTCCTGCCTAGATCGCTGTAGCAGAAGCTGTGAATTGAGAGTTGGATACAAAGAAAATATACCTCTTATATGTGTGGAAATAGATAACTTTTTTGGATTCTTTTATTGCAATGCCAGGTCTCTTTCGGGACGAATAGTGGGTGGTGCATGGTGGTTCTTCACCCTCATCATAGTCAGCTCCTACACTGCCAATTTGGCAGCCTATTTGACTGTGGAGAGAATGACAAATCCCATCCAATCCTACGAAGACTTGGCAAGACAATCGAAGGTCAAATATGGAATCATCAAGTCGGGTTCTACTAGAGATTTCTTTGAGGTGAGAGATTCGGTAGTTCCGAAATTTCGGAAATAAACATACCTGCTTCCAAATAGAATGCAATAAAAATGCCTACTTACACACTCACCTATCACATGCCAACTCGCTTATCTGAATCTTTGTCGTTCCATTTGTCAGGCTGGTGTTCATGCTGAAATCCTGGTGAATCCAAATGTTTTAATTGCCTTTATTCAAGGATGGCTATATGATGCAGAGACCTCATATCCATCTTTTGAAAATATTTCTATTACAATAGAGCAAAACATGCCCTGGTAGGTGGCATGGGCTACTTTATGGAGGTTTCCAACTGTTATGAAGGATAATGCTGCAGTTCTTGTCCCCATATAAAGTTTCCACACTTAGTAACCAGGATCGGATAATAATGCAAGGATTGGAAACTTCGTAGCTACCGTTGTTAACACTGACCTGATTTAGTTTAAATCGTAGAAAAGTTCGAGTTGCAGGTATTCGGCCCATAAAACACGTAAAAATTTGAAGCAACTATGAGGGGATCAGATATTATCCTTTGCTTTCTTTTGTTTGTCCTCCTCTTCCGCTCTCTCGCATATTAAGGTGCGAATCTCCATCCGTGCCAGATCGGTGTTGCGCTGCGAGATCTAAAGTGAGAGGTCAAGCGTCGCCTTATAGGATCAGAAGAAACCGGATTTGATCGACTGTTTGTCTTAGCTGTTCCTTAAAAGAAGGAATTTTTCTCATAATTTCTTCTGACTGATTCGAGTTGACAAACTCCCGCCTCAGTTATTAAGATTCTAGCAAATAACCAGTTTTTAGCGAAGGATAGTATTCACAGTCAACCACACTCACCCACACGCACACATAAGTATGGGAACACAAAGTAAGCTGCCTTGAGGAGATGAAGTGGTTTGTATCTTATAAGTGCGGTTTGGATAGTGGATCGTTTGGATGTAGCTAAGGAGGTTTTGTTCACCCAACAATGGCTCACAGTCTGGTAATCAGTCAACAAGCAATCCCAAATGCATGCATGACGCGCTTTCCTCATTAACAGAGACGTAGGGAAACTCAAATGGATAGCGTTTCGTGCTAGTTGTCATCACCGGTGATATAATATTGATGAGCCTTCCTTTGGCGCGCCAGTTGAAACAGCAAGCTGATGAGGCCAATGTGTTTATCAACTAAGGGAAATAATGCTACGTGTTCTCAGGATTGCGTTAGATCTGATTAACTTTATGCAACAATGACACGAACCTCCAAAATATAAACAAAAGAAGGAGGTTTTTCCATAGCTGGAAGTATCCTTGGGCAATTTATTACGACCATCTATCCTGCGTCCTGCACCAACCACTAAGACTCCTCCAAATGCCCCAAAGATAGATAAAAGAGACCGGTAAAGGCAACCGCTTGCAGTAGGTAAGACTCCGGTCCCACAAGTCGTTGTAACAAACTGAAACATTTAATGAAACAATTTAGTGAATTTGTGTAAAGAAAGTGCATTCGGAGTCCTATTTAAGTTTCTGAAAAATTAGAGAGATTTTTTATTTGGAAGAAGATGTCAAAGAGCCACTGCTAATCGAAGTATTTTAGGATCTGTAATGAATTGGCTAATTGCTATACAGTTGCAAACGCTTACTTCTTAGAAGTCCAGCATAAAAATCTTCCAACAAATGTGGAAGTTTATGGAATCAAATCCGGAGGCTTTGGCGCCCACTGTGAAGGCAGGAGTGGAGAGGGTCATAAATTCCAACAAAGACTACGCCTTCATCCTCGAGTCTACAATGAATGAGTACTTCAATCAGCGTAGACCGTGCACTACTGTCAAGGTGAGTGACAGCTGAGGTAAAAGCACTTCTGTATAATGTACTTTCTTCTTCATAAGACGGGATGCCGGTGTGAGGAAGTAGAGAGATCATCACATTGAGTTGGCATGCTAAAAATACCCAAGGTTTGGTTTGTTTTTTTCCTTAACCAAAGACATAGTGTAAAAGAGCTACTAAAAACCTATCGGGTATTTCAAGTGGATCTATATGTGACATTGGGATAAATGAAATAGCTAATCTAGATCATCCTATAAGGTTTGCAATTCTATCACGTAAAGACGACTTTCAGGAAATCGAAACCAGGTTGTTTCCTCTCAACAGCACTCCTTTTTAATTGTAGAAAGTAAAGTATTGTCAGTAAGTTAGAAACTTTTCGCATCGTCTGAAGGCAACTGATACCAAGAAAACGCTGGGATCATGCCACATTTAATTTAGAAATTTTGATGACAGGAAGGTTTCTTAGGCAATCACCTTCCCACTCTCGATCCACCTTTTTGATACGATTTCTCTAATGGCGTAACACCCTCTTCCCACCTAAAACACACTTTAGAGTTCACTCAATAATGCAACCAATTAATGACTTTTCTGTTAAAATATGGGAAAGTGGGAGCTGACTGATAAAATGGATGCGTTTGACAACTTATTAGCATTGAATTATTTGTTATAAGAGGCCAGTTGAACCCACTTGTGTTTCAGTAATGCATCTCAATGAAGTTGACCCCTTGAATCGAGATTTGTGCATGCAAGGTGACCTTTTTGAAGGTTTTTATCGAAAATAGCTCTTTTTTTGTAGGTTGGTCCAAATCTAGACAGTGGGAAGGGCTATGGAGTGGCGACTCCACCAGGGTCAGATCTTCGCGATAGACTGAATTTAGCGGTTCTCGAGCTCAAGGAAATGGATTGGATTGCCCAACTCTACCGTCTCTGGTGGGAGGAGAGAGGAGAATGCGGAAAAATGGCCAAATCTGCCGATGTAAGTGTTTTAAACATAAAATTTTGCTAGATTTTAGTATGATGGAGCATACTCAATTCACTTGGACAAAACTGCGTTTAAGATAAAAATCACTGCAAATTCTCTCGAATATTTAATGTGTGTGCTGACAGACTGGTACTTATTTTGTATAGAGATTTCGGTTAGTAGTATCTGCCGTTTGCTTGTGCATTATTAAAAACGGTAGTGTACAAACCCTGACAAAGTTGCGGCCAAAATCAAAGTCATGAAACGGGCTTTGCTTTGGATGGGTAAAACCCACCAACCCCCGAAAGGGTGGAAAGCTCAGATGAAGATGAGATACGAAAACATACAAACATTTTGTAGATTAGTGTAATCAGTAAATAAAGTCCTCTCACCCGATAAAATTCTACACTGGTGAAAAATTCACCACTTTAAAGCAGAAATTCCTACACGTTTTTATTTTAAAAGTCGTTAAAGTAGGAACACAGATAAAACAAACGATAATGCTTGAATGTACCAGGCAGGCTATAAATACTTAAGCAGGGGATTGAACAGTTCACACAATGACAAAAAATTTTAAAATTTCAAAAGAGAGACCGCCTGAGCTAAGGGCATGCTTCTTGGCCACGAAAAAGTAGTGTCTCCAGAATTACAGCGACTAGAGAGGGAGTAGATCTACGGCAATGCCGTCTGTTTGATGGTTAATTTGGCATTTTTGCCGTTGTCATTTGGACAAAGCTTCCTTATACACTGACGTTTATGCCTGGGCAAAGACAACCACACTTTGCGATGAACAACTTTTGATGATTTCGGTTGCACTGGCTCAATTTTATTTCTCCCACCTTTCAGCACGCAGGGCGATGGATTTCATCTATAAATCCAACTTTTTTTCAAAAAAGTATCCTAATTCGGAAAGCTTCTCTTAAATGGCTTTATTACTGTCTTATTTGACCAGAAAAAATCCTCAAAGGATTCACTATCACTGAGTTAATTACATTTCCTATTGGCGTTTGTTGGAGATTTTTTAAGGTCATTGCTAGAAAACCAAGCGGATATCATCAGCCTTTCCAGTATATTAGCGACTCGCCTTCAACCGACCATAACGAAAAGGGCTAAACACTCTTGAACAGCCTAATTCAACACCAAAGGTTATTTAGCTCCTCAATCTTGCAAATGCTCATGAAAGATTCTTAGACACTCACGGGATGTACACAGCCAGGAAGGCCTATCACACTCTCACTGAGTTGCCTCACTACTGACATTTACAGTCTGGGGATTGAGTTATCACGGTCAGGCCTGCTGATGGGGTACAGGTGTACGACTGTCCATGAATTCTCCACACCACTCAATCAAATGCATATCTTTGTGAAAAAGCAACTCCTCGTTCGCAATTGCATACTGCTCCAGACACGTATACCTACCGTCCCATCTTAAATAACAGTGTTTGGACACTAAAATTATAATTTCCTGTCTGTTTTGGACTTCCGTCGTACAATACACAGAAGTCACAGGCAATCATTCTTATCTATCGTTGGCCCACACACTAAAACCTTTACAAACCAACCTTTTCCGCTCCTCTGTGGTCCAACAGGAATTGGATCGTCTGATGGCATTTTTTACTGCGAAAATTTAGAAGAACACAGCCACAAGTTCATTGGGATTGGACAGTGTTTACGGTCTCTTCTACCTTCTTGCCGGAGCTCTTGTGATTGGAATTGTTCTTGCCATCCTCGAGTTTATCTACCGCTGCGCCGTGAATGCTAAACGAACCAAGGTGAGTTTATCCACCACAACGCAACAGATTATATAAAACTACATATTTTTGACACCTTCTACGTCATGACATGTATCTAAAAAGTGTCAGCCCTTGAGCACCGCTTATCGCCTTGATCAAATGGCCCCTAGATTTGCGGTTTTGTTTTGTTTTAATCAGTTACCATAAATTTGCTAGGAGTCACATGTCACACAGAGATAATAAAACCAGGGCGTTATACCTCTACGGGGGCGATTATTATCTTGTTTTTTTTCTGGGCGGTAGATAAATTTGCATAAAAAGGCAGCTGACGATTGGCGCCAGGGGAGAATCACAAAACGTCCAGGCACTAATAACTAATTTGCCTGTGGGTTAGACCCCACCAGTTAATGTGATGAAGTGGCTTGAAATATAATAAATACTTGGTATTTAATAATTTGCCCCCCCCCCCCCCTAGAAGAAAGAGCTTTTTCAAGCGAGAGAAGAGTAATTATTACAAGAGGAGCTAGCTTTTGTCTCAGTAAATTTGTTAGCTTCCAATTGATTCTGTGACAGTCGAAGCACACTCCGACAGTTACTCATCCTGCTTTTGCTTCTTTTCAACTTTCTCCTATTTAGCGGTGCTGAAAATGCGTTTGTATTTGGTCACTTGTCAGAAGAACTACTGCTCATCAAAGCATACGTCTCACTTTCGAGTTTTTTTTATCAAAGGATGAAGATGAGGGTGCTACCATGTTGTTAGTGCAACAGATTTGTCCCATCTCAAGTTCAGACAGTAATGCATATTTTAGTTAGAGCATGAAACCCTCTATCAGATTAAGTGTGAACAAGAGAATTTGTCCACGATGGTGTTGATTTTCGACCGTACCTTGCGATTAGATCCGTAATTTCGAACAAACACTGCAGTTTTGTCAAAATACTTCGCTTTTATTGCAGTGTACTGCACAGAATTTTCTGTTTTTGCTCAAGCTCTGGTCTGGTGTTTGTTGTCCGCGTTTGTGCCAAAGGTGGATGCGAGATAGGCAACTGGCACAATGGAATAGTCGGATGAATAAGCTAGAGGTTGCATGACATAAAAGGCAGATTATCCATTTTAAAACATTTGCTTTTTTACGGGATGCGAAGCTGTCTACCTAACGTGGAATCAGGCTCTAGTGGGAGGAATCCCTTTTCATGGTGCAGTATTCCAGCTTTAGATTCAAGATCTTGTGGCAAGAGACTCGGTAAGGGCAGTTAAATGACAGGATTTCTTGCATTTTTCTTTCTTTGTTTCATCCCTTAAACCTTAAATTGCATTTTGTTGACGTTTGCTGCTATCTGTTAGTCTTAATGTGGTATCTGGGTTAACTCTAGATGCCTATCAAAACAGGAAGTGCAACGAATTAACTTAAATGTCAAGCTTTTCAAAGTAACATATGTGTCAGAGACTCGAGACTTTTTACCCCTACAATGACTTTTATAGACGTTAGACAATCCAGATGATAGAATTTTTTGCTAAAACAACGCAATTATTTTGTTAGGCCAAGAACAAAAGAGTTGACCTCAACTGGAGCAACGCAATTGGTAGAACTTGTGCCCTGTTAACCACACTCAACGTCGTTACATGCATCCTTTTCTAGTTCATGCTACCCACTTAAATCAAAGTGTGTTCCAAAACCGGATTGGTTCACTTCGAAACACATAACGTAAATGTATATTGTTCCTGGACTGAAAGTGCTATCTCAGGCAGAAGTTGTAGCAACCGAGAAGGACGTGACAGTCGGCGGTACAAAAGAACAATAAAGCATCTGAATTGTGGTGGATAAATCTCCTTGGGCAGTAGAATGTGATAAACAATTGTGAAGGGATAAGCAACATTTAAGCTGCTCAATGAATTCACACCAGTAAATACCATGTTCTCGATTTAGGGTAAAGCGGGTCAAGAAATGGAATCCAATGGCCTTGTGTTTACAAAAAACACAGTCCATTGCAAAACTACCAGAATCCTAGGATTGGCTGTTAAACCTCACAGAACATACTAAATAAAGGTCTTTCTAATCATTGGATGCTTTGAGGCAAAGCGTTTTGCAGGGTTTGTCCTCGTTTAAGTGGAAAAAACACGAGTTTGCCCACAGAGTGAACATCAAAAGCTGCACAAATACAATCGCCTTTCATCTTGGAGAGATATAAAGGTGCACAAGTTTTATTAAATATTTATGGAGCAAATTGTGTGTCTGCTTCATGCTTTCCGTAGTTTTTTCGTCGGTGTCACCAGCAACGGTAACGGCACAAACTTTTTCGACATTGTTACTGTAACTGTTAGCATTTTTTAAGTTTAGAGTGACTTACAACCCTTAAACCATGTTAACAATTTTTTGTAATATCAAGTACAGAGAAGGGTTTACAACAAAATCATGCATGGTACAGCTGGTCGGTCTCAGAGGCACTTCTAAGGCTGCTGCAAGCCAAGGTGATTGTCTGTGTGGAAATAACAACCACAATCATCTTTTCCATGCGAAATACAGATTTACATGTCCTTCTTCATTAAATTACTCTCACTTTGTTCTGCCGACCATAACAAAGCGAAGCTCATCCACTTCCAGTCTCATCTGAATGTGCATCGCATGTGGTCTTCCAATCATGTATACATTCATTTATTCACTATTCTATTTAAATCTAAAATGTGGGGACAGAGGTGGAGACTGGCAGATTTAATAAGGAAAGACAGAGGATGGAATTGAGGCAGCATCATCTAAACTTACTTCGTCACCTCCACGTCTCATATTCTTTCATTCCATCGGATCTAATACCAAGGAGCAATCCTTCTCCCATACACATACACAAACATAAGCACGCATGCAAATACACCCAAACACACAAGGTCAGCACATTCAAATCCAGATGGTGTGGTGCCTGTCCTCGAGGTGTACACCCACTGTGTGCTTGTGTGTCATCGTTAGCAGATCATTTAATACTTCTTTACAAGTTCTCCGAGGATTGTTTTTGGCCTATCAGTAACACATTCGTTCGCATGATGAACCCCTCAATGTCAAGATCATCCCTCGTCTCAAGTCAGTTGACCAGCCATCCACCAATCTAAAACCTTAGTGGAAGAAGTGAAAAGCGTCGTATTTTAATTATCTTCAAAGTTTACTGGTGCCTGTCCTTGATGCATGTGGAATGATGTTATAAGCTCGACTCCAACCACGATTTCCCTGGATTATGTGGGCATCAACTAACCCCCATCGCAGCTATTAGTTTCGTTCAAGCGATCATACTGCACTGATAGTTTGACATAATGCTAATGGATGCTTGTAAAGAGTTGCATACAATTTACGCACTTCTGTGGGGTAGAACATTTCTGTAAGCTCTACCGCAGGCAACTCTAGTGTTTTGTCTACCTAATTAAGGTAATGTTTATGTTGCTGCTACTCTGTGGAACAGAAGGAATCCCTTACTCAAATTAATAGCACATTTGGCGTTCAAAAGGTCAGGAAGGGTGTCTAAATCCATCAAATCTCGGTAGCAAAAGTCAGGAATTTCATTAATTTATCTTTACTTTCACATTGAGATAGGCACCCTATCACAGATTGAGCTATCCTTCCAGAGCTTGGGTTTTTCCTCTTCCGTATTCTAACTGAAGAACATACCCAGTTCATCTAATTACTTATTAATAGAGAGGAATGTACAGTTTTACCTTGAGGTTATTCACGTGAGATAGATAGTACATTTTAGCTTTATAAGCCAAAATAACCCAAATGGGGGATGTGTTTACCACATTAAACCGCCACATTTTCAAAAGTAGCTATTGAAAATAAGTACCGATGGGGAAAATTGTTAATACAAGCGATGTGTTGCAACTATGCATAGTGTCTTCAAAGGTCACCGGCGGCACAAAGGCAGTTGTGAGCACTGTTGGCATTCAGCATATGTATATTTCATGTTAGCTTTTAGCTGCTGTCAGAGCAGTTTTAGACAATAGCCCTTTTCCGGAATCAATAGATGTGATGTTTGGTCGGACAAGCAACGGATGAATCTCTTTGGATGTACCAAAAGTCCACTTGTAACTACGGCTACTAACCAGATATTTTAGTGTTTATTGAAGCAATTTAATTTGTTGTACACCGGAGAAGATAGAATTGTAGGCAGAGAGACGCGTTTTTTTCAACTGGAATAGATCCAGATTTGCCCCTTCAATAGAGGTTCAAGTTCAGAATTAACGGAATTGATTAGTAAAAATACATTTAAAAACAAATAACTGTTTTCACAAGACATTCTCAATGGCTGACATACTTCCTAACTGCACTTACTGGATAAGCCAGAAGGCGAATGCCCATTTCATTCAATCAAGTGAACCAATGTGTCTGTGCTGTCCGTGATGTAGTTCCCTACAAGGATTTGTCCAAACATGTCAAGTTTTGTAAAGGGCATAAAATCATTTACGCGCATGAATTAGATTGACATGCGTCAACTTACTAGCACAACACTCTCCACTATTTTCCTCCATCTTTGTACTTCTCCTCCTTCTGACGCAATGTCTGTGGATGAACGTGACGCCTGTGATAGGAGCTTGTCTGCCTTAGGGAAGCACTTTGTCGTCGTCACCATCATCATAAACAGCATGTCCACATAATCCAGGGAGTCAAGCTTATAACATCATTCCACATGCATCAAGAAAAAGCACCAGTAAACTTTGAAAACCATTAAAATACTACGCTTTTCACTTCTTCCACTAATGCTCTCGAGGTGTGATGTGTATACTAGATTGGCGGATGAATGACCAACTGACTCGAGACGAGAGATGATCTTGATACTGAGAGGTTCATCAAGCAATCGAATATGTTACTGATAAGCCAAAAACAATTCTCGGACAACCTGTAAAGAAGCATTAAATGATCTGCTAACGATGACACACAAGCACACAGTGGGTGTACACCTCGAGGACAGGCACCACACCACCTGGATTTGAATGTGCTGACCTTGTGTGTTTGCTTGTGCTTGCATGCGTGTTTATTTTTTTTGTTTTGAAATGACAGGTTTCGCTAGGAGTTAATTTACTGAATTAATATCTTGAAGTACCCTCGTGGGGTAGTTTGAATTCAGTTATGGGTTTATGAATAAACTTTTTACTTATATTTCTTATTTGTTAAGTGCTCCTCTTTCACCTTGTTTGGCTTTTAGATGGTGGCTTGCATCGCTTGTTGTTTTTATTGGCCAAACAAATGGTTTCATCACTTCAATTTTTCCTTTACAGAATGCCAAAATCGCTATTTAAGAAAGTGAGCGCATCAGTCCCTCTAATGTACAATTTTATCTTTACTCTTGAGAGTGTAAAGCCTCAGCTTTAAAATACAACGGTAAAGCATAAATTTTGGCTAGTAGTAGTAGTAGTAGAGGGTAGTGAATTAACATCAAAATGACTCCACAGCCCTTTATTATTTTTTTGGGAAAAATCGACCAATCAGTGAGAAGCTGGTTAGTCGTTAAACACGTTTTCTTCATTTTTTTTTCCATCAATCTAACCGAATGTGAGCTTACACTTGTTGGAAAAAGAGTCTTACCTACTAATTATGCTATGTGGCGGCAAGAGATTAAGACAATCTCAAAGACAATCACCTAATTCAAGTAATGCGGTTACTCTTCTTTGCCTTTTAGCTTTACTTCTCTCAAATACCTCAGAATTGGTAGAAGGGTGAACATTAGAGAGCCCTACCGCTGTTTAATTGCATGCAGTTCAAGATGCGTACATTTTGTTTGCGACTCCGCCCACTATAATTCCACGATTTAATTTCAGCCTAAGTATCCTCTCCGCAAATTTTCACGGCCATATTCCCTGCACTAGAACGCTTCCCACCTAATACAATTTCAAAGGCATTCCTCTTTTATTGGCAGTTACGCCTTCACTTTAAACTATGTACCAATGTATGTTTTGGTCCCACAGGGAGTAGTCAAATCGAATTGAACTGCTTGATTTCCTCCAGCAGAAATAGTGAAATAGCATTTCAAGAAAGTGAGAGCGCACATATCTAAACTACCACCATTTAGACGTAGGCGAGAACAAGTCTTGCGGAAGTGCATGAAGGATCTGGAGAATATTTTGCCGCAGAGGGCATAGGTGGAAGTTAAACCTAGCGGTTTTGATCCAGTTTTTATTATTCATACTGACTAAGGTTCGGATGCTATCAAGATCAAAATTAAGTAATGAACCATCGGTAACAAGTCTGTAAGACTGGAAGCACTGAATGAGAGTCAATGATAGCTGACTGGCCATTTTTGACATGAGACGATCCCATCCTCGTACAGTTGGTGTATGTTTAATAATCCTGGAGTCATTGTGAACACAACCACATTTGAAGCCTCCATATGCAATGCTGGCCAATCACGTGGGGATCAGTGATGGCTCCAGAGCATTTAAGAAAGGGGAAGCTGCGTCAATCTTCAAAATTTGGAACAGAAGCTCTCTTTCTGGGGTCGCGAACGTCCTTAGCAGTTGGCTGCCATCCCACTCATTGTCTAATTACTGTTGCATTATGTATCACTACGTTAATACTCCTGTTTAAACATGCAAAGTCAAAACGTCTGATATGATAACTGGTCGTCCAATGTCAAAACAAGCATAAGTCAGAGGAAAATATCCAGATAGTAAAGAAATTTAACTCAAAAGAGTTTAATCTTAATGCACATTGATCTTATACTGATACTTACATCTTCCAACTACCCGATTGCTGATCAAGTTGGGTAATTTTACATTCATTTTAGCGGAGATTTACAGAGGTCTTCTGCGAGATGCTATGCCAGGCGATAGGCAAGAGTGGACCACGTCTAGACATTCCCTTGATGTTGTATCAGTCATCAACAGGAAAAAAAGCAAGACATTTGGACGTTGATCAGGGTGGGGAGGACGAAGAGCTGGAGGAGGAAGGGAGAGACGATGGAGGGAAGATGTTAGCACCATCACCACCACCACCGCCACCAAAAAGGAGCCATATTGAGAGCTCCTACTTAAACACTGCAAGATGGAGGACAAGACGCGATGAAGTGACAGAGAAGATTGATTACTGTCTTTAAACTTACCACAGCCTCTTGTGCATGTGGCTTCCAGTGGTGTTGTACTTCACGTGTTGTTCCTTAACTTACTAATTCAAATAAAAGTTGCAGTTCAGGTAATTGAATGGATCAAAAAAAAAGACTTTTTAATAGGTGTGGAGAGACATTCGTGAGGTGATTGAGAAAAGTCTCAAGCAGATTCACAGTCCATTTTGGGAGAACTGTCCGATCACTTATGTAAAGCCAAATCCTATTGTCCTTTACTCAGAACCAACTTATGGCAAAAATTGAATGTCAACTAAATGTCACTCATTCACATAAGACTCTTCCCTTCGTTTTTTGCAAGGAGAATAGGGCAATAGACTACAAAGACAATACAGAACTTTTTCATAGTTCCAAAAAGGGGACAAAATATGGGACGTGGAAGTTCATTTCGCCCCTGTCGGGGGTGGATGCGACCAATGGATTGTTGTTGGATGGAAGGCACTTTATCTGTTTACATATGGGAGGATAAGGATCCACCCAAAGCAGAGGCCAAATTATCAATTCAATGGTAAAATGTCTCAAAACTTGTACTTTGTGCAGTTTAAATACAAATAAAAATGTGAAGCTCTTTGAGCTTTACCGTTTAAGAAAGAACTGGATTATTTAGAATTTACCACAATAAACAGTTAAAGTAATTTTAGTGAAACCTGAAAATGTTTGATCTGAACCAATATCACGAACAATACACCGTAGTGTTTATTTGGATGGGAAAAAAGTTGAGCTAAACGTGTCTCTAGTTTTGTGAGGGCCTTGAAAAATCCCTTTCGAATTCGTGACTTCAAGGAGACCTCAAAAATTGGGAAAATGAGTTTATCCTCTCATCAGTTTTAACTGAAATGGAGAGTAGGAGGGGAGGTGTTTCGTCCCCCAGGTTAGTGATTTGAAGATTAGAGTGAGCGACAGGTAGAGAGAGAGGTAGATTAAAAGTGTGCAAATAATTTACAAGAAAGATAATACATTCTAAACTTTTGAATGAAATATTACGAGACGAAGGTTGCCTTAGTCTTAAACACATGTCAGATGTGACAGTTTATCCATTTCTGAAGTTGTAGAACGAAGTCGTAGAGTTTACCCAGGGTCAACAAGACATCTTTATTTTTGCCAAAAGTGATGCTAAGTTGGAGTCAAGTTCTGGAAAAAATTTGTTTGTTTTTCCTTTAAAAAGGAAGACGAATGAATGATCAGGACCAAAGAGGACTTATTTTAAGTATTTAGAACGCCTTGATAGTAAAAGCATTTCACTTACACCCAGCTCTCAATATTTTGAGGTTTTTTTTTGGCACTTTGTAATCCCCTTACCAAAAAAGTTTTGCCTCTTCGGCAAGACCATAAGGAATTTGCAGCTGGTTTTGTAAAAACTTCCTTTTTTATTACGTGCAACAAACAGTGACAATGAAGTAAATTTGCAGAAATTTTGCAAATCAGTAGCAGACATGAGGATTTAGTGCCTCCAGTCTAAAGACTTAACATTCTGCCATCGTAAAATGCTTTTATTGCTACAAAGCGCCTTCTTCAACTCCGACTCAACAAAGGAGTCGAAGCAGGCATCATTATTACTCTAAGTCATCCGTTGAAATGTAAGAAAGCCGCAGTTTGATCTTTCATTTCTAGATTGCCGCACCTGTAAGGAATGGAGCTTCTTTTAGTCGAAAATTAAATTACAAGGTGCCCTAAATTCTTTGCAATGTCGGTGGTGGTGGTGGTGGTGGTGGTGGTGGTGCATTCTGCTTACGCCAAAAGCCTCTCACCCCCTCATGTGCACGTCTGCCGTACTGTTACGTCGCATTACTCCTTCAAGGATCCTCGACCCAAGCAAATAAGGATTCACGATTCTGATGATCAACTACTAGATGCAAAAGCCAGGAGAAACAGTTTTAACTGCGGATAGGCGACAACTTGACCTCGTGTTATACAAGAAGTCGGTTGCCAACAGAGTCGGCGTCGCTGTTTCACGGTTTTACACTATCCACTAGCTAGCCCTTCGAAAAAGCTACGTTAAAATACATTTCCAGTAACTGAATGGAATCTGGACAATCTCCTAGGTAGCCTTAAAATGAGGAAAAATTGACAGAGCGAATGTCTCTCCACAGGGTATTCTTTTGCATAAAGAATGCCCATCGTACCTGTCATCACACGCAGTCAACAAAATCGCTGTAATAGAATTTACAGAGAGGAAGTAATTGCAGCCCATCGAAGTCGGTGGTAGGTATTGCTGACATAGGGATAAAAAAATCTTTTCGCCTCAACGTCCGATCCTCGGGGCCACAGGGAGCCCCATGACAGTTAGCGCTTGTATCTAAAGCTCGTTTACTTACTCGCATATTTAACCGCCCTCCATTTCTTTCCCTTCTCAGTGCTAAGCCTTTCCGTGTATGGCCGCAGCTTTGTCACTTTTCCATGGGCGACTCAAAGCAACGAAAAATTTCTATTAACATTTCATTTTGCACATATTAGGGTCTGTTGGTTTTGCCAGCACAAAAGCTGCAAAATGGTTTTTTTCTCCATAAATCACACTTCACCCAATTTGATTAATTTGAAAGCATTGTTGAACATGCGCTCACCTTTTTGAATTGGCTTCAAACACATGGACTGCGAGTTTGTATGCCTGCCAGAATGCAATTTTTGTTATTAAATCAAGTAGAGTGATCCAACGTTAATAATTGCGCTTCCGTAGTTTCATTTAGAAGACTTAAATAGAAGTGCGATATGATTTATTTAAGCGTCTCCAAGTCACACCGAATTCCCCTTGGGAAAGATAAAATCACAATATTTTAATGTGGTCCCAAAGATGATTAATAATTGTACTTTATGCAGATGTAAGAGGTATTGGAGTGTTAGTTAAAAACAAGATTATTCAGTCCCATTTCACTTCTAAAATTTGAGAATAAAAAAAGGAAAATAGTACTCACAAAACTTTGAGTCGCGTTCGAGGACTAGTTACGGACCAAGTTTAAGGAAAGGTAGGCAGATGGGCCACCGAATTTGCATTGACCCAAATGGGACCATCTCGACGACCTAATGACGACGAATTCTTCTACATTGACACTGACTTCGCTCGACTAAGAGAAAGTGTAATTCTTTGTTTGTACTGAATGCCGGTTTCGGTTTCGGTCACTTGAGTGGCTATATGGCCCTAGCTGGGTTGGCTGGCCCCCGGGCCATGCCGGCAGTCCCGTTCCCTGTTCGATAAATAGATGCATTCTGCCTCAGAATAAAACATTCTTTTGACTTCAAGGCAGGCTCGGGGCACTACATTGGTGGCAGCGGAAAGAGGACTTGATCTTACAGGATTCCTACCTCGATTTATACCGGAATAGAAGTTAACATTGCTACGGATGGGAGAACCTCGGACATTCCATTACAGGAGGGCTGAGTACTATGTTCGCTTTCGGCATCTACCCCAACTCTCTGTTCTGCAAGAAACCTATTTATAACCGAAGCCATGCTAGCCGTAAACCACCTGGGAACGTTTCGTTGCAAAGATTGTCCTCATATACATGATGAAGGAGATCGGTGTTCTAACCTCTCCCTATAGACGCGCTGATACTCGCAGAACCTCTTGCTCTGGACTTAGTTTCCAAACCGGATAAAACTCCAAGCGTGGATTCGAACTGTCAAGAGGGATCAGTGACGTGGTGGTCAAGCATCTCCTTTGTTGCGCTCGAATTTCGATGAGTGGCACGGTTAGCTCGTAATTACCTCTCCAGCACTGATAACTCAGTGATAGCTGACGCGGGAGGTCTACTGAGGGAAGCGTCGGGGACGGTGCTCTAAAGAAGACAGGGGCTATGTAACACTTTGTTAGTTCGGACTGCCGCTTTCGAATTCGGTCACTTGGGTGGCCATGCTGCCTTGGCTGGGTGAGCTAGACTCTGGACCACGCCAGCAGCTCTAATCCCTCTCTTTGTATACGTTCTGCCCTAATATTATGCCTTCTTTTGCCTTGAAGGAAGTCTCAGGGCGCCATAGAAAGACTTGACCAGCTACATTTCGAAATAATGTGACCATCTAACCTTTTATTTTGTCAGTTCCAAAGCATTAAAGGAGAATGGGGATATTTTCCAACTCCTGACCATGCAAGCGTCAGCACAAATCGCGCAGTGTTGGAATTTTTTCGCCATAAAGAAAAACTGCTTGAAATTAAATCTGGAAGAAGCGTAATCCGATTTCTCTGAGTGGATATTATTTGTCTCCAAAATTTTCATCCATTAATGTATCATGCCAGCCGCAAATGACCAATTTCTGAACCGAAAGTTGAAGTGTTGGTTGTCCATTTATCCGATCATAAAAAGGAGATCCAGATGTCGTCCATGGTGATTTGGACGACCAGATACAATAATATGCCCGAATTCACTTCTCTGCCATAATTAATTGTCCAGTGCTTTTTGTATTTTTAACTGTTTACTCGATTCCTCACCGTCTGACAAGAAAATATTTTGCGATATTTAAATAAAATGTAGAGCGAATTACTTGAAGCGGTCCCAGTAACCATGACGTTTTGCGCCTCAGGAAACTATGCACAGGGCTACATCATAAAATTTTAACAACAAATTTGACTTTTAAAGTGTAGCTTTATGGAGGCTTTTCTAATTTGGCCCTAGAGATATCTTCCTGCAAAAAAATCTGAAATTTGATTCAAGTGGCAATGGTTAGGGGATAAGTTGGTGGTAAATCAGAGAGCTACGCAATGTGTCCACCGGAAAACCACGTCGTAGAATGAATGTGCCTTTGTTGCCACCACCTTAAGAGCAGGTCGAGTAGACAGCCTCATGACAGGTGTCTGGAAATGTCTGTACAGTTTTTGGTGAAGCCAACGCCTTTCAAGATCGTGACTTACAAATGCACGTTTACATAAATACATCATAGACCGGACATTTACGATTATTTGCCAAACAGGTCCTGTACCAACTGCCACTTTAATGAAACCGGTGGATGTGAACCGAGTTCGCCAGTCTCACGAATTGTAAGACGAATTTAGCAAGATTTAGAGCAACTGCGAAAGTCCAGAAATGATATAAACAATTTGGTTTGCATAAAAAATCGCCAAAAGATGGATGTGCTGCAAAAAATGCATTTAGCTATCAACATGACAGCTCAGGAGGAAGGGGAGAAAGTTGTGTGATAACCCAGCAAACAAAAAGGCATTCTTTCCATACATCAGTCTCTAGCATTAATTGAAAAGGAATTCTTTTTGCAACCCAATTTTGAACAAGCAGGTATAAGGTAGTAGTCATCTTCAAACATCATCATCTTTGTAAATGGAGAGTTCTTTTACTTGTCCCCCACCATCCGTAGTTAAGAAGCCACTGGACAGGGTCTTTGGAGCATGTACGATCTTGTACGACCCACAATTGTCGCACCATTCTGGATGACTTCGTTAAATTTATCCAACTAGGAAGTCTCAGCTACGCATCGCTAGCACTTGTCTTCATTGACATCGATAGGAAACATTACATAAATTGAAATAAAGAATTTATAATACATCGGGCAATGACAACAAAGGAAATCCGTGTCGAATTGTTCTACCACTAATTGACCACAGGGAATGAAAAGTGTCAAGCTCGGTCAATTGAGTTGTTTTATTACACAGGACAAATACATGTCAACTTCATACATATAAATACCCACGGTTTTCCTGTAGACAGTGGGAAGTCAGGTTTGACAGCCATTCAATGGTTAAGTGACTCAGAGGAGAGAATCAAAGTACAGCAAAGAGTAAAGAAATTTTGAAAAGGTACTAGGTAACGCCCCTAGTTCGGCCAATTGTCGAGAGAAGTACTCTCAATGAAGGCTTTGGCGGCCACCTTAAGATGGTAGTAGCGTAGGAAGGGAGATGATCGCTTGCATACCTCGTAGGCATTGCTCAACTCATTTATACTGTCAATGAGTAAGTCAATGCGATTTTGCAATTCGCTATTCTTCTCTCTCAATTTCTCCGTTTCTCGTGCCAGTTGTTCCGTTGTCAAGGCTACAAGCAAATAATTAAATTTTCACCGTGTCAAGTGTTCATTTGGCATACCGTAATCAAGATATCTCAAGTAAATGGACACTATTTATTGCCAGGCTGTTGGATATTTCTTGAAAGACTAGCAATATCTTACCTCTTATTTGAACTGCAATTACAAAGTAAAGTTTTTACGCCTGGAAGTAAAAAGAAAGGAAAGGAGACCCGCGTAAATACGATGACAGAGCGTACAAAAGTATAGGGAGTCCTAATGTAGTAGCTTTGTGATGACTTCAATAAAAGAAGTAAATAAATACCACCCGAATGAATTAAATGGATTTCCATTTAGTGTTTAACGACTCGGGTACACTCTGCGTCATGACTGTGATCTTCAAAGTGTGCTAATGTTCTTCCAGCTCCTCTTTCGTGCTCATTCTCCATAATTTGGTGTCGAGTGAACGTACCTTAAGAACATAGTTAGGGCTTGTCTCTTTTACAAGCTAGAATTAAATGGCTTACACAAAGCGTTTGGAGATGATTGTATTACGCTGAGATTGACCCTATCTACTTCAAATTAAAAAAATCCAAAAGCCTATCCGTCTGAAAACTTCAAGTCAGGAATCAATTAATGACTGTATCAGTAAGAATAGGCGTGGAGCAGACCAGACGAATGGGTCCGTCAAACGTGCGTCAACAGATGACAATGATTTATAGGGGCGAAGACTTGTTCCTCCGTTCCTCAATGAACCTTGTAGAGCACCTTATTGTTAGTTGGACAAAATGTTCCAAGAAATACCTTTTTTGCCCCTTAAGCATGCTTCCCCTACCTATGCTCATTCCCAAGTCTAAGATCTGCACCGTCTCATTCCTAGAAGACTGCTAAGTCATAGCCAGCTTGTGTCTGGTTACGAGGGTCCGATTAGACTGCAATGCCAACTACTTCAATAGACAAGATGTTTTATGAAACCTTTTACAGCAATTTAATTTTTACGAGGCAAATTGGTTTCCTTATCAAGAATAACCAGACCTTTACCTCTAAGCACTGATGGCGAAAATTCGCTTGAATTCTTTTATAAGTATGAAAGTAATCAGCTTCTAACAGGCAGGTCTCGGGCAGTAATAGCATGCGATTTTGTTCCATTACCAATAAATTACAGGACATTTTTAGTTTTTTAGATGAAATATGCTACTTATATCATCGTTTAGGGCACGAAAATTTGTAGGAATAAATAATTAGTGGAAAGGAGCAAAGACAAAAGTTTTGTGTAGCACAAGAATATATTATCTAAGCCCTCAGCTATCTGTCACTTCAGCTCACGACAAGCTCTAAACGTGGCATAACAATTTACAGAAAGATCAGATTTTACACTCTTTTTTTAAAAAACAAACGAATCCCCACATAATTCAAAGTAGTATCAACCTTTCGTTTATGAAAGCAAATTTGAGCAAACCCTAGTTTAAAATGGCTTAGTCTTCACTTTGAATGCTGACACTAGCGAGTTCGCCAATGGCGTAACGTATTTGTGACGTCCGAATTCTCATACCTCAGTCCATTTAGTAGGCACTAGGCAAGACAGCAAAGATAATGCTCCCAATCTAGGAGTACTTTTATTTGTTTGGGTTTGGAAGAGCATTGTCATCTCAGAGCAATAAGTCATCTGAACTACGACAGTTGACTTGTTTCTGATGCCTTAGTGGTGCACGTGCTACAGATAAATGCCTTCAGCTAAGCGCGACTTATTTACTTCCAAAACGCTATCCCTCAAAGGTTTAAAAGTTTTACTACACATCAGTTAAGTTGTTTTAAAATACATACGAAAATTTGACGACAACCCATTAGCTAAAGGAATTTGCACCAATTTTGATTTTTTGTTGTGGAATGGGTGAATTGGTTTTTTGTTAGCTATCCAGGAGTCCATCGCTAGATCCCTCTCCTGAACAAAGGAAATCAGCTAGTAGGAGGCAGAGTGAGATTGTACCACAAAGCAGAAACTTCACTGGGGCGAATAAGTGAATTTACCGAATTCAATTTTCTCCAAAAAGATCGCTTAACCAGGGACAGCATTAATGACTTCACCCACCAGCAAGATTTGCAAATAATTAATGAATTTGGGCCAGAAGCTCATTTTCTGGTGATGCGACTACGATTTTTAATTACAGATATTCTGCGAGGTCTATCCAATGCTCTAAAGTGGCTCAGTCAAAGCAAGGATAGAAGGTTTGGAATTAATTTTTAATTTGAAGAACTTACAAATAATACTTTAATAAATACATTTCCAGTAAAAATTGCCTGTTACTTTTTTCAAAAATAACTATGAAAGAAGAACGCCAGCAATTTTATGTGTAAGTAGTGATTGGAGCTAGTCTAACTTACAGTCGCAAATGTTTGTGTGCTTTTGCCTCATCTCTCTCTCCTTCACGTAGCTCTGAAGCACCTGACCACCAGAAAAACTCGATTTATTTTTGTGTCCACTTCCCCTTCCCGCGGCAGAAGCTGACAGCGGCGCCGCATCATTCAGTCGTAAATGCAGCACCAACTTTTTCACCATTGCACACAATCGCTTGTATCGCCTATAGGGATCTAGCATCATCGCCACTTTGCTCTCTTTGTACTCCTCTCCGAAGTTCTGTGCATATCCTTTCAGCCTCTTCCACTCCGCATGAAGCTCGTCGTTCTCTATCGCCAACTGCATATATTTTGGACGATTTGAATCGCCCATGGCAGCTCGCAAGAAGCCTTTTGTTGGTCCTTCGTCTCTAAACACTCGGGACATGCGTCGAAAGTTGTTGGCCGCAAAACTAGCACTTCGAAGAAGGGTGGAGCCCATGGACTCATCCAAACTGCTGGAATCGGGCTCAAAAGCTGAGGAATGGGGCCGTAGACTGCTGGGAGTGTTTGTTGGCAGAACGGAACGTCTCCTCTCTTCATGATAGTTCGGTGCGACAACGAGTGAAGACATTTGTCAGTGTGTTGATTCGTGCATGCGTGACATGGGATTGATGTTCTCTCCTGGCCGAGATTTAATCGCCTTCGGTTGACCAATCGTGTGCGATCTTTGAAATTCATTGGTTGAATTTGAGTCATCACGTGATGCGGAACCAATAGGATCTGAAGTGTATTAGCACTTGTCATTCTAACATAATTTACCTATTTTTGCCTTAAGGTAAGCGTATTTTTAAAGCAAGGTTCGAAACTTTGGTTCCAAAGATAAATCAAAATGTAGGTCTGGATTCATTTGAAGTATGCCTCAATTCGCCGATTTTGAACCCTTTTTTTATCTTAGTGTCGCCTCTTTGAGCCACATCGGCAGATAAATTATTTTATCAATCTCTTTGGTGGTAATGACGAGTTAACGCTTTGAACAAGACTACTGCGTCGCTAATTTATCCGTGATAAAGTAGCAAAAGAAAATACTCAGGATTTGATTTTATAAGGATATGGGCGCTGTTCTTTGGATTAATGCATTATGAAAGCAATAGTTCATGGAAATATTAACAATATTTTTTTTGATAAAAGTTTTTAAATTTCATTTTAGGGGAGTCAACTGAAGCCACCTTTTGAAGACAGTGCAAACAGGCGGAATGCATATATTCAGGGAACAGAGGGATTGGGGCTACCGGCATGGCCTGGGGACTACCGAAGTGATCGGAATCGAAACTGGTAGCCAGAACAAACAAGGTGTTACAAACAGTTTGGTCATTTTGTTCGTTAGTTTTAGCTTTTGCTGCACTGCCCCGAGACAGTAGACATTCCGAGCATGAAAATTAAAATGGATCTAGACTGCATTAAAATTCTGTTGATTGTCCTACTTGACTAGAAACGTGGATTTAACGGCCCCAATAGAACGAAGAGGAAGTGATTTCATTAGTTGGAGATTTTTTGCGCACTATCGCTACACTGCTCCATTGGGAGTTGATAAGTAATAAGAAGATCTGCCTGTAAGGAGTGGGTGCAGCAAGCTACTGGGCAACCTTGTTACAGTTGAGATCTGCAAGATCACTATGTTACACTTCTGCAGATCGACTTCCACTTTCTTTATGTGCTTAAAAATGAAACGGCTTCCATGTCTGCACGTCTTATTGGGCTTCCAGAGGCGATTAGATGCCCACACAAAACATGAGTGAAGGGCTAGAGCGCTATACACAAGCAAAAATCATCCAGCCATCTGCCATAAGGGACTCAACGGTCCAGGATGAATTGTGACAGCCACTCCGTA
The DNA here is from genome assembly GCA_001923025.3 of Taenia multiceps. Taxonomy (NCBI): domain Eukaryota; kingdom Metazoa; phylum Platyhelminthes; class Cestoda; order Cyclophyllidea; family Taeniidae; genus Taenia; species Taenia multiceps. The sequence goes on along the minus strand of CM010317.1, from coordinate 4,294,870 downwards.
AACTTGAGGGGGCTAAAAGGGCCTGAAAACGAAGGTATTTTATTTGTAAACTAATGACACCAACGTTTGCTTCATTTTTGTCAATGTTGACTGCTAAAGAGGTAAGAATCTTTTAGGATTTTAACAAATTTCTTCTCCAAAAGGCAACTGATTGTTCCTCTCAATAGATCTTTTAACAGCATGACAGCCATGCCAGCGGCCCCATTCCCTTTGTTTGCTAAATATATGCATTCTGCTCTAGTATTATGCCTTCTTTTGTCGTTAAGGAGGTCTCAAGGCGCTACATTGGCAGCAGCAGAAAGCGGGCTCGGCTCTATTGGGTTTCAATCCCGATCCATGCTGCTGGTGACAAACTGTGGAGGTGTGAAAGGAGTGCATGTGCTACGTATGGGCGAATCACTGACATCCCACAATTGAAGAGCTGAGAACGACTTCTGCCTTTGGCATCTAACCTACCTCCGTGTTTTATAAGAAAGCTATTAGCAACTGAAGCGACACTAGCCGTGAACCACCTAGAAAGACTTCGTGACAGAGGTTTTTCTAACATACCTGGTTGAGGAGACAGGTGCTTCGACACCACTGATGCTCGGCTGAAACTCTTATTACGAATTAAGTTCCCGAATCGGACGAAACTCCGAGCACCGCGGAACTGCCATGAGGGCCATTAAGCATCTCCTCAGTTGGGCTGGAATTTCGATGAATGGCGCCGTTAGCTGGTGAGTGTTTGTTCCAGCACCGATTACGCTGTGATGGGTGATGCGAGAGGTTTGCCAAGGGAAGCGTCGAGGAGGACGCTCACAGGAAGAGAGGTGCTACGCAATGCCTTGTTTGTTCTTATTGGCGATTTCAGTTTCGGTTTCGGTTACTTGGGTGACCGTTATTGTCCTAGCCCCAGTATTATGACTTCTTTTGTCTTCTGGAAAGTCCAGGGGCACTACAGCCATAGTATTTATGTTCTGAATAGTTTCGCGTTATAAATTGTAACTAAAAAATTCATCAGAGTCGAATCTGCAGTTTTCTTGATTATTTATACTTATTTATGCTTCCATCAGCACATACATGATTACGAGTATACCCCACACCTACTTTATATTGTAGCACTTATGCGCTAGCAACTTACGCCATGAGAGGGGAGCCTGTGGGGAACACACGGTACCTGGCAATAAGTCATCCCCTAACATACCATTAGTAGGAAAGGAAGCTTGTTTAAGTGAATTGGGTAACAGGGCACAATTTAGCTTTTAACTTTATTAAAGCTAAATAAAGCGCACCATTCTAGTAAACAAAAATAGACACCACATGACGTCGCAATGCCCAGCATTTGGTAACCAGCGGCCTTGTGCAGCTTTTGGTGCATAGCTCTGCGATGGCTTAAAGGGAGATGCTGAATGAGGTTGTTTAAATGCCTCACTAAGCGCGGATGAGTATCAGCCTGTCCCATCGCCTTGGCACCTTACCTAATGCCTGGATGAATTAATCCGATGGATCTGACTCTGAAGCCAGTCAACTTGACTAAACAAGTCTAACTTTGCTCCAGAAATGCAGAAATTTGCTGTCACGTTTGTTATAGGGTACATAAAGAAAGTGGTGAAACTGTCAAAATTTGATCAAGTACCCTTCAAGAAGATCTTTTTTCCTGACTGACAAAGGAAATTAAGTGCGGCAATTGAGTAACTTGTTCAAAACTTTTGAACATCCTCAAGGCAATCTGCACCAAATAGAAAATCCATGGATCCCCTTTACATGCCCTTCCAGGTTGCAATATGTCTCAAATCCCACCACTTCCTTCCAAATTCCTTTCACATACACACTAAATTCGTGCCGTGCATTTTGTATTGCTTGCTGATTGACTGGTGCTGAGAACTGACCTTTGTAATGCGGGGTCACACGATCAAACGGCAATAGGTTGTTTCCCAAGGGTCCACCACTCACGGTCCCCTCAATGCCACTTGCTCTGTGTGGATTACACTTGCTGAAGTCCAAGCAAGCGGTGAACATCACATCATCCAAATCATACTTTGCATTTCTTGCCTTTAAACATCCACATAAGAAGTGGAAAGGAGAGTTTGGAAATGATGGTGAGATTAAAAAGAGTGTGGAAAAAGCTCAGCTTTTTGTAGCTGAATCGGATGTTTTTTTTTCGTTGGCAGGTATGCGTGTTGGTAGTTGGGGAGTAAAAAAAATTGTGATTTCCCCAAAAAGAGCACGAGAAATGACTTTTTTAAACAAATTTATTCACAAATGATGGCATACAATCAGTTAATTTGTGGATACACCTAAATTTAATCAACTCTTTAAGTGAGCCCTCGCAAATGACTCCTTCCACTCTTCTTATTGAATCCATCTGAGCAGACCGATAGGCAAAAAACGATAAAAATAAATTTTGAAAGCAAAAGGAGAGAATTTATGGACATGCTTTTTGTTGTGGACTAAAAAAAAAACTTACTTCACTCCCAATGTGAATCGTTTAAATGGTAAATTACTTCAATTTGTCAAATTTAGGCTCAACGTACCTGTCTGGTCTAAGGGATCGAGCCAAACTGTGGCTTTGGATTGTGTACGCACGAAAGGGCGACAATGCCGCAGAAAGAAGTGCCAGAAATGAAGGGGACTGTGGCAGCGCTTGACAATGACCGATGAATGTGTTAAACCGCGGCTCGTGGATGATGCGTTCATGAGTTAGGAGTATTGATGGTTTGATTGTCATTTCCCATCTCGACCGCGATGGCTAGCTTTTCGTGAAGTAGTAGCCATTTCCGTAAGCACTTTGTATTTGCGACCTCAAATACTGCAATGCGAAAGTCACTCGGTGGAGACGATGGACAGAATACGGTGAGGTATACAAGGCTGTTCCAACCATGTATTCAAGTTTAGAATACGTAAAAGACCATGTAGAATAAAACGAAGGTAGTCTATAGCCCTAACTTTTTATAGAATGTAGAAGCTTTGATCTAACTTACGACAAGGGGTTTTTTATTTTCAGTAGATAGCGGGAAAGGAAGCAATAAAATCGCATTGAGACACTTTTCCGATGCTAGATGAGAAAAAAATGTGTTTTACCCAAACTGTATCACTTGATTATCTTGGTCGGCAATTAAAAAATTTAAAATGGAAATGTGATGGGTGAAAATTAATTGACTAGGTCAATCTCGATCTCCCAATAAGGGGTGCTGCTACAAGCCTATGCACAGTTTCAAAAGCCCTTTTAGACTTCATGACAAAACTCGCTCACATTTCGTAATACTGGTGCGTTTGCAAAAACCCAGCATCTGAAGGCCGCACAATAATACCGGTGTAAACGAGAGGAGAGAAGACAATTTAAGCCGGGTCAGGGAAGACTGTGGCTGCTCTCCTAAGTCCGCTATCGCACACTCTTTCCGTGCTTATAATAAGGACGTCTAAAAGATCCAAACTTCTCATAGTAAGGGGGGTAGGAAGGAAGAATTGCCTACACCAGGTCCATTGAGCAGTCCACTCTGTGTTTGAAGACCTGATGCGAGGCGTGGAAATTATAAAATTGGTTGCACACACTCCTGTAATACTTTGTTTGTTCGAACTACCGGTTTAGGTCACTTGGGTGGCCATCTTGTTCTAGCCGGTTGGTCGGCCTCCAGGCCGTGCCAACAGCCCCCAAGTCCCTCTGTTCCCAGAATGTATATATTCTGCCCTAGTACTGCGCCTTCTTTTACCTTAAGGGGAGCCTCGGGACGCTACACTCAAATGTCGCGTCTTCTCATATCTGAGACCGAATGTGAGTTAGTCATAGTCATCTGTTTGACAGTAATTTTTGTTACGGTCTGAGGGCCTGACAACTATCCATGTTGCAATTTTAGAATTTGGAAGAATGAGTTGGTCCTATTTCCCGAAGTAATAAGTGTGTTACATAGGCGTAGCATGATTCACGGACAAAGCGTACGATAGTGGATCAAAAAGAGTACGACAAACCGTCCAGTTCAATGAATGGTATTCGAATATCCGCGCGGTGAAGAAGTACGGATACTTGACTGAAATTCAATCATAATAAGTTACGCATGTGTAGATTAAAAACCCTAATCTTAGGGAACAAACCATTTCAAAGCATTATGGTAATGATAGTGTGTCCACCTCGCAATTTAGCAGGCGTCAATTATTCTAATGGATTAAAAATCCGGTCGAAAGAATTCTTTGCATGCTAGATGTGGTATGCTAAATTATTTTCAAGGCTTATTATATTTAGCGCTCTAATCATAACACTAAAGAATATTATCGTGTCTGATTTCGGTCCACGCATTTTTAATTTACTGATACATTAGAGCCTCATATAAAAGGTGGTAGGCTATTTTTGGTGCGGCCGCGTTTTATCATCAATTTAATTTCGGCTCTCTGTCCTAATGTAGCTTACTTTTCTTGGAGTGTGCTAAATTTAACAGTTGAATTATTCTGCTACTGTGTCTGGGAATTGTACATCAGATTTGGGGTCTACTTTGCATATATTGCAGGTGACGGAAATTATTTTCTACGTTGCTGTTGTCCATTTGAGTGCGGAACTTTTACACAGATGGTAATTTCTATGCATATCTTGGTTGGTTCTCTTTGTAACACTAGATAATCTGTCATAGTCTTTAAATTGATAACATGCAAAATGCAGCCTCCCTTTTCCCTTTTTGGACAGCCGTTACTGCGGTTGTTATTGCGTCTAGTCAAAAGCCATGATGTGCTGATGTAATTTTATAAGGTGGTTTTATAGAGGCCTTCTCTTTCGGTACCCTTTCCTCAATCATTAACGTTATTGCTCAAATAACACTGTCCTTTCCTTTCGATATTTGGTTGATCATTGTGCTATTTCGGTTGCTCACTTAGAGCTAGTAGGAGATTTTTATTTCCTTTGGCATCTAGTATGGAGATGCCATTGCTGCTTGAATGATGACTAGTCACTAAACGTGTTTTTCTGCAATGTGACCATATTTCCATTTATTAGGATCGTACAATTTTGGTTTACCACTACTATCAGTAAAGCAGCTCGTGGTTAAGTTCCTATTGACTGTGCGGAGGGGTCAAAGGTAATAGAAATGTGGGCAGTATCTACGGTGTTGATAATTATCTCTGCAGTTGAAGGATTTAAAGTCTAGCTTCTGTCACACATCGCGTTTCCCTTTGCTATTGTGCTGGTCGTATCAGTGATCGCCGTGTCTATCAATGCTATAAATGTTAAATGCGCTTAGAGTCTCAGCAGTTATCCAAAAGGAGCCAATATTAACCTGACTTGCGTTAAATTGCTTTCAGGATCTTGAATTTTCACTGCTTAATGACTCCTCAGTTTGAATTCCTGTTTTCCGTTTCGAACATTGCCACTCAGTTGTTTGCATGAAATTACTATTGTGGGTCTTCAGAGTTATAAGCCTTCCTTTCGATTGTTTTCTCCAACTAACTAAATACGGCTTCTAGCAGTTTTGGGCGAGGGTCGACTGACAAAACTAGGACGTGTTGTTCTAATGCACTACTCGTTCGAAAATGGAAGTAATGCAACTATTCTCTGATTGAGGGCACTTTACCTCTAATTTTTGTTGATGACATTTCTGACGTGTATCACACTAATTTACAGCATCATGTCGCTCAATCTCGGCTGCCGCTTCCGTTATCTCTTCGCCTTCCGATCTCTCCATACCAGCACCGTCCTTCCAAAAAATAACACTCAGCGTTATCGAGTGCACTCCAACCTTGGTAGTACCAACTCTAAGGCGACGTCACGACGTGAGTCTGTAGCGAACATGCGCGCTGCGTCTTCGCGGTCCAGATGGGAGGCCGAAGGGGCGGCGGAGGCGAAGGTGAAAGGCCTCCACCCTTCACCTACTCTCAACGTCTTCTTTTCTGAGCGGTTTGAGCGGAGGCGATGGCCTCTGCGTGATGCTGTGGCGATGCTACGGGAGGCTGCGGCGCCAGAAATGTTCAATTGTCTGGAAAATCCCCTCTACGCGAAAGTAAGCGTCGGTTTCATGTTTTTGTTTCGAGAGAAATGCTGTTATAACGTCCTCTTTTGGGTCTGGCCTACTGGGAGAGCGAATGGAATCACTTTTGTGCAAGCGCATAATTAAGGAGTCAGTGAATCGACAGATGAACAAAGGATGCAGATGTAATTAAATAACTTATGAATAGGGTGAGGGATAGGTGCATGAATTGACGAATTGAGCGCTGTATGAATGGATTGATGGTGGATGAATAAGTAAATATTTTTGTTGAGGAATAAATGAGTGGATTGGTAAATGAATAGCCAGTTTATTGAATGTAATAGTTCGAGTACTGATGAAAAACCGAATAAATGAGTGTATAGATGGATGAACAAGTGAATCTGTCAATGTATGAATAAGTGGATTGAAGACTGGCAATTGAACAGGTTGGTGAATGATCAAATGTGCTGGTTGATATTCATACGAATGGAAGAATGGACAGATCGAGGAGTGGTTACGTGAACAAATGTCTGGATGGGTGGACTAGCTCAAGTTTAACCAGATGGGCAGATGATCACTTCATTTTTGCTTGGCAATGCCTCCACCTGAATCGACCTGTGAATTACCCTCTTTTTGTCACAGCTTTAGTGCACATCTGACGGTAGTTTCAAGATACTTTTAAGTAGTCTAATTTCCCTACTTTCACTTCGCGATGCTCCAGATAATTAAACAAATATGACGCCTCTTATCGCCTTCTTTTGTCGTAGTGCTATCCTCTACAGGAGTCTGTCGTTTTTGAGAAAAATACTGACTCCTTATGGCCTTTATATTAGGTGGCTTAAGAAATGACAGTGCTTTCGCACTGTTTGCTACAAATCAATAACATATAAAAGAAAGATTAAAACCAAAACCTGATTTGACTTGAGTTTTATTTCTTAATTGAGCTAACACACCCTTAATGTTGGATAGCTTAAATATTTCACACCCTTTGTGATGCTGCAGCCTACATGATTTTTCCGGTTGTCATCATCGCTTAAAGTTGATGTATTCAATGGAAATGAAACTGCTGATCGACAAAGTGCCTAAGTTCATTGCTAAGGACGATTTTCATAGGTGAATTTTGGCTCCTTATCAAGAAGGTCGAGAAAAGTGCTTGTGGGGCTAATAGCATTTTATTTAATAACTTAGGTGACGCTGAATCAGCGGACAAAGAAGGCGAACAAGTTCATTTCGAAATTGGAGACTTCCACCACACTGCCGCATCAGCTGGACTTTCTTCCGAAACGACGCATCATTGTTCTCACCAATGTAAGAACTCACAAACTTCTCGATACTATTCCCTCTTGCACTACTATGTTTGATTACTTTTTATTGTTACTACTCTTGGTTGATCCTCTTTTTTTCTTGCGTAGTAAATTTTTGGGATTGCAGGTTAGATAGTAAGGCTATTTTGTCAATCGCCGAATAATACATTTGAAACCCTATTTAAACCTGTTGCCTGGATATTCTTTTGTGAAAACAAATATTGAGGCGATTGCTCCCGTTGAAATCAACACCAGTACACCTTAGTATTTCAACTCAATGTTACTTTGAAATTCACTTCTGTACAACGTGTTTTACTTCTTGAAGCAAGAAACCCAGTCATCTTCATTTCCATCCCACTTTCATCTCCCACCTGTCTTGCCCACGCGCGATAATCACCTGAAGACATACAATGGGGCATGGCGAGTGAGACGAGGCAGTGTCTCCTCCCCAATCTCCTCCACTTTCAAGTGTACCCTTTCCTGCGGCTAAGTTTTGTGACGAGGTGGAACATGAGGCATTGAGAACAGACCGACCTATTTCCGAAGAGAGGGAAGTTATTCTCTCACACCCTCCAAGTGTGTTGTACTGCATGTCACAAACAGCAGCAGTAGTTGTGCTGACTTCAGCAAGTGGACAATTCCGTCTGCAGTGCACCACACGAGCGTAAGCCAAGCACAGTGATGTGGGGATCAAGTGACTTTGTCGCAAAAGCCATGGTGGTGTAGGTGACCGACGGTGTGCTCGTTCATTTACCCATCGTAGCGAAAGACATTTCCTATCACAAGCCAGTCACCGTCATTCGACCAGATGGTCAGCAGGCAATCCAATGCTGTCACATGCATCAAGTATGCATGAAGGGAAGTCTTTCAGAATTGTTGCGATTGTCAGCACGTGTGTGAGTGGAAGGCACTTGATGTAGGTGTCAACAACTGGCTGACGTTGGACGCCTGATTGACACTCAGTATATCATGAAATAGCACAATGCGAATTCTTCTGCTCGAATGCTTAAAGGAACTCGATTATTCACGAGTGCAAGTGCTTGTGTTATTGTACGCCCCTTGCCGCTGTATTTGTGGAGGCGCTCAACTGAGCACTCCATTATGCTTATCAACTTTTGGTCTTGATTCAGTTGATGCGTCAAATTCTTGATCATGCATCTCCATTCCTCCATAATTATGCAGGCGCCTAGCCTTGGATTCGTACCATTTGTCCAGGCAATCTTCTGCTACACACTTCTTGAATCCTGACCTTTTTGACAGCCATCCTCCCGGTTTTTTGTCCGTTCATTCTCCATTCTAGGTAGTCGTATCTTCACACCATTGTGCTCACCTTCAATCCGCTCAAAAATTATCTTTTCCTTACTGACCTTATTTAGGTCGTGAGTTTGTGCTCGTGATTCACCTTCTGGAGTTAAAATTCAGCTTATCACTGAGCGCCGTCTTTCCTTATAGTCTAATTCATTAAACGCAAGATTTGCATTTCCCTTCACCCCAGAACGGTGTTTACTCCCATTAGTGCGAGCTCAATTAGATGGATGTTACGTTTAAGATGGGAGTACAAAAAATAGCCCACTTTGAAGTTACTTTTTCGTGAATTTATCCCCTAGTCTCCGCTCATGGCAATTAGTGTGCTTGATGAATTTGATAGTTTTACCATGTTTCAAGTCTTCTTCTAGCCATTTTCCAGTATTGTTCAACCATTCTGAGGTACTCAGCTTGCGCCACCTCTTCAAAATTGTGCGCACTTGTGAGCGACTGTGCCCACTGCTCCCATGAAGAGGTTCTGTTCCTTTCAAGGTTATGTGTCCATCAAACATTCGGCGCCAGACGAGAATTCCACGCACTAATCGAGTGTTCGCGGGAATAATCGCAGTTGTTGCATTGGAGCTATGTTTGAGCATGTTCACATCTCCTGCAAGGCAGGGATAAAGATGATATGGTTGGTCGGCGTAGCAGTAAGAATGCCGCAAGTGTTAATGCCAGCGGTGGGTCGTGTGGATGTCAGTGCGCTTCATCTATCGCTTACTTTAGCTAATTGTGAATGAGTGACCAAGTTATCCCTGTGGTTGTTTTTTAACCCAAACTGCCTTGGCTTATCACAAATAACCAAATTGAAATTGTCCCGATTAATTGGGTGACTTCTCTTTGCAGGACGATGCAGTAGCTGCTCAGTGTACCGGGCAATGGGGTGCGTTGACTGCGGGGGGTGCGGACATTGTTGGACGCTTAGAGGTGGGCGCATTTCACTGGGATGAGTACGATGATGTCGTTGCTCACCCCGACTTTGCTGAAGCCCTCCACAAGGTTAGGAAGATTCTACGCAACCGTATGCCCACACTCAAAAATGGTGAGCTTTGATTCCTTCCTTTCTTTTTGGTTGCGAAATTCAGTGGCGTTTTTTTTCACTCTGAAGACAGCCCAGGGCTAGAATTAGCATCATTATGAGCGTATTGAAGAGGTGCATGCCACTATTGTAGAACTTGTTTCGCATACGTCAAAGTGAGTTCTGCAAAAGAGGTTGGTGGAACAAACTCCAAGGAACTGCAAACGGGTTTGTTTTTCATACGGTTTTCTGTGTGTGTACCTCTACGTTTAACCATCATCTAGAAAGCCTTGGCATTGCTGAGCTGGCCTAGAATAGTTGGCTTCACGTAGTCCTTGCCATGCATTCGTGAATGATCAAGCTTTTTTAACCATTGTATCAGAAGAATTCGCATTGTGCTATTTCATGATATACTGAGTGGCAATCAGGCGTCCAACGTCAGTCATGTGTCAAAGTCTTTCAAAAGCCTTCTGATTCGTTGACACCTACATCAAGTACCTTCCACTCACACACGTGCTAACAATCACAACAATTCTGAAAGACTTCCCTTCATGCATACTTGATGCATGTGACAGCATTGGATTGCCTGCTGACCATCTGGTCGAATGACGGTGACTGGTTTGTGATAGGAAATGTCTTTCGCTACGATGGGTAAATGAACGAGCACACCATCGGTCACCTACACCACCATGGCTTTTGGGACAAAAGTCACTTGATCCCCACATCACTGTGCTTGGCTTACAATCGTGTGGTGCACTGCAGACGGAATTGTCCACTTGCTGAAGTCAGCACAACTACTGCTGCTGTTTGTGGCATGCAGTATGACACACTTGGAGGGTGTGGGAGAAGAACTTCCCTCTCTTCGGAAATAGGTCGGTCTGTTCTCAATGCCTCATGTTCCACCTCGTCACAAAACTTAGCCGCAGGAAAGGGTACACTTGAAAGTGGAGGAGATTGGGGAGGAGACACTGCCTCGTCTCACTCGCCGTGCCCCATTGTATGTCTTCAGGTGATTATCGTGCGTGGGCAAGACAGGTGGGAGATGAAAGTGGGATGGAAATGAAGATGACTGGGTTTCTTGCTTCAAGAAGTAAAACACGTTGTACAGAAGAGAACTTCAGCGCAACCTTGTTTCTCGCTAGGAAATGATTGTATTTTACTGATGCGGTTGTTTTAACGATTGGCTGAATTGTCGAAAATCCGTTTGGTGTCCCGCTTCCATTTTTCCGCCTTCAAACACACTCTTTTACCATCGGATGAATTAGTCAGCCTCATAGCCCGGATTGTTAAATTACGATTTTATGATGTTTCCACGTTCAATTTCAATTTCTTGGGGCAATTGAACGACTCTAACTTAAAATTAATGTTTGTTCTGCTCATAAACTAGATTCAAATGCATTTATCTCTGGAACGAGAAAATCCCACACCTCATTCAAGTCGCTTATGAGAAAAGGTTTAGCGCGATTGCAATTCTCATGAGTTAACAGGCAACCTGTCACATTTGATGAGGAGGGTTTCTACTTTTCCTCCATGTGCAGAATCAGTTCCATACGCGTTTAATAAAACACTTACAAAATAGTGGGGCTATTTTTTTTCATCATATCCATCGTCTTACCTACTTTGTAGGTCGAATGGGCGAAGATGTGATTGAACTTTTGAAAGCTCAGCAAATTTGTGTTCTCCTCACTTCGGTTCCTGTGGAAGGTGTTCCAGAAATAAACGAAATGCAGATGGTTTTAGGTCAGGTAGGTCGAATGCAGCTTCATTTCCAAACATTCCTTTCGATTTTATTTTCATTTAAGTTATCGGAAGGGGCTTAGTTAGGATAAACTTTTTTTTTTTAAAAACAAAGATCAACGATCACCATCCCTCCTGAAGCATTGTTCTGGTTTTTTTTTGTTCGTAATACAAGAAATGATCATGTTTTTCTAAGATTTTATTTTTTTTGTGGCGACTTGTATGGAATGTTACTAAAATTGTCTAAAAGGCCAGAGCCGAACCGACGTCATCTTTATCAACGGTTACGAGTAGGCAAACCCGGTGTCGGGTGGCGTTGTGAGTCCCCGCCCTCTGGCCTGCCGTGGTCTACTTCACAGCCCAACCCATGCTTTGAGGTGCTATATTTTAAAGAATTACGTAAAAGTCTACGAAAGTGCTCCCTTTTTTTCAAAAACACTAGGAAGTTACTTTTCATTAGCTAGTCAGAATTCGTGTTGATCTTTCCGGCTGGATCATTTCACATCCCCAATCCTGTTTAGTAACAGCATACCCATTATGGCTTTTTGCACACCTGTAATATTTCCTTTAATTTTAAAAACATCAAGAAGATGTCTTCATTTATACTGGCTGATTATTGATGATTTTAGTGATGTTTTCTTTTGGTCCATGGTGAAACTCACATCCCAGTTTAGCCAGTCAAAAACCTTTGCTGTGTTCTACTAAGAAACTCATTTAGAGCATCACGACTTGACTTGTATCATACCTTGAAACGACTTTTGGGGTGTTAGTTGTAGCAATCTTTGTACTATTTAAATCTGTCAAGGATAGCCAGAATGCAATAGCAGGATTCGTGCACTCATGAACCTAGGTTATTAATAAAATTGTGCATTTCATGGGAAAATTCAGCTCTCCTGGGATGAATCGCGTCTGGAAGATAACCTCCACTGCTACCTCAAAGCAATTGACGCGGCGAAATCAGCACGTATAAACGGTAATTTACTTACCTTGTCTTACCTCACTTTAAAAACGCCTATTATAAGTTTTGTTTTTTTCCTCTAAAAAGGTGGTGTTTTGGAGCGTGTGGAAGTTCTCTGTCCGCCCTGTGGTGAGGTGTTTCTGCTTGACGAAATCAAAGTTTCTGGTGGGGAAGGTCACACCGCGAAAGAAGAAGGTGATGAAGATGAAGAAGAAGAAGAGGAACGTGGTTCTGGTTAGGTGGTGCCTCATCACACAACCCCGTGTTCTGTACAAATATAGTCATACACCGAGTAGAGCCAACTTTTTCGCCCCATTCCGATTAGCGGACCTATGGATTTTTAGCCTCAAATCATTGTCTACTGATCATATTAAGGTAGCAATTATTGACTTTGTTAGATTTAGGTGGAATAAGAGGTAGGCACTTGTCACAGAACCCTCGATAAGTAACCTTATTAAACACTTGGAATGCGCTTAAGATGAACACCAGAAATCCACAGTACGTACAGTTCCGTCTTCTGACTGTTTTCTGTTAAACGTGCACTTGCAATGCCCGTGGGGGTAGTTTTGGCGATAAATCAGTACCAATGTGGGGAATATTTCCCCAAAACACAGTACCTTGATAAGACAACCAGTATTTTATTATTAGAGTGGCCTAAAGCGAGTGAAGAGTATGCAAAGGGATGGCATCAGTTTTCAGATGCAAAATTTTTACCACAATTAGTGAAGGAGTGCTTTTTGAGTGCATTCAATGGGATTGTAGACAATAAGGGCCGAATGTAGGGTAACTTTCCACGTTACAGGCGGATTCAAAAAGTCCAAACAAACAGCACAAGAATTGCTACGGCATGGGAATGAGAAATATAAGCAGAACAGGAGTTTCCAGACGCTCTATCTTTTTACTGAATTTTGCACGTGCATAAATTATCATGGGAGGAGACTGGTCTGGGAGTGATCGCCTGCCAACAGCAGATCCAGGGTAGGCTAGCCTCAGTGAGACTAAAAAGCCTTTCATCTTAAAGCAACTTCTCGCTCTTCTCTTTTTATGACTACTGTTGAGACGACTGGCGCATAACTTCACTTGCCTCTGTTCAGTGGCCTTCGAAGAGGGTTACTGGGGTCGATTACATTGTAAGTGGTTTGAAGTAATTGTTTTACGACCAAGTAATGGAATTGCTGAAAGCCATTTTTCTCTTTACACTCCTATTAGTGGTTTCGTTGGGAAAGTTATTGTTAGAAATATTCAGTTCCAGCCTCTAATTAAGCATGAAATACTTATCCAGTCCCCTCTTCTTTGGGGAATAGTATATCATGTCCTTTCAATTATTCATTACTGGGCTCAAAGACGCCTTGTAATTTGTTTTTTTAACAGCCCTCAAATTCAGGCAATTAAGTTGACTGGGAAACTAAACGGTGAAAGTGAGATCTTTGAAGTTAAAGTTGCTGTTGTGTAAATGAAAGTTTTTCTTTACATTGTTTTAGCAGTGTCTCGAAAAATTCTGAGTTATAAGAAACAAGCTGGAGGAGGATGGCGTTTATTGTGGCAAAGCCGTTGAAGTACTTTTTCCCCTGAAATTTAAATGGAGATAAGATCTTGCATCTTTGATGTAAGAGAATGGGACATTTAACAATCTCAGTGGGTACAAAAGAAAAAGCCTATTTAAACATAAATCTAAGTAGAAACACTTTTTAATAATCCGCCAACCAATTTTTTTTTGGGAATTTGTTTCACTTGCTTGAAAAAGAGTTAAATCGACCAAAGAAGTAAAAATGCCCTCACTACTGGTGGCAAAGTGTTCTGTCTCCATGCAGGCCTTTCCTATTCAACGACAGTTTAGCCACCTGTAACTGAATAATTCTTAAAGGAGTAGAATGAGGTACAAACGACTACTTGAATGAAGCAAAATCTCCACATCGCAGCATACTCTTCCCTCGCCATGCACATGAACGAAAACTACCTCTTCTTCTGTGAAGCATGGCTATAATGAAGTCGCATCAAGCCCAGTACGTCCAGTAACACGCGGTAGGATATCTTTGGTAGTACAATGCCTCCAGCAAATAGGGTTAATTCTGCGGTAAAAGCGTTTGGGATGGATTGATGCCCAATACAAACGTTCGGAGTGATAAGGAGAAGTCTGCTTTTATGAAACAGCGCATTTCAAACTGCTGATGTCATTTGGAGGTGGATCTTGAACCCTCAGCCAAAAATGTGAATAAATGCCACTTATGGACACCAGTTTTATGTTATGCTCAGGTAACCCTCTTTTCTCGCTTTCGATGGCCTTTAAGTGACCGTCGAAGCTTTGTTAAAAAGCCATTTTTTGGTCGGTGGTATGGAGGCATGGTATGTACGCTAATGCGAATTCCTCCTGTGGCCAATAGACACGAAATAAAAGGACACTATCGCGATTCCCAATAGCATCTACTGTAGAAGTCCACACCAGACAGTCAGCCTCGAAGACACGAAGGTAATGGATAACTACAGTAGCACCACACTTTGGGGGATTCGAGTTTCCCAGACAGGTAGAATCTTGGAAAGGTAATGTCTTCTGCACGACTGTAGTACCCGAACGGAAGCCTAATAGATGGCTACACAGAGTTAGAATTGGGAAAAGATGACAAGGATAAATAGTTTTAGATAATACGCCCTCTAAAGGTGTTCGAATTGTATGCTTTAACCGTGGTGAGTGCTTTTAAACAAACGGCTCTACGAAAGGCTGGTGACATGTGGAACACCTTTGTCGTGGCGTATCATTCGATCTCGAACACCGCGCAGCCAGTAAATCCACCTTCTCCCTTTCCATTGTAGTTCACAAAAAAAGATGAAGCTTTGATTATCATAGAGTTCACCAGATGCGGCACTTGAGGTTGGATCAGAGGCTTCCTTCCTGGCTGCCATTTCCAACTTGTGAGCAATTTTCAGGGCGACGACTCACTTCAAGTCTCGAGTTCATTTGGGAGCATAAATGTATATGAAAGATACGTTTCTTTGGATACCTTTCTGATGGAGCTAAACGAAAAAAAAATAAATTAAGTGATAATTATTTTTGTTTAGCTTCTTTCGAAGGACAAATTAATTAAAGAAATTTGATAAAGGTTAAACTTAAGGACTGAAAAAATTAGGGATCATTGCCATTGTAACAGCCCTTCCAGAATGCAATTATGTGTGATACTTTTGCTTTTTTCTCCTCTGTATCCGGTTTTAAACCTCCAAACTGCGAGGATTGGTCAGATAAGGACACAATGTTTCGTGATAATGAGGTTTTTTGAAGTCGTCAGAGTTCCACCGAGGAAGGTTGAATGCGTTCTTTCCTCGGAGGTTGATGGAACCTTCTCTGTCACAACGTTATTGCCATTTACTCGCCTTCCGTCCACAACGGTGTATTCAAACAACTGTGTTCCCTTGCTCTGCATAACAAAACTGAGCTAATGCAGACACAATCTGTTGTCATTTCTCAATGAAACACGGCATTTTTGTGTGTTCCATGTTTGAATGATACAGCTCGAAAGGGTTGAACCAATGGGAGGGCTCACGTCAAGAAGGGAGAAGGGAGTTTCCAACAGACATCAAAAGGCGTGCAGAGATGGACATAAGAAATTAGAAGAAGATTTGCCACATTGCAGCAGGCCTTGTTTATCTAGTGATTCTCCTCCCCACCAGTTTGTTGACACTGGCCACTAAATTGCGTAGGTTCAAGCTGGACTTCAGAACTCATCATCCGCTTTATTTGTGATGTATTTTAACGTTGATGTTTATGGAAGCAATACCAAACACGTTGGCTTTGATGACAGTCCTAAAAATGTTTAATTTACATAAGATGTTGATGTAAAGTATGAAGGTTAAATCAATCATCTGGTTCTCGTATGTAGTACTTTCGAGAGGCTATTTGCAAAGAAGCGGTAAATTTGGTCTTGCCTATGCAACTTCCCACAGCGCACTGCTATTCAATTTCATTTAAGGCGTTAACTTTACACAGTAGGAAGACTTTTCATTGGGAGTGGCCATTGTTGTAGAGGAACCTTCTCCTTCCTCCTCGAGAAGAAGAGGAAAGAGGGAAGGAGAAGAAGAGAAGAGAGCGAAGAGAAGAAGAAAAGACAGAAGAAGAAAGAAGAAGAAGAAGAAGCTCCTAGATCTCCTACTCCTACTACCTCTCCTTCCTCCTCCTCCCTTCTTCCACTCCTGCTGTGAGAAGGCTGAATACTTCCAAACGTCTTTAGAGTAAGCTCAGGAGGAATGCGCGCGTCCACAACCTAGTTAAAATTGCCTTCCCGCCTCTCGCCATCAAAGTACATTTAAATAACATAAGCATTACAACTGTGACTTCAAACTCGTACCCAACTCATGCATGATATCAACACATTAGAACTTCCGTTTTACTTACTTAACAATAAAACTCACTTTTTTTGTAGAAAAAGCTGCTTTTTCTGGGAAAGTGCACTCTTACGAGGACATCACACTTGTCCCAATTAAGCACTTGCATAAGGGTGTTCTCAAACAAAACAGGTTTTACCATTTTTTCACCTTTTTACCCTCAAGGAGATGCAATTAGATTAGCGTGAGCGTTTGACCGACCTTATTTTCACAACAGTAGCATATTTAGACGACCTTTTGGTCAACTTAGCGAAAACCACTACTTTCCTAGGTAGCGGACGGGAGGATTAGAACCAATTTCATGAATAAGGTGCCATCGATCCCTTAGGAAAGCGGAGGAGTCGGTGGAGGAAGAGGAGGAGGAGGGGACAAGCTCTGATTCCCTTAACGAAAAACTTGATCATTTGGAAAAGACCACATTACCGAAACAAAGGATAAAGTTTAAAAATCTCGGTGTATCTAAGACTACATGAAGCTCTTCCTCTGATATGAACACATCTGTAAAACCCAGGGAAATGGCATGCATTATGTATGTTTAGCCTTCTGATTCCTGACTTACAAAGAAAATGGCAGCCAGAAGTCTTGACAGATGAGATTAAGTTGGTATACGATTGCTTCTTCCAGCTCAAAACCAGTTTAGGAGCAGCTCTTATCATTATATCCGGGTATATTACCAAAAGAACAAAAAAATTGGTAAGACATACTTTGTTTACCATTTTATTGCAGTTCTAACCTTACAACCCAATGCCCATATTGCTCAAATTCCTCTCTGAAGGCGTTATAAATTATACTAATTGTTGTTACCTTACGGTTAAAGAGGCTAGGAAGTTAAACATTGCTACTATAATTGTAGCATTTCCAGACTTCCTTTAAGGCAAAAGAAGGCATATTACTGGGGCAGAATAGATATTCTGGAACCAGAGGGCTTGGAAGCTGTTGGCACGGCCCGAAGGCCGACCAACCGACTAGTACAATATGGACATCCAAGTGACCGAAACCACCAGTTCAAACAAACAAAGTATCACAATAACACTTTGTTTGTTCCGACTGCCGGTTTCGGTTTCGGTCACTTGGCTGGCCTCCGGAACATGCCAGCAGCCTCGTATCCTCTATTTGCTGAATACATACATTCCGCCCTGGTATTATGCCTTTGTTACCTTCAAGGAAGTCTTGGGACGCTTTATCCACTGTTTGTCCACCCACTTGACGAGGTCAAAGCGGTCCTCACTGAACAAGTTGAGTTAACTCATCTTTCAACATCAAACCACTCCACTAGTTCACCTTTGCGGTTCGCCAACACATTTTTACATTTTCTCCTTAACAGAAAGGTTTTGCTACAAAACTGATTAGTTTTACATCATAATTCCCTTTTTTTGAAAAAAGGTTAACACTGAATTTTAAAAAGGGTTCTGTTAACGTATCAAAAATACTGCCTCGGAATTAAAGGTGTTGCAAATTTCTCAGAGGTGTGTTTAAATATTGCCAGTAGACTTGGGCTTAAAGTTGCAAAAACAACTGTGACCGGCAAAATTCCACATTGGTAACTAGCACGGATACCAAAAGGCGATTAAATTTCATTCTGCCTTTGATGTGCTTCAAAATATCCACGAAATAATTCAACTTTGTCGTCATAAAACGTGGCTTCCGACTTAAATCTAGTGCTTTAAAGTTGGATAAGCCATAGAAAATATGAAATGAGGAATTAGTGGGTCTAGAAAAACAAAATCTTGTTGACGAATCTTTGCCCATGCATAAAGAGGATGGCAATTTGTTTAATTCTATGTTGGGAGTATTCAGGTGATCGAAACAAATTCGAGCGGATTTGAGAATACGTGACTTGAAGGAAATCACACAATACCTGGAAAGTAATGTAATCGTGAGTTGGCCCATTCGTAGGATACTCCTTCATGCGTTTTATCTCTCTCTCTCCCTCTCTTTCCTACTACCTTCTCCTAACCTCAAATCACTCTCAGACCACGTTTTACATCATATCGACTTGAAGGTTATCAATTCCACCGACCGGAGTTAAGCTCTTGTACAACTTCATGGTAGATAAATTGGGAAAAGTGGAGGCACCACTCAGAATTTACCTCGTGGATGCATAACAACTCACGGACTGGCAAAAGCTGAGAAATTCATAGAAAATACAAAGCGAATGAGCACTACCTGCTGTGCTGTACAGTCCACCCGTGGTCTAGCCTGTAAGGAGCCATGACTTCCGTAGTGCAACGGTAGGCAAATTGACCCATTGCACACACAAACTACACTACTACCTCTACTAAGGCACACATAATCTCATTTGCACAGCATTATCTTTGTCTTCTGTGCTTGAGTCCGTGAAAATGTGCGTGTGAGTGTATTCATGATGGGCTGCAAGTATAAGATGTAATTGCCCACTTTGAAATGCTCACTCCCTGAGGCCCAATTATGCCTAATGGCTGCCTCTCTATCTACCTACGCCATACAGCCCTCCACATCTTCAAAGTGTAACCAGTTTGAAGAAGGTCCTGTTTTCCTTCATACGAGATGGCGCATTGCCTCATATTATGTATTACCACAGAGCTCTATCATGAGGAGAACTGCACGCTACTCTCGGGGGGAGAGATGAGAAGGAAAGGAAGGGAGGGAGGGAAGGAAGAAAGGAAGGAAGGATTGCCAACATATTGGTCCAGGGGGTAGCAAGCACCTTTCATTGCTATTAAGCAATTGCATGGAAAATAAGAGTGCGGTAGATAATAGCGGAGGTAGCGAAGATGAGGTCGGAATGTTCTCCTCCAGGGTCGAATGCAAGGGAGGCTCACATCGTCTTTATTTTTTTTCGAGACCATCTCTACACCAAAAATGGACAAGCAAGTCAATTATCTTTATCACTACCAGTCTAGCATTCCTATTTTACTGTTTGTACTTATTCATAATTTCTTGAAAAATAAAAGTAGGCCATTTAAATAGTTTCTACATTGAGAGAATTAATTACGTCTGCCTTCTAAACCGATCGCCGTCCTGTCGAAATGTCTATGAGCAAATTTACCCAAACACTTTGCTTTTTTTAGAGAGGACAAATAACAGGTGGAGAGGTTTTCCGATGTTAGGTACAATTAAAGTAGAATAATTCTCTTATGGAAAGTAAATGCTCTTTCAGTAACATAAAGTAAGCAGTGTTTGGCAATCTGAATCTCAGAGTGGCAGCACATCCCCTGTAAAAGGTTTTTTCCTCAGCTCCCTTTAAGTCAGGTAAAAGGAATGTGTTAACATCTGACATCTGAATTGTAACCAACTCTTTGTGAAAAAAAATTTGTGGTCAGTGTATCTTTAGATAATTTATCACGTCTGTAAAAAAGGTGATGCGATTTTTTCTCTTGCATAGAGAGTTTGGCAGGCTCATGAAGAAGTAATACCCTCTGATGGGTTGAAGCATTAATGAATAAGTTATCGGTAGGGTTAGCGACGTTGATCCGTGTCAGTACGACAATTTGAGTTTTTCTGCTCTGATAGGCTGATCGGATGTCACAGAGGAGTTAGCCAGTCAACCCTTCAACTTTGGGGCGATACTGAGTTATAGTCTCGGTAAATATTACTGTAGGAGTGGAAAATGCATTATGGAGTTTCGGGACTTCGGTAGAGTAGTGAAAGGTCGCGGAAGCATGGAGGAATATAAAAAAATAACGCAAAGAAGAGGTGGATGTTCGAACTGCCGGCTTCGGTCACTTGGGTGGCCATATTGTACTAGCCGGTTGGCCGGCCTTTGCTACATTGGTGGCAGCGGAAAGTGGACACGACTCTGGTTGGTTTTATCCTGCTCTATACCGCTTCTGGCAAACTTTGGCGGTGTGAAAGAAGTGCATGTGCTATGGGTGGGAGAACCTCTGATATCTCGTAACAGAAGAGCTGAGATCGACGTCCAGCTTCGGTATCTCCCTGCTTCTCGTGTTCTTCAAGGAAGCTATTAACAACTGAAGCGACACTAGCCGTGAATTCCAAGTCAAGTACAGCTGCCAAGAAGGATTAGTGGCGTTGTGGTCAAGCACCCTCTGTAAGCTCTATCTCCTGTTCTCAGGAAACTTGCCTCGCTTCGCCAAAATGTGTATGAACAGATGTAGAATGCGCAGGACGCTATTCGATAGCATCGTTTTATGCTTTGTACACTTGGGTCACGTGCATCCCGTTCCTATGAGGCCCGATTGCCCCACTCGCTCAGGGCATCATGGCATCAGAGAAGCCTGGAATCACAACTTGTGTTGTGTGTGTCTCCATTCATCCAAAAACTTGGATTCGTACCCCCATCTTTCACTGGGCCGCATTATCGTGGGAGAGGAGGACTAAGATATGCGCATTTGCTGCATCGAGTGCTACGCAGAATTGATGGCGCTACAGGAACACATGCTTTCGAATCTTGACGACTAGGACGATTAGCTCGTGGGTGCTTCCCGCAGCACTGATTACGTTGTGATGGCTGACACGGGAGGCTGACCAAGGGAGGCGTCGGGGACGACGCTCGAAAGGAGAGAGGGCTAGTCATACTTTGTTTGTTCGAACTGTTGCTTTCGGTCACTTGGGTGGCCATATTGTACTAGCCGGTTGGCCGGCCTTTGGGCCGTGCCAACAGCCCCCAAGCCCTCTGTTTTCAGAATATATATTCTGCCCCAGTACTATACCTTCTTTTATTTTAAAGGGAGTCTCGCGGCGCTACAGTGGAAGATTACTACCATCGTCTGCAGATCAGATCTGGGAGCAGAAGCGCAACCTGTAGGGACGGAAGTGCTTGCGTAGTTAAACAAATTGCCTAATCACTACACAGTTTCGGAGGTAGAGCTGCTGAGTCCACTTGACTCGCAACTTCTTGCGTTTAGGGGTTTATCAAAGCCCAGTGTAACTAAGTTCGTACAGTTTTTAGACTAAAAATAAACGAACAATCACCTAAATCATTTTGCCTACCTTAATCACAGTCTGCAATCCATTCCCAGCCATTATTAAACGTAGCTGAAATTTTAAATTTCACAGAAATGCTTGCCTTTTGGAGGCATGAAACCTTATCTGTAGCAAATTTCGTCCCAACGCTATTGCCGTTCGCCTGTTGAAGTATTGAATTATTTATTAAGAATAGAAATTTCTGCCGGATGATTTACCCATTCTGAAATTTTTTTTTTGGAAAAGAGGACTAATCCGCACACCCTCCGGATGCATGGAGACGTATTGAGTAAATGAATTTCAACTGTAGCTGCCTGACCTTCACCGGGTGACTAATTCCGGTACAAAATTGTATCTGCAGTCCATTACGCACAAACATACACGCGAAGCAAACAATTTTGAATTGGTGGAGGCTTTAGGATTGTAAAAGAGGTGTAAGAATAAACCAATGCTCTTTTTATCCTATTATTTAATGTGGATGGTAACACGACTTTCTTTTTCCATCTGATGTAGGCACGAAGGAAGCGCCTTATTATACAATCCATGCACTATTGAAAGCACTTGACATTTGTTTATCTCATTAAGGTGCCAGCGACCACAAGTACAAGAACAGGGTGTCTTTTTTGAAGGTGGTGGTGAGTCAGTGCCGAGGCAGAACGATAGCCTGTTGGTGCTATGTTCCGTATTTGGCAATGAGCTTCTAAAGTCACGGATTTGAAGGAAATTTTTACTCGAAAAGCAGACAAGCTATTATCGCTTCGGAGAGTTTTAGATCTAGAAGAGGTTAGCGGAGATAAATACACAGGCACGTGTGGTCTACAAGTCCCTCGAACCATAACCCAGGTAATATTTCCATTTGTGATGCTCTCCACTAGCGTCACAAATATGTGACAAATGGCTCAAACACTAGCTACACCAAATCTGGATCATAACGGATTTGTTCAGTTTAAAGTAAACGTGTAGATGTGGAATGGATTTTTGAGGCATGTATTGCTTCAAATAAAAGTTTTTTTTTACTACAGGCTGTCTTACTCGACCATGATCCCTTGGGAACTTTAGCCTTTCTCTCTTGTTCTCGTAGAATCATCCACTGCTTTTTAACTCCCACTACATTATGAACCAGAAAGGCCTCCCGAATTAGCTAGAAGTTGAACGTCCATGGGGAAGACTGGTATAGGGTTGCCCTAAATATTGCCACTACGGAGATCAGCATTACTGCTAAGCTTTTAAACGAACAGTAACTGCATAAATCGTGTATAAAACGTTTTGTGGAGACGTGGGTTTGGGCGTTGCTTCTTCGTTGCCAAGAGCCTTCCACACATCCTTGCAGGCAAGCATTGTCGCTGTTCCTTTCATGCCATTTTGATTAACGATAGTTGGATTGATCAAACGTAGTCTTGGAGTTGACAAGCAGTTACTCTTACAGAATGGACTTGCCACTCACTTTTGGATGATAGTTCTCTTTCCATAGGGGTAGAATAAAAGGCTTTGCTTGATATGGACGCACTTTAAACTCTTGCAACTCTCGATGGCAAATTACATGATACTCTCTACTAAATAAGCATTTCAGCGAGCAATCTGCTATGAAAGACCCAACTTAGACATACAGCCAGCAGGCGGTATCTATGAGAGCGAATTTTAGATAGAGAGAAGAAAAAAATGCAGGCAAAGTGTGTTAATTAGTGTTTAGTAGTTTTTATCCTAGTTACAGAACGGTCGGTCAGTTGGGTAGGACACCACCGCTGTGATCAAGGTGTAGAGACAGATTAATGTGCCGCTGTTATAACCGCCTAAAATAAAACATTAAAAGGTTCTAGCATCAAAAAATGCAAACAAAAACTGCAGCCAACTACTTTTTTATTGGTAAAAAAATTTTACAACGAAAAGGACTACTAAGTTGCAAGGTGCTTCAATTTAAAGCCCCGCATACAAGGCCACTAGGTCAATGAGGTCAACGCTTAAGTTTTGGATTTTAGATGATGGAAAGGGGGAACGATTGTGGATATCAAGTTTAGAGGGTCGTTGGAATGTGGGTAATGGCCAAAATTAGTCATTCATATAAGCAGCCACCGGTGTTTTGAAGCGGGACGAAATTATAAGTGAGTTTTTTTTTAACCTGCGACTTTTAATTCTAAGACCTAAAAAGGGAGCCTCTGTGTGCTTCCGGTACCTACTTCACAGCCCACAGCACACCCATCATTCCTGTGATCATTTAGCAAGAAGCGACTCCACAAGTTATCATTGGTGAGTATTTACAATGTCACAAAGCTAAATAAAGCTTTGCCTTCCTGACTAGCCAAGAAGAATTGTGTGGTGAAATGATTCAAAGAAGTCGAGAATTTCTTGATTCAATCATTTCACTTGGAACTCAAAGCAGCAGAAGCATAATGATCCTTAATAAGCACTCTGGAACCGGTGGAGATCTTAAACTAGGTTGTCATGCCACCGTTTAGCCGTACTGACAAGTACTTTGAAATGGTCCAGCTTGCTTATTTTTCTTTTTGATAAGTCAAAAAATCACGTCCTGACCTAAACACCCTTCAGAGCACTGGATTTTTGTGTGTTTTTAAAATTTGAAAACTACTGATCTTTTTTTTCACCTCAAAAAGTACTTTTCCCCGAGGTTTTATTTGGCACATAGCCAATTGTGTGTGTGTGTGCGGTGACTTGTGAATGAGCAACTGGTTAGCAAAAAACATACCTTTTGCATTTCGCTGAGGAATTAAATTTAAAAATCACCAAGCAATTTTTTATTATGATTTTGATTTTTTCTTTCCTTTTTCTCCTTTATTACAAGAAGAGAAGCATTTCGAAGTTGCAGTCGAGTCCTTTTGCTCCCGAAAGGTGGGCAGCGACCTCTACCCTTCCTGTTAGTTGATCCACACGATGCACCTTAGTTTTGATGGATGAACTCTCTTTTTAAGACTTTATTTAATCAAAACATCTTTTAGTTCTGCATGAAGTGATATCCCAGCGTTAAAGTTAAAGTTGCTTCCAAGTAATGAGTGGCTATTAAAAATTTTTATTTATCCACAGATAATGTGCAATGCTTCTATGTAAAGATTTAGAGGGACACTATGGGCGTTTGCAACCCGTTTTTCGCCCTCCTCCTTTGCATCGCTGCAAAGACGACGGCGACTTGTCGAATAGAGGCAAGAGCTAGAGAATCCCTGTATACCTATGGAATAAAGTGGACTGGGAGGGATTGGAATGCAGTAGAATGGAATCCTCGCATTCACTCTTACCACAGGGAAAAAATGTTTTGGTCTTTCAACAAAAAATGTGTTTATTTAACAAGCTCTGTAAAGAATGTGTAGGGCTGGGCGGGTCCATACAGATTATAAAACATTCAGTCTAAGGCTGAATTATGTGCAATGTGTAGCTGGGCGTCTAAACAATAACTGTGGATGCCTAAAAGTTATCCATTAATATTGGTACATTCGTACTTCAGTCACCGCAGTGCTGTAGGTGCAGTGTTTTTTAGAGAACCAACCATCTAGAAAGATGAGGGATCAAACGTGTCGAGACCCGCACCAAACATGCTGGAACTAGATAAACTAAAGTACACAATGAATAGACCCAAATGGAACGAATAATCTAAATACTTCGCATATTTTAATTTATAATCTTCAAGACATCTCAGTTTCTGGTCATGTGTTCCTTTTCCAAAAAAATAATGATTTTGCGTTCACACTGATGCATTCGCTTCCCGCGTCACACATATGTGACGCGCCGAATTTCTTTCATTTTGCACAAAATAGTGGGACAAATCATTGAAAAATGAAAACTTACTTGCTCTAGCTCACGAGCTAAGGCTAAAAAGCTGAGTGAACTAATAATATTATATTAATAATGTTATTAACATGCAGGACCAATTCTGCCATAAATATCTAGGCCTCTTTTTCTTCAGATTCTTAAAATCTTCCAATTTATTCCGATTTATAAGTCCCTCTTCTTAGAGGAGTAACTAAATTAACGAAACTCATTCTTTATAATCAACCGTCCTCCCATTCCGCGTTGCCTGGCATCCCCAATCTCAGACAGGCAAGGCAACTCGGAATACACAGAACCACGCTGCACATAAATTAGACCTGGCTATGTGGAAATGCCGGGTCTAAAGATTGTGGATTTTCTAAATGTTACTTTTATTTGTCCCGCTACTCTGATGTAATTTTGATTTGACTGACAATACTTCATTAATTGTGCCGTGTCATCGGAGTAGCACTTTCTAAATTGGTTGATGTGCATGCTCTAATTTTGAGGAAATGATTCCAGATTCCTTTGTATGCCCCTCTTGGGTGACTCATAGGGCGCCATCGCCCCATAATGAGGGAATAAATGCGAAGTTATTCAATGCAGGTTTTACAGCCTCCGAAACTCCACTTTACCACAGAACCCTATATGTTCTTTTAATCAGACTTCTCGATGCAAAAATATGTAACTTCTCAAGAGTACAAACTTATGGGCTTAAAACGTGTCAAAAGCTTTGACTGAGAACTAGGAAGTAATTCGAAATTATTTTATTTGCTTAGTTGACGTTACTTGATCATTATAGAGAATTGTAAAACTCATTTGCTAGCGGGTTTACAGAAGTGTGACGTCCCAGACCTCCGTGCCTTGGCCAGATGTTGTAGATGGACGGTATTTATTCCGTACAGGTCTGTTTTAAAGTAATGATTTAGGCCATAAATGTCCTTTGGTCAACAATAGCTACGTTGTTGCCTTTTGTTAGTATCTTTGAGACCAAAAGACCTCTAGGCTAAGGTAGTCTACATTGCCTCCAAGCAGTGTGTCCTTTACGAATTTCGATGACTTTGTAGTGATTTAATTATCTACCATAATTTTGTCATAAAACCTTATCCTGATGCAAGGGCAGTACACCATCTTGCCTATTCTTATCAGGTATCAAGACTAGGCTACAAATCGTGTTTGTTACAAACAAGCATGGCAGTAACAGCTAAAAAATGCACTGAAACGGAAGTAGCATAGTAAATCCATTTGTTGAACTCTTGAAATGCCGCTCTTTGTGTGAAGGACAAAGCTTCACCGACCCAAACGAACACAAATGTCAGGAATGTCACAGAAGCAAGATAAGGAGACTAAAATTTACCGAGATTTGCAAGAGA
Organism: Taenia multiceps; assembly: GCA_001923025.3. Classification (NCBI taxonomy): domain Eukaryota; kingdom Metazoa; phylum Platyhelminthes; class Cestoda; order Cyclophyllidea; family Taeniidae; genus Taenia; species Taenia multiceps. Next base: position 4,268,222 of record CM010317.1, on the reverse strand, counting down.
AAGGTAACCTTTTCAATGCCAAATTCTGTACAATGGCCAATAATGATGTGTAACTGGCGTTGTGTAAGATGATAAGATATCTACAGTCATTTGCTTACGCTATAAAGCTATGACGTTTTTTTTTCGCGTCCATCCAAGGTAAATAGTCCTAAGAACTTGCTGTATAATATCATCAGCTTTTGGAGTACTTTTTAGTCCATCTTTTTGGCTATACGATGTGTGCAAAATCTAACTGTAGGATTAGTAGCATTAAACCTATGCTATTCATTCATCAAATCGTATAAATTTCTTTCCCTTCACAGAGAGCATCACAAGGGTAGATGCAAAGAGTGGTCACAGAAGCCGCCATTATTCGAGCATTTTTTACAGACTTGTCTACCTCGTTTCTGCGGTTTGGCCATGAACCAATTGCTGTGGTGACACGGCCATAATTTCACACACACCTACCCTCTTAATTCCACTCCGAGAAAATCTTTAAATGCATAGGAAATGAATGGTGTATTTAGTGAGAACATCAGTTTGTGCAGAATTAATAACAAAAGTAACTATACGAAAAGGTTCACCAAAATCAGGGTTCTTTCTTAATCACACACAAGCTCCCCTCCAACAAAACGTTCTGTCTCCAGAGGAATATGCCTGGCTCTTCCTTTCGTTTTGTCTTGTCTTCATTACCTAGTTGATATTTCTATTTCCCTTGTGATCACAGAATTGTCTAACGCAATAGGATTCAGCAGAATTGTTTGGACTTGAGCAGAGAGATAGCTCCTATTGGACAACTATGTCTGCACACTCTCTCAGACAGTCCCTAAAAGTTAATATTAGCCTTGTGGAAGTGAAGCGGTGCGTGACTTAGAAATATGGACTGGATAGTAGATTGTTAAGGGATAGCCGAATTGCATTCGGTCACTCAACAAACGCAGCAATATGGTCTCACGCCAGTATTATTTTTTCATTGCAAGCCAGTCTGTGAGCAATGGAAAAGTGAACACTAGCAAAACTCTTGCAAAAGTGACGGAAACACATTACTGGACTTTCGAGGCTCTTGGTGGCGATTAACACATGGCTTAGCAACCTTTCCCACGCAACGGAAGAGACAAATAACTCTTCACAATAAGAACTGGAGGGTTAATCCAAAATTGGTTTTTTTTTAATGTGTATAGCTTCCTACTGATTAACAGTAGGTGTGGTCCCATGTTTACTTGGTAACTACATCTTACATGACATTTGTACAAGGCAGCACGTTTTTGGACATTTGCCAGAATAGAGGACACATACCTTGCCTCTAAGACTAATTATCTTCCTTATCCGGGCAATGCACTGCCGTCTGCCGGCTGTTCCAGAGCCTTTCAGTGTTGTGGGATTCACTCATATAACAAATCAAAAAAAGTCACGCGACGCTGGTGAAATGTTGACCTTCAAAACTTGAGTGGTTAGGCTGATTTTGTTCCACTACTTTTAGTTTAATTCCTCAAAGGCTGATCTTGGATAAGTAGGACGCTCAGACACAAGAGAGATCCCTGACATAAGCATTCAGGCTTACATTATGCGGGTTCAGTCCGCATCTGATTGGTAGCTCAACAACTCTTAAAATACTAAATATTTTAGGAAACCGAATTAATTTGAGGGGCGTTCAACTCAGACATGCGCTTTAACCGCTGAGAAGAGGAGGACGACAGCAACGATATTGGAAGCAAAAGGAGGCGGTGAGTCCCATGACGAAAATTAATAACCAGCGCATGCAATGAGCCGCATCAGTTCCGCCCTCATGTCATCAATCTAGAGGCGATTAGATGAAGCAGTGATAGTGAGCGCACATATAGAGTAGCTTGCAAGGGTGAGAATTCTGGTGATCCCACATACAAATTTTTACGTCTACGAAAGACGACATGAATAGGTTGTGCGCTGGATAGCCCGGTCAGTCTTACATCATTAGAATTTTGGAACGGCTGTACGGCTGTCGCTGTCACACTCATTCATGCTGATTCCGATAACGAAACCACAACAGCCCTTCTTCCAAACATCTGGTCGGTGAGTGGGAATAGTAAAATCATTCAAGCGTATTTGCGGTCTGGAAAGTTGGTACGCGTTGCGTGTCCTGCGATTGTAGTGAAAAGAACTTCATACGAGGCAACATATTAGACAGTAGTTAAAAGGGATGTAAAAATTTAGCGGAGGACTATGAGCGCAAATAAACAACTTATTGCCTGTTTATAAACTCAAAAGTCATGGTTGCGATACCTTTTTTGTCCCTGCCATTGACATAATGTTATAAACCATGTAGAAGCTCAGTGATGATTTATATTAGCCAGTACGGAAATTTCAGAATTTAATTAATAGATCACTCTCACCAGACATTTATAAATAACTCGGAAAGTAAAGTTACATTATTTGACTTATGGCCTTGAGTTCAAACCTCAAAGTTGTTTTAATGATGTGTATTGGAAAAAGAAAACCGAGAAAGGTGAAGCGCCACCTTTTTCCCTGAGGATTAATGGGCTGGAATCAAGGCGAGCGCTTGCATGACTTATGCTTGGGGTAAATACTTGGACCCTCGACTAACGCGATCTTTGACAGTGCAAAGACAAAAATGATATTTTCTCAAATCAAAGTGCAGCCTCCTAATTTTGTCCAAAGCACAACATCAACGAGAGCAGGGATAGGGTTTTCCAATTGTTGGACAAATGTGGTCGGGCGAGACACGAGACGAGTTGTTATGCTTCGCGATTTGCCAAGATCCTGCAGGATAGTGGATGAGAAAGCACTTCATTGCAGAAACATTTTAAAAATGCTCGAAGACTTTATGGAAGAGCCTTTTTTGGTGAGGTTTTAAAGCAAATGCTACATGTCAGAAGGGATGAACATGAGCTGTAGTTAAAATAGAACCACCAGCTGTTAACATCTGGCATGAATCTACATTCAAGCAATTAAATAAGTCAAACTTTCAAATTGTCGAAAGCCGACTCTCCAATTTACAAAACAAAACAATTGGTCACGCATTGACTCTTTTATTAGCGAAAATTCCGAGCAGGAGAAGACTATGTTTCAGGAAGTACAAACTGCACTTACATTCTCCAATTTCGCTCGGCTTATCATCAATGCTTGAAACGTTCCGACACAAGAAAGTGAACAAAAGGACTTACCTTTTCTGTGTGTCCCGCAGTTAGGTTTAAGTGCTTTATGCGGTTAATAAATACTCATGGGAATGGATGAACGTCACCACTAGAGCGTGCATTGACGCCTCGACGCACAACCACCACAACTCAATTGTCCTACAGCCAAGCATCTGATCGCTCAGGGTCACTAATTCAGCAAAAAGGAGAATATTCCAGTGTCACTCTCACCGCCACCGTTGTGGACCATCTCATCTTGGTGGAGTTGATGGGATCCATTTGAGCCTTGCATTAGAATTCTGAACATGTTACAGCTATTTCAGACTAGACGTCATGCTTGTTAATTCTGGAAAGTTAGAATCGGAACTGCTTAAACTGCCTAGTGAACCTAGACACCTAATTACTGTCCATGCTATATCTAACGAAAATATTTCAGTGGCAAGGAGATCGCTTAGGCTTGACAATCCAACGAACCACTTGACAATTTGTCTGGGTATAAAATAATACATGGAAATATGAGTGATGGGGTAAAAGTCCGTATGAGGTGTGGCCAACAAAGGCCACGGGAATCCTGTGAGTATAACTGAAAGGCATTGTTTATGACAAGCATTTTGGAGGTTTCATATTAGATAAAAACCTGATGCAACAACTGTAGCATCATGGCAACTACAGGGAGTATTACACTTACTGCTCCAACCATTTCGAAAAAGGCATCTTATGAACTGCGGTATAAGAAATCACCTATTGCACCAGAGAAGTCTGTGACTAGGGCGAAGGTATCGTAGCGACATTAGGAGACTCCTTTGGCACTGCTAACAGTATTGACTCAGCTTGCAGTATCCTAGCCAACTTGTAATTAATGCGTAAGACTCCTGATTATGCTCCTGACACCAGGAAATCCGGTGTGAAATTGGCGGGCAACATAACCGCCAAATGTCAAGCAGCCTTTGGTAATGCACAGTGTCGGCAGCGAAACAGTCTCAAATCTTGTCGAACCTTGCTGCATGTTGAACTTCTGTGGCAATCATTAAAATTTCTCGAACGGCATGAGTAGTCTGTGCACCAGCGTTCTCGAAGCAAAGTGTTGCCTTTATATAATTCTTGACTGCAAGAATTCCACTGATAAGGAGTAAAAGAACTGGGATTTAAAACATCAATCACCAACAAAGGACCCGGTGGGGTGTTTGAGCTTTTCAGGTAACACAGTGATGATTTTGAGTCTAAAACACTACTACAAAGAGTAACACGACTTGGAATAGGTGTCTGATTGCAGGTAGTGTTGATCCTGTATATGATTTAGTCTTAATCGTTTAAAACGGTAGAAGTTGAGCAGGTTTAGACTTGCCTTGGTGATGTAATACATCCTAACGGACGATTTGCAGCAGAAGGATATTTTGCACAGCAGCTGGCCTGAGTATGCCACTTCACCATCATATTTAGCATTAGTGGTGCTAACGTTGTGACTGGTTAACAATTTGGCATCAAGAATTCCCCATTGAATAGTCCAATATGTTCAGCTGTATCTACTATGCATAACAATTGTGTCAAATGATAAAGTACCACCGGCAGTAAGGTGACTGGAAGCTGTACATAAAAAATAAGCGTTTTGAATTGATGGTTAGCTAAGTATCTCAACTTGCATGCCTGTTTCTGGTATAGATCAAGGGGTCGTCTGCCCTGACACTTTTCAAGACGAGTGGGAGGTTACCGAATTGCTGCCTTCTCGAAAGTGTGGCCTCGGTGCTCTGCATTATTACCAGATTGTAATACAGAACAAATCCTGTTGGCTCAAACAAGCAAAGCAGAAGACAATCCTCTTATAAAGTAAATCCTCTTACTGTCTGTACCACAAGATGACTCATGTTGAAAAAATGGAATGCCATTGGCAGTGCTATCGGTTCATGCTACCCCCAGTGAGTCTGGTTGAATATTTGTCTGTATTAATTTCTCCACCAACCTCTGACAATGTTAGTAAAGAGGCTTCAACATCCACTTAGTTTAATAAAGAAGACGAGCGTGACCACAGCACCCGAGAATATCTATTTTCGAGTTGCATATCAGATTTCTGCCGGTACGTGCTACTGTTCCGGCTCGATTAGCGGCTTTGGGCGTTGCCCATTGCAGGTGCGTGAGCTCTATCCTCAAATAGTAAACAATTCAATTCAACTTTTCAAATTGTTTTGTTGCAGCTTTTAAAAAAACCTAGCGACTATATGCACCATTTGCATTTACTTAAAGTTATTCGCTGGACCTCCGCTGATTGCATCGGAACTGTGTCACGCCATGCGTAATGAGATGTCTACTTCAGATGAAATAAAATTAATTAAAATTAATGCACAGCTTTTTACTAGTACTTGGTAGTCAAACGAGTTCATACTGCATTTTGCATGAATAATGAATAAATGCAAGAAGCTCCCCAATGTATAACCTACGTGTTAACAACTATACAGTCTGTAGCCTATCATCTTTGCCTAAGGGATTGCGGAAACCCAAATAACTTAACATTTTGTAAAAAATTTTGACTTTGGAAGTATAAAAAAGTTAGACCGTACTTGAGTTTATCTTTATTTCATTTTTATTGTTCAACTGCGGTATAAGAGTGTCTCGTGCCAAGAAACAGTAAATGGTCATATGTAGAAATATCATCAGAGGAATACGGAGGATGAGGGTAGGAGTGATAATGCGAATGAGGCAGTAATCCCATTCCTCACATTCTATATCCTTCAAACAAATCTTCTTTGCCTTGTCTTTTCCTTCCCCACTCCCCTCTTTTGGCACTGCCCATCCCATCTTAAAGTGCATGTCTTTCCACAATTAATTTTTGTAACTACATGAGGCATAATGTCTTGCGTTGTCTCGCAAGAACAACATTCCTCTCACTGACTAACAAGTTCTGACTGCTTGTCCTAGAGAAAAAGGTGATGAAGGTGGTAAAAAAAGGTGAGTAAGTGGAAGAGGAAAAAGAAGATGAAAAATGTCTTCTTTCCTACCGGTAGTACCAAATTGTAGGCAGCAAATGCACCTCAACTCTGGCTGTTCACTCATACTGCCGAGTGAAGAATTTCCTCTGCTTAATAAAACAATAAAATGTTAGGTGGTCACTAAAACGCCCACAGAGCAGTACTACTTTCCCATATCAAGTCAGTGAGCAAATGAGAAGACAAATGTATGTGGTACTCAGCCAGTGTAGGTGAAAGCAATTTGTCACAGTTCATTGGTTTGTAATTTACTTAAGGGATTACTCGAAGTTTTCTCTTACTTTACACACCTGCATAATCGCCTCCACCAATGACACACAAATGCTTGCAGTGAAGAGTCACGATGTCTTACTTTTTCCGGGATTTTGTGATGCATCACCCATCTGTGAGTGAGGCGGCATCATCCGAGCCAAGTGTCTAAATGAATGGTGCATCCTCCTACCACGCATCCAGGTGATTAGGCGATTCTGCACCTTCTAAAATGATTACACCTCCATTCCCAATGAAGAGGAGGTTGAACCGCACTATGCCATTTCATCCAAGAGGAGAAAAGTAGCAAAAATGACGTTTGAATCTCCAAAGTCCTTACAGACTGCATGACAGCAGAACAGCGAGCTGGATCGAAATGCGCGCCATTTCCGATCACCTAATGGATGCTGGAAGGGACTTCTAGGAAGCAAAATTTGCGGTACCGATCAATGAATGCTAGCTTTTATCGACGGTATAGAAGGGCTGGAAGCCCATGATCATGAAGGAGAAGTTACACATTTAAATTGGTCAAATCAGAAGGAGTGAGAGGCAAGCGCATCTAAAGATGGACTTAAACAGAAGTGATTTCCTTCCAGACTGTTATCCTATCCCTTCTTCAATAAGATATTGCTTGTTTTTTTTGAAAGGACACCTTGGATATTGGAAATGGAATGCAACTTTATTTTATTCAGGGCAGCAATTTCCTAAATATGATAAATTAGATTGCAACCTGTATGGCATTTAAAACGCATGGGTACATTTATCATTAAAAAGGAAAAAAAACCCACTTTTTATTTGCTTTATAGACGAATTTTTGAAATTTTTGCAAATGACAAAAGTCGTGTCTGTTGAAAACGTGCAAATTTTTTGGCATGAAGTTTTCCATTGCATCTGGGAGCCTCCTTTGAGAATTAACCTTTGCAGTGGTGGATTCATGTGTAATTGAAAGTCAAACTGCAACAGCAACTTCAGAGAAGAATCTCACATGCGAATTGGACTGGCCTGAGGCTTCGCGCCAGCAAGGAGACATGTAAAATTAATTCGGAAAGGACTGTACAAATAGAGCTAAATTTGTATAAGCAAGCTTGTGGATGTCAATCACAAGGCGAGTAGTGGAAGCAGAGAGGAAACATCCGTTTGCCTAGCATATCTCATGGCTAATTTTCAGGTCAAACAAAAGTGGACCCTGGAGCTCAGAAAGGGAACATTAAACTCGTCATAAATGTTTTTGCAGCTATTGCGCAGCAACTTTGCCTTCTTGAAAGATTTGGGCTTTAAGTATTATTCAGTCATGTTTCACTTCCTTGTATATATTACAGGTATAAGACATCATTTAACAAGGTCAAACACTTATGAATAAATAATGCTCCAGTGACCTCTAATGAAGGTCATTTTGGATTCCAAATGGTAAACACTTCAGTGGTGGTTACCTAGCTTAAGGGCCTTTCAGTAAATCCATCTTCGAGAAATTTTGCGACATTTGGCTTGTACCGTCAAATTATATCTCGTATTCGTTACTCTACTCTGGTCAAATGCTCCCCTCCAAATCACTTTTTGGCGCTCTATCAGTATTTACGAAAATAATGCAATTGACATGCATATTTGGAAAAAAAACAAGATAAATGGATGGTAAAGTAAGAAAAAAATATTACTGAAAATGTGTTGACCCTCTCGCTGACCGTTTGGATTACATGAGAAGAGCAGAGTCTTGCGAGAGCTCGACTACTATCATCAATGCATGAAATAAAACTGCGATAAAAAGGGCTAAAAGTGAGACCGTTTGACAAGGTCTCCGTATTTTCCAACCTTAAGGATTGTTAAAAGTGCTGGAGTTTCATAAAGTCAATCTCCATGCTAGTACTGAGACTAATGCTAGAATTATGCATCAAATATAACGTTTACTCTCATGAAAATAGCAAATATCCTTCTGTTTGTGAAGAAACAAATCTCTAATACCTTTATAAAATACTGAATTTAGTCCCCCTCTATAGCGATCCGAGACTTTCTTGAAGACAAAGAAGGTATAATAATCCCTTTATAGACAGCGGTATTGGGACTGCTGGCATGACCCGGAGGCCAGCCCAACTCGTCTAGGACGAAATGGCCATCCAAGTAACCGATGTCGAAACCCGTAGTCAGAACAAACGAGGTATCACATAGCCCCTCTCCTCCTTCGAACGTCTTCCCCAACGCTCCCCAACGCCCCAACGCATCAGCCATCACAACCTTGTCGGCGGTAGAACAAACACTCATGCGCTACCCTTGCCAGTCAGCAAAATTTGAGCCCAAATTGACCACCACTTCACTGATCCCTCTTGGCACTTCGACTGCACTTGGAGTTTCATCTGGTTTGGAAACTAAATTCAGAGTAAAAGATTCTGCCAAGTGTCCATAGAGAGACGACAGAACACCTATCTCCTTAAGCGGGTATGATGGGGAAATCCTTGCAACGAAACTATTCCAGGTTGTTCATGGCTAGTGTCACCTCAGTTGTTAATAGCTTTCTTGCAGACCACGGGGATAGGATAGATGCCGAAGGTGGACGTCGTTCGCAGCCCTTCTGTTATGGGATGTCAGCGATTCTCCCATCCGTAGCACACGTACTTCTTTCACACCGCTACAGTTTGTGACCAGAGCTGTGGATCGGGATAAGAATCCATTAAAGCAGGGTGTACTATCCACTGCCACCAATGTAGCGTCCCGAGACTCCTTTGAAGGCGAATGAAGGCCAGTTAATCTGGTTAGGGCAATATAGCCACCCAAGTGACTGAAACCGAAGCCGACAGTCAGAACAAGCAAAGTATTGCGCCTACAATTTGATCAATTCTTTATAGTAACGAATAAAGCACCAGAAGCTGGGATTAATTCAAGACTCATCACAGTGCTCCTTCCAAGTTTTCATCAGTGATATCTTAACCTTACTCAATGCCTTACCATTTATGATGACCTCCGATTACTGATTTAGAAGTGCACATTCCTCCGGGACGCATTCCTGGCATAAGGTTATCCACAGCCGAATCGGTGTTTCGACATATATTACACAAAGCCCGTGTTTGTTTATCGTCTGAGAATGATTTACAGCATTGTCTTTAATATCTCATTGCTTGACTCGAAAACTTTTTGGATAAATAGGAACGCACATCTGATTTCTTTGAATTTAAGCAGTGCATTGTCTTGCTTTTTCCAGTCTTCATACAAAAATGCCCAATTCTTGAACTGTCAAGCCTAAAATAAAAAAGGTACTCGTCAGAATTGCACTTGTTCTCCATTGCTTCACATACATTCATCTCAGTGGTGTGTACTTCGTTAAGACATTGCATAAAACTGTCAAGCAACCGTGGAGAAACACGGACAGAAAGTAAACAATTATCTTGTGGCTATATAGTGTTGAGTTTGGATTAGGCTTGTTGACTTCCACTTTGCTATTATGGACACTAGCCCTTGATATTTACTTGTCAAAGACAACAAATTGACAGAACCTTTCGAGAGTTTGATAGCCGCCATTGATAGCCGCATGATGACCGCCTTGCCTGTTCTAATACCCATGGCTGTTGAGTCCTTAGTCCTGATCAAAGATGGAATTCGGACGCCGTGAAATAGAGAAATGCTTCACTTAGTCACAAAATATGGGCGATCCACTTTCAAGACCTTTTAACTATTAATTACGGCAGCCTGAGTTAATTCGAAAGTGACTTTTATTTCATTCCTCGATTACATTAAACTTGCCGACTGCGCCCGTCTTTGAATTTTTTATCGCAAAAGCCAAATAAACACTCCTAATGTTTCAGATGCAAAGAAATAAGGAAAATCCGGAAAAAACTTGAGTTTTGGATCCTCTGGGTATGACATCAAAGGCAGCAAAATGTCATATCCTATCATCATCCAAGTCAGGTGTAGAGCTTTCTCTTTAGTGTACTCTATTTCCTGAATGCAGAAATTTTGGGCTATTTATGCCTGTATGCTTCAACTTTACGATGATTACACACCATGGGTAAGGATTTTAGACATTTTCCTATATTTTTGCAATGGAAGAGGAATAAACAAAGCCAAAGAGTTTTTAAATCATGCGATAAATGCGATCCTAAAGCTTTCAAGGCTAGAATAACTCGATCAGGCTGCAATGATGAGGCGATGGGTCATCGGCCTCAAATAACGATCCATTTGTAGACATCTAAAAATGTACATCCATAAAGAGGAGACAGACAAATGAGTCTCGTGGTTAGGTACTGAATTCAAAGAGAATTTCAATGCAATTTTATTCTCTAAGGCAGTATTATCACGAGGAGATTAAAAGCCAATAGTAGCTTCCACGTTTATCAGACTCTTTGCATCCAGGAGGAAGTGAACTCAGACCTGGACGACTCTGTCTCTGTCTCGCTTACTTCCCAACTTACAATTTTACCTTACATGCCCTTATTTAATGCCAAGAAAAAGTAGCAATCACTTGGAGCATCACAGCGAATTAGGTTCCGGACGCCTAGCGTTGGCTAGCACGAACAACATTCTCCCACTTACTAACAAGGCCTGACTGCATGTCAAGGAGAATGGGAAAAAAGAAGAGGAAGAAAAAGGTAGCGGGAAAGAAAGAGAAAAAAAGAACGTGTTTTTAAACCCTAGGGTTGTGTCAAGTTGTGTGCAATGAATGTATCCCAACTCCGGTTGTTTGCCCTTCTTACTGATGAGCAATTCCATTTACAAAAACTGTAGCACAAAAAGTGTGCAATCATTGGGTCATTTGGAGATTGTTAATGAAAAGTTTCTTTGCTCAATTAACATCACAATACACCTCATTCCAGTTGGTCTGCCTTTCAGTCAGTCGGCCAGTTAGTCGGTCAATTAGCATGGGCAAAAGGATGGATAGTACATTTTACCCATTGCATCTTCTCCAAATAGCATGCGATGGATTCGGCGAGAGACTTCAGTCTCTTCGAAATCAATTTAAACGTCATTCTTGGAGGAAACCAGATGAATTAGCAATACGCTAGTGACAAATGCAAAAAAGAAATGCTTGACCTACAGCCTTACACATCAAATCTACGCTTTATAATGCATGAATACCCACACATTTCCCTACAAGCTATTCTAAAAACCGCACAATCATTTTAGTCAACCAGTGCTCAATATCAAATGTTCACGCTAGTGGATTGAGTCTGTGAACTTCCTCACCGCCTTACTTCACATTTGCTTTTGTATTTCGTTTTGGTGCGTTGAGGAAGAATCCAATTCTCCCATCTTTGCACATCCTCCATTTAAAACAACACTGCTCTTGTTTCCTGTGTTAACACTTTTCTTTTAAGCCGTTGTACTTTCATTAACTACTAAAATAGGAGTCTTGCAATGGAAACTAAGAAGTACAGCTGTACAGGCTCAATTCGGAGCTCAACTGATGTCTTTAATGGACAGATGTAGTTCGACGCTCCAAATTCTGGCATTATAACATTTTTCTGGATTTTAAGATCATGATTCTCCATAGTCCAGAGGAGGTGCTGTAAGCCTTGCTATCTTATTTTGATAAATAAATCCAAATAACACAAAATTTTACCATTACTATAGCAAAAAGGTATTTTCGCTTCAATAAAGAAATGTGGTGCTTTTAGCAAATTTTAGCCCGATGCAGACGATTACTCGTGGAGAGGGCGACAACGCCTTTTTTTAATTGGTTCAAAGCTAAAACCAAAAGAGAATAGGAAAATTTCCACAATCAGCGGCTTAGATGATGAGAATCACATGGCTTGAATTCGTATGTTGCATACTTTGGCAGTTCACTTTTAGATTTGACAGTGTGGAACAGTTTATGGACCGCAGTTTCCCATAGCTATGACCAAATAAGGCTTGGTTTACTTTACTGTAGTTGGAAATTCTCGACCAGGTGTGGCATTTTGCTGAAGTGATTCTGTTTGTGGATGTCCTTTGGCGGGAGATTGAGGAAATGATTTGAGAGCCAAAGAGGAGACATTTATCGAACTGTTTCGGCGAACGACTCTCGTTGTGTTGCATTTGCGAGAAGAATTTGGTTTCATTGGCCAGGTTTACCCTGTCCCTGTTAGCATCTACCGCGTCTGTAGTTTTTTTGGGCAAAAAACACAAGCTAAAACCTCGGCTAATTTGGCCAGAGCTAATTTGTTTACATTAACAGAAAGGTAGAATACCATAAAATGCCATAAAATTAGTTGATTTCTAACTTCCCTTTCTTAATTTAGAAATTTTATACTTTCTGAAATCGGTAAAAGCACTTTTAAAAGTTTGAACCGCAAACTATTTGACTGATTCTCGTTCAGTGCATTATCATTGATGATGCCCTTGTATCATTGAACACATCTGACACTTTGACAGCAATCAAACTTTGAGAATATCTTTGTCCTTCTTTTAGCCACTAAAGAACATTTATGGAAGTGACCGAAAGTCCGTTTTTTGTTTAGGACTGCAACACATAAGATTTTACAGCATAAAAATAGACGATGTTCCCAGAAGAGGAATGGGCAGAAGGAAGTGGCGGGTTATTGAGTGTCCATGAAATAAAGCTTTGTGTGAGTGTTTTTAATTAAAATTTGAAGTACCAAGTCACCACTATATAAGATTGTTCACAAAAGCTCTTTTTGAAATTTCCCTTGATTGTGCAAATGGCCCAAATTGTCTAATTAGCTGCCGGCGTCACACATGTGTGACACGGGTCCTATTAATTTAATGCGGCTAATTGCACTAAACGGAGCTGTTTCCTTTACAAGACTTGAGTTGTATAATTTAGATCCGACAGACAGCCAGTGGTAGTGAGAGTCTCAAAATGGTTGTTTACTTTGTGAAAGACCTTGTTTAGAGGGATGCGATGTTTTAGAGCGTCTAAGCCAAATATAAAATTTGTAATTCTAGGACTCTTTCTGTTTATTAGGATTTTTTGAATGCTCCAAAACAAAGTCATCCTAATTCGAGCACCCAAAACATTGTTTAGGTCTCTTAAAGTCACACCATTTCCGACAAGCAGAGTTGTTTGTTTATTAAACATTATTCGTTTTATTTGTTTTGCCAAAAATGGGCTCCAGATAAGGTCATTTAAAGTATATTGAATGTCAGGAAAAGTGTCCACAATTGGCTCAAATTTTCAACCCTGTACAGAGGAATCCGAACTGGCGCATTAGCTTCGGTGTCGTGCTGAGGAAGTGGAACACCTAATCTTCTAAACAAAAGCTGCATTTTCCCGGCGCTAAGGAGAACATGGAAGTGTGTCCGAAAACGCATTTGCAGCGCATTACTCCGGCTTGTTTTTTTCATGAGACCTAACAAGAAATCTCACAAACTTTGGCATATTTCTACACATATGTCTGTGTCCTCCTTACTGTTAGGAGCCTTCCAAACCCATGGAATGTGACCCTAAAAGAATTGTACACCATTTTGTTGTTCTGTGGACTTTGCTGTTGCACAAGCAAGAAAAATATTTTGGACAATAGGCTTGCTAGCTGAGAACATTAAACTCGCTTTATAGGCAGAGAATAAATTAAATATCTTCATTCCATCTCTTTTCTACAGACATTATAGATGCTGCAGCACTGGAAAGGTGTTGTTTGTTTAGAAAACCTTGAAGAAAATCATACATACCTCTCTCCAACTTATAGAACAGCTCAGAAGTAGCATATTTGACAAAGTTATGTGGGATAATAGCGGTCAAGTCGCCCACCCCCCCAAGCGTGGTGCCATGTCATTATGAGAGTCTACAATCACCCACTTAAACAACTATGATTGACTAAGTAGCCTCTCTGTACATTTATAACAGGCCACAATTAAAGCAAACCCATTTTTCAGGCGGGGAAATTGCCTTAGTTGATCCAACAACAGAACCAAATGTAGGTCCATCTATCTCTCTCCCGGAGAAGTAGTTACAGTAAGATAGTCAGAAAGCCTAGTATGAACTCCTGACACACAATTAGGTGGCCTTTTAAATGGCATCAGAGAGCAACAGAGGAGTGATCTTAACATTAAACAACCAGTTACGATTATCCAGCTCAACGTACTTTATTTTGACACAAAGGAAGGTGTAGGTGTGGTTGGTTGTCGCTTTGAGCGTCCTGCAAATGCAATGCACGCTAGTCATTTCAGCCCTTGGGATCGTTTTGGTGAGCCTAATCGAAATTGTGGAAGTTGACGGTGCCATTTAACTATTGACGGAGCTGTACTTTTTCCTCATGCATCCATCTTGGCATTCCAAATACAAATGACCAATGATTAATACGTTTCCTATGGGATTCTATTTCAAAAGGACATTTATCATCGCAGTCTATGCATTTTAATAGGCCAATACAAGGCCATCCGCTTCTGTTTTGTGCTTTTTTTAAACTTGATTCATTTTTTTTAATAAAATCTACCACATGGGCGTGGTCTGCTGACTAGGGTAAAAAAATTGGAACATTACATATGTGCAACGCTGGTGGGGAGTGTTACATTGGTGGAAGAGCGTTGGGACATTTGGCCCTTTCCGCTTTATACTTATTTTTCCCTCACCTCTGCGGTCTCGGGGATGTGGACCACCACCATTGAGGCGATCCTCTATTGATCTAGGAACAATATTTACATACTACTGAACTCCCTAATTTATCTATAAGTTGAAGTCTAGGTAAAGGGAAGCTGCGCCCCTCAGTCCGGAAACATTTTATTGCCCAATTCACTGCGTTGCGAAGTCAGCACATCTGTTTGGCTTAGCCGGTAACCATCAAGCGCTGATAAATCACAGCTGTCACATTTTTGTGACGCTGAGGATCGGTAGCTAAACCAGGACATCGCATGGATGTAGTGGGTTAGTGGAAATGCAAGGCTTTATTCTGAGCCAGTGTGGTTTTATGAGAGCTCTGATTAGGAACTATTCATAAAATTTACTACTTCGGTAGGTTCATCATAAGATCCTAAATACTTCAACATAATATATTCATACTTTGTTTAAGGTACCGAGACGAGGCCAACGCGATGCATCAGGAAGTGGTAGAGAAGTCGTCATCCACCATGACGACCCCATCGCGCTGGGGTTCGACCAAATTTCGCGATCTGTTCTAAATGTTAAAACAGTCCTTCATGTTCGTCACTTTCCACCGGTCAATTCTTCATGCATAATCGAAGTTGCCTGTGGAAGCAGGTTACAGATAATAAAAGCTTAATTAATTAGTATGTTCCGTGTTTGAGGAATGCTAAAGCAAAGTTGAAATTCACCTTTAAAATTCAATCGGACAGTCTAGAAAAAATTCAGAAGTGAATTGATGAATTATAGTGACAAACTGTTCCCCACTTCCCATTCGCTGACTGCAACCAAATACTTTGGCATGTGGGCAAGTAGAGTTACAATTTTATCATGGCACAAAAATGGCAAAATTCAACAACTTTAAAAGGCTAAAGTTGTAATACTTTATTTGTTCGGACAACCAATTTCAGTTACTTGGGTGGCCATATTGTCCTAGTCGGGCTTGCTAGACTCCGGGCCCTAATCTACTCTAATATTTTGCCTTCATTTGCCTTCATGGAAGTCTCAAAATGCCACATTGGTGACAGCGGAAAGCGGCCCAGATCTTAACGTATTTCCATCCCATTCTATATCGCCGATGACAAACTGCAGCAGTGTGAAAGAAGTGCATGTGCTACGGATGGGAGAGTCTCAAACAACCCATAATAGAAGGGCTTTGATTGAATTCCACCTTCGACATCTACCCTATCCCCGTGGTCTGCAAGAAAGCTATTAACAACTGAAGCGATACTGGTCATGAGCCACGTGGAATAGTTTCGTTGCAAAGATTTCCCCATCATACCCGCTTAAGGAGACAGGTCTTCTGTCGTCTCGCTATGATCACGCTGGCACTTAATAGAACCTCTTACTCTGAATTTATTTTCCAAACCAGATGAAACTCAAAGTGCAGTCGAAGTGCCAAGAGGGATCAGTGAATTGGTGGTCAAGCATCTCCTCAGTTGGGCTCAAATTTCGATGACTGTCAAAGGTAGCTCATGGATGTTTGTTCCAGCACCGATTATGTGGTGATGGCTGACGCAGGATGTTTGCCGAGGGGAGCGTTGGGGAGGACGTTCGAAGGAGGAGAGGGCTATGTGATACCCCATTTGTTCTGACTGCGGGTTTCGACATTGGTTACTTGGGTGGCCATATTGCCCAAGACGGGTTCGGCTGGCCTCTAAACCATGCCAGCAGCTCCATTGCCTCTGTTTAGTGAATACATACATATATATTTTCATTTGTATTCTGCCCTAATATCATGCCTTTTTTCGACTTCAAGAACGTTTCGGAATGCTGCACCACGTTTTGACAAGCCTTTTAGTAAGCATAAAGTCTGCGTTGATTGCACAATGATTTGTGTAAATTTGGTCACTGTATTAAATGTTGCGATAAAGTAGTTGCGTTGATGAAATCCTAGGGCAATGCATTTAAAACAAAGGCGGCGAAATACACTGCAATGCAACAATTAGTTTTTTAAATAAGAGCTAAATGCGCTTAGGTGTGTTTGCTTAAAAGTGTTGACGCTCGAGGGGTTTCATCTAAAATGCCAACTCGAGTTTATTTTAAAGTTACTTAGAAAAAAAGAGGGAATGTAAGAAAGAATGCAGTCCTTTGTTGTCATTTTGAAAGCAAAGTCAGCGTTCCTTATTATTTACTAAGTTAAATACAGATCTGTTAATTGCTAAGTCTCTAGACAGTGCTGCCTAGATGAGGCTCGCTTTTCTCCTACAAAAGGCAAATATTTGAACTATATCCATTTGTTACCAGGGTTTCTAGTCTAAAAAGGGGTGCAAAAAAGTAATTTCGGTTAAAAATAGTGACCTGAAATTGTAACCTAGAATGAGGAGAGGAAATTGGAAAACTCTAAACTCATTTTATTTTACTAAAACTAACTTTGAACGCGTTACAATTTTGAGATAAATGAAGTGGAAGTCGGACACTCGTAAACTCATTTGTTTATGTACCCGTTATGATTTCAAATTAAAAATTTGGATAGGATATGAACCTGGGATGAAGAAGTGAGGTTCTGTATGCCATACTCACGGGATAATTTTCGTGTTAGCTTTTCAAAGACCTCCTCATGCCGCCTTCTAAGTGAATTTTGCACTCCTTTATCGCGACTATTTTTAGGGCTTCGTAACACAACCTCGAATGGGATTAAAGAGCCTCGTAAATTATACAACTGTAGTGTTAAAGGTTTCGCCAAAGCATCTGTATTGAGTACTTAATGGTCCATTTCTCATGTGGACGAATCCAAAGGAGAGAAAGGTAACGTCTCCCCTACTTCGCCCTGTTTATCACGCTTCTCCACTTTCTTCAATCGTCAAAAGCAAGTCAAGTCAGTGTTTTAAATGGGAAATTCGTCCCCTCAATTGAACCTGCAATAAGAGGGGATGTTCAACTCTAACCTTTGACGAAATCGCACATTCCAATCTGAACGGCGGATAAATGTCAGCATATCTGATGCCTTGGTATTTATGAATACCTGTGGTATGGAATGTCTAGACGCCTGCTTTGACAAATTATAGCCTCCTTCAGATTTTAAGCTTGGCAACTGTAAGATACCTTCATAGAGCGAATCCAGGTGCCAAATCAACGATTATTCATTGCTGCCATTTCGAGAGGTGCCTTTTTAAACTTAAAAATCCGCCTTTGGGGTACAATCCAGTGATAAACTTGTGCTTCGCTAATGCATATGGAACCATCTAATTGCCCAGAAATTTCAACTTCAGGATGTCAAACGCAGAATCGTGGGTGAAATATGTTCAGCATTTCATCTTCACGGTTTGTACTTGCAGCAGCACCCTGAATTACTTATCCACTGTACTTGACTTGTGAAAATATTCCAAACTTTGGAAAGACACCTATGGAAAAGCTACACTTGTGAGTGCAGAAAAATGAGAGAATGATTCGACCCAAGATATTCTTTGATCGATTCCAATATGGAAACCGAAAGAACAGCTCAACGCCTCTTTACACTTTGCATAAGCGAGTTATGCCTGAGGTAAATTCCTTTCGAAATCGGAGATGAAAGATGGTGCCACTCCCTTGGTCATATTGCCGCGTTTGAGTGTGTGTTTGAATCTATAACGAGTATAAACTGCAAGAAAGCTTTATAAACATACGGGAAAGAAGTTGACAACTGAACTGCAAATTGTGCAATAGCAAAAGTTGCCCCGCAGGGGAGAAATTGCCCCTGAAATTTTAAAGCGTACAAAGGTTGTCTTTAAGTGGGACGGAATGTTTAAAAAGCCCGCTACTTTTTTAAAACCATCGGTATTAAGTTGACTCATCGTTAGCGGCTCGAATACCAACGGGAAGGCGGTAGCTTTAACTTTATCACAAAGTCACGTTCACTACGTTTTTTTTTTGATTTATCTACGCGGCAGATAACTTATGGATAGGAGTTCGCCTAACTAAATCGGATCTGGGCTTTAGCAAAACCAATTTATTAATCTCTTTGGGAAAGTGGGTAATTTTTTCCTCCGGCAGAGGAATGGGAAAATATTTGGCATGGTTACGCCGAAAGATTCGCAATTAATTATAGCCCCTTACTGCAGCAATTGCAAGCCTGACAAAATCACTCAGTACACTATCCTACTTTGGCTTTCTTTAAAGTGGATCTACAATCCCATTCGGCAGTACTTTCCAATGGTTTTCACGTCCTTCATACCGTTAAAGTGGAAGGGATATTATGCAGCTCTTTTTACTAGGTGAAATTTTTTTGGTTCAAAACTGACCCAACAATTTTCAGTGAGCAGATTGCGTTAAAATGTTAAAATGTTGGAGACAGGTGAGAACAGCGTTAGGCTGGACCAAAGGTAGATTAAAGCAGAATAAAATGGGCAACAATGCTCTCCTCACACACATCCTCCTAAGTGACCCAATTTGGGGCTTCATTTATGTTGGACGATGGGACTGAAGTTTATGAAAAGGCGGGTATAGAGGGAGAGAGGAGTTGTAATACTTTATTTGGACTACCGGTTTCAGTTACTTGGATGGCCGTACTGTTCTACTCGGGCTGGCTAGCCTCCGAACCATGCTAGCAGCAGAATATATATGTATACATTCTGCTCCAGCATTATGCCCTCCTTTGCCTTCAAGGAAGTTTCAAAATGCTACATTGATAGCAGCGGAAATCGGACCAGATTTTAATGGATTTCTCCCACTCTATAACGCTGGTGACAAACTGCAGCAGTGTGAAATAAGTGCATGTGCTACGGATGGGAGAATCGCTGACATCCCATAACAGAAGGGCTGCGAACGACGTCCACCTTCGGCATCTATCCTATCTCCGTGGTCTGCAAGAAAGCTATTAACAACTGAGGTGACACTAGCCATGAACAACCTGGAATAGTTTCGTTGCAAGGATTTCCCCATCATACCCGCTTAAGGAGATAGGTGTTCTGTCGTCTCTCTATGGACACTTGGCAGAATCTTTTACTCTGAATTTAGTTTCCAAACCAGATGAAACTCAAAGTGCAGTCGAAGTGCCAAGAGGGATCGGTGACGTGGTGGTCAAGCATCTCCTCAGTTGGGCTCAAATTTCGATGACTCTCAAGGGCAGCGCATGGGTGTTTGTGCCAACGCCGATTATGTGGTGATGGCTGATGCGAGATGTTTGTCGAAGGGAGCGTTGGGGACTATGTTATGCTTTGTTTATTCTGACTACGGGTTTTGATTTCTGTTACTTGGGTGGCCATATTGCCCTAGACGGATTTGGCTGACCTCTAGGTCATGCCAACAGCCCCGATCCCTCTGTTTGCTGAATATATACAGATGCATATATATTCTGTCCTAGTATTACGCCTTCTTTTGCCTTCAAGGAAGTCTGGGGACACAACAGGACATTTTGCTTGCAAAAGAAATTGATGTGACTCCATTTCCAATTCGTTTAATCTTCAAGAAAGAAATCCTATTGATCAGAATTTTAATCGGCAATACAAAATTGACAAATAACTTGTTCACTTTTATAAATGAGGTCGCCATTTCGGACTATTTGGCGGATCGGGGCAAAACTATAAGTATAATCCAAGCTGGTTTGTTTAAGAACTTTATTTTCCATTTTCCAATTGATGAAACCTTTCTGAGTTCATTTTGATTGGTCTAGCGCTTCAAAACCGAACTTTAACGATTGAAAGAAGAGAGTTAGGAGAGAATAACCCACCCAAAAAGCATTTCTTCATACCAAGCATATAAAAGCCCGTAACTAATTAAGGAGGGTAAACGTTAAAGCCTTTGTTGTTCCTTGTGCCACTGTCAAGCTAGATTCAAGTTTGGGTGGAATTTCGCAACGCCAAGATGAGCAACTGCAGTCACAATTATTTGGCGTTTTGGACAATCATTTTCCTTAGCTCTGGCGACAATAAAAGCGCATCCAGGGTAAATGATTCACCCACCTCTCGTCTGCGCGAACCTTTTCTGTCGAAATTCCGGTAGTTTTTTAAAAGGCAAATTGGAAAATTGAAGCTAGAAAATAGAGATAAACTTGTACACTTTAGAGCCCTATGCAATTATTTGTTCCCTATCTAAAGTGCTCCACTTTACTAGTTAATAAGTCGTGTAAAAATTATTTCGTTTCATCAGGCTTGAAATCATGAATCAGGCGGAGGTGGTTTCGTGCAGGTTATGTGCAACTTAAACGAAGCATTCCTAATGCATGCAAATCACAATTCCGCCCGACAGTATCTTGGGAAAATTGCATGATGTAATGCCTCAAATGATGGAGACGAAGAAGAAGAAGAAGAAGAAGAAGAAGAAGGAGAACACCCAATTGTCTACTGGTTGCAGAGATCTGCCAATTTTCGCTGTCAAGGTTAAGTATCGGTACTCACATACCTGCGACTTGCCTTAGCAAGTTAAATCCAAGCCTGGTTGAAGCCTGCGCAAAAAAAATTCAGGACACAGCAATGCGTAACTGCAAGATTTGGCCTGGATTCCTCCAAATGTTATTTGGATGTGTGTGCACGTCGTTGGAGTGTGTGTGTGTGTAGGTGTGGGTGGTGTGCAAACTTTTAATCTGATAAATGAATCACTCTATGCCACAGGTTGCCATCTCCAGGCCATCCCATGATGGGACTTGGGAGGTAAACAGAACGACAAACTCGTGTTTGTTTACATGCCAGTTGACTGGAAAGTCATTCCATCTCGTGTAGTTTATCAGAGCTTGCGATTTAAGCCCTCAAGAAATGGACTACGTCTACTACTTGCTGTGGGGCGTAATCAACATGTCGGTCTTCATAGAACTGTGATGAGAATTCCTTCATAAAGCACTATTTTTTAGAAAATATCCACGCCTAGCCTATTCAATTTCCTTCCTGTCCGACTAGAGATCAGTCCAATTATTTATCAGTATACAAGCCCTATCTCCCGTATTACATAATCTACTTCGGTTAGACATCCATTCAGTCATTTCAAGAAATTGGTTTGCACCTTATCGCAAAAAAATAAAAGTAACTTTTCACAATTCCTTGATAAAGACAGACCATCTCACATTCTCGCACATTATTCTTGTTAAACAGGAAATTTTCAAATTGTCCGCCAGACCCCTTTCTACCATATTTATATTTTCAGTACCTTCACCAATTTACTTTTTCTGATGGCATTCACGCTCTAAACAACTTTTCGGTTTGTCAGCAGTGCCTGAATTTTATTTATTTATTTGTTTGAATTGGAGAAAAATAAAAAATCGGGAAAAACCGAAACAATGTTTGCTTTGATCTGAAGTTGCTGTGAAACTTGATTACTGGAGCTTCTTGGACTCGCTTGTGTTCACTGGGATCATCCTACGATGGCATATTGCATCAAGATGCTTCATTTAATGCCACCACAAGGCAGACTAACTAACCATGTGGATGTCATGGGCATTCACGTGGTGCCATGCCGAATTGCGATCCTTGCGCCACTGTGCGATGGCACAATCATCATACGAGGAGTAATAAAGATCTTTCGTGGTTGGATCGATGCATTTTATTTCATTCCTCTAGCCTAGTTCAACTTTCCTTCGCCCTCGCCTTATCTGATCTCCCTCTGAGTGTGGTTTTTCATACAGCATAGAGGAAAGTTTAGCCCTTACTAACAATTGTGATTATTTGAACAACTACATATATTGTGAAGCTCACTCTCGTCAAACTCAGAATTATTAATTCTACAGCTATAAATGAGAATGCTAGCGTAGCGGTACTATGAACGAGAGTAAGCAGGAAGTATGCCCAAGTATTACTTGCAAGAGGCGGCGCTTATTTTGTGATTTACGCTAACAGTGACAAGGTTAATGAGGAGGAGATGGTAGTCAAGAGCGCTTGGGCTTGCACGCAATTGAGTGGGATGATTAGCGGGTCTCCTTGTGAGCAAAGGCGTAGAATCTGAACTAGCTGCTCCTTTTTCGTCGGCACAGAAGACTTTGAGCCAAGGTGATACCATGATTGTTCACCCAACCGCTTACTGGTAAGAAGTTGGAATGACGTACGCATCACAGGGACTTCAGTACTTCTGTTGGCCCAGTTTCTATTCAAAAAAATAATAAAGTCTCTCCTGCAATCTTGGTAGCCTGACTCCACTTAAAGCTATCCTGGATGTGCACATGAGTTGATGGTTATCTCAGCATTTGTAATTTTAACTAAGCACAGAGAATTTGCTAACTCTTTGATCAGTACAGGAGATTTGAAGAGAACCAGGTTCACCAATGCATATCTGAATTAAATCCAATGTCGAACCTGTAAAAGGGCACGGTTTCACTGCTATTTAGGCATCCTTCAGATGCTAAAATGCGTACCTTTCCTTTGCAACTTCGTAAATTGGGATTTCATTTCTCAAATCATCATAGCAGCAGTAACATCTAAGCGACATTCCCGACATAGTCTGCCCAAATTTGAATCCTCATGTGCCCATTTGTATCACCAGACTCTTTATTTTGGACATTTATAGTAACTCATGTGAACAAATTTGTCCGTGCTACAGCTTCTTTGAAATTATTACGCAAATCATAAACTCTCGTAGCGTACGCTTGACGTGCTGTAGAATTTGGTTCCATTCTTTAAAAATAGTCCATTGTCGTCAGAAGAGTTACCGTGAAAATGTATCAACATAATGAGTTCACAAAACAGAACTGCAAGATCACATGAGTTGTTTTATTTTTTTTCGTAACTTGCCAATTCCATGGCAATCAAGCTCTACCTTCACTTCCCATGTCATGGTCTGTTCATTAGGCGTTGTCACTCCTAATCATGTGAGGAAGAGGTGGAGGAGCATCCACAAAACTGACTTTTAATGAGTGGGCAAAAGCAATTAATGCCCGCCTTCAAATAATGCTTTCGTGGAGTATAAGGAATCGCATAAATCACTCATGATTCCTTCCAAACACACTCACTCGTTCGCCATCGCTTATTTCTTATCAACGATTTCGGGTTCTGCTAGCACATGTTGAACCTCTTGAAAGAAAAAGTGTCTTTTGTCATCTATTAACCGGCTACACTACTGTTTGAAATTGACCTCCACCACTACTCATATATTTAACCCCTTTTCCTCTTGTAAATGTCTTTGCATTTTAAATAACCCGCCATTTGTTTGTCCTGTTACACTTCTAGATCATATTCAAATTATGTGTGATTTTTACATGTGCCGCAATCTCTCTAATGAAATCACTTCAAAATTATCACCCCCAAGTCTTTTTTCAGAAAGCGATTTGCAAAAAAGTTGACTGTTAGATGTCAACACTTTTGGATTATTATATTTGACCTTCAAGGTATTCAATTTGAAACAACTCCTTTTTAAAAATATTTACCTCCAAGCATGAAAGGCTATACGTAGCAAGCTATGGTAGAAACTTTGCTACAAATTGTTTGCCACTTTAAAACGACAAGAAGACGTATGCCAGAGGTCTAGCCTGAAAAGGCGTGTGTCTGGGAAACTCAAGTGTTGGGTGCAGCCACTTGGCTTCTCTGACTCAAGTGCTGGTCTTTTTGTGAACCTGTGCTAAATAAATGAGCTCATAAAATGTGACTTATAAACACTTTCACTGAGGTCAGTTGTTTTTGCGCACTTTTGTTGATAGGATTATACTTTGAACCACCCATCCTAACATTTTCCATGTGTGTATGCATTTTTCCCTCGTTAATATAACTTGCCTTGTCGACCAATCACGTGGTCGCCTGTTCGCTCATTGGTGTACCATTCCACCAGTACCCAGTCGCTACTTCTACGTGGGAACCACGCCATTAAGGTTTACCCCACAACGCAGACATGCTACTGAGTGAGATAAGCATAGCTATTCTCATTGCATGCTTAGGAATTGCTACCAATGCTGGTATACTCATATTCTCCAGAATGCTGGGCGTAGGGCCCAGGAAAAAGAAATATTCCATCGGTGGTTACAGCACTGATGAGACCTATTCAGATCACAGGCCTCAGAGAGCGGGCAGTCTTGATTCGTCTGTTCAGAGGCGTGTTTCGGAAACCACACCACGCTTTATGGCATCGAAAAAGCCGATGATGCTTGTTCCCAATACAGATGTTTCTCTTCTCAGGCTATCATCTCTCCTCTCAATCAATCGGCTGGAACAGGACATGAATATGTCCCAGCGGTACTCCAAACCCAGTGGTAAAATGACTTGGCGATCTCAGAGCCGTCGACATAGGGTATACCTTCAAGGTCTACTAATTCTTGCCTCATCCAATCTCCTTACTGCTTTCCTTCTTCTCATATCGGCAACGTACTCCATCTACAAAACCGATGTGGGCATCGCGGGCACTGTGACCACCTCGGCCCTCCTTGACGCCTTTCAAGCAGTTGAAGTGGGTGCCATCTTGTGGATAGCGGTAAACAGAGCTCACGCCATTCACAGCACTTCACGCCACAGTAGCCGAAAAACGACATCAAATGAAAGTGGACGGCCTCTCTTTCAACCCCTTCAGATGACAGCAGAGAGACAGACTTCATCTTGTCTTGGATGCTGCTGTTGTTTCTGCTATTGTAGTAGAAGGATTCAAAACGTTGTTACTACAGTAGACCTAGAAGGCGCAACGAAAACAGCCAATCAGCCATCATCGAAGTGCCTCATTGTGATGCGATTTCAGAAGGTTTCTCGCCTCTGCCTGTGTTTCCTGCCCCTCATTGTTATGCTGGTAGCGTTTTGCTGCAGCGTTTGGAGCTGGATGTACAAAGACCAATTCAATGTTGGTGAAGAGGATTTAGAATTGTTTTACTACACTCTCTCGACAAGCATTGGTGTCTTCGTTGGACTATTTGTCATGCCTACTTCATTCCTCCTCTCTACCAACTGCCTTATCTACAGAAAGGTGAGGATTTTGAAAATGTTAAGGAAGTCAAACTCCTTCCTCGTGTCAATCAGTCTACTTTCACAGAAGCGTGGTTTGTTTCTTAGAAATGGCAAAATTCTTTGGAAATATTTTAATGATCCTTGATCGCAATAAAAAGTAGATAGGAGCGTTACTATGACCCACAGGGCGGATTAAGGGATTATCATCAGTTAGTGGGACGATTTTGATGGTCATTGCAAATCCTCATGTCTTGCATTGACGTCTGTAGCATCAGGGGAGCATGGCCTTCCATGTCTTTGATTCAGCAGATATCAAGTTAGCAAGGTTTTGCAGTCCTCTTGCTGAACGGGTTGAAGCTGACTAGCTATACCGTGTATACACGACGCTAGCATAATACTTATTCTCACGTTAAAATGAAGCCTTAAGCACCCTTTAACATCTTTTGCGCCTGTAGCCTATTTACGCTAAAGCATGGAGAAGGTATCTTGTTAATAATGCATAAAGCTGTCATACATGGGTGCCATTTCACTTGGAGCCATTTGTTAACTGGATTTCCTCCAGTCTATAATCATACGCCCACGTGAAAACGTGGAGATAGGGAAATGGACTAATCTCATCACTTCTAACAAGCCATACCATTCGATAGAAGGCTAAGCACAATCGGATTCCCTATTCTTTTCCTTTGAGCTTATTCTTTTGTAGCCAGTGGCAATAGAATCGTTTTATCGTGCGTATTTAAGATCTCGTTTGGTTATACGAATCAGGCGGTATATTTTGGAATGCACAAGAGTAAATATTTAAGTCGAGGGAACAAAAAATCAAGAGACCTTGAGCTGTAATACCAGAGTGGATTTATGGTTTATCCCAGTATGCATTGACAAGAAGTACTTTTTTGCTCCAGGCTTCACAAAGCCCGCATTTATGGTGGAAGTTCGTTACGCACATCGGAGGAGACTGGATAGCTAACAGTATGAATGGATTGAGCAGAGCACGGAGACTGATTTCCCAAAGCCAAAAAGATAGGCCAATTATCAATTTCATAACTTCTTCACTAAGTGATCAGTATTAAGATGTCAACAGTACCAGTTGGCAACGAAACTGCCGAATACATAGGCTGTAATTGATGCATACTTCCAATTCACGACCATTAGTCAAAGCCTTGGTGCTGTGAACCTCCTCAAGACATTGCCGCTGTCAAAGTCATTCCTGAGATGCGATGCGAATCACACGGGCCGTCAAAATGAAGAAATAAGTTTGTCCTTAGAACGGAGGAATGGGCAGCACCCCAATCATGACTTTTTTTTACCAGCGATGTCAATTCTGATGCGAACAAGGTGGAATTTCACTCAGGAGCCCAAATAAGATGCCGTTTTACTATCCGGTTGTACGGGTGGTTCGAATGGCGAGGCTTAGGGAATCGGTCTCCGGTACTGTCATAAACTTTCAGAATCTCGTAAACTGTCGGTCACATCGTCAGCTTGCTCTACTTTCACTTGTACTTTTCATTCTCCAGAGGATAAATTGTATTTACAAGGCGTAAGTTTTTATCGCTCCTTAGTCGAGTGATTGTTACGATGGGGAATGAGGTACAGATTTGTACCAGCCATATTGTAAGTAAACAGACGTAAAGGTCTACATAGGTGAAGAGAACTATTACCAATAAAACTTTATAGACACTGACTATTAGCATTTGGAAAGACAATGGTCATAATTTGTCCAAATGTTTGCTTCTGTACCGTTCGGGATCCAAGCTCTGTTTTGGTCAAGCCGTACAACTCGCAAGAAAAAGTCATCTTTGGTATGCGATTGGCAAGAAAAAGGTAGAATGCACAGGCATGCACCCACATCTCCTTTTTTTGCCTCTACGGAGAAGCAGAAGGTTGATAAAGTATACCTTTTTGCACAGGGTCCTGGTACATCTTAGACAACATCCGAACGTGAATGTAGGTGGTTGAACATCCTCCCTCGGCTGCGGTGAATTCAATGTGTCAAAGAAAAATTGTTCAATCCTTAATTGATGAGGTTGAATAAGTAGGCCTCCCTCCACTAAATTTTGATTTAGAGAAATAAAATTGGCTGGAAATACGACTTGACCCACATTATTTTTTTGGAATAAACCACCGGCATTAATACTACTTGCCCCTTTTGCAGAAGACCGTAATTAAAAGTTGCGCGAGTAATGGTCAGTAGCACTTCAAATTATAAACAACATATACCATTCGTAATGACCTGTTTTCGACTACGAATTCACGTAGCGACCTGCAAGTACATTGCCCATTTGTCACCGTAAGAAATTAATGCAGCATATTGGGCCATTCAAGCATTTGCTAGTAAGAGCGTAAGCCTGCCTGCTTGAGGTAATACATCTGGTGCTTAAAATATCCCACAAATACCAGCCATATGTTTCATGTGCGTAAGGACCAACAATCATTAAGTTTTTTTTTGAAGAATAAATGATCCAAGTCTCTGAAAACGCATTTAATCTCTTCCTTCACGTCTGCATTTTACTTCAATAGGTCGCGAAACGACACAAGCGTTTTCTTTTGCGTCAAACGAGCAATTCAAGCAAAACCACCTTCCTTATCGATGAGGAGGCGGCCTCGAGTCCTTCACTGACCAAAACAGACTTATCTCGGCCTCAGCTTCTCATACAATCCAGTATACCAACCTTCACTATCACCGGCAGTAGTGATCAAAACTTAAATCGTCCTTTGGATGGGCGTCCAAATCAGTTGTGGGACGTCCCCGAGACCTCTCACGAACATCTGCCCGCGCCAAATGAAAACAATCCAGCCGATTACCTTGCCTTTCTAACTGTAAAATCAACCACAGCGGCTCTTACTCGCACCGCGTCTTCGATTGACTGCTCCACGACCGCTGTTTGCAGCACTGATGGGCCAAAGCGCAAGCTCACTTGTCCGGAGATAGCACCAAATCAGGGGAGGCGTAAGAGCATGACAGAGCTCTATCAACCTGTGATTCTGATGCCACAAAAGGCTCGCAATGATAACGTCACAGACTCTGTCTTTGTGCGACAACTTCAGCGACAGCATAAGCGGACTGTGGTAGTACTAGCGAGCATTCTTATTGTCTTCATTGTGTGCCACGGACCGCGGGCGATTTGGCTGTGTGCGAGGTGGTTTTCCGCTGATGTGAGCGGACAGCTCTTGCTTTTGGTGACGCTGTGGTCCAGGGTATGCATCTTCATAGATCCAGTACTCTACGGCTTTTGGGGCAACAGAGCTTATCGCAGGTGCCTGCGAAATCTTTCCCACCATCTTGTCCCGGTTTGTGCTGATCGAGGCCTTAAGGATGGCATTTAAGAAGAAAAAAGTAGACATTTTCACATCCCGTTCCCTCGACTATTTTGTATCAAACTGAAAAGGTGTTCATAATCACCTCACGTGTGTATATACAAATATATAAGTGAATTCGTGCATCCATGCGCTGAATTTTATGGTAGAATGGACCACGTTGTAGGGCCGAGAGGTGCACTTTCAGTTTTAAGAAAAACGTATGTGCAGAAGTGCTGAAATAGCAACAAATGCAAAAGGCTCTACAAGGAAGGCGAATTTTCAAACTCATTTGCAGATTATAACGTAGAAAATAAAGAAATTCTCTTAAATTTGTTTGGAGGAGCACATCTTAAGTTGGATAAGATAAATAATTAATTTAATTTATTGTATTTGCATCACAGCTTGCTGGTAAGAGTAGAATTTTGTTTAAATTAATTCAATGATTCAGCCGCGCCAAATTAGTGCAGTGCATCACAACACAAATTCGGCTTGTTGTCTTGCCAAGCTAAAGTTGCACAAAAAGTGAAATATTTTAGCCATCAGCTACTACTTTGTGCCTCTGTGCATTATCCACACTCCTTCTAGCCAAAAATTTCGTTTGTTAACACTTTGCATAACTCGATTTTTTGGGTGCACCCAATATTGCCCATTAAACTGGGAGATCATGACTACTCTACATTCTCGGGAAGTCTCAAGATGCAAAGTAAACTGCCACGACCGACAAAAGCCAATTATGGAGGCACCCTACACCCACTTTATTGCTTTTACCTAATTCAACCCCTTTGTGGTCCACAAGTTGGTGCAAACGACTGCCTACAGTCCACTTTATTTAGTGACTTAAAGCCCAACCACTTTAGAGGTGGAGCTGCTAATCTAGGTGGGACAGGGATCTTCAATTTGACTGGTTGGTAGCATTTATTTTAGAGGATAAAGATCCCACGAACAAGTGAAATCCATACTTGAGACACAGACATTGTGGCATAACCACTTGAGCAAATCGCATCCTCAGTGGGAACGTATTTCTAAATTCACCTCTTTGTAGCCAAAACTCAAGCCTTCGGTGAATACTATGTGAATTTAAAGAATGTGTACTTTTAGGTGGATGTAATTAGGAAAATACGGGAGAAAGAGGAGAGCAAATATCGACAAAAGCGTTGGATTTACGAACCACCTCGGTGGTAAATAAATTTACCTCCAGAACTCTATTAACAGCCTTAGTGGTGGCCGTTAGGTCGTTATAGACACCGCACAAAGTGGCAGTCGTTAAAACAGGTTGGAGAATAGGTTTTCACTAACATATTTTGCCTTTTAACTGTTAAATTTTCACATTTCTGTCTAAAATTTGCATAAGAGTAGGGAACTAGGAGGTATTCATACCTCCCGATGCAGTGAAGGGGACGAGGATCAGTCACACAAAACCGCGGCAGAATAGAGCCCATTTTAATGAACAGAAGGCTTATTGTTATTATTATTTTCTAACCATCTCATCAATGTGCCCACCTTATCATGTTTGAGTTCACCTGCACAAGCAGACGGTTTCTGGACCCACGTACTCGTAGCATGTAGTTGCATGTTGTACCGCCATGGTGACATTACATCCTGTGCTTGCAGATTCAAGGCGATCCAGTTGGAATTGAGCATTCCTCGTGCGCACTGATAATCCCCATTCCACATTTCACGACTTAATCCTGTAAGGTATGAACGATATTTACTCATTGGTGCTTAACGGACGTCGTGTTAAGCAGAATCATTAGTCTTTCTGTACAGCTATTCTTGTAGAATGGGCTAAGGTGAATAACTTATTCCCGAAGATTCCTGATTTTAACAAGTGTAATTAGTGTAGGTGAATTTAATGATAACTTACACACGGAGATGAATGAATTTTTTAGCCGACTCAATGGGAGAGCTGTCCTTTGAAGTCCTGCTTCTATCTATGGCACAGGATTAATTGAAAATGTTGAGATGACCGAAAAATTCGTCTACCACCTTGTTAAACATTCAAAGTGATCTGGCGCCATTAATAACTCCTGTTATATAAAATCACAGAAGCACCAAAGAAGCAGCAGACCGGTGTTGATAGAGCTCACCATTAATGCCTGACGGTTGGATAAACGTAACTCAGTGGGATAAGAAGAGGCGGAAATTTTTGTCTCGTTTTCTTTGGGAGTGTAAAAATTCGTACAGATGCCGTACAGAGGAAGAACGCGGATGTCTGCGTTGGTCAACAGTTCCAGATTTCTGCCTCTCGAGGTAGGAAAAACACGACTGATTGTCGCCACTGACTCAAGAATATTTACACAATAAAGCTAAATGCAGAATTTTTTAGAGCCTTTTTTTCCAAGACTTGCAAAAAATGTTTCATTCTGAAAACACCTTTGTAAGAGTCAAGGTACGTTTGTCCATTTAAACAGAAGCTTTCCTTCCATTAGGAAATTCCACATAATGCATGTTAATGCAGTCTTTGATTGAGTTAATGACTAGCCTTGGGGATGATAGAGGAGAGACAGTCTCATTTAATGACTTCTTTCATTAACAACGTCTTACAATGTTTCTTTGCAGAATTCTTTTTGCTTGTAGAACTGTTCAGTTTTTCAAACTAATACCAGTTGATTAGGACATTCAAAAGTCTTTTCGTTTCTTGTTTAAGACCTGTCTGCCAATCCTAATAGCCGAATGGACCTCTGGCAGATGACAAGGTAATATTGCCCATCTGATCCAAGCCATTAACCATATGGTGTTTCATTTAGCTATTTACTATTTTAAACGACTCTGCTTTCAGGCAGACCTTCTAACAATTTATATTTGGTCCACCAAATACATTTGCCAGCTTTAAATGGTGGAAAGCCAGTAAATTTACGCACTGAGGACAATAAAGTGGCAGAAAAGCCAGATAAGTATTGTGTGGCTTCCATTCCCAACTCGTGAGCTAAAAGTGGAGCACCAATCAGGATGTGATAGCAACAACTTAAAGGTTTTAGGATGACGCTTAGCAATAGACCGATTCAACAGTCTAAGGGCTCTTACCTCGCAACTCTACTGAACACTATCAATAAGTCTTCCACAGCAACTGTGGATTCTAATAAGACTCTTAGAGAGAATTTAGAATAGCAACCAACTCAGTCAAGCGTGGAATCCAGCCAAAGCATGACCAAATGAGTTTTAAAGCTAGATGACCTTTTTAAAATGCTCTATTCGTCGTAGTACTTCCCATAGTAACCGCGAAAATTTCATTTTTATGGAGTACTTTCTTGTCTTTGAAGGTGAATAACATGTCCTCATTAATTATCTTTTCTAATTTGCAAGGAACTATCCCATCCCCAAGAGAGGTTGATGATGACGGCCTTGAGAAATAGCATAGGGAGGGAGCGATGAATGGCTAGTTTTGCGGCTTAAGATATTGAGGCTTGCATTACATCGGAGAGAGTGCAGTGTCTATCCCACAAGCCAAATACTTCCGAGCTGTCGATGCTTGGCTACTACAAAAAGAAATGCGTAATGAATAGATTCGCTTATAATTTACCACACACATAAGGAAAGCATGATTTTTTTTGGGGATGGAGGGCTCCTCTGAAGTGCCAAATGCTACGCTCCTTCACTCAACTTTGGAACACAAACGTCAACACTTATCACAAGTCAGTCAGAAAGCATTTCTTTCCTACCGGCGCGTTTTTACGACCTACATGAAGAGAGTGAAGACTAAATTGATGGCCTCTGGAGCCTATCATTATCTGTTTAATTAGTAGCTTTCACCACAACCCTCCCTCCTCCCTGGATAACAATGCAAAACTTTCCTCATAATCAAAAAAAAAGGCAGGAGATCTTCTTGATCATAGCGCTACACCTTCTTGGGTTAAACGTACGAATTCCACAAGAAGTCTGTAGAGCTGCGTTATAGTTGTTAATGCGGGCAAACTCGATTCAGCTGACATTGTATGATGTTGAAGCTTTGGAGGGAGGAAAAGCTGGCTAGAAACACTACAGTTCGTATCACACGGACAGGTTGACAGATGTCAAGGTCGCATACTGCTTGTAAATAAACACATTTTACAAGTCCCACCTACTTACAGTAGGTCATTGCGGTGGGTCATAGTGAAAATCAGAAGGCCTTGGTAACTGTCCCCCATTACTTTATCTTTGTCCCTCTCTTGATGGCACTGTGTTAGCCCAGGTTTTCAGGCATAGGCCTTTTAAAAAACTCCGATTTCCTAGTATTTACTCTTCCAAAAAAAATAAGCCTCGGAACTCTTTGCAATAAATGTCCAGGATCCCAATTTTGAGAATTAAAAGTGGCTTCACTGAAGATCGAAACCACACCTCAGGGTGTTTACGCATCAGTCGAAAACAGTTAATAGTCCTTTTTTTCCATCAAAAAGCCAGTAAGCCAGGTAAAATACAGCTTTCCTCTCTCCTAATTTATTTTTGCAAGTAAGTAGGTACTAAAAAGGGCGAGCATTGTTAGCATCTGTGGCCTCTTTTCTCACCTTTCATTGCTATCTCCACGATTGAGTTGATTGAACAGTTGCTTTTATTTCAATAGACCATCCTATTGTCTCGCCCTTGATAGGGTTTCCAGACAGTCATGAATGCAATTTCCATTTATAATTTTTCACTACTGCTGGAGAAAGTCTTACACCCTAAAGTGGCACTAGTTTGTATGGAGCAATTCAAATCTCCCAAATGAAATCTGTCCCAAATCTCATCCAAAGTTGACTGGTCATTTTGGGTACGTACATCTGATGCCTAGTAGAAGAGGCAAGAAGTCAACTGATTTTGGTTTAAATTTGACAAGGGGAGTCGACACTTGGTTGTCTCAACGAAGGAATCGCTGATTGATTGCCTTGTCAGTTTGGACCACTCAAATTTTGTGGGAGGGAAGGCGAATTCTCCCTGCCGCCCAACTCGGAAGAGTCCACTCTTGGAAGTTTCGACACTTCTTGGTAGGATTTGACCTACAGGGAAAAATTTATAGTTCACAATGCGGGCAAAGAAGTAATCGCTCATTTTTTGGCTAATACTGCACAAATTTTTAACATATGGATGGCTTAAAAGTGCTGAGCAGTTTGGATTCACAAGTTGTAAACCTAGCTACTGTTTATTTGGAACTATGTCAGTTTTGATTTTGCTGAAATACGATGTCTTCTCACTGTGACGCCAGCTTATCATGCATTCCATACTTGTTTTTTTTTTGTCACCAGTACGCTTTAAGTGCATTTTGACTTAAAGTGCAGTTGAGGGGTTAGCAACTGACAGCATGTCGGGGTGACACTATAAGCGGGATAACTGAATGTGAAGGAACTTTATGGAAATGTTGCAGTCTAAACACTGTTTTGCATTTTGTCTTGGCTTCTCTTTAACATTACTAGATGATACTTTGGGGAGAAAACTCAGGAAAAATATTAATGTAGCGAATTTAATGACCTTGTTCTTTACTAATGCACATATAAAGAGGCACGCTACCATGGTGGTTCTGAAGGCATTAGTGATAGTCCGATTCGCCCTATTCCTAATAGCCGACGCAAATGTCACGTTGGCCTCGTGGCCGGTCCATAAGAGTTGGCTGATGAAGCGCATTTACAAGGAGGACCGAGACCCCTTCTAGATCGTATCAACGTTTGGCAAAAATGGAATCTCTGGTGAAAATCCGTGAGTTTTTAGCGTTAATGATGAAGTGAAGTAGATTGTCTTGGAAGCGTTCGAGAGACATTCTCCAAGTACTAGTTTAATACTGGAAGGGGTGTATGTGAGAGAGGACGGTATTTTTTATCCTTCATAAATCCAAAAAGGCCCGGTTTTATGTGAACGCCGACTTTTATCGGTTGGTAAGCATGCTAGTTGAAAAATGTCTAGCTGTACGGCATAATTGAAGGGCGAAACTACTTGTCTTGTTAGTACATTAATAATGTATTCGGTTCGCAAATGAGGAAAGATTTTAAAAGACTGCCAGAATAGCTCAACCAACAACAGATTGTGCAAAAAAGGATTTTTTTATTTGTACTTCTTCGGAAATGTTATTCTATAATTCCTGCGTAAAAATTTTTACTCACATAATTTGTTTTATAAATGTCTGTATGCATAAACTCCTACGGGTATGTCTAGCAACTTCGAACATCGACGTCTGTCTCGGAGGCAAAGCAGCCATCGTTACTAAGGTATTTCATTTTAAAATATTGCATTAGTCACTCGTTTTCTATTTTCTTCCTTAATATAATTAATTTCCTTTTGGTATTATCTGTCACATATGTGTGACACTGAGTCGTTGTAGGAGCAGATGTGTCAAATGGCCTCTGCACAACCTAAGGTGGTCAGTTTCCCTCTTTACAGTTATGCACCCGCTCCTACGATCTCAGAGGAATGCAGATCACCACCGTCAAGGCGTTCTTCCATTGCTCTAGAATAACACTAACAATTGTGCACCACGGAACTCACCAATTTAGCTACGGGTCAAAAGCGAAACAAAGAGAAGCCGCACTTCTCAAACCGTAACCGTTAATTGTCTATTCTACTGTTTCGCAAAGTCAACACATTCTTTTTTAACGCAAACGGTAGCTATCAGGACCTGATAAAGCACACATGTCACACATTTGTGAAGCCGAGGTCAGGCAGGAAAATCAGGACATGGCATATGTGTGAGGTTGGATGCTATAGCTCCCTTTAAAGTGGCTTTCTGTAAACGCAATGCTTTAATTCGACCTAAGGTGGTTTTTGAGAGGTGTGACTGTTGTGTTTCCACATAAACGAAGAGATTAAGATGGAAGGTTTCAAAACCTTAGAACTTAAGAGTTATATTATGAACTCCCTTCTGGGCAGTTTTGACTGAAATAGTAAAAGTGAAAAGAGCACTTGAAGTAAATACCTAAAATAAGTGTTAGTGGATTAGGATGAAGGACTTTTCTGCGGTGATCTTTGAGTTCTCTCTTGATTGGTTTCTTCTGCAAAATTCGGTTATCCTCATGTCCACAGTTGCACTATGGTGACAAAGAGAATTTTTATTGTTCTGTACTCTTGTCTGCATTAGTGAGAACACATTTTAGGACGCATATTTCCATCCGAAGTGCGCGCAAGGCACCAAACCTTAGACACGAATGTAACGAAATATATCAGTGCATAAAAGTCTGAAGATGGCTACAATTCAGTTTTTATATATAGGCAAAGTCATGAGACATGAGACAGTAGCGTTAAGGTGGGAAAGGAAGGAGGTGGGGCGAGAGGCATGAGAGAGTGAAATCGGAGCCTTATGGGGCAATATAATCCCACTGTAGGTTGAAATATAAGCTCTTTTGCATCACTATGTATTACCCTTCTAGACACCCAAAGATAGTACATGGAATGCTAATTGCAAACACGTTTTTGCAGAAGCTGTTATGCTATCACAACGTACTTTTGTAAAGCACTTCAGAACATTAGGCTTCATAAAAAGTTCTTTACAACATCTGCAATCAATTCCTACAAACGACTTTCGATCTTTCGGTCTAAACAAAAACAGTCCCATTACAATGAAGGGAGGTTGGAACCTCACTGACACAATTTTGCACGTCTCTGGAGTTCATTTGCTGGCATGCATCAAGTTTGCACCAAAAACGAAGTTAATGCTTTTTAACTTCAAAATTCAAATGTTTTATAAGGCAAAAAGGATGAAAAGTGGATATTGTTTTCAATCATCTTAACCAGTAGAAGGGGATCAAAACCCCTGTGAATGTTGTCAATTCCTTCAATGTTTAAAGCCTGAACAAAACCTATGTTCTTTTTTAAACAGAGAACCTTTTCTTTAATTGGCAAACAGTTTTCGGAAGATTAAACACTGTTGGGACTGCAGGATTTTTGACAGTAAGTCAAAGATATTGCTGTCTCAGAGCTCCCTCGAGGTGTCGAGAGCCCGGCACTCAATGGTGCAAGTGGTGATGGCCCAATAAAGACTCGCAGACTTAAACAAGATTGCCGGAACTTTAGGCGCCAATTTCCACTTTTACCGCCACAAATGAGTTAACTGAAAACAAATTAATGACCATTATAGTTAAGTTTTTGCCAAAACAAGTGGCGCTATTTTTGATTTCCCAGATTAAGGTACATACATAGTACATTCTATATTTAAAAACCGATTCGTCCATTAAAGGAAGCTGAGTAGGGCTGTTTATTTTCAACTTTTTTTAAATTCGTGTGCATAAGGTAAAGTCTCCCACTAAGTTTCCCCACAACATTCTCTACTCGAACTTTTAAAATGGTGTCTGCAAGCGGTCTGATGCATCGCACTGAAATGTCACTTTACAGAAAATCTCGAAATATTCACTGCCTGAGCGGAGTTGTAGGGAAGTAAACGGTAAGATTTGGGCATAAAATTGCAAACTCGACACGGAAACTGCGAACATATTGCAGAGGGTAATAAAGGCATATCGTCCTTGCCACCTTGGCTGCATGTCGTAGCGACTCTGAGATGCCGCGCTTCTAGCCTCTTGTAAAAAGACTTGTTCATAGCAAAAAAGTTTTAAAAACTGACTTGAAAAACTAAACACAAGCCCCCTATTAGTGACCCGTTTCTTTTTTGGCAGCGATGATTTCCTATCTCCCTCATCGTGATGGTTTCTGATGTCACTATCATTGAGGAGAGCATCATTTCATCTCGCCTCGATCCTGCATCAGACAAAGGTGAATAAACAGCACATTCTGTCCCCATTCGTAGATCTTCAGGATGGACAAAAGTTACAAAGGTTTCTCTGCTTTATAACCTCCTTTTCACTTCGTCAAGTCCAAAGATGTTTTGAGTGATGCTGATGAGAAAATAACCTACGACGTTTAGTCAAAAGTAGTTTCTGGGCATTTTCTTCGCAATTTTATTACCACCATAAGTGTCTCACAATACCATGTGTTAAAATGGTTAAATTCCGCATTTTATAATGGTTTCCAGCTTAACCAGGAAAATTCCCGCATCCTTTTATGGTGCTAAAGGCACTTTAATAAAGAATTAGACAATTTTCTGCATGTACAGTAATCCATTTAAAATGCAAATCAGGACCGCAAACGGACGAGGAATCCTTTTGCTTTAACATAACCCTTTACTGACACGAGAAACAAGACTCTAAAGCAAGATACTACTTTTTAGGCAAATAAGTAAGCATCAAAAATGGTAAAAAAGAACCTTTAAGGAAGGAAACAACAGGAGCTAAAGGAAATGACTCAGCGGTGCAATAAGGATGTGCAAAGGTAATCAACAGGTAAATGGCGCATCCCAAGCACGAATAATTTAATGGGCAGTCGTTACACATTGCTGCATTGCGAGGCCCCTGTAAGGGGATATCACAGTACGGTAGTCGCAAAAAAAGGAGGAAAGTAACATCCGACTGTTGGAATGCATCGTTTACAACCTAGAGCATTTTTGTGTCCATTTTTGGTCGATTAATAGGGCATAGGCGGTTGGCATTTTTTTGACGCAGACTTGTATAAAAAAGGATGAGACTTTTCCCGTAACAAAGACGGGTTTTCTAAACAAAGGTTACATAACTTTCGTGGCCTAGAAGTGTCTTTATTGTTTTTTGGTAAGGCCAAAAAGTGATCGCTAGAAGCCTCTGTTTAGTGACTGCAAGGCCTTGTGAAAAGATCAAGCCTTTGAGGGAAAAAAGGTGGATATTGTGTGCTAGTCATGCCCAAGCTCATTCTGGTTAATAAGCTTATTTGAAAATGAAATTTCACAATGTTAGCAAATGAACCGTAAGGGTAGCTCTAAGGCAGTTCTCTTTCAGGTCACTAAGAACAAATAGCAAGTGGTACTACTATCTTTGCACAAGGTTTAAAAACCAATCCAACAGTTCATGATCAGGTACTTGACAATGTTCCAAGGCCTATAACAGGAAATCTGTCCCCAAAAGCTCATGTGAGTTTTGAAAGACGTCTTTTCTAGAGGATTGGGAGTAAAATCGCGAATAGTGTTCACTGTCACTTGTCTCCCTCTCTGCGTCTATTTGACGTCAGTGCCAGTGAGGCAGTGCGGCAAAACTTCAAATCGGGCGTCACTTCGTTCGCGATAATGGCTGATCAGAAGAGGAGGATTAGAGAGCACTCGGGAAACTGATGGGAATTTGAAACCCCTAGATAACACTTACTCTTGTAGTGCTGTTGGGAAAATAGCTAACAAACACACTCACATTACTAAGAGGTCGTTGATTTCCACCTACGAGGATAAATGAACGAAGTCATTTTAGGGGCCATAATGAGGTAATATTTGCATCCAGTATCAGTTCCAGTAAGTATATTTAAAGAGACAAACACAGAAGAAAAGTTAAGCAACTCTAGTGAGCTTTATCCAAATTATAAAAATTCTGCCTCTAAGAGCAAACTACTCATCCTAATCCACCTCAGTTTCCTTCATTCCACTTTTTATTTCCCAAATGTCATTCCTGTTTTCCACATGGTCTTGTGATTGTCCTATGCCAATGAAGTAAATTTCACTTAGGGAAATGTCATGAAAGAAATACAGAGTGTGAGATTGAAGCATGGGAATTATTTCCACAGCAGGCCGTCACACATGCACACAAAGTATACATGTGTGTGTGTTGGGGATAACCAATGGTGTGCTGATTTATTTCACGACTGTTGAAATACGAAAGCCAATTCTCATCACCCCTAATTCAGTCAGTTGACCAGTCAGTCGGTCAACATATGATCCATAGGGTATGGTGCCCATTCATAACAAGCATGAAAGGAGTGTTCAGAAAACTGAATGGCTATTTTGAACCTCACTATTTATGATCTATAAATGGGGAGCATATGACTACCACTTCCTTAGGTTGCCTTCTCGGACTTTCTTTGCTTGGCTGATATGAGTGTGGACCGATTGTTTCATCGCTTGTGTGAAATATGGACAAAAGTCCTTGTCACATTAATCTTACTAGCAATACTCAACTCTTGATAAAAATGGAGAGCCTCTCCGAACACGACACATCTATTAGCATTGAGCCTTCGGAAGTATTTTAAACTTAGCTGGCAAAGGAGGCAGGTTCAAATCACATCCATCCAATTGTGAGGATGGTTTAAATTAAGGGGAAAGAAGTGGAGAGCACGATAAATTTTGTCCTCTCTTTGGGATCATCGCTAATGTAGTTTCGATCTTGCTGTACACCAAGCGCATTTTCGACCTCGGTTACTTTTTGCAACATCACACACCTAGCAGTGAAGCCCTGTTTGGTGAATGGGATGCAATCGTTACTTCGTAATTGCCCAGTCCCAAACCCTTTCAATTTTTAACTAGAAAGGCCTTTTCTTTTTACTTTCTTGCATCATCAAGCCAGTCATTGCTTAAATTTTGGTTTGCTCAAGCCTAATAATAGCACATCGTTCTCTGTTTTGATTGTCAGAACTTTAAGAACACTCAGATTTTGGCAGCTCACAGTTGTTTTTGCACAACAGTCTGTTGGTAACTCTTAACTTTCCTCCTTGATGTCTTTCTCTTACTTTGAACTCCAATATCATTAAGTGTCAATTGCACCTGTTGGGTATGGTAAACCCTTTGTCTGTTTTACAAGTCAAGTTTCAACTGATTCCCGGGCTACGCTTTAGCTCTGGGAATCTCAAGGACACTTTGGTAGTGAGCAACTTGAACGAGTGGGCAACAACTTGTTCTATAATGGATAACCGAGAGACTGAATTTTGCTGGGAAGCAGATTTTTATTTGCAGCGTCAAGCAAATTAAAATATCATTGGTCATTCTAGAAGATCAGTTACCCACACTTCTGAGACGCGCTATGCTTCATCCCAGGATGACTACGCCTGCTCTTTCTCTCTCCCTCTCTCTGTGTTGTGCTATAGACTTGAGACGCAGTGCTCAAGTGATGAAGATCAAGTAGTTACTGCTGAAATCTACTTTCCCATCGCGATAAAACACGAGAAAGTTCAACCTTCGCTCCTGCATACGCGTTCATACCTCGTACCCCAGTAAGGCTATGTGAATGCTTTTAATTTAGAGCGAATGAAAGGAAGAGTAAGCAGAAGGGATGAAAGAGAGAAATGCGTTTTCATCCTCATTTTTATTCTTTCGCTTTTTCCCACTTCCATCATCGAGGCAATTATTATTTTTTTCTTGGCGCAAGCATTAGACTTATATATGAGCACAGCTGGACAGTAGTTGAGACGGAAATGGAGATGGATTTCACAAGCCTGTGTATTTGTTTGGACAAGATTTTGGCCTCTTGTGTTATTTATTTATTGTTTATTTCTAGTAACTTTCTGTAATTATTTGATATTTATCATATTATGAGAATAGGCTAGCTAGAGAAATGAAAGAGGAAGGAAACCCAAGTACCCTTTTTATGGTGCTATCTGCATTTAGTTCCGTACTGATTGACAAACGAAACGCACCTGCATTTCTGAAGATGTTTTTCAAACCCAACAAACATTCTTGAGCTGATTTTTAAGAAGTTGGCCTTTTAGCTTCGAATTTGAGAGCATTCTATAACGCCACCTGCTTGTCCGACTCGTCCGATTGGCTAATACCGCGTACAGAGGAGCTTTAAGTGTGCTGACGTTCACTCTAGCGTCAAGGAGGATCAAAAGTCAGATATGTGAGAAGGGGACCTACACACTTACTATCCTGCCACTTTACCCATACTCATCAGTGTGTGAGAGACGTCCACACTGAAGCCTTTGTCTTCCGATTACCTATGTTAGAAGATTACTAGACAGAAGCCAAAATCATACATTTACCAACACCTTTCAAATAAAGCGAATAATTTTAATTTGAGAATAAGGAAAAAAAGAGAGTGACCCGTCAAAATCTACCACCTCATTCCTCCCTCCAGTTTACCCATGCGCTTAAATCCCAGTATATGGCTAGGGCACTTTATTTTCGTCCACCTCTTTTTTGTGCAAGAGCCGAACCATCTTTTCAGATGAGCCTTCCTTCAGGTGTCGTTAAAATAAATTGTCCATTCAGTATCCCCATCCTTTAAGTCGACCATTGACCACTGTGTTGACATTAGCTTAGCTCCTCACCTAGCCCTGAAGGTGCATTTTCGAAGACGTGGATGCCAAGGTAGCGCCAGCGGTTCGTCTCAAACAAAGTGGATCAAGTTCAGAATCTTTCAACGTATGCGAGGTTTAATTAACGTTTATCGAGAGATTTGGTTGTTCTGCTTATTCATTCTAACACAGTCACACTGCCTATACCGGTAACCAGCGTCCGCTATCATCTCAAAATTGCAACCTCCATGACGGAAATGGAGTAATGGTTAAGATGTTCATGATTGGATCCCGCGTCCCCTAAATGTTCACTAATGTAACAGGTAAGACTGCTACACTGATGAAAGTTTTTTAAGGATGTTTAAGCCGTTCAAATGTCGCATTGTTAAGAGACCCAGTATTCCATCATCGTACACATTAGTGGTTTCAGGTTGGACAATTTCGATTGAAAGAAATCGTATGCATGTATGCATACATTTGCAGTTGCCCGCCATCTTAGTTAACAGTCTCTAAACTAGCCTAGGAAATGGACAACATCCACTACAAGTGGATATTCTCCATCTACAACTGGGTGTTGTACTGCTTTTGTAGTGTCGAGCACCATTAGTACATTTCTTCATTGTTTGCCCTGCCTAAGTGGTGGCAGAAAAGCAGTGCAAGCCATAATGCAAATGTGGAAAACAAACCACCAAGTACAAAAACGGTAAAAGGTCAAGGATAGAGTGTTCAATCTACAGAAGGAGGTCTAGTAAGGCCTACATTATGTAATTTTGTCCTCAGAAGACACTGTATTTGTTTTCTCCTGTCGATCATCTCAAATGTGTAGGGAAAATGCCAGCTGAGGCAGGCTGTACGGTCTTAGTGCAAATTTCCAGCACAGAACCCTAAATAATCACGTTGATGAAAAACGAACTTCTGTAAAAAAGCTGGGGTTAGTAAAGTATTTTTTGTTTAAACTCTTCCTTCCTCATTTACATTCACGAGCGGTTCTAAAGATATGAACGAGAAATTGTGCCTGTAGCAGTCAAGCTTTAGCCCAAGCTAGCTTCAAGGAAAGTAGAATGGAACTGTGTTAGATGGGACCAGAATTACCCAATGCGTCGTGGGAAGTGAAGTGAGGAATAATCGTCAGTTAAATTGGTTCAACTCCTGACTCCGAGGCGAAGAAGCGGGTTCAAGTGCATTTGGTAATAAAATCGTTGAAGCAGAAACTGCAGCAGACTAAAAAATGGTAAACAAAATTGGAACTAGTCAATTATAGGGGGTGCAGCATCGCTTGGCTTGGAATGTAGCGCATAAACACCCAAAACATGATAAACGTGTATGAGACCGTCTAAAAACGGACTAGCGTCTTAAAGAATAGACTTGCCTTTAAGCATGGGTTAGCACTACAAACATTTCTTCTAGGGGCAGAACACCTACCAATTGGAAAAATAATGCTGAAATGTTAACAGATCACTGTGGGCACTCCAGCCAGCTAGCAAACTTGGCGCTATTATTTCCTAATGGGTGTTCAACGTATCATAGATGATTTGTGCTTGCAGGAATGGGGTAGCTATTCTATCCTGAAATGCCGACAGGAGGACTAAGACGTCTACGTAGTGATTGGCATTTAAGGTACAAGGATTGTTGACCCAAGTGTGGTAGAAAAAGCTTATAAGTGGGCATGGCTGACTAATCTCCGAGTAAGCTGTGGCTTTAGCATTGCAACCATCCCTGAATCATTCACAGACTAGGGCGCTACACGGCTTGAGTGCGAACATGCGTCCTGATGGCAGGTGTGGAGGGGTGACGACCACCATAAAAACAAATTTATTGCATTTTCAAAGGGACACCCTGGCTTTGTGATGGCTAAACAAGGAATCTTGGCTGCTTCCATGACACAACATCAGCAAAGTATTTTGGTTACTTATCCTCTGATAGAAGATTAAACAAATATTACACCTTTACTAACCAATCCTTCGAAAATTGCTTTTTTGAATCGCAACTCATGATTTTCACAAAGAACTTGTCAATGTGTCCTTCGAAGGGTCGTAGCAGGCTTGTAATCGCTTTCCATGGTTAAAGATCTGCTCTATCACGAGGGAAATACTATGCGATTCCCCATTGGCATTGAATGTCAATTGTTTGACAGGTGTGAAATGTCTGTTTGATTGTCCAATATTTCGTTGGCACAACTTGTAAAAAATACATAAGGTCTTAGTAGGTCATTAAGGTGGGTAGATTAATGACACGAGTGACCGAGTGGGGCAATTTGAAGGCTTTCGAATGACCAAGGATGTTAAGAGCGACTTTCAACTGCATAAAAGGCGAAGAATCTAGGAGCAGAAGTAATATTTATTTTTTGCATTGCCTTTTACACCAGTTCCACAACTAGCATAGTGTGGAAAGACCTGATGATGCGGTCTGAACAGACACTCAGGATAGCCAGTCTGCCTGCCCTATAGCTCAGCATTCCCTTAGTTTGAAAACTTACAGAGATGAATGCTGTTTGTCTACCGTTCTCACTGCCATACAGTTCGTTTCTTTTGCTACACCAGACGTCATGGCCAGGACGTTCCGTCATCTGAATGGTCACAGGATCTACAGCGATGGTGGTGGG
Organism: Taenia multiceps; assembly: GCA_001923025.3. Classification (NCBI taxonomy): domain Eukaryota; kingdom Metazoa; phylum Platyhelminthes; class Cestoda; order Cyclophyllidea; family Taeniidae; genus Taenia; species Taenia multiceps. Next base: position 4,223,790 of record CM010317.1, on the reverse strand, counting down.
TTGCAAACCGGCACAAGTGGGATCGTCACTGCCTTACAAACGTACGGTCGTTCCTGAAACGTTTGCATCGTTCAAGACACTACCTTACTGTGAAGCTGTAAAGCCTGTAGCCTCCCACTAAAACGAGTATAAACAATTTCGGATTTTACGCCTTTGTGCAGCACCATAAGCCGTCACCTGTCATCTCTATTTAAGAAGTGATTGCAGGCTATTAGCGCAAAAGGCAAAACATTTGCCACCAACTTTTGGCAGCATTCCTTCTTATCATAAGTCTCTGAACACAAGAATCCTGGTTTGTCACTTCGGTTACTTTTCAGCTCGCCTTGTTTAACTTTTGCACTGGCAGCACGCAATTCTCCTCATGTCAATTATGCTAAAAGCTGACAGCGGATAAAGTTAGCACCGACACACCACTATGTATCACCGAAAATTTAATAGAATTTAAGAATCAGTATATACAATACTTTGATCTAAATGATTATTCATGCCTGCCAAAGTTATTCGGCTCTACGGGCTGCCTACAAATTCTAGAGAAGGGTTTTATACTCGAGTTCGCGGAGGCTTACACTTCGTAGCAAAGTCCAAAGCATTCTAGAACATTACAATCTTATTCAATTCACCTTATGGCCAATAAGACATACCTATGGGCTTTAAGTGGACTAATAGTTACCCTAAGGTCAAGGGCAAGCAAATTTCATAAATATGGGGGAATGGATTTGCCTCATGACATGTCCTTTTACTTTTATTTATCATACTGTATAGGATTGACAAATGGATCGTTCAGGTATTCAATATTCCAGTTTGTACTCTTGCCAACTGGTGACAGGAGGAGAATTTTGTGCAAAAGTGGGAATAACTCTCCACAATGATTTATAGCAACTAATGGAGTCGATGAAGTGCCTGAACTTGTTTACATATTAGCATCACACACAACCGATATGATGTGTCAGTCTGCTGGCGCAATGATCCTTATTTTGACCTCACATTTTTTGCTGCCCTACACTCTCATTTCATGAAACTTTGGTTGAACGCATCTGGTGGATGTGATTCGAGGTTAATGGCCTTATGAACTTAGCTTCAGCACCAAAGCTGCAGAAAATTCTTGTCCACTTGGATGCCCATTATTTGGAGTGGGTGCGGTAGTCAATAGCACCTCAGATAGAGCACTTAAGAAGAGAGCTCTAAAGGCATTCCATCACTGAAAAAATCAAGGAATGTGTCATTATCGAATAAGATGAATGGGATTAACGTACCAAGCACTTCCGGTAATGCTACAGTTCCTTCAGGCATGCCAGTAAAGAAGAGTAAGTCATAGGAACTGCTAAACAAATGACCATCGTATACCATGAATGGACCATTTGATTCAGGAACTATTCTTAAATTTACACATTCCACTGAGTGGCTGAATTGTGGTTTGAAACGCCTTCTACAGTCCACCTTTAAGTGGTCGAGCATGTTATTAGTTGTTCCAAAGGAATCACCACCTATTACACTCTTCTAAAGCACCCATTGCTTTACATTTAGATGACTACGCTTGATCCATGTGTATGTAGTAGGGGAAGACGGAGTCACTTGCCTGCGGAAGGCTGAACTATCACGATTTTTGCCCATTCACTCAAGTTAACTCACTGCCACTCAAGTGTTTACAAAGCCATGCCTCGGAAATGAGCAATAAGTGATCATTTGTCGGACAAAAGTCGTACTATCGTTCATTACATACCACCAAATTTACTCGTGAGAAGTTTTATTAGCGAATCTCCTTCCTCATTGTGACACAAACGTATCCATCCTTGACTGCACAAAGAATTGAGGTAGACATCCAGAACTTCCTGATACGCTACTACGAATCGAACCTAACTGTTTTCCTTGATCCCGGGAGACACAATGAACCATGACTCGAACTACATAAGGAGACGAGATACATAAGGGATTAAGGAGAGTAGCTTAATCTTTGATATCTCTCACCCACTTTGGAGCTCATACAAAACTGCGCGACTAATTTCTCTCTACCCTATTGCTGCTACTACCCTTGAGGAAAGAGAGAGAAGCAAGGGGAAGAAATGAGCAGTTTCATGGGGTATCACTGCACTCCTCTAAAGAACACGATGAGAGTACATCGAAAACGAGGAATTCTCCTCTTCGCGATGTAGAGGTTGTTTGCCCGTAAAGACTTAGAATGATAATAGTGGATGAAGAGATAAAAGTAAGTGCTATTTGAAGAGGCCTAGTATTGTTTTTGTGTTTCAAAATCATGTTAACGTTGCAGAGATTCGTTTGCCTTGAGTAAATATGCCTATGGCCCCCATAAGTTAGAGGGTGGAAACGACGTACCTAGGAGACGAGTAATTTTATGGTGATGATGATGGTGGTGGCGCCAATAATACTGGCAATTAGACCGATTTGGGCAAAGACAGAGCTATTTTACAGATTTAATACGTAGCTCTAAACATGAAGAGCTCTCTAACCTGTAGCCTAATCTGTCCAAAAGTGCTATGATTACCTGGGGGTAGCAATTGTCTGTCTGGTGCTCATCTGACCATTCAATTAAATGCTGATCACACCATGCTTAGGCGATTTTCCAAATCACCACCGAATTGCCATCTTTTGTGTGGATTAACTACGGCGAGTTTTTTGTCCTTTCATGCCATTTATAAATCTCTTATAAAGTGTTCTTTGGATAAGGTTTTTTGATTTAGTTTTCAACCTCTGACCGTCGAATGGAGAAGAGTGTGTAGGAAGCATCATAGCACTGGATGAAGGCGTAGAGTTAAAGAGAAGAGTGATAGGCAATTTTGAAGGCTTAAAGGTTTCCTCCCCACCGCATGGGAAAGGGCAATCAATTCTTAAGCATTACTTATTAAAGCTTATTTACAATTACTAAGAGTACACTTGATTAACGTGGCTACGTAGGCTTGGCATAAGTATGTTAGCTAAAAGTATTTTAGTTGAACTTACAGATGGGATTTGGCATCGCGGATTTCAGAAGTGCGGAAAAATGTGCCCAAAATGCACGGCATTTCGAGGGGCTGCATAGTTTCCATGATCTTTTGAGTGCCATTCTTGAGGCATCTGAATCCAGTGGATTCACGAAACCAACATACCGCTATAATCCGAGTGTTATAAATAACAGAGATGCACCTTATGGATTTTGATGGGTGGAGATTCATAAAAATGAGATCCCAAAGGAAATTACCATGTTTACGAAAGCAGAGTGAAGCACCCATTTAGAAACCAATAAAATTAATTTGCCTTTCTCTTAAAAAAAAACAATTTTGCTGTATTTTGTAGGTCTTCAAGACTAAATTAATTAATATTAAAATCTACCTCACAGGTAAATCGACCACCAAAGTGTTGAGTTAACATGTCACTGTCAATTGTATTACCAATAACTGCCCAATGAGACTGCTGCTTGGGACTTGATAAAATTTGTTGCATCACTGTCAGGCTAAAGACATCAATCTGTTTAAGACGTCTCAATTGTTGCAACCATTCGTCACAATGCAGCAAAGAACTCATGTATTTGTGACGAGCTGGGCCCAAATAAAGAAGCCAAGACGCAATGATGGTGGCAAACTTTTTAAGCTGTACTAAGATCTTAAGTAGAAAAGCGCACTATGGGTGCTCTACAAAACTTGGCTGGTGCATTATTTTCCGTCTATTTTTACTGCATATATTTATATGAGCGATGCATATTTAACATCCTCGACCTCAAGATTTCTTCGCATATAAGTGAAGCCGACTCAGACCTTTCATAATACACACAAATAAATGTGGGTCTTTCTGTGCGCATTTAATGTTGGTTCCATTCTAAAAAATAATTAAATACATTTTAAGGTATGCTACTAATAATCTCAGTTAGTAGTGTTAATGGCTGTTTAATACTACTACTGAGAGATCTGGTTAGAAAGCTCCACCGACGATTAAAAGTTTAGGCAAATTTTTGCTGAAAGGCCTTTTTAAATTTTTGTTTCGAACATTTATTTACCCATATTTATTGCTCAGTAGCATTATTTACAAGCAAATTAACTAGTGGTTTTAGGAACGTCAAGCGATTCTCAGCTCAGTAATTGATAAAAGTTGGTTTAAATTACTAAGAGAGGGTATGAAAACAAAGCTAAGGGGGAGCTAAAGGAGTTCGTTAAAATCTGTGCTTTTCTGTCAATAGTGTTGCAAGCTTTATCAGTACCGAATGCCTTACTACTGATAACATTTAAGCAGAAATTTTGAACTCGCTTACGAAAATATGTTGATCATTGTGCCTCAATTTGAAAATGCTTCACTCAATTTTCCCTATTGACGGATTGTGCTAGGCTGAACACAAAGTTGTATGTAAGTAGGAGATAACCCAGCCTTTTTAAAATGCTTGCCTATTAAAATGCATATTTTTTACATGCTGGTTATTTCGCAGAAATTTGTTAAACGGAGAGTAACACTTAGATTATTTACTTAATTCATGCATTGGTAACAGAGCACTAAAGAACTTACCCATTGTCTTTCCGCTCAGTGGCCTGGCTTCTGAGCCATTCCACTGGCCTCTAACCCTTCTGTGCGTTGATAACACATAGCCTGCCCTAGTATTATGTTTCCCTTAATCTTCAGGGAAGCCTCAACTGCGCCACTTTGGTGCTAAAAGAATTCAAACCCAGTCCTGGTGGACATCTACCTTAAGTGCTATCACTAAATGCCAAACCTTAGCCCGACGAAAGAAGGGCGTATGCTGAGGTTAAGGGGATAAGTGATGACTCCCAGCTGAAGGCCTGAAAGTGGCGCCTATTTTCACTAACGATTTTATTTCTGTTTTGCCGGAACGATATTAACAAATGAAGTAAGTCTAGTTGCAAACTATCCGAAAAGTTTGGTTCAGAGCTGTTTAGAATCCAAAAATAGCTGGCTGAGCTGCACCAAAGGGAGAACAAAGTAGCAAGGTGGAAAAAACGCAAAACTTTACCCTATCAGGAATGTGGTAAACACCGTCATTTATTATAAGACTGTTTGAAGGTCAGCGTTCCTACGACTAGAGATGCACATGCGTGCTGCCAAGAACATTCCCCTTCTCGGAATGTAGATCCCATTCAGGACAAAACTTCAGATCTACTGAAATTGTTAAGGGAGATCAGCGCCGTTCTATTAAGTGTCCCTTAAGTAGCATCAAAAGTCAGTGACTAGGACGCTTGACTCGTGAGCATTTTTCGTACAGCACCGCTTAAGCTGTGGTAGTTAAATGGGTCGGGATGTGTAGCATTTTGTCTACTTGCATAACTCTTCGTGTTAGTTTCGCAGGTATTAAAGGACTCTACCACTGCAATTTCTCCCAGTGCCATGACCTCCGTGCCATGTTGTAGCCTCAGCCATTCAATACTTCGATAAGACATAACCTGCTCTGATGTTATATGCCCTTTCATCTTGTGAGCGTTCTCAAGGCACTACAAACTTATTGCCTTAAATGTTCCATTTTTGCTGTTTTTAAGTCCTTCTTGGCTAGCAAAGTAAATAGTTGAATAAGCGCCTTGTTTGTTTCTTTTACATACCTCAGCAGATAAACAAGACGAGTCAAATACGATATCAAAGTGCTGCCTAGCCCCTTTGAGCACCATTCTCGGGGCTTCCATTAGTCAAATCCCCAGTCAACCATCACAACGGGATCAGCGCTGTAATAAAAACACCAATGAGCCAAGCGTCCCAGTCTCGGATGCTTGACCGCAACGTCAATGACCCCTCTTGGCACTTCCATTGGAGCTGAAGTTGCGTCTTGTTTGGAAAGAGTAATGAGGATGAAGAAATGCGCTGACCGACAAATACTTCCGTTGCTAGGTGTAGGAACATTGTATCAGAAGCAGGAATAGGATTTCGACTGACCTGGAGTCAAGGCCGCCTGACAAAGGAACACTGACAAAATCTGTTACCTAAACAGAGGGTTAAAAGAACAATTAAGGAACTGCGCAACAAATTTTGATTACCACTTTGTCATTTCTTCCACAAAACTAAAATCACATTAATTTGAAGGACTCACTATTTTCATTTCCTCTTTTAAGACGTCTAAGGAGAGCATAAACATGTCTCTACTTGCAGACTTTATGTCACCCCGAGACCTTTCTGATGTCACAGTACAAGGGCGAAAAACATATGGCCCAGTGGCCATACTCGTTAACAAAAGTACAGCGACAGACCCTTAAGTGCTCAAGTAGTAAAAATGCTAAGGCAAATAAACAGCTAGTCTTGCAGACTTGATTAACCATTTCACAGTTATTGCTGTTACTGCTATCATAAGTAATGCACTTTTAAGGCTAAGCAAAACCCATGTAGCACCCTGAATCTCTCCTGAAGTAGTGGGAAGGCAGAGAAAGTATATTGCTTACGTATAGAAGGGCTGGGGGTTACTGGCCTGGCCCAAGCTGCAAATAGTACAACTTGGGGAGACTTAGGTGCCCGCCTAGTCAAACTACTACAGCATTACATATACATGTAATTTCGATATAGTTCAATTGTTCTAATTCAAAAAATTGTCCGATTCGCATAAAATATTTGAGTTGTTTCTTTACCCATTGATAAAGGACTACTTAGGGCTCCACCACTTTACCGCCACTAGATGGCCTAACCTCCAGAACATAAGGGTGGACCTCAAGCCTTCCCGTACTTCTGCCCAGGTCTTATGCCTTCTTTCGTCTTTAGGGAATTCTTGGGTCACTGCTACTCGTATTTATTTATAAGTAGTATCACTATAATTAATACATCTTAGAAAGACGGAATCATTTCCAAAACAAATATTAGTTGAAGCATGTGAAGGCTCGTTACTAAAAGTCACAGAGTTGACATCACCTACAAAATTTCTCTTCCATTGAAAATATTTACTCTTTTAAGAAAAATTTCATACAATAAAGGATTTATTCCGCTTTTGTTCACTTCTATTTACCAGTTACGGATGAAATGGTCTGTTGGAACTTGTAGAGACTTACAAACTGCCTTAGCCTCTGTGTATTCGAAGGAACGAGCACCTGTCAGTCTACTAGTAATGTACTCCTTACTATGATTTTACTGTCTTTCTTTTCTTCTATGCTTCCACTTAGGCGTTTATTAAAATCTGATGGATGAAGGATAAACTTCCCTTCTCCGAGAACCTAAGTAAAACCCGATTCCAAGCTGTACAAACTTCTTGACATTTCGAAAAGATGCTGTGTGATACCGCATGCCGTACTGTCCAAATAAAGGGTTTCAATAGGTTCTGGTGACGATGAATCCAAGTAGAGCTGGCATATTATGTGAGGAGGTGAGCCTCCAAGACTTTTCGCCTTCTGCTATTTACTCCACCACCTGACCGATCCACTTCCTTTTTCTTCTGCTACTTTTACAAAAACATCATCACTTGACCTTAAACAATGCGTATTTAATTCCGCAAGTTTCCACACAATGTCTGCTGAAATCCAAACAGTTACAACACGAAGTTGTGTGTGTAAAACATCTTGTTAAAAGAAAGTTAGTTGAGAGGAGGTTTCCTGCTATTCTTGTACTTTGTACCTCCTACCACCACAATATCCAGCCGTAGAGAAGGTAGACAGTGCCTCGTCCTCATTGTCCAAGTTTCATTTGATTACTACCTCTTGCCATTGGCATCAAGGAGTCATAATTTGATTGGGAAAGCAGAAGTTGATCAAAATAGAGAAATACTCATGCATTCCAAGGATGATTATTTCAACTTACGGTTTGCACAAAAGGATCTTATAAAATTCCTCAATCTTGATCTCTGCACATTAATCGTTATACACGTGAGTGTGGATAGGGGTATTTAGAAGTACCTGAAGGACATGGGCTTCTGCCAGCACTCTTAATAAACATGTAGCTTCAAAGGTCTTGAATTTGTCACTTAAATGACCTTGAACTTAAAATGCGATCAGACACCACATTGAGCACCTAAAGGAATCTCAACCAATGCGTAGCTTGTGAGAGCTTCTAGAATCGTCGACAGATGGATGCGAAAGAAGCTAGTCACTCTCGTGTGGAAGAAACTTTTGGAAAGTTTTTTCAAAAACCGCAAACGCCCTCAGTGCCATAATACCTACCGGAGCGAGAAGTAACACCATAATTTTAATACACAGATCTTATGGGTGGGCAAAAAAGAGGAGTTGAAAGCAAACATCCTTATCCATTCTTCAAACTTCTTAATACCTACATTTGTAGTCCATTAATGATGCCCAGTGTAGGTTACCAGATTATTTTTTGATTCCAAAAGCGCAGTTCCTCTCCAGCATTCTAATTTGCCACTTTGTTAGCAAATCCTCTTGTGCTTTAGAAATTAGCGAATCTGTTCCCATGGACAATTTAATCCCGAAAAATGGATGGTCCATCATGGTTGTCGTGGCCAAAAGCGTGCGTTGAAGCCCCTCCACTCTGAATACATTCACAAATTTACAGACCGAGCCCAAGTTGATGCCGCTGATTTTTAGAGAAAAAGTTTACATTAATGAAATCCTCCTACCAATTAGTTTGTGCCTTTTATACAAAACTTCATAAAGGGAAAGCTCTGGGATTAATAAAAAGGAAGGTAACTTCAGGTGACAAAATAGACAAAGTGCTTTCACATCAAATTAACCATTTCCCAGCAATTTGTGTTGATACAAAGGCAAATAATTAAAGGCAATTTCTTTCCATTGATGAGAGAAAGCAATTGTCCCGCCACTCATTACTCTCTCATTTAAGTCGGCCAGAAATTAGTGGGTGCTATGGCATTAGGAGGCATCGGCACACCCTCAGACTCCACCTATGGTGTTATGGCCCTTTAGCTTAAATAATCTTGAATAGGCAATATTAGCTCAAATGGGAAATGAACTTATCATTTCGAAGGCAGTTGAAACAAATTTGCATGGAATCGCCCACGAATTAGCGATTCTGGCCCTTATATGGCGAACAAATGATGCTCATCGTCCTACAGGCTTGAGAAGTCATGTCTTACCTTAACTGTTAGACGGAATGTTGCCAAGTTATGCGTATTTCTTCCCTTGCCTAGCTCATTTTTTTCTTTCAAGAGAAGGGTTAAAGTGGTTAAATGATGTATGAGCTTAAATAGGCGAAAAAAAGCTGCTTCAAGGGGTTTTAATGGAGCTTCTTTCCCCAACACAGTCTTTCCCTCCTTCCCTAGGATTGTACAGTTGAAGAATGGCCTTTTTTGCTCTATTGTCGGTGCGATCACATTTTCAAATCCCATATAGTCACTTATGACCCTAGTGAGTTCACTGAATCATGAACAGTGCAGTTTTATGGTATTCTTTATACATGGCTATATGAATCAGTATCAGAGCTACTCTGGCGAACCCTCCTTCATCACCCAAATAATCTACCAAATTGGAATTCTTCACCTGTGAATGACAGCTTAAACACCTCTAGTGGGGATTGGCTGGGATCCCATTTTCCTAATTAAGCACCATTCACACCTCCTTTTGCTTCTTTAGCCCATCGAAAGTATGCTAAAATGTTATCAGGGGAGTCAAAAGTCACTTCTACGATAGATGGAAATAAATCCCAAATTCTTGAGCTCTAATTAAAGAGTTGGGAGGAAGAGTTACTTAGTATGAACAAAATTTATTCGCATACCAAACGCACTTTTGGAGAGAGTTTCACAGACTGGTGGATCTGAAATGTCTCCCTCTACTTTCTGTCATCCTGACCTTCAACCGAACCTGTAAAATGTAAGAAACTTTGTATAAATTAGGAGAATATGCATAAAGATTAAAAAGAATAGGTTTTAATGTACGACTTGTAGAAAGTGTTGTCCATTTTTCCGAATCGTCCAATGTATGCAATTGATTAAAGCGAATGCAGCTCAATTACCAAGACAAATTGGATGTCCACAGAGGAATAAAAGGAAACATTTAGGGTCATTAGGGATGATATAGTATATTAGGTCCTATTTTTACAAATAATCATTTCACGAATGGTTTTGGAGGCCTAAGTAAGCGGAATGGATGGCGAATTATGGTCAACATCTTTGCACGTTTCGAGTATCAAACATGGGAAGGAACTAAATTTTGCCAGTTTAATCTGAATCATGGAAATGCGGCTTGTCATAACCAAAAGGATTTACCTGGCTCTGCCAAACAGCACATAGTAATCATTTAGCTGAGCCATGTACTTAAAAAGGTCCTTCCAACTATGCGAATTGATACCATGGTCACTGTTACCGTGGTTGACATTGTCGTTGGTATTAAGAATGGATGCTAATGAAGGATCCTGACTTTGAAGCCATCTGACAATTTGTGGGTCGATTTGACTCTCCTGATTGGCTCGAGCTTCCAAAACTGATAGAGGTGGAGCGTGTGAAAGAGAGGTGAAGGTGAGTACGATGAAAACCAACGGGATCATTGTTGTAACACTTCCTGTAGACTGTATCAATGAGGTAGGCTCACTGAAGCCTGCCCACCATTCAGCATCGGGAGTATTTAGTAGGGGCTCAGCACTGCGGCTACAATTAGGTTGCTTCAAGTGATCATTTATACGACCTCAAAGCACAGTAGCCAATGAAAAGTAGCCGAGAGGAGTGTTATCATAAGCTGGAAAACTAATCGCAAAGAGGAGGTGATCCTATTGGTGCATATTTAGTCTGTATCATTGCTAGATAATTCACAATTTCTGTGCATTCCTCTAATCATTATCAAATCCTCTTATTTGAGCTAGGCATAGATAAACGCGATTTGACATGATAATCGGTTGGATGGATGCTTGTCAAGGTAAAAATGAATTGAACTTCCTCTTGTATTAATACGCATTTACTGCTTTGACCATTTTATAAGATTTTAAGGAAGATTATAGCCCTAATACTCTCCAGTAGGATGGTTGCCCTCGAGGTTCCATCACCTGAGAAGTTCTTAAGAAAGTACTTATGGTGTGTGGTATCACTCTCAAGAAGCCAATTGTTTACCTCTAATATGAAACAGAGCAAATCACAAAAGACCCAAAATCAGCCGAATGTCGGAGATTTTAAACGCGGGATGTTTTTGAGTTCAAAACAAAAGGGCCTTGCAGACACTGTACCCCTGCTGAACGTGCGCTTCCAATGTAACCGAATTTGGACGTGATTTGGACGAACTTTGTAAAGTTGCTTTGCATTGGAGAGGGTTATTTTTTGTTTGCTTTCATCTGCATTTGTTGACAGCACGAAGCAGAGTGTCTGCTTTCATTTTGCAAACCTTTATTCTGCTTTTAACCTGATGGGAATGTTTTGGGGATTGAATTTGTTGAATTGCGCATACTTTAGCCATCAGATGCAGTAGGAACTATGGTGAAGCACGAAACTGTTGACAGGAGCTTTTTAATGTAAAATGAAGACATTGCATTCGGTGTTTTGTGTTTTTTTTTGGGGAGGAGAAATAGGTGGTGCTCATACAAGTCCACCTAATTCAGGGCAACTAATGTCTTCTTCGACTTTTATGGTTAAAGTGCTAGTTGAACACTGATGACCAGAAATTTCACACAAATAAACTCTCCTAATATTACCTCCTTTAAGATGCATTGTTCCATGCATCAAGGCCCAATTTTCTAAATATCTTCTCGCGTTTTTACTGTCAGGCCGCAACAAATATGCCTGTGAGATTTTGTCAAGTAAAAAAACAATGCGGTCGTTCACGTGAAAAAGCATGGAAGGATTTAGATGCGTACACCCTACTTCAGCTTGGCTGCTTCACAGAGCGACTTTAGCGACGAGTCATATTGCAGACGGCATGGAGAAGGCATGGCAGCTGAATCCACCCTCCCTTTCCCCCCCAAGTAGAGGTATAACCGATATGACAATGCAAATGACACACCCAAACCCAAGCACAACGAGTTCGGAAACACAGCCTTTTCTTCACTCAGGGTTTTTAGCTAAGTATTGTGTCAATGTTATGTCGTTACCTGCACGTCAAAAAGAACTTCCAGTCCTATTTAATGCGAATGGTGACACGACCAAATCAAGTGAAGGAATGATGAGTTAATGGATGCCCCATGGCTTTCATAGTTAAATGGCAATAAACTCCATTATGTATCAATTTAAAGGTGCTACTCTCTCTCAAGTACATTACAAAATGCATTCTGTGCTACAGATTTTTTGGCTGATCAACTGACCACGTGGCAGACTAACTGATTGACTGATTAACTGGTCGATTGTCTAAACTCCTTTTTCTATCTTTATCATATGCCAGCACATGAAAGGTCGTCCCAATCCATCTCACTCACTAAACCTACGCTTTTGAGACATGTATCATTCCATTTCACAAAAAAGTGCTTGCTTTGGGGGAACATGGGTGAGGTGCACTGTGCTATGACCCTTTTACTTTCAAGGCTCTAGCACTTTCGCCCACGATCTAATCCACGCAACCCGAAGGTAGGCGTACAGGTGTAACCTTCCTTAAGAAAAACAGTCAACGCCAATTGATGAATGGGCAAAAAATCCAATTCTGCTTCTTGCATGTCCACATAATGACTCATGCAGCCAACACAACAGACATCAGTCTTGAGGTGATTCACATAGGTAGTGAAATGGGCAAATACGGTTGCCGTCTCATCCTCGATACCATCCTCAGCTTCAGTCTCAGAGTCATCATAATGCTCCATTGTCCCTTCACAATTCGCCTCACTCCACATTGTGCATATCAGCTTTATTTTTCATTGACTTGGGAATGGAGGAGTTTGACAGAATTTGGATATGCGACAAAGTCATAAAATCTTTACTAGAAAAACTTAGTGAAAGACCTTTTGCTGGCATTAAAGTTTGATTGTTTGGTTACCTGCTACTTATCCCTTTGAGACAAGTGAGTGGTCAGATGGTGCATAAGTTATTTAGGGTTTTAGTTTTGGCATTTCATGCAGCAGCTTTACTGATACAAATAAGTCCAATGACCATGTGGGAAACCCATCCATTCACTGTGAGGAAACTACCATCCCTTGTTTTGATTTCTACATCATGAAGTGTTGCTTCACGAATTGCGTATTACGTATTAAGGTGGTGTCTATTTTTGGCCAAAAGCTGTGGCTAATTTAATGTTAGATGAGGTAGGAAGAAAGTAGCAGTAAAGCACAGTCTTATTAATGCATAGACAACGAGGCATTGCCTATTTATACTTTCATATCACATTGCTTATTAAAATCAACCATAAAACTTTACTCTTGTCTTGGTATGTGGCTTTAAAAAGGTAGTGATATATAATTTAGAGATATTTATTTCCTCCTATGCATACACTGCATGGCCTAAAAATCCGAGATTACCACGTTGTATGAGCTATAATCGGCCCATTCTTAATTTACTTCCTAGACAATATTTTAAATCCGACACAATATTGGTAACAACAAAGTCAGTTTCTATTTAAAGCATATTTTTAAGATGTGCATTTATTTATTCGAGCTTCTACTCCCAATTTTCAGCAATACAACTGCGTCTTTATGGGAATAACATTGTTTGCTTTCGGCTGGATGAATCTATCGAAAATAGCAACATGGAATATTAGTGTATAGCCACGGTTATTTGACATCTGAAAGTCAAAACAAACTAGTCTAGAAACACTCCAAGACAATACATTATCGCCTAATTTGATTGTGAATCTTGGAAGGAAGCAAGATACTATGCTCCACAAATTACATGCTCCCACAGCAGGCGGTAGGATAAAAATTGGATGAGCCTGTCTTTCTTAGTCCATATTATCATATGTTCACCTGATTGTATCAAATTTGTTTACCATACAGGCTTTAGTAAAGTTTCAGCGTAGAGAGTTAATGGAGGTCTCGTACAGCAAATGACCATGGAAGCCGAAGACTTGAACGCAAATCCTCAACAAATATTTTGGCAACATATGCCATTAAAAATATAATGTTTTATTACCTAATTAAATTATTCCATTTACTTTAACAGTAAAAGCAAAACCTCATCAACTAATGCATTGCTCTAAATGGATCCCATTTGGCACCGAATGCCATGTTCGCATTTTGAATTGGCAAGCGTAAATATCTATTGACCCTTTTTTCTCATAGTACATTCAAACTACATTTTAACCGATTATCTTGCAAAAATGATTAGCTACGAATACTTACTAGTCTTTATTAAATTATAACCTTCATGCGCTTTACTTCTTTGAAATGCACTTAATTTGTTGGCGCTACTCTTTACACACCTCCCTCTTTCCTTCCTTTGAATTATAATGTCGCATGTTTTCATAAATAGATCATAACGTGCTAAAGTGACAAGGATGTTTTAAAGAGGGGAAGTTTAATTCCTAAAGGCGCTTGAGTAACATTTTAATTTGAGCATCAAAGTTGTTTTTGCGCCAGATTTAACAATGATGTAGCGTTTTGAAGGTTCTTTTGTGGAATAATACAATGTCTTAATCTAATTTCTGGTAACATACACAACTTCTACCAGACCTCAATTCTGATTACGTAATGCAAGAGATTTCCGAAGACGAAAGTGAACATAACGCTTAGACGGAATGCGTATCTATGGCGCAGAGATATGGTTTGGTCTACCGGCACGGCCCAGTGGTCGGTTCGCGCGGCGAAGGCATAGTGGCCATCCAAATACCCGTATCCAAAACCGGGATTGAATGCATTGTGCAGCCCCTCTTCCCTTGAGTATTGTCCTCGGTGGCCCCCTCTGTCAACCTCCGGAGCCAGACATTACAAAGAAGTCGGTGCTGTTGGTAAACGCCCACAAATCAAATGCACCAATCATCAAATTTCTATGTAATTGAAAAAATACTTGGCCGTAACGTCACTGATCCCTCTCGGCAATTTAGCCGGACCTAGGGCTTCGTCCGATTCGAGAGCAGGATTTAGGGCCGAGGAATCGTGTTGGCTATCACGCGTATCTATAGCTAATTTCAAAAACGCCGGCATAAAAGCATATTTACGTTAAAGGCGATAAGATTGAGGTTTTGTGTCTACTCGTTCTTGCTACGCTGCTCTCGCTTTGGAGCTGCCCATTATTTGGGTTCTATTCGGTTAATATGAAAGTGGTAAAGATACTGCAAATTCACTCAATTCATATCCTCATGCGGGAATGGTAGAGGGACTCCGAAACGATGTTTCATGAAGTCTGTTGCAGAACACGGGACTGAGGTAGTTATCAAATGTTGACGTCATTATCAGTATAAAAAGGTCTTTTAGGCTGGGGTTTGCCTTCCGCTGTCATAAGTGTGGCGCTCCAGGACTTCTCTGAAACCGAAAAACGACAATACTCGCACATGCAGAAAGGGTTGAGGCGAACCAAGAGTTAAGCAAGCAGTTAGCGTATTAAACAAACATAGCCTAGGAGGTTTTATAAAGGTGGTGCCCTGCTATTTTATCGAAAATAGCAATTACTTATGAAATTTTTAAGTGTATTACTACACACCACCACCAACGTCACATAAATGTGACGCAACAACTTCCTTGACTGATCTCAACATTCCAGAAGTGTGACACAGTCGGTATCAGTTTAACATAACTGATATCTCCAAATCATGCATTGCAACAAGGTTTGTAGATTCCATGCCAATTCAATGGAGCTGCAACGTTTCTTTGGTCTAGCGAAAATCACAATTTGCAAGAGTTAGTGTTATGCAAGAGTAACGGCAAAATTTTTAAAATCTATTCGTTAATTTTCAGTCGAGGCAGAGCCCGACGGTAAAGACTTCAAGGTTACAATCAGGAAGTCATCTTGTAAAAATTAAAATTGAAATTAAGGCGCTCTTTGATTTGGAATTGTAGAGCGCTAAAGTGAATGATGGGCGTAACTTTGAGGCACGAAATTAACTTCTGATGCACCATGAAAGAAATGAGGATCATCAAAATGAGCAACATTGGAGCCTATTATCATCTGACTAAGGTACCGTTCATTCAGCTTCCCCTTCACAATCTACCATTTTCTTCCAACTAGATCTAGACTAAATACAGTTGTAATACTTTGTTTATTCGAACTACCGGTTTAGGTCACTTGGGTGGTCATCTTGTTCTAGCCGGTTGGTCGGCCTTCGGACCGTGCTAACAGCCCCCAAGTCCTCTCTTCCCGGAATACATGTATTCTACCCCCAGTACTATGCCTTCTTTTACCTTAAAGGGAGTCTCGGGACGCTACATTGGTGGCAGCGGAAAGCGGACCCGACTTTGATGGATTTTATCCTGCTCCATGCCGTTTCTGGCAATCGTCGGCGTTGTGAAAGAAGTACATGTGCTACGGAGGGGAGAACCTTTGGTATCTCGTAACAGAAGGGTCGAGATCGACGTTCATCTTCAACATCTCCCTCGCCCTCGTGTTCTTCAGGAAAGCTATTAACAACTGAAGCGACACTAGCCGTGGACTCCAAGCCCAGAGGAGGGCCAAGAGGCGAGCATTTGCTGCACTGAGTGCTACGCGGAATGGATGGCACTACAGGAACACACGCGTTCGAACCTCGACGACTGGGACGGTTAGCTCGTGGGTGCTTCTCGCAGCACTGATTACGTTGCGAAGGCTGACACGGGAGGCGGACGAAGGGGAGCGTCGGGGACGACGCTCGAAAGAAGAGAGGGGCTGTGTAATACTTTGTTTGTTCGAACTACCGGTTTAGGTCACTTGGGTGGCCATCTTGTTCTAGCCGGTTGGTTGGCCTCCGGGCCGTGCCAACAGCTCCTAAGTCCTCTGTTCCCGGAATATATGTATTCTGCCCTTGTACTGCGCCTTCTTTTACCTTAAAGGAAGCCTCGGGACGCTACAACAGTTCTTTCATCACGCACGATGAACATGACTAGAAGCTCTTAACGTATTAATAACGATATGCTCCTGACGCAATGTATAACTGAGGCTGCATAGTTGTTCCCCAGAGGGAAGAAAGGCAGATCGGTTAAGTCTTCATTGTTGGGGTGGATTGTGTTGCCAAGCCTTCACCCAATGTTCTACAGTGTACATATTTATGCAACGTGGAACGCCGTTAAACTAGGTTTGTGGAGCAAGCATCAGGTACAAGTGCCAGTGGTAGGGAACTCTAAGTAGTGTAGGCCGAAGTGCCGATAGACTGCCAATCTGAGTGAACGGTTGTCACATGACAAGTACCGATAGTCAGCAGTAAGCTCCATTATTCCTTACTTTGATTGACTTCATTCCTCGCGTAAGCTACACAAATCAATCCGCATTACAGATAGTTTACTGACTATGTGACTAACTTCTTGACATCTCTTAGGAAATTGCTTTTTGCTCCCATTCATATGCCAACTCATCATCAGTCATCCAAGCCAGTTCCACTCACACCCAAATCCACTATTCTGAAATGCCCATTACTCCATTCCTCAAGAAAGTGCATGCTTCAGGAATGAAAGTGGGTGATCCACCGCAGACGGAATCGTCCACCATGGATTTTCGCTTCTAAAGTCCAGCTGCCTGCAGATCTGTGCAACTCGAAAGTCGGTGTATAGAGAAATTTTTCCTCTTGGATAATAAGTAATAAGGATGAAGAAAGTCCTACCCTACCTTTTGCAAGTCCACGTGGAGCCCTATACCTATATTAAAACTCAACTTCGTTGTAAGTCGAATTAGACTTGTAGCGAGAAGGTGGATGGTAGATTGTGTATTATCGTCGGTTCTACCCTCATCTCAGCCCCAGTCTTACCCTCATCCTCCATAACCTCCCTCACGTTTCTCCATATTCCAGGTGATGCATATAAACTCTTCCCGGTATTGCTATGGGACACTTAAATGGCCCAGAAACGAGGTTATGTAAAAATGTAAATTAGCAGTAAAATCATGCCTCAATATGTTTAGTTCAACTTGTAAGACATTGTTAAAAGCATTATATGAAATTTAAGTAAATGTTGTTCTGTTCAAAACAAATTGTTTTTGTTTAAGAAAAGCTTTCCTGATAAAAGCAAGCTTAGAATTGCTTGCATTGTAATTGTCATGATTCCTTATCCTCGCCTTTGAATTTTATATCTCTAATTAACATTCTTTCTTAGAACTTCATCTCACCTTTCTCCTTCATCTGATTGCAAATGTTTGACCACGTGTAATCGTAGTGTTGCGACAAAGATTAAAATAAAATCCATTTTACTTTAGCTGCAAGTTTTGCTAATTTATTCATCAAGTTAATAATTATTGTTTGTATCCTTGCAAGTTTGTGGCAATTATAAGTGTATAGTTGCGTGCATTTGTGATGTTGCTCCAGTTCGAGCTTCATATTAGGTTGTGTCAAAAGCTAATTTAATCACTAGGTTTTGGATATACTCAATACCTGTCACTTGTACCTTCAAAAATCCATTCTGTTTCAGTTACTGTGGTAAAAATTAAATTGCGATGAGTTTGATTAAACCTATTCAAAATTAGTGGGCGCGACGACTCAGTAAAACAAACGAGGACCTCCGTGCATATAGGATGGGGCCAGTTTTCTAGTTGGGATTAACCATGGTCAATCTTTGGAATTATGCGCGGATGAGTAGTAGGATGGATGAATGAATGAATGAGTAGATTATGGGTGGATGGATAGGCAGTGGATTGATGGGTACGGTATGGGTGGGTACATGATGGGTGGATGCAGGATGGAGGGCAGTGTACTATGTGCTAACCTTTGTTTATGTGACCATGGACGACACTGATGTTTTATCTAGGATAAGAAAAAATGCGACCTTTGGAAAACGGAATCTTTGATGCCGAAAATGCGTGTGCAACCTGAACACATTAATTACGTGTGCGTTCAGTGGTCACAATTCGCATGGGCAATGTCACCAAAAAGAACTCAAGCAGTCGACAGAATTGAGAAATCTTTTAAAATGTCCTATAAATTTGTACTCCGAATGGAGGCATCTAGAAAGTTACAATGGAACTGTTCTTCTGTGGTGATAAGCATCCTCATCAAGGTAGAAAAATCAGATAGAGTGGAGGGTGTTTCCTTGGTTGCATTGCGCCATGCTACTATAAAAGCAAGTTTATCATTATTTTAGGGAGGACCTTGCACGTGGTCATCCGACTTTACCACCGAAGTGGTAAAGGCGTAGAGATCAAAGAGGAACTCTACTTTGCCTTACTATTATATTAAAATGACTATTAAGCGTGCTTGCTACCAACTCCATACATGAATGACACTATAATTTTCTTGTGTCCAACAGTTTATCTTAACTTACTCGAATTTTTGACCGGTTGTACCACGCCGATGCCGCGGCTAGAATGTCTGAACCTCAAACAATATAAAGTGGGTGTAGAATGTTCTAAAACTGAGGTCAATTACATTTTGTTCATCTTTTGAATATCATTTTATTTGGTCCATTCGAGAGTACAAACCTCGGCGTCTCCTGTGATTAGTTTTCCTCTGTGGCAGACTCAGACGGTGTTCGTGCTGCTTGTTTTTTTTTTAATTTCCAACCTCATTTTTTTCGAATTGATCTATTTAGCAATTCTTTTTGCCGCATGGCAGAAGCTTAAGAAATTGTACGTGTAAGATGAGCCTTTGTATCGTTTTTAAACAAAGTCTGGAAGGGAGTGTTGGTTTTGGATAGACACGACTATAGTCAATGAAAGTTTTTCGGAGGAATTAAAGGTTGGTTTCGCGAAAGTAATGAATCATGAAGTAATTTTATGTCTTTTATGGTGGCAAAGCTGACGATAGGCCTAGGATTAAAGGCGATTTACAACTTTTCGGAAGTAGACAAATAGATAATGATAAAGGGCTATAAGAAGGCAACCGACATAATGCCTGAACGGTTTGTTGAACGGTCTCAGCTGATAACCTTCTTCTTCTTCTTCTTCTTCTTCTTCTTCTTCTTCCTTCTCCTCCTCCTCCTCCTCCTCCTCTTCTTCTTCTTCTTCCTCCTTCTCCTCCTCCTCTTCTTCTCCATTGGACTGTCTGCCGCCTCTCCGACGGACAGCGCGACTTGGATGCTAGCTCATTAAACGGAGTTATCAAACTTTTATCCAAATAATGCCATCCACTGTGGATTATTATTAGGCACCTTCAAACCGAACCGATTTTTCTATTCTCCACTCTTATGCTACTTCAAGCACTAGCCAGTTGGAGGTGCCTCTTATAGACAGATAGCAGCCGAAGCATCTATCATGAACCAGTCCAGACGACCTTAGTCAAGCTGATGAGTAGCAGCAATAATGTACGAATTTAACAACTTGTACTAATAAAAGTCCTTGGGAAAAAGATGTGCACAACTTCCGACTACTCACATCACCTCGCCCAAGGGGACGCTATTCCCATGTCATTTAATTTCTCTTCTCTCTTGTCACTCACCCTCAAATTTTAACTTGCACAGAATGCAACATTTCCCAAATTTAAATGAATTAATTCTTCTTGTCCAAAAGAAAGAGTTTTTGTCCCTCTTGAATCAACAACATTAATGATCTGCTTCTGACTTGTGTAGTAATTTAAATATTTTATATTCCCATTGTTGGTTAATGGTGAAGCAGATGGACTCTTGGCATGGTAATTAAATCCTACAATAATCACCTTTTCTATCACTAATTAGGGTACCCACTTGCCGAATTCTGCTTAATTCTCTCAATTATCTCCCCTAAGAGAGCTGCGCCTCAGTTTATGCTTGTGTGTGTGTGTGTGTGTGTGCGTGGGTGGGGAGAAGGGAGGATGTATTTAACTTCGCAACAAATTACACAAACGCTGAAGAAATTGGATAGCTGCTATTATTATGGGGTTGGCTTGACGTTCATTTTGTACTTATAACTTGACAAATTTCACCAAATTTTTGAGCAAACTAAAATTGCGAGCATAGAAGTCGATTTGGAAGGAGGAAGCACAAGGAGGTGTAAAGTGGACGTGGATAAAATACAAGTTGTCAAATGAGAAAGGTAAAGGTAACCGAGGTAGCGCATATCACTGTTTTTACAGGAAGACATAAGTGACTGAATAAGAAAAAGAAGTCAATTGTAATATTCCATTTGTTAAAACAACCACCATTATGGACTAGCATTCCCTCTCAATCAGTCCCAAGTTTGGGAATTCCACTTAGTAGGTGTACTTGTTTTCTAGAAGGTATCAAAAACTCGACTATTCGTACTTTTCCACCTATCCACTTTATTTTGCATCGTTCATTACACTAGGCAGTAACAATGCCATGAAAAGTTGACGTATACCACTTAAAGCTTGAGGGAATTCCATTGAAGGAATGCAAGAGGTAAATAAAGAGGAGGGGGAGGGTGGGGGACAAAAATATCCTTCCAAAGTACACATCATCTTATGATTAAACTATGTAGTGTGGAGTGTAAGGTGGCTTTATTCTTCCTGACTGAAAGGGGCTTGTCTTACGCACTGGTAATGCCCTTTCATTCATAGAGAACAAAGTCCCCCTTGTATGGAAAAGGGTGGCTTCACACATCATAATGCATAAATTAATCATGAGAAGATTTTAAACTTCAAAATGGGAGGGAGAGGATCTTGCTCCCTCTTCCCTTATTTTGTTTCATGGGTTTTCCTCGCATCCTTCGAATGACATCTCTCCAAGATACAAGCGATAAATATCACCTCTTCGTGGCATTGTTACTGCCCAAGGAAGGTAAAAGTGGCTGAGTATTTTATGCCTTCCAAAAAACCAAGTGTACTCGAAGCGCAAATTCGCAGCAAGCTTATGTCTGAATGAAAGGGAAAGATAGTCTGTAATGGTGGTTGTTTTAACATATAGGACGTTACACTCAGCTTCTTTTGGTGAAAGTTGACCTGCTCTTCGAGCGTATGTGTGC
The DNA here is from genome assembly GCA_001923025.3 of Taenia multiceps. Lineage (NCBI taxonomy): Eukaryota > Metazoa > Platyhelminthes > Cestoda > Cyclophyllidea > Taeniidae > Taenia > Taenia multiceps. Next base: position 4,202,141 of record CM010317.1, on the reverse strand, counting down.
AAAGAGCAAAATTAAATTCTTTTTATTAAGTTTGCAAAGTCATTTATGAATAGATTAAAAGGGTCATTATTGGTTTCGCCAGTGCTTCAAACTTTTAGCTGTTTACAATAATAACCATATGGAATGGAATAAGGGCCTTTAGATTGTATCTCAAAACCCAAGACCGAATCATCCTATACCCCGATGAAGCTTTCTACCTGGTATGATATCCAAACCTGGAGTGTATGCTGTGAGGATGTTTGAAATTACAGTAAATACATTAGGTTTAACATTCTATTAGGCTTCTTTCCAAACCCTGATCCTTGATTATTTTAGAGCACCTTAAAACTTCCCTTATTAGCTAAGATTCCTTCCAGAGAGGCTTTAAACGTTCTAACAGTCACCATAAGGCCAAGATCAATCAAGGTACTATAATTATGCAAGAATGGAACCATTCCATGTATGTCTGCCATTTAGTCGGTGGTTAATCTGGCATTCACCATGCCTCCAGCTCACAGTGGTCGGTTAGTAGTCTCTTTCGTCTATTATCGTCGTAAAGAATTCGACGTCATCTGTAATCGAACACAATAACTGCGGCTAAATAGCAGTGTGGGGATACCTGACATTCTTTCTTCATTCTCTATTTTTAATAAATTGTATGAGAGCATGATCAGTGCGTGGACAAAGAGGAATTTAAAAAACAAGCTGTGGTTATCGTTTTGTTGTCTAAATAAACTAAAACGATTTCCAAATTACAGGTACACGTTCATTGTTGTGGATTCCCTATAACAATATTTGGTTGTCTGAGCCTATTTGGTTTGAACGTATGAGACTGAATTTTCGCCCATGAGCTTGCTTCTCATTTACAAGACGATGACACGGTAGATCCATAACATTTGAACGGCGCGCAAAGATTACTAGTAATTGATAGACTATACAATTCGAAAGTTAAAACAGTCTAGGACACCAAACAATGTGAGGGTTTAACTTTATCGAAATCTCATTTGGTATGCTTGTGGTACTTTCACTTATTATACTCAATTTGGTCATTCAATTCCACTGTTATTCCGTCTACCACGACTCCGACTTTGAATGACATATTTGCAGATATGATAGCACAGAGAAGGGGGTTGTTCATTTGCCAGCTTGCTCCACCGAGTTAGTCGTGAACCGGCGTCTTGATTATCTACGTACGCCTTTATTCTCCTTCGAGTCTTTAAGCTTTCTGCTGTATTGAACGTCCAAATTTAATCATTTTCCACACAGGAAGAGTTAATCATGACTTTGGCGTCTTTAAAGCCCCAATATTCGGATATTAATAGCTCATAGGCCATTTATTACTTGTAAAACTCATTTGTGCCGCGCCTCTGTGTTTGACTAAGGGGACACTTAACCCCCCTCGGCTTGACCTTCATGCCATGTCAATAGCCCTCCGGTCTTTTCACATAATGTTAATGTATTTTCTTCTACGCTACCATGGCCTTCTCCGACTAAAGGGGAAGCTGACAGCTTCCTCCAATCAGCCTTCTCGATCTAGGAATCTGATACTGGAAGTAGGAGGGGGGGGGGGGAAGGAATAACATTACAATGGCTATGCAAGTCAGCCTTTTGAATAGCATAGGATATTCATCAATAGTTGGTCAAAGTTAGTTTTAAGAAAGTTTTAGGAGAGTTACAATTAAATGTCCTCGCACTTAAGCTTTGAATGGCAAAAGACAGACCTGGAGGTTGAGGGTATGCTTCTTAATTACATTGATTGACTCTGTTTCGTGAATTTGATTGATCTTCATTGAGTCTTATGATATAAAGTGATCTAAAACAGCATACTTGAGTTTTATCTAGATTTTAATGGAAGTTTTGCTGTCTTTTCCATTCCAGTTGGGAAAGAGAACCAATGTATCAGAAGGTTCATCCTTCAAGTCCCAACTTAAGTGGGTCACCGCAATTTTGATGAAATACTGAAGCCCCGGGCTTGCAACTGATTAATTTGTCGAACAAATCTGTAAAACCAGGACCGGAAGCTCATTTTATTCCTGATTACCAGTTTCTTATTCATTCGAACGCTATGTGAACAGTAGCTGGATGTGAAGGCTGATGTGACAGTCAACCCGGCAAACTTATACAAAGACTATTCAGTGGTGAAAATAGCCATAATACATGCCTTGGTGACAACCAAATGGCAGATCCGAAGGTCAAACAGACAGTGGAACGATTGTAGAGCGTGCGATTTAAAGCATCTCCATCCAATCTGCCGATTCCGAAATGCCAAGTGCCTTGTCTATTCATCCCATCTCAAGGACAACTACTTAAGGTGGAAATATAAATTCCAACTTTAATTCTTATCCATCCAGCCACACTAGGTGAACCCATCTGATCAACTGCATGTAAGCACTCTTCACTTGCCGACACAAGTGGCAACGAGTCACTCATTCCTCCTGCTCCCTTAGAAGTCTCAGGTCTGCTGTGGACATCAGATATTCTGGCATTTCTATAAGAAGTATTATGGGATATTCATTTAAGATTTCGGACTTTTCCAGAAGCCTACTAGCTGGATCTCATCCCATTCCCAATGAAAGGGTGAATCCTGCTGACTGATCATGATCCATCGATCGGTGGTTCAAAGCGTATGCAACTTGTGAACATTTCTGTTTCTCTGTTTTCTGTCGATCTTCAATCAAGATCTCTCACTTGACTCTTCTAGGCACTCAATGAGTTGAAGATAACATGTAAGTTAATAGCTCCTCCAGTATTTATATGAAGGCTAGTTATTCCTTTCAGCTTTCATGGGACTGTTTATAAGGCATTCAATTAGCTCATGAAGAAAGGAGTACAAAAAGGCATTTGGTTATTAACATGAACAAAGCCTATTGAAACTCTTATCCTAGTTGCAGCTGTAATAATTTGTTTGTTCAAACTACCGGTTTCGGTCACTTGGGTGGCCATATTGTACCAGCCCGTCGGTCGGCCTCTGTTTCCAGAATATATGTATTCCGCCCCAGTACTATGCCTTGTCTTACCTTAAAGGGAGTCTCGAGACGCTACATTGGTGGCAGTGGAAAGCGGACCCGACTTCGGTGGATTTTATTCTGCTCCATGCCGCTTCTGGCAAATTTCGGCAGTGTGGAAGAAGTGCATGTGCTATGGATGGGAGAACTTCTGGTATCTCGTAACAAGGGCTGAGATCAACGTCCAGCTTCGGCATATCCCTCGCCCTCGTGTTCGACAGGGGAGCTATTAACAACTGAAGCGGCACTAGCTGTGAATTCCAAGTCCAGGGGAACTCCCAAGAGAGACGTGCGATGTTGTGGTCAAGCATCCTCCGTAAGCTCTCTCTCTCTCCTGTTCTCATGTGTAGAATGTGCAGGATGCCATCGGATAGCATCGTTTTATGCTTTGCACACTTGGATCGCATGCATTTTGTTCCTATGAGGACCGACCGCCACATTCGCTCAGGTTTCCACGATGCCTTTGCGTTCCTTCTACGGGTCAATTAAGCCTGGAATCGCAATATGTGTTGTGTGTGTCTCGACCCATTTCGAAAACTTGGATTCGTACCTCTATCTTTTACTGGACCACATTGTCGTGGGAGAGGACGGCCAAGGAGCGAGCATTTGCTGCACTGAGTGCTACGTGGAGTTGATGGCACCACAGGAACACGCTGCGTTCGAATCTCGACGACTGGAACGGTTAGCTCGTGGGTGCTTCTCGCAGCACTGATTACGTTGTGATGGCTGACACGGGAGGCTGACCAAGGGGAGCGTCGGGGACAACGCTCGAAAGAAGAGAGGGGCTGTGGCATACTTTGTTTGTTCGAACTGCTGCTTTCGGTCACTTGGGTGGCCATATTGTACTAGCCGGTTGGCCGGTCTTTAGACCGTGCCAACAGTCCCCAAGCCCTCTGTTTCCAGAATATATGTATTCTGCCCTAGTACTATGCCTTCTTTTACCTTAAAGGGAGTCTCGGGACGCTGCAGCAGCAGTTGGTAATCATGCTCAGCAGGTTTCCCATTTAACAGAGTCATGCCACATTTCAGCCAGAAGGTACAATCACCAATTCCACAGTTTGTACGTCTTCTCTACGCGTGACCTAAAATATTCTCATCTTTACAGTCAGTGCTCTTGCTGAACTCCTAGTTTAAATCTCCCTCTCTTGACCTGAATGCTACAGCTGCCATCATTCGATTCAAATCTGAAATAATCTACCACTCAGCAAAATTGTGTTGTTCATCCTTCAAGATGAAGCTTCATGGTGAAGACCCAATTGTACAGCCCGGGTAGTTCTCCTGTTATAACATTCTACCAAGCATTACCGAAGTGTAGCTCTATTGTCTAGAAGTATTTGTGTCTCTAATGTTTGGTAGATAAGAACGGGTAGAAGTCTAATCCGACTCCTTTTCTCCCCTCCATAAAAATGCAATCCCAAAAGCTTTTGGTTAGCTTTCCTCTTTGATGGTTAATCTCTGATGCTGCTTGAGTTATGTCTTCAAGTCTTTGACTAACTCCACTGTTTCAACAGTTCAAGGATGGAGTGTTGCGCTAACTGCTTGCCTCTGCTGTACCAACAATGCATTGCACCGCTTACTTCGTCTCGACACGCAACCACTGACCCTAAATGTTCCTTTGAATATCTATGGCAGATTACGTGAGATGATTTGATCTGTGACACAAATAACTAGTGCAGCGTTGTTGCTAATCCATCATAAAAAACTGGACACGGGACACCAAATAAAGATCAAATGACATGGTTGCCACGATGGCAGGTTCTTTGAATCAGTTTTAATGCATTATCTTAAGGGCATACCTCACTGCGTACAGACGATAAAGCTGTTTCCATCGCCTATCTTCGTCAGAATGCGTGCACATAGAAGTTGAATGTGCAGGACGCTATTCGATGGTATCGTTGTATAGTTTGCACACTTGAAACGCGTGCATGCCATTCACATGAGACCCAATTGCTCCATTCGCTCAGGGTTCTGCGATACCCTCGCGTTTCTCCTATGGTATCAAAAAGCCTGGAATCACAGTGCTTGCTTTGTGTGTCTCGAGCCATTCAAAAACTTGGATTCGTACCTCCATCTTTCATTGGACCACATTATCGTGGGAGAGAGGGACTCAGCAATACACATTTGCTGCACGGAGTGCTACGCAGAAATGATGGCACTACAAGGACACGTGCGCTTGAATCTCGATGAGTAGCACGGTTAGCCCGTAGGTGCTTCCTGTAGCACTGATTACGTTGTGATGGATGACACGGGAAGCTAGCTTAGGGGGCGTCGGGGACGACGCTCAAAAGAAGAGAGGGGCTGTGTTACACTTTGTTTGCTCGAATTACCGGTTTTGGTCGGCTGGGTAGCCATGCTGTACTAGCCGGTTGGCTGGTCTCCGAGCCGTACCAACAGCCTCCAAGCCCTCTGTTTCCAGAAAATATGTATTCTACCCTAGTACTATGCCTTCTTTTGCCTTAAAGAAGGTCTCGGGATGCTACAATATCAGTGCTTTGCCTTTGCTGAAGTACAATTAGCAAGATTAGGTATTAAGAGCGTCGCACCACCTGATAAGGCTTCAGTTGTAATTTATCGTATCCGGCGTTTTAGAAGCATCAATAACAATGATGAAGGGAAATGGGTATTGAATAAAAGCAGATAACAAGGCTACGAATTTGCAATAGGGGCTTCAAGAAGATGAGTTACACAGCCACCGAAATCAGTAAGTTTTGGTGTACGGAAATGCTTTAGTAACTCCACTTGGAAGATTCTCACCTAACACAGCGATAACTAGAGGTAAAAGTGTACTATTGCAACGCCATCATCGAAAGAACGCCCGAAAAGGTTCTATTTTTACCACAACCTGTTTAAGCTTTGTCAAAATCGTATTTCAGACTGCTATTTGAACTTAAGAAATCTGATTCCCGCATTTGTTTATTCCTCTGCGATTGTTTGTGAATCTTTTGAAAAGGTTGGCGGATTTACTACAGCTCGGAGATTGCGTAGCTAGTAAGTGTGCCAGGGAATGCTTCTTTTGTGTTTTGGATAGCAGCATTTTTTGAGTAATAATTTATGGTTATATTTACAAGCATCAAAACATTAAGCATGTTATATTAAGTGCGAAATAAGACATCGTTCAAACATGCTTTAAAATGGGCGTATTCTTGAATGTGTTTCCTCTGTGCATTACTAAGCTGCCAAATGTTTCGTTTCTGAATTTGTTACGCATGTTTGTAGTGCTGATTATGCTTAGAGAAAATTAACTGCTCCTTATTCGTGCCCTACTCATATCATTCCGATTTTTTCTTATGGAAAACTTAAACTGGCGTTGTTCGCCTTCGATCTCTCTCCCCAACCTTGTCGATTTATACTTTTAGAGATAAAATAAATTGTCTTGGATATGGTCTGCTGATCACATGCTCATGGGTGAGCAATCTAATGTACATCCTATCGTAAGTTTCATTTTTGTTGTTCCAACTGATACTCTTCATGCAATTTTACTTTGCTCTAGCAACAGACATAGTTGTGAATATCCCTTTTTGTATGAGGTATGTATTAAGGTAATTCTCCTGCACACAACTAGCGCAAGCTTTCATACGTGCTCGTCTCTTCTTGTGTGTACTAATTTCATTCTCTGAGCCTAATTCACCAGGCACAAATGTGATGAGATTAAAGTTGAACTGCCATTTCTCCCTTAAGGTTGGGTCGTATGTCTCCTCTGTCATTTCTAGAGGCGTTTAATATAACTTTTCGAATAGCAGTGGCTAATTTTTCCGTGGTTGGGTGGATTGTCAAATAATAGCTGTGAGTCGACAAAAATATGCATGGGAGCATACACATGCTCGACCTTTACCCCTGCTTCAAATCGTTGACTATTAGTGCGCTTCTTCATGGGCTTTATAAAATTCACTCGTGTCCTTTTTCTTCTCGTAGAATTGATTCGTTCATACCATTTTAAAATTCCTTGAAGCGTCCTTGTGAGACGCTGTAAATTCGTTACTATCTTAATTGCAAATCGTCAGGATTGATTGCTACATTTGCTACCAACTCCGCGCATTCAACTCCCTCATTGTCTTATCTGGCTTCAGTGTCGCAAATTTGTGGCACATGGTTTCTACCACTTTTACCGTTAACTGGTTGAATTGAATCATACTGCAAACGAGGTAGCTGATGTTAAAACCTCAAAATGGATATTGGATGTCCTTGGTTTGAGGATAATCACTCCTGAGTTTTAAACAGTAGTTGAGTTAGTCGGTTTAGTAGCGCGTGTTGATGTTGTAGTGGAATATTGAAATATCAGGGGCTGTGGTGATTAATTTTTCTTTGTGACACTGCCACTGAACGTATAAATTGTAAATTCGATGCGTATATGGACCCACATTACGGGTACTCAAGGCTTACGAAATCACTTGGACCAAATTTCACGCTTAACCCTCTGAGAGAAAAGTACACTAGTTCAAATCAGTAAACGGGAGAGTCAAGATGTGTGTGGATATCAGGTGACTAAAAGGCTTTAGTATGGCTCACTAATGCGGACTTCTAAAGTGCATGTGATTGTTTATGGGCTTACTTTATGAAGTGACGACGGAGATGCGCTATTTGACTGAGACGATGCATTTTATGACGCTCTCTACAATTTCTCTCTTGCTTTTAAACTCCGTTTCTATCAGTAAGCGTTCTTTGAATCTGACGGATAAGAATTAAGTCTATTCATCCTACGGACTGAGTTAATTCAGTTTTTAGCCGAACATTTGGCTAAGGTGCAGCAGCAAAATCTATTTTTCACAATAAGTGGTTTGGATTATTGGTTTCCGGTGGTATCCATAACGTTGGGGAGGAATTTATATTTTTGACAGTGAATTAAACTTACTGCTAAGGGAGGAATGTGGTGAAAGTGACCAAACTATGCATTCGTGGATTGTAGTCAATAGGCTTCCATGTTCATAAATTATTCTTCATTTCCCTTATACACATTGTAAAAATGCGCTGTGTTAAGATGGTTTGTTAAGAAATTGACCTGTGGTGGGTAATGGTTTTTGGATTACAACGTTAAACAAACGAACGTATCACTGAATACCTCCAGAGGACCCCTTACCCACCTCATACTTGCAAGGCACCACTTCATTCCAAATAGCAGTAGAATTTTTTATTTGGTGTTCCGTTGAGAGGGGCCGATAGGTTGTTATTTTGATTTTTTCCTCTGCAAAAGCTTTCGGTTGCACAAACTTACTCAATTACTTTACGCAATTATCTGCTTTTGCAGCCGAGTGTTTTAAGTCCGATTTTTGCACATCTATTTTATTCCATCGCAAAATCCTTAGCTTATTGAGTGTTCTAGTTATTGGAGGAAAATTTATTATCTTTTGATACCACTAGACACCCCAACACGGGATTTTACTTTGTGCTTAAGGGCACGAGTTTTGACATTAACTCACTGTAATGGAGTCATTTATTCATGCATGGGAGACTTGAGCGATGTCGTAAGGGAGTCTTGGTAGACTGCGGTGGAAGTAGTGAATAAACCAATTCCCAATTTGGCACGAAATAGCTAGAACAAGATTGGGCATGCTTGATACTCTCGTCACCAGGGCAAAAACCGGTCACCACCGTCCATAAAGGGCACTTTCTTCCCAAAGGTATTCTGCTTGAAAGCTAACCAAAGGTTAGTATCCAAGATCGAGACCATCTTATACCTGTTTTATTGCACTAAAGGCAACCAATCAATTTGGTTTTACCAGTCATCTTAAGCCGATAAATCTCCCAAGTCGTGCATTTGTGGCATGCGGACAAACACGCACACACTAATGTCCTAACAACAATGCAAAGAAGCTGGGTAATGATTGGTCGCTTTTCTCTCTTTGGTACTTTCCTAACGCAATGGCAACTGCGTTAAAATTTTGAACTACCAATTTCTAGCTTATAGTCAATTTGGATAATAATTTCGGTTGCTTCCACTTGCTTCATCATGACCTTAATGCATGCTTAGTCATCCTGGGGTCATGGTAATGAGGACCTTCTTAAATGCTCGTTGGGAGTCTTTCGGGTTCGGAAGTAAGCGTAATTCCACCTTAGAGAAGGGCTGAGGGACTAACAATATGTGTTGAATAGGGCTTAGTGCCACCAGACTGGGAGGTGAATCGCTACCCGGTAACAGATGTAAATAAAACAATTATTAATCTGTTGCTGTGCTTTTGATCCCTCAGGCTCACTGACTTCAAGGGCTGGATGACGTTTTACATTGAGATTACTTCCCACACCACCGGTTTCTTTGGTGAATTTGGACACTATTTGCTCTTTTAATCTTATTGGTGCGAACGATCTTAAAATAATTCCGACCTATTCAAATCTTGTCATGATGCAGGTTAAGGGTCGATCCGCAGCAGGTGCCTTCTTTCTTTAATATTTTTAGGAAACATCCGGAATGTCCACTTGAGTCGAGCTTAGCAATCTAAAGCCATGGTTACCCATGAAAATATAGCCTTATTCAAAATGTCAAGAAGGGTTGGAGGAGTAGTAGCACGGGTACGGCGTAAAAGATTGGTATAGTTGAAGACACAATCAAATCATAATCCTGCATCTCCTCTCAATCCATGCAGCGTCGACTGTTAAGTCGCAAATCGAAGCCCTCTATGGAAGACCTTGTGGATCATCATCGGTCCACTTATTGGGCTTCTCCCTCCTCCGCCTCCTCTTCCAACCATCTTCATGGCAGCAACGTCAATGGCAATCGCGTTAGTATTGTAAGTTCTGTCTGCTCTTATTTACCCTCTCTCGGATGATAAATAATAGAACACAATTTCGGTCATTTAATTCCATTTCAATGCTCCCACTGACATTTATGTGCAATCCCTGTCATTATCTTAAAAAAAGTTTCTTCAAAGGCCTTGTTTGGTTGGGAAAAGTTTTTTTGCCAAAGCGTGGCCTAAAAGTTATTTGCATTAGGCCTTTCCAACAATCAGGGGACTGAAATGTTCATCCAGGCGTATATGTTGCTTGCTATAATGACTTACTGCTTAAAGGAAATTGTATATTTCCTGTAAGTGTTTGTGAACAGGCGTTACGGGGCAGAAGTCTGCAGCATTCTATCTTTACGACATTCATCATTGTGCTCCCACTACCTTCCTCCATTTTCACTCCTCTCACACTCAATTTCGATTGAATCTTATGCAATCCAACTTGTGTGCTTTGCAAGTGTAAATTAGATCCTCAAGCCACAGAAGCATCCTGCTAGTTTACCGCTTAGCGCTCGCAGACGCTGCAGTTGGTGGTGGCAGAAACAAGCGACCATAATGCCCTAGCTACTTGGCTCTGGAGATTCCTTATTCACTCCCAAATCCTGCACCAGCATCACGCCAGTCACGCATTTCAGACTAAACAATGCCTCCAGTACGCCTTTCCACTGCTTGAGCTAATCGAGGGACTAATGCGCAACGCGTCGAGGTGAGCTCTCAGCGACGCCTTTCTGATGGCATGCTGATGGTGTGACATTGAAACAAACAATGTGTTGACACACGACTCAATCGAGAAAGTCATTGTGAAAGGGAGAGAGAACGGGTGTCACATGCCAAACAGACTACCAATTCGTTGTTCCTCTTCACTTCTTTTGCGCATGTTGTCATGGCACGCCATGCACGTGGGATTGTTCACCGACCAACTGGTACGTGACAAGGAATGCTTTTGGTGTTTTGTGGCAACTTGCATCCAACCAACCCTCCACTTCCCATCTTGCACGCTCAAGGCACGCACGACTTCAGTATTGTGGCTTCCTTGCTGAAAACCACGCTACTCACTTGTTGGAAGTGGCATGTGCTAAAGGGAGACTTCTTCAGGAACAGGGAGGATTGGTTGGTGAGTGCTTATGGAAGGAGGAGATGGTAGCCTGGTTCTGGCGGGACCGCGCAAGACTTGATAGCTCGTAGCGTCAGTAAACGTGGCATTGAGGGAGGCGAGGAAGTGACTGCTTCCTCATTCTTGCTATTATTATTCCTATCTTGCGCACATCCTTTATTTCTTAACGACACCTCCTCATGCCCACTGAGCTCCTGGTGACACGTAGCACCTTTTTCTTAGCGTTGCAACTCCCACTGGCATTGGCAATGGGGTTAGCGTCAGCATTCGACAATAATGTGACTGTATGTCAAGTAGACCAGACAATTGAGAAGTAGTGGTTGGAGTTCTGTTGCCCCTTGGTCTCCAGAGCCTCTGTCGGATTGAGGAGAGCTTCTAGTTTAGGATGTCGGGTGTTTCAACAAGTAGTGTTATGTAGTTTTTTTACAGTTACTCCTTATTATAAATGAGTCCAAACCTATCTGGTTACTTTTATGCATGTGCATAAAGTAGTGTGCTACACAATTCTGGGTCATTTCTCTTCTGATAAAATAATTTCGCATTTACAAAGTGGTGTAATTACTGCAGAGCTTTGCATCACGGCTTGCACTGCTCAGAATGACACTGAGTATTGCGTATTTGACCGTATAGGTCAAATGGTGCTAAAAGCATTGCCTCTTGACGCAGCAATTCTCGCTTTTGTTTAGTGCTTTCATTCAAGTATTGGAGGGATGGAGAAGCGCTTTTTGATAAAGTTAGGTAATCAATTTTGACAGCATACTCTTGCCCTACCTCTACATCCTAACAACCACAATGACTTCTGGCTCTGCGATTTTATTTCTTTTTACTGATTAAGTTGTACCATTTGATCTCTCGAGTGGTCCCTTTGAATAGCTTTTCCAGATCAATTCGTTCCTTCAACTCGTGAATCACAGTAACCATAACGGGTATTGCACTTGACTCATTGACATCTGGAATTGTTAACTATTCCTAGACATGGCTTGGTGGTGTCCTAAATCACCGTTGAGTGGTTTTCACCCATCGAGTCTGTATCTCACGCAGCTTTTAACTGAACTCTTACACTGTGGTTCCATGAGGAGGAAGGGAACCAGTCACTCTTATCTATCCTAAATACTTCGTAAGAAATTTTCTTTATTTTCGAAACATGTTATAGGATCATCTTTGCAGAAGCTACGATTAATGTGAGCTCCTTTACATTGGTCCAAATGATGGGATAGTCTTTAGTTGGTGGTGTGTTAAATTGTCTAAAATAACGCGTTTTTTAGTACGAAATGACAATTTTTGGATAGTCCACTCACTTGCTGATCATTTTAGCCTGGTTGTAGCTGGTGCTTGGGAGAAAAGTCGATCCAGTTTTTTGGTTGCTGGTCACTTCGAGTTTGATCATCAGGAAGAAGTCAAGTGTAGCTAACGGCGAGATGGGAGCATAAAAATATAATGATTTCCGTTGCAATGCAAAGTCTCCTTTCTACATTTGCGAGGATGCATCACGTGGATTTGGGCGAAACTCCCAAACATCATGTTCTCTTTTGGGCTAACCGAATAAGAAAGAGAGGATTTTGCTTAAGTCTTGATGGAGGCCAAATGCTAGTCTACCATACACACCGTTCACACCCAATTCGCTTAAAAACCATATTTTTGTGACCTTAGATCGACAGTATACGAAATGATTTTTAAGGAAATCTTTCATTGCTTCCCTTGGTCAAATTGCCGCCACACAGAACAGGAGAGAATGTTTGTTCAAAGTCAACGCGACTTTGACAGCCTTTCTGTGGTGTTTTGCCATAGTATGCAGAGATCCATTGCCATTTTCCGATCGAGTTTGTCCATTTTTACAAAGATTGGGAGTAGCTGTTAGTAGAGCCTCATGTTAACAATTCACAAGAGGTGGACGGGATCCACGTGCAAAAAAACTTTCATTTAAACGGAATAATTGGGCTTTTAGAAGCTATTGACATCGACGACTGCCTCAACATTTCATTCCCTGTGCCTCCTTTAGGTAGACCTCGTTACTTATGGCTCAGATCCCCCTTTATAGAGCCCCAATGTTGAAGACATTCTCGGTGTGCTAAGTGACAACGATGATGACGAACAGACTCTGAAGGAAAGGGAAGAAGTGAAAGACAATCTGCCACTGGCCTATCTCTACAAACGCGTGGTCCCACCGCCACCGCCGCAGTCTCCCTCAGCGTTGCCAGCAGCAACCACCACTGCTACCACTTCAGTAGTTTGCACTGCTCCGCACTGTCATCGGCCGGTGGTTCAGTCGGACGATCGGTGGGATGGCCAATTCTGCTCCGTCGAATGTCTCCTTCAAGTCTGTCACGAGACCTTTCATGCAGCATTCCGGGATCACTCAAGACTACAACAGCAGCAACAGCAACCAGAGCACTACCTGACATCTACTTTCAATAATTCTACCGGTATTTTCTCCTAGCGCCTGTGCTTTCCTCTCTTTTTTCTATCCTCTTGTGTATATACTACTACTTCAGTTGAAGGCATCTATGCATGTGTTGCATTGCCGTATGCTTACATTGGGATAAAATGTAGGCACTAAATCGCTAAAATATTTAGCAGTTAAATCCAGATGAGGGGGCGAGAACAACTCAATATTTAACAACGAATTCTTTTTAGCTGCTCAAAAATTTCGACCTTTTGACTTGCCACCTAACTATTCGGTTACTACCGAGCAGACATGTCTTTTCACGTCAATTGTAATGGTGTCGACGAATTTGCACTTTGAAAGCATTAGTTTCGATTAAATTAGCTTGGCCTTGCCTCCAAGTATCACCAGGAAAAGTGCTTGCTCTAAATAGCTGAATCCTCGATGGATTCACGATAGGAAGGCTATCCAATCCCCATTGATTTCTCTCTGCTAATCCAATCTCAAGTTCTGTATAAGGTTCCACGATAAAAATGCCTACAGTATGTATGTGAAAATATAGATCAGGAAAGGAGTATTGGAAGTCTTATGTGCATCCAGCTGAACAGCATCAGAATATAAGAAGTTAAAGGTGGGTGGTGAGGTATTTGATGCAACTTATTGCATGTTTCTTGGATTTTTATTGCAACACAAGACTAAAGCCACTTCCTATTATAACTCAGTCAGCCGGTCGGAGTTCGTCCTTAACTGTATGGTGTCATGACAGCATCACGGGAATGAGGAAGCAGTCACTTCCTCGCCTCCCTCAATGCCACGTTTACTGACGCTACGAGCTATCAAGTCTTGCGCGGTCCCGCCAGAACCAGGCTACCCTCTCCTCCTTCCATAAGCACTCACCAACCAATCCTCCCTGTTCCTGAAGAAGTCTCCCTTTAGCACATGCCACTTCCAACAAGTGAGTAGCGTGGTTTTCAGCAAGGAAGCCACAATACTGAAGTCGTGCGTGCCTTGAGCGTGCAAGATGGGAAGTGGAGGGTTGGTTGGATGCAAGTTGCCACAAAACACCAAAAGCATTCCTTGTCACGTACCAGTTGGTCGGTGAACAATCCCACGTGCATGGCGTGCCATGACAACATGCGCAAAAGAAGTGAAGAGGAACAACGAATTGGTAGTCTGTTTGGCATGTGACACCCGTTCTCTCTCCCTTTCACAATGACTTTCTCGATTGAGTCGTGTGTCAACACATTGTTTGTTTCAATGCCACACCATCAGCATGCCATCAGAAAGGCGTCGCTGAGAGCTCACCTCGACGCGTTGCGCATTAGTCCCTCGATTAGCTCAAGCAGTGGAAAGGCGTACTGGAGGCATTGTTTAGTCTGAAATGCGTGACTGGCGTGATGCTGGTGCAGGATTTGGGAGTGAATAAGGAATCTCCAGAGCCAAGTAGCTGGGGCATTATGGTCGCTTGTTTCTGCCACCACCAACTGCAGCGTCTGCGAGTGCTAAGCGGTAAACTAGCAGGATGCTTCTGTGGCTTGAGGATCTAATTTACACTTGCAAAGCACACATGTTGGATTGCATAAGATTCAATCGAAATTGAGTGTGAGAGGAGTGAAAATGGAGGAAGGTAGTGGGAGCACAATGACGAGTATCGTAACGACAGAATGGCGTAGACTTGTGCTTCGTAAACCATGCCCACAAACGGTGTGTTTACGGTTTCCACAAATTACGCTGCACCGTGTCGCAGTAGTGAGCGAAATTGAAATATGCGTCGGCGACGGCCCAGGCGTGTATTGGCCTATTGGTCCACCGAGACGGCACTCGGCCTTCTCCGAAGAGGTGGTGGTGTCTGAGGCAATTTTCAGCTATACCTCTAGTGGATTACTATCGTAGCGTATGGTGATATTTTTCCTCCACCAAATTTGCAAATTGATTATTTTGTAACTAAAATATCTTACTGTTAACAGGACCTTTTTTCTCTCACGACTTACCGCTACCCCAGTGTTATGGTTTTTCACCCATAAAACCGCTAAGGCTACTTGTCGTTAGACTCACCTTTGGGATAAAGACAGGGCTATTTTAATCACGCACACTCTCCGACGCCTTTGTAGATTGCTAAGTTACCAGAGGTTTAAACAATGATAAACCTTAAAAACATTTGAAGTGTACCAATCCCAAGTTATTTTCGATAAATTATGTCAGGCGGCGCAGCCTAATGTTTGGAATTATTATTTGATGTAGTAGTTATACATATTTTCTTATCGCACGTTTAACTTTTCCAGCAATTTAGTCTCTGTAGCCTGCACTTGTGCTCTACTCCACAGCTATTGGACGCCGTCAGTAGCTCCAACTCTTCAGTGATGCAGCATCGCATCCCCTTCAACACTACTCTGGCTTAATGCTACTTTAGTAAAGGCTAGGGATGCTGCAGTTTAAGGGCTGTAGGACGTATGTGCTTAGCCCTTCATCAGCTTCATGCACATAGCATTGTACGCCACGTAAATGCAGCTTCAGGAGTGCACGAAGAGAGCAAATGTATGTGTTTACAACAAGTGGCACTTACTGTGAAGTCGATTCATTTATTGTTTTACTAAATCTTACAGACGCGCGCAAACGAAATCATTGGGTCTGGGAGCAATTGTATCCAATGTTATGGTTTGCATGGGCTTTGCATGTGTCTGGGAAAGCAGAAAGAGTCAGGATTAGTTCCATTAACCGCAGGGCCGCATGGAATTCTTGTGAGTGATTCTATTTATCCATGAGTACAAAGCCAAGAAAATGGATGTTCTACAAGCGCAAAAAATATTTTTTGAAGTTGCTTATTAGAATATTTAGATACCTGGGTGGGAAAAGTGTCTGCTAGATTTTATTTATGCAGTACGATATAAAGAATGTAGCGGGTGAAAACGCTGCAGAAAGACTAACTCGGTGAATTTAGATTTCTCTAAGCACATGCTGTAGCGTTCCGAGACTTCCTTTGAGGTAAAAGAAGGCATAGTACTAGGGCAGAAAACATATTTTCTGGAAACAAAGGGCTTGGAGGCTGTTGGTACGGCTCGGAGACCAGCCAACCGGCTAGTACAACATGGCTACCCAACTGACCAAAACCGGCAGTTCGAACAAACAAAGTGTAATACAGCCCCTCTCTTCTTTCGAGCGTCGAACCGACGCTCCCTAAGTTAGCCTCCCGCGTCAGCCATCACAACGTAATCAGTGCTGCGAGGAGCACCCACGAGCTAACCGTTCCAGTCGTCGAGATTCGAGCGCAGCGTGTTTCTGTAGTGCCATCAATTCCGCGTAGCACTCAGTGCAGCAAATGCTCGCTCCTTGGCCGTCCTCTCTCCCGACAATGTGGTCCAATGAAAGATGGAGGTACGAATCCAAGTTTTTAAATTGGTCGAGACATACGTAGCTCACACTGTGATTCCGGGCTTCTTGACACGCGAGGGTATCGTAGAGCCCCGAGCAAATGGGGCGATCGGGCCTCATGTGAATGAAATGTACGCGTTTCAAATGTGCAAAGCATACAACGATGCCATCGAATGGCGTCCTGCATATTCCACTTTTGTAGATACGCATTATGACGAAGATAGGCGAGTTGCCCAATAACAGGAGAGAGGGCTTACAGAGGATGCTTGATCACAATGTCGCTGATTCCTCATGGCAGTTTCACTGGACATGGAGTACACGGCTAGTGCCGCTTCAGTTGTTAATGGTACAGAACACGAGGGCGAGGGAGATGCCAAAGATGGGCGTCGATCTCAGCCCTTCTTTTATGGTATGCCAGAGATCTTCCCATTCGTAGCACATGCACTTCTTTGACGTCACCAAAGTATGCCAGAAGAGGTATGGAGCAGGGTAAAATCCATCAAGGTCGGGTCCGCTTTCCACTGCCACCAATGTAGAGTCTTGAGACTTCATTGAAGGTTAAAGAAGGCATAGTAATAGAGCAAAATACATGTATTCTGGGAACAGGGGGCTTGGAGGCTGTTAACACGGCCTGGGCACCAAAACCGGGGGTTCGAACAAACAAAGTGTTACACATGCAGCTACAAATAATCGCATTGTTATCCGGTGCAGTGTATTTCAAGCACACTATAGCGTTGCGAGACTTACTTTAAGGTAAAAGAAGGCATAGTACTAGGGCAGAATACATATATTCTAGAAACAGAGGGCTTGGGGGCTGTTGGCACGGTCTAAAGACCGGCCAACCGGCTAGTACAATATGGCCACCCAAGTGACCGAAAGCAGCAGTTCGAACAAACAAAGTATGCCACAGCCCCTCTCTTCTTTCGAGCGTTGTCCCCAACGCTCCCCTTGGTCAGCCTCCCGTGTCAGCCATCACAGCGTAATCAGTGCTGCGAGAAGCACCCACGAGCTAACCGTCCAAGTCGTCGAGATTCGAACGCAGTGTGCTCCTGTAGTGCCACCAATTCTGCGTAGCACTCAGTGCAGCAAATGCTCGCTCCTTGGCCGTCCTCTCCCACGACAATGTGGTCCAGTAAAAGATAGAGGTACGAATCCAAGTTTTCGAAATGGGTCGAGACACACACAACACATATTGCGATTCCAGGCTTAATTGACCCGTAGAAGGAACGCAAGGGCATCGTGAAAACCTGAGCGAATGTGGCGGTCGGTCCTCATAGGAACAAAATGCATGCGATCCAAGTGTGCAAAGCATAAAACGATGCTATCCGATGGCATCCTGCACATTCTACACATGAGAACAGGAGAGAGAGAGAGCTTACGGAGGATGCTTGACCACAACATCGCACGTCTCTCTTGGGAGTTCCCCTGGACTTGGAATTCACAGCTAGTGCCGCTTCAGTTGTTAATAGCTCCCCTGTCGAACACGAGGGCGAGGGATATGCCGAAGCTGGACGTTGATCTCAGCCCTTGTTACGAGATACCAGAAGTTCTCCCATCCATAGCACATGCACTTCTTCCACACTGCCGAAATTTGCCAGAAGCGGCATGGAGCAGAATAAAATCCACCGAAGTCGGGTCCGCTTTCCGCTGCCACTAATGTAGCGTCCCGAGGCTCCCTTTAAGGTAACAGAAGGCATAGTACTGGGGGTAGAATACATGTATTCTGGCGACAGAGGGCTTGGGGGCTGTTGGCACGGCCCAAAGGCCGACCAGCCGGCTCAGTACAATATGGCCACCCAAGTGACCGAAACCAGCAGTTCAAACACACAAAGCGTTACACACACGGTCTTGCCTGTAACGTATTGGCGATATCACTGTAATATTTCATTAGTTCGAATTACCAGTTTCAGTTTCTGGGAAGGCCATGTTGCACGAGTTGGTTGGCTAGCCTATGGGCCGTGCCAGCAGCCCAATCCCTCTGTTTCCAGAATATGTATTTTGCCCTAGTACTAGGCCTGCTTTTACCTTAAAAGAAGTCCCGGGAGGCTACAGTTGCAGTCTTAAGTAAATACGAGTTTAAATTTTTGACCGCACACACAAAAAAGTGCAGCAATAGCTTGCGATGACAATTCTCATTAAATTTGATTAGAATTCTTTTGTACAACCTATAAATACCAAAACTTGAAGCAAAGCGATAAAAAGCAAAATGTTTGCTTTGTCTTTAAGATTTTAATTCGACATATACTTTGGCACTTCGGCACAGGCTGTGGCTCCTAGCTTACTCTGCACCATGTTTAATCTTGCTTTGTCTTAACTAAGGGCAAATGTAGTTACTTGTATTTTATAGCTGACCAATAAGATGTTTCAGCGCCTGCATTATGGTGTGGATTTTTCTTCCCATTAATATTTCTTTATATAAAGGCGCTTCAACCGTAAATTCTGTCTGAATATCCTTCATTCTATCCCGAATGAATTATTCGCGAAAGAAGATATGCCTGTCGATGGTGATGAGGGCGAAAGAAGAACGTCGCAACCGGTTCGGTGTCAATTCTTTGGATTACGATCCATATCAGAAAAGATTGTACACAGCCGGTCGAGATTCCGTGATTCGTGTTTGGGACACCAAACGCCAGTCAGTAAGACTTCACGATCTTATTGTTTACTCGTTAGGACCCATATTTGCAAAGTATGGAGCACCATGCTGATTGGGTTAATGATATCGTGCTGTGTTGTGATGGCGAGTATTGTAAGCCTAACACTTCCCAAAAAATGGTCTATTTTCCAATTTTTTAGTGATTTCTGCATCGAATGACACTACAGTCAAGGTTTGGAATGCACGAACAGGGTTCTGTATGTCCACCCTCCCAACGCACAAAGACTACGTTCTCGTCCTGGCTTACGCGCAGCACAAAGAAGAAGTTGCCAGTGCCGGTTTAGACCATGCCATTTTTCTTTGGGATGTTAACACACTTCGCAACCTAACTCCTAAAAATAATACAGTTACAAGTAATTTTCTGGTTATCGTAACCCTCTTTTAGCATCATCTTTCTCTGATGAGAAGGACAGCATTTATAGTTTGGCTATGGACCCAGCAGGATCGCTTCTCGTTGCCGGTAGTCCCGATAAACTGATTCGAATGTGGGATCCCCGAACCTGTCAACCGATTGGTCAATTACGCGGCCATACGGACAATGTGCGAGCCCTTCTGATTCGTCCAGATACACAAGAGATCCTATCGGGCAGTTCAGACGGAACCATCAAACTCTGGTCAGTGGGAATGCGTCGATGCACGGAGACTATCCATCGACATTCAGAAGGAGTGTGGACGTTGCAGGTGTCTTATTCTCACTGTTTGGTATAATTTAATCGATCTCCGTAGACTAATCCTGCTTGGACAGAGGTCTATTCTTCGGGTCGGGATAAGAACATCTTTGCAACTGCGCTTCGCAATACCGACGACTCATTTCTTATTGGTTGGGAATCGAACCCAGTTCTGAAGGTGCTTGTGAACTGATTTCTTTACGGATCCTTGCAATCGCACTTGATTATTTTTACTTGGCCTTTTTTGATAGCTACTCTATGTGGAGAATTCCGATGGTCCCCATCTTTGGGCCTCTACTAGTGGAACCGACGTGAAATGTTGGGTGCGTTTTCTTCTTGCTATCACGATCGCATTTCATTTTACAGAGTAAAAAGTCACGTGGATTGAAATTGACGAAGTCGGACTTATTGGTATCTTGGGAAAACTGACTTTCACTTGCTTTTGTGAGTAAAATGATTTACCAACTGATTTGTTTCCCAAAAGGTTTTTTTCAATACTTAAGCAGCTTTACTTCAAAACTCGCCTCATCTGGAAACATCAGATACTTGGTTAGATAATACGAACAGAAATTAGTCATGACACTCACGTTCTTAGTGTCACATATATTTGTTCATTCTCCTTACTTGAGCTTGCAGTTACGAATCTGTGAAAGGTGTTTGGTCAGTTTATGATAACTGCGATTGCATCGGATTGTGCATCGCAAATAGATGGATTGGGTTTAAAACAGAACGGAAGTGAGCTCTTTTGATCTGAGAAGGGTGAGTAAACTTTGATTAACCTTTTGAAAGCATTGGAATGTGTTGTCATTAAAAGAAAATGAGTGTATAAAATGTGGTGATTGCTACGTCTCGTCGACTAGGGTAGTGAATGTGTTCACTTGTTTTTTAATGGCACTACTGAAGTCAGATGGAGGACACTGCGCAAGAAAAATTTTCATTTTAACTTATTGTGTTTTACTTGACTCACGTTAACATTTTGACGTATTCCTCCTCGCACCCTTGGGGTTATATGTTGTTGATGCGAAGAAAATACTTCATTTTACGTTGTATTCGTAAAAGTACATTGTACAATTCAATCGCAATTCTGTGACTTAATTGGTACGTATCTTGCCAAAGTAGAAGTAACAATCAGAATGTGATTTGATTTTTTAGACTGTATTTGTGCTAAAGACTTTGTGAGCAGTCAGCAAAGTCAAACACATAGGCTCCACCAGATATTTATTTGATGTAGGATGGTTCCGTTCTGTTCTCTTCAAAAAACATACGATTTGTTGTTTGATTGGAAGGTGTCCAAAACTGTTTGGCTTATTGAGCCGAAATGTCAGTGTTTTCATACAATCCACCTGGAGTACCTGGACTCCCTACGGAATGGGAAAAAACAGTTTTACATGGTATTATTTTCTTCTGTTCGTATTCAAGTCAATTGAGACTGAATGGGGGAAAAGAATGTGATGAGAGTTTTTGTCTCTTAGCATTTGTTTCTGCGTTATTCTTCTCGTGGATTGATAAGGTGGGAGAAATCCATTGTCTTTTTTAATGAATCTTTTATAAGTGGTGTTATTGCAAAACATTCATTTTCCCAAATGGGGAGGAAGCTACGTTGGGTTACATTTTCGAAAAGAAGTAGCACAAATTGTTCATGAAAACGTGAAATCAGGCTTCAGCCGCGATTCTTTCATTTCTCATAACTTATTGCATTGATGAATGGTGTAAAATACCTCAGAAGTTTTCTTCCCAAAAGTGATAGAAGTTTTACGTCTTTTACTCCTCCTTAAATCCCACCTAATGCTGCTTGGTCGAACCCAAACAACGCATTCATAATACTTTTTATGAAATGACCTCTCATGGCGTTAAGGATCGCTTTTGGGAAGTGAATGATTAAAATTTAGAAAAGCATTTGTTCCGAAAATATAGATGCACTCGAAAATTAGATGTGACATCTAAATAGCTCTTGATGTAGCTTTTTTAAAAAAAAAACAATGTGCCATATATTGAAGCGCATAAGCGACGTACTAGAAAACTGAAAGCCCTTTCCAAAATCAAGGTTTCGAGCTTTTTTGTATATTCCTTTGGTCAGCCAATTAACGCGCCTCTGCGTAAGGCCCCACGCGGTTCCATGCGTCGAAGTGGAGGTCATTCTGTGGAGGCTGAGATCCTAAATACCTCACCATGGACACGAGACACGTCGGAGACGCCAATGGAGCAACGGCAGCTCCATCTCACCGTGCCCACCTCCGTTCCCACCTTCATCATCAAAGGTCGGTGATTTAATGTCAATCAAATAAGTGACGATGAGTAGGTGGTTTGAAGACAATCTATTGACTGAGCTCGAGAGCACCTCCATGAATGACCTTTAGGTCTCCACCTTGAAGGCTAAGTCATGGAGAGGCTGAAAGTGAGCCCAAGGCCGTAGCAGCTTCTTATAAAATTTGTTTTGTGGCGTGATGTGGTCCTTCGCTTAAACTAAAAAAATTCAAACTATCTTCATCTCATGACAATCTTAAAACGTAGCGTTTTTATACCTTAGTTGAAAGAAGTGACTTCTGTGAATGCATAACATGTGACACCGGGGAGATGCGTCTTGCCACTGTGCCTTCTCCATATGGCATTGCTGAAGAAATTCTACAGCACTCTACATTTTTAGAAGTTTGCGAGGTCAAATTCCATTCCTTTGTCGAAGGGGATTCTAAGTAGGCAGAAAATGTGTTAGATCATATTTAAGGAGCGTCGCATCGATGCAGCGACACTTTACATGCATCTGCTGAGTTTATACAAAATGCAAGTCGTTGCATCGAACTATACCAAAACGGACACAATTTCATTGCCGCAAACTAATCATCAGACATAGTCTTACCCT
This sequence comes from Taenia multiceps, assembly GCA_001923025.3. Lineage (NCBI taxonomy): Eukaryota > Metazoa > Platyhelminthes > Cestoda > Cyclophyllidea > Taeniidae > Taenia > Taenia multiceps. The sequence goes on along the minus strand of CM010317.1, from coordinate 4,179,400 downwards.
CCTTAAATTTAACTTACTTGAGGCTTGTTCACTTGCAAAGTATCTACTCTTCGCCTACTTCCTTCTAGGTGGCGCTCCAATCGTGCAGTACCATATTTGCAGCGAGAAACGCTTCATCATTACCCGCGATGCCAATAACCACGTTGCGATTTACGACGTTTTACAGGTGGTCATCCCTTTCTTCATTACTTGCATAATGCAATTTTTACTTCGAGATTGAGAAATGAGGGGAGTGAAGTATTCAAAGGTGAATGAGGGACGTCCGAAACCCTTCACGCAAAAGTGGAGTTCGGAGCAAGCTGATGTCTAGTTAGGAAAGAAGGGCGGCTTGGAACGGTGACCACTTTATTAAATGGAATGGTTTTGGAGGGTTTATTGTTGCATACATCACATGATATTACTTGATTACTTTGCAAAATAATGCTGTCACAGTTCCCAGAAGGGGTTTTCGCAAGCAGGACATCAACTTGCAACAACAGCAGGAGTTACGCATCATTCGTAATTTTGCTGGCCTTGGAAACTTTCTTGTACACTCGCCTACCTTTGCTATGATTCAGTCCAGTGGAATTGGTGCGTGTATGTGTATTCACTCTGTTGATCTGTTAAAGTCCGGGGCATGTTTGCAGCTCTCGAAAAGTTTTTGTTTCGACTTTTCAAAAGACCTCAGAAACGTTTCAAAATTCGCGTTCTCATTTAACTCCCCTTTTTGGCCACTATTACGAACGAGTGGACTCACTATCTTCACCATTCAAGTACTCCCATGCCATGCTCAACGGCCAATAAAGACGTCTATGTTTAAGTCTTTGTCTCCTGCTTACTCTAGCTGGAGCCTTGGCAGGATTCAGACTCAACTACATAATCACCACCTTATAACGGAATCGACATCGTGAATGGTCCTTTTGAGTTCAGTTTCTCCGGATTAGGGTCAAAACCACTAAATTGAAAAGATGCCACAGTTGACATCTCTAGATGGTGGCTATTTATCTAATCAAAAGTCAGTATTGCTTTGGTATTAACTAGACCCTTGAAAATATCCTGTAAAGTAATTGCAATTAAAGCTTGATTGAATCTTTCAAAAGCGGTTTCCGGGGGCTGTTTCATCAAGGTGGTCATCAACATGCTTTATGTGGATATTTCACTCAATGTCTTACGAAAGCTAAGCTTTTTGAAAGGAAAGATTGAGCGTCTGTAGTGTCCCGTCATTTTCTTGGAGAGCATTGGAAAATCCGTTGAATAAGGGAGTGCTTTGATTTAGTTAAACTCGTACTTCAGTTCGACAAGAGAATGAATGTTCTAGGATTTTGTTAACACAAAAGAATGTTTTGAGACAATGAAACTGTGCATTTTGAAGGCCAAAATTGTGCAAAACCTCGGACCTGTCGACTTCGACACTGTGGTGAAGGAGCGCGAGAAGTTTATCTACGTGCCTAGTTGGTTCTCGGTTGATCTGCGGTGTGGTGTGAGTGTCTTAGCTCTGTCAAGCACTCTTTAAATGTGATCAGGTTTAGTAGGCGGAGTAGTTCACTTGCTTTTACTGCCTCCTCTTTGTACAGTTTCCTATCATTCATCTGGACAGTTCTGACGCCCTCTCGGCACACATCACCCTCAAGGACGCTGGATTTGCAGGTCCTGAAGATGCTTCCGATCAAAAAAGTAAGTCTGAACGCTCTAGCACAATGTCATCACGACCAAGACTGTCACTGATGTACAGATGTGTGGCTGTTTGAAACATGTTTGTCCCAGTCAATTGAATTTCGCACTGGTGACCAGATAAGTGTCCTACCACCATAAAACTATGCTTGAGTTCTTTTAAATGAGTAGATATCTATGATGAGAAATAAACCCTGTTCGTCACCTTATTCTGTTGCATGTGTACACCCATTACCACCGTAGCTCGTCTGCTACAAACGCTCTCTGCACTGAACTCACCTACTACATCTGTCTTACCTACTAGTACGGGCAAAATGACACACTTGTCACTTACTACCATGTGCAGTGCTGCTACGATACCTCGCACTTGGGCTTTTGAAAATTAAAATCCTCGATTTGATGCAACCATGTGTCTGTGTTTTTCTCTTTTTCCTTTTGAGTCTTGGCTATGAAGGCCTGAAGACATGGCCAAAGTTAACGCCAACATCTCTTAACTATTGTGTGTCTCTCTTCCAGTCAACTACGGCCAACTGCTACTGCAAGCAATTTTTGAAAGCTGGCCAAAGGCTCAGCTATGCGGTGAAGGCGATAGTAAGTTTCACGCGGCTGGTAGTTTAAATGAACGCGCCCATTCGTTGCTCTTCCTACTGCCTTTCTTTTGCTTCCTTGAAGATACATCAAATTTGGCAAAAGGATATGTCTCACTGCCCGATCACATTCCCATCATTTTAAGGTAAGCGCCTACCTTCATCGTTGCCACGTTTATGTCCTCTTTTAAGGTATAATTTTGTGACACATTGAGTGCGAGATTGCCTCCAAGGCTTAGAAAGCGATCTTAGTCAAACTGATTGTGATGACAGTGCTGTAAACTCTTCCTTGTTTCAGTGACAGTCGTGGACGTGCTCTGGCTCGTTTCATTGTCCACGACACGGCACTTTCAAAGGAGCAACGACTACTGTGTGAACACGTGCCGGAGTGGATTACTGATGTCGTTGTCGCTGTGAGTGATGCTTCAAGGGTCTTTGCATTGGTGTCACTGCTTCCAGTCTACTCTCTGCCAGTTTGTGGCTATGCCTCTTCATTGGTCATCCCACGTAAAATCATGAGTATAGAGTCATCGCTGCGCACACGACAGGAGGAAATAACGGTGGTTAGGTTTGCGAATCCCATATTAACAGGCCATAAAATAGCCTGTAAAAGTGGGAGGAAAACTTATTAACCACAGTTGTCAGTTCCCGATTCCTGAACCCTGCCATGCGTGTTAAGGGAAACTGATCGCACTAGACCTCTCTGAAGGAATTTGCCTACATTCATGGTCCGGCAACAATCTTCATCTTTGCGTGCATTGCGAAATTGATGTTGATTTACAATGGCTTTAAGCGGTTTGCTGTATTCCATGTTGAAAGGTATGGGGGGATCAGAGGGTGTCGTATCGTTGACCCTTGTCACTAGGGGAAGCATCAGGAGGAGAGGCTGAAAGTCTTTCCAAGCAAAGGGCCGAGTAGATGCGATCAGTGGTGATGATGGAAGCGGTGCCTCAATTTAGTCGCCCCAACCAGATTTGAAGTTGTCATTTGTGGGACTAGATAAATTTAAATAAAATTTGTTAAACCTTTCACTCTTATATGCTTTAAATTTAAGTGGGCGTCTGCTGATGTTCTCTTTTCTTTCCAGCACAAAGCCATCAAAGCAGCAAAGATACCGTTTTGCCTTACTCAGGATCTCAAAATTACCAATCCCAAATCAAAGACGTAAGTTCTGTTAGTCACTATTTAAATGTTTTGGTGAAATTTAGCGAAGCAGGTTGTTAATTTGTGCTAGCAGCTCTCCGCTGTCGATGGTGGATGAAGTCTAGGGATTGAAAAATTAGCTCCTATTTAAGATCGGTGCAAATAAACTACCGAACAGATCAAATGTTCTCATTCAACTTTCCTGCTACCTCTTCAGTTGTTGGTTCTAGCAGTCGTTTGTAGAGCTCCTTCTTAGCCTTAAATGTGGGCGCAGTGCTCTTTATCGTCACACCAGTAGCGCCGCTTTGGAAATATTCTGATTGGGTTGAGCCAGAGTGAGAGAGGTGCGAAATCATGTATGCCTAACCCTCTCGCGATTTCAGCCCTCCAACGGCACCAGTCAACGCGGCAGCAACTGCTGCGGGTGTAGCAGTAGCCAATCGGGAGCGTTTATCGGCCAACGAAACACTCACCATTCGAAAGGTGATGGAATACGAGTTTCGTCGAATGCTTGAAGTGGTCGAGTCTGCCACCTCAGTGCCCGTAGATCAGATGTCCAACGGATCACAGAATCCCACAAGCACTGCTGTCAACTCCGAAGGTAATAAATGACCTTATTGCCGTCCAATGGCAATCTGGAAGTATTGCGACAGTTGTCCGATGAGGTCATTACGAGAGTTAGAAGTTGTAAAGAGTGTGGGCATGTCTTGGCAGGGCATTTATCTGGTCACATTTCCGATTTTTGCAGTTTTAACCGAAACAAACATAGTTGATGCAGTGAAGCACAGAAACAAGCTAGCTAATCCTCTGCCACCTTTTGGTACATCTAGAATCGCAGCATTTGAACGGACAGACGGGTTCTATACAGACCGGCGGTGGCAGTGGTGGCGGTGGTGGTGGAAGTGGAGGCGGTGGTGAAAATGCGACCCAGCTTATGGCTACTAACGTGACATTTGTGCCTGCTCAGGCACCACCCGGCACCACATTGGCTGACCTCACAGCCGTTGCCAATGCCGCTTTTAAGGCCACTTCCACACCGGAGGATATTATCCAGATCTGGTGTGGGGATCACGTGAGTCCACCTCAATCAATCGCCTTTACTTTCTCCTCTCACCCTTTTACGGGTATAATTTACCGGCTGGCGGTTTAATGAACGTTCAGAGGGCTACGCATCTGCCTGACCACTTTAATTTTTTCCTTCGCACTCATGAACAAAGCTACGTGGGGGTAAATTTGTCCCCATGATAAGCACGAGGTTCGGTGGTCGTGGATCCAGATTTTTTGCATCAAGGTGACCCGACCTGTGAAAGAACGCCTTCTCTCTCTTTCTCAAATGATGAATCCACTGGGCAATGGTATTCGAAGTGAACAAAATTCACTGCCTTTGTTTATCCTGTGATCCCCGGTTGTTCACTCACGTTATCATGCACGTTGAAACCATGGCTACGCTATTCTTTGTGCCTTGTGGCGGGCGATAGAGTTAAACATAAATCCAGAAAATGGAATGACGACGTTCTTGGACTGGGAAGAATACTGCTGCCATTGGTTTGGCACACCGTTTGAATCGGTCGGTTTGGTTGGTGGTGTCGTATCAGATCAGTCTTTGGTGGGCAGAACGAGCGATTCCTCGTCGATTCTTCTTCGGTGTAGTCTTAACAGCAACTGCGCCATATAGCTTTATTGCAACCTTACTTCTCTTGCGCTTCTTTTAGCTGCTGGATCCAGAAATGAATCTCAGAACGGTACGTCACTTCTACTGGAAACAACCGGGGGAATTGATTCTCACCTACTCCATCATCAAGGATACTCTGTGATGCAGGTTGTCATTGAACTGCTCACCTTCCCTATGTGTACCTCATGCCATTTCTGAGACCTGATCCCACTCCACCCAACCACTCCTTGTGATACGAACGAGAAGAAGAGAAAATTCACTGAATTTCACCTCCTTCTCCTCCTCTTATATTGCAGTGGAGAAACGGAGTCATTCATGGTATTATTACCAATTTGTGTAGTCTTCTTTGGTATCTGAGAGGGTTTCTCCTCGAGTTGACATTGAATGTCTTCGCAAGAGGGGTGTAGAAGCCTTACCGAGGCGCCTGGGTTGATAAGTGGCAGCTGATACTTGGGTATTTACTCCAGTCAAGATATTTGTCTCCTTTCCTTCCTTTCTGTACCCTCTGCAATTCACTCACTTCGCTCCTATTTCCTCTAATTCCACTTCGTGTTCCCTCCACTCTGCGATGCAATCTATCCCATGCACTACCAAGTGTATGACATCATCAGCCTATAGAACAGAGGTTGTTTTCCTTATGCACCATATCATTTAATCAAATATGTAAAAATGTATTACATTCGACTTCGACCGTTAACAACAGCAACAACAACAAGGGGAGAGTAGCACCGGTCGAGTGTTGTTGCGAAGACGTATTCTCCACTGCAAAGACAAGACCCATTAGGAGAGAAAAGAGTGTAGATGAATTGCCGCCGCGTCTGCTACGCGTGCGTACTTGTCATCACAACCGCATGAAGCAGTGAGGCAAGAATGAAGGGGATAGTAGCTGTAGTAGTAGCAGTGGTAGATGGAGGCGTACTTATCGAAGGACGAGGGAACTGTTGGCTATCCCCCGACTCAACTGTCAAATGGGAGGGAAAGCGATGACGTTTACGATGGATGGATGAATAGGTGGAGAGTGAAGGGAGGTAGGTGGTATTCACTTACTCGACTTGCTGTCTGGGCCGACGATGTCGCGACTCAATGAGAGGGGTAAGGGAGTATTGTACTCAGCCTCGTGCCTTTCCTCAAGAGGGCCTTGCAATGGCGACCCATGGGTGTCTGCTTGTTGTGACTGCGCCCCATCGCCCCACCTACCGACAAGGCATCAACCTCGTGGTTGGGCGAGGTGGCAGTAACATAGTCGAAGGTATCCAATCTCAACGATGTGCCCATGCGGCTGCAGGTGTCTGGCATCGCTGGCCCTTCTCCCTGCCCCTCTTCCTCCTACAGAGGAATGAGAAAGTCCTCCACTTCGTAATTCACATGCAAGCCTGCGCGAAGGAGAAAGAGGAAGAAAAGGAGGAGAAGAGTTTAACCACACGGAATGGGTAAGGCAGTGGATGTCAATTCCTATTAACAGAAGACTAACATGATGTGGCTGCAGTAAACCTACCTCGGCGTGTGTAAGTAGTAGTGTGATTGAAATTCAAACGCGATTTGTCGATTGGTTGCTTCATTGATCGATTGATTGATTAAGTAGCGACAATCGATACAATTTGAATGTTGCAGACTGCATACAAACAGGCAGGCAGAGAGGCGGACAGACAGACGGGCGCAGTAGGAGGCAGGTTTGAACGACTTAAGTGCATGAGTAGTTGGTAGTTGACCGCCTATGCTTCAATGTTGAGAGCCGTCCAGTTGCTCAGCTCTTCAGCCATTCACATGTGGTGTCTGTAGTCGATGTGCAACAGCGTTGTGAGTGACGCCGTCACCTTCTATTTCACCTTCTGCCTCCACATGGTCTTATGAGACACGAAATGGAAAGTGAAGGTAGAATCGTGCAAAGGAAATAAACGAACTGCAAATAATATAATGTAGTGAAGAACGCACTTGCGGCAGCTCCACTAACAAATTAAACCATGAAATTACACACCACCCACGCACTGCTTGAACATTTTTTGAAATATTTGCTTTGAGCATCTTACAGCAAATAACACAGATGAACTTGAAAGTTTCGCACTTAGGGAAAATAAGATCTTACCAATTTTTTCGGTTTTGAAAGATCTTTCCAATTACTTAGGTTTCATTTGCCAAAAAGGCCAAAAAATCTACTAAGCATTTAATGCTTGAGTTTTAATCATTAACAATAAATCCCCTAACTTGTCAGTCCTCTTACTTTGTGCACTTCTTTGCCGAAGTAAGCGAAAAAACCAAATATGGTGACTGTTAAGCCTTTTTGTTGTCCAACTGCAACATCTTGACAAGTATATTCATTGCTACAAATTACTTTTAGGGATTGTTTTAGTAGTTTGTTAGATGGTTCGCAATTTAAATGACGATGAGTCTGATTTAATGAGGCGCGGGCTGGTGGGGGATTTTTCACAAATAGGTTCCTACTTTTTGCATATGCTTGTTTGTTCTTTTGCTTCATTCACTTACTTGGTACAATAAATGCCAAAGAAGAACACTGTCGTTATTACTAAGACTTTTTTATAAACACAATGCCTTATTACGTTTGCTTTTTTGATGCATAATTCTTTATTTGAGTAAGTAAGATTGCTTTGGCGCTGCATTAAGCGGTCCGATATTGAAATGACGATGGATTTGGATTAATGATGCCTAACTTGTTGGCTGCAGTTGAAAATCTACCAAACACTTGGCTGGTCTTCTTCTTGTTGTTGAAGACGTTACGAATCGTGATCTTGACGGTGCTTAGTCATCAGTCGGTGGAGTAATTATTCGGTGAGCATAGAGGCATTGCAGAACAGCACCAAATGTGAGCCTCGTCTTCGCCATTGCTTTGGATGGTTTGGATAGCTGGTTTATTGTATCCCATGTCTCTATCAAATGTGGACTGTACGTGCACGGATGCTGATGTTTTCCATGCGATTTCCTGATACGATGTTGTCCAATATTGGAAGTGTGTGGTCTAGTGAGTGGGGGAGAGTGGCCGAATCTCAGCCGATTTCCTCTGCGAAATTGCGTCAGGCTGTTTATGTCTGTTGGCAATGAGTTGGATGCATTTTGTGGTGTACCCCAACAACCGCTTGATAACTTTCGAACATGTATTTTTTCGTGAATACACAGAGGTTGGGTGAGTTGAGTGAGTGGCAAGTTCTGCTCCCTTCCCGCATAAATTAATCCGTTGACAATTTGTGCACCCGACTTTGTCTTACTGTTCAGTGCTTGTAAAGAACTTTTGTCTAGTTCAGTTGGTTTTTTTCATTATCGATCCAGTTGAACATACAAATATAATGCGATATGGAAGTCTTGTTTGTTTTGACGGATGCGGGCGGAAGAGGGGAGAGAGATGGCATGAATTTTATGAAACCAAGCACATCCTACATTGGACGTTATAAGGGTCCAACAAATTCACTTCTCTGATGTTAAAATATGCCTCTCAATTGTTTAGTCGGTCGGATACAGTCGGCTGGAATTGTTGCCTCGGACTTTCAGCCTCCATGAGGCTTCATTTGAGCAACAAACATCCTACAGAAGTAAGTGCGGCTTTGGTTAGTGTGGGAGAGTGATGCATGAATTGATGTGTTGAACAGAATTGTGGCGGTGGGCTTGCAATTTGCAAGGGTAGGAATGGCGGTGGAGGATGCGTAGGTAAACAAGTGTCATGGCTCACAAGCTGCCTTCATGGCTTCGCACATGATTTGACTCACTCCATTCGGTTACAGCGACCGTTTCGTGTTATTAATGTTAGCATAATCATCGTCAGCATTACTATCATTTGGTGGGAGACGGGAATGTTATTATGTTGTGAGTGTGACTAAACCAAAGGCTTACAGATCACATGCGTTTGGTACCTCGGCATTGCCAGCCAACTTGGACGTATTGTCTTGTAAAGTAGAGCAGTCGATGTGGTAAGTGTAATTGTGAGATTAATTGCTTGCATGACCATAGTGAGCCACCTTGACTACGGCGTTTCCAGTTAGTACAGCTAAGATGAGGGTTCTTATCCACGTGGCAGACACGCTCCCCCAGTCTCCGTATTATAGCATTATGTACCTCGGGAAGAAGGGAGAAAGGATTTGTGTAAGCAGGCTATAAAGTTCATTCCTGGCCGCCAAGATGATCAATTGGAGGTCCTAGTTGTGACTGGCAACATGATACAGTGGTTTCGGTGGTCTGAAGTATATTCCTACTATTTTGCGGCCGTACCTTCTCGTTCTTCCCCATGCTACACCTTTCCCGATGCGCGCACCGGCTAATTTGATGGCTGCAAACTTCATCTTCTTCTGCTTCTTAAACTGCACTACTGGCGGCACTGATGCCTAGAAATGCTTCATACTTCTTACAATGCTAATGAAGCAGCAAAGGCTTCCTTCATGTGCTTGCATGACATGCTGCTGAAAGCGTGGGACTCACAGGGCACAAGTCTTGTAGCAGCATCCCTAATGAACTAACCCAGACTACACAAAACCAGAGGAAAACCGGTGGGCACACTGATAGACTAGTCGTCGCTGTCGGTTGATGCCTAAATTTTGTGTATTCCAATGGTCGAACCATTCGTGATAAACTTCAACCATCATGCCGACAGCGTTCTATAAATCTTCATGACTAAGGAAAGAGGGAGCCAGCCTCGGTTGATCCGTGGTTTGAACAAAGTTTATTCAAGACTTTTTAGCCGTTAAAAACCATGTCATCTCAAAACCCAATCCAGCGAGGTTAAAAGATGCCTCCGTAATTTTGAAATAAATTTCAGCTTTGTCATAAGAATGAGAAGCCGGGACCTAATGCATTCGTGTAGTAGTCACGATGTCTGTTAACATATGAAAGCACGAAGAAAGTGGGGAAAAGGACGTGTGAGGAGCCATGCTGATCAACTGATGAGTGTATTCGCCTGACTACAATTATGGACAACCGTTTCTAACTCAATCATTCTGGCGAAGTATGCTAAAAACCGACAGGCGTTGTAAATATAATCATCAGCAAGTCATATGCACGGCCTAGACTCGAATTTTCATTCTCTAGATCACTTTCGGTTTAACTGTTTGCCATGAACACTCATCGTGCCACAGACCTACTAGCTCAACCAGCATGAGGCTGATAACGTGTTGATACGGGCATTGCTGGCATACGGTGAGACAAAACCCCTCCTTTCTACCACATCCGCCTCTGCTATGCCGTGCCGATGTGCCAGGTCTTTGAGCAGTGCATCCTCATCAAGATGGGCGCTAATGCGCACACTGACCACTTGGACATCATCTATTGGTGAAGAATGCCACCATGGTTTAGACCCCACAACTGCCATATCTTCTTCCAAAAGTGCTACCAGTTTGACTTAAGCAACTTGATTTGGTCTACCCAAATGCTATTTGGAAATTCGTCCTTTCGTCATGATGCAGAATGTTTTACGAATTGAGTATTTCACCAACTTCTCAAGTGCTTGGATCTTCCCTCATTGGAACTCTAGCATAGAATGTCTCTCGCACAGTCGACAAATTGGCTTATCACTCCTAAACTTGGCGCGTTGGTAACTAAAGAGAGGTTTTGAATTGGCGGAGCAGACGCAAGTGTGTGTGTGCGTGTGTGTGGTTCACATCCAATGGAAGTGCCTGCTCCCGCAAGATAAAGACACGCGATCGGTAGACATCACCTCAATCACCGAATAAGCCGCTGTGCTACATCAAAATCAGGTAGTCAACAGGTCAACTCTATAACTACTGCTTACTTACTTTTATCTCTATTCGCCTACTGGGATGTCATTAGTTTTTCACAGCAACTGCAATTAATGTGTGCTTTTTATCATTTTTGGCCGCAGCCACATGCATATTCTCTAGCAATCTGTTTTTCTGCATTTCTGTTGGCATTTACTCAGTATGTGGTTTCCATTTGAGAACACCTTCTAGGAAGTCCTCTGATTTGAGTGGAACTGTTACACTCCGATGTCACATTTCAAAACCATTTTTACTTCATGGCGTCAATTTCACCGTTATGGCTTCTATGCCACATCCGCTAAATGCTTCAAATTAAAAATTGGGAGGTGCTTAAGTCTATGTATTAAGTAGTAATTTAACAATTGTGCAACTAGCAAAGCAATCGTCACGACCAGAATCGATTTCAAAAAAAGGAATCTATCTCCGTTAGTGTGGATTGCTTTCTTTCTGAAACTGATTATTTCCACTTGATTACTTATGCTACGGTAGATGAGCGGGTCTTTGTGCAATAGTTAAACGCCGATTCATGAGCCGTAAATTTTTTGGCAGACAAGATGCCAGTTAGCTGAGTGAATAATTCTGTGAAGAAGAAGAACAACGCGAGTGCTAAACTAGGAACATAAGTGGCTCTTTCCAATACTATTGATACTTGCCTTGCGCTTAGCAAGTACAATTCCATTCAAGTCAATTGCTTGTCATCAAGGGTGTGTTAAATCGACGAGGTGGTGTCAAGATGTAAGGTGAAGTGATCCACCTCTGCTTAACGCATTCGCAGGCGACGTGATGCAATGCCACTTTCCATATGCCTATACGAGGTTGGCGTGACTGATTTGTAAAACTCAGTCTCTTAGCCCTTTTATGGAAACAATGCTTAGGGATATGTGGAGTCTAGGTCAGCAGAACCGGTGTGGGATGCGCTTATTCTTGGGATAGTAGTTAACCAATGGCCCATGTCTCAAAATCACAGTTAACTGAATTTCTCATTTGTATAAACTCCCTTAGGAAACAGATATTATCATTCTTCATTATTGTTGCCTTGAGACCAAAGGCAGGTTTTCATTCGTGTAGTTGTATTTTGATTTGCCATGAAGCTCAGTAGTACTCAAATAGCATATGAGTAGCAAAGACATTAATTTGGCACGAGTGAGTTCCGCGATATCACGAGTTCAAGCGATCTATGGTGCCATCATATCGACATTGTTTATGCATAATTTAGTTTCAATAGAGTCTACATGGAATTTAAGTGACTTAAAGAACACTATTTTTACGCGTTTTGTGTTTGAAATGATAAACACTTGCTCTATTAGCTAATCCGAACTCCAATATGAAACCTCTACCCCCTACACCGGAGCAAATGAGGAACAATTTTGCGCAGAATCAGGATTGCAGGCCTGCAGGATATCGTAACCACCATTTCTCGCCTTCCACTGCCACTCCTCCGCCGTTACCAAAACGAATACCTGAACAAGGAGGTAACGTTGCATGTGCTTTCCCCCTAACACCAAAACGTCCATCAAAACGAGAGAAAACCGGCGGTGGTGCAGAACGTGCAGCTGCCGTTGCTCCTCTCAAATCGGGTATAGTTAGGCTATCTGGTGGTGAACGAATGATGCAAGTGAGTTGTTTGACTCCTTCTCATGCGCTACCTAACTCAACATCCTCCCTCATAACGTTAATATTCTACCCTCACCTCCTGATCTTATAATGCGGTAAAGACTTCTGCACGGTCATTTTATGGCACTCTTGCATAATCTTGACTCACCACTCAATCAAGGAATCAAGGAAGGTGTCACTCGATTTTGCAGGAACATTCGTTTAAGTCGATCATTATGGTGCGTTGGTGGGTTCGCCGTTACAGTGATTCATGATTGGACCAATCTGCCCTACCAGTGTGTTCATATCAGGTCTAACAAGCGAATGTGACTGCGTTTAGCAACCGTCAATTGACCACAAAATGCGCCTGTCCTTTTTGTCACTTCCTCCATGACAGTTGTCATTCCAAGGCACGGATTGACAACAATTCTGACACTGCTTGCTATAGGAAGAAAGAAACTAAATGGTAGATTTCCTGCTGGTCTAACAAAGTGGTGATTAACAGGATCAGGCTGTTCTGCAATATCGGAGAGGCGGTATCGAACACCAGGCGGCATAATCTCCGATGATCCATTTGCGAACTCTAGCTTCTCATGACGACTTACAATTCAATAGTGCTGTAAAGATTGCAGGCAAAGTTGTGTAGGTGAATGCAATTGATGGCATGTACTTTGTACAACTGCACTCACTTCTTATCCATCCGCTCCTACGACCTTGTGGGGATGTGCAGACATTGCGAGATGGGTCACGAGGCACACAAAGGTGACCGACGACTGTTCCCGTGGTTTATTCTCCGTGATGGTAATGCCCTCTGCAAACAGTGTCACTCTTTCGGCCATTGTAACAGGAGTAGGCAAGACCGAATTCCAGTGTGCTCTCCATTAAAATCTCTCCTTATCGGGTTGTTTAACCTTCGCCACGCTGTGCGATCGGAAGCGATGTTTACCAGCATCCACAGGATGCACTTTGGTTCCCCATTTGCCAGTGCTAGTTCCCATTCCTCGTTTTTCCTTCCTTATTACATCTCTCAATGGCCTCTTTTGTTCGTCGGTATCCCTCATTACCTCCAACCGTCGTCTCTTGGGCCCTGAGTTTGATCCCTTACACAATGCTTGTTTCTACCAAATCAAGATTTGATTAGATACTTTGACTAAATTCAGTGACCCAAGGGGTCGGAAGCAGACCCATTTCACATTTATAATTTGCTACTTGCCACTTTATGACAACCCCTACATTTCCTTCTTTCGGATGTTGAAGAAGGAGCTAGAGCAGTACAGGCCTCAGTGTAGTACCGATGCCTAATTTAGACTACTTGTGATACATCTGTGCACATATGCCAACGGGAACAACACTCCATCATTGGGTCCTGTACATATCGCCATTCCTAAATGACACGATTTATGTTCCTCGAAATCGGAAATGATCCACTGATAAGTAGATGCTTGAGTGATGTAAAAAATGGTCGACGTGTGTTGGTAAAAAACATCCTCAGTACACAAACGCTAATACTTGGCTTATCTCACCACTAGGGAAGAAATGTTCTTCAATGCTTCACCGTTCCTCCAACTCATTGTCTCACACAGCTCATTAGATCACATGCATTTACACGTTGTTCGCTTCTCCCTTCATCACCATTCCTTCTACTTCATCGGTCAGGCAGCGCTTATCTTTCTCGTCCCTTCAATCACTCAGTCAGATTCTTTCCGCATTCCCCTTCCTACCTTTGTTACGAATGAGTGGAATCAGAAAACCGTTTTACTTGATTGACGTAGCACACTTCGCATTGCCTCACGACGACTTGCGATGATGTGTGTGATAATCAAACTGATGCTGTTAATAGCATCTCAAGTGCTTGAAGCTCACCTCATTGGAGCTTGTGCATGGGATATCGCTTGTGCAATTGGCAAACTGAATTGCCGCGTCTAAACTAACAAACTTGTTACTGGGGAGGGCAGTACCTCTACGTGACAGATGTGTGCATTTGCAGCTCTGTGTATGCGTATGTGCGCATGAATGAGAGCCGAAATGGTGTCCATTTTTGCCGAATTCAGACACGCAATCTGCTATCTTCTTCCAACTTGCCCACCCGCATGAGTCGCCGTGTTGCACTGCGAAAAGTAGTCCATCAGTCACCTCCACAACTACTGAAGACCTGCCTTCTTTCTTGCCTCATAGTCGACTTACGACGAAGCATCCAACGCTCAACATCTCCAACATCAGGGTTTCAACAGGGCATCACCTTTATGCTTCTGTGTTGTAATCGTTGTTGCTGCGTTTTGTTGTCAAGTCTCAAAAAAGTTCTCATTTCATCCGTTACACACTTCATTTCACATCCGCCACATTTTCTACTTCAAAATTGGAAATCTCAGTTCTATGCATCTCTATGTGTGTTTGTGCGTATGAGTGTAATTCGACGATATTTCATCGTGAAAAGTAGCCTACCAGTCACGTCCACAACTCTTCTCACCCATTCCCTTCTTCACCATTCCTTACTCTTGCAGGATCCCGGGCCTCACTCTTCTCGAACATACATTCCCGTGCATCGCAAGTCTCAACCTCCATCGTTGCCATGGCGTAATTCTACAGCTAAGAGTGTAGGTGGGGGTGGCGCCATTCCACCTGCACCTCTACCACCTCCACCACCACCACCACCACCACCGCCTCCTCCAGAGAGTGCCCTTTCCACTGGCGGTGACTCAAAGCCTTCCAACCAACTCCCTATTCTGGATGAAATTAGGGCCTTCAACAAAGGCATACTCAGAAAGGTGAGTAATTACACTCATTCCGATGTCCTCATAATAATGGCCATCGAAACGCTTACTGCTCTTACCCACCAGCCAATCAAACATCGCCGTCTCGACGACAAACGCTTCACTCCTCAGCACTTTCTAGATGACACTCTGAAACCAAAACTGGTTAGCATAAGGTTGAACAGTGGACCGTTGAACCTTTCGTACTTTGGACAAGCTGTGCTGGCAAAGACCAGAAAGGCTGATTGGAGTTTTGCAATAATCGTTAGAAAATGGAGTTTGATTTCCGTCAACCAGCAGTTCTGGCATAGCAATTGAGGAACTTGGGCGAGAGTGTGTTAGCACTGGTAAATGCTGTGGCACTGAGGGTTCATGTTTGAGCAGCTGGCAAGCCGATGTATGGCAGTGTCTATCACCTGGATGTTGCTTGTGCTGTCTTTTCCAGGTTGAGTCGGAGACAGACGACAACAGTGGCAAAGGTCTGGAGGGTTCATTGAGCGATGCCTTGAAAGCAGTAATCGCAAAACGACGAGAAAATCTAATATGTGATGATGAATCGGACTCAGACTTCGAATAAATGCACTTACCTTCTTTTCCTGTCTCCTGCTCAACCTAATCGTCGCCTCTACCACCATTGACATCTCTTCCATAGGCATGCGTGTATTTTACACCACTTTTCTCTTCCAAATTAAGTGTGAGTTATTGTGCTTTTCTCCCATTTGCCTGCATGCAAGGAGCGATTGTGTTTGAATGAGTTGCTTTAGCTTTCCCGATAAATGTACTACTGGTGATTATAAGTAGGCTGACTGCGTCCTTTTGAGCTAGACGTTTGATGCGTCAACCAGCAAATACATGGTGCATTCATGCTTTCGTCTTCTGCCCTCTCTCTCGGAAGTCGGTGATAGTGGTGTCAAATGCTGACTATACATGATTCTTTCAATGAATTCTACCCTCACTCAGAGCTGACAAAGATCATTCCATTCAAACGAGAGGTTCAATCACATTGTTTCGAATGCCGAGATTATTTTACCCAAGAAATGTATACGAATTCTACACATTTTTTTTCATTAGCCTAGCTGAAGTCTTACACTCACCTTTGTAAGTGGCTTGTGATGTAGTGCTTAGCCATTGGAAGAGGCACACCCTCTCGCAATGAATGTGGATGCCGTGGTCAGAATTAGAGCGTCGCCTGCATTTAAGCACGGCAGTTCGCGTATGCCTGGCTCATGTAAGTAATCATTCGACAATTCGTCTCTTACGAGTACGTGTTTTAAGTTATATGGTAATGTCGTCGACTTGGTTTTGCAGCGACATCGTGCGCCACATGACTGATAATAATGCCTATCAGTACTCCACACATTCTGGCCCTTTGAACTAAGACCTGACTGGTGGACATTGCCTGCCTACCTGTTGCTTTTAAGGGTGAGGCATTTCGTTTAGTCATCCCATCAGCAGCAAAGTGCATAGATTTGCTCTATGGGATGCAAAGGCTCTCTTTGTTCCGTTAGATTGCCACTGTAATGCCACAGCCGTCCCAATTTGCAGGCGATCCACCCATTCACTTGGTCAGGCGCACAAAAAAACGGCAACAAACCAAAAGTGAGTGCTCAGTGTAATGGAGTTAAAAGCGTGCAAGATTAAATGTAACATGCCACTTCACTTGCTTTGACGAATTTTAGAAAGGCGATTGTCATCAAAATTAAATGCAGCACATGAGGCATAACGATACACACCACGAACATGCCCATGCACTTGAGTATGCGTACGTGTGTTTGCGGGTAAATGTTCTTCTTCTCTTATGGCAGAATTAAGGTTGAAATTCTATAATTATATGTGTTGATGCATTGTCATGAAGCAGGGGGTACAATGTCACCCTAGAGCAGCTGGAAAGTGGAAACATGTAAGCGAATGACTCTTCCTGATCCAAAATGAGCAAGAGCAAAGCAAAGTAAAGCATGGAACATGTCAGCCATCATGTTAAGAGAAATTTCACTCACGTGCATGTCCCGTGATGTTAAATGTAAGAGTGGATTTGAAAATAATTCCATCTCTTCCACGGTTAAGCGTCGCATCATGGAATCCCACTTTTGGACAGGAATGACTTCCACTCATTAGATTTCAGTCTGTGAAACATCGCTATTGCGATAGTAAAGCAGCGCCCCTATAACCGCCAGTGTATGTATAGAATTCAATCACTGAGTTATCCGTGTAGTAGAACATGATGGAAGATAGAGCTGTGCTGAGATATGGTCGGGCTGACGCTTAAAAATGCCCCTGATAAATAGTTCATACAAAGTGGCAATAACAGCCTAGATTGAAGCCACGAAGAGTATACCAAATGCGTTCACCACCTGGCAGTTGAAGGACAACCGGCCATTACAACCAACCTGTCATTCATATGTGACACCAATGGCTGGCAATAATTCATGCAAGTATGCTGTGACATTATGTTTTCTTTCAGTTGTAGCCACCTCCTCTTACCAACCTGAACACAACTTATTCTACGAAGGTAATGGTTTAGTGTCTCGCTGTAGCCGTCGCACGCACAAACACGTACCGTTGAACGTAGAACTGGTAGACACTGGAACGCAAGCAACTGCGTAACGCATGTTCGGCATCCCTGCAGCATCTTCATAAACACATTCTGCACATAGCTGTAGCTCGGCATGACGTACCATCGTTAATTCTCGTCCTTCGTGTTCATCATTCGCCGGCTCTGTACTTTACCACCCAATTGGAAAACAATCATTAAGAATAGGGAAATTTCAAGTGTCTGTGTGTCTACTGGATCAGAAACTTAATTTTGATGGCGATGCGATAAGTGCTTCCAAAAACTTGAAGTTAATTTCGATCCCTTTACCTTCTAATAAGTGAAATAAGTAGGGCAAAAAAGCTCTTTGTGTCATTAAATCTAGAAAAGTGGGTGCGCAACCACAGATTTTTGCCATTGCTAGTTATCCAATTAGTATTTTTAGTAGAGCCCATGCTCAGTTACTACTAATATCTTGTTAAAACTGTAGGTCTGAGCCCATAATTGGTCCTCTCTTGAGCAAGGCTTTCATTCTTTAATTAATGAGTCAAACTGGTGTGCATTACATACGCGTCCACAGACGACCATGACACTGCTTTGTGTGGACGAAGTGACACATGCCTTAGAAGAGCGTGCAAAGCCGTCAATGCAAACCCTTGCGGGTTGGGTAGAATTGGCAACTTTTATAAAAAATATCCATATGTACATGCGGTGAAGTCGGTGCATGGAAATGGCGCTGCCGCTGTGGCAGATCAGAGTTCCAAGAGTTCCAGATAAGGTGGCCTACTCATTCAAATGGAATAGGAGAGAATCGCTCGCAGATCAAATTTTATTTAAGGTGCTGCCGAGTAGCTTCACGAATGCTTGCAGAGCACAGGGCCTGTCAACCTTAGTAAAGAGCTGTGCGGACTCGTTTCCCCATCCACTTTCACCTGCTATTGTGTGAATACGAAGCTAGACAAGAGATTAACCACTTCCATCTCGGGAGTGCTCTGCAAAGATTAACGATGTCAAGAAGTCCAGTGTATTTGCCTAATGCTTGAACGAATTCCGGGAGAAGGTCTGTCACCTCAGCGGTGTGTGATTCCACCTTAAAGAGGAACACACTAGTTGATTTTTTTGGCAATAAAATTTAACATGTGGTGTTCATTAACAATTCAAACGATCACATCACGATCCTTAAAGAAATCAGGAGAAGTACACTCTAGAACCTGTGGTTAAGAGTTAGTTAACCTAGGACACTTAAGTGGAAACACAAATGGCTTGACTTTCCTTCAAGTCCATTTGACAAAACCTAACAGACAGCATTAGAATCACGTAGCTTGCGAATGAGAGGAAGTAGTGTGAGACCACAATTCCCCTTTGTCTGTGAGCAACGAGCCATAAAAACCTAGGGAGCACCATTTTGATAAGGTAGGAGCAGTGGTTACTTTTGATGTGCATCCTCCTCTGGTCCACTCATCGCAGCATTAAATGCGGCAACGAGGTAAGGGAATGTGTGCAAGGTCACGGGTTCCTTCTTCTCAGTGAGCAGTGTGACCCAATCAACCTCAAGAGGATTGTTTAAAGGAACCAGGAAGAGTGATCATATTTACTCCTCTAAATGCTGAGATTAGGACCAATAGTATTAGGATGGGCGAGAGGGCGGTTTCGACATCGCGCGGGCCCGACATTCTGCTTCTACACAAAATTGCTTCCTATTTGCACCGGTAGAGCGGGTAGGTTGCAAGTCTGGTTCAGAATCACTCTCGATTGTGATGACTGTAGGAGACGCGGTGGCATAGTCGATTGTATGAAGGCGGGATTAGCTCATAAAGCACGCATTTATCCATTCACATGCAAAAGATGCAAAAGTAATGTTTGCCAAGCTACCCAATCCCCGTGTAGGCTCTATTTGAGCTAAAATTATACATAGTCAACGCCGATATCGCGTGAGCCCGCGACATTACGGAACTATTTCTAGTCAAATTATTGCTTTTACTACTCAGTAACTATATGAGTACTATGAAACTCCATGGCAAATCAAAATACAACCACACGACTGAAGGCCTTTTTTGGTACAAAGATAAAAATAATAATAAGTGGCTGTAAATGTTTCCTAAGAAAGATTCTAGAAGCGAGATATTCATTGTAGTGTGATTTTGAGGCATGGATCCCAATAATAAGTACATCCCACACCCCTTTTTGCTGACCTCGCCTCCACAAAGCCTTGAGCACTGCGCAAATTAGTGGAATTGGTTTCCATAAAAAGGCTAAGAAACTGGGTTTTGCACAGGCAGATGACAAGTGGTAATTCCACTTCATTGTCTGCGAATTTATTAAGCAAAGGTGGTTTACTTCGCCTTACATATGTACATCTGGACACCACCTCTTCGAATTAACACACTCTTGAAGACGAGCAATTGATGTAAATGGAATTGTACCTGCCAGGTACCAGGCAGGTGCCGACCAAATAAAGAAGAATCACTCACAATCCCACTTCGACCTCCACCTTCCTCCTCACAAAAGAGTCCGCTCATTCAAATGGCATCTCGTCTGCCACAAATTCAAAGAGCAAGTGACGTCCTTAAATCTTGCACAAAGACCCGCTTTTCTACTGCGGTTTGGAGTAATCAAGTGAATCGTAGCACTACAAAAACAGTCTACACTAACACAGCTTGATTTCTTTGTTGGTTAAAAAGATCACTCTGCTGATTCTGCATTCGTTAAAATTCGTGCCTAATGCATAGTCTGGAGTACCTTCCAACCTTGAACCAGAAGCGGATGGCAGATGTGACACGAAAGATGCAGCGATGATACTGATGGCATAAAGCAATGGCAAATTTGGATTTGATAGCATGGTGCCACAGCTCATACAAGATGTTATTGGGAGTAAACCAGACACAAAACAAACAGCGACAGAAGTGCAGGAAAAGTAGAATTCATTTAAAGATTATGCTAGCGGTCTAGGTGGAAACCCACATGCCAATTGCGGGTGCTGTAGGACAAAAAAAACATCTCAGTAAGCAAATGCAATCAATGGTGAATGCCACTTTCATCTGGCCATTTTGCTTGAGATCAACGTCCATAATAACAGCATCCACTTGTTGCGTATCCTTGTTGAAGCCGAGATGCAGCTCATGATAGAAGGGTCCACAGGTAATGACTGGCCCCCTCCGCCTCTCCGACGACGAAGGAAAAGAAGAAAGCAGTATTTGGGCTTTTGACTACCTGATTTCGATGTGGCATAGTGGCTTATTCGTTGAGTGAGACAATGGCTACAGATTGAGTGTCTCTAGTTAGCAAAAGGAGGCACTTCAATTGAAGGTGAGCCGCACACACACACACATACGTCGTCTTTGTAGGTTTGGAGCCTCTCTTAAGGCACAACTGAGGCAATTTAGGTGCAAAAGGCGAGTTGTAGACTGCACGAGAGGTATTTCATGCTGAAGCACCAATGAGGTAAGCTTCAAGCAATTGAGTTGTTGGTGAAATATTCAAAGAGACAAATGGTGTAAGTGGTGAGCAACTGTGTGATGATGAGAGGTGTGTCATGTGAGGTAAGTAAAGAACGGCATCACTGCTAGTGCACCGAGGCAGGGTTGGATAAAGAAAGAGAAATGTGAATGATTGACTAAGACGAAGAATGGAGAAGGGACTGAAGCGAGAGCGTGATTCCAGCAAGCACGCAAGCAAGCATTTAGTGACGATTTAAGTGGCCACAAAGTGACCATTTGTGTGAAATTCTAACACAGTGGTAGTGTTCCTTCCTTGCACTATCCAGCGGCTTCACCAACCTGCAATCAACTTGCAATGGAATAGCCAAGTGCCCTCACGACCTTCAGTATTGCTTGAGAATCAGCAGTCCCCTTCGACTGGCGAAAAGTTTAATCAATGCATCCTCGACTAAGTAAATTGGGAGGCTGTGACCTCCAATTTCTTATATGAGAATCTAATCCTCCTTCATCATTTGTCCACGGATGGTATTTTTGGCAGACACGCAACACGAATTCTTAAATGAACTATGGATCATTCCCGATAACCGAGGTCTAGAAATGTACCAATTCGGACGACAGAGATGCTTACACACGAAAGAGGAGCTGTTTTATGCATTAACATAAGTACACACGTCTATCGCCACTAGCGTTGCCCTAAATTTGCTGCGTATACCGTGAAGGGCCGCTTGACAGAGGGTTCTCTTATTCGAATGGAGGGTGAGCAAGACGCCAGCCCGCTACAGATTGCTGAAGATTAAAGAGAGGTTGTAGGTAACTTAAATGAAGTGGTAAAGTGGAAAAGGACAAACGACATATGTTCTTTAACAAAAGAGAAAACAAGGAAAGGGTAAGGCTTTTGTTGATGCTGATTCCATTGTTTTCAATGTCCCGACAGTTAAAAGTTTAATTTAAGAGAGTACAGTCTTAACGAAAATTGAGTAAGACGAAAGAAAGTTACTTAATTCAAGCTAATAGCACTATTTGAAGAAGACATGGCAGTTGTGAAGGCCGTCAAATGATATCCTAGTGGTCATTGTGCGCATCAACGTACGTCTCGGTGAAGGTGAGCTGTTCCAATGCTTGTCCCATCGGCTTGGGATGGTGGATGCAGCAGTAATAGTAAATAAAAGCTTTGTCTCACTTTATGGTAGCAACGCTCGTTCGAACGCACTGTCAGCCTCATAACTATTCTGGTTATGGAAGTGTAGCACTTGGAGGGTCCGTGACACAGGGTTGATCCAAAGGTGGTCAAGAGGCTACGAATTCTGTTCAAGTATGCGCATCTAACATGACACAATGAAAGTAGTGAATGAGCAATAAAGCTTCTAAGGAAACAAGAGCGACTAACAATCGTAGTAAGAAGAGCATACTTGCTTCCTCATTTATGTGCGGCAAAAAGCGCTTCATTCACCTCAAAGACCTCAACGTTATCATTTACTGTCCTTGCTCATCAACTACTTTTGCTCTACTTATTTCATCTATAAGTAGAAGGCAAGGCCAGTAAACTCAGTCTTAAATTAAGCCCTTGATCTGGCAGACGGTTTGACATTTTTGTATATCCTGAGCATATCGATAGCTTTACAAGTAAATGATGGATTACGCTACCGGCAAATGGTGGTCAGAGAAATTAGCGATGGGATGCCATGCTGAGCTGCAGCGATGTCTACAACAACATCCCAAACAAGATCGCGCGTATGATTATTACTTTATTTACTTCTTCTTGCAAGTGTTTGGTCACCACGTAGTCTCAGTCCATCTGTTCACCCATCTTGACCAAACAGTTAACATGCAATCCGATATCCCACCCATTATCCTTATCCATTGCATTGCTTCATAGCCTCAGTTGAGTTGCCAGCTAGGTCAAAATTGGCTCCAAGTACCTCATGCATGATATACGGTGCAGAAAGGATGGAAGAGAAAGTGACAGGACGTCGACTTTTATAAGTTTATTAGGCGCCTGCCTTGCAAGTACGTCTCTGCTTTTTCCATCAACTCCTCCTTAAAGTCCAATATCCTAGGTGGATTGCTCTTTGCAAGTCATCCCATGCGGCAGTCTGCTTACCATAGCCAATGGCTGGTTCTACCTAGCTAATTAGTTGGAGAGGTTCCACTCTTCACAGCACTGGACACTACACTAGGCAATATGTGTGCCCGTGATTCATAGCAAACCTCACTTTTGCACTTCCGTGCACATCCACACTCTACACAGACCAGTTCCTTCCGGTGAGAAGACACCCGTAATGAGTAGTGTAACAGTGTTTTCAGTTGATGGCACATTCAATCTCTTACGCATCTCCTTACATCTTTGAAGTACCCTGATTGGAGTTGGAAGCACCTGCTCCTCCTGCACTGCTATCAAATTCAACTACTTCCCCTCGATATGCACCAAATGGATACGTGACTTTTCCGGTTCCTTTATCAAGCCCCCACAATTTATTAGTGTCTCGTCTGCACGATAGGGGTATAACACGACACCCATTGCGTGGTTTCGATGGCCAACGCACACTTTGCATGCTGAAAGGCAGTGAGACTACACCAGGCGCATCTGTAATGCAAAGAGAGTCTAGTTAATTAACCAAATCATATACTAGATAGTCAAATAACTAACTGCTCACAACTCACGCCACTCAGAGTCAAGTTATTCTGGTTTTGATAACGATTCTTCAAGGTGAGGAGGAGGGAGAGGATGGAAATCATGGGAACATCTTGCGAGAAATCGTAGACGTATCGAGCGAAGTTGACGGCAGTAATCTAAATTATGCAGAACAATAATCGCTGTCCAAACTGAAACGGTCAACGAGGACTGTGGCCACCTTGATCAACTCAAAGATGGTGCTCATCACGATGGCGATATGCTGCAAGCTGTGAATAGAAATAGAGTCTACGATATCCACCCTGTCACGAGTAGAACTGGATGAGCGTCTCGTGAGTTTGCGAAGGTGGTTATGTAGCCTACCTCCCACCCACATTGCACTTCACGTTTCCACTACGGCGGCCGGCAGAAATGGTACAAGACATGGCAACTTGTGATGGTAAATATGCGATTAGCTTCTGCAGACCATTGATTTGAATTTGATGCAGTCTTTGCTTAGCAATTCACTGTATGATCGTGCTTAAATAGACCACTTGAATAGGTCTGGTATTTGCCTCTCGAACCATGGTAAAAATAAGTGTATTTTATGCATATATTATGCCTGCCATAGGGTGCTGTACATGTTGTAAAACCACTTGCATCACCTCTATGAGCATGGGGCGTGGCATGGACAGAGATATTGCAGCATCACGGTCCTTTGTTGCCATAACATGGCAATGCAGTGTGCACGTCTGAGGAGACCGCGTTCTGTACCTGAAAGGAGTGGTTTGATGATCTGCTGGCCATTTAGTTGGATCCCTCTCTATTTCCCCCACTGCGATTCCCGTCATGCGCAAAAGCCTTCCGGAATGCAATATTTTGCACAATCTCAAGGTATTCATGGGCCGTGATTCGAGTCTAACGTCTACGTGGTCATCATAGATGATTTGGTTACGAGTAGGACGTACCTCGCATTTCCAACAGCAGCTCATCTTCACCTACCTTGTCAACTTCAATAACACCTTGAACCATTGCTGTAACATGGCAAATTACCTTCAAACTCTGCGTAAGAGACGCCTGTATTTAAGTTCCGAGGACTTGTTGGTACTAGAGAGTATTTACTCCCTTTGAATCAGCAACATTTTTTGCTATCGCTGGATCACACAGGTTAAGCAAATCACTCACAATTAAGCATTTTCACTCAGCTATCTATCCATCTCATCCTCACAGTTCAATTTTCATTCCTCGATGTCCATGAACGCGAAGTTAAGGCTATGGAAGTAGAAAGATGATTTCATTGGCATGTTGGCCACCACAGGAGAAGCACATTTTGGCCTCATAAGCTAAGTGATAGCCGGTTGATACACAACGAAGCAAAGTAGCGAAAGGGTAAGAGCGACTTCTTTGGAGCATCCAATCCCTGATAACAACAATCCTGACCTATTTAGAATAAAACTATCGCTTTGGGCTGTGACATACACTGCTGCAGAAATCGGCCTTACATGTTTTGACCACATGCGAACCTCAGCGGCCACCTTGATCTCCTTTCCAATCTTTGCATCTGCCTTGTGATCAGCTCCCTACTGTAATGTGAAACATGACTCTGCAATCCATCCACAGGTGGTATCCATGTGCCGAAGGAAAAGGGAAGTCTCAAACTGACTCGTAGCAGAGCCCATTGCATTAGTTTTTTGAAGGAGTGGGAACCGGAGACCGGAATCATAGAAAGCCGTAACAGATTGAAAAGGAGGGGTTTCGGTTTTTAATCGTACCATTATCCCTTGTTCACATAAACTGCAACAAAATTGTTTCACCAGTTCTTTATTTCTCCTTCCAACTCCACCAGGTACAAGTTGGCTTCATACAGGCTCGACGCCAGTGTTTGAACAGTAGAACAGTATCAGCACTAAAGATTTAAAAACCATCCACGGATTTTGTGCAGCACGAGAGCAATGCATATCCCTCCATTCCTCCCTGCCTGCAATTGAAAAAGAGGAGGTACTCTGCATGCTGACAAATGCTCCGTCGTCGCATCAATAGAAACAGAGTTACCACATCTCAGTCACGACGTGCTAAACAACTTGTGGTGGCCAATGCAAAAAGATAGTTAATGCCAGTCCCTCCTCCTCCATGCAGACTGTTGAGAATTTGCGGTCTCTACCACCTCCTATTTTGGTCCTACAGCACTTCCAGGGCAGCAATGAATGCCTCTTCATGCTAGAATGGCCAAGAATGACTCTGTGCCCTTCACAACAACTGCATGCTCTATTGGTTGTACAGTTTGCCACAAGCAACTTCCTTCTCCCTTAGCACCTCACTTTACCCTTCTGCTAGATGGCTTGCGACACTTCACTGGCATGTTCATTCACATTCCCCTTCCAGGCACCGAACAGTTAATCCAAGGTGCTGACTTGTGAATTAGTCAAAGTGAGGAGGTAACGCCTGTTTATTCTAGTAGGTGGAAAACAGCCTCAGTAGTGTAGGAGGACGCGACGTTACAGCAACGCCGTCGTCGGTGGCCAGCTTGAGTTGGTCTCATTGTTAGCTAGACAAAATGAGTAAACTGATGGCTTAAGGCAGTTTTGCGCAGCACCTACAGGGAGTCTCTGTAATATGCAGCATTAAGCATTCATCATGCCACCTCGTCCTCCTCCAACAACAGTCCTCCCATGACTAATTTCGACTCGTTCCTTTCATTTTCAACATTATATCTGTCGAAGGCCCTCACGGGTCCCACCGTACACAGTAGGCGAGAGTGCTTACTAATGTTGTCGCCAATGTAGGAGATGATGAGTTACCTCTGCCGAAACACTAGTCTTGAAGTAACTCTATCATCAAAGTGGCGTAATGGCCAGACAGGTTTCCTTGCAATGTAGGCCTTCTATAATCTCCACAATGCGCTTCAAATATTTTGACCCAGAGACATCGGATTAACGTCCATGGGAGTCGTGAAATCCTGTGCCAGTTCTTAATCACAAAGAGGGCATTCTAAAGCGCGTAGATTCGGGTCGAGCACATCTGCCTAAAGTTGAGGATCCTAATTACCAAAATCTTGCAAGATGTTATCAAGTCCAATCAAATAATTTGCCTTTAATTTCATCCTTTTCCTGTTGAGTGTGCGAGGTTGCAAAGATGCAAACATTAAAGCTGCTTTAAATGACATTGCAATTACTCCAGACATTGGCATCAGGGGTCGCGGTGATCGTGAAGTGACTTTCGATTTCTTATGGCACACAAAGCTGGAAAGCTTTGGGAAAGCAATCGCTGCCACCAAATCTCTGCTGCACAGTGTGTTGTTCATCCAAGATTGAGAGGCACACAGGCGGATGAATTCACTTGCCTGATCCCAACCAAAGCAAATTGTATCCAGTTGGTCAACTAACATGAAGCAACAATAAACCACACGGCATGCCGTATGCGGTACCTGGTACTGGTCGATTCGACAAATGTCGAGGGAGAGGAATTTAATGACATTGAGGCAAGACATGCTACTGGTCGAAGCACTGTACGCAATCGTTCACACCTCAGTTGGATTAGTCCTCGGCGCCCACTCTCCAATCCGGTTCGTGCTAGACTTCTGCGACCGTTTGATTCTTCACTACCTCTCACTGCCCCCTTCAAGCGCTTCAATAGGCCAAATCACAGGGAGTAGTTGGAGGTCATGGAAATTAAAAGTAAGTCGTGGCAACTCTTCCTTTGTCCCTCTCTTCACTTTATTCACTCCACTTCTCTCCCACTTCTATGCCTGCAATTGTAATCTCCACCACCACCTCAGGAGATAGTGCCCTTTTAACCGGACCAGTCAAGAGGAGTCTGTGTGTCCACAGCAAGAGAACCAGCATCATTTGTACTTTTTGAGCATATTTATTCCAATGAATTGCCAAGATCATATTGGCAGTGTTTGCATGGACAAAGAGGTGGATGAGTAGGCGAAAGAATGGATGAAGGGGCGGAAGAAGTAAAATATTTAAAATGAAATTCACACACCCTGCATAGCTATTAGAGCTTGGTAGCAGTTCATTCCATTACACTGCCTTTCCCTATTTTCCTTCCTTTCTCCTTGTTCCTTCTCCTTCCAATTCTTTACGTTCCTTTGAGCAGAACAATCATTGTTCTTCTCCTTTTCCACAGAGGTGCGTGTAGTTGTGTATTTGTATGTGTAAGAAAACGTGCGTGGCTATTTATTCTCCCCCACCCTCAGTACCCTTCCTGTCAACTAGATCTAAATTGAAAAATGCGTTCGCCGAATGTTCGGGTGTCATTCCAAACGGATAATTGGGCCACATTGTAGGCTGCATTGAGAGCCAAAGTAATTGGCCAGACTAGGCGATTTGCATTACGCGATGCGCTATTTACATTGTTCGCCTTCTACAGATTACGCAGAGTTGACAAACTCAAGGGCAAATTGTTACTTTGCAAGTGGCTGAAAGAAGCAAATGGAAAGGGCTATGTAGGCTACATGGGGACGAAAATAAATCTTCTTGCAAAAACAATAAAAGTAACGAATAACAATGAGTGATGAAAATAATACCATGATAAGAAACGAAGTCTTCCACTGGCTCCTAGTGACAGACATGTGAAGGAGCAAAATGGCTGCATGGCAGAACTACGCTTCAATAATTGGTTAACAAGCACTAAGACAAGTAGAGCGGAAATTCAAATCTACAATGAGGCTGGCAGTTGGGCATTCATTCTAAAACAACACAAGAGATCACATGGCTAGTTGGTGCAAAACATTTAAATATGATTTAAGTTAGCAAATAAGTATTGCACAGAAACAAAGGAACAGTGCTTGAGCATGTAGTCAGTCGCTCATAAGACCACTGGCAAAATTGGGCGCATCGGTGTGATTCAGGTTCGCATGAAGGTGTGGATGCCTGCACACACGCGCACTATCGCTCACTCAAACAGGTCAGAAAGAAAAGGACTATTGTTTGTAAGGATTGGGCTACGAGAGCACCAGTGGTCACCAAATAACTGCTTTAAGTGTCGTCCATCAAGCTGCATAGCAGTCGCCAACACGGCAAGAAAAGCTTCAAACACAGCTCTCTACTCACTCACCGAAGTTTCATCACCGTCTCTCTCAATCACACTTATCCGCATCCGCAAATGGACGCTACATGAAAAACCACAAATTCAAACACTAGAGAAGACTGTGGCGTCGACTTGGCAGACCACGGATCCATGGGGCTAAATGAACCATCACTAAGGTAGATAGTGGTTGGGCTGCATCACTGCGAAACAACTCCCTACTCACCAGCCTTCGAGTGGTTCAGAATGCCAGAAAGTAGTGGTAATTGCACTGCATTTAAATGCAACAATTAGATACCCAACATCCAAGTGGGTTTGCTCTCGAATTTGACAAAACTCCTAATGCCAATGCGAATGCATCAGTTCATCAAAATAGAATAAAATTATCCCATTCCATCTAGCTAAACCCTCTAAATAAACATTGTGACATTACTCAAGGTGAAATTATAAAGGATATCAACTTGTCCCTCTTTGAAGCCTCCTTATGGCAAAGCATTTAACGACTGTTCATAATTGCGCTGTGTTTTGTTGCCTTGAGAGGTCACAGAAACGCCTTGAGTTATTGGTTATCATTAAAGGCATCACTCAGTTCTTCATAGAATATGGTTTGGCTTATTAAGTGGAAATGAGTATCTACGAGCAATTAATATAAAACATCGGGTAACCTAGAAATCACAGACGACTGAAATGGAAATAGGGTTCCCTTACGGAGGAGCATCTGACTTGCCGACTACATGCTTTAGTTGAAGCCTTGAGTAAGGCAGCTAGCGTGAGATCCACTCCATCGGCGGAAATCTCACTCTAGGAACAGAAGAATGTTTCGCACAAGAGAGTTTGAAGATAGAAGCAGCAATCTACTGCTAGTATAATCATTAGTTGTGGAGCTGTGTGATTTCTTTAATGTTTCAAACAGCTGGCATTCGAGGATTCCCGGTTTCTTACGCACAGAGGTCTAGGGACACGATCATTGCCCAATGATGTAGTTGAGTCCAGAGGCGTCTTTCAAGCTTGTTTAAATTCAGCAAAAATATTTTAGAGTTGCAAGCTCGGTTAATAAATTGTATAAGGAGATGTTTTCCTAACGCCAAACGCTCTTTACACCCTCCGACTTTCGTCGGCACCTCTTGAAAGACTGAGGGAATTCTGGTTAAAAGATGAAATAAAATTCCCTTCGAAATTAGCAAAAGCAAATTTTATAACAACGAAAAGTTAGTCGCTTCCACGTCTTGACTAAGTCGCATCTTCAAAGCACAAGACGACCCGACCTATTTAACTCCACTCCGTACTTGCAGCTGCATGAGGAGTCAATATTACCAACATTCAGCCCAATCACGATCTAATTCATCGAAGAATCGACTTAGATTCCCAAGATCCTACACTGACTCTTATCACCTCACTGCCTTTTGCCTCTAAGCAGCGATTCCCAAAGAAATGTCACCAAAGAAGCACGGCACCAATTGACGTGCTAATGTGTAGTGCAAAATCACATCAAAGGATGTCGGGCATGATTCGACTCATGATCATGCCTGCATGTAATTAAGTATTTCATAGGAATGAGCACATGGGAAATGGAATCTGTGCCAGTATCTCGCTTCTCTACCGATTCGCCCCCACCAATCAGTGGTGAACGTTTAACCTCTTGTGCAAAGGCATCATGCAATACCCGCTTCCTTAAAAAACGCAATATCTGACTTTGCGAAAGCAAAATATTTGGTAGCCTACACCTGACCATCACGAGGTAAAGACAAGATGAGCAGTTGTTCCGCTTTTTATTCCAGATGGCTAGGAGTGTGCAAAGACCTGTAAAATCCAACAGGTTCAGCCACAGTGATAGGCTAGGTGTCAGCCTCCCACAGTGCAACAAACAAAAATTAAGGCCAAAGTCAAAATTACCCATTTAAAACACAGAAACCGGCGCATTCAGCAGGAAATCACCAAGAGCACATATGACATGCTTGCGATGCTGGCGTGAAGTGGCAGAGTCACATCGATACATGAGAAGGTGAACTTCAACTGGTGGTTTAAAGTGACATTGTCAGCTGCATATCCTCATGCTCTTATTCTTAGGACTTTGAAACTAGGAGATCTGTACCACAAACCAATGTCCAATCAAATTGCTGATGCTGAGATGCTGTCACTAAATTGCTCAACATCACCATTAGTCGTCTCATCGGACTCTACCTCACTTTCAACGTGCGTGGTAAATAAATGCTATCCTCGAACTTATGTTTTGTTAGCACAGAGTTGTCAGAAGACCCCGACGTCTGTTTGGATTAATGTTATGGTCCAAATATACAGCCCAAGGAAGACAAAAAATGAGGCTCAGTACTCAGCATAACTCAGCAGCCATATCCCGCATCCCATGTCTCGTACTCAGCCTGAAGTAGATCTTCCTAATACCACACTTTCGTTAGTAATTGTCGTTTATGCTGCCACGTGGAAGTCAATTTGCCGTGCAATTCAATGAGACGCAACGCTTGCATTATCTAAAATCAAATGGAGTGCTGTAAAGCTCTACAATGACTGTCAATGTCCTGAAGGGATTCACAACTCTCTATGTAGCGTCAACGTTACGCAGATGCCTTCATTGCCTGTCAAAACCTTCCTATTCTAGCACTACACACACTCGCTTTGCAATCCTCTGAATTCGTCAGTTGCCAACTTTGCTTTTCAGCACACAATTTGTTCTGCTGTGCACTGTCACTGTTGTCTCTCACCTTAGGCAGCAATGCATGATCGAACCCACGAAATGGACACAGCCTGGTGATAATAGAGGTCTCCGAAGCATGACTTCTGACTACGGACTTCAAAATACATTTAAAATGCACGTAGAGCAGAAAGACACTAGCTCAAAGTTGATACTTAGAAGATTACTAAGTGTTCGCAAAGATTAAGACTTTTATTCGTCAAACAAATCTGGTTGCACACACTCAGGTCCGGTATTCATGCGTCAGATTGCATAGCGTGAGAAATACTCATACGCAATTTATAGCTAAATTTGCAATGCCCTCACACTCTACGCCTCAAACACACCCACACACCCACACACCCACAAATTCAATTGTGCACTGATACGTTGCACATTGTGCCTGTGCTAATTTCACTTTATCCAATGTTTTGTTAAGCCTTGTCTGTTACACTACACTATGCTAAATGGCATCCAAGTATGTCATTTCACAAATTACATAGCTAAAGCTACTTGCAATTAGAAACAACAGGGAATAAACGCTGACATCTAAATCCAATGTGAGAAACGAGACGGCCTTGACATATAATGAAATGCGTGTCAAAGAAGAAAATATTTGTCAGAGGAGGCAATTCATGCATGTGAACCAGGCAACTTCCAAGAAAGTAGCTTTGCACAAAACCTGTCTGAGCAGATTTAGGAAGTGTCCCTTGTCTGCGGGTAAATGTGCGAATGTGGCTTTATTCCTAAACTGCTCCAAAGTGCAAATAAGCAGATAAAAATAATAGCAATTACCAAAATATGCTTCAAAACGACCAATATTAACCAAGAAATTACTTTAATGAAAATTTACGATGTGTCGAGAAGTGTGCAACAACGGTTTTCCAGTTACCTAGGTCATAGCATATGGTTAAGCAATGAGGTGACAAGAATTGATTCAGCCGAAGAGTGCCCAGCTAAAATGCTTCGATGAAAAAGCAACTTGAGGATTTGAAATGATTTAAATAAAAGTTCAATCATATTATAGATTGAAATAGAGCGCTGTGTAAAACAGCAATGGTTTATGTGTTGAAATCGAGTTAAGTTAACAGGTAGGAAAGGAGTGGAAAGGGCTCTTCAGAGTGAAATCAGTGCAAACTCATGTAACACATCGTAAATAAGATCAAAGATGTCATTTATTGAAACCAAGAACACAGTAAAGATCATTAAAAATAGAATGCGAATGCATTTGCGTAGGCGGCTGTTGCTTGCGTCAATGTAGGCATTTTAAATGAATGGTTTATTTTCAGGACTTGTCACTCCTCTCTCGTAATTTTTCGTGGCATTGATGTTTCATCGACAATCGTGTGGTCGCTGGTTACTCTGTTAATCATTATGGTGCTTCATCGTGGACCGAATGGTCATGCGCAATTGGAGTACGACATCTCGTGCAATGAAAAATAGTAGAACCGCGTGACAGTTGCGACCATGGTCAATATGGAAAGCGAGTAAGTAAGGCGATATGACTTAGAATTTGTACGACACGGCTTGTGTGTAGTGTGATGTAGCTTGGGAAGGCGGGCAGAGTGTTTGGTGCGAGTTTAGTCCCACTGGTGCTAGGAAAGGCTGAAGCTATACGACGATCTATGCCACAGAGTTAGTGCTTCGCCACCTCGTTGGCTGTGTTTCGGTTTGTGAAATAATAACAGAAAATGTGAGGCTACATGTAGCATTAGATATGGAGGGAGGCAGGACATAAGGATCAACGTGAGAGCGCTAAAGCAAGGGCCAATCAGACGAACGATAGGCCGTGAAAGCACAAGGAAAGAACGGAATACCGCATTAAAATGGCTGGAGTGAGAACTACCCGTCTCAGGTAACGCAATGCATGTTGAGCCCCATTCTTGATACCAATTATGTGGATTTTATCTTAAAACACACAAGCATTGACTACTAGACCTTCATCAGTGCGTGGGTGCAGTCGCCTTTACAATTTTACCATGCTCACTCAACACACACTCAAATGCCATCGCGCATATAAATGTGGCAGATGTGAGCCACCTCACTCACAACATCAGTGCAGGTGATCAGTGCAAGTCCAACCGACATGAGTGTGTACATAGGAGAGGCGATTGTACTCTACGTTGTCGCATTACTCAACATCGTCGTCTTCGTCAACGATGGATGGATATGTGGGAGGCTGTGCTCACAGTCCTGCCTCGAATTATATGTCATGCTGGTGGTGCTGGGTTGCCTCTCTGTGGCCCTTCTGCTCTCCCTCATCGCCGCTGTCTTGCAGACCGCCGCTGCGTGCATCGACCCTGACTCCAGTACGTCACACAGGCTGAATGTCAGCGTCAAGGTGTTGGCATGCCTCGTGGCGATTGCGGATGTGTTCGCCATCTCCTACTACTACTGTCAACTAATGTTCGGACTGTGGAACCACATAACTGGTAGTGTGTGTGCGGGAATGGCCGTGGCGATTGCCATCACCAAACTCACCTATGGCCACATTGCCGGCTAATACTGCCTGCATTCTCGTTTACCCTTTCCCCATCCTTTCCTCACCATGTATATTGCCTCACTTGCTTTTAATAAAGTTTTATTACTTAAAGTCGGTCTAAATCTGCACTGGGATTGCAGAAATGGCATGCTTGATGTGGATACCGAGTGTAGTCTTCAGAAACCTTTCCCACGTGACATTGTCAGTGGCGTCTTTGAGCTAATTCACTGTTCTCTAGTTCATTGACTCCTCATGCAGCTGCAAGTACGGAGTGGAGTTAAATAGGTCGGGTCGTCTTGTGCTTTGAAGATGCGACTTAGTCAAGACGTGGAAGCGACTAACTTTTCGTTGTTATAAAATTTGCTTTTGCTAATTTCGAAGGGAGTGGATCTCACGCTAGCTGCCTTACTCAAGGCTTCAACTAAAGCACGTAATCGGCAAGTCAGATGCTCCTCCGTAAGGGAACCCTATTTCCATTTCAGTCGTCTGTGATTTCTAGGTTACCCTATGTTTTATGTTAATTGCTCATGGATACTCATTTCCACTAAATAAGCCAAACCATATTCTATGAAGAACTGAGTGATGCCTTTAATGATAACCAATAAGTCAAGGCGTTTCTGTGACCTCTCAAGGCAACAAAACACAGCTCAATTATGAACAGTCGTTAAATGCTTTGCCACAAGGAGGTTTCAAAGAGGGACAAGTTGATATCCTTGATAATTTCACCTTAAGTAATATCACTGTAATACTTTGTTTGTTCGAACTACCGGTTTAGGTCTCTTGGGTGGCCATCTTGTTCTAGCCGGTTGGTCAGCCTCCGGACCGTGCCAACAGCCTCCAAGCCCTCTGTTTCTAGAATATATATATTCTGCCCCAGTACTTCGCCTTCTTTTACCGTAAAGGGAGCCTCGGGAAGCTACAGCCACAATGTTTAATTAGAGGGTTCAGCTAAGTGGAATGGGATAATTTTATTCTATTTTGATGAACTGATGCATTCGCATTGGCATTAGGAGTTTTGTCAAATTCGAGAGCAAACCCAATTGGATGTTGAGTATCTAATTGCTGCATTTAAATGCAATGCAATTACCACTACTTTCTGGCATTCTGAACCACTCGAAGGCTGGTGAGTAGGGAGTTGTTTCGCAGTGATGCAGCCCAACCACTATCTACCTTAGTGATGGTTCATTTAGCCCCATGGATCCGTGGTCTGCCAAGTCGACGCCACAGTCTTCTCTAGTGTTTGAATTTGTGGTTTTTCATGTAGCGTCCATTTGCGGATGCGGATAAGTGTGATTGAGAGAGACGGTGATGAAACTTCGGTGAGTGAGTAGAGAGCTGTGTTTGAAGCTTTTCTTGCCGTGTTGGCGACTGCTATGCAGCTTGATGGACGACACTTAAAGCAGTTATTTGGTGACCACTGGTGCTCTCGTAGCCCAATCCTTACAAACAATAGTCCCTTTCTTTCTGACCTGTTTGAGTGAGCGATAGTGCGCGTGTGTGCAGGCATCCACACCTTCATGCGAACCTGAATCACACCGATGCGCCCAATTTTGCCAGTGGTCTTATGAGCGACTGACTACATGCTCAAGCACTGTTCCTTTGTTTCTGTGCAATACTTATTTGCTAACTTAAATCATATTTAAATGTTTTGCACCAACTAGCCATGTGATCTCTTGTGTTGTTTTAGAATGAATGCCCAACTGCCAGCCTCATTGTAGATTTGAATTTCCGCTCTACTTGTCTTAGTGCTTGTTAACCAATTATTGAAGCGTAGTTCTGCCATGCAGTCATTTTGCTCCCTCACATGTCTGTCACTAGGAGCCATTGGAAGACTTCGTTTCTTATCATGGTATTATTTTCATCACTCATTGTTATTCGTTACATTTATTGTTTTTGCAAGAAGATTTATTTTTTTCCCCATGTAGCCTACATAGCCCTTTCCATTTGCTTCTTTCAGCCACTTGCAAAGTAACAATTTGCCCTTGAGTTTGTCAACTCTGCGTAATCTGTAGAAGGCGAACAATGTAAATAGCGCATCGCGTAATGCAAATCGCCTAGTCTGGCCAATTACTTTGGCTCTCAATGCAGCCTACAATGTGGCCCAATTATCCGTTTGGAACGACATTCGAACATTCGGCGAGCGGTTTTGTCAATTTAGACCTAAATGCACGTTCATCTCCTTGTGTAAACTCGGCTAATTACTTTCGTGACACAATTTAATGCGCATTATGCACGCGCATGGATTAAAGCTTATTAAGAGTAAATTCTTGTGAATCGAATGGTAAGTCTTCAAGGACTTTTAATGCATACGGCTTGCAAGCCTTGATTCGGCAAAGTGGACGTCCTTTCTGCTTCCATCCACGCACACACGCGCACGCATGCAGGGAAATGCCAATGCACACGTCTGCCACGTCGACGCGGAGCCCTCCCCAGTCAGGAGTTAGTCAGTTCTGGCTCGAGCAAGCACTCCGTTTGCAGATCACACAAGCGACATTCCATGCACGAGCTCCAATGAGGTGAGCTTCAAGCATCAGTCAGATAATCACACACGATCACAAATCGTTGCGAGGCACTGATAGGTGTGCTTCACCAATCACATTAAACAGCTTTGTGGTTCTACTCATGCATTACAAAGGTGGGAAAGGGAATGTGATGAGAATCGGACTGAGTGATTGGAGGGAAGAGAAAGATAGGCGCTGTCAGAGCAATGGAGCAGAATGATTGTTGAAGAAGGATGAAGCGAACAACGTGACGGATGCACAAGGCAATACTGTACCAAATGATATGATGACTCTGATTGGTGATGAGAAACGGCTTACGTTGCCGAGTTTTTCATTATGAATTAAAGCCAAGCCTCTATTAATTCCCTTTATTCACTGACGATCCACTAGCATTCAAATTAACGATTTTGAGGCAGGTATTACGACGTCCACACAAAGCTGTACCATGATCGCCTAGGCATGCGTGTGAGGAGCTCTGTAGATCGATGTCCTACCTACGAGCAAATACCTCGCTGAGGATTAGACCAATTTTTGTCTGAGACCCACCGTTTCGACGTGACAAATGAGCACAAACACATTTTAACACAGGGTGCGGATCACCAGTGGTGGTAAAACAGTGGTAGCATAGCTGACTTTCTTACTCTGATGACCCGAACGGCTTTTGTCCACTTCAGAGACCTTAATGCCATCATTTACCGCCCTTTCTAGGTAACTAGCACCACTCTACTTATTGAAGCATAAGTAGAAGGTGAATGGATCAAGCGTTGTCTGAAGCAATTGGAAGCACAAATCAAATTGCCATCAAAGCAAGGCTCCCGATCCAGTAGGCAACCAGACACCCAAAAACTTCCGTCTTCTTAGTGACTGTTTTCCAGCTAGCTAGTGAAATATA
Source organism: Taenia multiceps (assembly GCA_001923025.3). Classification (NCBI taxonomy): domain Eukaryota; kingdom Metazoa; phylum Platyhelminthes; class Cestoda; order Cyclophyllidea; family Taeniidae; genus Taenia; species Taenia multiceps. Next base: position 4,142,124 of record CM010317.1, on the reverse strand, counting down.
CTGCCGGCTAACGATGGAGACAAGGGACCTGAAACGGCGATGGTACGTCATGCCGAGCTACAGCGATGCGCAGAATGAGTCCATGAAGATGTTACGGGAATGTCAAACATAAGTCATGCCTGTGTTTCGGTTTCCACTGCTCCAATTTTGATAGTACTGGTGTTTGTGTGTGCATCAATTTGCAGCTCCCATGATTTCTTCTTCGCGGCCGTAATACATTCTCCAAACAATGTCCTCCGTTAGACCATTGTAACAGGAGTTGGTGTGACTGAATTTCACTTCGTTCTTAGATTTGCTTCATTTGTTATTATTACCCTTGCACCAAAAATAGGTTTAAATTTGTGCAGTTGCATTTTGTGTTGCCATGGCGCTCCTTAGTACTCACAGAGTTTTAAGTAGTAAACGCACTAATTTGGCTCTAGATAGTTCGTAATATCGTGGGTTCGCACGATCTCGACGTTGCTTACGTAAAATTTGAGTTCCAATCGAGCCTACATGGAAGGTGAGTAGTTTGACGAACACTACTTGCGCATATTTTGCTGCTGAGTTGATAAATACGTGCTCTATTAGGCAATTCCGTCTCCAACTAGAAATTGCATGAGTTAAATCGGATTTGATTCGCATGGTATAGCGCGAACGCCATCCTCTGCTCTGGTTAACAGGGACCATGTAATCGACTGTATCATCGCGTCCCCAACAGCCACCATGATTGGGAGTGAGTCTCCGACAAATCGGTGAGTTGATGGGGTGCAAATAGTGGGCTGTGGAACGACTCTTGTCAGCGTGGAGATATTTAAGTTGTGCTCCTGTCTCTCGCCGACAAGAGAAGTTGGAGTAAACACAAATATCACACTATTATATCACTTTCGACTAATGTGGCCTGAAGCACGTTGCATATAAAATTCGTGCAGCAAATTATTGGTTAGTGGTAGATATCCAATGAAAGACCCGCTATTAACTAACGTGTTTATAGAATCATTAGGAATGTAAGACCTTGTGTATAATCTCGTACAAATGCCTTACAAAGCTGTATTTCCTAGAACTATTGCTTATTTAGGCGCAGAACTTATGTGTTTTACTTATTGTGGCCCCGAAAATCGATAACAGTCTATGTGACACCTATTTGCTTTTTTTCATACTTAATACCCTCTCATGCATTTAGCGGCACATATGAAAGGATGGGCTGCGGTGTGGTCATTGTTGGGCATCCTTTGCAGTTTGTGCTAGTCAGTCCAGGTATGTAAGTTTTGGCCCATTTTATGCGCAGCACAAGTAAACCTATATTATTGGCATGCAAGTGTGGCTAGTGACTTTTGCGGCGTGCTGAATTCGTGGTTAGTGTAATGCTCGTGGTGAGGTGCTTGAATCCTATTAACTTATTTAATTAAGTGGTGATGTGGACTGCGTCTAGTCATCTTGGGCGCACTTTGAATAGGGACGATGTGTGCGGATTGCAGCTGTTCCAAGACTTGCGAATTATGATGAAAGTTGGAGGGTCGGACTTTTCTACTCTTTTTGGAAGTTTTTTCATTTGTGGGCAGGAGGCTGCAAATCAAATCGATGGGTTCGCCACTTGAGGGTGGTGGAACCATTGCGGACGAATCAGAGGTGGCGTTTGTGGTTGTATGATAATGATTGGGGGAGAGCGTAAATTGAGCCGGTGGAACTGAAAGCGGATAGTGCAGCAATTGTGTGCTGTGAATGCCTGCCCCGAATTGTGGTCTCTAGCACATTGCTGAGCTGAAAAGTGTGCTTCGTAGGGCTTCCTTTCCCTTGCTATAGTCGGTGGGGAAATTGGTGACTTCAATGGCAAGTGGAAATGAGAAATTGCATGCTGACCTCGGTGAGCGAATGAAGAATTTTGATTCTTGCGAAGGCGGCAAATCGGTTTGGATGTAAGCCATTCATCTTTTTATCGCGTGATGACAGAGGACTAGAAATCGTGTGATTGTAGATGTGAGAGGAGATGCGAATTGCGCATATTAATGTTTTGTTGCATATTCATGTGGGGATTTAATTTCTCTCTGGGTGAGCCACGTGCCTTCGGCAGTAGCTGGTTAATGCTGTAACAAAAGTGGCTATGTTGGTTGGAGAGTTGGGATGATTTTCGCATGTGGACGCAATTTCTTCTCTTCTAAAAAAGGATATTACCCTTATTTTTTTTCATTTGCAAAGGGTAAGGTGAATGAATGTCTCCTGTGCACCGAAAGACTTCGCACCCTCTCATCATGAGGCTTGGTGGTCAACTTGACAATGTGTGATTCCTCGAGCACTGCCTCCATGAGGCGGCGGAGAACTGCGGTTGCATGACATCAGGTATGTGGGTGAAGGCGAACGCTCACAATTTTGCGTCCTTGGCGAGACTAAAGGTGTCACGAAATGGGATCCCACCACGTGCATTTTCTCGGTGGTGCGTGTAGCTGAGGTCTTGGTGAATCTGTGGTCGGGCTGGAGCTACAGTAAGTGTTCATCTCCCACCTACCAAAGTCACATGTATTTATTGTGCCGATTATTTCAAGTGGGTCTAGTACTCATTCCTGAACGTGTTTATCCTATTTGTTTGTTTGCTGACGTTGATTGATTTGAAGTTCTGTCAACACGTCGGATGGGTTTAGAGCAGTGAGATAGATGTAGGAGCTTTCTTGGTGGATGAGGGCATTTTTCATGCAAAGAATTCTGTGACGACTACAAACAGGAGGACGTCTGGGCTGAGCGAAGTCATGTTCTGAGAGTTCATCGCTTTTCTGTAACCTACTATGCGAATTGGTGGATGTTGCTTGTGCGGAGCATGCCTCTGCCATGCCCCAATGGCTACTGTAAACGAACCTGATTATTAATGACTAGGCTTTTTTAAAGACCTCTTTGCAAGTTGTGCACTGCAACCAGCGCATAGCTGTGTGACACGCGATCGACTCTAATGCCTTAAGATCCTGTCGTGTACAATTCACCAAAATCGTATTTGTGCACAGCAGTTGCCTTTTAGATCAATAGTGTTGTAGTGCCTTGTTTGATCTGATTGCCAGTTCCGGTCACTTAGGCTGGCCTCCAGCCCATGCCGGCGGCCCCCTTTCATCTCTTTTCTAAACATGTGTATTCAAGGAAGTTTTGAAAGGCTACTGTAATGCTTTGTTTGTTCGAACTACCGGTTTATGTCACTTGGGTGGCCATCTTGTTCTAGCCGGTTGGTCGGCCTCCGGGCCGTGCCAACAGCCCCCAAGTCCTCTGTTCCCGGAATATATATATGTATTCTGCCCTAGTACTGCGCCTTCTTTTACCTTAAGGGGAGCCTCGGGACGCTACGGCTACAGTATCTTACTCCCTTTTGCCTTCTAAATGCTTGTTTTTTGTCTTTTTCTAATCTATTCAAAATTTCACATAAATAGGCACACATATGCATGCTTATCTGCTAGTTTCATTGGAGTTTTTCTAAAACACTCGCATTTTAATTGCGATTGCCAGGGTGAACGAATTGTTTTACGTTGCTTGTGCATTCCGATGACGAGCAATAACAGAGCATAGTTGTTAGGTGGCACAGCTCCTCACGCGGTCGACGTAAAACACGGGTTCCCTTGTAGGTGCTTTGGTGATTGCATTTGCATTTGTGTTCAGGTTTGAAGGGCTTTGCCTATGTTAAGGTTGGGGGTGTAGGTGTGTGCTGAGTTTTTCTTTCTATGAATGATGTGCTGGACCTATATTTTGTCTGGGTTTATGTTTTTAATGGAGCTTTGTCGGCAAGGGATGGTGGCATTGCCAAACGGCTGTGAAAGCGGAAACGAGGAGGTGTTTCACAAAGCCAGATCTAGTGGGGATCCTTTCGTGAACTCGGATTTGTTTGGATTTGCTGTTGGAGGTGCATGCCTCTCATCTCACTGTCCACTTATTTTGTTGCTGCATGCAAATGCACTGTTATGCTGTTGTCATCCTTTCTTTTCACATCGCCTATGCATAACACATGAAATCCATTTATAATCGCGTGCACATTTGCATGCATTGGGGTGTGCTGACGTTAAGTTTTTTACTGAATGTGCAATAGTAACACATTTTCGCATTCGTTCGTTATGCTGAGCAGTCGTGGAGGGGTTTGATTGAAGTTGATCCGGTGGTTTGTTAGATGGTGGTTTATTTATTTGCAGGCGAAACTGGAAATGCCCAATTACTGCATGTTCCCCTTGCTTCCTAGATTCATTTTGCATCCAGTTCATTGCATTATTGACTCGTGCGATTTGTTTGTAAAGATGTGTTGCAGTGATAGGGAGAGAGTGAGAGGGAGAGAGTAATGAGTAGAGCAGACAATGCCGAATCACTTCATGTTCGCTTACTTGTGCGAATTTTAAATCGTGTCATTTGAGGATTTGTTTGTGAGCATGTGTTGTTCAACGGGCATTTGGCAGTTGACGGTGCTGAGTGGATGGGCGCCATGGAAGGCAAGGGGTTGGGTTTGTCGTTGCGAGCTGGCGATGCGTGGGAAGATTAGAGACTGGTGATAATGTCAGGGCTCAATTGTTTTATAACCATGTTAATCACAAGAGCCAAACGTCGTTGATGGAAGTTTGACTCGGTTTTTGCTTTTAGGTCAATACTTCGTCCACTAGTCATAAGGACGCGTGATGGTGAGGAAATTTGGCCCTGCCCTACGGAACCCACTTTCACCACAGGGAATAAGGAGGAGTAGAAGTAGGAGGAGGAGGAGGTGACCGCAAATGTGGTACAGTGATGAGAGGCAGCACTGAGGACGACGTCGGAAGGAGGAGACGAGGATTGTGTGATGCGTTGGTCTTTTGTTTGCATGCCTATTGGTCTTGGTGTTGGGTCACTTGGATGTCCCGCGGTCGGATCGTCGCCGAGTTATTGGTGTATGGGATGGACATATAGTCTGCTGGAGTATGGTGTCTTTTTGTTTCCCAGCGAGGGGGGGTGGAGGGGTGGGAGGGATGAGAACCAGGGTTGGTGTGGGTGAGAGCGGTTGTGGCCTATTGCCACGGTCACATCTGGCGGTCGCCACATCGGAAACGCATCGAAATGATAGCACTGCTGATGATGAAGCATTAACCCACTGCTAGCGTAAATAAAAGAGGCCCAGTAACTAAAGCGATGTCTTAACACTAAAGTTGGCAACGGTGGTTGCTCAAGTCCATGTTTGGGCTTTACTGCATGGGGGAGGAATTGGGCATGTGGTGATTCTGTTTCAGCATCTCCGTATTTTTTTGTTTATTCCAACATTTCGCGCCCATCAGACCATACTTGCTGCCTAAATCCCAAGTGGGAACGGTATGTAGATCCTGGTGTACCTGACCAGATGAGACCCATTCGTTCAGGTTTGCCATGGCAAGAAGGTAGGTGGGTGGGTGAATGAGCAGTCAGTCATCCACTTGGCTTATCAGGCTAATGAATCTGCATGCTGACCAACATGGGCAGGTGGGTGTGTGGTACACGCGACTGGAGTGGCTTGATCTGTGTTTCTCGTTCAGTCTCCTCCTCCAACACATCCATGAAATGGGTGCTGGACTCTACTTTCGCTCCAGCAGAACGGGTGGCGTGGGATCAGACAGCGGGCACTCCTCATTGGTGATATGATGAATGGGAAGTGTGATGAGTGTTGTGTCGGCTCAGACGGTACTCTTCTCCCTCAAAGGAAGAACTGTGTTCGTCAAACGCTTCCCGCCTCCTCACTCCTCCTTCCACAGTTTCCTAGTACACACCTCCTACTTTCGTACGGCACACTTCTTCGCTACTGTCCACTTCTCCTTCTCGCCTGCACCTTCACAACTCCTAGTCTTCATCCATCAACCCATCTGCCTATGAACATACACACCTGCATTAATGCTTCTCCTCCTTGGAAGCAGTAGTGGGCCACATTCTCCACGGTCGTCCCAAAGCCAAGTAACAATGACTGTTGATTATGATATAAAAACCCAATCGCATTTCACTTACCACGCAGCCGAGTACGGAACGAGCACCTACGGACCTTGACATCCCAAACTGTTGGGAAAAACACGGCGAGCAGACAGACATACAAATCAGCGATTCGGTCAGTACTCCTCCAAATGAACAACAAGGAAAACGTGGATGTCCTTTATCACCTTTATTATTTCAAACGCAAACAATGTTACTGCTAGGAAGCACATCTCACCCGCATGTGGCCTGAGTGAGAGGATGGAGATCTTTCAATCATGCTAGTGGCTGACAGAGAAGGAGCTGAGAGAAAATTCTTGTATAATGCGGTCATGCTGACACGTACGCGCGTGCAGCAGATGTGTCTTTGGTCTTTGCAGTGGAGAAAACGCCTTCGCAGCAACATTCGACGCGTGCTGCGTTCCCTTTGTTCTTCTTGTTATCCTTGTCGTTGTCACTGCTGACGTTGCTGTTGTTGTCGTTGCTGCTGTTATCGTTTCCGGTTGACTGACGTGTAAATGGAATGTATTTGTGCTTGTTTGATAGAATGAGATGATGCCTTCAAGCTCCGCGATCACATGGGCCAAGCCTTCGGAGAGTAAGAGGAAGGGAAGGGAAAAGAAGGGAGAGTAGGGAGAGGTGCTCTGTCAATCCATCCCACTTACTCCCTTATTCTTACTCATCCAAGTGCAAGTTATTACCGCTTCCAGACAGAGGAGAGCACTTGCACAAAGCCCTTGGTGCTGATACCCAAGTAATCCTACTAAGAGTTTAATACTAGCTAGCAATAGGTAAATATTCTACTTGATTGCCACGGCTTTGGATTTTAGACCACAGTATACTCATTAGGTGACCACTGGCCTCCTGGCTGTACGTGTAAAAGAAGTCACTTTCACCCCGAATCGAAGAATGAACTCAATCGCAAAAGAAAACACTGCATCCAGAAGGAGAGTATTCACGTCTCATCAGAGTTATGAGGCAGCACGATCGAGGAAGCGCCATCCTCCACCGACTGAATACCACATTGTTGCATAGAAAAGAGATGCCGATAGGAGACAACGCTGCGCACGAGAAGAAGTCTACTGTTTTCCAAACTCTCTATAATACAGCGTTCCAAGTCCTACGAGTGCATCAACGCCAGTGACAACCGATGTTTCTTTTAATGTCTATTCTAATAGGATAGTAGGTACGAACTCCTTCACCCCCATTGTCCTCACAGCCAAATTAAAAGCAATCAAGTGAGAAGGAGAGTGGTGGCACGGGCCATGTAGCTCAGCATTATTAGAAGGAACTCTGCAACCGAATACGGGAAGGCACTCGTCCACTGCCAAAAGTACCCCATGCGCATCATCCCCATCACAGCCTCACGACGATCGCACCTCCGCCTCCACAATCGGTCAGTGGTTCATAGACTCATTCGTCAATGGCTAGCAGTGTATCGTACAGTCGAATGGATAGAGAACGATTGCATGAAACTAAAATTATTCACCGGTGCTCATCCGATGAGCCACTCGTGACAAGATGGTCAAGCAGCGTCGACTCAGCATAATTTATCGAAGTGCTAGTGGAAAAATTGACGCAATTTAATGGGATTTGTGTTGGAGGCGAAATTCTCTGCCACCATCGTTGTCGAATCGGGCGAATCGGATGACTGCGAGTAGAGTACTGGTAAGACGTGGAACAGTGGGAACCAGTGTTTGGAGTTGACAATTTCTGCGGTCTCGAGAACACATGCCCGAGGTAGTTGGCCTCGTTGCAACTGAGTACTGAGAGGAATTGCATTGTTGATGCAAAAACTGTATGCTTGGAGGTCTACAGTGTCTGCTTGACGTGATTGTCAGCCTCCTCATTTCCAAGGTGAGTCGGCTAATCCTTACATTGTTTCTTCTTTGACATTGTCATAGAACCCATAGTGCCAAATGGAAGGCGTGAGCTTAGGCAGGGTGTGGCTGGTATAGAATAAGGTTGACGCTTCTTAAGCATCTCCTATTTCATCTCAGCATAGGGATGAGGCATTGCAAATGCCCGATCGCGACTCCCACAACCATCCAACGCCATGCTAGCCATCTTCATTCAGTGCCGTTTGCATTGCATCCCGTCGTTTGCCAAACCCCTTTGTTACCCGCCCGCACAGGCAACATGTGTTACTGACGACAAGGGAGACAAATCACCTCCACCAGCTTCACGTCCTGCATTGCTTAATTTGTCTCCACTTAGCATTTGCTCAACCGAAGGCCACTGCTTTGTGGAGCGCTTTGTAAGCAATTAAGCATTACTCTCTCCTTACTCCGAGATTTCTATTTCAATCCGAAGCAAGGAGGGAGGGAATTAGAGGAGCCACAGAAGGAGAAGAGCAATCAAATGTGGTGAAGTGAGTAAGTGGGTGGGTGGGTGGGTGGGTGATGGAGCGTTGGCGAAGTGTGGAATTCAAATTAATCGGGCAACCAACTAGCCATCCAACGAACGACCATAGGAGATCTTACCTCACCCACGATGGAACTGTCAATTTGGTCATCTAGAAGGACAAGCTTGTATGAGGGGGTGAGATGAATGGGCCGTCGCACCCACACACAGGCTCTGAACTGTTTCCGTGCCACACCGATTAAGGCGTCTCTCTGAAAGGACAAAATAAGCACAGGCATTAACACAAACGTGGGCAGACAGACGGACAGGCGCAAGCACATAGTGAAAGGCGCACAGATGGACTGAGGAGGCAAGCGTACGTTCCTACCAGGTGGAGGTATTCTCTACGAGACGAGTGTGGGAAGTGAGCAATGACATAGACAGACAGGGCTTAGGGCAATCTACAAACTACGAAGTAGGAGCAACACACTTACCTTCGTTAACAAGGAATAAGTGGAAGAGGAGGAGGAGGAGATGGAATTGAAGTGACGCGGTGTAGAACAAACCAAAGTGGCGAAAAGAAATGAGGAAATGGAGAACCCTTGGCAGTCCAAGCCAAGCTATGCTAAAACGGGATTGGGTTTTAAGTGCAGTGCGGTCCAACCAGATCTGGTGTAGCTTGTGCTACTCTGATCTGGGCTGTAACTCTGCATTATTTAACCCTAGCATAATGAAGAGTGAGAGTAGTGGAGAGACAGAAGGGACTTGCTGAGAACGATGAGGCAAGACGAGGAGAAGAGAGGGGGGAATTGATGATGATGGCAGCTGATCTTTTCTTTCACGACTCAGTACGACCTAGTCAGATCTAGTCAAGCCTAGTCATGCTAGACGTGCCACGGTGCTTCCAAAGTGGACAATGATAGTTGGGCAAGCTGTTATACGTCAGTGGGTCTCCTGGTGCTGGTGTGAAGGCTTCGACGACTTACCCACAACGATTGCTGGTGGGCCAACGAAGGGACGTTTCTGACGCATACATCTGATCCTATTCTTGGACGAATCGTTGCCTCACATTACGAAATCCAATAGCGGTGCATGTAATCCCTCGGTGGAAGCAAAGGAACGTGAATTATCGGCAGAATGAGACAAAGGAATGATTGAGATAGAGGCAGAGGGAGGAGGAGCCGTGGAAATGGAATGACGAAGATTAGAGAAGAAGAAATGAGGATCAGAAATAGACATCGTGGGATGTCGCTGCACAGTGCAGTGGTGCAGCTCGCCTTATTTCCTTCCTTCTTTCTCCCATGCTTTCCTGGCCTGATTCACTCACTCACGCCTCTAGCCATGTGACCAAGTAAAATATGAAGGGATAGACTTAATGGGAGGAGTTTGAATTAGGTTTTGAATGACTTACTCGAAGGGGCCAAACAAAGTTTTCCTTTTCATGTGATTTACACCGGATAACAGATTTGGCAACACCGGAATGATGCATGCAAATGAAGTAAGGACACATAATAGGTAGAGAGGAGGAAGAGTGGTTGGCAGCATAACTTACCCTTAATTTCTACGACATCCGCCTGTTTTGGCCTCCAACGCCTTCGAGACGACAGGATGGGAGGCTGGGAGTGAGGAGGAGATGGAGAGGGATGCGACAGATGTTGAGGATAAAAGGAGACCGGAGTGGAGCAGGAAACGGATCGGGAGGAAGGCACTGATGAATAACTGGATGGTAGGAGAGAGTACAAAGCAGAATAAATGATTTCAGACGAGACAAGGCGTGGAAGAGCATCTCTGACGGTCAGTTGTGTGAGTGACCTCTTCGAATCTGACACCTGTGAATCGATTGGCACCACGTGCCACGTGGTGTCTCGTAATGCCGTCTGGCGTTGGCTTCCGAAACAGCATTCCTCGTGGGCTGATTTGTAAAGGCAGACATCACTTACCCTTGTGCTTTTCTTCCTTGGTCGGGTTTTGAGCATCATAGTACAAGCGAAGGAGGCGGAAGGGAATGAGAGCGATCACTCCCACCACTGTGCTTTGAGTGAAATGCCCTGCCTTGACGAGGCTGCTTGTCCTCGGCCACTTTATCCCTGATGCTCCCAATGATTTCTATGAGGCCAGAGAAGGTGCGTTTTGGGTCAATTTTACCGAGTTGCAGTCAATGTTTACTAGAGGTTTCTTTTGTTCTATACAATGATCAGACACTGTAGACACTGTCAGATGTCGTGGATGATGGGAGTAAGAACGAATGATCAACCACATACCCGGTTAAGTACAATGAAGATGAATGACCGTTCAGCTGTACTTTGGTACGAGGAATTGCGACACCATGGTTATGCAGTTTTAGAGAGGAAAGTGTAAGCTCATGGTAGTGTATGCATGCATGCATGGAGTGTCCGATTCGATCCGTAGCCGTTAAGGCACCATCTACGAAAGTCGACTCTTTATGGACCATTCTATCTCATTCGGAGCCCAAAAACAAACCCGACACCGGCGCATTTCTGTAAGGCACAGGAGACTTGGAAAGAGCGAATACCACTTTTGATCGGGCTGCTAAGGGCATTCTTTAGGAGTGCACAGTCTGACGATTGAGATTTAAGCCTCAAACGGACTCTTCTCGCATACATGGCTACGATCCATGCCACAATTTTGATGTTGCCGTGCAAGAAGTTCACAGGTCGAGAAGTGGGAGTGTCTTCTGATACCTTTTTTACCAGACACGGAAGTGGCAACACATAATGTCGCAGAATTTGCATTGGGTCGAAAGGAAGGTACAAATAAACTCGAAGCATCGCACGTAGGCGCCTGCGACTGTTCCACATGAGCCGGAAGAAGCATTACGCCATGCAACTTCGGGACAACCTGTAGTGAGGTGGGGAATAAGTACACGAATTTGGGCTAATTTCACCCATCTGAGCTGTGCTGCACGGTGCATTACCTCTCGGACAAAGGCTAAATTTGAGTGATAAACGTGCCATCACCAACCGATAGTTTTGTCAACATGACACTGTTTCGTCTGTAACCACCAACCATTCAACACTATATCTGCCACCCTTAAAAGGCGCACCACCGATCAGGCACAAAAATGAAGTTAGCATATTAATGACTGAAGGAAGGACATCCAATAAGTGCAGCACCAAAGACAGGGCCACTAAGGCGAGGAATTTGTGCGATGCTTTTGTTGGAGGAGGAGGCAACCACTGCAAACGATGTGGTAGACGTCTTGTCAGAATTCCTCGGAGAAGAGAGAAAGGAGTAGCTTGACCACCCGAAGTTTGCATCAAAAATCCGCCAGATCTGACCTGTTGGTTTGAAAGACCTGAAGTTTGAAGACGAAGCGATAATCAGGAGAGCTCCACAGCTTTACCTGTCGAGTAATAATTTTGCTGGGAGAAGCCACTCTCACTTTTCATTACAGTTGTGCCGACTCATTGGCACCTAACCTAGCCTGCTCGAGGATAGCGATGCAGTTCTCGTCTGCAGTGCATATTGAATGAGCACACTCTTTCCTAAATTAATTATTGTTAAGTTCGCATGATGTATGATCCTCCCAGTAATTGCATATCAGTTTCTAACTAGTCTACCTCTCAAAACAGAATACACTTGATTTCCGGATGACGGTGGTTCTTCTAGTTCACCAGTTTTAAGGTCATTTGCCGTATTTAGTGCATTGTCTGTCGCCGTGGTGGGTGCGTTGCGTGTTCTAACTGTAGTCGTATTTTGGCTGGATAAGCTCTGTTGGTTCAAGAAAGAAAAAAGCCATTGGATTTTGGGCTTTACTTGGTGCTAATGGTGATCTGGATCCCAGGAACGACAGGAAAATACTTGCCTGTAATGGTGCATGTAATGGACTCCAAGGGATTACTGAGAAAATGTCAAATATAAAGTTGGCCTTCCCTATTGCTCTCTACTTTGCGGTGGTAGGAATGGGTCTCAGCTCAGAAGCTGGTGTGATCTATGCTGCGCTTTGACGAAGTATTCATTTATCCTTTTCCCGAAGTTTTCACAAATGCAACGTGACGGCTGCATTATCCAAATTGTTACAGCAGTCATGTCGGTGGAGCTTGTCGTGTTCACTGGACGCGGATGCGGTCGTTTGGCTCCGAAAAGGCAACTGAGTATTTTCTTCTCCTGCAAATTCAAAAGACGTGGTGTGAACAAGCGTAAGGCAAGATCGTAAAGATTGTACTAGGAACGAGGCGCCAGCGTGCAGTTAACGCCATCGTCACAAGAGTTTTCGATGCGCTGCTTTGATTGGCATGGCTTTTATAGATGTTAGTTGGTTTCTGCAGATGCGAGGATGGTTTTAAGATGGAATTTCTGTTGACGCAAGTAGTGAGTGGATGAAAACATTGAATTTTACCACTGCAACTGGGGACATCAACTGTTTTTTCTCCGAGCGTGCAAAGCACAGGTATTTCGTTGGGGCTGTGCCGCCTCCGAAGTGTGCTTTGGCTATCAGCGTTCGCTGGTGAAATTTTGTCGAAGTGGTTTTCAAGTCTGCGAAGTAGGGTAGAGGCGGTGCCGTCCCCAGAATTCTGCATTGTGACATAGCAGGCAAAAAGGGTCAAGTCAATGAGTGCGATGATTGTGGATGCGTGGAGAAAGGGACTCGCCGATTGATAGGTGCGTATAAATGCACATTTACTTATGTTAAAAGAGTCCTTATTGATGCACACTATTTGTTGTTTTGTCTACTTTGATAAAGTGTGCATCCTGACTGCGAGGTGTAGCCTTTTGCACCATCTAAAGTCACTGTCTGTCCTAAGGAAATTTACTTGTTTCATTTGTTTGCTGTCGCCAGTTGTTTAGGTGCTTTCACCCAGCACTGATGTATTTTAAATTTGGGTGGTTCTAACTATTGTGCTCCTCCTTGACATCTGGTCACGCCATTGGCTGAATTGGTCCATTTTGCGTACGTCCGTCTACCACTTGTAGTTTCATTTTAACCTAACCAGGGAAGGTTGTGTTTATCGAGTTTCAATGAAAAAGCGTGTGCTTTTTGCGAATTTCGATTGAGGCAAGTTGTTGGTGTTCATGACTAAGTATGTTAAATTCGTTGTTACCGGATTGAGCGTACTGGATGCTGATGGGTAAGGTACTGCGATTTGCGCCATTCCATGTGTGGGCATCCACAATGGACTGTAATTATCGCCTCCAAATGAGTGTTCTTCTTCTAAATTCGGAGAAGTAGCATAGGCAATGCGCAAAGTTGTATCAAGTGAGTAAATTCAAATTAATCTACTTGTGGTTGGGAAGCTTGCTGCTGCCTTCCTTCATCTCATTGCTTTGTGGATTTGAGGAGGACCATTTTTGTAAATAAATGCGCGTTTTGGGTGCACTCAGATTTTACTGAGCGTCAAGCAATTTCGCAGGCGCCTTCTGATGATATAGTTTGTAAACGAGTGAAAAGGCAGGAAAGAGGACGCGACTTTGGGTGAATCCGAATGCATAGTGTTCCTTGTGTAAACCGTCGAAATGTGCATGTTTGTTATTGCCGAAAGAAGCATCCTGGGAAGTGAAGTGAAGTGAAGTGAAATGTTTATTGGAAGCGGATTGTCGCGGTGATGACTTGGAGGGCGACCCACTAATTACCTGAGTTTGTTCACTCCTCCTGCTGTAGCATTTTAGTAGTTGTGGTGTGGTCCTTGCCCTCATAGTTGTAGTGGTACTTAGCCTTGGCTTTAATAGTTTTTGCTTCGGGCTAATAGTTGGCTGACAGGTCGGGAAGACGGGCATAAGTGAGTGACGTCGGTACAGAACGCTCTCGATGGCCTTTCATGTGTCCCTGAATCCGTTTCCCTACAATGTTGAGGAAATGGCAATTCTAACAACTAAGCATAGCATCCTCTGCACAAGGTTTAGTCCTCAAGTAGAGAGTTGCGCAGTACGGTATTGGCTGGTCGGGTGTTCGAAATCATCAAAGGCGTGCAAAGGAGCTGCGCGACTCATCGTAATGGTCATATCTATCGAACTGGGCTCATGCACAGGAGCATGGGACCCATGACCGGGCATCAATATTGCCATTCACCGTTTACCTTAATGGTAGTGTCATCAGTCATCAGGGTATCGGTCAATGTTAATCCACAGGGTTGCCGGACTCAATTGGCGACCATTACATCGAACTGGGTCTATCACAACAGGCATGAGGCTCATCGTGGAGTGCTTGATGCGTGATGTTTTTACAATTGACCTCTGCGTTATTGCATCGTGATTCCTTTGGTAGTTGTAAAACCAGCACCTCCAGTTAGACCTTATTTCTTTCGTGTTAATCGAGGCTCTCCCCAACCCACGCCTGGTGTTTTCTTTTCACAGGTTCAAATGTCGATGGCGTGTGCGTCAAGGGCAGACGAGAGGTCCGTTATCCAGAACGGATTTTGGGTGCTATTTATCGGTGTGGAACCACGTCTGCCATGGTGAATTTCGTGAAGTCCATGCGCCAAGAAGGAAAGGGGACACTAAAAGGATTGATTGTGTCTCCTGACAGCACTTTAGTGTGGAACAGCACAAGACTGTGATGACGTCTCGACAGTGTTGCATGTTCCTGCAAATTTTCCTTTATTAGTAAATTTAAAAATGTTACTCCTTTATTTGTGTTCCTCCTCGGCGATTGGCCAGTTTTGAGCAGTTGATGATAAATTTGGCTGTAGATGGAGGTGGACGAGGTGTGTGATCTGAGGTGGTCCGCCGTGTTTCAGTGTTTCATTGGTGGAGAAGCAAAGAACTCACTTACCTCAAGCCAGAGAAGAGTCTTGTGGAGCAAAGCAAAGCAAAGCTAAGCTGCCTTATGATTTTACAGGTTGAGTTGTTGGTCTGTGGGTCTTGAATGCACGCTGTGCTTCGTCTGTTGGATGTTATTGATCATGCTCTGGAAGGGTGAGAGGTCGTTGCAGAAAACGGCATTTCTTGGAGCCCAAGGTCAGTCCTGTGTCTCACAGGCTGTCCAACACCAGTTATGGGTTGTCATTGTGCTCTCAGATGTCTGTATCAGAGACGAGAAGGTCATCGGGATAGGTCACACTTAGCTTTGGGGACAGATCTGCTTATGCTGGTTGCATAAGGCGTTGGAAGGTGGTCGCTACGCCACAGCGTCCAAATAGCTTCCATCTGCTCGCCTTCGCCACTTCCACATTCTGTCTTCCTGAAGTTGAATCAAGGGTGGAGAACTGCTCAAAGCCAAATCGACGAATGTAGTGATTCGTTCAGATTCCTGTAGTCCGTGAACGATCGAGTGCTACCCCTGACCTTCTTTATTAGCACGATGGTAGAGGCTCACGGTGGCTATGATCCTGAATTATGTCTTCCACAAGATGGTTGGCTTCTAGCAAAGTAGGTGGTATGCGTCTGGATGGTTAATAGATGGGTCTAGCTTCATCGGTATATGCTGCATGTTTCGCAGGACTTGCTTATTCCAGTCTAGCGCTTTGCCATGGCAACATGTCCGAGTACTGGCTTAGCAACTGGCACTGACCGTCTTTGCATGTGATTTGATGTGGTGGATGGATGTACAGGTAAAAGGGATGCGTCAAAATTAGGTGGAGCACGAGAAAGCGGTGGCTATACCATGTTTACGGGACACTTTGAAGCAACAACAACAACTGGAGCATGAGCTCCATGAGTCGAG
The DNA here is from genome assembly GCA_001923025.3 of Taenia multiceps. Classification (NCBI taxonomy): domain Eukaryota; kingdom Metazoa; phylum Platyhelminthes; class Cestoda; order Cyclophyllidea; family Taeniidae; genus Taenia; species Taenia multiceps. Next base: position 4,126,268 of record CM010317.1, on the reverse strand, counting down.
TGGGTATGCGAGGGGAGGATTGCGGCTCAGTGGCTCATGAGACTGGCCGAATCGGACCGACAACTTTGCCAGATGGAAATGCTAGAGGTAATGATGCTGATCAGGAGGAAATTGGCAATCCCATCGCTGTCTGCTCTCCACTCGTCAGCACTGGAAGCTGCGATTGCAATTGAACCAAGCAATTCAGGAAATTTAATCCACACAAAGGAGGAGGCCCTACTCTAAAAGACGCACCCATCACCTGTGTCGCTGGCAGTAATTATCTGCGACCCGACCACACGAAATCATGACCCTATCTGTGGAAGCAGAATGCGCCGCAGCTGTCTCGAGACGACCACTCGCATCGTTGGAAGAAGTCGAATGACGTGTGAATGCAATGTATTTGTACATACCTGATTGTACTATGTGATGCAGATGGAAGCTGACATCTGGTCGACCGGGAGGTGGTGGTGCTGCAGACTTGCTGGTTCATAAGTCGGGATGCATGACAGCGTTGAGGGAAAGTGGGAAGAAGGGAGGGAAGGAGGGAAGGAGGGAAGGAGGAAGGAAGGAAGGAAGGAGGAGGAAGGAGGAAGGAAGGAAGGAAGGAAGGAAGGAGGAAGGTAGGGAAGGAAGGAGAGTGGAAGGAAGGGAATAGAAGCGAAGTGAATGGAACGCGATCGGAAGGTGATGGTGGGCTGCTCCTGACGAAGAATTTCGATGGTCCCATGCAGTTTGTTGCTGTTTTTGGCATTAATGGCAACAGAGACGATAAGCAATGCAGTCACCGTTGGCAGTCGAGGCGGTGTAGAGACGAGACAACACCACTCGATCTGCATGCCAACTGTCCGCACATTGCAACGCCACTTGCCATCAGTGTAGACCATCAGGCCATGAGTAATGCTGTAGTAGGCCTCCCTTCCCACCTTCTTCCGCTCCTCTTCACAATTCGTTGGCAGTTGTGTCGTCCGACAGCTGGCACTCCTCCACCACCTGCTACGCTCACCGCCCCTCCAACGCTGCCAGTCCGCTAGAATGAAAGGCAAAGGGATGCCAAACAAGTAGGAGCCTCGAGTGCACCCACCACACCAGTCGCTCGGCCCCTCAAATAGCCAGCACTCAGAATGCCTACTGTCCAATAAGCATGCCATCTTCCAACCGCATGGTCACTATAGCAACTGTGATGGTGTCACCTCTGCCATGCATTACTTATGGTGAGGAGAGGGCATAGGCCGAATGTCACCCAACAAGTAACACACACATTGGAAGTGTGTGAGCACCAAAGACAAAAAGGACGATGGTGAACGGCATTGCATTCTTACTTGAGCGGAGTGGTGGCAGAGGTGGGATCCTTGCACTTGGCCAACGAGCACTTGGCGACTCAACTGTCTCCAGTCCTGCCGCAACTGTTGCACCGTCAGAAGTTGAAGGTGACTGGCGTTGCGACCACATCGACGGGGTATGTTGATGTGGGCCATGCCTCTTCCTACCCTCCGAAGGCCTGGCCCATACGATCGCGGAGCTTGAAGTCATCATCTCGTTCTATCAAACATACAAAACCTATTCCACTTACACGTCAGTCAACCCAAAACGATAATAGCAACAACGACAGCAACAACATCAACAGCGACAACGACAACGACAACGACAAGGGCAACAAGAGGAAAAAAGGGAACGCAGCACGCGTCGAATGCTGCTGCGAAGGCGTTTCCTCCACTGCAAAGACAAAAGACGCATTAGGAGAGGAAAGAGAGGTGGTAAGGTGAGGAGGCAGTGTGTATGAATTGCTAACGCGTCTGCTACACGTGCGTACGTGTCACCACAACCGCATGATGCATTAAGGCAAGGATAAAGTGGATAGTAGCAGTAGTAGTAGTAGTAGTGTTATGGCAGTAGTGGTAGATGAAGGCGCACTTACTGAAGGACGAGGGGACTGTTGGCGATCCTCCGACCCAACTGCAAATGGGAGAGAAAACGGTGAGGACGACGATGGGTGGAGAGCTAAATGGATGGATGGATGAATGGATGGATGGATGGATGGATGGATGGATGGATGGATGGATGGATGGATGGATGGATGGATGGATGGATGGATGGATGGATGGATGGATGGATGGATGGATGGATGGATGGATGGGGAGTGGGGAGAGGTAGGTGGTATTCATTCACCTGACATGCTGTCTGGGCTGACGATGTCGCGACTCAAGGAGAGAGGTAGGGGAGTATTGTACTCCACCTCGTGCCTTTCCTCGGGAAGACTTTGCGCTGACGACCCACGGACGGCCGCTTGTTGTGACTGCAGCACGTCGCCGGAGCCATCCAATCGCAGCAACGTGTCCGTGCGGCTGCTGGTGGTGGCTGGCATCGCCGGTCCTTCTCCCTGCCCCTCTCCCTCCTCCTGACCAACGGGGTAGTCCTCCACTTCGAAATTCACTTGCAGGCCTGCGTGAGGGGAAAGACGAGGAGGAGGAGGAGGGTAAGGAAGAGAAGAGGTTCACCACACGCAATGGCTAAGGCAGTGGATGCCATCAATGAATGAACGAACCAATGACTTAATGAATAAATGCACAGAAGCATGAATGAAATCGAGTGGCACAGGGAGGGAGGGAGGGAGGGAGAGGAAGGAGGTGGTAGGGAGGAGTGAGGGCAGTTGGCATGAGAGAAGTAGAATAATGTAGACAATGCGAATTCGACGTACTGGCGGATATAGATGACTGCGATGGGGAAGACTGGGATAATGCGGGAGAGGCCAACGACGGTTGGGATGGCGGTGACGGCATTGGCGGCTCTTCCTCTGCCTCCTCCTCCTCCTCCTCCTCCTGCACCTCCTCAATTACGATCGATTCTACCTCTGCTGAAATAGACAGTGTTGTTGGTGTCGCTGAGGCTGCTCAATTGCACACTTACCATCAGCATGCAGACTCTGTGCTGCACATAGACAGCGTCGACGAGCCTCGATCAACTGCATGTACCTGTACAAGCAGTAGATCAGGCTCATCAAAAACTCTCGCTCAATCCGCTCAATATTTACTACTGGCATGCTTGATTGCTATGGACAGAAGATCAACGTGACGTGGCTACAGCAAACCTACCTCAGCGCGTGTCAGTAATAGTGCAAGTGACGTTCAAATACGACACGTCGATTGGCTGCTCGATTGATTGATTGATTGATCGACTAATTGGGTGGTGACAATCAATACGATTTGAATGCTGCAGAAACAAAACAAAAGAAACAAGAACAAAAGCAGAGTCAAATCTTCATCGTAGCAGCGGACGTGAGTCGCCGTCGTTGGTGTATCGGTATGATGTCGATGGAGTGGGATAGGGAAGCAATAAGGCTTGATGGTGGTAGGTGTGTGGTTGACTGCTGTCAACCACTAATTACACATGCAGATAGAACAAGTACTAGGTGTGAGGAGTAGGAGTGTGTAGTCACAGAGTGAAGACATGGTTTTAGAGGAGGATACGGAGGGGGAAGGAACATGCTGCCCCATTATTTCCATCGTGTTGAAATGACACGCACAGCAAATGCGTATGATTACAGACTTCACTTTATCGAGGTGTTGGTGTGTGGAATTCAAACGTAATTGAGCAATGCACGCATGCCAAAATGGATTCGAAGAATGCCACTGCAGCTCTTCGAGAGTTTCCTAAGGATGAAAGTCGGGCTAACACTTGAGCAGAAGAAACGGTTTCGGCGCGGGGAAGACATAGGAGCCACTGGAGTGATCCGGAGACCAGCCCACACGACGAAGGCATAATCACCATCAAAGCGGTCGTAGACGAGAGTGAGAGCTGAACAAACAACAATTGTATAAATTGGTCTGTTAAGTATTTTATTATTATATCAAATAGTAGTGACGTAGTGTTTGGTCTAGCTATGAGCACCTGGCTGAGTCCTTCATTCTCCGCATGCAGCACCTCTGTAATTTATGCCATCAGTGTTCCAGATCCTCTGCACTTTATTTATGTAGGCTTGAATAGCAGGGATTTCGTCATTCTCCCCTCCAACACTTCGCCTATGCCTAATTCGGGAAGGTTGATTGCTCTCACACCCACGCATTGTCTTCGACAAAACTGTAAGGCGATGGTGCATAAGTAAAGCTTGTAGGATGACCTTTGGCGGCGTTGAGGGATTTAAGTTGCGTTCCGGTCTCTCGCCTGCGAGATAGGCTTAAACATGTATGAGTAATACACTAATCTATAATTTTCGACCGATGTGATCTGAAGCAAAACTGCTTACACATCAAAGTCAGCGCAACAAATCATTCGGTAGTACCAGAAATTAAGAGAAGAACTTGCTATTAGTTGGCTTGATTTATAAAATCAATGCGACTATAAAACTGTTTGCAAAATCTCACACAAATGCCTCACACAAATTGTATTTCCCATAATTTTTGCTTAACTAGTCGCTCAAACTATGTATTTTACCTTATTTACTACAATTCTCAACTTCGATAACAATCGCTATGACACTTATTTGCTTTTTTCCATAGTTAATACCTTCTCGTGCATGTAGCTAGCGGCACATACGAAAGGGTGGGCATCGCTGTGATCGTCGTTGTGCGTCGTTTGCAATTTGTGCAAATGAATGTAGGTGCGTAAGTATCTGTTTTGGAGATTTTGGCTTGTTTTATGCGCAGCATAAGTAAGCTTATATTATCACCATGAAAACGTGACTAGCGACTTTTGCGGCGTGCTGAATTCGTGTTTTGTGTGATGCTCGTGGTGAAGTGCTCGAATTCTATTGACTTGTTCAATTGAATGCTGATGTGGACTGCTTTTATTTACCTTGAGCGTATTCCACATTGGGACGGTGTGTGATGATCATAGCCATTTGAGGACTTATACGAATTATGGTGAGCGTTGGAGGGTCAGAGTTTTTACTAGTCGCTAGAAATCTTTCATTTGTGGGTACGAGGCTGCAAATCAAACCAATGGGTTTGTCGCTCGTGGTTGTATGGTAATGAATGGGGAGAGCACAAGTTGAGCTGAGGAAACTGTAAGCGGATAGTGCAACAATTGTGTGCCGTAAATGTCTACCCCAAATTGTGGCCTCTAGCGCATTGCTGAGGTGAGGCGTGCGCCTCGTAGGGCTTCCCTTCTCTTCCTATAGTTTATGGGGAGACTGATGACGTTAATGGCAGGTGGAAATGAGGAATTGCATGCTGACCGCGGTGAGTGGATGAAGAATTGTGCTTCCTGCGAAGGTGGCGAACCGGTTTGGGTGTAAGCCATCCATCTTTCCGCCGAGTGGTGACGTAACACTAGAAATCGTCATGCTGTAGATGTGAGAGGAGAAGCGAAACAGCTTGGACTCGAAATGGCTAAGATCACATACTGATGCTTTGTTGCCATTGCGTGGTGTCACTTGAGCACACTGATGTGGGGATTTAATTTCTCTCTGGGTGAACCACGTGCCTTCAGCAGTAGTCGGTCAATGCTGCAACAAAAGTGGCTATGTCAGTTGGGGAGTTGGAATGATTTCTGCATGTAGAGGCAATTTCTTCTCTTTTAAGAAAGGTCATTACTCTGTTTTCGGCTGCAAATGATGAGGTGAATGAATGTCTCCTGTGTTCGGTGCAGTAATTGGTGCGCTGAAAGACTTGGCACTCTTTCATCATGAGGCTTGCTGGCCAATTTGGCAACGTGTGATTCATTGAGTACTGCCTTCATGGGGTGGTGGAGAACTGAGATGGCATGACATCGAGTATGTGGGTGAAGGCTGAAGTTCACAATGTTGCGTCCATGGCGAGACTGGAGATGCTGCGAAATGGAACTCTACCACGTGCCTTTTCTTGGTGGTGAGTGTAGCTGAGATCTTGGTGAATCTGTGGTCTGGTGGGGGCTACAGTAAGTGCTTGCCCCTATCTACTAAAGGTACATATATTTGACGCTACCATTATTAGGGTGATTAGTTATCCTTGCTTTGAAGTTAATGACCGCCCTTCAGTGCCTTTATTCATCGTTAACCAGTAATCCCGACTGGATCGTTATCCGCGCTTTCCTTACAGACAAGTAGTGTGTGATGCGGCAAAGGCAGTGGCCGACACGTGAGGATTGGAGCAAGACGTCTCAACAACCACCTCGAGGTGCTTGCTGCAGTATTATCACGAGGACTGTGAAGTGGGTATGGCCAACAATCGCTTCGACATGTCAATCACCTGTTCTACAGTGTTGCACTTAGTGCTCACGCAGGTGACGTCGTCTTTTGTGTGGAGGTGCACAAGCAGCACATCTCTGACCTCGTCTTTCGCATTGTGCGTCTCTTTTGCGTCATATTCCTCATTTCACTGCTAAGTCTTGCCCGCCAAGTCTACTTCTTTTGTGCCTTTTTATTTTAGGTGGCGTGGATCTATGGCAGCCTTGATGAGTGGCATGTAAATGCTGCCACCGACGTGGTGATGAATCTCAGTGCACTAATGTTGATAATTCTGCTGCCACGGCTGTTGTCTTGGTGCCTTTGGTTGAGACTATGGAAGTTGGTGAGGCCGCAGTTGGTCGGTGTGATATGGAGAGTGCAGACGCAGTAGGTGGTGGAGACGAGTGATGTGAGGGGATGGCGGGATGTGGAGTGCAAGCAGTTCATTTGCTCGTTGTTGTCTTCTCCGAACTGCAAGTTTGCTTCCCTTTCTCATTACAAGTGTTACTAACATTAAACTTGACATTTGTTTGACTATTCAATAAATATTGAGATTTGTCCTAAGCATTTGTTTTTCATTCCCATTTTTTAACTAGCTGCAGGAAGTTGAAGACTCGCATTAGTCGATTGCCATTTACTTATGTAATCAGGTTTTTCTTTGCTAATGCAATTGGTGCTGGGATTCATCGTGGTGCCAAGAAGGTCCCCACGTGCATAAGGTGGTACTTATTTGCTAAGATTTCAAGATATCTAGACTGCCGTCAGATCGTTGAATACGGACGAGTGTAGTCTGCGAAGAAGGTGTGTTGAGACGACCCAATGCGGTGACTCACATTGTGTGGACTATTCAGTTCTCGAGTGACGTTCGGTGCGATGTTGCGTGGTGGTCACCGCACAACTCGACTGCCGTTTGTCCGCAGTACGCAACCTATGATTTGTCGTTGTTGAATGTAAAAGAGGTTTGAATAGTGAAGGCGGGAGCGGGAAGTTAGGAGTGACGAGGAGATGGAGGGGGAGGGAGGCGATGGAGGTGGAGGTGGAGGTGGAGGAAGGAAGGAGGGTCAAAGGCGAGGAGGAAACGAAGTGAGAGGGAGGCACAAACAATTGACTGAATTGTAGGAGCGAGAGCGCGAAGCAGGATGAATGGTTGTAGACGAGACAAGGCGTGGAAGAGCACCTCTGAAGGTTAGTTGGGTGAGTGACCTCTTCGAATCTGACACGTGTGAATCGATTGGTAGCACGTGTCGCGTGGTGTCTCGCAAAGCCATGTGGTGTTGTCTTCAGACGCAGCATTCCTCGTGGGTGGATTTGTGAGGACAGACATCACTTGCCCTTGTGCATTTCTACCTTGGCTGAATTTGGTACATCGTGGTGCAAACAAAGGAGGCGGAAGGAGACGAGGAGGGTCACCCACACTACCTTACTAAGCACAAATTTAAAAAAAAGTAGGGAAGTGAAGTTTTGATCTGTAAGCAGTGGTGGAGCGGGAAGGAGGGTGGAAAGTGTATGTTGACGTGTTTGTGAGGTTGTAAATGTAGGGCCACTGATTCGGCCACTGTGATGTGCTTTGTTTTGACGTTAAATTTGTAAAGTTACTCCGATTTGCGACTCATGGGCCACAGCAGCCAGTGCTTCAGTCTACATCCTCCACCGCCTGGTGGAAGGAAGGAAAGAATGGGAGAACAGTGTGGCATTTTGGGGAGCATAATTTTGTTGGCTCCTTCATGTCCTCACCTCACGGTGCACAGCACAAGTCAGAGCGAAATGGACTTCCGCGTAGAACTGCGAGTTGAGCAACCTCCATGTCGTGTCAGGTCGGGTGGAATCAGGTCAGGTGGAGCGGTCTCGTGCACTACGCAAACACCTCTGTCATGCCTTAATGACGGCTGCAGACGAGCCTGATGATTGATGACTGGGCTTCTTTTAGGACCTCTCTACAAGTTGTGCACTGCAACCACCGCATAGCTGCGTGGCATGCAATCGACCCTAATGCCTTGAGATCCTCGCAACTGGGACACGGTACCATTGATGACATTGTCCTGTACAATTCACTAGAATCGCATTTGTGCACAGCAGTTGCCTTTTGCATCGATAGTGTCTTAGTGTCTTGTTTGCTCTCATTGCCGGTTTCGGTTTTGGTCATTTGGGTGGGCAGGCCTCTGGGCCATGTCAGCGGCTCCTCTCCCTCTGCTTTCTCAGTTTACTTATTCTGCCCTAACATTACGCCTTCGAACCCGTCAATGTCCTTCACATTGATTCGAATCGGCACTCACTCACCTCCTAACACGGAATTGGTGCCAAATGTAGCTGTTGCAACCTCACCATGATCTTGACGCTTTCCTGACAGTACTGAGTCATAATCGAAGAGAAGAGGTGCTAGTCTTCTGAAGGTCTTTGCACAGAGCAGCAGCACAATTTGCATTCAAGCCCCACAGACCAACAACTCAACCTGTAAAAGCACAAGGCAGCATTGGTTTGCCCCACAAGACTCTTCTCTGGCTTCAAATAAGTGAGTCCTTTACTTCTGCACCAAAGACACACTCCAACACCCGCACCACAGGTGATTATGCCTTATCCAAAACGAAACGGTGGACCACCTCATCCCACACACCTCGTCCACGTCCATCAACAACCAAATTTGTCATCACCTACTCAAACCATTTCAACCGCCGCGCTCTTCTGTTCACGAAGAAACAAAAATAACGAAGCAGCACTCGTAAATTTACTAATAATGGAAAATTTGCAACAACATACAACACTGTCGAGACGTCATCACAGTTTTGTGATGCTCCACATTAAATTGTTGTCAGAAGATACAACAAACCATTCCAGTGTCCTCTTTCCCTCTCGATGTATGACCTTCACGAACTTCACCATGGTAGATGTGTTTCCACACCGCCAAATCGCACCTGTAATCCGCTTTGGATAGCGAACCTCTCGTCTGCCCTTGACTCACACATCATCGACATTTGAACCTGTGAAACGAAAACACCAAGCATAGGTTAGAGAAAGCCTCGACTAACACGAAGGAAATAAGGTCTAACTGGAGGTGCTGGTTTCACACCTACCAAAGGAATCATGATGCAACGGTATTACGTGAAGCAGTAAGCGCTAGCTCGCTTTATACAAGAATTAGACATCATTTATTAGGAATGACACGGACCAGCGCCAGTGCCTCCTCAACAGAGTGTAGTGATGAACAACGCCTCCTGTGAAAGAAGGCGTCTACAATCGTGGATACCCGTACCAGCAGGAGACGTCAACTCACTCACCAAGTAGACATTTTAGTGGTGTAGAAGTCTATCCATCAGTGGCGATCCCACAAATGTTGGTTTTCAGCCACCTGCACAGTGGTACTTCCCCAGACCCTCTATCGGCTAGATAGATTTCATATTTCCCAACGCCTGCATGACACACAGTCCACTCAGTCTGAGTTGCCCTAAAATTGTGCAAGGGACGAATGCATTCGTGCCAATGGCTCCGGCATTTCCCTTTGGTTTCGAGGGACACGTAGGATGGGGATGGAGGGAAAGGGGAATTAACCGTGTGAAGCAATGCAAAAAGGCCGTCTGGTAGAATCATTGTCAAACTTGCATTTTGAGAAAAGAAACCAACCTGCTTAACTTTGCATGCAATAGGTGAATTCGATACACGAAAACCCTAATGCTCTGCCATGAGTCTGCAAATGGACTGATTTCTACCCTTCGCAAGCTAACAAAAGGCAAAAGAGACTCCACCTCGCTATGCAATCGTCTTTAAGCTACTTTTTTTTAGGGGCATTGGCTTTTACGAGAAAATTGCGAAAATGAATAAAATCAGCGAAGGTAGTATCACAAAGGATACGCTGTCAAGTGAATAAGGAAAGCTCTTTAACACTCGTTCATTTTAAAACAAAATTGATCCTCGGTTATGGGAATTGGGGAACCGACAACTACTTCTGACTTTCAATCACCCTCCTCAAAATACGCATGCAAAATGAAGGCAACAGTACAAATGAAAGCTAAAAGGAGATCAAAAGGCATAATTCAATCGTTAATCATCCTAATGATAATAAAAGAGCCTCCCATGTTAAAAGAAACTAGCAACTTCATGTCTACCAGCAAAAAAAATAACGACGATGGATGGCAGAGTGGAAAGAAGCAATAACGCAGAGGCCATTTGTAAAACCATCACGCATCAAGCACTCCACGATGAGCCTCATGCCTGTTGTGATAGACCCAGTTCGATGTAATGGTCGCCAATTGAGTCCGGCAACCCTGTGGATTAACATTGACCGATACCCTGATGACTGATGACACTACCATTAAGGTAAACGGTGAATGGCAATATTGATGCCCGATTATGGGTCCCATGCCCCTGTCCATGGCCCCAGTTCGATGAATATGACCATGACGATGAGTCGCGCAGCTCCTTTGCACGCCTTTGATGATTTCGAGCACCCGACCAGCCAATACCGTCTTGCACAACTCTCTACTCGAAGACTGAACCTTCTGCAACGAATGCTATGCTTAGTTGTTAGAATTGCCATTTCCTCAACATTGTAGGGAAACGGATTCAGGGACACATGAAAGGCCATCGAGAGCGCTCTGTACTGACGTCACCCACTTATGCCCGTCTTCGCGACCCGTCAGTCAACTATTAGCCCCAAGCAAAAACTATTAAAGCCAAGGCTAAGTACCACTACAACTATGAGGGCAAGGACCACACCACAACTACTAAAATGCTACAGCAGGAGGAGTGAACAAACTCAGGTAATTAGTGGGTCGCCCTCCAAGTCATCACCGCGACAATACGCTTCCAATAAACATTTCACTTCACTTCACTTCCCAGGATGCTTCTTTCGACAATAACAAACATGCACATTTCGACAATTTACACAAGGAACACTATGCATTCGGATTCACTCAAAGTCGCGTCCTCTTCCCTGCCTTTTCACTCGTTTACAAACTATATCATCAGAAGGGCCTGCGGAATTGCTTGACACTCAGTAAAATCTGAGTGCACCTAAATTGCACCTTAATTTACAAAGATGGTTTTCCTCGAATCCACAAAGCAAGGAGATGAAAAGAAGCAGCAGAAAGCTTCCCAACCACAAGTGGATTAATTTGAATTTACTCACTTGATACAACTTCGCGTATTGCCCATGCTACCTCTCCGAATTTAAAAGGAGAACACTCATTTGGAGGCGATAATTACAGTCCATTGTGGATGCCCACACATGGAATGACGCAAATCGCAGTACCTTACCCATCAGCATCCAGTACACTCAATCCGGTTACAACGAATTTAACATGCTTAATCATGAACACCACCAACTTGTCTCAATCGAAATTCGCAAAAAGCACATGCTTATTCATTGAAACCCGCTAAACACAACCTTCCCTGGTTAGGTTAGAATGAAACTGCAAGTGGTAGACGAACGTACGCAAAATGGACCAATTCAGTCAATGGCGCGACCAGATGTCAAGGAGGAGCACAATAGTTAGAACCACCCAAATTTAAAATACATCATTGCTGGGTGAAAGCACCTAAACAACTGGCGGCAGCAAACAAATGAAACAAGTAAATTTCCATAGGACAGGCAGTGACTTTAGACGGTGCAAAAGGCTACACCTCGCAGTCAGGATGCACACTTTATCAAAGTAGACAAAACAACAAATAGTGTGCATCAATAAGGGCTTTCTTAGCATAAGTAAATGTGCATTTATACGCACCTATCAATCGGCGAGTCCCTTTCTCCACGCATCCACAATCATCGCACTCATTGACGTAACCCCTTTTGCCTGTCACGCCACAATGCAGGATTCTGGGGACGGCACCGCCTCCACCCTACTTCGCAGACTTGAAAACAACTTCGACAAAATTTCACCAGCGAACGCTGATAGCCAAAGCATTCTTCGGAGGCGGCACAGCCCCAACGAAATACCTGTCCTTTGCACACTCGGAAAAAAAAACAGTTGATGTCCCCAGTTGCAGCGGTAAAATTCAATGTTTTCATCCACTCACTACTTGCGTCAACAGAAATTCCATCTCAAAACCATCCTCGTACCCGCAGAAACAAACTAACATCTATAGAAGCCATGCCAATCAAAGCGACGCATCGAAGCCTCATGTGACGATGGCGTTAACTGCACGCTGACTCCTCGTTCGTAGTACAATCTTTACGATCTTGCCTTAGGCTTGTTCAGATCACGTCTTCTGAAGTTGCAGGAGAAGAAAATACTCAGCTATCTTTTCGGGGCCCAACCACCGTATCCGCGTCCAGTGAGCACGACAAGTTCCACCGACATGACTGCTGTAACAATTTCGATAATGCAGCTGTCACATTGCATTTGTGAAAACTTCGGGAAAAGGATAAATGAATAATTCGTCAAAGCGCAGCATAGATCACACCAGCTTCTGAGCTGAGGCCCATTCCTACCACCGCAAAGTAGAGAGCAATAGGGAAGGCCAACTTTAAATTTGGCATTTTCTCAGTAATCCCTTGGAGTCTATTATATGCACCACCACAGGCAAGTATTTTCTTGTCGTTCCTGGGATCCAGATCACCATTAGCACCAAGTAAAGCCCAAAATCCAATAGCATTTTTCTTTCTTGAACCAACGGAGCTTATCCAGCCAAAATACGACTGCAGTTAGAACACGCAACGCACCCACCACGGCGACAGACAATGTACTAAATACGGCCAACGACCTTAAAACTGGTGAACTAGGAGAACCACCGTAATCCGGAAATCAAGTGTATTCTGTTTTGAGAGGTAGACTAGTTAGAAACTGATATGCAATTACTGGGAGGATCATACATCATGCGAACTTAACAATAATTAATTTAGGAAAGAGTGTGCTCATTCAATATGCACTGCAGACGAGAACTGCATCGCTATCCTCGAGCAGGCTAGGTTAGGTGCCAATGAGTCGGCACAACTGTAATGAAAAGTGAGAGTGGCTTCTCCCAGCAAAATTATTACTCAACAGATAAAGCTGTGGAGCTCTCCTGATTATCGCTTCTTCTTCAAACTTCAGGTCTTTCAAACCAACAGGTCAGATCTGGCGGATTTTTGATGCAAACTTCGGGTGGTCAAGCTACTCTTTTCTCTCTTCTCCGAGGAATTCTGACAAGACGTCTACCACATCGTTTGCAGTGGTTGCCTCCTCTTCCAACAAAAGTGTCGCACAAATCCCTCGCCTTAGTGGCCCTGTCTTTGATACTGCACTTATTGGATGTCCTTCCTTCAGTCATTAATATGCTAACCTCATTTTTGTGCCTGATCGGTGGTGCGCCTTTATAGGGTGACAGATATAGTGTTGAATGATTGATGGTTACAGATGGAACAGCGCCATGTTGACAAAACTATCGGTTGGTGATGGCATGTTTATCACTCAAATTTAGCCTTTGTCCGAGAGGTAATGCACCGTGCAGCACAGCTCAGATGGGTGAAATTAGCCCAAATTCGTGTACCTATTCCCCACCTCGCTACACGTTGTCCAGAAGTTGCATGGCGTAATGCTTCTTCTGGCCCATGTGGAACAGTTGCGAGCGCTTGCGTGCGATGCTTTGAGTTTATTTGTACCTTCTTTTGGACCCAATGCAAACTACGCGATTTTGTGTGTTGCTACCTCCGTGTTTGGTAAAAAAGGTTTTAGAAGACACAAACCAAGCCCTCTGTTTCCGGAATATATATATTCTGCCCTAGTACTGCGCCTTCTTTTACCTTAAGTGCAGGCTCGGGACGCTACAGTACTCTTCGCCCTCCAATGTGGAATAGTGTTCGTCCATCTCACAACACAGATTAATGGCAAAACTCTGGGCATTTTAAGATTTACCAAGTCTAAATGCATCAGTGCAATAAAATTGTAGACGATGCAAATTCGAACCAGGTTCCAATTATACATTTAGTAGAAATGTGCGGTCTTTATTCTTTCTTTCCTTTCATTTAGCCTTAATTTTTACTGCATTCGTTGGTGAGTACAACCTTCTTTTAATCTTCAGAATTCTAGTAAATGATGTAATACATTGGCCGAGGTGTTCTTTAGTACGTTGGAGAAGTTAATCTTGCACTTGTTTACACGAGTAAGAAACTGCTGCTATTGTCAGAGGCGGCACTTTGGACTTGACGGTAGTGCTTGCTTCGCCATGGTGATGGTGATGGCCGTGATAGTTGTGCTGGTTTGTGTTTAGTAGCTCTGTCGCCCGTTTCGTGGTTGCAATGTGACTTTCAAAGCGCAGCCATGGTCTTTCTCTTTTCGGTTTTGATTTAGCGAGCATTATTGTTTAAGTCCTTCATTCGCAGTGCATCGAAAATCGACGGGGTATTGTGGTGAGGGCCATGCCTCTTCCTACTCTCCGAAGGCTTGGCCCATATGATCGCGGAGCTTGAAGGCATCATCTCATTCTATCGAACAAGCACCAATGCATTCCATTTACACGTCAGTCAACCCGAAACGATAACAGCAGCAACGACAACAACAGCAACGTCAGCAGTGACAACGACAAGGATAACAAGAAGAACAAAGGGAACGCAGCACGCGTCGAATGTTGCTGCGAAGGCGTTTTCTCCACTGCAAAGACCAAAGACACATCTGCTGCACGCGCGTACGTGTCAGCATGACCGCATTATACAAGAATTTTCTCTCAGCTCCTTCTCTGTCAGCCACTAGCATGATTGAAAGATCTCCATCCTCTCACTCAGGCCACATGCGGGTGAGATGTGCTTCCTAGCAGTAACATTGTTTGCGTTTGAAATAATAAAGGTGATAAAGGACATCCACGTTTTCCTTGTTGTTCATTTGGAGGAGTACTGACCGAATCGCTGATTTGTATGTCTGTCTGCTCGCCGTGTTTTTCCCAACAGTTTGGGATGTCAAGGTCCGTAGGTGCTCGTTCCGTACTCGGCTGCGTGGTAAGTGAAATGCGATTGGGTTTTTATATCATAGTCAACAGTCATTGTTACTTGGCTTTGGGACGACCGTGGAGAATGTGGCCCACTACTGCTTCCAAGGAGGAGAAGCATTAATGCAGGTGTGTATGTTCATAGGCAGATGGGTTGATGGATAAAGACTAGGAGTTGTGAAGGTGCAGGCGAGAAGGAGAAGTGGACAGTAGCGAAGTAGTGTGCCGTACGGAAGTGGGAGTTGTGTACTAGGAAATTGTGGAAGGGGGAGTGAGGAGGCGGGAAGCGTTTGACGAACACAGTTCTTCCTTTGAGGGAGAAGAGTACCCTCTGAGCCGACACTGCACTCATCACACTTCCCATTCATCATATCACCAATGAGGAGTGCCCGCTGTCTGATCCCACGCTACCCGTTCTGCTGGAGCGAAAGTAGAATCCAGCACCCATTTCAATGGATGTGTTGGAGGAGGAGACTGAACGAGAAACACAGATCAAGCCACTCCAGTCGCGTGTACCACACACACCCGCCTGCCCATGTAGGTCAGCATGCAGACTCATTCGCCTGATAAGCCGAGTGGATGACTGACTGCTCATTCACCCACCCACCTACCTTCTTGCCATGGCAAACCTAAACGAATGGGTCTCATCTGGTCAGGTACACCAGGATCTACATACCGTTCCCACTTGGGACTTAGGCAGCAAGTATGGTCTGGTGGGCGCGAAATGTTGGAATAAACACAAAAAGTACGGAGACGCTGAAACAGTAAAGCCCAAACATGGACTTGAGCAGACACCGTTGCCAACTTTAGTGTTAAGACATCGCTTTAGTTACTGGGCCTCTTTTGTTTGCGCTAGCAGTGGGTTTTTGCTTCATCATCAGCAGTGAGGACATTTCGATACG
This sequence comes from Taenia multiceps, assembly GCA_001923025.3. Taxonomy (NCBI): domain Eukaryota; kingdom Metazoa; phylum Platyhelminthes; class Cestoda; order Cyclophyllidea; family Taeniidae; genus Taenia; species Taenia multiceps. The sequence goes on along the minus strand of CM010317.1, from coordinate 4,110,356 downwards.
TTACCGATGTGGCGACCGCCAGATGTGACCGTGGCAATAGGCTACAACCGCTCTCGCTCACACCAACCCTGGTTCCCATCCCTCCCACCCCTCCCCAACCCCCTTCGCTGGGAAACAAAAAGACATCATATTCCAGCAGGCTATATGTCCATCACACACACCGATAACTCGGCGACGATACGATCGCGGGACATCCGAGTGACCCCAACACCAAGACCAATAGGCATGCAAACAAAAGACCAGCGCATCACACAATCCTCGTCTCCTCCTTCCAACGTCGTCCTCAGTGCTGCCTCTAATCACTGTACCACATTTGTAGTCAACTCCTCCTCCTCCTACTCCTCCTTATTCCCTGTGGTGAAAGTGGGTTCCGTAGGGCGGGGCCAAATGTCCTCACCATCACGCGTCCCCATGGCTAGTGGACGAAGTACTGACCTAAAAGCAAAAACCGAGTCAAACATCCATCAACGACGTTTGGCTCTCGTGATTAACATGGTTATAAAACAATTGAGCCCTGACATGATCACCAGTCTCTAATCTTCCCACGCATCGCCAGCTCGCAACGACAAACCCAACCCCTTGCCTTCCATGGCGCCCATCCACTCAGCACCGTCAACTGCCAAATGGCCGTTGAACAACACATGCTCACAAACAAATCCTCAAATGAAACGATTTAAAATTCGCACAAGTAAGCGAACATGAAGTCATTCGGCATTGTCTACTCTACTCATTACTCTCTCCCTCTCACTCTCTCCCTATCACTGCAACACATCTTTACAAACAAATTGCACGAGTCAATAATGCAATGATCTAGATGCAAATGAATCTAGGAAGCAAGGGAAACATGCAACAATTGGGCATTTCCAGTTTCGCCTGCAAACAAATAAACCACCATCTAACAAATCACCAGATCAACTTCAATCAAGCCCCTCCACAACTGCTCAGCATAACGAACAAATGCGAAAATGTGTTACTATTGCGCATTCAATCAAAAACTTAACGTCAGCACACCCTAATGCACACAAATGTGCACGCGACTACAACTAGGTTCCATGTATTGTACATAGGCGATGTGAAAAGAAGGGATGACAACAGCATAACAGTGCATTTGCATGCAGCAACAAAATAAGTGGACAGTAGGATGAGAGGCATGCACCTTCAACAGCAAAAGCAAAAATACCCGAGTTCACGAAAGCATCCCCACTAGATCTGACCTTTTGACACTCCTCCTCATTTCCGCATTTATAACTTCAACGCAATTATCACCACAATACACTATCCTTCTCAACGAGACAACAAACCTGCTTATCGCTTCAACTCCAATCTCGCACTCGTCTCGTCTCCTCGGCGTGCACCCACGCCATCACCTCATGCTGGTGCCATAAAAGTGACACCCATCACATCGCCACGCCATCTACCACACCACTATCGTACATATCGAGATCCACATTGCAGGACGAAAGAGAGTCCTCCACGAGAAACTCCAAAATCTCTCAATGTCCACCATTCCACAGATTCACCAAGGCCTCCCTCGCCACCACACTAAGCCCACAGCATCTGAAAAGGACAAGAAGCAAGAAGCGAAGAATCCGATGCTTCCATGTCTAAGTCACCACAAAACCAAGACACACAAACGTGAGTAAGAAAAACAAAACACTCATTAAGTGAAATCCCAACACCGCTTCAAGTTGCAGTCTGCACAGTGATGCAAAACGCGTCTCGCAAACACAGAACACCCTAGCGTTTAAGCCCACGAATAGCCAAGGTGCGAAGCCTTTTGTATCTACCGCGCGAATTCCACTAACACGAACAATATTGTGATTTCGCTATCACAAGACTACACTGAGTCCATGACCATCTAAAGAACGTGGCAAAGACTGGTAAGTGCCAATCACCCAAATCAGATAAAAGTGTGGTGCAACAGATAAGGCGAGATTCGCATTCACAGATGTTTGGCAATGCCACCATGCCTTGCTGATAAAGCTCCATTAAAAACATAAACCCGGGCAAAATATAGGTCAAGCACATCATTCATAGAAAGAAAAGCTCAGCACTCACTTACATCCCCAACCTTAACATAGGCAAAGCCCTTCAAACCGAGACACAAATGCAAATGCAATCACCAAAGCACCTGCAAGGGAACCCGTGTTTTACGTCGACCGCGTGAAGAGCTGTGCCACCTAACAACTATGCTCCGTTTTTACTCGTCATCGGAATGCACAAGCAACGTCAACCAATTTGTTCATTCTGGCACTCGCAATTAAAATGTAAATGTTTTACAAAAACTCTAATGAAACTAGCAGAATTACATGCATACGTGTGCACATTTATGCGAAATTTTGAATAAATTAGAAAAAAACAAAAAGCAAGCATTTAGAAGGCAAAAGGGAGTAAGACACTGCAGCCTTTCAAGACTTCCTTAAATACAAAAGAAGCATAATGCTATTGCAGAATACACATGTTTAGAAAAGAGATGAAAGGGGGCTGCCGGCATGGGCTGGAGGCCAGCCTCCTCCCTCCACACTCTCCCAAGCTAGGGCAATACGGCCACCTAAGTGACCGGAACTGGCAATCAAATCAAACAAGGCACTACAACACTATTGATCTAAAAGGCAACTGCTGTGCACAAATGCGATTTTAGTGAATTGTACACGACAGGATCTTAAGGCATTAGAGTCAATCGCGTATCACACAGCTATGCGGTGGTTGCAGTTCATAACTTGTAGAGAGGTCCTAAAAGAAGCCTAGTCATCAACCATCAGGCTCGTCTGCAGTCGCCATTGGGGCATGGCAGAGGCGTTTGTGTAGTGCATAGGACCGCTCCATCTGACCCGACAAGACCCGACATGGGAGTTCCTCAATTTGCACTTCTGCAAGGAGGTCCATTTTGCTCTGACTTGTGTAGTGTGTCGCGAAGTGAGTACATCAAAATGTCCACCTAATTATATTCAACGATATGCCGCACTGTGCTCTCATTATTCCCTTCTTTCCAACAGGCGGTAGAGGATGAAGTCTCAAGCACCGACTGCTGTGGCCCATGAGTCGCTAATCAGAGTAACTTCACAAATGTAACGTCAAAACCGAGTGCTCCACAATGGTCGAATCAGCGGCCCTGCATTTGCATCCGCATAAACACGTCAGCCTACACTTTCCTCTCTCCATCACCTTTCACCACTGCTTACAGTTCGGTACCTCATTCCTCTTTTCTTTTATTCTGCCCAGTAAGGTAGTGTGGGTGATCCTACTCATCTCATTCCGCCTCCACACAAGTGATGTCTGCCCCCACAAATCCACCCACGAGGAATGCTGCGTCTGAAGACAACACCACATGGCTTTGCGAGACACCACGCGACACGTGCTACCAATCGATTCACGCGTGTCAGATTCGAAAAGGTCACTCACACGACTAACCTTCAGAGGTGCTATTCCACGCCTTGTCTCGTTTGCAATCATTCATTCTGCTTCGCGCTCTCGCTCCTACCATTCGGCCAATTGTTTGTGCCTCCCTCCCACTTCGTTTTCTCCTCGCCTTTGACCCTCTCTCCTCCGTCCATCTCTATCTCCTCCTCACTCCCAACTTCCAACTCCCCACAGTTTCAGAGGCGTCAGAGTCCAAGACATAGAAGTCGTGGAAATAAAGGGCAAATTAGGCTACCAAACCCTCCTCTTCGTGTCTTTTCTTCTCCTCTTTTTCCCCTACTTTAGTTGTATGCGTCAATTCAATGCTATCAAATCAAGCAACTGGTGTAAGTCACAGGGAATAAAAGAACTCTGTTCGACGTCTTCGAATGCGCCGCTGAACAAGAAATCCAAATCCCTTCCATTAAATCAATCCCTTTGCATTCTACTTAGTCACATGGCTAGAGGAGTGGGTAAGTGAATCAGGCCAGGAATGGATGGAAGAAAGAGGGACAGAAGTGGGTCGCGCTGCATCACAGCACTGCAGCGACACATCCTACAATGTCTATTCCCAATCCTCCTCTGCATCTATCTCAACTATTCCTTTGTCCCTTTCAGCCGAATATGCATGTTCCTTACCATGCACCGCTAGTCTTCGTTGAGCGATGCAACGATTCGTTCAAACGTCCCTTCGTCAACAACACCACGGGAGCCAACCAACTGGGGCCTTCTCATTCCATCAAATGCTCTGTGGAAGCGGATAAATGTTAGCGTAACCTTGCCGCTGAGCTATCACAACATCCTTCCACACAATGTGAGTCACCTCATTGGGTCGTCGCAACACAACTTCGTCGCAGACTACACTTGTCCATATTCAACGATCAGGCAACAGTCCCGATATCTTGCAACCTCAGCAAATGAGGACCACGCGGTGGTCTTCTAGGCACCACATTGCATTAGCAAAGTAAACAGGATTCTACTAGTAGGGAGCGACCAACTAATGAAAATCTTCAACTTCCTCCAGCTAGTTCAAAAAGTGAGAACAAAAAAAAACGAATATTTGGACTAAATTTTAATGGCTGCTCGTTTGCCAAATAAATGTCAAGTTTAACGTTATCAGCATTTGTAATAGAAAAGGAAAGAGGACTTGCAGTTCAAACAACAAGACAACAACGAGCAAATGAACAGCGTGTGCTCCAGATCCTACCATCCCCTCACATCACTCGTCTCCACCACCTACTGCGTCTGCACTCTCCACATCACACCTGCCAACTGCGGCCTCACCAATTTCCAAAGTCCCAACGAAAGGCACCAAGACAACAGCTGTGGCGGCAGAACCATCAACGTCGGTGGCAGCATTCGCATGCCACTCATCAGCGCCACCATAGACCCACGCTACCTGAAACAAAAAAGGCACAAAAGAAGTAGACTTGGCGGGCAAGAGTTTTCAATGGAATGAGGAATTTGGCGCATAAGAGACGCACAATGAGAAAGACGAGGTCAGAGATGTGCTGCTTGTGCACCTCCGCACAAGAGACGACGTCACCTGCGTGAGCGCTAAGTGCAACACTGTGGCACAGGTGGTTGACATGTCGAAGCGATTGTTGGCCATACCCACTTCACGGTCCTCGTGATAATACTGCAGCAAGCACCTCGAGGTGGTTGTTGAGACGTCTTGCTCCAATCCTCACGTGTCAACCACTGCCTTTGCCGCATCACACACTCCTTGTCTGCAAGGAAAGCGCAGATAATGGTCAAGTTGAAATTACTGGTTAATGATGAATAAAGGCGGTGAGTGGAAATAACAGCCGAGATGGTAAAAAACTCGCAATAAGGCACTGAAGTGCAGCCATTAACTCCAAAGCAAGAATAACTAATCATACTAATAACCGTAACACTAATTCACTATAAGAAAATCGGTGTTTGTACATAAAGACCACTACGCGGATATCTTCCTGAACTCAATACGTAGACTGGCCCAACGTTCGTGCCTAACTTCCCTACCGTATGCGAACCAGGTGCAAGGCTCTTACTTCATTCCTCCAGGCGTGGCCTCTGGCCAACTCGACGTCAAGAGCACTCCTCATCACCTGCATCAGTTCATCCACCACCAATTCTTCTCTGTGAATTCACAAAGACTACTTCTACTTCAACACTGAGATACCACGATGACCACGACAGATCTGCACTCCCATCACACACCAACGTGCACTTGATAATCCTTCTAGTCATCTTCGTCTCGCAGTAATGACTTCGGCCAAACTACATGGACAACCACTTCTTAGAGAGAAGTGCCAACTCAACCCACCAACTACATTCTGATTGTAACCACTACCCCATTCACAATGCTTCCCTCACTCCCTTCCCAAAACATGTGACGTATTATGAAAGGTCATGAAACACCAGGCGCCAATGACAACCCCAATAGAATCCAACCGATACACAGAGGAGAAAATGAACTAATCGCAATTCACACTACTGTGATAACGCTCCACACAAGAAAATATAAGCCCTACGTCTTCCATCGGCTCGTCCATGCTCGGCACAAGCAGCATCCACCAATTCGCATAGTAGGTTACAGAAAAGCGATGAACTCTCAGAACATGACTTCGCTCAGCCCAGACGTCCTCCTGTTTGTAGTCGTCACAGAATTCTTTGCATAAAAATGCCCTCATCCACCAAGAAAGCTCCTACATCTATCTCACTGCTCTAAACCCATCCGACATGTTGACAGAACTTCAAATCAATCAACGTCAACAAACAAACAAATAGGATAAACACGTTCAGGAATGGATACTAGACCCACTTGTAATAATCGGCACACTAAATACATGTGACTTTGGTAGGTGGCAGATGAACACTTACTGTAGCTCCAGCCCAACCACAGATTCATCAAGACCTCAGCTACACACACCACTGAGAAAATGCACGTGGTAGGATTCTATTTTGTGACACCTTCAGTCTCGTCAAGGACGTGAAATTGTGAGCGTTCACCCCCACCCACATAACCGATGTCATGCAACCGCAGTTCTCCGCCGCCTCATGGAGGCAGTGCTCAATGAATCACACGTTGTCAAGTTGACCACCAAGCCTCATGATGAGAGGGTGCAAAGACTTATGGTGCACCAATGACTGCATCGAACACAGGAGTCATTCATCAACCCCATCCTTTGCAAATGAAAAAATAAGGGTAATAGCCTTTTTTTAGAAGAGAAGAAATTGCGTCTACATGCGGAAATCATCCCAACTCTCCAACCAACATAGCCACTTTTGTTACAGCATTGACCAGCTACTGCCGAAGGCACGTGGCTCATCCAGAGAGAAATTAAATCCCCACATGAATATGCAACAAAACATTACTATGCGCAATTCGCATCTCCTCTCACATTTACAATCTGATGATTTCTAGTCTTATATTATAACTCGGTAAAAAGATGAATGGCTTACATCCAAACCGGTTCGCCGCCTTCGCGAGAACCACAATTCTTCATTCACTCACTGAGGTCAGCATGCAATTTCTCATTTCCACTTGCCATTGAAGTCACCAATTTCCCTACCGACTATAGCAAGGGAAAGGAAGCCATACGAAGCGCACTTTTCAGCTCAGCAATGTGCTCGAGGTCACAATTTGGGGAAGGGATTCACAGCACACAATTGCTGCGCTATCCGCTTTCAGTTCCACCGGCTCAATTTACGCTCTCCCCCAATCATTATCATATAACCACAAACGCCACCTCTGATTCGTCTGCAATAGTTCCACCACCCTCAAGTGGCGAACCCATCAATTTGATTTGCAGCCTCCTGCCCACAAATGAAAAACTTCCAAAAAGAGTAGAAAAATCCGACCCTCCAACTTTCATCATAATTGGCAAGTCTTGGAACAGCTGCAATCCGCACACATCGTCCCCATTCAAAGTGCGCCCAAGATGACTAGACGCAGTTCACATCACCACTTAATTAAATAAGTTAATAGAATTCGAGCACCTCACCACGAGCATTACACCAACCACGAATTCAGCACGCCGCAAAAGTCACTAGCCACACTTGCATGCCAATAATATAGGTTTACTTGTGCTGCGCATAAAATGGGCCAAAACTTACATACCTGGACTGACTAGCACAAACTGCAAAGGATGCCCAACAATGACCGCACCGCAGCCCATCCTTTCATATGTGCCGCTAAATGCATGCGAGGGTATTAAGTATGAAAAAGCAAATAAGTGTCACATAGATTGTTGTCGAATGCAGGGGCCACAGCAAGTAAAATACATAAGTTCTGCGCCTAAATAAGCAATAGTTTCAGGAAATACAGCTTTGTATGGCATTTGTGCGCGATTATACTCAAGGTCTTGCATTCCTAACAATTCGATAAATACGTTATTAGTAGCAAGTCTTTCGTCAAGCATCTACTACTAACCAATAATTTGCTGCACGAATTTTATATGCAACGTGCTTCAGGCCACATTAGTCGAAAGTGATATAATAGTGTGGTATTTGTGTTTACTCCAACTTCTCTTGTCGGCGAGTGACAGGAGCACAACTTAAATATCTCAACGCTGACAAGGATCGTTCCACAGCCCACTATTTACACCCCATCAACTCACCGATTTGTCGGAGACTCACTCCCAATCATGGTGGCTGTTGGGGACGCGATGATACAGTCGATTACATGGTCCCTGTTAACCAGAGCAGAGGATGGCGTTCGCGCTATACCATGCGAATCAAATCCGATTTAACTCATGCAATTTCTAGTTGGAGACGGGATTGCCTAATAGAGCACGTATTTATCAACTCAGCAGCAAAATATGCGCAAGTAGTGTTCGTCAAACTACTCACCTTCCATGTAGGCTCGATTGGAACTCCAATTTTACGTAAGCAACGTCGAGATCATGCAAACCCACGGTATTACGAACTATCTAGAGCCAAATTAGTGCGTTTACTACTTAAAACTCTGTGAGTACTAAGGAGCGCCATGGCAACACAAAATGCAACTGCACAAATAAAGACCTATTTTTAGTGCAAGGGTAATAATAACAAATGAAGCAAATCTAAGAACGAAGTGAAATTCAGTCACACCAACTCCTGCTACAATGGTCTAACGGATGACATTGTTTGGAGAATGTATTACGGCCACGAAGAAGAAATCATGGGAGCTGCAAATTGATGCACACACAAACACGAGTGCTATCAAAATGTTGGGGCAGCAGAAACCGAAACACAGGCATGATTTATGTTTGACATTCCCGTAACCTCTTCATGGACTCATTCTGCGCATCGCTGTAGCTCGGCATGACGTACCATCGCCGTTTCAGGTCCCTTATCTCCATCGTTAGCCGGCAGTATATTTCACTAGCTAGCTGGAAAACAGTCACTAAGAAGACGGAAGTTTTTGGGTGTCTGATTGTCTACTCGATCTGGAGCCTTGCTTTGATGGCAATTTAATTGGTGCTTCCAATTGCTTCAGACAACGCTTCATCCATTCACCTTCTACTTGTGCTTAAATAAGTAGAGTGGTGCTAGTTACCTAGAAAGGGCGGTAAATGATGGCATTAAGGTCTCTGAAGTGGACAAAAGCCGTTCGGGTCATCAGAGTAAGAAAGTCAGCTATGCTACCACTGTTGCACCACTACTGGTGATCCGCATCCTGTGTTAAAATGTCTTTGTGCTCATTTGTCATGTCGAAACGGTGGGTCTCAGTCAAAAATTGGTCTAATCCTCAGCGAGGTACTTGCTCGTAGTTAAGCAGTCGATCTGCAGAACTCCTCACACGCATGCCTAGGCAATCATGGTACAGCTTTGTGTGGACGTAGTAATACCTACCTCAAAGTCGTTAATTTGGATGTTAGTGGATCGTCAGTGAAAAAAGGAATTAATAGCGGCTGGGCTTTAATTCATAATGAAAAACTCGGCATGAGTAGAACCAAAGAGCTGTTTAATGTGATTGGTGAAGCACACCTATCAGTGCCTCGCAACGATTTGTGATCGTGTGTGATTATCTGACTGATGCTTGTAGCTCACCTCATCGGAGCTCGTGCATGGAATGTCGCTTGTGTGATCTGCAAACGGAGTGCTCGCTCGAGCCAGAACTGACTAACTCGTGACTGGGGAGGGCTCCGCGTCGACGCGGCAGACGTGTGCATTGGCATTTCCCTGCATGCGTGCGCGTGTGTGCGTGGATGGAAGCAGGAAGGACGTCCATTTTGCCGAATCAAGGCTTGCAAGCCGTATGCATTAAAAGTCCTTGAAGACTTACCATTCGATTCACAAGAATTTACTCTTAATAAGCTTTAATCCATGCGCGTGCATAATGCGCATTAAATTGTGTCACGAAAGTAATTAGCCGAGTTTACACAAGGAGATGAACGTGCATTTAGGTCTAAATTGACAAAACCGTTCGCCGAATGTTCGAATGTCGTTCCAAACGGATAATTGGGCCACATTGTAGGCTGCATTGAGAGCCAAAGTAATTGGCCAGACTAGGCGATTTGCATTACGCGATGCGCTATTTACATTGTTCGCCTTCTACAGATTACGCAGAGTTGACAAACTCAAGGGCAAATTGTTACTTTGCAAGTGGCTGAAAGAAGCAAATGGAAAGGGCTATGTAGGCTACATGGGGACGAAAATAAATCTTCTTGCAAAAACAATAAAAGTAACGAATAACAATGAGTGATGAAAATAATACCATGATAAGAAACGAAGTCTTCCACTGGCTCCTAGTGACAGACATGTGAGGGAGCAAAATGGCTGCATGGCAGAACTACGCTTCAATAATTGGTTAACAAGCACTAAGACAAGTAGAGCGGAAATTTAAATCTACAATGAGGCTGGCAGTTGGGCGTTCATTTTAGAACAACACAGGAGATTACATGGCTAGTTGGTGCAAAACACTTAAATATGATTTAAGTTAGCAAATAAGTATTGCACAGAAACAAAGGAACAGTGCTTGAGCATGTAGTCAGTCGCTCATAAGACCACTGGCAAAATTGGGCGCATCGTTGTGATTCAGGTTTGCATGAAGGTGTGGTTGCCTGCACACACGCACACTATTGCTCACTCAAACAGGTCAGAAAGAAAGGGACTATTGTTTGTAAGGATTGGGCTACGAGAGCACCAGTGGTCACCAAATAACTGCTTTAAGTGTCGTCCATCAAGCTGCATAGCAGTCGCCAACACGGCAAGAAAAGCTTCAAACACAGCTCTCTACTCACTCACCGAAGTTTCATCACCGTCTCTCTCAATCACACTTATCCGCATCCGCAAATGGATGCTACATGAAAAACCACAAATTCAAACACTAGAGAAGACTGTGGCGTCGACTTGGCAAACCACGGATCCATGGGGCTAAATGAATCATCGCTAAGGTAGATGGTGGTTGGGCTGCATCACTGCGAAACAACTCCCTACTCACCAGCCTTCGAGTGGTTCAGAATGCCAGAAAGTAGTGGTAATTGCATTGCATCTAAATGCAGCAATTAGATACTCAACATCCAAGTGGGTTTGCTCTCGAATTTGACAAAACTCCTAATGCCAATGCGAATGCATCAGTTCATCAAAATAGAATAAAATTATCCCATTCCATTTAGCTGAACCCTCTAAATAAACAGTGTGGCTGTAGCTTCCCGAGGCTCCCTTTACGGTAAAAGAAGGCGAAGTACTGGGGCAGAATATATATATTCTAGAAACAGAGGGCTTGGGGGCTGTTGGCACGGTCCGGAGGCTGACCAACCGGCTAGAACAAGATGGCCACCCAAGAGACCTAAAACGGTAGTTCGAACAAACAAAGTATTACAGTGACATTACTTAAGGTGAAATTATCAAGGATATCAACTTGTCCCTCTTTGAAACCTCCTTGTGGCAAAGCATTTAACGACTGTTAATAATTACGCTGTGTTTTGTTGCCTTGAGTTATTGGTTATCATTAAAGGCATCACTCAGTTCTTCATAGAAAATGGTTTGGCTTATTTAGTGGAAATGAGTATCCATGAGCAATTAACATAAAACATTGAGTAGCCTAGAAATCACAGACGACTGAAATGGAAATAGGGTTCCGTTACGGAGGAGCATCTGACTTGCCGATTACGTGCTTTAGTTGAAGCCTTGAGTAAGGCAGCTAGCGTGAGATCCACTCCATCGGCGGAAATCTCCCTCTAGGAACAGACGAATGTTTCGCACAAAAGAGTTTGAAGATAGTAGCAGTAATCTACTGCTAGTATAATCATTATTTGTGGAGCTGTGTGATTTCTTTAATGTTTCAAACAGCTAGATTTCGGGGATTTCCGGTTTCTTACGCATACAGGTCTAGGGACACGATCATTGCCCTATTATGTAGTTGAGTCTAGAGGCGCCTTTCAAGCTTGTTTAAAGTCAGCAAAAATATTTTAGAGTTGCAAGCTCGGTTAATAAATTGTATAAGGAGACGTTTTCCTAGTGCCAAACGCTCTTTACACCCTCCAACTTTCGTCGGCACCTCTTGAAAGACTAAGGGAATCCTGGTAAAAAGATGAGATAAAATTCCTTCCCAAATTAGCAAAGACAAATTTATAATAACGAAAAGTTAGTCGCTTCCACATCATGATCGAACCCACGAAATGGACACAGCCTGGTGATAATAGAGGTCTCCGAAGCATGACTTCTGACTACGGACTTCAAAATACATTTAAAATGCACGTAGAGCAGAAAGACACTAGCTTCAAAGTTGATACTTAGAAGATTACTAAGTGTTCGCAAAGCTTAAGACTTTTATTCGTCAAACAAATCTGGTTGCACACACTCAAGTCCGGTATTCATGCGTCAGATTGCACAGCGTGAGAAATACTCACACGGAATTTATAGCTAAATTTCCAATGCCCTCACACTCTACGCCTCAAACACACCCACACACCCACACACCCACAAATTCAATTGTGCACTGATACATTGCACATTGTGCCTGTGCTAATTTCACTTTATCCAATGTTTTGTTAAGCCTTGTCTGTTACACTACACTATGCTAAATGGCATCCAAGTATGTCATTTCACAAATTACATAGCTAAAGCTACTTGCAATTAGAAACAACGGGGAATAAACGCTGACATCTAAATCCAATGTGAGAAACGAGACGGCCTTGACATATAATGAAATGCGTGTCAAAGAAGAAAATATTTGTCAGAGGAGGCAATTCATGCATGTGAACCAGGCAACTTCCAAGAAAGTAGCTTTGCACAAAACCTGTCTGAGCAGATTTAGGAAGCGTCTCTTGTCTGCGGGTCAATGTGCGAATGTGGCTTTATTCCTAAACTGCTCCAAAGTGCAAATGAGCAGATAAAAAATAGTAGCAATTACCAAAATATGCTTCAAAACGACCAATATTAACCAAGAAGTTACTTTAATGAAAATGTATGATGCGTCACGTCTCGTGCAATTGCACGCCAAATTGACCTCTATGTGGCAGCATAGATCGCAAGTATTCACGAAAGCGTGTTGTTGGGAAGGTGTACTCCAGGGTGAACACAGGACTCAGGACAGGTTTGCAGGGTTATGCCCATCACCAAGCCTCATCTAATTCTTTGCCTTTCTCGACCTGTCAATTTAAACCACACAATCTATTCGAGCAGGCGTTGGAGTCGTCTGACGAATCCATACCAGCAGAATACAAGTAGGAAGAAAGTATTCATCCACTACGTGCGTTGGAAGTGGAGTTGAAAGGCCGATGGTGGTGAGCACGTTAGTGACAGTGCGCGGACGAAAGCCCTTTAATCGGGCACTGGCTTGTGGTCTAGGCCTATTGGTTGCAAAATTGAAAGAGAAAGAGCTTGGGGATGGCATGAACTAGAGAACAGTGAATTGGCTCAAAGACGCCACTGACAATGTCACGTGGGAAAGGTTTCTGAAGACTACACTCGGTATCCACATCAAGCATGCCATTTCTGCAATCCCAGTGCAGATTTAGACCGACTTTAAGTAATAAAACTTTATTAATAGCAAATGAGGCAATGTACATGGTGAGGAAAGGATGGGGAAAGGGTAAACGAGAATGCAGGCAGTATTAGCCGGCAATGTGGCCATAGGTGAGTTTGGTGATGGCAATCGCCACGGCCATTCCCGCACACACACTACCAGTTATGTGGTTCCACAGTCCGAACATTAGTTGACAGTAGTAGTAGGAGATGGCGAACACATCCGCAATCGCCACGAGGCATGCCAACACCTTGACACTGACATTCAGCCTGTGTGACGTACTGGACTATTGTTTGTAAGGATTGGGCTACGAGAGCACCAGTGGTCACCAAATAACTGCTTTAAGTGTCGTCCATCAAGCTGCATAGCAGTCGCCAACACGGCAAGAAAAGCTTCAAACACAGCTCTCTACTCACTCACCGAAGTTTCATCACCGTCTCTCTCAATCACACTTATCCGCATCCGCAAATGGACGCTACATGAAAAACCACAAATTCAAACACTAGAGAAGACTGTGGCGTCGACTTGGCAGACCACGGATCCATGGGGCTAAATGAACCATCACTAAGGTAGATAGTGGTTGGGCTGCATCACTGCGAAACAACTCCCTACTCACCAGCCTTCGAGTGGTTCAGAATGCCAGAAAGTAGTGGTAATTGCATTGCATCTAAATGCAGCAATTAGATACTCAACATCCAAGTGGGTTTGCTCTCGAATTTGACAAAACTCCTAATGCCAATGCGAATGCATCAGTTCATCAAAATAGAATAAAATTATCCCATTCCACTTAGCTGAACCCTCTAATTAAACATTGTGGCTGTAGCTTCCCGAGGCTCCCTTTACGGTAAAAGAAGGCGAAGTACTGGGGCAGAATATATATATTCTAGAAACAGAGGGCTTGGGGGCTGTTGGCACGGTCCGGAGGCTGACCAACCGGCTAGAACAAGATGGCCACCCAAGAGACCTAAACCGGTAGTTCGAACAAACAAAGTATTACAGTGATATTACTTAAGGTGAAATTATCAAGGATATCAACTTGTCCCTCTTTGAAACCTCCTTGTGGCAAAGCATTTAACGACTGTTCATAATTGAGCTGTGTTTTGTTGCCTTGAGAGGTCACAGAAACGCCTTGACTTATTGGTTATCATTAAAGGCATCACTCAGTTCTTCATAGAATATGGTTTGGCTTATTTAGTGGAAATGAGTATCCATGAGCAATTAACATAAAACATAGGGTAACCTAGAAATCACAGACGACTGAAATGGAAATAGGGTTCCCTTACGGAGGAGCATCTGACTTGCCGATTACGTGCTTTAGTTGAAGCCTTGAGTAAGGCAGCTAGCGTGAGATCCACTCCCTTCGAAATTAGCAAAAGCAAATTTTATAACAACGAAAAGTTAGTCGCTTCCACGTCTTGACTAAGTCGCATCTTCAAAGCACAAGACGACCCGACCTATTTAACTCCACTCCGTACTTGCAGCTGCATGAGGAGTCAATGAACTAGAGAACAGTGAATTAGCTCAAAGACGCCACTGACAATGTCACGTGGGAAAGGTTTCTGAAGACTACACTCGGTATCCACATCAAGCATGCCATTTCTGCAATCCCAGTGCAGATTTAGACCGACTTTAAGTAATAAAACTTTATTAAAAGCAAGTGAGGCAATATACATGGTGAGGAAAGGATGGGGAAAGGGTAAACGAGAATGCAGGCAGTATTAGCCGGCAATGTGGCCATAGGTGAGTTTGGTGATGGCAATCGCCACGGCCATTCCCGCACACACACTACCAGTTATGTGGTTCCACAGTCCGAACATTAGTTGACAGTAGTAGTAGGAGATGGCGAACACATCCGCAATCGCCACGAGGCATGCCAACACCTTGACGCTGACATTCAGCCTGTGTGACGTACTGGAGTCAGGGTCGATGCACGCAGCGGCGGTCTGCAAGACAGCGGCGATGAGGGAGAGCAGAAGGGCCACAGAGAGGCAACCCAGCACCACCAGCATGACATATAATTCGAGGCAGGACTGTGAGCACAGCCTCCCACATATCCATCCATCGTTGACGAAGACGACGATGTTGAGTAATGCGACAACGTAGAGTACAATCGCCTCTCCTATGTACACACTCATGTCGGTTGGACTTGCACTGATCACCTGCACTGATGTTGTGAGTGAGGTGGCTCACATCTGCCACATTTATATGCGCGATGGCATTTGAGTGTGTGTTGAGTGAGCATGGTAAAATTGTAAAGGCGACTGCACCCACGCACTGATGAAGGTCTAGTAGTCAATGCTTGTGTGTTTTAAGATAAAATCCACATAATTGGTATCAAGAATGGGGCTCAACATGCATTGCGTTACCTGAGACGGGTAGTTCTCACTCCAGCCATTTTAATGCGGTATTCCGTTCTTTCCTTGTGCTTTCACGGCCTATCGTTCGTCTGATTGGCCCTTGCTTTAGCGCTCTCACGTTGATCCTTATGTCCTGCCTCCCTCCATATCTAATGCTACATGTAGCCTCACATTTTCTGTTATTATTTCACAAACCGAAACACAGCCAACGAGGTGGCGAAGCACTAACTCTGTGGCATAGATCGTCGTATAGCTTCAGCCTTTCCTAGCACCAGTGGGACTAAACTCGCACCAAACACTCTGCCCGCCTTCCCAAGCTACATCACACTACACACAAGCCGTGTCGTACAAATTCTAAGTCATATCGCCTTACTTACTCGCTTTCCATATTGACCATGGTCGCAACTGTCACGCGGTTCTACTATTTTTCATTGCACGAGATGTCGTACTCCAATTGCGCATGACCATTCGGTCCACGATGAAGCACCATAATGATTAACAGAGTAACCAGCGACCACACGATTGTCGATGAAACATCAATGCCACGAAAAATTACGAGAGAGGAGTGACAAGTCCTGAAAATAAACCATTCATTTAAAATGCCTACATTGACGCAAGCAACAGCCGCCTACGCAAATGCATTCGCATTCTATTTTTAATGATCTTTACTGTGTTCTTGGTTTCAATAAATGACATCTTTGATCTTATTTACGATGTGTTACATGAGTTTGCACTGATTTCACTCTGAAGAGCCCTTTCCACTCCTTTCCTACCTGTTAACTTAACTCGATTTCAACACATAAACCATTGCTGTTTTACACAGCGCTCTATTTCGATCTATAATATGATTGAACTTTTATTTAAATCATTTCAAATCCTCAAGTTGCTTTTTCATCGAAGCATTTTAGCTGGGCACTCTTCGGCTGAATCAATTCTTGTCACCTCATTGCTTAACCATATGCTATGACCTAGGTAACTGGAAAACCGTTGGATGGATATGTGGGAGGCTGTGCTCACAGTCCTGCCTCGAATTATATGTCATGCTGGTGGTGCTGGGTTGCCTCTCTGTGGCCCTTCTGCTCTCCCTCATCGCCGCTGTCTTGCAGACCGCCGCTGCGTGCATCGACCCTGACTCCAGTACGTCACACAGGCTGAATGTCAGCGTCAAGGTGTTGGCATGCCTCGTGGCGATTGCGGATGTGTTCGCCATCTCCTACTACTACTGTCAACTAATGTTCGGACTGTGGAACCACATAACTGGTAGTGTGTGTGCGGGAATGGCCGTGGCGATTGCCATCACCAAACTCACCTATGGCCACATTGCCGGCTAATACTGCCTGCATTCTCGTTTACCCTTTCCCCATCCTTTCCTCACCATGTACATTGCCTCATTTGCTATTAATAAAGTTTTATTACTTAAAGTCGGTCTAAATCTGCACTGGGATTGCAGAAATGGCATGCTTGATGTGGATACCGAGTGTAGTCTTCAGAAACCTTTCCCACGTGACATTGTCAGTGGCGTCTTTGAGCCAATTCACTGTTCTCTAGTTCATGCCATCCCCAAGCTCTTTCTCTTTCAATTTTGCAACCAATAGGCCTAGACCACAAGCCAGTGCCCGATTAAAGGGCTTTCGTCCGCGCACTGTCACTAACGTGCTCACCACCATCGGCCTTTCAACTCCACTTCCAACGCACGTAGTGGATGAATACTTTCTTCCTACTTGTATTCTGCTGGTATGGATTCGTCAGACGACTCCAACGCCTGCTCGAATAGATTGTGTGGTTTAAATTGACAGGTCGAGAAAGGCAAAGAATTAGATGAGGCTTGGTGATGGGCATAACCCTGCAAACCTGTCCTGAGTCCTGTGTTCACCCTGGAGTACACCTTCCCAACAACACGCTTTCGTGAATACTTGCGATCTATGCTGCCACATAGAGGTCAATTTGGCGTGCAATTGCACGAGACGTAACGCATCATACATTTTCATTAAAGTAACTTCTTGGTTAATATTGGTCGTTTTGAAGCATATTTTGGTAATTGCTACTATTTTTTATCTGCTCATTTGCACTTTGGAGCAGTTTAGGAATAAAGCCACATTCGCACATTGACCCGCAGACAAGAGACGCTTCCTAAATCTGCTCAGACAGGTTTTGTGCAAAGCTACTTTCTTGGAAGTTGCCTGGTTCACATGCATGAATTGCCTCCTCTGACAAATATTTTCTTCTTTGACACGCATTTCATTATATGTCAAGGCCGTCTCGTTTCTCACATTGGATTTAGATGTCAGCGTTTATTCCCCGTTGTTTCTAATTGCAAGTAGCTTTAGCTATGTAATTTGTGAAATGACATGCTTGGATGCCATTTAGCATAGTGTAGTGTAACAGACAAGGCTTAACAAAACATTGGATAAAGTGAAATTAGCACAGGCACAATGTGCAATGTATCAGTGCACAATTGAATTTGTGGGTGTGTGGGTGTGTGGGTGTGTTTGAGGCGTAGAGTGTGAGGGCATTGGAAATTTAGCTATAAATTCCGTGTGAGTATTTCTCACGCTGTGCAATCTGACGCATGAATACCGGACTTGAGTGTGTGCAACCAGATTTGTTTGACGAATAAAAGTCTTAAGCTTTGCGAACACTTAGTAATCTTCTAAGTATCAACTTTGAAGCTAGTGTCTTTCTGCTCTACGTGCATTTTAAATGTATTTTGAAGTCCGTAGTCAGAAGTCATGCTTCGGAGACCTCTATTATCACCAAGCTGTGTCCATTTCGTGGGTTCGTTCATGCATTGCTTCCTAAGATGAGAGACAACAGTGACAGTGCACAGCAGGACAAATTGTGTGCTGAAAAGCAAAGTTGGCAACTGACGAATACAGAGAATTGTGAATCTCTTCAAGACATTGACAGTCATTGCAGAGCTTTACAGCACACCATTTGATCTTAGATAATACAGGCGCTACGTCTCATTGAATTGCATGGCAAATTGTTTTCCACGTGGCAGCATAAACGACAATTACTAACGAAAGTGTGGTATTAGGAAGATCTACTTCAGGCTGAGTACGAGACATGGGATGCGGGATATGGCTACTGAGTTGTGCTGAGTACTGAGCCTCATTTTTCGTCTTCCTTGGGCTGTATATTTGGACCATAACATTAATCCCAACAGACGTCGGGGTCTTCTGACAACTCTGTGCTAACAAAACATAAGTTCGAGGATAGCATTTATTTACCACGCACGTTGAAAGTGAGGTAGAGTCCGATGAGACGACTAATGGTGATGTTGAGCAATTTAGTGACAGCATCTCAGCATCAGCAATTTGATTGGACATTGGTTTGTGGTACAGATCTCCTAGTTTCAAAGTCCTAAGAATAAGAGCATGAGGATATGCAGCTGACAATGTCACTTTAAACCACCAGTTGAAGTTCACCTTCTCATGTATCGATGTGACTCTGCCACTTCACGCCAGCATCGCAAGCATGTCATATGTGCTCTTGGTGATTTCCTGCTGAATGCGCCGGTTTCTGTGTTTTAAATGGGTAATTTTGACTTTGGCCTTAATTTTTGTTTGTTGCACTGTGGGAGGCTGACACCTAGCCTATCACTGTGGCTGAACCTGTTGGATTTTACAGGTCTTTGCACACTCCTAGCCATCTGGAATAAAAAGCGGAACAACTGCTCATCTTGTCTTTACCTCGTGATGGTCAGGTGTAGGCTACCAAATATTTTGCTTTCGCAAAGTCAGATATTGCGTTTTTTAAGGAAGCGGGTATTGCATGATGCCTTTGCACAAGAGGTTAAACGTTCACCACTGATTGGTGGGGGCGAATCGGTAGAGAAGCGAGATACTGGCACAGATTCCATTTCCCATGTGCTCATTCCTATGAAATACTTAATTACATGCAGGCATGATCATGAGTCGAATCATGCCCGACATCCTTTGATGTGATTTTGCACTACACATTAGCACGTCAATTGGTGCCGTGCTTCTTTGGTGACATTTCTTTGGGAATCGCTGCTTAGAGGCAAAAGGCAGTGAGGTGATAAGAGTCAGTGTAGGATCTTAGGAATCTAAGTCGATTCTTCGATGAATTAGATCGTGATTGGGCTGAATGTTGGTAACATTGACTCCTCATGCAGCTGCAAGTACGGAGTGGAGTTAAATAGGTCGGGTCGCCTTGTGCTTTGAAGACGCGACTTAGTCAAGACGTGGAAGCGACTAACTTTTCTTTGTTATAAAATTTGCTTTAGCTAGTTTAGGAGGGAATTTTATTTCATCGTTTAACCAGAATTGCCTTAGTCTTTCAAGAGGTGTCGACAAAAGTCGGAGGGTGTAAAGAGCGTTTGGCACTAGGAAAGCGTCTCCTCAAACAATTTATTAACCGAGCTTGCAACTCTAAAATATTTTCGCTGACTTTAAACAAGCTTGAAAGGCGCCTCTGGACTCAACTACATCATTGGGCAATGATCGTGTCCCTAGACCTCTGTGCGTAAGAAACCAGGAATCCTCGAATGCCAGCTGTTTGAAACATTAAAGAAATCACACAGCTCCACAACTAATGATTATACTAGCAGTAGATTGCTGCTTCTATCTTCAAACTCTTTTGTGCGAAACATTCGTCTGTTCCTAGAGTGAGATTTCCGCCGATGGAGTGGATCTCACGCTAGCTGCCTTACTCAAGGCTTCAACTAAAGTATGTAGTCGGCAAGTCCCCATGTAGCCTACATAGCCCTTTCCATTTGCTTCTTTCAGCCACTTGCAAAGTAACAATTTGCCCTTGAGTTTGTCAACTCTGCGTAATCTGTAGAAGGCGAACAATGTAAATAGCGCATCGCGTAATGCAAATCGCCTAGTCTGGCCAATTACTTTGGCTCTCAATGCAGCCTACAATGTGGCCCAATTATCCGTTTGGAACGACATTCGAACATTCGGCGAACGGTTTTGTCAATTTAGACCTAAATGCACGTTCATCTCCTTGTGTAAACTCGGCTAATTACTTTCGTGACACAATTTAATGCGCATTATGCACGCGCATGGATTAAAGCTTATTAAGAGTAAATTCTTGTGAATCGAATGGTAAGTCTTCAAGGACTTTTAATGCATACGGCTTGCAAGCCTTGATTCGGCAAAATGGACGTCCTTCCTGCTTCCATCCACGCACACACGCGCACGCATGCAGGGAAATGCCAATGCACACGTCTGCCGCGTCGACGCGGAGCCCTCCCCAGTCACGAGTTAGTCAGTTCTGGCTCGAGCGAGCACTCCGTTTGCAGATCACACAAGCGACATTCCATGCACGAGCTCCGATGAGGTGAGCTACAAGCATCAGTCAGATAATCACACACGATCACAAATCGTTGCGAGGCACTGATAGGTGTGCTTCACCAATCACATTAAACAGCTCTTTGGTTCTACTCATGCCGAGTTTTTCATTATGAATTAAAGCCCAGCCGCTATTAATTCCTTTTTTCACTGACGATCCACTAACATCCAAATTAACGACTTTGAGGTAGGTATTACTACGTCCACACAAAGCTGTACCATGATTGCCTAGGCATGCGTGTGAGGAGTTCTGCAGATCGACTGCTTAACTACGAGCAAGTACCTCGCTGAGGATTAGACCAATTTTTGACTGAGACCCACCGTTTCGACATGACAAATGAGCACAAAGACATTTTAACACAGGATGCGGATCACCAGTAGTGGTGCAACAGTGGTAGCATAGCTGACTTTCTTACTCTGATGACCCGAACGGCTTTTGTCCACTTCAGAGACCTTAATGCCATCATTTACCGCCCTTTCTAGGTAACTAGCACCACTCTACTTATTTAAGCACAAGTAGAAGGTGAATGGATGAAGCGTTGTCTGAAGCAATTGGAAGCACCAATTAAATTGCCATCAAAGCAAGGCTCCAGATCGAGTAGACAATCAGACACCCAAAAACTTCCGTCTTCTTAGTGACTGTTTTCCAGCTAGCTAGTGAAATATACTGCCGGCTAACGATGGAGATAAGGGACCTGAAACGGCGATGGTACGTCATGCCGAGCTACAGCGATGCGCAGAATGAGTCCATGAAGAGGTTACGGGAATGTCAAACATAAATCATGCCTGTGTTTCGGTTTCTGCTGCCCCAACATTTTGATAGCACTCGTGTTTGTGTGTGCATCAATTTGCAGCTCCCATGATTTCTTCTTCGTGGCCGTAATACATTCTCCAAACAATGTCATCCGTTAGACCATTGTAGCAGGAGTTGGTGTGACTGAATTTCACTTCGTTCTTAGATTTGCTTCATTTGTTATTATTACCCTTGCACTAAAAATAGGTCTTTATTTGTGCAGTTGCATTTTGTGTTGCCATGGCGCTCCTTAGTACTCACAGAGTTTTAAGTAGTAAACGCACTAATTTGGCTCTAGATAGTTCGTAATACCGTGGGTTTGCATGATCTCGACGTTGCTTACGTAAAATTGGAGTTCCAATCGAGCCTACATGGAAGGTGAGTAGTTTGACGAACACTACTTGCGCATATTTTGCTGCTGAGTTGATAAATACGTGCTCTATTAGGCAATCCCGTCTCCAACTAGAAATTGCATGAGTTAAATCGGATTTGATTCGCATGGTATAGCGCGAACGCCATCCTCTGCTCTGGTTAACAGGGACCATGTAATCGACTGTATCATCGCGTCCCCAACAGCCACCATGATTGGGAGTGAGTCTCCGACAAATCGGTGAGTTGATGGGGTGTAAATAGTGGGCTGTGGAACGATCCTTGTCAGCGTTGAGATATTTAAGTTGTGCTCCTGTCACTCGCCGACAAGAGAAGTTGGAGTAAACACAAATACCACACTATTATATCACTTTCGACTAATGTGGCCTGAAGCACGTTGCATATAAAATTCGTGCAGCAAATTATTGGTTAGAGTAGATGCTTGACGAAAGACTTGCTACTAATAACGTATTTATCGAATTGTTAGGAATGCAAGACCTTGAGTATAATCGCGCACAAATGCCATACAAAGCTGTATTTCCTGAAACTATTGCTTATTTAGGCGCAGAACTTATGTATTTTACTTGCTGTGGCCCCTGCATTCGACAACAATCTATGTGACACTTATTTGCTTTTTCATACTTAATACCCTCGCATGCATTTAGCGGCACATATGAAAGGATGGGCTGCGGTGCGGTCATTGTTGGACATCCTTTGCAGTTTGTGCTAGTCAGTCCAGGTATGTAAGTTTTGGCCCATTTTATGCGCAGCACAAGTAAACCTATATTACTGGCATGTAAATGTGGCTAGCGACTTTTGCGGCGTGCTGAATTCGTGGTTAGTGTAATGCTCGTGGTGAGGTGCTCGAATTCTATTAACTTATTTAATTAAGTGGTGATGTGAACTGCGTTTAGTCATCTTGGGCGCACTTTGAATGGGGACGATGTGTGCGGATTGCAGCTGTTCCAAGACTTGCCAATTATGATGAAAGCTGGAGGGTCGGATTTTTCTACTCTTTTTGGAAGTTTTTCATTTGTGGGCAGGAGGCTGCAAATCAAATTGATGGGTTCGCCACTTGAGGGTGGTGGAACTATTGCAGACGAATCAGAGGTGGCGTTTGTGGTTGTATGATAATGATTGGGGGAGAGCGTAAATTGAGCCGGTGGAACTGAAAGCGGATAGTGCAGCAATTGTGTGTTGTGAATGCCTGCCCCGAATTGTGGCCTCTAGCACACCGTTGAGCTGAAAAGTGCGCTTCGTAGGGCTTCCTTGCACTTGCCATAGTCGGTAGGGAAATTGGTGACTTCAATGGCAAGTGGAAATGAGAAATTGCATGCTGACCTCAGTGAGTGAATGAAGAATTGTGGTTCTCGCGAAGGCGGCGAACCGGTTTGGATGTAAGCCATTCATCTTTTTACCGAGTTATAATATAAGACTAGAAATCATCTGATTGTAAATGTGAGAGGAGATGCGAATTGCGCATAGTAATGTTTTGTTGCATATTCATGTGGGGATTTAATTTCTCTCTGGATGAGCCACGTGCCTTCGGCAGTAGCTGGTCAATGCTGTAACAAAAGTGGCTATGTTGGTTGGAGAGTTGGGATGATTTCCGCATGTAGACGCAATTTCTTCTCTTCTAAAAAAAGGCTATTACCCTTATTTTTTCATTTGCAAAGGATGGGGTTGATGAATGACTCCTGTGTTCGATGCAGTCATTGGTGCACCATAAGTCTTTGCACCCTCTCATCATGAGGCTTGGTGGTCAACTTGACAACGTGTGATTCATTGAGCACTGCCTCCATGAGGCGGCGGAGAACTGCGGTTGCATGACATCGGTTATGTGGGTGGGGGTGAACGCTCACAATTTCACGTCCTTGACGAGACTGAAGGTGTCACAAAATAGAATCCTACCACGTGCATTTTCTCAGTGGTGTGTGTAGCTGAGGTCTTGATGAATCTGTGGTTGGGCTGGAGCTACAGTAAGTGTTCATCTGCCACCTACCAAAGTCACATGTATTTAGTGTGCCGATTATTACAAGTGGGTCTAGTATCCATTCCTGAACGTGTTTATCCTATTTGTTTGTTTGTTGACGTTGATTGATTTGAAGTTCTGTCAACATGTCGGATGGGTTTAGAGCAGTGAGATAGATGTAGGAGCTTTCTTGGTGGATGAGGGCATTTTTATGCAAAGAATTCTGTGACGACTACAAACAGGAGGACGTCTGGGCTGAGCGAAGTCATGTTCTGAGAGTTCATCGCTTTTCTGTAACCTACTATGCGAATTGGTGGATGCTGCTTGTGCCGAGCATGGACGAGCCGATGGAAGACGTAGGGCTTATATTTTCTTGTGTGGAGCGTTATCACAGTAGTGTGAATTGCGATTAGTTCATTTTCTCCTCTGTGTATCGGTTGGATTCTATTGGGGTTGTCATTGGCGCCTGGTGTTTCATGACCTTTCATAATACGTCACATGTTTTGGGAAGGGAGTGAGGGAAGCATTGTGAATGGGGTAGTGGTTACAATCAGAATGTAGTTGGTGGGTTGAGTTGGCACTTCTCTCTAAGAAGTGGTTGTCCATGTAGTTTGGCCGAAGTCATTACTGCGAGACGAAGATGACTAGAAGGATTATCAAGTGCACGTTGGTGTGTGATGGGAGTGCAGATCTGTCGTGGTCATCGTGGTATCTCAGTGTTGAAGTAGAAGTAGTCTTTGTGAATTCACAGAGAAGAATTGGTGGTGGATGAACTGATGCAGGTGATGAGGAGTGCTCTTGACGTCGAGTTGGCCAGAGGCCACGCCTGGAGGAATGAAGTAAGAGCCTTGCACCTGGTTCGCATACGGTAGGGAAGTTAGGCACGAACGTTGGGCCAGTCTACGTATTGAGTTCAGGAAGATATCCGCGTAGTGGTCTTTATGTACAAACACCGATTTTCTTATAGTGAATTAGTGTTACGGTTATTAGTATGATTAGTTATTCTTGCTTTGGAGTTAATGGCTGCACTTCAGTGCCTTATTGCGAGTTTTTTACCATCTCGGCTGTTATTTCCACTCACCGCCTTTATTCATCATTAACCAGTAATTTCAACTTGACCATTATCTGCGCTTTCCTTGCAGACAAGGAGTGTGTGATGCGGCAAAGGCAGTGGTTGACACGTGAGGATTGGAGCAAGACGTCTCAACAACCACCTCGAGGTGCTTGCTGCAGTATTATCACGAGGACCGTGAAGTGGGTATGGCCAACAATCGCTTCGACATGTCAACCACCTGTGCCACAGTGTTGCACTTAGCGCTCACGCAGGTGACGTCGTCTCTTGTGCGGAGGTGCACAAGCAGCACATCTCTGACCTCGTCTTTCTCATTGTGCGTCTCTTATGCGCCAAATTCCTCATTCCATTGAAAACTCTTGCCCGCCAAGTCTACTTCTTTTGTGCCTTTTTTGTTTCAGGTAGCGTGGGTCTATGGTGGCGCTGATGAGTGGCATGCGAATGCTGCCACCGACGTTGATGGTTCTGCCGCCACAGCTGTTGTCTTGGTGCCTTTCGTTGGGACTTTGGAAATTGGTGAGGCCGCAGTTGGCAGGTGTGATGTGGAGAGTGCAGACGCAGTAGGTGGTGGAGACGAGTGATGTGAGGGGATGGTAGGATCTGGAGCACACGCTGTTCATTTGCTCGTTGTTGTCTTGTTGTTTGAACTGCAAGTCCTCTTTCCTTTTCTATTACAAATGCTGATAACGTTAAACTTGACATTTATTTGGCAAACGAGCAGCCATTAAAATTTAGTCCAAATATTCGTTTTTTTTTGTTCTCACTTTTTGAACTAGCTGGAGGAAGTTGAAGATTTTCATTAGTTGGTCGCTCCCTACTAGTAGAATCCTGTTTACTTTGCTAATGCAATGTGGTGCCTAGAAGACCACCGCGTGGTCCTCATTTGCTGAGGTTGCAAGATATCGGGACTGTTGCCTGATCGTTGAATATGGACAAGTGTAGTCTGCGACGAAGTTGTGTTGCGACGACCCAATGAGGTGACTCACATTGTGTGGAAGGATGTTGTGATAGCTCAGCGGCAAGGTTACGCTAACATTTATCCGCTTCCACAGAGCATTTGATGGAATGAGAAGGCCTCAGTTGGTTGGCTCCCGTGGTGTTGTTGACGAGGGGACGTTTGAACGAATCGTTGCATCGCTCAACGAAGACTAGCGGTGCATGGTAAGGAACATGCATATTCGGCTGAAAGGGACAAAGGAATAGTTGAGATAGATGCAGAGGAGGATTGGGAATAGACATTGTAGGATGTGTCGCTGCAGTGCTGTGATGCAGCGCGACCCACTTCTGTCCCTCTTTCTTCCATCCATTCCTGGCCTGATTCACTTACCCACTCCTCTAGCCATGTGACTAAGTAGAATGCAAAGGGATTGATTTAATGGAAGGGATTTGGATTTCTTGTTCAGCGGCGCATTCGAAGACGTCGAACAGAGTTCTTTTATTCCCTGTGACTTACACCAGTTGCTTGATTTGATAGCATTGAATTGACGCATACAACTAAAGTAGGGGAAAAAGAGGAGAAGAAAAGACACGAAGAGGAGGGTTTGGTAGCCTAATTTGCCCTTTATTTCCACGACTTCTATGTCTTGGACTCTGACGCCTCTGAAACTGTGGGGAGTTGGAAGTAGGGAGTGAGGAGGAGATAGAGATGGACGGAGGAGAGAGGGTCAAAGGCGAGGAGAAAACGAAGTGGGAGGGAGGCACAAACAATTGGCCGAATGGTAGGAGCGAGAGCGCGAAGCAGAATGAATGATTGCAAACGAGACAAGGCGTGGAATAGCACCTCTGAAGGTTAGTCGTGTGAGTGACCTTTTCGAATCTGACACGCGTGAATCGATTGGTAGCACGTGTCGCGTGGTGTCTCGCAAAGCCATGTGGTGTTGTCTTCAGACGCAGCATTCCTCGTGGGTGGATTTGTGGGGGCAGACATCACTTGCCCTTGTGCACTTCTACCTTGGCCGAATTTGGTGCATCGTGGTGCAAAGAATGGAGGCGGAATGAGATGAGTAGGATCGCCCACACTACCTTACTGGGCAGAATAAAAGAAAAGAGGAATGAGGTACCGAACTGTAAGCAGTGGTGAAAGGTGATGGAGAGAGGAAAGTGTAGGCTGACGTGTTTATGCGGATGCAAATGTAGGGCCGCTGATTCGACTATTGTGGAGCACTCGGTTTTGACGTTACATTTGTGAAGTTACTCTGATTAGCGACTCATGGGCCACAGCAGTCGGTGCTTGAGACTTCATCCTCTACCGCCTGTTGGAAAGAAGGGAATAATGAGAGCACAGTGCGGCATATCGTTGAATATAATTAGGTGGACATTTTGATGTACTCACTTCGCGACACACTACACAAGTCAGAGCAAAATGGACCTCCTTGCAGAAGTGCAAATTGAGGAACTCCCATGTCGGGTCTTGTCGGGTCAGATGGAGCGGTCCTATGCACTACACAAACGCCTCTGCCATGCCCCAATGGCGACTGCAGACGAGCCTGATGGTTGATGACTAGGCTTCTTTTAGGACCTCTCTACAAGTTATGAACTGCAACCACCGCATAGCTGTGTGATACGCGATTGACTCTAATGCCTTAAGATCCTGTCGTGTACAATTCACTAAAATCGCATTTGTGCACAGCAGTTGCCTTTTAGATCAATAGTGTTGTAGTGCCTTGTTTGATTTGATTGCCAGTTCCGGTCACTTAGGTGGCCGTATTGCCCTAGCTTGGGAGAGTGTGGAGGGAGGAGGCTGGCCTCCAGCCCATGCCGGCAGCCCCCTTTCATCTCTTTTCTAAACATGTGTATTCTGCAATAGCATTATGCTTCTTTTGTATTTAAGGAAGTCTTGAAAGGCTGCAGTGTCTTACTCCCTTTTGCCTTCTAAATGCTTGCTTTTTGTTTTTTTCTAATTTATTCAAAATTTCGCATAAATGTGCACACGTATGCATGTAATTCTGCTAGTTTCATTAGAGTTTTTGTAAAACATTTACATTTTAATTGTGACTACCAGAATGGACGAATTGTTTTACATTGCTTGTGCATTCCGATGACGAGTAAAAACGGAGCATAGTTGTTAGGTGGCACAGCTCTTCACGCGGTCGACGTAAAACACGGGTTCCCTTGCAGGTGCTTTGGTGGTTGCATTTGCATTTGTGTCTCGGTTTGAAGGGCTTTGCCTATGTTAAGGTTGGGGGATGTAAGTGAGTGCTGAGCTTTTCTTTCTATGAATGATGTACTGGACCTATATTTTGCCCGGGTTTATGTTTTAATGGAGCTTTATCGGCAAGGGATGGTGGCATTGCCAAACATCTGTGAATGCGAATCTCGCCTTATCTGTTGCACCACACATTTATCTGATTTGGGTGATTGGCACTTACCAGTCTTTGCCACGTTCTTTACATAGTCATGGACTCAGTGTAGTCTTGTGATAGCGAAATCACAATATTGTTCGTGTTAGTGGAATTCGCGCGGTGGATACAAAAGGCTTCGCGCCTTGACTATTCGTGGGCTTAAACGCTAGGGTGTTCTGTGTTTGCAGGACGCGTTTTGCATCACTGTGCAGACTGCAACTTGAAGCGGTGATGGGATTTTACTTAATGAGCGTTTTGTTTTTCTTACTCACGTTTGTGTGTCTTGGTTTTGTGGTGACTTAGACATGGAAGCATCGGATTCTTCGCTTCTTGCTTCTTGTCCTTTTCAGATGCTGTGGGCTTAGTGTGGTGGCGAGGGAGGCCTTGGTGAATCTGTGGAATGGTGGACATTGAGAGATTTTGGAGTTTCTCGTGGAGGACTCTCATTCGTCCTGCAATGTGGATCTCGATATGTACGATGGCGGTGTGGTAGATGGCGTGGCGATGTGACGGGTGTCACTTTTATGGCACAAGCATGAGGTGATGGCGTGAGTGCATGCCGAGGAGACAAGACGAGTGCGAGATTGGAGTTGAAGCGATAAGCAGGTTTGTTGTCTCGTTGAGAAGGATAGTGTATTGTGGTGATAATTGCGTTGAAGTTATAAATGCGGAAATGAGGAGGAGTGTCAAAAGGTCAGATCTAGTGGGGATGCTTTCGTGAACTCGGGTTTGTTTGGTTTTGCTGTTGGAGGTTCACGCCTCTCATCTCACTGTCCACTTATTTTGCTGCTGCATGCAAATGCACTGTTATGCTGTTGTCATCCTTTCTTTTCACATCGCCTATGTACAATACATGGAACCTATTTGTAGTCGCGTGCACATTTGTGTGCATTAGGGTGTGCTGACGTTAAGTTTTTTACTGAATGTGCAAGAGCAGCACATCTTCGCATTTGTTCGTTATGCCGAGCAGTTGTGGAGGGGCTTGATTGAAGTTGATCTGGTGATTTGTTAGATGGTGGTTTATTTGTTTGCAGGCGAAACTGGAAATGCCCAATTACTGCATGTTCCCCTTGCTTCCCAGATTCATTTGCATCTAGTTCATTGCATTATTGACTCGTGCGATTTGTTTGTAAAGATGTGTTGCAGTGAGAGAGAGAGAGAGGGGGAGAGAGTTATTAGTAGAGTAGACAATGCCGAATGACTTAATGGTCACTTACTTGTGCGAATTTCAAATCGTGTCATTTGAGGATTTGTTTGTGAGTATGTTTTGTTCAACGGGCATTTGGCAGTTGACGGTGCTGAGTGGATGGGCGCCATGGAAGGCGAGGGGTTGGGCTTGTCGTTGCAAGCTGGCGATGCGTGGGAAGATTAGAGACTGGTGATCATGTCAGGGCTCAATTGTTTTATAACCATGTTAATCACGAGAGCCAAACATCGTTGATGGTTGTTTGACTTGGTTTTTGCTGTTAGGTCAGTACTTCGTCCACTAGTCATAAGGGCGCGTGATAGTGAGGACATTTGGCCCTGCCCTACGGAACCCACTTTCACCACAGGGAATAAGGAGGCGTAGAAGTAGGAGGAGGAGGAGTTGACTGCAAATGCGGTACAGAGATTAGAGGCAGCACTGAGGACGACGTCGGAAGGAGGAGACGAGGATTGTGTGATGCGCTGGTCTTTTGTTTGCATGCCTATTGGTCTTGGTGTTGGGGTCACTCGGATGTCCCGCGGTCGTATCGTCGCCCAGTTATCGGTGTGTGATGGACATATAGTCTGCTCGAATATGGTGTCTTTTTGTTTCCCAGCGAGGGGGGTTGGGGAGGGGTGGGAGGGATGGGAACCAGGGTTGGTGTGAGCGAGAGCGGTTGTAGCCTATTGCCACGGTCACATCTGGCGGTCGCCACATCGGTAACGTATCGAAATGTCCTCACTGCTGATGATGAAGCAAAAACCCACTGCTAGCGCAGATAAAAGAGGCCCAGCAAATAAAGCGATGTCTTAACACTAAAGTTGGCAAAGGTGGCTGCTCAAGTCTATGTTTGAGCTTTACTGCATGGGGGAGGAAGTGGGCATGGGATGATTCTGTTTCAGCATCTCCGTATTTTTTTTGTTTATTCCAACATTTCGCGCCCATCAGACCATACTTGCTGCCTAAATCCCAAGTGGGAATGGTATGTAGATCCTGGTGTACCTGACCAGATGAGACCCATTCGTTCAGGTTTGCCATGGCAAGAAGGTAGGTGGGTGGGTGAGAAGTCAGTCATCCACTCGGCTTATCAGGCGAATGAGTCTGCATGCTGACCAACATGGGCAGGCGGGTGTGTGTGGTACACGCGACTGGAGTGGCTTGATCTGTGTTTCTCGTTCAGTCTCCTCCTCCAACACATCCATTGAAATGGGCGCTGGACTCTACTTTCTCTCCAGCAGAACGGGTGGCGTGGGATCAGACAGCGGTCACTCCTCATTGGTGATATGATGAATGGGAAGTGTGATGGGTGTTGTGCCGGCTCAGAGGGTACCCTTCTCCTTCAAAGGAAGAACTATGTTCGTCAAACGCTTCCCGCCTCCTCACTCCCCCTTCCACAATTTCCTAGTACACAACTCCCACTTCCGGTCGTCCCAAAGCCAAGTAACAATGACTGCTGATTATGATACACAAACCCAATCGCATTTCACTTACCACGCAGCCGAGTACGGAACGAGCACCTACGGACCTTGACAACCCAAACTGTTGGGAAAACCCGGCGAGCAGACAGACATACAAATCAGCGATTCGGTCAGTACTCCTCCAAATGAACAACAAGGAAAACGTGGATGTCCTTTATCACCTTTATTATTTCAAACGCAAACAATGTTACTGCTAGGAAGCACACCTCACCCGCATGTGGCCTGAGTGAGAGGATGGAGATCTTTCAATCATGCTAGTGGCTGACAGGGAAGGAGCTGAGAGAAAATTCTTGTATAATGTGGTCATGCTGACACGTACGCGCGTGCAGCAGATGTGTCTTTGTCTTTGCAGTGGAGAAAATGCCTTCGCAGCGACATTCGACGCGTGCTGCGTTCCCTTTGTTCTTCTTGTTATCCTTGTCGTTGTCACTGCTGACGTTGCTGTTGTTGTCGTTGCTGCTGTTATCGTTTCGGGTTGACTGACGTGTAAATGGAATGCATTGGTGCTTGTTCGATAGAATGAGATGATGCCTTCAAGCTCCGCGATCATATGGGCCAAGCCTTTGGAGAGTAGGAAGAGGCATGGCCTACATCACCATACCCCGTCGATGTGGTCGCAACGCCAATCACCTCCAACTTCTGATGGTGCAACAGATGCAGCAGGACTGGAGACAGTTGAGTCGTCAAAGGCCTCAGACGAGGCGATCCTGCTCGCTGGCCAAGTGCAAGTATCTCGCCATTGACACCACTGCGCTCACCTAGGAATGCAGTGCCATTCACCAATCGACCTTTCTGGCTTTGGTGCCCACATGCCTTCAATGTGCGTGTTACTTGTTTGGCGACATTCGGCTTGTGTCCTCTGCCTGTCCTCATTACGTCGTCTCATCATGAGTAATACATAGCTGCGATGACAATACCACAGTTGCTATGGTGGCTGTGTGAGTAGAAGATGGCGTGCTTATTGAACAGTAGGCATTCTGACTGCTGGCCATTTGAGAGGCCGATTTTCTGTGAAGATGGATACACCTGAGACTCCTACTTTTTTGACATCCAACACCGACAACACAGGCTGATTTTCGGTGCAGTGCAAATGCAGGACTTGAACAATAATGTCCGCTAAATCAAAATCGAAAAGAGAAAGGCCATGGCTGCGCTTTAAAAGTCATATTGCAACCACGAAACGGGCGACAGAGCTACGAAACACAAACCAGCACAACTATCACGGCCATCACCACCACCATGGCGAAGCAAGCACTACCGTCAAGTCCAAAGTGCCGCCTCTGACAATAGCAGCAGTTTCTTACTCGTGTAAACAAGTGCAAGATTAACTTCTCCAACGTACTAAAGAACACCTCAGTCATTGTATTGCATCATTTACTAGAATTCTGAGGATTAAAAACAAGGTTGTACCCACCAACGAATGCAGTAAAAATTAAGGCTAAATAAAGGAAAGAAAGAATAAAGAACGCACATTTCTACTAAATGCATAACTGGAACTAGGTTCGAATTTGCATCGTCCACAATTTTATTGCACTGATGCATTTAGACTTGGTAAATCTTAAAATGCCCAGAGTTTTGCCATTAATCTGTGTTGTGAGATGGACGAACACTATTCCACATTGGAGGGCGAAGAGTACTGTAGCGTCCCGAGCCTGCACTTAAGGTAAAAGAAGGCGCAGTACTAGGGCAGAATATATATATTCCGGAAACAGAGGGCTTGGTTTGTGTCTTCTAAAACCTTTTTTACCAAACACGGAGGTAGCAACACACAAAATCGCGTAGTTTGCATTGGGTCCAAAAGAAGGTACAAATAAACTCAAAGCATCGCACGCAAGCGCTCGCAACTGTTCCACATGGGCCAGAAGAAGCATTACGCCATGCAACTTCTGGACAACGTGTAGCGAGGTGGGGAATAGGTACACGAATTTGGGCTAATTTCACCCATCTGAGCTGTGCTGCACGGTGCATTACCTCTCGGACAAAGGCTAAATTTGAGTGATAAACATGCCATCACCAACCGATAGTTTTGTCAACATGGCGCTGTTCCATCTGTAACCATCAATCATTCAACACTATATCTGTCACCCTATAAAGGCGCACCACCGATCAGGCACAAAAATGAGGTTAGCATATTAATGACTGAAGGAAGGACATCCAATAAGTGCAGTATCAAAGACAGGGCCACTAAGGCGAGGGATTTGTGCGACACTTTTGTTGGAAGAGGAGGCAACCACTGCAAACGATGTGGTAGACGTCTTGTCAGAATTCCTCGGAGAAGAGAGAAAAGAGTAGCTTGACCACCCGAAGTTTGCATCAAAAATCCGCCAGATCTGACCTGTTGGTTTGAAAGACCTGAAGTTTGAAGAAGAAGCGATAATCAGGAGAGCTCCACAGCTTTACCTGTCGAGTAATAATTTTGCTGGGAGAAGCCACTCTCACTCTTCATTACAGTTGTGCCGACTCATTGTCACCTAACCTAGCCTGCTCGAGGATAGCGATGCAGTTCTCGTCTGCAGTGCATGTTGAATGAGCACACTCTTTCCTAAATTAATTATTGTTAAGTTCGCATGATGTATGATCCTCCCAGTAATTGCATATCAGTTTCTAACTAGTCTACCTCTCAAAACAGAATACACTTGATTTCCGGATGACGGTGGTTCTTCTAGTTCACCAGTTTTAAGGTCATTTGCCGTATTTAGTGCATTGTCTGTCGCCGTGGTGGGTGCGTTGCGTGTTCTAACTGCAGTCGTATTTTGGCTGGATAAGCTCCGTTGGTTCAAGAAAGAAAAACGCTATTGGATTCTGGGCTTTACTTGGTGCTAATGGTGATCGGGATCCCAGGAACGACAAGAAAATACTTGCCTGTGGTGGTGCATATAATAGACTCCAAGGGATTACTGAGAAAATGCCAAATTTAAAGTTGGCCTTCCCTATTGCTCTCTACTTTGCGGTGGTAGGAATGGGCCTCAGCTCAGAAGCTGGTGTGATCTATGCTGCGCTTTGACGAATTATTCATTTATCCTTTTCCCGAAGTTTTCACAAATGCAATGTGACAGCTGCATCATCGAAATTGTTACAGCAGTCATGTCGGTGGAACTTGTCGTGCTCACTGGACGCGGATACGGTGGTTGGGCCCCGAAAAGATAGCTGAGTATTTTCTTCTCCTGCAACTTCAGAAGACGTGATCTGAACAAGCCTAAGGCAAGATCGTAAAGATTGTACTACGAACGAGGAGTCAGCGTGCAGTTAACGCCATCGTCACTTGAGGTTTTGATGCGTCGCTTTGATTGGCATGGCTTCTATAGATGTTAGTTTGTTTCTGCGGGTACAAGGATGGTTTTGAGATGGAATTTCTGTTGACACAAGTAGTGAGTGGATGAAAACATTGAATTTTACCGCTGCAACTGGGGACATCAACTGTTTTTTTTTCCGAGTGTGCAAAGGACAGGTATTTCGTTGGGGCTGTGCCGCCTCCGAAGAATGCTTTGGCTATCAGCGTTCGCTGGTGAAATTTTGTCGAAGTTGTTTTCAAGTCTGCGAAGTAGGGTGCAGGCGGTGCCGTCCCCAGAATCCTGCATTGTGGCGTGACAGGCAAAAGGGGTCAAGTCAATGAGTGCGATGATTGTGGATGCGTGGAGAAAGGGACTCGCCGTTTGATAGGTGCGTGTAAATGCACATTTACTTATATTAAAAGAGTCCTTATTGATGCACACTATTTGTTGTTTTGTCTACTTTGATAAAGTGTGCATCCTGACTGCGAGGTGTAGCCTTTTGCACCATCTAAAGTCACTGCCTGTCCTATGGAAATTTACTTGTTTCATTTGTTTGCTGCCGCCAGTTGTTTAGGTGCTTTCACCCAGCACTGGTGTATTTTAAATTTGGGTGGTTCTAACTATTGTGCTCCTCCTTGACATCTGGTCACGCCATTGACTGAATTGGTCCATTTTGCGTACGTCCGTCTACTACTTGTAGTTTCATTTTAACCTAACCAGGAAGGTTATGTTTAGCGAATTTCAATGGATAAGCATGTGCTTTCTGCGAATTTCGATTGAGACAAGTTGGTGGTGTTCATGATTAAGCATGTTAAATTCGTTGTAACCGGATTGAGCGTACTGGATGCTGATGGGTAAGGTACTGCGATTTGCGTCATTCCACGTGTAGGCATCCACAATGGACTGTAGTTATCGCCTCTAAATGAGTGTTCTTCTTCTAAATTCGGAGAGGCTGCATGGGCAATACGCAAAGATGTATCAAGTGAGTAAATTCGGATTAATCCACCTGTAGTTGGGAAGCTTGCTGCTGATTTCCTTCATCTCATTGCTTTGTAGATTTGAGGAAAACCATTTTTGTAATTTAAGGTGCAATTTAGGTGCACTCAGATTTTACTGAACGTCAAGCAATTTTGCAGGCCCTTTCTGCTGATGTTATTTGTACACGAGTGAAAAGGCAGGGAAGAGGACGCGACTTTAAGTGAATCCGAATGCGTAGCGTTCATTGTTCAAATCGTCGAACTGTGCACGTTTGATATTGCTGAAAGAAGCATCCTGGGAAGTGAAGTGAAGTGAAATGTTTATTGGAAGCGTATTGTCACGGTGATGACTTGAAAGGCGACCCACTAACTACCTGGGTTTGTCCACTCCTCCTGCTGTAGCATTTTAGTAGTTGTGGTGTGGTCCTTGCCCTCATAGTTGTAGTGGTACTTAGCCTTGGCTTTAATAGCTTTTATTTGGAGCAAATAGTTGGCTGACAGGTCGCGAAGACGGGCATAAGTGGGTGACTTCAGTACAGAATGCTATCGATGGCCTTTCATGTGTCCCTGAATCCGTATCCCTACAATGTTGAGGAAATGGCAATTCTAACAACTAAGCATAGCATCCGCTGCAGAAGGTTCAGTCTTCGAGTTGAGAGTTGTGCAAGACGGTATTGGCTGGTCGGGTGCTCGAAATCATCAAAGGCGTGCAAAGGAGCTGCGCGACTCATCGTCATGGTAATATCAATCGAACTGGGCTCATGCACAGGAGCATGGGACCCACAACCGGGCATCAATACTGCCATTCAACATCTATCTTAGGGGTAGTGTCATCAGTCATCAGGGTATCGGTCAATGTCAATCCACAGGGTTGCCGGACTCAATTGGTGATCATTACATCGAACTGGGTCTATCACAACAGGCATGAGGCTCATCGTGGAGTGCTTGATGCGTGATGGTTTTACAAATGGCCTCTGCGTTATTGCTTCTTTCCACTCTGCCATCCATCGTCGTTATTTTTTTTGCTGGTAGACATGAAGTTGCTAGTTTCTTTTAACATGAGAGGCTCTTTTATTATCATTAGGATGATTAACGATTGAATTATGCCTTTTGATCTCCTTTTAGCTTTCATTTGTACTGTTGCCTTCATTTTGCATGCGTATTTTGAGGAGGGTGATTGAAAGTCAGAAGTAGTTGTCGGTTCCCCAATTCCCATAACCGAGGATCAATTTTGTTTTAGAATGAACGAGTGCCAAAGAGCGCTCGTTTTTCACTTGACAGCGTATCCTTTGTGATACTACTTTCGCTGATTTTATTCATTTTCGCAATTTTCTCGTAAAAGCCAATGCTTTTAAAAAAAAGTAGCTTAAAGACGATTGCATGGCGAGGAGGAGTCTCTTTTGCCTTTTGTTAGCTTGCGAAGGGTAGAAATCAGTCCATTTGCAGACTCATGGCAGAGCATTAGGGTTTTCGTGTATCGAATTCACCTATTGCATGCAAAGTAAGGCTGGTTGATTTCTTTTCTCAAAATGCAAGTTTGACAGTGATTCTACCAGACGGCCTTTTTGCATTGCTTCACACGGGTAATTCCCCTTTCCCTCCATCCCCATCCTACGTGTCCCTCGAAACCAAAGGGAAATGCCGGAGTCATTGGCACGAATGCATTCGTCCCTTGCACAGTTTTAGGGCAACTCAGACTGAGTGGACTGTGTCATGCAGGCGTTGGGAAATATGAAATCTATCTAGCCGATAGAGGGTCTGGGGAAGTACCACTGTGCAGGTGGCTGAAAACCAACATTTGTGGGATCGCCACTGATGGATAGACTTCTACACCACTAAAATGTCTACTTGGTGAGTGAGTTGACGTCTCCTGCTGGTACGGGTATCCACGATTGTAGACGCCTTCTTTCACAGGAGGCGTTGTTCATCACTACACTCTGTTGAGGAGGCACTGGCGCTGGTCCGTGTCATTCCTAATAAATGATGTCTAATTCTTGTATAAAGCGAGCTAGCGCTTACTGCTTCACGTAATACCGTTGCATCATGATTCCTTTGGTAGGTGTGAAACCAGCACCTCCAGTTAGACCTTATTTCCTTCGTGTTAGTCGAGGCTTTCTCTAACCTATGCTTGGTGTTTTCGTTTCACAGGTTCAAATGTCGATGATGTGTGAGTCAAGGGCAGACGAGAGGTTCGCTATCCAAAGCGGATTACAGGTGCGATTTGGCGGTGTGGAAACACATCTACCATGGTGAAGTTCGTGAAGTCATACATCGAGGGAAAGAGGACACTGGAATGGTTTGTTGTATCTTCTGACAACAATTTAATGTGGAGCATCACAAAACTGTGATGACGTCTCGACAGTGTTGTATGTTGTTGCAAATTTTCCATTATTAGTAAATTTACGAGTGCTGCTTCGTTATTTTTGTTTCTTCGTGAACAGAAGAGCGCGGCGGTTGAAATGGTTTGAGTAGGTGATGACAAATTTGGTTGTTGATGGACGTGGACGAGGTGTGTGGGATGAGGTGGTCCACCGTTTCGTTTTGGATAAGGCATCATCACCTGTGGTGCGGGTGTTGGGTGTGTCTTTGGTGCAGAAGTAAAGGACTCACTTATTTGAAGCCAGAGAAGAGTCTTGTGGGGCAAACCAATGCTGCCTTGTGCTTTTACAGGTTGAGTTGTTGGTCTGTGGGGCTTGAACGCAAATTGTGCTGCTGCTCTGTGCAAAGACCTTCAGAAGACTAGCACCTCTTCTCTTCGATTATGGCTCAGTACTGTCAGGAAAGCGTCAAGATCATGGTGAGGTTGCAACAGCTACATTTGGCGCCGATTCCGTGTTAGGAGGTGAGTGAGTGCCGATTCGAATCAATGTGAAGGACATTGACGGGTTCGAAGGCATAATATTAGGGCAGAATAAGTAAACTTAGAAAGCAGAGGGAGAGGGGCCGCTGACATGGCCCAGAGACCTACCCACCCAAATGACCAAAACCGAAACCGGCAATGAGAACAAACAAGACACTAAGACACTATTGATGCAAAAGGCAACTGCTGTGCACAAATGCGATTCTAGTGAATTGTACAGGACAATGTCATCAATGGTACCGTGTCCCAGTTGCGAGGATCTCAAGGCATTAGGGTCGATTGCATGTCACGCAGCTATGCGGTGGTTGCAGTGCACAACTTGTAGAGAGGTCCTAAAAGAAGCCCAGTCATCAATCATCAGGCTCGTCTGCAGCCGTCATTAAGGCATGATAGAGGTGTTTGTGTGGTGCACGAGACCGCTCCACCTGACCTGATTCCATCCGACCTGACACGACATGGAGGTTGCTCAACTCGCAGTTCTACACGGAAGTCCATTTCGCTCTGACTTGTGCTGTGCACCGTGAGGTGAGGACATCAAGGAGCCAACAAAATTATGCTCCCCAAAATGCCACACTGTTCTCCCATTCTTTCCTTCTTTCCACCAGGCGGTGGAGGATGAAGACTGAAGCACTGGCTGCTGTGGCCCATGAGTCGCAAATCGGAGTAACTTCACAAATTCAAAGTCAAAACAAAGCACATCACAGTGGCCGAATCAGTGGCCCTACATTTACAACCTCACAAACACGTCAACATACACTTTCCACCCTCCTTCCCGTTCCACCACTGCTTACAGATCGACACCTCACTTCTCTCCTTTTTTAAATTGGCTTAGTAAGGTAGTCCGGGTGATCCTCCTCGTCTCCTTCCGCCTCCTTTATTTGCACCACGATGCACCAAATTCAGCCAAGGTAGAAATGCACAAGGGCAAGTGATGTCTGTCCTCACAACTCCACCCACGAGGAATGCTGTGTCTGAAGACAACACCAGACGGCTTTAAGAGACACCACGCGACACGTGCTACCAATCGATTCACACGTGTCAGATTCGAAGAGGTCACTCACACGACCAACCTTCAGAGGTGCTCTTCCACGCCTTGTCTCGTCTACAACCATTCATCCTGCTTCGCGCTCTCGCTCCTACCATTCAGTCAATTGTTTGTGCCTCCCTCTCACTTCGTTTCCTCCTCGCCTTTGACCCTCCTTCCTTCCTCCACCTCCACCTTCACCTCCATCGCCTCCCTCCCCCTCCATCTCCTCGTCACTCCTAACTTCCCGCTCCCGCCTTCACTATTCAAACCTCTTTTACATTCAACAACGACAAATCATAGGTTGCGTACTGCGGACAAACAGCAGTCGAGTTGTGCGGTGACCACCACGCAACATCGCACCGAACGTCACTCGAGAACTGAATAGTCCACACAATGTGAGTCACCGCATTGGGTCGTCTCAACACACCTTCTTCGCAGACTACACTCGTCCGTATTCAACGATCTGACGGCAGTCTAGATATCTTGAAATCTTAGCAAATAAGTACCACCTTATGCACGTGGGGACCTTCTTGGCACCACGATGAATCGCAGCACCAATTGCATTAGCAAAGAAAAACCTGATTACATAAGTAAGTGGCAATCGACTAATGCGAGTCTTCAACTTCCTGCAGCTAGTTAAAAAATGGGAATGAAAAACAAATGCTTAGGACAAATTTCAATGTCTATTGAATAGCCAAACAAATGTCAAGTTTAATGTTAGTAACACTTGTAATGAGAAAGGGAAGCAAACCTGCAGTTCGGACAATAAAACAACGAGCAAATGAACTGCTTGCACTCCACATCCCGCCATCCCCTCACATCACTCGTCTCCACCACCTACTGCGTCTGCACTCTCCATATCACACCGACCAACTGCGGCCTCACCAACTTCCATAGTCTCAATCAAAGGCACCAAGACAACAGTCGTGGCAGCAGAACCATCAACATGAGTGCACCAAGATTCATCACCACGTTGGTGGCAGCATTTACATGCCACTCATCAACGCTGCCATAGATCCACGCCACCTAAAACAAAAAGGCACAAAAGAAGTAGACTTGGCGGGCAAGACTTAGCAGTGAAATGAGGAATTTGGCACAAAAGAGACGCACAATGCGAAAGACGAGGTCAGAGATGTACTGCTTGTGCACCTCCACACAAAAGACGACGTCACCTGCGTGAGCGCTAAGTGCAACACTGTGGAACAGGTGGTTGACATGTCGAAGCGATTGTTGGCCATACCCACTTCACAGTCCTCGTGATAATACTGCAGCAAGCACCTCAAGGTAGTTGTTGAGACGTGTTGCCCCAATCTTCACGTGTCTGCCACTGCCTTTGCCGCATCACACACTACTTGTCTGTAAGGAAAGCGCGGATAATGATCCAGTCGGGATTACTGGTTAACGATGAATAAAGGCACTGAAGTGCAGCCCATTAACGCCAAAGCAAGGATAACTAATCATCCTAATAATGGTAGCGTCAAATATATGTACCTTTAGTAGATAGGGGGTAAGCACTTACTGTAGCCCCTACCAGACCACAGATTCACCAAGATCTCAGCTACACTCACCACCGAGAAAGACACGTGGTGGGGTACCATTTCGCGGCATCTCCAGTCTCGCCATGGACGCAACATTGTGAACTTCAGCCTTCACCCACATACTCGATGTCATGCCACCTCAGTTCTCCGCCACCCCATGAAGGCAGTACTCAATGAATCACACGTTGTCAAATTGGCCAGCAAGCCTCATGATGAAAGAGTGCCAAGTCTTTCAGCGCACCAATGACTGCACCGAACACAGGAGACATTCATTCACCTCATCATTTGCAGCCGAAAACAGAGTAATGACCTTTCTTAAAAGAGAGGAAATTGCCTCTACACGCAGAAATCATTCCAACTCCCCAACCGACATAGCCAATTTTGTTGCAGCATTGACCGACTACTGCTAAAGGCACGTGGTTCACCCAGAGAGAAATTAAATCCCCACATCAGTGTGCTCAAGTGACACCACGCAATGGCAGCAAAGCATCAGTATGTGTTCTTAGCCATTTCGAGTCCAAGCTGTTTCGCTTCTCCTCTCGCATCTACAGCATGACGATTTCTAGTGTTACGTCACCACTCGGCGGAAAGATGGATGGCTTACACCCAAACCGGTTCGCCACCTTCGCAGGAAG
The DNA here is from genome assembly GCA_001923025.3 of Taenia multiceps. NCBI lineage: Eukaryota > Metazoa > Platyhelminthes > Cestoda > Cyclophyllidea > Taeniidae > Taenia > Taenia multiceps. Next base: position 4,068,819 of record CM010317.1, on the reverse strand, counting down.
CACAATTCTTCATCCACTCACCGCGGCCAGCATGCAATTCCTCATTCCCACTTGCCATTAACGTCATTAGTCTCCTCATAAACTATAGGAAGAGAAGGGAAGCCCTACGAGGCGCACGCCTCACCTCAGCAATGCGCTAGAGGCCACGATTTGGGGCAGGCATTCACAGCACACAATTGTTGCACTATCCGCTTACAGTTTCCTCAGCTCAACTTGTGCTCTCCCCATTCATTACCATACAACCACGAGCGACAAACCCATTGGTTCGATTTGCAGCCTCGTGCCCACAAATGAAAGATTTCTAGCGAGTAGTAAAAACTCTGACCCTCCAACGCTCACCATAATTCGTATAAGTCCTCAAATGGCTATGATCATCACACACCGTCCCAATGTGGAATACGCTCAAGGTAAATAAAAGCAGTCCACATCAGCATTCAATTGAACAAGTCAATAGAATTCGAGCACTTCACCACGAGCATCACACAAAACACGAATTCAGCACGCCGCAAAAGTCGCTAGTCACGTTTTCATGGTGATAATATAAGCTTACTTATGCTGCGCATAAAACAAGCCAAAACTTCCAAAACAGATACTTACACACCTACACTCATTTGCACAAATTGCAAACGACGCACAACGACGATCACAGCGATGCCCACCCTTTCGTATGTGCCGTTAGCTACATGCACGAGAAGGTATTAACTATGGAAAAAAGCAAATAAGTGTCATAACGATTGTTATCGAAGTTGAGAATTGTAGTAAATAAGGTAAAATACATAGTTTGAGCGACTAGTTAAGCAAAAATTATGGGAAATGCAATTTGTGTGAGATTTTGCAAACAGTTTTATAGTCGCATTGATTTTATAAATCAAGCCAACTAATAGCAAGTTCTTCTCTTAATTTCTGGTACTACCGAATGATTTGTTGCGCTAACTTTGATGTGTAAGCAGTTTTGCTTCAGATCACATTGGTCGAAAATTATAGATTAGTGTATTACTCATACATGTTTAAGCCTATCTCGCAGGCGAGAGACAGGAACGCAGCTTAAATCCCTCAACGCCGCCAAAGGTCATCCTACAAGCTTTACTTATGCACCATCGCCTTACGGTTTTGTCGAAGACAATGCGTGGGTGTGAGAGCAATCAACCTTCCCGAATTAGGCATAGGCGAAGTGTTGGAGGGGAGAATGACGAAATCCCTGCTATTCAAGCCTACATAAATAAAGTGCAGAGGATCTGGAACACTGATGGCATAAATTACAGAGGTGCTGCATGCGGAGAATGAAGGACTCAGCCAGGTGCTCATAGCTAGACCAAACACTACGTCACTACTATTTGATATAATAATAAAATACTTAACAGACCAATTTATACAATTGTTGTTTGTTCAGCTCTCACTCTCGTCTACGACCGCTTTGATGGTGACTATGCCTTCGTCGTGTGGGCTGGTCTCCAGGTCACTCCAGTGGCTCCTATGCTTTCCTCGCGCCGAAACCGTTTCTTCTGCTCAAGTGTTAGCCCGACTTTCATCCTTAGGAAACTCTCGAAGAGCTGCAGTGGCATTCTTCGAATCCATTTTGGCATGCGTGCATTGCTCAATTACGTTTGAATTCCACACATCAACACCTCGATAAAGTGAAGTCTGTAATCATACGCATTTGCTGTGCGTGTCATTTCAACACGATGGAAATAATGGGGCAGCATGTTCCTCCCTCCTCCGTATCCTCCTCTAAAACCATGTCTTCACTCTGTGACTACACACTCCTACTCCTCACACCTAATGCTTGTTATATCTGCATGTGTAATTAGTGGTTGACAGCAATCAACCACACACCTACCACCATCAAGCCTTATTGCTTCCCTATACCACTCCATCGACATCATACCGATACACCGACGACGGCGACTAATGCCCGCTGCTACGATGAAGATTTGACTCTGCTTTTGTTCTTGTTTCTTTTGTTTTGTTTCTGCAGCATTCAAATCGTATTGATTGTCACCACCCAATTAATCGATCAATCAATCAATCGAGTAGCCAATCGACGTGTCGCATTTGAACGTCACTTGCACTATTACTGACACGCGCTGAGGTAGGTTTGCTGTAGCCACGTCACGTTGATCTTCTGTCCATAGCAATCAAGCATGCCAGTAGTAAATATTGAGCGGATTGAGCGCGAGTTTTTGATGAGCCTGATCTCTGCTTGTACAGGTACATGCAGTTGATCGAGGCTCGTCGACGCTGTCTATGTGCAGCACCGAGTCTGCATGCTGATGGTAAGTGTGCAATTGAGCAGCCTCAGCGACACCAACAACACTGTCTATTTCAGCAGAGGTAGAATCGATCGTAATTGAGGAGGTGCAGGAGGAGGAGGAGGAGGAGGAGGCAGAGGAAGAGCCGCCAATGCCGTCACCGCCATCCCAACCGTCGTTGGCCTCTCCCGCATTATCCCAGTCTTCCCCATCGCAGTCATCTATATCCGCCAGTACGTCGAATTCGCATTGTCTACATTATTCTACTTCTCTCATGCCTACTGCCCTCACTCCTTCCTACCCTCCTTCCCTCCCTCCCTCCCTCATTCATTCATGCTTCTGTGCATTTATTCATTAAGTCATTGGTTCGTTCATTCATTGATGGCATCCACTGCCTTAGCCATTGCGTGTGGTGAACCTCTTCTCTTCCTTACCCTCCTCCTCCTCCTCGTCTTTCCCCTCACGCAGGCCTGCAAGTGAATTTCGAAGTGGAGGACTACCCCGTTGGTCAGGAGGAGGGAGAGGGGCAGGGAGAAGGACCGGCGATGCCAGCCACCACCAGCAGCCGCACGGACACGTTGTTGCGATTGGATAGCTCCGGCGACGTGCTGCAGTCACAACAAGCGGCCGTCCGTGGGTCGTCAGCGCAAAGTCTTCCCGAGGAAAGGCACGAGGTGGAGTACAATACTCCCCTACCTCTCTCCTTGAGTCGCGACATCGTCAGCCCAGACAGCATGTCAGGTGAATGAATACCACCTACCTCTCCCCACTCCCCATCTGTCCATCCATCCATCCATCCATCCATCCATCCATCCATCCATCCATCCATCCATCCATCCATCCATCCATCCATCCATCCATCCATCCATCCATCCATTCATTAGCTCTCCACCCATCGTCGTCCTCACCGTTTTCTCTCCCATTTGCAGTTGGGTCGGAGGATCGCCAACAGTCCCCTCGTCCTTCAGTAAGTGCGCCTTCATCTACCACTGCTGCCATACTACCACTACCACTACCACTACTACTACTACTACTACTACTATTACTATACTACTATCCACTTTATCCTTGCCTTAATGCATCATGCGGTTGTAGTGACACGTACGCACGTGTAGCAGACGAGTTAGCAATTCATACACACTCCCTCCTCACCTTACCACTTCTCTTTCCTCTCCTAATGCGTCTTTTGTCTTTGCAGTGGAGAAAACGCCTTCGCAGCAGCATTCGACGCGTGCTGCGTTCCCTTTTTTCCTCTTGTTGTCCTTGTCCTTGTCGTTGTCGTTGTCGCTGTTGATGTTGTTGCTGTCGTTGTTGCTATTATCGTTTTGGGTTGACTGACGTGTAAGTGGAATATGTTTTGTATGTTTGATAGAACGAGATGATGACTTCAAGCTCCGCGATGATATGGGCCAGGCCTTCGGAGGGTAGGAAGAGGCATGGCCCACATCAACATACCCCGTCGATGTGGTCGCAACGCCAGTCACCTTCAACTTCTGACGGTGCAACAGTTGCGGCAGGACTGGAGACAGTTGAGTCGCCAAGTGCAAGTATCTCACCTCTGCCACCACTCCGCTCAAGTAAGAATGCATTGCCGTTCACCACGTCCTTTTTGTCTTTGGTCTCACACACTTCCAATGTGTGTGTTACTTGTTGGGTGACATTCGGCCTATGCCCTCTCCTCACCATAAGTAATGCATGGCAGAGGTGACACCATCACAGTTGCTATAGTGACCATGCGGTTGGAAGATGGCATGCTTATTGGACAGTAGGCATTCTGAGTGCTGGCTATTTGAGGGGCCGAGCGCCTGGTGTGGTGGGTGCACTCGAGGCTCCTACTTGTTTGGCATCCCTTTGCCTTTCATTCTAGCGGACTGGCAGCGTTGGAGGGGCGGTGGGCGTAGCAGGTGGTGGAGGAGTGCCAGCTGTCGGACGACACACCTGCCAACGAATTGTGAAGAGGGCGGAAGAAGGTGGGAAGGAAGGTCTACTACATCATCACTCATGGCCTGATGGTCTACACTGATGGCAAGTGGCGTTGCAATGTGCGGACAGTTGGCATGCAGATCGAGTGGTGTTGTCTCGTCTCTACACCGCCTCGACTGCCAACGGTGACTGCATTGCTTATCGTCTCTGTTGCCATTAATGGCAAAAACAGCAACAAACTGCATGGGACCATCGAAATTCTTCGTCAGGAGCAGCCCACCATCACCTTCCGATCGCGTTCCATTCACTTCGCTTCTATTCCCTTCCTTCCACTCTCCTTCCTTTCCCTCCTTCCTTCCTTCCTTCCTTCCTTCCTTCCCTCCTTCCCTCCTTCCCTCCTTCCCTCCCTTCTTCCCACTTTCCCTCAACGCTGTCATGCATCCGACTTATGAACCAGCAAGTCTGCAGCACCACCACCTCCCGGTCGACCAGATGTCAGCTTCCATCTGCATCACATAGTACAATCAGGTATGTACAAATACATTGCATTCACACGTCATTCGACTTCTTCCAACGATGCGAGTGGTCGTCTCGAGACAGCTGCTGCGCATTCTGCTTCCACAGATAGGGCATGATTTCGTGTGGTCGGGTCGCAGATAATTACTGCCAGCGACACAGGTGATGGGTGTGTCTTTTAGAGTAGGGCCTCCTCCTTTGTGTGGATTAAATTACCTGAATTGCTTGGTTCAATTGCAATCGCAGCTTCCAGTGCTGACGAGTGGAGAGCAGACAGCGATGGGATTGCCAATTTCCTCCTGATCAGCATCATTACCTCTAGCATTTCCATCTGGCAAAGTTGTCGGTCCGATTCGGCCAGTCTCATGAGCCACTGAGCCGCAATCCTCCCCTCGCATACCCACTCGACTCATGGAGCTCATGCTCCAGTCGTTGCTGTTGCTTCAAAGTGTCCCGTAAACATGGTATAGCCACCGCTTTCTCGTGCTCCACCTAATTTTGACGCGTCCCTTTTACCTGCACATCCAGCCACCACATCAAATCACATGCAAAGACGGTCAGTGCCAGTTGCTAAGCCAGTACTCGAACATGTTGCCATGGCAAAGCGCTCATCCTTCCAGCGAATGACCAATACCACCCAACAGACGAAGCTCGGTAGTTCCTCAGGTTTGGCACATACTGCCTCCAAGTAATCTTGCTTGTTATCACTGCAAATTACTCAACAACCCATCCAACCCGTCAATATCCTTCACATCGGTTCGGTTCGGTACTCACTCACCTCTTAATGCAAAACTAGTGCGCTAAACAACGATTTTTACTTAATACTTTATTCGCAGCAAAATGTAACTACTGCACTTCCACCACATCTTCACGCTATTCTGACATGGCACTGAGCCATAAGCGAAGAGAAGAGAAGAGGCACTAGGCCTCTGAGGGCTGTGACACAGAGCGGCAGCACAGCGTGCATTCAAGACCCACAGACCAACAACTCAACCTGTAAAATCATAAGGCAGCTTAGCTTTGCTTTGCTTTGCCCCATAAGACTCTTCTCTGGCTTGAGGTAAATGAGTTCTTTGCTTCTCCACCAATGACACTGAAACACCCACCTCAGATCACACACCTCGTCCACCTCCATCAACAGCCAAATTTATCATCAACTGCTCAAAACGGCCAATCGCCGAGGAGAACACAAATAAAGGAGTACATTTTTAAATTACTAATAAAGGAAAATTTGCAGGAACATGCAACACTGTCGAGGCGTCATCACAGTCTTGTGCTGTTCCACATAAAGTGCTGTCAGGAGACACAATCAATCCTTTTAGTGTCCCCTTTCCTTTTGGCGCATGGACTTCACAAACTTCACCATGGCAGACGTGGTTCCACACCGATAAATCGCACCCAAAATCTTCTTTGGATAACGGACCTCTCGTCTGCCTTGACTCACACACCATCGACATTTGAACCTGCGAAACGAAAACACCAAGCATGGGTTGGGAAAGCCTCGACTAACACGAAAGAAATAAGGTCTAAGCAGAGGTGCTGGTTTTCCAACTACCAAAGGAATCGTCATGCAACGGTGCCACGTGAAGCAGTAAGCGCTAGCTCGCTTCATACACGAAATGGCATCATTTATCAAGGAAGGCACAGACCAGCGCCACAGCCCCCACAACAAAGCGCAGTGGTGAACAACGCTTCCTGTGAAAGAAGGCGTCTACAATCGTGGATACCCGCACCAGCAGGAGACGTCAACTCACTCACCAAGTAGACACTTTATTGGTGTAGAAGTCTATCCGTCAGTGGCGATCCCACAAATGTTGGTTTCAGCCACCTGCACAGTGGTACTTCCCCAGACCCTCTATCGGCTAGATAGATTTCATATTTCCCAACGCCTGCATGACACACAGTCCACTCAGTCTGATTTGTCCTAAAATTGTGCAAGGGACGAACGCATTCGTGCCAATGGACTCCGGCATTTCCCTTCGGTTTCAAGGGACATGCAGAGTGGGGATGGAGGGAAAGGGGAATTACCTGTGTGACTAACCTGTCATGCATGTCCGGACCAGTCTCTGAGTAATACGCGAGGCGCTCATTCACCTCAACCAGACCAAAACGTCCCTCCACCTCACAACTGCTCAATGTCTCAGGTGCGCCTGCTATTACAGCACCCGCTTCTCCACTGTGCCTGACTAAAAGAGCACATCACAGTCGGGATGTCTCACAACCGAAGTGATGCGATAGGCATGGAACTGTCCCCTCCGCACGTCATGCTACACACGGGCTGTAGTCTGGTCGTCGTCGTCGTCGTCGTCGTCATCAGCTGGATTCCAGTCAAGATCAAGCATCACCAAACGGTCCCCACCAAAGACATGTAGACTACAACCATTCGCCTTACTGCCCTACTTAAAGACACTCTGGCGACAGTGGGATGGATGCAGAGACTGTGAAAAATAATCCACATGCTAAATATGCCGACGACCTCAGAGGTCATCATGATAAAAAATAGTACACACTGAGGGCTCATCCAGGTAAAGCGTGTAGGATCTACTTATCAATCTTCCCCCTCCCCCTCATTTTAGAAATGGCAAGCACTTATAGGCTCAAGGTCAAGGTAGCACAGAATGTGAGGCTCAATCGACAAAAATAGCTCAGTTTCGGATGTCAAACGCTAAAAAGGGTTCAAAACACTTGAACCCACTGATGGGTCAATTACAAGCTTAGAGAAAGGAACAATAGGCCACGTTAAAATTGCTTGCTGAACCACGTAATCGAAACAAAATGCCTCCTTCCCCCCACGCATCTTCACAAAGGCAGTATTTCCTACGGAGGAAGAAAAACTCCTGGGAATGAAATGAAGCAATGCAAAAAGGCGGTCTAGCAGAATCACTGTCAAACTTGCATTTTGAGAAAAGAAATCAACCTGCTTACTTTGCATGCAATAGTGAATTGATACACGAAAACCCTAACGCTCTGCCATGAGTCTGCAAATGGACTGATTTCTACTCTTCACAGGCCAACAAAGGGCAAAAGAGACTCCACCTCGCCATGCAATCGTCTTTAGCTACATTTTTTAGGAGCATTGACTTTTACGAGAAAATTGCGAAAATGAATAAAATGAGCGAAAGTAGTGTCATAAGGAAGACGTTGTCAGCGAATAACGAGAGCTCTTTGACACCTATTCATTTCAAAACCAAATTGATTCCCGGTTATGGGAAATGGGAACCGACAACTACTGTTGACTTTCAATCACCCTCCTCAAAATACGCATGCAAAATGAAGGCAACAGTACAAATGAAAGCTAAAAGGAGATCAAAAGGCATAATTCATCGTTAATCATCCTAATGATAATAAAAGAGCCTCTCATGTTAAAAGAAACTAGCAACTTCATGTCTACCAGCAAAAAAATAACGACGATGGATGGCAGAGTGGAAAGAAGCAATAACGCAGAGGCCATTTGTAAAACCATCACGCATCAAGCACTCCGCGATGAGCCTCATGCCTGTTGTGATAGACCCAGTTCGATGTAATGATCACCAATTGAGTCCGGCAACCCTGTGGACTGACAGTGACCGATACCCTGATGACTGATGACACTACCCCTAAGATAGATGTTGAATGGCAGTATTGATGCCCGGTTGTGGGTCCCATGCTCCTGTGCATGAGCCCAGTTCGATAGATATTACCATGACGATGAGTCGCGCAGCTCCTTTGCACGCCTTTGATGATTTCGAACACCCGACCAGCCAATACTGTCTTGCGCAACTCTCTACTTGAATACCAAACCTTGTGCAGCGGATGCTATGCTTAGTTGTTAGAATTGCCATTTCCTCCATATTGCAGGAAACGGATTCGGGACACATGAAAGGCCATCGAGAGCGCTCTGTACTGACGTCACCCACTTATGCCCGTCTTCGCGACCCCTCAGTCAACTATTAGCCCCAAGCAAAAACTATTAAAGCCAAGGCTAAGTACCACTACAACTATGAGGGCAAGGACCAAACCACAACTACTAAAATGCTACAGCAGGAGGAGTGAACAAACTCAGGTAATTAGTGGGTCGCCCTCCAAGTCATCACCGCGACAATACGCTTCCAATAAACATTTCACTCATTTCACTTCCCAGGATGCTTCTTTCGACAATAATAAACATGCACATTTCGACAGTTTACACAAGGAACACTATGCATTCGGATTCACTCAAAGTCGCGTCATCTTCCCTGCCCTTTCACTCGTGTACAATTACATCAGCAGAAAGGGCCCGCAAAATTGCTTGACGTTTAGTAAAATCTGAATGCACCTAAATTGCACCTTAAATTACAAAGATGGTTTTCCTCGAATCCACAAAGCAATGAGATGAAGGAAAGCAGCAGCAAGCTTCCCAACCACAAGTAGAGTAATTAGAATTTACCCACCTGATACAACTTTGCGCATTGCCTATGCTACTCTCCGAATTTAAAGGAGAACACTCATTCGGATGCGATAATTACAGTCCATTGTGGATGCCCACACATGGAATGACGCAAATCGCAGTACCTTACCCATCAGCATCCAGTACGCTCAATCCGGTAACAACGAATTTAACATGCTTAATCATGAACACCATCAACTTGTCTCAATCGAAATTCGCAGAAAGCACATGCTTATTCATTGAAACCCGCTAAACACAACCTTCCTGGTTAGGTTAAATGAAACTGCAAGTGGTAGACGAACGTACGCAAAATGGACCAATTCAGTCAATGGCGTGACCAGTGTCAAGGAGGAGCACAATAGTTAGAACCACCCAAATTTAAAATACATCATTGCTGGGTGAAAGCACCTAAACAACTGGCGCAGCAAACAAATGAAACAAGTAAATTTCCATAGGACAGGCAGTGACTTTAGATGGTGCAAAAGGCTACACCTCGCAGTCAGGATGCACACTTTATCAAAGTAGACAAAACAACAAATAGTGTGCATCATTAAGGGCTTTTTAACATAAGTAAATGTGCATTTATACGCACCTATATCGGCGAGTCCCTTTCTCCACGCATCCACAATCATCGCACTCATTGACTTGACCCTTTTTGCCTGTCACGCCACAATGCAGGATTCTGGCGACGGCACCGCCTCCACCCTACTTCGCAGACTTGAAAACAACTTCGACAAAATTTCACCAGCGAACGCAGATTGTCAAAGTATTCTTAGAAGGCGGCACAGCCCCAACGAAATACCTGTGCTTTGCACACTCGGAGAAAACACAGTTGATGTCTAGAGTTGCAGCGGTACAATTCAATGTTTTCATCCACTCACTACTTGCGTCAACAGAAATTCCATCTTCAAACCATCCTCGTACCCGCAGAAACAAACTAACATCTACAGAAGCCATGCCAATCAAAGCGGCACATCGAAACCTCATGTGACGATGGCGTTAACTGCACGCTGACGCCTCGTTCGTAGTACAATCTTTACGATCTTGCCTTAGGCTTGTTCTGATCACGTCTTCTGAAGTTGCAGGAGAAGAAAATACTCAGCTATCTTTTCGGGGCCCAACCACCGTATCCGCGTCCAGTGAGCACGACAAGTCCCACCGACATGACTGCATTTGTGAAAACTTCGGGAAAAGGATAAATGAATAATTCGTCAAAGCGCAGCATAGATCACATCAGCTTCTGAGCTGAGGCCCATTCCTACCACCGCAAAGTGGAGAGCAATAGGGAAGGCCAACTTTAAATTTGGCATTTTCTCAGTAATCCCTTGGAGTCTATTACATGCACCACCACAGGCAAGTATTTTCTTGTCGTTCCTGGGATCCAGATCACCATTAGCACCAAGTAAAGCCCAGAATCCAATAGCGTTTTTCTTTCTTGAACCAACGGAGCTTATCCAGCCAAAATACGACTGCAGTTAGAACACGCAACGCACCCACCACGGCGACAGACAATGTACTAAATACGGCAAATGACCTTAAAACTAGCGAACTAGAAGAACCACTGTGAAGCAAATGACATAATCAGCTCAAAAATTATTGGCAATACACAAAAGCATGCAACCATATTTGGTCTTGGAACAACAGCCAGAACTTGGTTTCGACAATCATCTGGAAATCAAGTGTTTTTTGCTTTTGGAGGTAAACTAGTTGGAAACTGATATGTAATTACAGGGAGGATCATACACATGCGAACTTAACAATATTTAATTTAGGAAGAGTGTGCTCATTCAATATGCACTGCAGACGAGAACTGTATCGCTATCCTCGAGCAGGCTAGGTTAGGTGCCATGAGTCGGCACAACTGTAATGAAGAGTGAGAGTGGCTTCTCCCAGCAAAATTATTACTCGACAGGTAAAGCTGTGGAGCTCTCCTGATTATCGCTTCTTCTTCACACTTCAGGTCTTTCAAACCAACAGGTCAGATCTGGCGGATTTTTGATGCAAACTTCGGGTGGTCAAGCTACTATTTCTCTCTTCTCCGAGGAATTCTGACAAGACGTCTACCACATCGTTTGCAGTGGTTGCCTCCTCCTCCAACAAAAGTATCGCACAAATGCCTCGCCTTAGTGGTCCTGTCTTTGATACTGCACTTATTGGATGTCCTTCCTTCAGTCATTAATATGCTAACTTCATTTTTGTGCCTGATCGGTGGTGCGCCTTTTAAGGGTGGCAGATATAGTGTTGAATGGTTGGTGGTTACAGACGGAACAGTGTCATGTTGACAAAACTATCGGTTGGTGATGGCACGTTTATCACTCAAATTTAGCCTTTGTCCGAGAGGTAATGCACCGTGCAGCACAGCTGAGATGGGTGAAATTAGCCCAAATTCGTGTACTTATTCCCCACCTCGCTACACGTTGTCCAGAAGTTGCATGGCGTAATGCTTCTTCTGGCTCATGTGGAACAGTTGCGAGCGCTTACGTGCGATGCTACAAGCTTACTTGTACCTTCTTTTGGATCCAATGCAAACTATGCGACATTGTGTTGCTACCTCCGTGTTTGGTAGGAAAGGTATCAGAAGACACTCCCACTTCACGACCTGTGAGCCTCTTGCACGGCAACATCAAAATTGTGGCATGGATCGTAGCCATGTATGCGAGAAGAGCCCGTTTGAGGCTTAAATCTCAGTCGTCAGACTGTGCACTCCTAATGAATGCCCTTAGCAGCCCGATCAAAAGTGCCATTCGTTCTTTTCAAGTCTCCTGTGCCTTACAGAAATGTGCCAGTGTCAGGTTTGTTTTCGGGCTCCGAAAGAGCTAGAATGGTCTATAAAGGGTCGGCTTTCGTAGATGGTGCCTTAACGGCTATGGATCGAATCGGACACTCCATGCATGCATGCACTACCATGAGCATACACTTTCCTCTCTAAAACTGCATAACCATAATGCCGCAGTTCCTCGCACCAAAGTACAGCTGAACGGTCATTCATCTTCATTGTCCTTAACCAGGTATGTGGTTGATCATTCGTTCTTACTCCCACCATCCACGACATCTGGCAGTGTCTACAGTGTCTACAGTGTCTGATCATTGCATAGAACAAAAAGAAACATCTAGTAAACATTGAATGCAACTCGGTATAATTGACCCAAAACGCACCTTCTCTGGCCTCATAGAAACCATTGGGGAGCATCAGGGATAAAGTGGCTGAGGGCAAGCAGTCTCGTCAAGGCAGGGCATTTCATTCAAAGCACAGTGGTGGGAGTGATCGCTCTCATTAGCCTTAGTCCTTCCTCAGCCCAAGAAGCCACCACCCAACAAACCACCAAGGCAACTTAAATCAAACCCTTCCACAATTCCTCAGCATGACAAACGAATGCAAAAGGTGCTATTCTTGCACAACAAAAGCCCGTCCCATTGCCTTCCCCACATCGCATTCAATAAAACACTTAACAGCAGCACACCCTAACACACACGAATGCACACGCGACTGTAATCAAATAGGTTTCATGTGTTGCATATAATCAGTGTGGGGAATAGCGCAGTAACAACAGAACCGAGCATTTGTATGCAAAGTAAAAATAAGTAAGTAGTAAGATTAGAAGCAAATACTTCGAGCTGCGAAACTAAACAACCTCGAATTCACGGAAAGGATGCCAACTGGGCCTGGCTTTTTGACTCTCCTCCTCATTCCCGCATTCCCAGCATCGACGCATTCCCCAGCGCAATTCACCATCCTTTCTCAACAAGACAACAAGCTTGCCTATTGGTTCAACTTTAATCCCTCACTCGTCTCGTCTGTTCAGCATGTGCCCATGCCACCACCTCATGCTTGTGCCACAAACGTGACAACCATCACACCGCCACGCCGTCTACCACACCGGTGACGTACGTGTCGAGATCTACATTGCAGGACGAATGGGAGTCCTCCAAGAACGACTCGAAAATCTCTCACTGTCTACCATCGCACAGATTCATCATGGTCTGCTTCACCGCCACACTAAGCTCGCAGCATCTGAAAACAACAAAAGGCAAAAAGTGGAAAATCCCATGCATGAATGTCCAACTCACTGCAAAACTACAACACACAAGCGTAAATGGGAAACCAACTCAGAAAAACAAAAGCCAAGACTGCTACGAGTTGCAGTCTGCACAGTGATGCAAAACACGCTCTGCAAAGATGACATCAACAGAACATCGTAGTAGTTCCACTACTACGAAAAATATACTAATGTCGCTGTCCGCGACACTACACTGAATCCGTTACTACACGAATGACCTGACATTAGAGTCGATTGCATGCCACGCAGCTATGCAGTGGTTGAGGTGCACAGCTCATGAAGAGGTCTTAAGGGGAAACCAGGCAAAAATCATCAGGCTCGTTTGCAGCCGCCATTAAGGCATGACAGAGGTGTTTGTGTAGAGCACGAGACCGTTCCTCCTGACCTAACCCGATCCGACCTGACCCAACCCGACCCGACCCGACCCGACCCGACCCGACCCGGCCCGATCCGACATGGGAGCTCCTCAATTTGCAGTTCCACAAAGAAGTCCATTGCGCTCTGACTTGTGCAGTGCGTGAAGTGAGAACATTAAAATTCCAACTAAATAATGATCCAGCAGGTGGTAACGAATGAAGACTGAAACACCGACTATTGTGGCCGATGAGTTGCAAGTTGGGGTAGCTTCACAAATTTAAAGCCAAAACAAAGCACATCCTAAAGGCCGAATTCACGGTCCTACATATCCAACCTCACGAACACATTACCATACCCTTCCCTCTTTCTCCTTCTCATTCTATTAGTGCTTACAGCTTGACAGCTCATTCCTCTCCTTTTGTTTTGCTTAGTAAGGTGATTTGTTTGCTAAGTCATATTCTACTGCATGTGATTCAATCTGTCTGCATTCCCTGCAGCTACTTGGTCCCCACGTCTCACTTTGTCCAGGTCATCCGCAACGCCTCACTTCTCCCAGTCAAGCACGTCCAACAGGCTGCAGTGATGATTGCACGCACGCACGCACGCACGCACGCACGCACGCAATCACGTGCATTTGAAAGCATCGTCTTCGGCCCGACGATCAACGCGTCAGCCGCATCGTCGCGATTTCAATAGCTTGATGCCTTGCCCACGATACTGTCCGACAGAGAATGGGTCTGCGCAACGTTGATGTGTGCGTGCAAAGCGAGTAGGAAGGGCTGTCACCCCAACCCACTTGGCCTTTGTTTACTTCTGTGTCACTACAGTGGGCAAGCGATGATATGCGAAGAATGCTGGTCTAGTACGCCCCTCCATCCATTCCTTCATTTCTTCATCTACCTCCATGCCTAAGCAAATTTACCAACAGACCCTAGGCAATTTATTGGAACGAATGTGCTCAAGAATGCGCATGACGCTGGTACACTTGCTGTGGACGCATTGACTTCTCTTGGCAGCTACAACTATAAAAGTTACTACCATCTCAGGTAGTGGTTGTGATGATGCTTGTAGGCATGGAATGGGGGGGGGGAAAATGGAGCAGGGAAGATGTAAAGGGAGACAAAGGAAGAGTTGTCGTGACCTAACCTTGATTTCTACGACTTCCAACTGTTCTCTAGGTTTTAGCTTGTTGACACCCTTTGAAGGGGGGTTGAGGATGGTAGTGGAGAACCAAAAGGACAAGGAATAGTAGTACAAACCGAAGCGAAGAATGGTCTTAGAGGACGAATTGAACTAAACTATCAGCGCTGTCTTCAAAGTCAGTGGACCAGGATGCAGCTAGCCTCGCGGTGTTTTAAGCTACCTGACGAGGAGGTAGTAACGGCCACTAGGACCGTAAAATTTGACACCCACTACCTTCTTCCTCCCAGCCCTCCTTCTCCTCCGCCCTTTCAGCTCACATTGCGGGTTTTGGATAACAGATCTGGCTCAAGACTCAAATCAAGTTTTCGTGCTGTAGCAGCTGGTCCATACTTTCCTGCCTGTTTGCATGCAGGCGTGCACGCCTCAATTTAGGTCTGGCGGCTTGAGAAATTGTAGTTTGCTGGCTCCACCCACTTCATTAATGAATACTTCTCAAGCAATTGATGTCCGATTCTTTTCCTGTTCGAAAAGGGCTCGCATATGTGGCTCCAATCGCCTCCTTGCTGGCACTCTCCTCACTCCCTTCGTCCAGTTTCGTTGTCCGATTTAGAAACTCAGGCAATCGTTAGTCCACTAACTGTGGAAATTGGTGTTTAGTGCAATAAAATTTAGCGAAATTCCGCTTAAAAAAGAGTGAGTCAAGTGCCCTTGCAAAACTTATCCTTTTCCCACAACTTCACTCTCCTGGTCACGAAGATGCAAGCTTACAAGTGAGCTTAGGCAGTGTAAATGTGCCTGCACGAATCACCAGCAATGGAAGATCCAAGGCTGTGTTGACTGACTTGGTCATTTGCGATTTGGTGAAACAGTCGTTAATTGCATTCACGGGGGGGATGTGAATGATTACCCTATGGAGCCTACGGCGTGACATTCAAGGTGGAAGGACACTGTTCAAGTAGCGGTTGCAAACAAATGCACTTGCCTTAACTGGTTGGATGATGCTCCAACTATCCACCAGTAAATACACGATTATCCTAACATCAAAAGCCGCAAATGGTTCTGCTTTGCATCTTCGCATTTAGGCTATAATTCCATTCTATCTGTAGGGCTAACAGATTGTTGGGACTGCCCAACTGAAAGTGCTTTGACTTCCAAGCTAAGTGAGGGTCAATCGGTGAGGCTCGCCTTCAATGCGGCGTGCACATTGCACCCAAAACTGAACTCACTTGTTCTTGTGAAAGGTAACGGTTCATGAATAAAGTGACTCAAGAAATGAACTAACAGACGACGTTGAGATCAGTTGAAAGCAAACCATTTTAGGTGGCAAATACACTTAGCTTACTTTACTTCATAGAGAATTAAAGCAGTATTTGAAGAGTTTAAGCACTTTGAATGGATGGGTGGATGAATGGATGGATGAACATCCCAACAAACATCAAAGAAGATGAGAGGGGAAAGTTGACTCCGTGGTAGAAATCAAACAACCTGAGGCACTTGCATTCCATGTCCTTCCGCTTAGTGTCCCACAGCCTTTGGAATCACATTTTCCACACGTTGCTTCTTTCTATTCGCCAGATACCACGTTCCCGCCAGGAGCATCTGGAAACAATTCAATATATTGCATTAGGGTGCATTCATGTTCAGGAACCGTTGATCTTCATTCCAATCTTCCCATCTGCTGTAATGAGGAACGAAACCGTTTATGCTGTATGCACGTACCATCCATCGTTCAGTCTCGTCGCCAGCGCATTCGTTGACATGGTTGCTAGACTCTACTGTCCCTTGCACTCCTCATTGGTGGCACGATGAATAAGGAGGTGTGATAAGTGTTGCTTTGGATCAGAGGCTACTCTTCTCCCTCGAAGGAAGGCGCGTGTTCGTTGAAGGCTGCTTGCCCAATGTTGAGGACTACTTAGTCAAATCTGCATGCGTGGCAAATATCTCGACGTAACGAAGTGGATGCTGTGGTCAATCTGGCTACTAACTGACTGCTCTCAACCTTTGAGTGGCCCTCAGTAGCGGTGCAATCCGATGGCATTGTGGGCACTCCGCACATTCAAACTTCAGCACCAATGCTGGTCTTCCTACCATCTGCCGGAATGTGGAACAAAACCGTTCATTCCAACTACAAATGGCGTCCATTTGAAAAGGCTACTGCTTCCTGTGTGTGTCAAAGGAAAACGGAAGTCCTACATTGACTCGTGGCAGACCCTGTTGCAGTGACTCATTGGACCTGGGGTCCGAAACGTAACAAACATTTTAAGCGATTCCTGATCTCTCCCTCCGACTGCATCAGGTGGAAGTTTGTTTCATGAAGGCTCAATGCGGGTGTTTGAAGCGTCCCATTATTTATGTTCTAGGTTGCCAGAACTCCTCACCCACTTGGCAGCATATGGAGTGTCTTCTGTGGGCAAGAACGGTTTATATCGCAGAGATGCTCCGCTAGGCAGTCCTACGTACACCCACAGCAACAAAAAAATAAAGTAATTTCTGCACACATTCATAAAATCATCGTACCTCCTTCGCTTCGTCAATTTCAAACACGCCACTGAGGCAGCCCAGGCAGGAGTGAGACCACGGCCACCGTCGAAGGCAACGTAAAAGTGGATGTAGTTCCGATGGATTCTCCCAATTCACCAACTTTGTCACCTCCATCGATGCTTCACTATGTGTGGGAGAGTGCTGATTCTCAAGCAATATTGAAGGCCGTGAGGGCATTTGGCGATTTCACTGCAAATTGACTGCAGGTTCGTAGGGGCGTTGGGTGGCGGAAGGAACGAACGCAATTGCTGTGTCGGAATTTCCCACAAATGATCAGCTTGCATCCACTTCAATCGGCTCTGGACGCTCTGTAGACGTTGCTTACTTTGCAAGCTTGCTAGAATCACGCTTTCGCTTCAGCTTCTTCTCCATTCTTTGCTTCAAACATGCATTGATGCATCAGCTATGATACCGTTTTCTACTCACTTGACTTGACACATCTCTCGTTATCACACAGTTACACGCCCTCTGAAACGTTTTCTTTCCAACCATTTTGCCAGCGCCTCAAGTGCTCGAGCCTCCCTCATTAATGCTTTAGCATGATATGTCTCCCATACAGTCTACAACTCCACTTTTTACTGTTGTAATGGCTGTCGATCTCATGCAAAATCACCAGGTAAAAGCGGCATTCAATGTTGACTGCATTCGCTTACTAAGACGCTACTTGTGTTCTACAGCATCCGCAATTGGCCTGTGGGTTTTCACCTAGACCACTAGCCTCTTCCTCACATAATCTGCTGTCCCTGCACTTCTTTCACCGTTTGCTTAGTGTGTGGCTTAGTCGCGATAAATTCTTACTGGAATTGCGGTACTTTTCTATCAAATCCACTGTACAGTCACTTTGTGCCACCATTTTCATTGTTGCATCTTTCGTGTCACATCTGCTAATCCCTTCTAGTTCGTGGTTGGGAGATGCTACTAAAGCTGGTGATTTGAGTAAGAGTACGGCTAGACAATGTTCCTCACGAGAAGTAGAATGCATGTGCTCGTTGTGTGTGCTGCTGATTCCATAAATGGCGATTTGGAAATTAACAAAGTAAAGTGCATTGCGTCAACTTGCTCACCTTTGCCATGCCCAAATTCGAAATCGAGGGAAGCTTGGAAGATCTCATTACGCACACCGTCAGCCTCGAAGTGTTGTGACTCCTTGTTGAAGCCCTGATGTTAAACCTTTAGAGAGCTGGCTGACCTCACGTTGAGGCATGTTTTGTCCTCCTTTAGCTACGACGTGGAAAGCAGAGCAGATAGGCAGTAGTTGTGGTTGATGGACTACTTTTTCTTCGTATCACGTCGACTCATGCAGATGAGTGAGAAGGTGGCTGCAAATTGCAAGTCCTGATTCGGCAAAATGGACGTCCTTTCTGCTTCCATCCACGCACACACCCGCACACATGCAGAGAACTGCGAATGCACACGTCTGCCGCGTCGTTGCGGAGCCCTCCCCAGTCACGAGTTAGTCAGTTCTGGCTCGAGCGAGCACTCCGTTTGCAGATTGCACAAGCGACATTCCTTGCATGAGCTCCAATGAGGTGAGCTACAAGCATCAGTCAGATAATCACACACGATCACAAATCGTTGCGAGGCACTGATAGGTGTGCTTCACCAATCAAATTAAACAGCTTTGTGGCTCTACTCATGCATTACAAAGGTGGGAAAGGGAATGTGATGAGAATGGGACTGAGTGATCGGAGGGAAGAGAAAGATAAGCGCTGTCAGAGCGATGTAGCAGAATAAGTGGTGAAGAAGGATGAAGCGAACAACGTGATGGATGCACAAGGCAGTACTGTACCAAATGATATGGCAACCCTGATTGGTGATGAGGAATGGCTTACGTTGCCGAGTTTTTAATCATAAATTAAAGCCCAGTCGCTACTAATTCCTTTTATTCACTGACGATCCACTAACATCCAAATTAACGACTTTGAGGCAGGTATTACCACGTCCACACAAAGCTCTACCATGATCGTTCAGGCATGCGTGTGAGGACTTCTGCAGATCGACTTCCTAACTACGAGCAAATACCTCGCTGAGGATTAGACCAATTTTTGATTGAGACCTACCGTTTCGACATGATGAATGAGCACAAACACATTTTAAGACAGGGTGCGGATCACCAGTGGTGGTGCAATAGTAGTAGCATGGCTGACTTTCTTATTCTGATGGCAGGAACGGCTTTTGTCTACTTCAGAGACCTTAATGCCATCATTTAACGCCCTTTTTAATTAACTAGCACTGCTCTACTTATTTAGGCATAAGTAGAAGGCGAATGGATCAAGCGTTGTCTCAAGCAATTGGAAGCACTAATTAAATTGCTATCAAAGTTAGGCTCCTGATCCAGTAGACAACCAGACACCTAAAACTTCTGTCTTTTTAATGGCTGTTTCCCAATTAGCTAGTAAAATACATGACTGGCTAACGACGGAGACCAGGAAATAGAAGCAACGATGGTACGTCATGCCGAGCTACAGCTATGCTCATAATGAGTTCATGAAGATGCTACACGAATGTCAAACATAAGCCATGCCTGTGACTCGGTTTCTGCTGCCCCTAATTCTAGTAGTACGTGTGTGTGTGTGTGTGTGTACGTCAAGTGCAGTGGGAAATTCAATCACCATCTGTGTATGGGAAATTATGTTCAGGCTGGTGAGAGAAAGGTGGCTACAGCTGAAAGTAAACAAATTGGTAAAGACTTTTGAATTTTCCTTACAACATTATAACAGGAGTTGGTGTGAGTGAACTTCAGTTTGCTCTCCAATTTATTATCATTTGTTATTGCTACCTTTGCATTAAAAATAGGTTTTTATTTATGCGCTTGCATTTTGAGTTGCCATGGTACTTCATAGTACTCACACAGTTTTTAGGCAGTAAAGGCAATAGTTTGGCTCAAGATAGTACGAAATATCATAGGTTCGCGCGATCTCGACGTTGCTTACGTACAATTTGAGTTCCAATTTAGCCCACATGGAAGTTGAGTGGCTTGACGAACATTACTTGCGTACATTTTGCAGCTGAGTTAATAAATACGTGCTCTATTGGGCAATCTCGCCTCCAATGAGAAGTTGCATGAGCTATATCAGATTTGATTCGCGTGGTATAACGCGAACGCCATCCTCTGCTTTGGTTAATAGGGACCATGTAATCGACTGTGCCATCGCGTCCCCAACAGCCACCATGATTGGGAGTGAGTCTTCGACAAAACGGTGAGTTGATGGTGCATAAATTGTGAGCTGTAGAAAGGCCTTTGTCGGCGTTGAGATAGTTAAGTTGTGATCCTGTCTCTCGCCTAAGAGGGAGGTTTATAAAGCACAAATATCACACAATCATATCACTTTCGAATAATTTGATTTACAGCAAGTTGCATCTAAAATTTGTGCAGCAAATTATTGGTTAGTAGTAGATACTTTAAGAAAGACCTGCTATTAGTTAACTTATTTATCGAATCATTAGGAGTGTAAGACCTTGCGTATGATCTCGCACAAATGCCTTACAAAACTGCATATCCCAAAACTATTGCTTATTTTTGGCGCAGAACCTATGTGTTTTACATGTTGTGGCCCCTCAATTCGACAACAATCCATATAACACTTATTTGCATTATTCATACTTAATGCCCTCTCATGCATTTAGCGGCACATATGAAAGGATGGGCTGCGGTGTGGTCATTGTTGTGCGATGTTGGCAGTTTGTGCTAGTCAGTTGAGGTGTGTAAGTTTTGGCTTATTTTATGCGCAGCACAAGTACAGCTATATTAATGGCATGAAAATGTGGCTAGCGACTTTTGTGGCGTGCTGAATTAGTGGTTAGTGTAATGCTCGTGGTGAGGTGCTCGAATCCTATTAACTTATTTAATTAAGTGGTGATGTGAACCGCGTCTAGTCATCTTGGGCGCACTTTGAATGGAGACGATGTGTGCGGATTGCAGCTGTTCCAAGGCTTTTGCGAACTATAATGTAAGTTAGAGAATTGGATTTTTTTACTGTTTGTTGGCAGTTTTCCATTTGTGGGCAGGAGGCTGCAAATCGAATAGATGGGTTTGCCACTTGAGGGTGGTCGAACCATTGCAGACGAATCAGAGGTGGCGTTTGTGGTTGTATGATAATCATTGGGGAGAGCGTCAATTGAGCCGGTGGAACTGAAAGCGGATAGCGCAGCAATTGTGTGCTGTGAATCCCTGTCCCAAATTGTGGCCTCGAGCACATTGCTGAGCTGAAAAGTGCGCTTCGTATGGCTTCCTTTCCCTTGCTATAGTCGGTAGGGAAATTGGTGACTTCAATGGCAAGTGGAAATGAGAAATTGCATGCTGACCTTGGTGAGCGAATGAAGAATTTTGATTCTTGCGAAGGCGGCAAATCGGTTTGGATGTAAGCCATTCATCTTTTTACCGAATGATGATATAAGACTAGAAATCGCCTGATTGTAGATGTGAGAGGAGATGCAAATTTCGCATATTAATGTTTTGTTGCATATTCATGTGGGGATTTAATTTCTCTCTGGGTGAACCACATGCCTTCGGCAGTAGCTGGTCAATGCTGTAACAAAAGTGGCTATGTTGGTTGGAGAGTTGGGATGATTTCCGCATGTGGACGCAATTTCTTCTCTTCTAAAAAAAAGGCTATTACCCTTATTTTTTCATTTGCAAAGGATGGGGTGGATGAATGTCTCCTGTGTTCGGTGCAGTCATTGGTGCACCATAAGTCTTCGCACCCTCTCATCATGAGGCTTGATGTTCAACTTGACAACGTGTGATTCATTGAGCACTGCCTCCATGAGGCGGCGGAGAACTGCGGTTGCATGACATCGGGTATGTGGGTGAAGGCGAACGCTCACAATTTTGCGTCCTTGGCGAGACTAAAGGTGTCACAAAATGGAATCCTACCACGTGCCTTTTCTCGGTGGTGCGTGTAGCTGAGGTCTTGGTGAATCTGTGGTCGGGCTGGAGCTACAGTAAGTGTTCATCCCCACCTACCAAAGTCACATGTATTTAGTGTGCCAATTATTTCAAATGGGTCTAGTACCCATTCCTGAACGTGCTTATCCTATTTATTTGTTTGTTGACGTTGATTGATTTAAAGTTCTGTCAGCGTGTCGGATGAGTTTAGAGCAGTGAGATAGACGTAGGAGATTTCTTGGTGGATGAGGGCATTTTTTGTGCAAAGAATTCTGTGACGACTACAAACAAGAGGACGTCTGGGCTGAGCGAAGTCATGTTCTGAGAGTTCATCGCTTTTCTGTAACCTACTATGCGAGTTGGTGGATGTTGCTTGTGCCGAGCATGGACGAGCCGATGGAAGACGTAGGGCTTATATTTTCTTCTGTGGAGCGCTATCACAGTAGTGTGAGTTGCAATTAGTTCATTTTTTCCTCTGTGTATCGGTTGGATTCTATTGGGGTTGTCATTGGCACCAGGTGTTTCATGATCTTTCATAATGCGCCACTTGTTTTGAAAACGGGGTGAGGGGAGGATTATGAGTAGGGTAGTAGTTACAATGAAGAGGAAGTTGGTGGGTTGAATTGGCACTTCTCTCTAAGAAGTGGTTGTCCGTGTAGTTTCGCCGAAGTCATTACTGCAAGGCGAAGATGACTACAAGAATTATCAAGTGCTACCAATCCCTTCGACATGTCAATCATCTCTGCCAGAGGCTCTGCCTCGAAGAATGAAATAAGAGCCTTGCACCTGGTTCGCACACGGTGGAGAAGTTAGGCACGAACGTTGGGCCAGTCTACGTATTGAGTTTAGGAAGATATCCACATTATGGTCTTCATGTATAAACACCGATTTTCTTATAGTGAATTAATGTTACAATTATTAGTATGGATAGTTATTCTTGCTTTGGAGTTAATGGCTGCAATTCAGTGCCTTATTACGAGTTTCTTACCATCTCGGCTGTCATTTTTACTCACTGCCTTTATTCGTCATTAACCAGTAATTTTAACTTGACCATTCTCAACGCTTTCCTTACGGACAAGGAGTGTGTGATGCGGCAAAGGCATTGGCCGACACGTGAGGATTGGAGCAAGACGTCTCAACAACCACCTCGAGGTGCTTGATGCAGCATTATCACGAGGACCGTGAAGTGGGTATGGCCAACAATCGCTTCGACATGTCAACCACCTGTGCCACAGTGTTGCACTTAGCGCTCACGCAGGTGACGTCGCCTCTTGTGTGGAGGTGCACAAGCAGCGCATCTCTGACCTCGTCTTTCTCATTGTGCGTCTCTTTTGTGCCAAATTCCTCATTCCATTGAAAACTCTTGCCCGCCAAGTCTACTTCTTTTGTGCCTTTTTTGTTTTAGGTGACGTTGATGAGTGGCATGCGAATGCTGCCACTGACGTTGATGGTTCTGCTGCCACAGTTGTTGTCTTGGTGCCTTTCGTTGGGACTTTGGAAAATGGTGAGGCCGCAGACGCAGTAGGTGGTGGAGACGAGTGATGTGAAGGGACGGTGGGATCTGGAGTACAAGCTGTTCATTTGCTCGTTGTTGTCTTGTTGTTCGAACTGCAAGTCCTCTTTCCTTTCCTATTACAAATGTTGATAACGTTAAACTTGACATTTATTTGGCAAACGAGCAGCCATTGAAATTCAGCTAGCTGGAGGAAGTTGATGATTCTCAATAGTCGGTTGCTTCTTACTAGTAGAACCCTGTTTTCTTTGCTAATGCAATGTGTGCTGGAATTAATTGTGGTGCCTAGAAGACCACCGCGTGGTCCTTATTTGCTGAGGTTGCAAGATATCGGGACTGTTGCCTGATCGTTGAATATGGACAAGTGTAGTCTGCGACGAACTTGTGTTGCGACGACCCAATGAGGTGACTCACATTGTGTAGAAGGATGTTGTGATAGCTCAGCGGCAAGGTTGCGCTACCATTTATCCATTTCCGCAGAGCATTTGATGGAATGAGAAGGCCTCAGTTTGTCGGCTCTTGTGGTGAGTTGACGAAGGGACGTTTGAACGAATCGTTGCATCGCTCGACGAAGACTAGCGGTGCATGCAAAGGAACATGCATATTCGGCTGAAAGGGACAAAGGAATAGTTGAGATAGATGCAGAGGAGGATTGCGAATAGGCATTGTAGGATGTGTTGCTGCAGTGCTCTGATGCAGCGCGCCTCACTTCTTTCCCTCTTTCTTCCATCCATTCCTGGCCTGATTCACTTACCCACTCCTCTAGCCATGTGACTAAGTAGAATGCAAAGGGATTGATTTAATGGAAGGGATTTGGATTTCTTGTTCAGCGGCGCATTCGAAGACGTCAAACAGAGTTCTTCCATTCCCTGTGACTTACACCAGTTGCTTGATTTGATAGCATTCAATTGACACACACAACTAAAGTAGGGGAAAAAGAAGGAGAAGAAGGGACAGGAAGAGGCGAGTTTGGTAGCATAATTTACCCTTAATTTCCACGACTTCTATGTCTTGGACTCTGACGCCTCTGTAATTGCGGGGAGTTGGAAGTAGGGATTGACGAGGAGATAGAGATGGAGGGAGGAAAAGAGGGTCAAAGGCGAGGAGAAAACGAAGTGGGAGGGAGGCACAAACAATTGGCCGAATGGTAGGAGCGAGAGCGCGAAGCAGAATGAATGATTGCAGACGAGACAAGGCGTGGAATAGCACGTCTGACGGTTGCTTGTGCGAGTGACCTCTTCGAACCTGACACGTGTGAATCGATTGGTAGCACGTGTCGCGTGGTGTCTCGCAAAGCCATCTGGTGTTGTCTTCAGACGCAGCATTCCTCGTGGGTGGATTTGTGAGGACAGACATCACTTGCCCTTGTGCATTTCTACCTTGGCCGAATTTGGTGCATCGTGGTGCAAAGAATGGAGGCGGAAGGAGATGAGTAGGATCACCCACACTACCTTACTAAGTAAAATTTATAAAGTAGATAAGTGAGGTGTTGATCTGTAAGCAGTGGTGGAACGAGAAAGAGAGAGCAAAGTGTAGGCTGACGTGCTTGTGAGGTTGTAAATGTAGGGTCGCTGATTCGACCATTGTGGAGCACTCTGTTTTGACTTTGAATTTGTGAAGTTACTCTGATTTGCGACTCATGGGTCACAGCAGTCAGTACTTCAGTCTTCATCCTCCACCGCCTGTTGAGAAGAAGGAAAGAATGAGAGGACAGAGTGACATTTTTGGGGAGCATAATTTTGTTGGCTCCTTGATGTTCTCACTTCACGACACTACACAATTCAGAGTGCAGTGGACTTCCTTGTAGAATTGCGAATTAAGGAACGACCGTGTTGGGTCAAGTCGGGTCAGTTGGAGCGGTTTCGTGCACCACACAAACACCATTGTCATGTCTTAATGACGGCTGCAGACGAGCCTGATGATTGATGACTGGGCTTCTTTTAAGACCTCTCTACAAGTTGTGCACTGCAACCACTGCATAGCAGCGTGGCATGCAATCGACCCTAATGCCTTGAGATCCTCGCAACTGGGACACGGTACCACTGATGACATTGTCGTGTACAATTCACTAAAATCGCATTTGTGCACAGCAGTTGCCTTTTGGATCAATGGTGTAGAGATGCCTTCTTTGTTGTGATTGCGGGATTCGGTCACTTAGGTGGCCATATTGTCCTAGCCGGAGGAGTGGGGAGGGTGGGGCTGATTATGCTGTGATCGCTGATATGGGGAGCATCAGGGACGGCGCTCAAAGGAAGAGAGGGGTCATGAAGTACTTTATTTGTTCGAGCAGCCGGTTTCGGTCACTTGGGTGGTCATATTGTACCAACCAATTGACCATGCCGACGGCTCCTAAGTCCTCTGTCTCCAGAATATATGAATTCTGCCCAAGTACTGTATCTTCCTTTACCTTAAAAGAAATCTCGGGACGCTACATACACGGTTGGCTCGTGAGTGTTTTTTGCAGCACTGATTACGTTATGATGGCTGACGCAGGAGGCTTACCGAGGGGAGCATGGAGACGACACTCGAAAAAGGAGAGGAGCTATGTGGTACCTGCTGGCTTTGGTCATGCCAGCAGCAATAGTATTATGCCTCCTTTCACATTCAAAGAAGCCTCGAGAGACCACAGTGTCTTGTCCCTTCTTGCCTTCTAATTGCGCGTTTCTTGTCTTTTCCCTACTTGTTCAAACTTTTGCACAAATATACACATGCATGCATGCATGCATGCATATCTGTCTCTTTTTTAACAAATTCTTGAAAAAAATTGCATTTTACCTGTGACTAGTAGGGTGAACAAGCTATTTAACACCGGCTGCGTATTCTGTAGACGAGCAATAGCGGAGCGTAGTTGTTAGGTGGTACAGCACTTTACACGGTTGACTTAAAATTTGGGTTTTCTGGAGGACCACCTCGTAATAGTATTTGCACTTGAGTCTCGGTTGGAAGAGCTTTGCCTGTGTGAAGATTGGGAGATGTAAGTAAATGCTGAACTTTTCGTGGTGTGAATGATGTACTGGTCCTTCATTTTGACCGGAGGTATGCTTCCAGTGGAGCATTATCAGCAAAGGATGGGGGTATTGCCAAACAACTGTGAATGCAGATCCCGCCTTATCTGTTGCACCAAACATTTATCTGATATACGTGATTAGCACTTACCAGCTTCTGTCATGTCTTTCATTTGGTCATAGATTCATTGTAGTTTTATGATAGCAAAATTGCTACATTGTTTGTGTTGGTGGAATACGTATGGTGGATGTAAAAGGCTTCGCTGCTCGACAATTCGTGGGCTTAAACGCCGCGATGTTCTGTCGACATTGTGTTTGTGGAATGCGCTTTGCATCACTGTGCAGACTGAAACTTGAAGCAGTGTTGGGATTTTACTGAATGAGTATTTCGTTTTCCCTACTCACGTTTGCGTATCTTGGTTTTGTGGCGGCTTAGACATAGAATCATCGGATTCTTCGCTTCTTGCTTCTTGTCATTTTCAGATGCTGTGGGCTTAGTGTTGTGGCGAAGCAGGCCTTGGTGACCCTGTGGAATGGTGGACATTGAGAGATTTTGGAGTTTCCCGTGGAGGACTCTCATTTGTCCTGCAATGTGGGCCTCGATATGTGCGATACCAGTGTGGTAGATGGCGTGGAGGTGTGATGGGTGTCACTTTTATGGCACCAGCATGAGGTGATGGCGTGGGTGCACGCCGAGGAGACGAGACGAGTGCGAGATTGGAGTTGAAGCGATAGACAAGTTTGTTGTCTCGTTGAGAAGGATAGTGTATTGTGGTGGTAACTGCGTTGACGCCAGAAATGCAGAAATGAGGAGGAGTTTCACAAAGCCAGACCTAGTCGGGGTCCTTTTCGTGAACTCGGGTTTGTTTGGTTTTGCTGTTGGAGGTGCATGCCTCTCATCTCACTGTCCACTTATTTTGTTGCTGCATGCAAATGCACTGTTGTGCTGTTGTCATCCTTTCTTTTCACATCGCCTATGTACAATACATGGAACCTAGTTGTAGTCGCGTGCATCTTTTGTGCATTAAGGTGTGCTGACGTTAAGTTTTTTATTGAATGTGCAGGAGCAGCACATTATCGTAGTCATTTGCTACGCTGCGCAGTTGTGGAGGGGCTTGATTGAAGTTGATCTGGTGGTTTGTTAGATGGTGAGTTATTTGTTTGCAGGCGAAACTGGAAATACCCAATTACTGCATGTTCCCTTGCTTCCTAGATTCATTTGCATCTAGTTCATCTCAGTATTAACTCGTGCGATTTGTTTGTGAATATGTTACATTGAGAGAGAGAGAGAGAGTAATGAGTAGAGTAGACAATATCGAATGACTTCATGGCCACTTGCTTGTGTGGATTTTAAATCGTGTCATTTGAGGATTTGTTTGTGAATATGTGTTGTTCAACGGCCATTTGGCAGTTGACGGTGCTGAGTGGATGGGCGCCATGGAAGGCAAGAGGTTGTGTTTGTCGTTGCAAGCTGGCGATGCGTGGGAAGATTAGAGACTGGTGGTCGTGTCAGGGCTCAATTGTTTTATAACCATGTTAATCACGATCCAAACATCGTTGATGGATGTTTGACTTGGTTTTTGCTTTTAGGTCAGTACTTCGTCCACTAGTTATAAGGGCGCGTGATGGTGAGGACATTTGGCCCTGCCCTACGGAATCCACTTTCACGACAGGGAATAAGGAGGAGTAGGAGGAGGAGGAGGTGACTGCAAATGCGGTACAGTGATTAAAGGAAGCACTGAGGACGACGGCGGAAGGAGGAGACGAGGATTGTGCGATGCGCTGGTCTTTTGTTTGCATGTCCACTGGTCTTGGTGTTGGGGCCACTCGGATGTCCCGTGGTCGTATCGTCGCAGAGTTATTGGGGTGTGTGATGGACATATAGTCTGCTGGAATATTGTGTCATTTTGTTTTCCAAGGGGTGGGGGAGGGGTGAAAGGGATGGGAACCAGGGTTGGTGTGAGCAAGAGCGGTTGTAGCTTATTGCTACGGTCACATCTGGTGGTCGCCAAATCGGTAACGCATCGAAATGATAGCACTGCTGATAATGAAGCATTAACCCACTGCGAGCACAAATAAAAGGAGTTCAGTAGCTAAAGTTACGTCTTCGCCCTCAAGTTGGGAGCGGTGACTGCTCAAGTCAACGAATTTCTTTGTCCATTCCAAGATTTCGCGCCTATCAGGTCATAATTGCTGCCTAAGTCCCAAGTGGGAACGGTATGTAGATCCGGGTGTACCTGACCAGATGAGATCCATTTGTTCAGGCTTGCCACGGCAAGAAGGTGTGTGGGTGAGCAGTCGGTCATCCACTCAGCTTATCAGGCGAATGAACCTGCTTGCTGACCTACATGGGCAGGCGGGTGTGTGTGGTACACGCGACTGGAGTGGCTAGATATGTGTTTCTTGTTCCGTCTCGTCTTCTAGCACATCCGGTGAAATGGGTTCTGGTCTCTGCTTTCCCCCGTCACGACGGGTGGCGTGGGAGCAGACAACGACCATTCTTCGCTGCCGATATGATGAACGGAGAGGAGCACTGAGGGTTGTGCTATTCAGAGGGCACTCTTCTCCTAAGAATTGCGTTCATCGAACGCTTCCCGCCTCCCTACTCCCCCTCCCACAGTTTCCTAGCATACAGCTCTCTCTTCCGTGCGGCACACTACTTCGCTACTGTTCACTATTCCTTCTCGCTTGCACTTTCACAACTCTATGAGAATACACACTTGCGTTAATGCTTCTCCTTCTTAGAAGCAGTAGTAGGCTACATCCCCACGGTCGTCCCAAAGCCAAGCAACAATGACTGCTGATTATACTACATAAACCCAATCGCAATTCACTTACCACGCAGCCGAGTAGGAAACGAGTATCGACGGCCCTTGACAACCCATGACATGCACCTACTACCCGAACTGTTGGAATAAACACGGCGAGCTGACAGGCAGACAAAGCAGCTAACCGACCAATACTTCCCCAAATAAATAACAAGGAAGACGCCGATGTCCTTTATCACTTTTATTATTTTAAACACAACCTTATTGCTAGGATGTACATCTCACCCGCATGTGGCCTGAGTAAGAGGATGGAGATCTTTCAGTCATGCTAGCGGTAGGTAGGGAAGGCACTGAGAGAGAACTCTTGCATAATGCGGTCATGCTGACACGTTTGTGCGTATAGCAGACGTCTTTTTTCTTTGCAGTGGAGAAAATGTTTTCGCAGCAATCTTCGACGCGTGCTGCGGTCCCTTTGTTCTTCTTGTTGTCCTTGTCGCTGTCACTCCTGACGTTGCTGTTGTTTTCGTTGTTGCTGTTATCGTTTCGGGTTGACTGACGTGTAAATGGAATGTATTTGTGCTTGTTTGATAGAAAGAGATGATGCCTTCAAGCACTGAGATCATCGCACCTGAGCCTCCGGAGAGTAGGAAGAGGAATGGCCCACATCACCATACCCTGTCAACATGGTCGTAACGCTAATCACCTCCATCTTCTGACTGTGCAACAGATGCGACAGGACTGGAGACAGATGAGTCGTTAATTGCTTTAGACGAGGCGATTCTACTCGTTGGCCAAGTGCAAGTATCTCACCTCTGCCACCACTCCACTCAAGTAAGAATGCAATGCCGTTCACCATCGTCCATTTCGTCTATGGTGCTCAAATACTTCCATTGCGTGTGTTACTTGTTGGGCGACATTGGGCTTGTGCCCTCTGCCTGTCCTCATCACCTCTCCTCATCCTAAGTAATGTATGCGGAGGTGACACCATCACAGTTGCTATAGTTGCCATGCGGTTGGAAGATGTCGTGCTTATTGGACAGTAGGCATTCAGAATGCTGGCTATTTGAGGGTCGAGTGTCTGATGTGGTGGGTACACTCGAGGCTCCTACTTGTTAGACATCCCTTTGCCTTTCATTCTAGCGGACTGGCAGCGTTGGAGGGGCGGTGGGCGTAGCAGGTGGTGGAGGAGTGCCAGCTGTCGGATGACACAACTGCCAACGAATTGTGAAGAGGTGCGGAAGAAGGTGGGAAGGGAGGCCTACTACAGCATTACTCATGGCCTGATGGTCTACAATGATGGCAAGTGGCGTTACAATGTGTGAACAGTGGGCATGCAAATTAAGTAGAGGAGGAGGAGGGGGTGGAGGAGGTATGAAGCCACTACTTTTCTTCCTTACTGCGCTGTCGTGCACGCTACGATGTGCATTGCGAAATGTGGTGGTGCTGCCCGTCAAAAATCCATCGAATTGAGTGGGATGCTGTACTGCTTCTGCTCCACTGCAGCATTCCAAGCAGAGTACTGCCTCTTTTATCCGAAAGACTACGCCACTGCTACTGCCATATGTAGTAGTGTTGTTGCATCGTCTGTATCGCCCTCAGGACTGTCAACGGTGATTGTACGATAGGTGATGACACTGCAGAGCCCATGCATTGCATGCAAGCAAGCATGCATGCAGCAATAACAAAAAACTACTGGCATAATTGAACGTGGCCACCTCAGGCTGAGCTGACGTTGATTCGTGGAGCAAATATCGATCGGTTTAGCTGGCGGACTCGGATTGGCTAGCGAAGTTTACACACATCACCAGGACGATCAAAATGCTTCGTCAGTAGTAGCCCGCCATCTCCTCTCAGCCGCTACAGCTTCTCTTTGCGTTTCATTCACTCCGCTCCTATTTCCTCCCTTCCTCTTTCCCTCAACGCTGCCATGCATCTTGTCCTATAAACCAGCAACTCTGCACCACTGCCTGGTGGAACAGAGGTCAGCTTCCATCTGCATCACGTAATTAAATCAAATATGTACAAATACATTGCATTTATACATCATTTGACTTCCATTGACGATGATAGCACTGCATAGGAAATGTGAGTGTTTGTCTAGAAACAGCTGCGGCACATTCTGCTTCCACGGATAAAGGCGTGATTTCATGTGGCCGGGTGGCAGATAATTACTGCTGGTGACACAAATGTTGGGTACGTCTTTTTTTCAAAGCAGGATCTCATCTACAGTTGCGTGTGTGGCATAAAATGTCAACAGGTGGAGGAATCACAAACAGTGCTGCATGTGGGAGAGCATTGCGAAGTGAAGTGTTGGAGAGCATACACTGCTGATGACTGTGTCTGAACACACTACTGCCAAAAAGGCCACGATGCCTCTCTCCTCCTCTTTAGTGCTAGCCTCAAACACCGCTTCTGCAAAAAGCGTCTTCTCAAATGCTGCTGCACTGTTCCACTTCAACAACTCAAGAAGCCTTTTTGGCAAATGGTGCTCTACCACCATCATGATGCACCTATCCATTTACGCATTTGCGAATGAAACCTTCGCCAACTCTGCCACACCGCACACTATCTTCCGCACAGGCACCGGTGAAGCCCAACTCTCCCGAAGATGACAACGACGACTCTCCTCAAAGTCTTCATTTATCCTCCACGATGACAGCAACTCAGTCTTCCAGACCGCACTTGAGTAGGAAGGCAAAAGAGCCATCCAGCAGACTGCGTCTAGCATTTTACACCCTGCACACGTCCATAACGTTTCTTTCTCTCCGCTCCTGCCATCCACCACGTCTTTGAAAGAGAACCACTGAAACACAATTCCACCATGTGAATGCAACTTATGCTTCGCACATCTACAATAATCACGCAATGAAGAAGTGCATACGGTAATCACACTTGAGTGGAATCACATCACCTCAAACCGTTCCTAAATGCCTCACGACTCATGTTTCCATACCAACGCCGGTAGTAAATGGCAGTGCAACCAAGGCTGTGAATCCCTCGGTGCACCATGCCGGACACACGTGGATCCAATTGTTAGCCACGATGTGATGCACAATGCACACACCAGGCTGCAACCGGGGAACACCTTCCCACATCATTCGAAGCTCACTGTGATTATGCTTGTGATTTTCGATTAGCAAAACATTGACGAGAAGCAGTAGGAGATCGTGCGTATGAGCACAAGTTGAGGCAAACTGACAGGCTTTAGGATTGATGAAGCGATTTAGCTTAGTCTGCATCACGGGAGAGAAAGGTCTACTGCCAAAGCTGCTAATCGCTTTAAAGCAGCCATTTTACCAGCTGAGCAGTAATAATAAAACTATAAATGTGAACACTGACAATTGCGAAAAAACTCCCAGTTTT
Organism: Taenia multiceps; assembly: GCA_001923025.3. Lineage (NCBI taxonomy): Eukaryota > Metazoa > Platyhelminthes > Cestoda > Cyclophyllidea > Taeniidae > Taenia > Taenia multiceps. Next base: position 4,036,090 of record CM010317.1, on the reverse strand, counting down.
AATGTGGGAGCGTGAGTGGTCTTAAACCTTTCTATATTTTAACTTAAACGTTTGCTGCATTCTTTACTGTGCGCAATCCTTTTTGTTATTTGTAAAATTTCAGTAATGATGTGGCACTGTGACTGAAGTGATGCTTAGAATGTTAGCGAAGTGAATCCTGCACTTGTTTATGCTGATAACCAACTGCTGCTGTTGGCAGAAGCGGCAGTTTCAACTTGACGGTGGTGGGTTTTACTTGTCAATGGTGATGGTAGCGGTGGTGATAGTTGTGTTGATTTGTGCCTCGTACCCCTGCTACCAATTACGTGGTTGTAACATCACATTTGAAGCTTAGTCGTGGCCCTTCTTTGTCTTTGGCTTTGGTCCAACGGGAATTACGGATCGAGTTCCGCAATCCCACTGTAACAACAATCGGTCTGTCTTGTCGGCGTTAGGATTGGCCTAAGTGCGGTGCGTTAGCGGTCGTCTAGAAGGATCGTCGTAGCAATGGTCGTGAGTCTTTGTCGTCGGTGTATCTGCCTGATGTCGATGAAATGAGTTAGAAGAGCAGCAAGGCCTGATGATGGTAGGTGTGCATTTGGTTGCCGCCAACCATTAAGTAAAAGGAGCGAGGAGGAGTAGTTACAGCGTAAAAATTGGGTTTTGAAGGAGGAGGAGGGAACATGCTGACCAAGTGGATGGGCGCTATCGTCGTCATCGGCGCCGTTGGCATTGGCGTCACCACTTCTGTCGACACTCCCATCGCCAGCGCTACTGGTATCTGCAGGTATGTTTGCTGGCCATTTCAATCTGTGTCCACTTGTCCCACACATACTTCTTTCTCCCATATTCTTCATCTCGTAACTGCCTTTCTTGAATTTTCCTCTCTCCTCCATCCTCTCCTCATCCCTCCTTTGTGTCCTTATCTCTCTCACTCTCTCTCCCTCTTTCTCGTTCATTGTACACACCGCATTACTTACTTGCTGACTCGGTATTCGTGATGAATGTTTTAGTCGACGCGGTTGGCAACTTAATCTAATGCGAGAAGGAGGAGGCGGGGGAGGAGGCTGCAGTGATGGCAGCCGACTGAGAATGGCAGCTGGGAGAAGACTTCGGCCACTACGTGACACCCTGACCGTGGGATTGCGTGGTCGGTGTAACCTACGTATCATCGTACGTTTGCCTTGAAGATGAAGAGGAAGAAGAAGAAGGGAAGAAGTGGATAAACGATGCAGTACAGCCTTTACCGCGAAGTTGCGACATCGTTAGTCTGGACAGGATGTGAAGTGAGTAAATATCTCTCCCAAATCTTTAGACATCCCTGAATCTATTTATCTACCTCTCCATGCACTTATGGATTTTTCGATCAAATCCTTATTTGTCTCATCATCCACACAAATGCTCAGCCATCTTACTTTTTCCCTTTAGTCTTGGCATTGTCCCCCCTCTCTCATTTCCCATGTCACTATCTTCTCGGCTTCTCACTTAAGTAGCAGCTAAGCTTAGTGCAAAATAGTCGCGTGTGATAGTTGAATAATTTATTGCCGTAGCTAAAATAGATACCGAATAGCTTTATGCGTGTACACTACTGGTACTACTACTGCCAACCACTATCTGTTGTAATAATGGTGTTTGCAGCTTGCATCTAATTCTAGTTGTATGGAGTATTCTAGGTTTGGTAATGGGAGTGTGATTTTACCCACCGTGGTCTTTGTCTCACTTTCGTTGCAGCCGTGTGGCACGTGGCTGTGCAGTTAGACTCGAAGACGAGGGTTGTTTGAAGTTGAGGAAAATGGTAGGAAGGTAGGAAGCGTGAGTGTTCTTTGTAATGTTTTGTAAGTTGCGGTCTTGTATCGCGTAATCTGGCATGGATACCGCAGAGATGAATGCTTTGGCTTGAGGGAGTGGAGGATTGAATTCGTATTCAGCGAGTTGCACTAGGTGGATTTGGTGTTGTGGGGATGTTTCTAGTCCCTTTTCTCCATCTTTAGTCGATTGTGTATTTTACTAGCTAATTGAGAAACAGTCATTAAGAAGACGGGAGTTTCAGGTGTCTGATTGTCTATTGGATCGGGAGCCTAATTTTGATGGCAATTTAATTGGTGCTTCCAATTGCATGAGACAACGCTTGATCCATTCACCTTCTATTTATGCTTAAATAAGTAGTGCGGTGTTAGTTAATTAAAAAGGGTGGTAAATGATGGCATTAAGGTCTCTGAAAAAGGCAAAGGTCGTGTGTGTCATCAAAGTAAGAAAGTTAGCTATGCTATCACTGTTGTATCACCACTGGTGATCCGCACCCTGTGTTAAAATGTGTTTGTGCTCATTTGTCATGTCGAAATGGTAGATCCCAGTCTAAAATTGGTCTAATTATTAGCGAGGTATTTAGTTGTAGTTAAGAAGTCGATCTGCAGAGCCCTAACAGCTCCCAACGGGTTCAACATCTGGGCTTCGACAAGGAGTCACAACAATTCGAGGCTGATGGTATGGATGATGACCTCTTCTAAGCATCCTCAATTTCGGCGATCTCAGGGATAAACTCAAGACGGAAGCTGATGAGCAGTTTGTGGTAAACTACAAATCGGAGAATTTTGGCACGGCGAAGGTGAGCAAGTCGATGCAATGTATTTTACTTTGTTAATTTCCAAAGCACCGTTTATGGGATTGGCAGCACGCACAACGAGTACATGCATTCTATTTCTCATAAAAAATACTGTCTTGCCGTATTTTTACTTAAATCATCAGCTTCAGTAGCATCCTCCAACCACGAACTAGAAGCAATTAGCAGATGTGCCACGAAAGATGCAACAATGAAACTCATGGTAAAAGTGGAAGTACATTGGATTTGACAGCAGGTACCGCAGTTTCTACAAGGTTTTATGGGAAGTAAACCGGACACCAAGCAAACGGCGACAGAAGTGCAGGGATAGCAGACTTTGTGAGGAATGGGCTAGCGGTCTGGGTGAAAATCCACATGCCAATTGCGGATGCTGTAGAACACAAGCAGCATCTTAGTAAGCGAATGCAATCAACGTTGAATGCCGCTTTCAACTAGTGATGTTAGTTGGCATCGACGTCCACAATAACAGCATCCACTTGTTGCGTGTCCTCGTTGAAGCCAAGATGCAGCCCATGATATGAGGGTTCGCGGATGATGACTGACTTCCTCCACCTCGACTATGCAATAAGAAAAGAAGTAAGCAATAGCGGCTTATTTGGTGAGTGAGACAATGGCTACAGATTGAGTGCCTTGATTTAGTGGAAGGAGGCACTTCAATTGGATGTGAGCCATGCACACACACGCGCGTCTTTGCGAATTTTTAGCCACCCCTAAGACACAATTGAATCAAGTTAGGTGGAGAAAGTGGAGTGGTAGACTGCATGGGAGACATATAATGCTGGAGAACCAATGAGGGAGACTCAAGCACTTGAGATACTGGCAAAATTGTCGGAAAAAACGGTTTAGATGGCGTGTAACTGTGTGGGACTTCCGATTTCCTTTGACACACACAGGAAGAAGTGGGCTTTTCAAATGGACGCTATTTGTAGTTGGAATGAACGGTTTTGTTCCACATTCCGGCAAATTGTAAGAAGACCAGCATTGGTGATGCATGTTGCATGTGTGGAGCGCCCAAAATCCCACTCGATTTCACCTCTGCTGACAGCCACTCGAAGGTTGAGAGCAATCAGTTTGTAGCCAGATTGACCACCGCATCCGCATCGTTACGTCGAGACACTTTCCACGCATGCAGATTTGACTAAGTAGTCCTCAATCCTCAATATTGGGCGAGAAGCCTTTAGCGAACACGCACCAACCTTCGAGGGAGAAGAGTAGCCTCTGCATATACACAACGCTCATCACACCTTCACATGTTGCCAGAACTTCTCACTCACTCGGCAGCATATGCGGTGTCTTCTGTGAACAAGAACGGTTTATGTCAGAGAGGTGCTCCAGTAGGCGGTCCCACGTGCACCCACAACAATGGAACCCGTCTCCTACCCTCTGCAGTAACACCCAGTGAATGCTCTGGGCGGCAAAAGGAACGAGCACTACTACAATGTCAGAATCTCCTACAAATCATCAACTCGCACCTACCATCAATGACTCAACGAAGCCACCGAAGCCACGATGGAATAGACCACGTCCATGGCATTGATGATCCTACGCTTCGCGTGCCCAACGTGCCGCGGCGTTGCGAACGACCTTGTGCAGCAGGACCTTGAGCGCACCACCAATCTTCCGGCAACCGAGCCCACAGATGACTTACCCTGACACCCTGAATGTGGTCATGTGACACTTCTCTGTGACGCTTGGTGTCTCTGATCACAAGCACCCTTGCTCTTTACCTTGATCAAGCATTGATCATCACCGCACTTTAGTTCGCATGGACTAGAGTCTCGAAGACTACCACGAGTGAACAGAAGAGAAGAGAAGGCAGAAAACAAGCTCATTCCGTTTGAACATTTCAAGCATTGCCACGCTCTTCAGTGTTAATTTATCAGCCGCATTCTCCTTTATTAGCAGTACAAGCAGACGCACCTACATGCGCTTCCATGTAAGTAAAGAGACCACCTATGTGTGTGCATAAGTAGGAAGAAAGAACCTGCCAGTTATGATTCCCAATGAGCAACAACTAAGAATGTAAGGTGATGCATTAATATGGTAGTAGATTATGAGCGAATTCGTGCCATATTGTTAACGACACTGCATGCATATTTGTGTGTGCAAGTACATGGAGGCCGCCCATTCACCATCCATCAGATTGTGGGTGCGTGCGCGTGGAGGTGAGTGTTGAGGTGAGTGTGGAGAAGCACGGAATGGTTCAACGCAATGGTTCATGTGACGAGTGGTTGGCATGGCTTAGCTAAAATCGGAGGTGATTGTGCCTTTAGCTTCGGTTAGGTGAGATCAGGTCGAGGCGAGAACCGATGCCAAGAATGGTTCGATGTGGCGAGCCAATGGGATGCGTAACTCGGTTGAAGTGCTGTGCAGCCAATAAGAGTTGCGTCCCAGTATGATGGGAGGTAATCATGAGAGGAGAGGTGGCAGACGATGCATGACAGTAAAAGGTGGGGAGGAAATAATGCGTGAAAGAGGCAAAGGAGGCGAATCACGGACCAAAGCAAGTTCGTCGCAAGCAGATCCGTAGGTCTCCATTAGTTGTGCGCATTGTCTGTTGCGTCGAGGCATCTGCGGAGGGCGTGGATGTTGGGTTATTTGTCTTGTCTACTAAACTACCATGCTCATTCGATTATCCCACCGCCAAGGATCTCAATCTTTCGAGCGAAAGTGGTCAGCGTCGACGTCTACTGATTCCTGCAGCGCTGTTGCATTAACGTGGGATCGGCAGTTTGCAACAGCCCCCTTTGAGACGACTTCAACTCCTCTTAGTTACACAGTTAGCCAGATTAAACTGCTCCTCCTGATACAGCTTTCAATACTCCCTCTCCTCGAGAGGCTCACAATGATTATTCCACCCTCTAGGGTAATGTTGCAAAGAGGGGATAAAATAGAGTAATCCAGTGCAGTGGCCTAGGTTATTTCGCTTTAGCTTAGCGCAGCGCACATTCCATCACCCAGCCGCCCCTTGCTACACCTCCACTTCCACTCCACACGGTCGCTGTGGCTGTCGGAAGGTTTTACTAACGCCAGTTAGAGAGGGATAGAAAATAACAGTAACAGGAAGGCAATAAGTTAAATGAACAAAGCAAGTAGGACTATGAACGAGAAGTAACGCATAGCTATGTGAAAAAGGGATGAATTGGCACAAAGCGACTGAGTATTTGGCATGATGAATGGCTAAATAAGAAAGCGATAAAAGTTTACAGAAATAGAGGGCAGAAGACAGCAGTCATTGCCAGGAACTCAGCCATCCTCGCCTCTAATTCTGTGTCGATGGCCCGGGTTCGGTTAAGGCTCCGTTCCATTTCCTCTTACCCTACCTTCCTGACCACCGCGATAGCCTGATCGGCGACAGTTGAGGCAGCATGGTTGCGTCAGGCCGCCTCCAGCCTCTTTGACACCCAATAGTACGTAGCCTACCACGCTGCGTTAGATGGCGCAAGTTCCGCACATGCCTTGAGCCCCGTTACTGCTGCTTCGTGATCTTCCAGCAATGGATCTGTGTCTACACAGCTGTCGGCGACGTGGCTACTAAGGTGTAGGAAAGACACCTACTTGAGTAACATGAATTATAAGCAAGACTTTCCTTGCTCTCATGGCGCATTCTACAGCAATGCCAATTCCCAGGAGGTTTTCAAAGAAGCAATGGGACAGATAGCTCTAAGCACCATGAACATGCTCCATAATATTCAATTCAGAGGCGCCAGTTTTAGTCGACACTGCATGCCGCTGGAATGAGATTGAACTCGTGTATCTCGGCAGCAAAAAGGAAACAAGGCTGGAGAATAGACCGAATTACATAGTGTGAAAATTGCCCTAGTACTTCATGTACCTTGTGGTAAAGAGATTCATCCAATTGTTAAGAATAACCACTTCAGCCATCACTTGACAAAATGAAGAGTGTGCACTTATCCACCCATAGCAAACGACTAAGGCATATGTATTCCCACCGTTCACTCCTGCAAATTGAGGTGAAGCTCGACCACCTATGCCTGCATTGTCTTTAAACTATTGCTCAATTCTGAGACGTCGTCTTCCACCTACTGAGTAGCAATAAGTAGACACAAAGGGAACCATCCATCATTATCCAAAATAACCCTATTAATGCTGCAGAAAAGGCACGCTTCCTTGCTTAAAACGCGATGCTGAAGAATAGCTATCACGTCGCGTCTAAATAGCTCAACAGAACTGGCCTCAAATCCAAAGACCTAACAAAGTTGTTTAATAAAAAATGAGGCGGTAGCACCTGAGGAGTATGGGCAAAATCAGCCCGTGGCGAGAAGCAGAAATGGCTGCCTGCGAAACCTCCAAATGCACGCAGCCTTTCTTGCAGTGGCGATCAAGCACCTTCACCTAAGGCTCATCCAGTAGAGTCAGAAATGCCAAACGATTAATAAGTCCACATTCTTTATCAACCGTTGACCAACTGCAAAAAAGGAAATACGTGCAAACCCTGACCGAGGTGCTTCACACAATTAAGTTTGGTCCTATCTCATTCAAAACAGGTTCCAATTAAACCTAATGCTCTTTAAATGACTTGAAGTCACCAAAATCAAACTGCTTAGGGCATTTGGTCACAGGAGGTACATTTCACTACTGTCAGCCAAACCTTTACCGAAAACTAGACTTAAAGCTGGCTCTCGCTTCAGCCTTAGAACCGAGCTAGAGCCCTGCCGCTTACACCCAGGATTACGGGAAATCAAAGCGAGAGCACCTCATTACCATACCGATACTGACGCGTGTGTTCTCCAAGGCCTAGCAAGTGACTGCTGCGAATTTCGCTTGCAACCGAACAAACTTCCCCACCATCTCATGTACCATCGAGCTTCCCGTGACTTGGTAGAAGCAAAACCCAAGTTATAAGCTGGAAAATATTGCTGGATTTGACTACTCAAACCCGCTAGACGCTAGACGACGCTGTGGACAAACAGCCACCTGCGATTTCTATCGGCAGCTTATATCGTCATCACGATGCGAAATCGGAACAGACACCACTCATGATGTTCAGTCGAGAAGTGGCAGGTCTATACAATGCGAATCACCCATCCGCAGAGCTTCTACTCCCATCCTTCTAATAGAGCCTGTAGCCAAATGGACGCCAACAACACTTCAGATCGCCTACATTAGTTTATCCACAACCAATTCTTTTCCGTAAATTCACAATGAATAATATTACCTCCACACTGAGTACCCACAATGACTTAGGTCAAACTACACACACAATCAGTTCGTTGAGGGAAACATCAAATCAAATCAAATCTCAAACTTAATTCTGATGGTGCATAATAAACTGCTAATAAACGTCCCTTTGACTCCATTCCCAAAATGGAAGATTATTGAAGCTTAAGGAACACTAGATAACAATGCCAACGTTATTCGAATGCAACGAATAAATAGAGAAGGGAATGGAAAAAAGAACCACAACAAATGCCACTGTGGCAGCGCCCCACAAAAGGATGAAATAAGCTACCAAAGCGTGAAAGGCATACCACGGCCCTACACGTTTTATCAGATCACTTTTGTTCAACGCAGGCAACATCCATCCAAAAAGACGTCCATCGATATACCGGAACATGACTTCACCCAGCTATTACTATTTCTATTGATTTTAGTCACAATAAAACTTGTTTGCACAAAATAGGTGCAATAATTCACTGCTCTAACCCCACCTGATATGCGTGTAGAACTTCGAATCAGTCAGTTTTAACAAGAAAGTAGGGAAGATCGCTCAAGAGTGGAGGGTAGGTCCACTTGTAACATTCACGACATCAAATACATGTAACGTTGGTAAGTGGAGGGTGAACACTTAATGCAGCTCCTACCTGGAGTCCCGCCGAGGATCCAACCCTTCGAACGCTCGCCTTAGTGCACATACTCCTTGCCATGACACTGCAGTTCCCCGTCTCACAGAAAGAGAGCTGAATGAATCACACGTTGTCGAATTGAGCAACAGGCCTCACGATGAAAGGGTCCGAGCCCAATCGGTGCAACAATGACTGTACCGCACAGAGAAGTCAGACTGACAGACAAAGAGCGACAACCCTTCTTGGAAGCAAAGGAATTGTGTCCATACGCGGAATTCCTTCCACCCTCCCAACCAACACAGCTGCCTTTGTCACAGTGTTGGGATGAGATTTACCTAGGGCACAAGGAACAGGAGGCGCCATAAGTATGATACAAATCACGTACACATACATATATGTGCATACTAAATAAATGGGAGATTCATTACAATAACTGGCTGCATACCTCCAAGCATTAGCAAAGACGACAAACCACGCACCACGATGACTCTACCGAAGCTCAGCCCTTCTAAAACGCCGCCAAAGGCATAAAAGGGTTCCTGACATAAAATAAGCAAAGTGCATTTTACTATAGTTAGCATTTGCCTTAGGCATTACACAAAGCACATTTACAATTTGCACAAAAAACTGATACATTATGCGAGCATAATTTTTGTACGTCACTTGCACAGGACTCTAACAACGATGTTTACTTGTCCCAGTGATATTTAGTAAAGCAGACTAGCCTTTCTCTACAGCTTGCACTCCTGTCCGTATTCCTCTAATTTTTCTGACAGCCATAATGACCGTAATACTTTGTTTGTTCGAGCTACCTGTATAGGTCACTTGGGTGGCCATCTTGTTCTAGCCGGTGGGTCGGCCTCCGGGCCGTGCCAAGAGCCCCCAAGTCCTCTGTTCCCGGAATATATATATTCTGCCCTAGTACTGCGCCTTCTTTTACCTTGAGGGGAACCTCGGGACGCTACAATGACCATTATTGGTTTACCATCTTAGTGCTCATGCGCCTTTGAACACATATTTTAAGCTAGAGTCAGGAGCACAGCTTGAATTACGCGACGCCGACTAAGACCATCCCACAACGCTCCATAATCTGCAGTCAATGCACCGCTTCGACTAAAACGGTAAAAATGCTTGAAACGGTCACCTCGTGCAGGGGTTAGTCGTCGTTAAGGGAAGGCTAATGAGCAAATTCGTACGAATTCACCCTGCATAAGTAATGTTAGACAAGAACAGCATGCATTGCTGAATGCATGCCTCTCCTTGCCTCACCGCAGCCACCGTTTCCTGCCTCTCAATCTTAATCCTGCCTAGCACTTCGTCGACAACACTAGCACCCACCTGTCTCACGCCCTCACATATTACAGCATTGATATTCACCCTCCATCTACACCACTTCCTCCTACTCTCTCACTTACATATGACCCTCTGCGAAACATCTATTTCTCACCAATCCTTTGTATTTCTTTCTAGTTGACTGATTATCATAACTACATAATCTGGAGTCTATCGCTATTTGTCTTGTTCCTCTCTATGTTCCTACTTTCCACCGATCCGATGCCTGCGTTTCCACGCTCTTTCCTCATTTCATCTCCTTAAACAGCCACTTCCTATTGCACCACCTCTTTATCCAATCTCATCCACTTCACTACCTGTTTCACACATGAATCTAATGCATTACCTCTCCGGCAGAATTCCTCTTTAGGTACCTGCTTTTAACCAAGATGGTCCAAATTTCTACCCAACTGCCTCAGCATCCTCTTGCTTTCTGGTCTTTACGGACAGCTGCGTTCTTATCTTTGAAACCCAATTCTTCGTGCATCCACCTACCTATCTGGCTCTGTTCTGCCTTATCTTCTACACACCAGCTACAGCCACTTCTGCATCACCTTACCAACCGAATCTCCATCTACTCACTCTAGTTCTCATCGTTCCGATCCCACAATTTACATTGCCTCACAACCTGATCATCCTCATGCCCACCTCAATCCTTCTTCCTTTGCTCGCTTCCACTGCCTCCAAGGCTACGTTCTCACGTGTTTAGCTCAAGCATCCTCACGGGCATTCAGTTCTCATCAACCCTCAACCTACCACCCTTTCAATCTGTCCATGTCCACTTCATGTATCCAATTCCCACCAACACACGCCATACACCCACAACGATGCACACCTCTTTCCTTCTGTTCATCATCAATTAATCCGCGCCACAAAAGCGCCCCATAAACATTTCACATCCTGCGTGGCAAAATGAAAGAAGGCATCTTGCGGTTCACCTAGTCAACAAATACGGCTGCAGAGGAAAGGTCGAGATTAAAAAACGGCTCATCTTGAGGGGGTTGCAAATGAAAAAGAGCAATAAATCATTACTTTTGTCACAATCCACAGCTGTGAGATCATGAACGCAAAGAAGGGAAAAGCTCTCAAATGAAACAAACACGAAGTGACCTCACTCAACTTAGCATAGACTTCACTAACACCCAACGATGGTGTTTTCTCACACAACTCAACACATAAATCCTTCAAAGCACGCTAAACCCAACCGATAAATAAGAACGCACAAGTGGTGAGGGAGGAGAGAGGTCTGGTAATCCCCCTTTTCGTTCAAGTTCCCTCTGCTATCGCCCATGCAAAACACGCACTACCTACGGATTTTCAACGCACAAGGAACAAAAACGAGAGTAACCTCTTCAAACTCCAAACACTTGCTTGAATAATGAAGATACTATGAACCTAAAGGCTCTCACCATCCCTTGCAAAAAAGTACACCAGGAGATGACATAATATGCGAAGAAAAGCAGGACTCAGGGCTACTAACATGGTCCGAGACTCCGCCCTTCGCCGAACGTTCAGTAACGAAGGCAATTAGCAGACCGCTTCCTCGAATGTCCGCTAAAAGGAACAGCTCGCAGCAGCGCTATGCTCTCATGGGATGATAATAGCACAGAAAACTCTTTTGTGTGGCTGTGATTGTAATACTTTGTTTGTTTTAACCACCGGTTTAGGTGACTTGGGTGGCCATCTTGTGCTAGCCGGTTGGTCGGCCTCCGGGCCGTGCCAATAGCCCCCAAGTCCTCTGTTTCCGGAATACATGTATTCTGCCCTAGTACTGCGCCTTCTTTTACCTTAACGGAAGCCTCGGGACGCTACAGTGATGGTTCCGAACTGCACATTTAGCCTTTGATAAGGATTTCTTTGCGTTGTCTTTTTGACTATTGCAGTATAGCATGTAATTATGTTACAATTCGCATGAGGTGCACTTCTGGTCGCCGCAAATTAATGTTCACAACTCAACGTGAAAGGTTCCACTGTATTATGAGAGGCTTGATTTTCCAAATGCTGCCACAATGGAATTCGCTCATCCAAATACTCTCTAGCCTTCTCAATCAACTCAAATCAACAACGCAATTTTTATCAAATGATGTGTTTGAAGAATCATAATGACAAATTTTTCCCCATAACCTAATTCACATGTTTATATAAACAGTGCAGTCAACACGATCTATCACAAAATACCAAACTCGCGCACATTTCGGTTGGCCATTCTGGTTGGCACCACGTGCGTCGTCGGAGATGTCCGAAGGAACTTGGCGTGTTCGCCTTTAAGGCTTCTCGATATTTCCAACTCCGGAAGAATGTGATTTCAAATCACTTGCTTTAATGGTTATTTGGTGGAGAAAGCGACGTTGCATTCTGGCGAAGTCACCCGCTCTTCTGAGTATGCTTTTGTTCACTGATTGGCGACAATTTAGATACGTTGAAGTTATTTATCAGCGCATCAGGGCCTATCAACAGCACTGATTCTGAGTATGTGCACCCCTTCGACATAGGTGTGCATGTTTTCTCGCGCCCTCCAGTGTTGCAGATCTGTACGCATCGTGAGCATTGTGTGACCTTTGAGGTTTTCGATGACCTCTACCTGTGGGCCGATGCTTTGCAGGACAATCTCATTCGTATGTTGATCTTCTATCTTATTTATTTTGATTTCATTTGCCCCAACCACAATGAACTTCCCTGATGCCTCGATTGTGATTCACGTGCTTAAACTGCGACAATTTTCATGGTAATCAGGTTCTGGGTTTCATTTTCTTTTTATTTTGGCACCTATTACCCCACAAATTTAAGATGAGGACAATTTCTCAATCTGCATGCTCTGTGTACTTTTATCAAGGTGGTGTTAGGTATGTACGCTTCTGACTTCATTTTGATTCACGTTTTGAGTCAATGAGCTTCAATTTGTCCACAAGCTGCAAGTACTCTGCAAGTCTTTGATCGGTTTCAAAGTTCAGTCATCTGCATTTTTAAGTCTCCTTGACTACTCTCTTCTCCAAAACCACAGAAGCTTCGCTGTTCGACCTCCTGAATTCCACTGAACTTGGGCGACTGCGTCCCACCAGCGTTTCATCCACCTTTTAGCAGTTCCCGCAGATGGACGTGGGCAAAGAGTAGAAGTCAATAAAACAGTGTGCATTATTGAGGAGGAGCGTGATGGCTTGTGATTAGTGTCCACATCGGCCTTTGGTGCCCCAACCAGAGGGAAGCGCCGAACGTGCCACTGTGGCCAATTTGCGTGCGTTTTACTGCGGTTAAGTGGGTTGGGCTGGACTGGACTGGACTGGACTGGACAGGGACAGAATCGGGACTAAGACGCAGTTTGCTCACCACTTACATGGGTTCTTTTTTGCTCCTTCAGGACAAGGCCACGAGCACACCTCCTCCACATCCGCAGATGCAGCGTCGCAGACTGAGTCGCAGTTTTCGACCACTCGCCTCTTCTCCACCTCCTCTTCCGGCTCCTCCTCCATCATCCCGATGGTGGGTTGGTAGTGGTTTTACCAGTTTAACACTAGAGCTTGGCGGATTTGTGTTCTGGACCTGATGATGTGAATCACTTAAGAAACTACACTAATGTCAATTTACCTTTCCTCCTTTAAGGCTCAGCTATTGCATTTTCAACACAAAGCGAAAGTACTTTCTTCCGGAGTCGAAACATTGCGTTGCCTTGAGGGAAAACACTCTAAATCTGTTCGGACATCTGCGGTGACGCCCGCGACGCCAACCAGAACGGCCAACCAAAGTGTGCGCGAGTTTATTATTTGGTGATAAACCGTCTTAACTGCACCGTTTATACAAACATGTGAATCAGGTAATGGGGAAAAATTGTCGTTGTGATCCTTAAAATAAATTATTAGATGAAAATTGCGTTGTTGATTTGAGTTGATTGAGAAGGCTAGAGAGTATTTGGATGAGCGAATTCCATTGTGGCAGCATTTGGAAAATCAAGCCTCTCATAATACAGTGGAACCTTTCACGTTGAGTTGTGAACATTAATTTGCGGCGACCAGAAGTGCACCTCATGCGAATTGTAACATAATTACATGCTATACTGCAATAGTCAAAAAGACAACGCAAAGAAATCCTTATCAAAGGCTAAATGTGCAGTTCGGAACCATCACAGCCACACAAAAGAGTTTTCTGTGCTATTATCATCCCATGAGAGCATAGCGCTGCTGCGAGCTGTTCCTTTTAGCGGACATTCGAAGAAGCGGTCTGCTAATTGCCTTCGTTACTGAACGTTCGGCGAAGGGCGGAGTCTCGGACCATGTTAGTAGCCCTGAGTCCTGCTTTTCTTCGCATATTATGCCATCTCCTGTCCTCGGGTAATACTTGGGGTGCTACATTGGTGGCAGTGGAGGGTAAAATACGGGCCGAAATGACGTCCATCCTGATTTCTACTGGTGGGAGAATCGGTGATAATGCCAAACAGAAGGCCTTCTAATGTCAGTCTGCTGGAAAGCTGTCAATACAAATAGAGTAATACCAGCCACGAACTGCATGAAGAAGTTTGGTTAGGGAGTTGTCCACTTAACCTGCACGAGAATATCGATAATGTGGGCTCCTCACATCTCTTCCATTCTTTTATTAATTGGATAGGTCCCAGAGAGAGATGAGTGGGCAGCTGTAGAGTGCAAACGTAGTGGCAGGGAGGAGTTCATTCCAAACTCTAACTCACGGAACTATGTCGAATGGAATCATTTCGTGAACAGCATTGATTGTAGGCCAGTGTGCATGCGTCTTTGCGTCTATACGTCTGTGGACACGTGTGCTGGTCAAAGCATTTCTCCAATCCAGTTCCTAGAATAAGTAAATCTGCAGATCTAGGTGAAATGCCAAAGATTTTGTGACATATGGAATTTTGGCTGTTGTGGTGCAAAACAATCGTATCTTCGTCTACAGCTTTGAATTGTTATTGAAGTATGTGGTAACAAGCTAATAGCGAAGGATTTCAATCCACCGCTTCCACTCAAATTACCAAAATCCGCATTGCTTACATTCAGGTGGCTGTAGATGTCATAGGGAGGGAGCTACTGCCCATCCCAATGTATCCCAAGATGGCAAAACAGTTTGGCTGATGAGGCAGGCCATATCTACTGGTAGGGGTGGACGACAAAGTAAGTGTGCCAACGTAAATAAGGAAAGCATTTTCTTTGGGGCAGTGGCAGCACTCTGTACAGGGCCGTTAGATCATTGGCACTCTAGAAGAAAGGCGGCGTTTATTCAACCACTTTCATGCTCTTCCCTATCTCTGCTCCATACTATCAACATGTGTGAGTAGGCAAACGTGAGACGGTGTGATGGTCTCGGTGAACATGGCTTAGATGGATAGATAGATGGAAGTGGGGCTATAGAGGCGGAAGAGTTGGTGAGATTGGGATGTGGACACCGAATGAGATTGGAATGGTGGAGGCTGGATGGCTGCAGGAGAGCTGAGGCAGGTGGGTAGAGAAGCAGACTGCTAAGTGATGTGAGGTGAATAGCTGGTGAGGAATTGCGACTGCATTGTAAAGAATCGGTCTCTCTGTTGGTGGTTGCTGAAAGCCTGGTATATCACCGAGGTATACAGATGGAGTTGATGAAGGGAAGGAAAGTGGTGTGCACCGTTGTGGATGTAGGGCGTGTATTGGTGGAAATTGAATAGATGAAGTGGAGATAGAAGGATTGTGAGGGAAATAGGTTAAGGGTGGATGAAAACTGATTACCCGTGTGGATGCTTGAGCTAAGAACGTGAAAACGCTGCCATGGATACACTGAGACCAGGCAAAGCACAAAGGGTGTTAAGGTGGGCATTGGGAAGGTCGGGTTGAGAGGCAACATACAGCATGTAATTGAAGTGATGAGAACTAGAGGAAGTAGAATTAGGACCGCGTTGCAAGGTGATACGAACTGATAATGCGGAAAAAAACTGCGACTGATGGGTGGAAAAATTCTACTGTAGAGTAAAGAGAGGTGTAGATGATGGAGAGAAACCTAGCCAGACAGGCAAATAAGGGAGGTCGATGGTTGGGGTTTGGACTTAGAAATGATGGAAGCTAGATAAGAGGGGAGAATAAAAGGCGAGTGGGGGGTCAGGCAATGCTTGTTGAATTGCAGATACTTTGAGAGGAACCGTGGTGGAGAGGTAACGAATTGGCTTCGTGTGTAATGCGAGGTGGAGGGGAGGATGGGATCGGTGTAAATATGTGATGTGATGGAAAGTGAAAGCTTAAGGAGAGACACGTGGCAAAAGAGGCTGCGGGTAGACGGAAAGTAGGAATGCAAAAGAGAACTCACGACATGGGTTTATGCTATTTGGTCGAATGGAGAGGAATGCTTAGGAGGGATGGGAAGTAGATATTTGCAGGGGAGCAACGGGATGTGGGAGAGTGGGAGGAAGTGGGGCAGATGGAGTGAGAACGCCAGTGCAGAAAGATGGGAGGGAGTGAGTGAGTCAGGTAGGTGCTGGGTATGGAGATTGAGAGGCAGGGATCAGTGGATGTGCTGAAGTGGGGATTTATATGCTTTTGACAATGCGCACCGGCCCTATCTAAAATTATTTATGTAGGTTGAATTCGTATCGTCTATTTATTATGTTCCGCAATTTGTTTTCTCTAAGGGACTCCATTCTTCTAGTAGAGGGGATATGGAGTAGACTTAATTCATCGCTGCTTCAACGGCTTATTTCAGAGCCTAGAATAAACGGTCGCCCAGTGCTTAAAGGGTGTGTGGTGCCTTACAAGAATTGATAGCCTTTTTGTTATTGACTTGAGTAATTCTGTTGTGAAAAGTAGTCTATAAAAGTGGCCGCTTTCGATTTAAAACTTGAGGCTACGTGGACCAGTTGCTTAGCTTTAGCTGCTGCCCTTTAATCCTTGTTGATCTTTACACGGATTGCAGTTTGAGTCGCCTATGCGGCTTCTTCCTCGTACCTCTAATAGACAAAAAGTCACATGCATATCAGGAAGTCGTCTCACGGTTTTAATGTTCTGCAGCTTGTCAGCCATCTCATCTGTATCAAAGTCCTTTAGGAAAATTCGAATGTAAACTATGCAACCTAAATGATGTTAGCGTTTTGACGCCTTATTTTTGATTACACAGAAAGAGAGAAGTACAATGCTCTGGTGGTTTGTTCAATTCTATGCTTTGGTTGCGCTGGCACCCAAGCCTCACTCATTGTACTTCTGCTCGGCCCATGGCCTCTCAACCATGCCAGCGGTGCAGAGATGCTCATGTGCTGCAAACGAGGGAATCTGAACTGAGCCCTAACACCTATAGCAATGCTTAGAGGGGAGAAGAGCTATGTGATGTCTTAATAGTTTGTTTAACTCCGAGTTTTAATAAGAGGCTGATAAGGGCCAAGTGGTCTGTCCATCAGGTTTTACTAGCAGTTCCCTGACCTCAGCAAAGACACGTACTCTGCCCCTGTATTATGTCTTCTTGCATCTTCGGGTAAGTCTCGGAAGAGAACATACACATTTGACTTCCTCAGCGAGCTGGTTCATCTAATCCACCCACAAGTAATTTCATAGCAATCCACGTTGGTAGATATCACCTTCAGATCTGTTTCTCTCACACGCCAATAGCAACCAATTTAGCATAAAATGACAATTTTGTTTCATAAAAATGCAGCCAATAGACATGTTAACATGATACAGTTCCAAATTTGGAATAAAAAAAGTGAAACGAAAGACCGTTCACGTCCTAAGTTGCTGAGGTTGGACGGAAGTGTCAATGAAGGATAACAGGAGCAAGTGGCATGAAAAATGAGGCAGTTCACAGCAATCACGCATCAATTTGCAGAGGAGAAATCCGATTCTCTTCATCACTGATCCACGCTCTGCTGAAGTGTGCCTTCAAGTAGTCACTTCTGCAGCACCTGAGCGATGGGCAGAAAACGCTACTTGAAAGAATTGTACTCATCTCTCTACATCAGCCACATCACGAGCGACAATGAGCGCTCGCTGCTTTTGGAGCAATAGCCAGAATAAAGACAACTCAAGACTTCTCGAGCACTCAGAAAAGCCCCTTCTGGTACGGGTAGAGCAGAATGAGTTCACTTTTTAATAGTAACAACTTAGTGCTGAGTCAAAATGGGACGGAAGGTCCTGCGGGCTCCCAAATGAGGCACTAAAGAAGGTACAGAGGTGAAATGACTCTGCACTGGTTCAAAGTCAGTTTGACGAAGCAAGTTCTGCTTTTCCTCTCCTCCAACCAATTGACGTCTTCGATTGGGCTCAAAAACGAGAAGGATCCGAAAGTAAAGCCATGCAATAAAGTGTTGAGTACAAGCCTAAGGGAAGTGATGAAGCAGTGCCAAAGAAACGCAGACGTGCTGTGAGCTCGATTCCAGTTGAAAAGCCCACCTTTGAGTTGCTTACGCCACCTGGATAATGATGTCGATGGGGCAAACACGCCATTTCTCCTCCACCTCGCCACCAGCTCAATAGAACCCAAACAGACATACGGTTGGATGTCACTGAAGTAATAGTAAAGTAGCGATGCAATAAAACCGCACTATCTTGGCCTTGGTTAAATGGCTCTGTTTTTGGGTCCGTGTTCCTACTACTTGCAATGGACATTCAAGAAGGCCCGCACGCTTCCGCTTCCTCGTTACCACCAAATCATGCCAGCATTGCAGACGCTCAGTCTCCGTGACCTCAAAACTGGGGCTCTTTCTGATAAAACCCTGCAGCTTTCAGCGAAGAGGTGACAGTTCAACCTATCAGCATTGTTGCGAGGCACGAGCTTGAAAGTCCCACCTCATTTCGCTCTCTAGAATGCAAAGATGCAAACGCGACGCTAAATATAACTGACTCGAGGAAAATAAATCACTGCCTCCAAAGACTCAAGCGTAATTCGTTCAGTTACAATCAAAGGCTAGATGGCACACACTGCTGCAGAAGTCAAGAAGTTGGAGATGGTTGGTGGTACTGCCCTATTCGCCCATATTTTGCAAGAAGGACACTGATAAGTGCTCTGAATTCTTTGCTCGAAATTTTATAATGCACCATCTTCTGCAGCATTGGTTCAAGTAACAAGCATCAGCTATCTAGGCCGGTTATAGTAAGGTTTCTCTAGTTTGCATAGCATTACGTTACGAATTAGTTGCGTGGGAGGCTAAGCGATGGACGTAAACACTGATTGCATGCACCCGCCCCCGTTCGAAAGCAAGCATTGAGGTTGAATGATGAACGGACCTATCGAGATGCCTATAAATTGCCGCGTAGGGGGTACACAAAGCATTCCTCTTACAATCAGCATCAACTCTGCATTCGTACAGCATGTATTCATTACCGACTCTAATCTGTATGTTTCTTCTCCTCGCATCTGCACCACACCCCGACTTTACCGCGGCTTCGCCGATTGGCGAGGCTGCGCTGAGGCCGAAGGCGAACCACTCCAACTTGCCAGACTTTCCAGCGGGTGAGGACGTAGCCGAGGGTGTGATTGAGAATGAGGCGTTCAATGAACTCGATGAAGGTGACGTAAGCGAGGATGTCCTCATGCCAGCTAGGTTTCGTCGTCTTCCAGCATATTACAACTGTATCTATGATCGCAATTCCAAAAGTCTTCGATGCTTCCCGAGCCCATAAACTATTTTTCCTCGTCACTGACCACTTTTCCTCATTTGGCCTCTTAAAAACTTATTTTGTAGAATGGTTGAATAGGTCTTCTCTGTTTCATCTTTTGTCGTGCAATACTGTGAAAAGCCACAGCTCCAGCATTTGTATTTCTCTCACCACTGTAACAGGAGCATCACTTTCCAAAAAACCTCTTTGATGTGCATTTAATCCTGAATCGCTGCGTGTTTTGAGTCCATGGTTTTGTAAAGGGCACTAGTGAATCTCGAAGTTAGGAAGAAATTGCTGCGATGTGCGCTTGAGCATTAAATGAATGGGAGAGGAGGGATGGTATAGAGGATCCATCAGTGCTTGGCTAGAGCATAAATATTACAGGAAGTTTGTTGCTCTGATGAAATAAACCATAGAAATTGCAACATAAATCACCGCCTACTCGAAGCACACAATGGAAGAACAATAGGAAGTGAACGCGAGGTTGGAGAGAAGTAGTGCAGTGGATGCAGCTTTGGTGCATGCCAATATTCTTTGAGTAGAAGCAGGACTGAATGTTGCGTTTCCACTCAGTGGCTTCATGGGAATGTGTGCCTTCTGTCTGGCCCAAGCACTAGCTTCGCATCGCATTACAAAGCAAGGGACGAAAGTGAGTGTAAATTAACAAGGTTGGATATTCTGTGGGCGTAGTTGACTGCAATGCAAGCACCGGCTTGGAGCAGAACTGCACTGACATTGACACAATGATAAGACCCTTGTCACGATAACTATCAGATGACAGACCACTAATAGGCTGCAATTCAAACCATTTAATGCATCGTAAGCAGTACAGCGCGATATTATAAAAATGAACATCATCGGAATGCAATGTTTGCAGGTGGGGATAGGGAGTGAGTCTTAAAAGACTTCCAAGTTGCATACGTTTTCCTCAAAGAAATCTAGAATATAACCATCTAAAATTTAGACCCATTTAGCATGAAAATACCTTCTCCTGCCTCACGTTCTTTGAGCACACCTGACACCTCCACCACCCTAAACACCGACCTCATCGTCGTTCACAAGGAGAAGGTGTCTGTATTTTTAGCTCCTATGCCAACTCAACGCCCTCTGCGATAGCGTTAAGGACAGACCAGAGGCAGTAGCGAACGCCTTCTCCAAGCGTGTGGACAGACTAGTCGTCTAGCGAGTGCGTCAAGTAGAGGCAACAATTGCGTGCCTGAGACCAAAGTTCATGCCAACAAAACTTTGGAATTTAAAACCAAGTAGCTGAAGGTCTAAAGAGAGTCAGAATCAATCTGTTGCCTTGATAAACTAAGTTGCAGAAACTGGGTTATGACACCACTGTTAACCGCAAATGTTTCAGATGAATGAATGAAGATAAAGCGGTAGGCCAGTGAGATCTTTTGGGAAAAAGGAGATGAACTGTCACATTGCTGATGTAAAGCTTCGAAACTGATTTGAAATTTTTGTTCAAAAACACCACTGACAGCCATGCCGAGCATTCCATTCAATGCTATTTTGCATTTGAATTATTAACATCCATTAATGGTCTTGCAAGAATTCAGTCCATCTTGTTTGAAAGCGAAGAAATGCCAATGTGAGTGACATTGAAAGGAATGCGATCCCATTCCTCAAGATTTGCACGCTTCATCTCTTGACTGTAGCAACACGATGCACGGCGAAGGAACATCACGGTATTTTGGGCATAAATATTTTATAGTTAAATCATTTTTTCAAATGTTGATAGGGAATCTGTTGGCAAACGCTTGGTAGTTTAAGTGGCCCAGAATCGACCAAATTGTCGTTTGCATTGCCCATGTCAGCATTGCAAACCACTCGTACCCTCTCAAAGCCGTCACTAGGGATCACTTCCCGCAAAAATCCAGTGAAATTAGTACCAGTGATTGTGAAACTATCGGTCACATTTTGGGTCACGACTTTTCCGTGCATATACCAGGCAACCAAACAGACTTGCATTAGTTCAAGGACATATCCATTTTGGTATCTTGGCAAGAATAGCTTGGCAGTAAAATGAATATGCCAACTCTCGGGATCCGCCCACGATCGGTCATAAACATTGGAGTTGAAGGCTAAGCAGAGTAGTCTATAGGCAATCGCGTTAGGGCTACGTTAGGCATTCCGCTCTCAACCAGTGCCAGCAGGCAATTGTTTCCGACTCTAATCTGCATATTTCCTCTTCTCGCACTCACATCACGACCCGCCTCTACCGCCATTACGACTGATGACGAGGCAGTGCTGAAGCCAAAGACGGACCTTCTCGAGTATAAAGAAGTGACCATGATTGCGGTTGAGAACTGGGCATTCAATGAGCCCCATGAAGATACTAAAAGCAAGGGTGTTCACTTGGCTCCACTGTACCTACCCTGGCGCTGTTTTGAATCCCTCGGTAAGGCTACTCATTCACCAACCCACTGACTCAGTGATGACAGCGCCCTGAGTCAGCCGATATGAGGAATGGGGGTGGAGGTGAGGAAGAACAACAAAGTGATGGCCTTGTGTGTGCTCGTAGAGTAGCTGAAAGAGATAAAGAGAAGAAGATGAGGAGGCGGAGAAGTGTTTAGGAGTCCCTAACTTTCTCCCCACAAATGGCAAATACATGACAGGATTATAAGTACTGAGACGCTGCAGCGGCAGCAGCAGAGATGGAAACTAGACACTAAATAGGAAGAGTGGGATAGTGGGAGGAGAGGAGGGTAAAAAAGGCGTTCGATTTAGGATCCAAAAATTTGAGCAAATTCTATTCCTGAGAATGCAGCAATTTCGAGAAGCTTGTGAAGCCAGTAGGCTAGGGGATGGCGTTCGTATTCCGAGGACACATTTTACACACCCGCTAAGGTGAAGCAGGGGGTGAAGGCGGATAAAGACAGAGAGGTAGTACTGAGTTGGATAGATGGATCGCGAGACTGGCGGTTTGGCCGCAGACCGGTACGCAGCACAGCATAGCAGCCACCGTTGTGGACATTGGGCTGGAAAACGCCACGCCTAACCGACTTCCACAAGACACGAATGCTTTGGCTTCAGGAACCACAAAAGCAAACAAGCACCAATGGTGGACACCTCGAACGCCTTAACGGTGCCACCAAATCTGCATAACTCAAAATTTTCCGGGCACTACCTTAGCATAACGCTGGAAAAGTCAAAATGTAGCAGGGAGCCATGCCTTACAGAAACGCAGATTCTGATTATCGAAATTTGCTCACATCTTTTGCAAACTCGGTCCCACTACAGCGCCCCTAAATATGTCATTTCTGGTAGCAAGTGTGAGTCCTGTGTAAGTCAACTAGTCCACCAGTCTATACTTTAACAGCAAGAGAATTTTCTAAGTCGTCACCAAAAGTAACTCAGACACCAAATTGGCGAATGTTGGCAAACGCACAGCAGAACAATTGGCTCGCACTCATAAAGTTGATTGCTTTCACAAAACCTAGCATGCAGACATTGGTTATTACCGCGTCGACCTCTCCAGTCCACTTCAACCTTGCATTCGGCGTTATAACTTACTTAAGTGGAACTGATTCACCACCTTGCTTTAACTTGTTGAGGAAAAATATTCAACAAAAAGGATCAAGTGATTTCTTCACCTTCCGACATTGACAGACGATTAGGCAGTGTGAATATTGCAGGGAAATGGTGCAGATTCACGAAGGCAATTAATACGACTTTGCGTTCGACCGGAACTTCCTGTGAGAGGCGAGCGCTTCCAACAGTGCATTTTCTAGCCCTCGGTTAGTCACAACTATTGTTGAAAGTAAACTTTCCCCATGCTAAAGAACTCGCAAATATGACAGTAGAAGAGTGCGTACAATGCGCACGAAGAACAAAGCCAATTGAGAGGACTAACACACAAAGTCAAATTGGATCAGTCTAGCCTTCCCCAAATCAGTCTCCCACATCTGTGGATGGAGTCCCTGAGCACGGTTACAAATTGATTTAATCACATACTGGTAGGTCTCTTAGTTCTTCAAGGGCAACACCAGTGCCAAGAAAAGGTCAATCTTTAGCCAGCTAGCCAGCTAGTACAATATGGCCACCTGAGTGACCGAAGACGGCAGTCCAAACAAAGTATTACAGTAGTGTATTAAATTTCGCAACCCGGACTAGCCTTTCTCTACAATTTAAGCTCTTGTAATAATTTGTTGTTCAAACTGCCGGTTCCGGTCACTTGGATGGCCATATTGTACTAGCCGGTTGGCCAACCTCCGGACCGTGCCAACACCCCAAGTCCCCATGTTTCCAGAATATATGTTTTGCCCAATAACTATGCCTTCATTTACCTTAAAGGAAGTCTCGAAACGCTACATTGTGTGGTAGCCGAAAGCGGGCCCCACTTTAATAGATTTTATCCTTCTCAATTTTGCTGTGGCAAACTTTGGCGGTGTGAAAGAAGTGCATGTGCTGCCATGGGCGAACCTCTGGCATCCATAACAGAAAAGCTAAGATCGACGTCCATCTTCGGCATCTCTCTTACTTACGTGTTCTGCAAGGAAGCTATTAACGACTAAACGACAATAGCCGAGAACTCCATGTCCAGTAGAACTGCCAAGAGGGATCAGCGACGTTATGGTCAAGCAGTCTAATTGTTCTCAGGACAGACTGTGTTACTGTTGGATGCTTTGTTTTTCATTAGGGAGCGGCCGACCAACGTTTACCCATAACTTACCTCGTTTTTGCTGCTGTTTTTGCTTTGTCCTAGTTCGCTAAGAAGGGTGATCTTGTGTTTTGGACGTGTGTCCGAGGTGTTTTTATTAATAAGTAGGAAAGTAATCCTCTACCTCGTATGGTTCTCGAACGAGACTATTTGTGCTACTGCAACCCGTCTACTATTACTGCGGTTTGTTTGGGTGCTTTTGCCAACCCTCTCCAGTGGCTAAGCAACCCAGTTATTTATTTAATTTTAAGTTGAATGGGCAGTGACACCAGCAAATGACACACGTTTGCTTACCGCTTGTTCTGCTGCTGGCAAATTTCGTTTTCCTCACCTCTCTCCCTCTATGTGTTGCGTACCTATCTGCTGCTTACATCGACCGACCATGCGGCCTAACTGCCAGTCTCGCGGTCCATCTATCCAACTCAGTGCTACCTCTCTCTCGATCCATCCGTCTTCAACCCCTAATTCACCTTAGCGGGTGTGCAGCATGTGCCCTTGGAGCATATATGCCATGCCCCAGTCTACTGGCTTCATGGGCTTCTCAAAATTGCTGCATTCTCACGAGTCGGAGTTGCTCAACTTTCTTGGACCCTAAAACTAACGCCTTTTTTACCCTCCTCTCCTCCACTATCCCACCTTCATAACTAGTGTCTAGTTTCCATCTCTTGATGCTGCTGCTACTGCGACCGCTCACAGCGCCTCCGCTGTTTTAATCTTGCCATTTATGGCGAGAAAATTAGGGCCTCCTAACCACTTCTCTGCCTCCTCTTCTTTTTATCTTATTCAGCTAGGCTACACGCACACACAAAACCATCACTGTTGCTCTTCCTCGCCTCCACCCCAGTCCGCATATCCGCTGACTCAGGGCGCTGTCATCACTGAGTCAGTGGGTTGGTGGATGAGTAGCCTTACCGAGGGAGCCAAAACAGCCCAGGTAGGTATAGTGGAGCCAAGTGAACAGTGAACGTTGGTCGTCCCTACCCCTGTCTCCCCTTTCTGCACTGTTGATTGGTGAGCCGTCGTCTTCTCCTCCTCCTCCAGCGGTCTCACCGCTCGCAACCCAGTCACATGATGTTGTCTCAACGGTCTTTGTCACTTTCTCTCGAGTGGTCTCACCCAAATGTAGTGGCTGTGCTGTCTCGAAAAACAAACTTTAACCGTCGTGCAAAATCATTATTACCTTAAATCCAAACAATCGGCTTGCTGACAACGATTTGGTGATATGGGATACGGGTCGTGCGTACCAACGAAAAGTAATCCCGATAAGGAGCGCGGGGCTCGTAGTGTAGGCGTGCAAGGGCAATCAGGAAGAGTCGAAATTTGGGACAATACCGTAAACTGCCATGGCTAGTACAGTTAACACTAAGTCTAGGGAGGGCATCTTAAGGGTAACATTTGGAAGTGGAAAACCTCTTTTAAAGCACTGCCTGCACCCGTGCCTCCTACCACAGGATTGCCGCACTCGCAGCGATGAAAGACATTGATGGAGGGCACGACTGTAGCAAAAGGCTTCGCACCCTCCCGTGCCACACGTCGACGACAATCAAGGAGTGCCATTCACTGCAGAGGTTAGGAATATCCACCCACTGGCTCCACACCTCCCACCGAACGCGTGTTCATTCTGGCACCGTTCAAGTCTCCAGTAGATTGGTGACGATGCCTCTGTTTGAGATGGGTAGGTCAGATAAGCTGCGATGGTCTGCGAACCCACCCAGGCGGTGCTAGCAAACAGCTCTCACAGTCCACTAACACTGCCGTCTTAACACCAACTTTCATCCCCACCTCAGTCGCTATTGCCTCAAATAAGGTCCCAAATAACACGCTTCATAAGACGCCCGCCTTCGTGGCCCGCAAAACAGCCACCATCGGCTCTCATCCCCGTAACACCACCGCAATCTCCGCCTCCCTCGCCTTCTGCGAGACTGAGACAAATCCTCCTTCATGACAGCCTGTAGGCTCCAAAAGGTCACTACATCCTTCTTTACAGTTCTCATCGAGCCGACTTTAACTCAAACTGGTTAATTTCAGTGGTCGTTTGGAAGATGTTATGTGCTCGTACCACTTTTGAATTAGTAATTCGAATCAGTTGTCACTTCAGCTTCAAGATCGTACATAGGCAGCACGTAGTCAATCTGTGCCAAATTTGTTATCGACTTTATCATTGCAATAGCTCTGATGATTGCGTTCATCCACCTTGGGTAACTTCAACGTTCACAACCTTCAAGATAATGTCGAGAGTGGATGTAGTCTGCATCACCATGAATTTCTGACTTCATTTGCTAATCGGCGTTCTAACAACCTGACTCAAAGTAAAGGACTGTACTCGCAAGAAGGCAACTAGATCTACCTGTGAATGAACAGCTTGCAATAAGTTGGGCCTTTGCAAAGTCATGGGTGACGGTTGTGTCCTCGTTTTACCAAATCTTAGACCACACACTTAAACCTAACTATGTAGGTCATGTGGCCCCGGTACCCCTGGCCTCCAAGTGACATGATGCAGAACCCAACGTAGCGTAGTACCGCCTTTTTAGACAAAAGGACAGCTGTTCGGCAGGACTCGAATCCAGCCCAACCGTGTCAGCACTGAGTACACTTTTCAATGCGCTTTGCTTTTAGTTATACAAGCCACAAATGCGTGTGCCAATAATAATGATTCCAATTCGACTATTGTTTTACTTTGCATGCAAATGGAAGTGAAGATGACTTGCACGTATCACATGAAAATCGGGTCCACTAAAGAAAAGGTGAAAACCAAGACATGATGAAAATGCTTTCATGAGTTTGCAACCCTAAGGAGCCTTTGTGCTTCGGGTTCAACTCAAAAAGCACAATCCCCTACACCTGAGTAGGAATTCACTAAACCTATTCACTCTGCAGCCACAGGTCTTCTTCATTCACAGCTTCTATTGAGTTAAGCTGGTGTTTATTGCAACCAAACGGAGTCACTCACCCACCTTCCATCCATTGCTAAGGTGCTCCATACTATCTGCAAAATTGTTACAATGCAGAGATTTGGTGTCAGTAAACCCTACATCTTGCCTTGTCATATGGGAATGCCTAACTGTCTTCATTCACTTTACCGATCAGCACATTTTGTACCCAGATTCTTGTCTTGACTTGGTTCAAGATACTCGACGAGCTCTTCACCCACTCGAACGTAGTACTGCTTCTTAATAAGGAACTGTAACCGATTGCCTGGGCACTTTCATAAACAAACCTAATTGATTTGGGATTCTGGACGCTTCTATTGGTGCTAGCTAACGCGAATTTTAGTTAGGAAGGTGGATTATGCTCCAACGTCAACGAACATTTCCTCAAGTATCTTGTTAGCTAATTCCTTGTTTTCTTCTTTCATTCCCAAAGCAAACATATTCTTACTAGGCGCAAGCTCTGAACCAGATGTGTGGTTAATATTTTGATCAAAATTGGTTGAAGTACAGTCGCCTCTTTAACTAACAGCACCTCTAGAGTGGTGTGAGACTTGCCGGTCATGGCCCTTCTGTCTCCAAGTATCCTCTTTTCCTGCCTGCTATCCCACCCCATTAGCTTCCCTTCCTCGCCTTCTTCTTCTTTTAAAGTACGCAATGTAGAAACTGCCTCCTTTTGCGACCCTCACAATGAGTGGCCGAACAGAGGATTGAACACTGGCCTGCGGCTAGAATTGACCGAGTCAAACAGAGGGCAAATCTAAATTACACACAATTGGGAATGTTTGCACAAGTAAATAAAGTGGTGCTGAGACGCTAGCTTCTGGTATCCTGACTTGCATTAACGTGGTACAAATGTTGGAAGTTATGTCGTAGCATTACTCAGTCTTGATATAAAGTGGGATAGATTGAAAAAAACAGTTCAGGTACATTGTAAACTGCGCGCTGAGATAAAACGAATGCTGATAGTATTAAGAAGACGAGGAGGATAGCTTAGACGTGGAAGGCAGAGTCGGTTTCCATTTCTGCGACAAGGACCACGGTTGGTTTTATCCAACAACTACGCAACTTGGCTAAAATGAGGGCACCCTCGCTTTCGGCATCTTCATGGGGCTCATTGAATGCCCAGTTCTCAACCGCAATCATGGTCACTTCTTTATACTCGAGAAGGTCCGTCTTCGGCTTCAGCACTGCCTCGTCATCAGTCATAATGGCGGTAAAGACGGGTCGTGATGTGAGTGCGAGAAGAGGAAATATGCAGATTAGAGTCGGAAACAATTGCCAGCTGGCACTGGTTGAGAGCGGAATGCCTAACGCAGCCCTAACGCGATTACCTATAGACTACTCTGCTTAGCCTTCAACTCCAATGTTTATGACCGATCGTGGGCGGATCCCGAGAGTTGGCATATTCATTTTACTGCCAAGCTATTCTTGCCAAGATACCAAAATGGATATGTCCTTGAACTAATGCAAGTCTGTTTGGTTGCCTGGTATATGCACGGAAAAGTCGTGACCCAAAATGTGACCGATAGTTTCACAATCACTGGTACTAATTTCACTGGATTTTTGCGGGAAGTGATCCCTAGTGACGGCTTTGAGAGGGTACGAGTGGTTTGCAATGCTGACATGGGCAATGCAAACGACAATTTGGTCGATTCTGGGCCACTTAAACTACCAAGCGTTTGCCAACAGATTCCCTATCAACATTTTGAAAAAATGATTTAACTATAAAATATTTATGCCCAAAATACCGTGATGTTCCTTCGCCGTGCATCGTGTTGCTACAGGTCAAGAGATGAAGCGTGCAAATCTTGAGGAAATGGGATCGCATTCCTTTCAATGTCACTCACATTGGCATTTCTTCGCTTTCAAACAAGATGGACTGAATTCTTGCAAGACCATTAATGGATGTTAATAATTCAAATGCAAAATAGCATTGAATGGAATGCTCGGCATGGCTGTCAGTGGTGTTTTTGAACAAAAATTTCAAATCAGTTTCGAAGCTTTACATCAGCAATGTGACAGTTCATCTCCTTTTTCCCAAAAGATCTCACTGGCCTACCGCTTTATCTTCATTCATTCATCTGAAACATTTGCGGTTAACAGTGGTGTCATAACCCAGTTTCTGCAACTTAGTTTATCAAGGCAACAGATTGATTCTGACTCTCTTTAGACCTTCAGCTACTTGGTTTTAAATTCCAAAGTTTTGTTGGCATGAACTTTGGTCTCAGGCACGCAATTGTTGCCTCTACTTGACGCACTCGCTAGACGACTAGTCTGTCCACACGCTTGGAGAAGGCGTTCGCTACTGCCTCTGGTCTGTCCTTAACGCTATCGCAGAGGGCGTTGAGTTGGCATAGGAGCTAAAAATACAGACACCTTCTCCTTGTGAACGACGATGAGGTCGGTGTTTAGGGTGGGTGGAGGTGTCAGGTGTGCTCAAAGAACGTGAGGCAGGAGAAGGTATTTTCATGCTAAATGGGTCTAAATTTTAGATGGTTATATTCTAGATTTCTTTGAGGAAAACGTATGCAACTTGGAAGTCTTTTAAGACTCACTCCCTATCCCCACCTGCAAACATTGCATTCCGATGATGTTCATTTTTATAATATCGCGCTGTACTGCTTACGATGCATTAAATGGTTTGAATTGCAGCCTATTAGTGGTCTGTCATCTGATAGTTATCGTGACAAGGGTCTTATCATTGTGTCAATGTCAGTGCAGTTCTGCTCCAAGCCGGTGCTTGCATTGCAGTCAACTACGCCCACAGAATATCCAACCTTGTTAATTTACACTCACTTTCGTCCCTTGCTTTGTAATGCGATGCGAAGCTAGTGCTTGGGCCAGACAGAAGGCACACATTCCCATGAAGCCACTGAGTGGAAACGCAACATTCAGTCCTGCTTCTACTCAAAGAATATTGGCATGCACCAAAGCTGCATCCACTGCACTACTTCTCTCCAACCTCGCGTTCACTTCCTATTGTTCTTCCATTGTGTGCTTCGAGTAGGCGGTGATTTATGTTGCAATTTCTATGGTTTATTTCATCAGAGCAACAAACTTCCTGTAATATTTATGCTCTAGCCAAGCACTGATGGATCCTCTATACCATCCCTCCTCTCCCATTCATTTAATGCTCAAGCGCACATCGCAGCAATTTCTTCCTAACTTCGAGATTCACTAGTGCCCTTTACAAAACCATGGACTCAAAACACGCAGCGATTCAGGATTAAATGCACATCAAAGAGGTTTTTTGGAAAGTGATGCTCCTGTTACAGTGGTGAGAGAAATACAAATGCTGGAGCTGTGGCTTTTCACAGTATTGCACGACAAAAGATGAAACAGAGAAGACCTATTCAACCATTCTACAAAATAAGTTTTTAAGAGGCCAAATGAGGAAAAGTGGTCAGTGACGAGGAAAAATAGTTTATGGGCTCGGGAAGCATCGAAGACTTTTGGAATTGCGATCATAGATACAGTTGTAATATGCTGGAAGACGACGAAACCTAGCTGGCATGAGGACATCCTCGCTTACGTCACCTTCATCGAGTTCATTGAACGCCTCATTCTCAATCACACCCTCGGCTACGTCCTCACCCGCTGGAAAGTCTGGCAAGTTGGAGTGGTTCGCCTTCGGCCTCAGCGCAGCCTCGCCAATCGGCGAAGCCGCGGTAAAGTCGGGGTGTGGTGCAGATGCGAGGAGAAGAAACATACAGATTAGAGTCGGTAATGAATACATGCTGTACGAATGCAGAGTTGATGCTGATTGTAAGAGGAATGCTTTGTGTACCCCCTACGCGGCAATTTATAGGCATCTCGATAGGTCCGTTCATCATTCAACCTCAATGCTTGCTTTCGAACGGGGGCGGGTGCATGCAATCAGTGTTTACGTCCATCGCTTAGCCTCCCACGCAACTAATTCGTAACGTAATGCTATGCAAACTAGAGAAACCTTACTATAACCGGCCTAGATAGCTGATGCTTGTTACTTGAACCAATGCTGCAGAAGATGGTGCATTATAAAATTTCGAGCAAAGAATTCAGAGCACTTATCAGTGTCCTTCTTGCAAAATATGGGCGAATAGGGCAGTACCACCAACCATCTCCAACTTCTTGACTTCTGCAGCAGTGTGTGCCATCTAGCCTTTGATTGTAACTGAACGAATTACGCTTGAGTCTTTGGAGGCAGTGATTTATTTTCCTCGAGTCAGTTATATTTAGCGTCGCGTTTGCATCTTTGCATTCTAGAGAGCGAAATGAGGTGGGACTTTCAAGCTCGTGCCTCGCAACAATGCTGATAGGTTGAACTGTCACCTCTTCGCTGAAAGCTGCAGGGTTTTATCAGAAAGAGCCCCAGTTTTGAGGTCACGGAGACTGAGCGTCTGCAATGCTGGCATGATTTGGTGGTAACGAGGAAGCGGAAGCGTGCGGGCCTTCTTGAATGTCCATTGCAAGTAGTAGGAACACGGACCCAAAAACAGAGCCATTTAACCAAGGCCAAGATAGTGCGGTTTTATTGCATCGCTACTTTACTATTACTTCAGTGACATCCAACCGTATGTCTGTTTGGGTTCTATTGAGCTGGTGGCGAGGTGGAGGAGAAATGGCGTGTTTGCCCCATCGACATCATTATCCAGGTGGCGTAAGCAACTCAAAGGTGGGCTTTTCAACTGGAATCGAGCTCACAGCACGTCTGCGTTTCTTTGGCACTGCTTCATCACTTCCCTTAGGCTTGTACTCAACACTTTATTGCATGGCTTTACTTTCGGATCCTTCTCGTTTTTGAGCCCAATCGAAGACGTCAATTGGTTGGAGGAGAGGAAAAGCAGAACTTGCTTCGTCAAACTGACTTTGAACCAGTGCAGAGTCATTTCACCTCTGTACCTTCTTTAGTGCCTCATTTGGGAGCCCGCAGGACCTTCCGTCCCATTTTGACTCAGCACTAAGTTGTTACTATTAAAAAGTGAACTCATTCTGCTCTACCCGTACCAGAAGGGGCTTTTCTGAGTGCTCGAGAAGTCTTGAGTTGTCTTTATTCTGGCTATTGCTCCAAAAGCAGCGAGCGCTCATTGTCGCTCGTGATGTGGCTGATGTAGAGAGATGAGTACAATTCTTTCAAGTAGCGTTTTCTGCCCATCGCTCAGGTGCTGCAGAAGTGACTACTTGAAGGCACACTTCAGCAGAGCGTGGATCAGTGATGAAGAGAATCGGATTTCTCCTCTGCAAATTGATGCGTGATTGCTGTGAACTGCCTCATTTTTCATGCCACTTGCTCCTGTTATCCTTCATTGACACTTCCGTCCAACCTCAGCAACTTAGGACGTGAACGGTCTTTCGTTTCACTTTTTTTATTCCAAATTTGGAACTGTATCATGTTAACATGTCTATTGGCTGCATTTTTATGAAACAAAATTGTCATTTTATGCTAAATTGGTTGCTATTGGCGTGTGAGAGAAACAGATCTGAAGGTGATATCTACCAACGTGGATTGCTATGAAATTACTTGTGGGTGGATTAGATGAACCAGCTCGCTGAGGAAGTCAAATGTGTATGTTCTCTTCCGAGACTTACCCGAAGATGCAAGAAGACATAATACAGGGGCAGAGTACGTGTCTTTGCTGAGGTCAGGGAACTGCTAGTAAAACCTGATGGACAGACCACTTGGCCCTTATCAGCCTCTTATTAAAACTCGGAGTTAAACAAACTATTAAGACATCACATAGCTCTTCTCCCCTCTAAGCATTGCTATAGGTGTTAGGGCTCAGTTCAGATTCCCTCGTTTGCAGCACATGAGCATCTCTGCACCGCTGGCATGGTTGAGAGGCCATGGGCCGAGCAGAAGTACAATGAGTGAGGCTTGGGTGCCAGCGCAACCAAAGCATAGAATTGAACAAACCACCAGAGCATTGTACTTCTCTCTTTCTGTGTAATCAAAAATAAGGCGTCAAAGCGCTAACATCATTTAGGTTGCATAGTTTACATTCGAATTTTCCTAAAGGACTTTGATACAGATGAGATGGCTGACAAGCTGCAGAACATTAAAACCGTGAGACGACTTCCTGATATGCATGTGACTTTTTGTCTATTAGAGGTACGAGGAAGAAGCCGCGTAAGCGACTCAAACTGCAATCCGTGTAAAGATCAACAAGGATTAAAGGGCAGCAGCTAAAGCTAAGCAACTGGTCCACGTAGCCTCAAGTTTTAAATCGAAAGCGGCCACTTTTATAGACTACTTTTCACAACAGAATTACTCAAGTCAATAACAAAAAGGCTATCAATTCTTGTAAGGCACCACACACCCTTTAAGCACTGGGCGACCGTTTATTCTAGGCTCTGAAATAAGCCGTTGAAGCAGCGATGAATTAAGTCTACTCCATATCCCCTCTACTAGACAAGTGGAGCCATTTAGAGAAAACGAAATGCGTACAACTTGTCTATCCCCAAGAGGAGAGCAGGGTCAGGCGATAACTGGAAGTGAGATTTCTCAGACAAGCCACAGGAGTTACTACGAAGCCCTCATTTCCATTAGGTTCAAAAGCTGGCATCCGAAATTCATTAGCAGCATGAGTAGACCGTCTGCAATTTTTAGGCAAGCAACCAACCACCAACCAAGAGAACGTAGAGAGATACGACTACTAAACTTTGAAATTTGATAGATTTTGGAGCACTTTTGTTCTTGAGACACATAGGCCTCTCCGCCTCATGTATCCAATTTCCGCCGACACAAGCCCTACATCCATAACAATGCACACAACTTTCCTTTCCTTTATCAACTCCATCTGTGTACCTCAGTGATGTACCAGGCTTTCAGCAACCACCAACAGAGAGACCGATTCTTTACAATGCAGTCGCAATTCTTCAGCAGCTATTCACCTCACATCACTTAGCAGTCTGCTTCTCTACCCATCTGCCTCAGCTTAACATCAGTCATCTAGCCTCCACCATTCCACCCCCAATGGGTGTCCACATCCCAACCCCACCAGCTGTTCTGACTCTATAGTCCCAATTCTATCTATCTACCTATCTATCCATCCATCTAAGCCATGTTCTCTGAGACCAGCACAGCTTCGTCTAACGTTTGCCAAAAAACTGCTGCCTGACCTTAGAGCCACAAGTTAAATTAAATCACAAATTCAACATCAACTTAACCACGCGCTCTCTCCTCCTCCCCTCTCTCTCCTATCCTCCTTTTTCTCTTCCTCTTGCGGTTCGGGACCTCGATTGAAGCAGCGCATTTCTCCCCATTTCCTTCTAGAATGGATAGGGTGAGAGCAGACAGCGAGCTCGCTTAATCGATGTGGACAGACGCAGACTTGCCTGAGAAGCTGTAGGGAATAGAGCATTTTGAGGACGCACTCCACCTTCACATTGAGAACAAAACTCCCTCACCTCAAGGTAGCCCTGACCACAGAGATGCTGAGATGACCACAGTTTTCCATGCCCAGTGGGTCATAGTCAAAAATATACTAATAAAACTAATGAATCCGATGGTGATTGCGAAGTGTCGTTTTTTATTTTTAGGGGAGAGGTACACTCTCTAGACGATCATCAACCTTAACACTCCATCCATTCGTCACATTACCAGGGAGAATTGCCCCTACCTGCTCGCACCCCTCTCTCGCCAAGCGAATGTGTTAATGAACTGCTGCCGAAGTACGAAAATTGCGACGATGCTGCTGACACGTTGATCTTCGGGTCGAGGACGACGCTTTGAAATGCACTTGAGTGCGTGACAGCGTGCTGAACGCGATTGAATGGGAGAAGTGAGGCGTTGCGGACGGTCTGGACAGAGTGAGACTTGAGCACCAAATGGCCTCAGGGAGTGCAGACAGATTGGAGCACACCCAGGGAATTATGAACTAGGGAAATAACCACCTTTCTGAGCAGAACAAATGGAGAAAAGAGAGGTGTCGGCCTATAAGTAGTGATAGGAGAAGGAGAAGGGGGAAAGCGTGTGGGAGCGTGACCGTGAATATGGAATTGTGGAGCTGCTAATTCGCCAATTGCAATACTATTTGCGGAGACGCTAAAATCTGTGAAGTAACACTAACTACGACCCATCAACTGCAGTAGGCAGTGTTTTGGCCTTCATATTGCACCACCTGTTGGATAGAAAGAAGGGAAGAGGGGACGAAGTGGCATTTTAGGGAATGTAATTTGTAGATTCTTCGATGTCCTCCCTCTACCATCTGCCAAACAAGTCGCAATGACATTGACTTTCTCATAAAATTGCAAATTACAGCATTGGCAAGTCGTGTCCGGTCAGGTGGCGTAACGACACAACGACTTGCAGGAGTGGTCTCGTACACTACACAATCACAGCTGCCATGCCTTAATATCAAATGTAAGCAGATCTGATGCTCAGCCTCTAGACCTCTTCTTTCAGCATCCCCTTACACTTTGTGGATTTTAATGACTGCATTGCTGCCAAGCAAATGACGTGCAAATTTTACCAAAACCACTACTGTGCACGGCAGGTGATTTGCAGACCAATAATGTCCTTCCTATCCTTTATTTAGAGAAAGCTAATTGGTTTACACTAATTGTGCATTTTAAGACCATTTCACAATGGAGTGCATTTGCTGTGTGGAACAGCTCTTGACGCGGTTAACTTGAACCGCGGATTTTCCCGTGGATCTATGGGTGATTTCATTTAGCCTCGGACCTTGGTTGAAAGGACTTTGTCTGTGTGCATATTCGTTTAGCTGATCTTTTCGACCTTTGCTTTGTTGAAGTGAGTGTTTCCAGTGCAACCCTATCTAATAGGAATGGAGGTATTGTCTGACAGCTTGGAAGGCGAATCTCGTCTTATCTGCTGCGCAGCGCATTTATCTTGTAAGACCGAAATATTTGTGAAATATATATGGGGGAGTTCAAGGAATTGCGCGATTTGGCTACTCGTGGACTTGACATTGTCCTTATAGTACGTGTTTTGCATCATCGTGAGGACTGCAACTTGTGTCAGCATTGGAATTTTCTATGTATTTTTTAAATCCACGTTTGTGTCTCTTAGTTGTGTAGTGAATTTGACACGCTTTCCGTTCTTTTCTATTCCTACCCTCTTCTGGTTCTGCGACCTTAGTGTGGTGGTGAAGCAAGCCTTGATGAACCTGTGGAATGGCAGACAGTGCAAGACTTTCGAGTTACCCATGGAGAACTCTCATTCCACATTTTAACACGGCACCAACTAATTCCCTATGTCTTGCTCACAATTGCGCTCCTTCCAACCACAATGCAGGATTAGTGAATCGCGGAAGCAACTGCTCTCTTAATGCACCTATTAAATCACTTCCGGCCTGGAAACCTCTGACTCATTGTGTGACACGACGTCTTGCTTATGCTACCACTTGTGTTAATAGTAGGCTTTAAATTGTCCAATGGACTGTGAGGCCTTGGCACCTATACAAGGCGCGTGATTAGGCACACATTCCAAATGACAGTGCCAAAAACGAACTCATCTGCCACGTTTCATGTGCATTGGAGGAAATAGATGACAGCAAGGGGACAGCGACACAATAGAGTTGATTTGGAAACAGCTTTCTTTCCTTGTGGTCGCCCACAGTCCCTACGATAACATTTCAGCTGTGCTTTACCTATTGGAATGATACAGAGATACAGTAATCTACATACCCCACAACTCGATCATCATGAAGGTGCTTGCGAGTATTTTTCAGCTGTGCTCTTCCTCTTGGAAAGTTATTGACTTGGCAGAGCAGGGATATTCTTCCAACTCCCCCAACCATGACATAAATGGGAAGCCTTTCGTTGGTCAGACAGTGACTGCTGGTCGATTTGATGTTGTCCTCTTTTCTTACTTGCACACTTGGCATACAACCCAAATGGCATCCCTCTGTGCTTTCCTTACAGGATAGTGCAGTGGTTGCAAAGCATACACCTTAACGTGAGACCTTGTGTGGATATGTCTCTGGCTGGACTCAGACACGAGAGTTCTAAGCAGCAGTGATTACATTCTTTGCCCTACTTGGGTCTGAATGGATGGACCTCCTTGTTTTACATATTCAAACCAAATCCTAAGCCATTTGCACACGCCTCCGGAGTCCACGGCCACCTGAGCTGGGTCACAGCAATAATCTAGCCAAGTCAACCTTTTGTATGGTGACATCTGCAAAGTAACAAATATCTAATGTTTAAATACATGGCTGCAAACTCTTTGCATACCAGGTAATTATGGTGGTCTTCCTACACACTTGATGCCAC
Organism: Taenia multiceps; assembly: GCA_001923025.3. NCBI lineage: Eukaryota > Metazoa > Platyhelminthes > Cestoda > Cyclophyllidea > Taeniidae > Taenia > Taenia multiceps. The sequence continues at coordinate 3,998,987 of CM010317.1, read as the reverse complement.
AGGTAACATAAATTTTGCAGAGAATTCACTTTGGTCATGATGATGCTGCTGATGCAACGACATTCTTAGTGAGGGTTGTAACAGTAAGCGCTACCATAGAGGCGTCGATGCGTTTGCAAACGAATTGGTTTCTAAACGAATTATGGCTACTCTAGTTCTTGAAATGTAAAAAATATTCAATCACAAATTCAGTCCTACTTCAAGGCTCATACCAGTGCGACATTGTTGTCTGCGGACACACCCAGCTCATTTAGTGTTCTGCTGTCCACTGATTGGCATTTGAGCGTTGAGTAAAGAGCGCCACTCCTGACCTCGCAACGGTCGTAGGCTGTAGCCTCATACAATGTGTGCGAGGCCAGTTTATTTGTAAAGCAAGAGCGAGACCAGCAAGACTTTACAGCTAACTGACCCACTTAAAAGTCAGCTTGAGTGAGACAAGTTTGACTAAAATGTGCTTAATGAACTTGTCTACAAGCTAGAGGCGTCCACCAGAAAATGTGGGTGCCATGATCAGAGGTGTGCGTAAGAGCCTCGACACAGGCAACAATAACCCCACCTTCAACAAGATATTCTTTTTGTCAGAGATGTGGCTGTAGCATTCGATCGTCCTCAGGGTCCGTCAGACCGTCAAGGAGCAGCGATGTAATGTGTGAATCCGAAGCTGATTTACCTATTTTGTCGTGATTGTGTGTGACTGATTTACCATCGCGTCGAGCCCTGAGCATGTTGACTGGAGCAGTCCAATGAAGAGGGGCAGCAAATTAAGGAACTGCGAGTTCGAGTCAGCATAGGAGACCAAAGCATTCCTTGGTAAGTCGCCTATCTGCATAAGGATTTTATCCCATTAAGCCAATGGTTTGGATCAGTAAGTGGACGAATGGACGAGCAAATGGATTGATTGCTTGCTTGATGGATGACTGCATGGGTGAATGCGGAGCTCAATCTAAGAGAACATTATGTAATGCTTGATTACCCACGTACTGCATGTGCTATTTATTTAAGTGCCTACTTAATTTCGCAGGTCTACTAAACTCCACGGATTGTAGCTCTTCGGCCACACCATTTGCCTCCAAATTTCTCAATGTCAGTCAAAGCTCCACTTTCCGACTCTCCTCATTCAGTCAAAGTGGGGCATTGCTGAGCTCAGTGAACCAGCACCACTTTTGGTGTCGCCTTACTTTTGCCTCACCGCAAAGGTTACCAGATGCTCCACTCACTTAGTGCCACCGAGCGCTGAATGGCGTTGGTCTTTTAGTGCGAATGCGCTTTTAGGATTCTCAACTATTCTCGCCGCGTATGAAGATGCATAAAGCGTTTTAATTGAGAGGGCGCAAAGTTATTGCAGCGCATCCGCCTTCATAGTCTCAGTTTGGCTCCCAACTTGGGATATCAAAGGTGCATGTTTTCTGTCGGTGAGCATAAATATTGCCGCTTGAAATGTAATACGTCAAAGAGCCGATTATTCGACTGATGTGTGACAAATAACAATTAAGTTTGGGTTTTACATACTCCAGAATATTTAGCTGCGTGACAGCAACACTATTCCTTCCACTACCGCAATGGTTGGGGCTGATTTATAAGCTGAAAGAAGGAACCACTCACAACACCATAATGCAATGCAGGACCTCATACCTAAGGTTCCTTATCACCTGCTGTGAAACCGAACCATGTAGAAGGCGACAGGGCAAGGAAGGGAAAAGAAGGGAGAGTAGGGAGAGGTACTGTGTCACATCTATCCCACTTACTCCCTTATTCCCACTCCTCCATGTGCAAGTTATTACCTCTTCCAGACAGAGGAGAGTAACTGCACAAAGCTCTTGGTGCTGATACCCAAGTAATCCTACTAAGAGTTTAATACCAGCTTGCAATAGGTAAATATCCTACTTGACAGCAACGGCTTTGGATTTTAGACCACAGTATACTCATTAGGTGAGCACTGGCCTCCTGGCTGTACGTGTAAAAGAAGTCACATTCACCCCGAATCGAAGAATGAACTCAATCGCAAAAGAAAACACTGCATCCAAAAGGAGAGTATTCACGTCTCATCAGAGTTGAGGCAGCACGATTGAGGAAGCGCCACCCTCCAACGACTGAAGGCCACATTGTTGCATAGAAAAGCGATGACAATGGGAGACAACGCTGGGCATGAGGAAAAGTCTACTGTTTTCCAAAATCTCTATAATACAGCGTTCCAAGTCCTACGAGTGCATCAACGTCAGTAACAACCGATGTTTCTTTTAATGTCTATTCTAATAGAATAGTAGGTACAAACTCCTTCACTCCCCATTGTCCTCACAGCCAAATTAAAAGCAATCAAGCGAGAAGGCAAGTGGTGGCACTGGCCATGTAGCGCAGCATTATTAGAAGGAACTCTGCAACCGAATACGGGAAGGCACTCGTCCACTGCCAAAAGTACTCCATGCGCATCATCCCCATCACAGCCTCACGACGATCGCACCTCCGCCTCCACAATCGGTCAGTGGTTCATCGACTCATTCGTCAATGGCTAGCAGTGTATCATACAGTCGAGTGGTTGGAGAACGATTGCATGAAACTAAAATTATTCACCGGTGCTCGTTCGATGAGCCACTCGTGACAAGATAGTCAAGCAGCGTCGACTCAGCAAACAGGAGCTAAATCCTTTCAGGTTCCTACCAAAGGACACCAAAAGGCAACACTAAAGATGGCAGCCGCTGAAGCGAGGTGTAATACGCTCCCACCTAAGGGCTGTCTGTTTGGCAGGCAGAAAACCCACCCAAACTATTCATTCATTTCACTGTCTTACTAATTGCATAAATTGAGGTCATTTGTACAGACTGCCTCAAATTTTGCCTAATTTAACGGCTTGAATGCGCACACCGATTGAGCTATTCGCAATGTGGCACAAATTCACTTCTCAAAAGCCACTGAGGAGGAGCACGTGCCGCAAACAAGTCCCTATACAATTTCATTCGGAACTAGAGTTAAAACCGGGTACATTAAACTCTCTCATATTAGTAAAGGAAGAACCGCTACTCCAAAGTTTAGTGAAGCGTTTTGTCGCAACAATGACCAAATCCCACCACTGCATACCATTGACACAGGACAGGATTAAGAAAAGAACGTCGCACTCTCCACATGCCTGTTCTACTTCCATTTTGGATCAAGAACTGGTCAGAACTGGGGATCAATCTATGGTTTCCTTCTGCGATTGCTTACGGCACCTCTCGTGTCAGCCATTGCCGTTGTAGGTGCTTTCGCAGTGAAGGGAGCGCATAGTGGCAATGAGAACTGGGAAACCATGGATATACTGCCGCGATCCACTTCACCACTTGCAATAGACAAGCGGTTGCAATTGGGACTCAGAATGGAGTTTTCTTCTGTGACTGAAAGAGGATCTTCAGGAAGCAATTTTTGTTCTTGTCATCTTCTCTCTCTCGTGTCATCTACCTCTCATCATTATTGCTAGCGTACAATCCGTTTCCTTTCACAATCACACATTGCATTTTACCTCGCTTCCTTTAGCGACTCGTAAACATGAAAGTCCTTTATCTGCTAAATATTTCTACGGTGCCTTGCCTTGACACAATGGTCGCTCAACTTCCATTGGTTTGGGAATCGGCCCACCTCAGTGTTGGTTTGCGTTTGTTAACATTCACTATTTGGTGCAGTATTTATAGAAGTGATAATGGAAAGGTTGATGCAATTTATTGCAGTTGAGTTAAAGGCGAAATTCTCTGCCACCGTCGTTGTTGGATTAAGCGATTCAAATAACCGCAGCTTGAGTACTGATAAGACGTGGAACAGTGGGAACCAGTGCGGTCTCGAGAACACATGCCGGAGGTAGCTGACCTCAGCGCAACTAAGATCAGAGAATAATTTCATTGTTGATGCAAAAAACTGTATGCTTGGAGGTCTAATGCGTTTGCTTGACGTAGTTGTCAGCCTCCTCATTTCCAAGGTGAATTGGCTAATCCCTACATTGCTTCCTCTCTGATATTGTCATACAACCCGAAGTGTCAGATAGGAAGCGTGAGCTTAGCCAGAGTGTGGCTGGTTTAAAATAAGGTTAACGCTTCTTCAGCATCTCCTATTTCATCTCAGCATAGGGATGAGGCATTACAAAACCCCGATCGCGACTCCCACAACCATCCAACGGCATGCTAGCCATCTTCATTTAGTGCCGTTTGCAATGCATCCCGTTGTTTGCCAAGCCCCTTAGTTACCCGCCCGCACAGGCAACACGTGTTACTGACGACAAGGGAGACAAATCACCTCCACCTCGCATGAAAGTTTACACCAGCTTCATGTCCTGCATTGCTTAATTTGTCTCCACTTAGCATTTGCTCACCCGAAGGCCACCGCTTTGTGGAGCGCTTTGTAGGCAATTAAGCATTACTCTCTCCTTACTACGAGATTTCTATTTCAATCCGAAGCAAGGAGGGAGAGAATTAGAGGAGCCACAGAAGGAGAAGAGCAATCAAATGTGGTGAAGTGAGTTAGTGGGTGGGTGGGTGGGTGATGGAGCCTTGGCGAAGTGTGGAATTCAAATTAATTGGGCAACGAACTAGCCATCTAACGAACGACCATAGGAGATCTTACCTCACCCACGATGGAACTGTCAATTCGGTCATCTAGAAGGACAAGCCTGTATGAGGGGGTGAGATGAATGGGCCGTCGCACCCACACACAGGCTCTGAACTGTTTCCGTGCCACACGGATTAAGGTGTCTCTCTGAAAGGACAAAATAAGCACAGGCATTAACACAAACGTGGGCAGACAGACAGACAGGCAGACAGGCGCAAGCACATAGTGAAAGGCGCACAGATGGACTGAGGAGGCAAGCGTACGTTCCTACCAGGTGGAGGTATTCTCTACGAGACGAGTGTGGGAAGTGAGCAATGACATAGACAGACAGGGCTTAGGGCAATCTACAAACTACGAAGTAGAAGCAGCACACTTACCTTCGTGAACAAGGAATAAGTGGAGGAGGAGGAGATGCAATTGAAGTGACTCGGTGTAGAACAAACCAAAGTGGCGAAAAGAAATTAAGAAATGGAGAATCTTTGGCAATCCAATCTAAGCTATGCTAAAACGGGATTGGGTTTTAAGTGCAGTGCGGTCCAACCAGATCTGGTGTAGCTTGTGCTGGTCTGATCTGGGTTGTGACTCTTTGCATTATTTAACCCTGGCGCAATCAAGAGTGAGAGTAGTGGAGAGAGAGAAGGGGCTTACTGAGAACGATGAAGTAAACCGAGGCGAAGAGAGTGGAGAATTGATGATGGGTAGGTAGCTGATCTTTTCTTTCACGACCCACTACGACCTAGTCAGATCTAGTCAAGCCTAGTCATGCTAGTCGTGCAGACGAGACAAGGCGTGGAAGAGCATCTCTGACGGTTGTTTGTGTGAGTGACCTCTTCGAATCTGACACGCGTGAATCGATTAGTGGCACACGTCGCGTGGTGTCTCGCAAAGTCGTCTGATGTTGCATATAAATGCACAGTTGTGCTGTTGCGGTGCTATTTTCAACAACGCCGATGCAAAACACGTGAAATCAATTTGTTGATAGCCACGTGCAGACGTAGAATTCGAGAATTCCACATGCTGCCTGCATTCTGACCTACATGGACAGGCAGGTTTGTGTGCTACACGCGAGTGGAGTAGCTAGATGTGTGCTTCTTGCTCAATCTCGTCAGCCAGCACATCCATTGAAATGGGTTCTGGACTCTGCTTTCTCTCCCTCACAACGGGTGACGTGGGAGCAGACGATGTGCACTCTTCACTGCTGCTATGATGGATGTGGAGGTGTGATGAGTGTTGTGCTATTCAGAGGGTACTCTTCTCCCTCCAAAGTGCAATGGTGTTCGTCCAACTCCCAACACAGATTAATGGCAAAACTCTGGGTATTTTAAGATTCACCAAGTCTAAATGCATCAGTGCAATAAAATTGTAGACGATGCAAATTCGAACCCAGTTCCAGTTATGTATGTAGTAGAAATGTGCGGTCTTTATTCTTTCTTTCCTTTATTTAGCCTTAATTTTTACTGCATTCGTTGGTGAGTACAACCTTGTTTTTAATCCTCAGAATTCTAGTAAATGATGCAATACAATGACTGAGGTGTTCTTTAGTACGTTGGAGAAGTTAATCTTGCACTTGTTTACACGAGTAAGAAACTGCTGCTATTGTCAGAGGCGGCACTTTGGACTTGACGGTAGTGCTTGCTTCGCCATGCTGATGGTGATGGCCGTGATAGTTGTGCTGGTTTGTGTTTCGTAGCTCTGTCGCCCGTTTCGTGGTTGCAATGTGACTTTCAAAGCGCAGCCATGGTCTTTCTCTTTTCGGTTTTGATTTAGCGGACATTATTGTTCAGGTCCTGCATTTGCACTGCATCGAAAATCAGCCTGTGCTGTCGGTGTTGGATGTCAAAAAAGTAGGAGTCTCGAGTGTATCCATCTTTTCAGAAAATCGGCCTCTCAAATAGTCAGCAGTCAGAATGCCTACTGTTCAATAAGCACGCCATCTTCTACTCACACAGCCACCATAGCAACTGTGGTATTGTCATCTCAGCTATGTATTACTCATGATGAGACGACGTAATGAGGACAGACAGAGGACACAAGCCGAATGTCGCCAAACAAATAGCACGCACATTGAAGGCATATAGGCACCAAAGCCAGAAAGGTCGATTGGTGAATGGCACTGCATTCCTAGGTGAGCGCAGTGGTGTCAATGGCGAGATACTTGCACTTGGCCAACGAGCAGGATTGCCTCGTCTGAGGCCTTTGACGACTCATCTGTCTCCAGTCCTGCTGCATCTGTTGCACCATCAGAAGTTGTATGTGATTGGCGTTGCGACCACATCGACAGGGTATGATGATGTGGGCCATGCCTCCTCCCACTCTCCGGAGGCTCAGGTGCGATGGTCTCGGTGCTTGAAGGCATCATCTCATTCTATCGAACAAGCACAAATACATTCCATTTACACGTCACTCAACCGAAAACGATAACAGCAGCAACGACAACAACAGCAACGTCAGCAGTGACAACGACAAGGATAACAAGAAGAACAAAGGGAACGCAGCACGCGTCGAATGTTGCTGCGAAGGCGTTTTCTCTACTGCAAAGATCAAAGACACATCTGCTGCACGCGCGTACGTGTCAGCATGACCGCACTATACAAGAATTTTCTCTCAACTCCTTCTCTGTCAGCCACTAGCATGATTGAAAGATCTCCATCCTCTCACTCAGGCCACATGCGGGTGAGATGTGCTTCCTGTCAGTAACATTGTTTGAGTTTGAAATAATAAAAGTGATAAAGGACATCGGCGTTTTCCTTGTTGTTCATTTGGAGGAGTACTGACCGGTTCGCTGATTTGTATGTCTGTCTGCTCGCCGTGCTTTTCCCAACAGTTTGGATTGTCAAGGTCCGTAGGTGCTCGTTCCGTACTCGGCTGCGTGGTAAGTGAATTGTGATTGGGTTTGTGCATCATGATCAACAGCCATTGTTACTTGGCTTTGGGACGACCGTGGAGAATGTGGCCTACTACTGCTTCCAAGGAGGAGAAGCATTAATGCAGGTGTGCATGTTCATAGGCAGATGGGTTGATGGATGAAGACTAGGAGTTGTGAAGGTGCAGGCGGAAAGGAGAAGTGGACAGTAGCGAAGTAGTGTGCCGTACGGAAGGGGGAGTTGTGTACTAGGAAACTGTGGAAGGAGGAGTGAGGAGGCGGGAAGCGTTTAACGAACACAGTTCTTCCTTTGAGGGAGAAGAGTACCCTCTGAGCCGACACAACACTCATCACACTTCCCATTCATCATATCACCAATGAGGAGTGCCCGCTGTCTGATCCCACGCCACCCGTTCTGCTGGAGGGAAAGTAGAGTCCAGCGCCCATTTCATGGATGTGTTGGAGGAGGAGACTGAACGAGAAACACAGATCAAGCCACTCCAGTCGCGTGTACCACACACCCACCTGCCCATGTTGGTCAGCATGCAGATTCATTAGCCTGATAAGCCAAGTGGATGACTGACTGCTCATTCACCCACCCACCTACCTTCTTGCCATGGCAAACCTGAACGAATGGGTCTCATCTGGTCAGGTACACCTGGATCTACGCACCGTTCCCACTTGGGATTTAGGCAGCAAGTGTGATCTGATAGGCGCGAAGTCTTGGAATGGACAAAAAAATACAGAAACGCTGAAACAGAATTGCCCCATGCCCACTTCCTGTCCCATGCAGTAAAGCCCAAACATGGACTTGAGCAGCCACCGTTGCCAACTTTAGTGTTAAGACATCGCTTTAGTTACTGGGCCTCTTTTATCTGCGCTGGCAGTGGGTTAATGCTTCATCATCAGCAGTGCTATCATTTCTATGCGTTACCGATGTGGCGACCGCCAGATGTGACCGTAGCAATAGGCTACAACCGCTCTAACTCACATCAACCCTGGTTCCCATCCCTCCCACCCCTCCCCTCCCCCCCTCCGCTGGGAAACAAAAAGGCACCATACTCCAGCAGACTATATGTCCATCACACACACCGACAACTCGGCGACGATACGACCGCGGGACATCCGAGTGACCCCAACACCAAGACCAGTGAGCATGCAAGCAAAAGACCAACGCATCACACAATCCTCGTCTCCTCCTTCCAACGTCGTCCTCAGTGCTGCCTCTAATCACTGTACCGCATTTGCAGTCACCTCCTCCTCCTCCTACGCCTCCTTATTCCCTGTGGTGAAAGTGGACCCCCTAGGGCAGGGACAAATGTCCTCACCATCACTCGTCCTTATGGCTAGTGGACGAAGTACTGACCTAAAAGCAAAAACCACTCAAACACACATCAACGATGTTTGGCTCTCGTGATTAACATGGTTATAAAACAATTGAGTCCTGACATGATCACTAGTCTCTAATCTTCCGACGCATCGCCAGCTTGCAACGACAAACCCAACTCCCTGCCTTCCATGGCGCCCATCCACTCAGCACCGTCAACTGCCAAATGCCCGTTGAACAAAACATACTCGCAAACAAAATCCTCAAATGGCACGATTTAAAATCCACACAAGCAAGTGGCCATGAAGTCATTCGGCATTGTCTACTCTACTCATTACTCTCTCCCTCTCTCTCTATCACTGCAACACATCTTTACAAACAAATCGCACGAGTCAATAATGCAATGAACAGGATGCAAAATGAATCTAAGAAGCAAAGGGAACATGCAACATTTGGGCATTTCCAGTTTCGCCTACAAATAAATAAATCACCATCTAACAAACCACCAGATCAACTTCAATCGAGCCCCTCCACAACTGCTCAGCATAACGAACAAATGCGAAAATGTGTTACTATTGCGCATTCAATCAAAAACTTAACGTCAGCACACCCCAATACACACAAATGTGCACGCGACTACAAATAGGTTCCATGTATTGTACATCGGCGATGTGAAAAGAAGGGATGACAACAGCATAACAGTGCATTTGCATGCAGCAACAAAATAAGTGGACAGTGAGATGAGAGGCATGCACCTCCAACAGCAAAACCAAACGAACCCGAGTTCACGAAAGCATCCCCACTAGATCTGACCTTTTGACACTCTTCCTCATTTCCGCATTTCTGGCGTCAACGCAGTTACCACCACAATACACTATCCTTCTCAACGAGGCAACAAATTTGCTTATCACTTCAACTCCAATCTCGCACTTGTCTCGTCTCCTCGGCGTGCACCCACGCCATCACCTCATGCTTGTGCCATAAAAGTGACACCCATCACATCGCCACGCATCCTGCAAACACAGAACACCCTAACGTTTAAGCCCACGAATAGTCAAGGCGCAAAGCCTTTTATATCCACCGCGCGAATTCCACTAACACGAACAATATTGTGATTTCGCAATCATAAGACTACACTGAGTCCATGACCATGTAAATGACGTGCCAAAGGCTGGTAAGTGCCAATCACCCATATCAGATAAATGTGTGGTGCAACAGATAAGGCGAGATTCGCATTCACAGCTGTTTGGCAATGCCACCATCCCTTGCCGATAAAGCTCCATTAAAAACATAAACCCGGGCAAAATATAGGTCTAGTACATCACTCATAGAAAGAAAAGCTCAGCACTCACTTACATGCCCCAATCTTAACATAGGCAAAGCCCTTCAAACCGAGACACAAATGCAAATGCAATCACTAAAGCACCTACAAGGGAACCCGTGTTTTACGTCGACCGCGTGAAGAGCTGTGCCACCTAACAACTATGCTCCGTTATTGCTCGTCATCGGAATGCACAAGCAATGTAAAACAATTCGTTCATTTTGGCAATCGCAATTAAAATGTAAATGTTTCACAAAAACTCTAATGAAACTAGCAGAATTACATGCATACGTGTGCACATTTATGCGAAAGATTGAATAAATTAGAAAAGGTCAAAAAACAAGCATTTAGAAGGCAAAAGGGAGTAAGACACTGTAGCCTTTCAAGACTTCCTTGAATACAAAAAGAAGCGTAACGCTATTGCAGAATACACATGTTTAGAAAAGAGATGTAAGTGGGCTGCCGGCATGGGCTGGAGGCCAGCCTCCTCCCTCCACACTCTCCCAGGCAAGGGCAATACGGCCACCTAAGTGACCGGAACTGGCAATCAAATCAAACAAGGTATTACAACACTATTGATACAAAAGGCAACTGCTGTGCACAAATGCGATTTTAGTGAATTGTACACGACAGGATCTTAAGGCATAAGAGTCGATCGCATGTCACGCAGCTATGCGGTGGTTGCAGTGCACAACTTGCAAAGAGGTCTTTAAAAAAGCCTAGTCATTAATAATCAGGTTCGTTTCCAGTAGCCACGCGGTGGTCTTCTAGGCACCACAATTAATTCCAGCACACATTGCATTAGCAAAGAAAACAGGATTCTACTAGTAAGAAGCGACCAACTAATGAGAATCTTCAACTTCCCCCAGCTATTTCAAAAAGTGAGGACAAAAAAACAAATATTTGGACTAAATTTTAGTGGCTGCTCGTTTGCCAAATAAATGTCAAGTTTAACGTTATCAACACTTGTAATAGAAAAGGAAAGAGGACTTGCAGTTCGAACAACAAGACAACAACGAGCAAATGAACAGCTTGTACTTCAGATCCTACCATCCCCTCACATCACTCGTCTCCACCACCTACTGCGTCTGCGGCCTCACCAACTTCCAAAGTCGCAAAGAAAGGCACCAAGACAACAACTGTGGCAGCAGAACCATCAGCGTCGGTGGCAGCATTCGCATGCCACTCATCAACGTCACCTAAAACAAAAAGGCACAAAAGAAGTAGACTTGGCGGGCAAGAGTTAGCAGTGGAATGAGGAATTTGGCGCATAAGAGACGCACAATGAGAAAGACGAGGTCAGAGATGCGCTGCTTGTGCACCTCCACACAAGAGACGACGTCACCTGCGTGAGCGCTAAGTGCAACACTGTGGCACAGGTGGTTGACATGTCGAAGCGATTGTTGGCCATACCCACTTCACGGTCCTCGTGATAATACTGCATCAAGCACCTCGAGGTGGTTGTTGAGACGTCTTGCTCCAATCCTCACGTGTCAGCCACTGCCTTTGCCGCATCACACACTCCTTGTCTGCAAGGAAAGCGCAGATAATGGTCAAGTTGAAATTACTGGTTAATGATGAATAAAGGCAGTGAGTGGAAATGACAGCCGAGATGGTAAAAAACTCGCAATAAGGCACTGAAGTGCAGCCATTAACTCCAAAGCAAGAATAACTAATCATACTAATAACCGTAACACTAATTCACTATAAGAAAATCGGTGTTTGTACATAAAGACCACTACGCGGATATCTTCCTGAACTCAATACGTAGACTGGCCCAACGTTCGTGCCTAACTTCCCTACCGTATGCGAATCAGGTGCAAGGCTCTTACTTCATTCCTCCAGGCGTGGCCTCTGGCCAACTCGACGTCAAGAGCACTCCTCATCACCTGCATCAGTTCATCCGCTACCAATTCTTCTCTGTGAATTCACAAAGACTACTTCTACTTCAACACTGAGATACCACGATGACCACGACAGATCTGCACTCCCATCACACACCAACGTGCACTTGATAATTCTTCTAGTCATCTTCGTCTCGCAGTAATGACTTCGGCCAAACTACATGGACAACCACTTCTTAGAGAGAAGTGCCAACTCAACCCACCAACTACATTCTGATTGTAACCACTACCCTCTTCATAACGCTTCCCTCACTCTCTTCCCAAAACATGTGACGTATTATGAAAGGTCATGAAACACCAGGCGCCAATGACAACCCCAATAGAATCCAACCGATACACAGAGGAGAAAATGAACTAATCACAACTCACACTACTGTGATAGCGCTCCACAGAAGAAAATATAAGCCCTACGCCTTTCATCGGCTCGTCCATGCTCGGCACAAGCAACATCCACCAATTCGCATAGTAGGTTACAGAAAAGCGATGAACTCTCAGAACATGACTTCGCTCAACCCAGACGTCCTCCTCCTCCACTAAGAAAGCTCCTACATCTATCTCACTGCTCTAAACCCATCCGACATGCTGACAGAACTTTAAATCAATCAACGTCAACAAACAAATAAATAGGACAAACACGTTCAGGAATGGGTACTAGACCCATTTGAAATAATCGGCACACTAAATACATGTGACTTTGGTAGGTGGGGGATGAACACTTACTGTAGCTCCAGCCCAACTACAGATTCACCAAGACCTCAGCTACACGCACCACCGAGAAAATGCACGCGGTGGGATCCCATTTCGTGACACCTTTAGTCTCGCCAAGGACGTAAAATTGTGAGCGTTCGCCTTCACCTACATATTTGATGTCATGCAACCGCAGTTCTCCACCGCCTCATGGAGGCAGTGCTCAATGAATCACACGTTGTCAACTTGACCATCAAGCCTCACGATGAAAGAGTGCGAAGTCTTTTGGTGCACCGATGACTGCACCGAGCACAGGAGACATTCATCCACCCCATCCTTTGCAAATGAAAAAATAAGGGTAATAGCCTTTTTTAGAAGAGAAGAAATTGCGTCTACATGCGGAAACCATTCCAACCCCCCAACCAACATAGCCACAATTGTTACAGCATTGACTAGCTACTGCCGAAGGCACGTGGTTCACCCAGAGAGAAATTAAATTCCCACATGAATATGCAACAAAGCATTAATATGCAAAATTCGCATCTCCTCTCACATTTACAATCAGATGAATGGCTTATATCCAAACCGGTTCGCCGCCTTCGCAAGAATCACAATCCTTCATTCACTCACCGAGGTCAGCATGCAATTTCTCATTTCCACTTGCCATTGAAGTCACCAATTTCCCTACCGACTATAGCAAGGGAAAGGAAGTCATACGAAGCGCACTTCTCAGCTCAACAATGTGCTAGAGGTTACAATTTGGGGCAGGGATTCACAGCGCACAATTGCTGCACTATCCGCTTTTAGTTTCCTCAGCTCAATTTTACGCGCTCCCCCAATCATTATCATGCAACCACAAGCGTCACCTCTGATTCGTCTGCAATGGTTTGACCACCCTCAAGTGGCAAACCCATCGATTCGATTTGCAGCTTCCTGTCCACAAGTGAAAAACTGCCAAACATTAAGAAAATCCGATCCTCCAACTTTCATCATAATTCCCAAAAGTCTTGGAACAGCTGCAACCAGCACACATCGGCCCTATTCAAAATGCGCTCAAGATGACTAGACGTAGTCCACATCACCACTTAAATAAATAAGTTAATAGGATTCAAGCACCTCACCACGAGTATTACACAAAACACGATATCAGCACGCCACGAAAGTCTATAGCCACATTTTCATGCCAATAATATAGGTTTACTTGTGCTGCGCATTAAATAAGCCAAAACTTCCAAAATAGATGCTTACATACCTGGACTGACTAGCACAAACCGCAAATGACGCGCAACAATGACGGCACCGAAGCCCATGCTTTCATATGCGCCGTTAAATGCATGGGAGGGTATTAAGTATGAAAAAAGCAAATAAGTGTCACATGGATTCTTATCGAATTTAGGGACGACGACAAAAAACACATAAGTCTTGCTACTAAATAAGCAATAGCCTTGGGAAATGCAGTTTTGTCAGGCATTTGTGTGAGATTTTGCACAAGGTCTTACATTCCTACTGATTCTATAAATAAGTTAGTTAATAGCAAGCCTTTCTTTGATTATCTACTGCTAACCAAAAACTTGCTGCGCAAATTTTGTATGCAACTTGCTTCGAGTCACATTAGTCAAAATTGATATATTAGTGTGATACTTGTGTTTATTTTAACTTCTTTTTTAGGCGTGAAACAAGAGCACAACTTAACTATCTTTTCATCGACAAAGGCCGCTCTACAACCTACTACTTATGCACTGTCAACTTGCCGTTTTGTCGAAGACTTACCTCCAATCATGGTGGCTGTTGGGTTGCGATTGTAGGGTCTCGAGACTTTCTTTGAGGTAAAAAAGGCACAGTACTAAGGCAGAATATATATTCAGGAAACAGAGGGCTTGGAGGCTGTTGGCACGGTCCAAAGTCCGGCTAATGGGCTCAGTACAATATGGCCACCCAAGTGACCGAAACCGGCAGTTCGAACAAACAAAGTATTACAGCGATGACACAGTCGATTACATGGTCTCTGCTAAAAAAAGCAGGGGGTGGCGTTCGCGTTATGTCGCGTGAATCAAATCCGATTTATCTCATGCAATTTCTAGTTGGAGACGGGATTGCCTAATAGAGCGCGTATTTATCAACTCAGCTGCAAAATATGCGCAAGTAATGTTCGTCAAACTACTCACCTTCCATATAGGCTCGATTGGAACTCAAATTTTACGTAAGCAGCCTCGAGATCGTGCGAACCCACGATATTACGAACTATCTAGAGCCAAATTAGTGCGTTTACTACTTAAAACTCTGTGAGTACTAAGGAGCGCCATGGCAACGCAAAATGCAACTGCACAAATGAAAACCTATTTTTGGTGCAAGGGTAATAATAACAAATGAAGCAAATCTAAGAACGAAGTGAAATTCAGTCACACCAACTCCTGCTACAATGGTCTAACGGATGACATTGTTTGGAGAATGTATTACGGCCGCGAAGAAGAAATCATGGGAGCTGCAAATTGATGCACACACAAACACCAGTACTATCAAAATTAGGGCAGTGGAAACCGAAACACAGGCATGACTTATGTTTGCCATTCCCGTAACATCTTAATGGACTCATTCTGCGCATCGCTGTAGCTCGGCATGACGTACCATCGCCGTTCCAGGTCCCTTGTCTCCATCGTTAGCCGGCAGTATATTTCACCAGCTAGCTGGAAAACAGTCACTAAGAAGACGGAAGTTTTTGGGTGTCTGATTGTCTACTGGATCGGGAGCCTAACTTGGATGGCAATTTAATTGGTGCTTCCAATTGCTTCAGACAACTCTTCATCCATTCACCTTCTACTTATGCTTAAATGAGTAGAGCAGTGCTAGTTAATTAAAAAGGGCGTTAAATGATGGCATTAAGGTCTCTGAAGTAGACAAAAGCCGTTCCTGCCATCAGAGTAAGAAAGTCAGCTATGCTACCACTGTTGCACCACCACTGGTGATCCGACCTTGTGTTAAAGTGCGTTTGTGCTCATTCGTCATGTCGAAACGGTAGGTCTCAGTCAAAAATTGGTCTAATCCTTAGCGAGGTATTTATTCGTAGTTAAGAAGTCGATCTGCAGAAGTCCTCGCACGCATGCCTAGGCGATCATGGTACAGCTTTGTGTAGACGTAGTAACACCTGCCTCAAAGTCGTTAATTTGGATGTTAGTGGATCGTCAGTGAATAAAGGAATTAGTAGCGACTGGGCTTTAAGTTATGATGAAAAGCTCGGCAACGTAAGCTTTTCCTCACCAATAATCAGGGTTACCATATCGTGTGGCACAGTACTGCCTTGTGCACCCATCACGTTGTTCGCTTCATCCTTCTTCACCACTCATTCTGCTCCATAGCTCTGACAGCGCTTATCTTTCTCTTCCCTTCAATCACTCAGTCAAATTCTCATCACACATCACATAAGTAGAACCTCAAAGCTGCTTAATTTGATTGGTGAAGCACACCTATCAATGCCTTGCAGCGATTTGTGATCTTGTGTGATTATCTGACTGATGCTTGAAGCTCACCTTATTGGGGCTCGTGCAAGGAATGTTGCTTGTGTGATCTGCAAACGGAGTGATCGCTCGAGCCAGAACTGACTAACTCGTGATTGGGGAGGGCTCCGCATCGACGCGGCAGACGTGTGCATTGACATTTCCCTGCATGCGTGTGGGTGTGTGTGTGGTTGGAAGCAGAAAGGACATTCATTTTGCCGAATCAAGGCTTGCAATCTGCAGCCACCTTCTCACTCATCTGCATGAGTCGACGTGATACAAAGGAAAAGTAGTCCATCAACCACAACTACTGCCTATCTGCTCTCCTTTCCACGTCGTAGCTAAAAGAGGACAAAACATGCCCCAACGTGAGGTCATCCAGCTCTCAATAGGTTCAACATCAGGGCTTCAACAAGGAGTCACAACACTTCGAGGCTGACGGTGTGCGTAATGAGATCTTCCAAGCTTCCCTCAATTTCGGCGGTCTCAAAGATAAAGTAAAGACAGAAGCTGATGAGCAGTTCGTGGTAGACTACACCTTGGAGAATTTTGGCATGACAAATGTGAGCAAGTCTATGCAATGCACTTTACTTTGCTGATATTCAAAGCGCCATTTATGGAATCAGCAGCACACGCAACGAGCATATGCATTCTACTTCTCATGAGGAACATTGTCTAGTCGTTCTCTTACTCAAATCACCAGCTTCAGTAGCATCTTCCAGCCACGAACTAGAGGCGATCAGCAGAAGTGACACGAAAGGTGCAATAATGAAACTCACGATACAAAGTGAAAACCCGTTGCATTTGATAGTGAAGTATTGCAGTTCCTGCAAGATTTTATCAAGAGTAAACCAGACACTAAACAAATGGTGAAAAAAGTGCAGGAGCAGCAGATTTTGTGAGAAATAGGCTGGCAAATGCAATCAGCATTAAATTTCACTTTCATCTAGTGGTTTTGCTTGAGATCGACGTCTATAATAACAGCATCAATTTGTTGTGTGTCCTCGTTGAAGCCAAGATGCAGCTCATGATGGAAGGGTCCGCGGATGATGAAAGACCTCCTTTACCTCACCTATGCAGAAAGAAATGAAGCAAGAAATAGTTTAAGAGTTGGACTTTTGACTACCTGATTTCAATGTGGCACTGCGGCTTATTTGGTGAGTGAGATGGTGGATGCAGATTGAGTGTCCTGATTTAGCGGAAGGGGGCATTTAAATTGGCTATGAGCCATGCACACACACTCGCGCCTTCTTTGCCGATTTGGAGCCTCTCTTAAGGTACGACTGAATCAAGTTAAGTGCAAGAAGTGGAGTTGTAGACTGTGTGGGAGATATTCCATACTAGAGCACCAATGAGGGAGGCTCGAGCACTTGAGGCGTTGGCAAAATAGTCAGAAAGAAAACGGTCCAAATGGTGTGTAACTGTGTGATAACGAGAGATGTATCACGTAAAGTGAGTAGAAAGCGGTATCATAGCTGGTGCATCAATGCTTGTTTGAAGCGAAGAATGGAGGAGAAGCTGAAGCGAAAGCGTGAGTCTAGCGAGCTTGCAAAATCATCAACGTCTACAGAGCGTCCAGAGCCGATTGAAGTGGATGCAAGCTGATGATTTGTGGGGAGTTCTAACACAGTAGTAGTGTTTGTTCCTTCTGCCACCCGACGCCCTCACTAGCCCGCAGTCAATTTGCAGTGGAATCTCCAGGTGTCCTCACGACCTTTAATATTGCTCGAGAATCAGCACTCTCCCACACGTATTGAAGCACCAGCGGAGATGACGAAGGTGTCGCAAAGTTGGTGAATTGGGAGACTCCATTGGAATCGCATTCACTTTTACGTTGCCTTCGACGATGGCCATGCTCTCACGCCTGTCTCCACTGCCTAAACGACGAAACGAAGGAGGTACGATGATTTTGTGAATGTGTGCAAAAATTGTTTTGTTATTGTGTCGCGGCAGAAGGTACGAGACGGGTTCAATTGTTATGGGCGCGCGTGGGACCGCCTACTGGAGCATCTCTGCTATATAAACCGCTCCTGCCTTGACAAGATACTCCATATGCTGCTAAGTGAGTGAGGAGTTCTGACAACATAGAACATAAATAATGTGACCCTTCAAACACCCGCATTGAGCCTACATGAAACAGATTTCTACCTGATACAGTCAGAGAAAGAGATCAGGAATCGATTAAAACGTTTGTTACAGCTAATGTGAATAAAAAATAACAGTTCGACTGAAAAAAGGCGAGCCCCTCTCCCCCTCATTCTCCTCCTCGATTTGAGACGAGTATCCAGAGCTGATTTGTCATTAAATTTCTGCGGTTCAAATCCCAGGTCCCCACTGCTTCAATGAACTGTTGCAACAGAGCCCGTCACCGGTCAGTGTGAGACTTCCGTTTTCTTATGCCACATGTAGGAAGAAGTAGACTTTTCAAATGGACGCTATTTGCAGTTGGAATGAATGGTTTTGTTCCACATTGCGGCAGATGGTAAGAAGAACAACATTTGTGTTGAATGTTGCATGTGTTGATTGCTCACAATCCCACTCGATTTACCTCTGCTGACAGTTTCTCGAAGGTTGAGAGCAATCAGCATCCACTTCGTTACGTCGAGACATTTGCCACGCATACAAGTTTTACTAAGCAGTCCTCAACATTGGACGAGAAGCCTTCAGCGAATGTGCGCCAACTTTCGAGAGAGAAGAATAGCCTCTGCGCCAGCACAACACTCACCACACCTCCTCATTTGTCACGTCACCAATGAGGAGTGCAAGGGACAGCAGAGCCTAGTACCCATGTCAATGGGTGTGCTGGCGACAAGACTGGACGATGAATGGTATGTGCAGATGGCATAAACGGTTTCGTTTCTTATTACGGCAGAGACTGGTCACTAAGCAGATGGGAAGATTGGAATGAAGAGCGACGGTTTCTGAACATGAAGGTACCCTAATGCAATGCATTGAATTGCTTCCAGGTATTCCTAATGGGAACGTGGTATCTGGCGGATGGAAGGGAGTAGTGCGTGGAAGACGTGATTTCAAAGGCTCTGGGACACTAAGCGGAAGGATACGGAATGCAAATGCCTCAAGTTATTTGATCGCCACCATGAAGTTGACCTTTCCCTCTCATCTTTAATGCTAGTTAGGATGACCATTCATCCATCCATCCATTCAAAGCACTTAAACTCTTCAAAAATTTTTTTTAGTTCTCTGTGAAGTAAAATATGCTTAGTGCTACCTAGAATTTTTTACTTTCAGCAGGTCTCAACGTCTTTGGTTGGTACATTTCTCAAATCAATTTATTCATAAATCGTTGCCGTTCACACGACCTGTTGGGTTCAGTTCTGAGTGCAATATGCACGCCGCATTGAAAACGAGCCTCACTGATCGACCATCACTTACAGCTGAGCAGCCTCAACAGTCTGTTAGCTTTATAGGCCGAATGCAACTTTAGCCCAAATGCGAAGACATAAAACAGAATCATCTGCGGCTATTGTTTTTAGGATAGTCGTGTATTTACTGGTGGATAGTTGGGGCATCATCCAACCGGTTAGGGCAAGTGCATTTCTTTGCAACCGCTACTTGAACAGTGTCCTTCCGCCTTAAAAATATCACGCTGTAGGATCCAAATGGTGGTCACTCACACCCTCCTCGCAAATGAAATCTAAAACTGCTTTACCGAATCGCAAGTGACCAAGTCAGTCGACACCGCCTTGGATCTTTCACTGCTGGTGATTCGTGCGTGTACGTTTGCACTACTTAATCTCAATAGCAGGGTTGTATCTCCGTAACCGGGAGAGTGAGAATGCGAGAGGAGGATAAGTCTTGTAAGAGCACTTGAATCACTTCTTTTAGGCTGGACATCACTGGATTTTATTGCATCAAACACCAACTTCTGCAGGTAGTGGGCCAAGGATTGCCTGAGCTGCTAAATCGGAAAGCTAAACTGGACGGAGGGAGTGAGAGTGCTAGCACAGAAGCGAGTGGAGCCACACATGCGAGCCCTTTTCGAGCAGGACCCCAACAGTCGCCTACTTGCTTGGTTGGCTCGAAAGATTCGGACATCATTCACTTGAGAAGCATTCATTAACGAGGTGGATGGAGCCAACAAGCTACAATTTCTCAAGCCGTCAGACCCGAATTGAGACGCGCACGCTTGCATGCAAACAGGCAAGCAAGTGGGGACCAACTGCTGCGGCACGAAAAAATGAATTAAATCTTGAGCCAAAGCGGTTATCCAGCACCTATGATGTGAGTGGAGGAGGAAGAGGAGAAGGAGGGCCAGGAGAAAAGAAGAGAGCGGGACTCACTTGACGGTTCCAGTGGCCGATTTGGCCGTTCGTGAACCTGAATGCCACGATGTTCCGTCGATATCATCTTCGCGGAACGTGCTTTGCATCACTATGCAGGCCGCAACTCGTAGTGGGCTTGGGCTGTGTCTTTCTGAGTTGTTTTCCGATTTACGCTTGTGTGTTGTAGTTTTGCAGTGAGTTAGGCATTCATGCGCGGGATTTTCCACTTTTTGGTTTTTGCACTTTTCAGATGCTGCAAACCTGGTATGGTGGTGAAGTAGGCCATGATGAATCTGTGGAATGGTAGACAGTGAGAGATTTTCAAGTCGGTCGTGGAGGGCTCTAATTCGTCCTGCAATATAGATCTCGACATGTATGACACCGGTGTGGTAGATGGCGTGGCGGTGGGATGGGTGTCGCTTTTGTGGCACAAGCGTGAGGTGGTGCCATGGGCGCATGCTGGGCAGACAAGACGAGTGCGAGGTTGGAGTTTAACCGATAGGCAGGCTTGTTGTTGTGTTGAGAAAGGATGGCGAATTGGGGTGGTGATTACAACAACGTTTATAAAGATGTAAATGAGGAGGAGTGTCACAAAGCCAAGTCTAGTTTGGTTTGTTTTTCGTGCGATCGAGTTTGTTTAGTTTCGCTGTTGCTACGCTGTTTATCACACTGTCTGTGCATAACAAGTGAAACCTGCTTGTTTACACTCGCGTGCACGTCCACGTGTATTGTGGTGTGCTGCCGTCGCGTGTTTTAGTGAATGTGATGTGGAAAAGGAAAGAGGTCAAGCTCTCGTTGTGCAAGAGCAGGCCTTCTGCGCATTTATTCGTCATACTGAGCAGTTGTGGAGGGGCTTGATTGAAATTGTTTTAATGGTTCGTTGGGTGATGTGTTCTTTGGCTGAGGGAAGACCAAAGCTAATGAGGCTGATTCGTTAAGAAATTGGGCAAATCTGCCTAGTATGTGGCTCTAATTGGTGCTCAAGACAATATAGGTGAAAAGTGAGGGAAGAGTGGAGTATTTTGGGTGGAGCATAATGTGATTAGCGTGGAGACATTGGTGAGCAGCACCAGATGTCAAGTTTGTCAGTGCTGCGAGCTAACCGTCCCAGTCGTCGAGATTCGAACGCATGTGTTCCTGTAGTGCCATCCATTCCGTGTAGCAATCAGTGCAGCAAGGGCGCGCTTCTTGGCCCTCCTCTCCCACGACAACATGGTCCAATGAAGGATGGAGGTACGAATCCAAGTTTTCGAATGGGTCGAGACACACACAACACATATTGCTATTCCAGGAGAAGATGCCGTAGAAGAAAGGCAAGGTCATCGTAGAAACCTGAGCAAATGTGGCGGTCGGGCCTCATAGGAACAAAATGCATGCGATCCAAGTGTGCAAAGCATAAAACCATGCCGTCGAATGGCGTGCTGCACATTCAACATCTGTGGATGCGCACTTTGACGAAGAACGACGAGTCGCTTAGGGAAAAAAGAGAGAGCTTACAGAGGATGCTTGACCACAACGTCACAGGTCTCTCTTGGCAGTTCAACTGGGCTTGGAGTCCACGGCTAGTGTCTCTTCAGTTGTTAATAGCTTTCCTGTCGAACACGAGGGCGAGGGGGATGTCGAAGATGAACGTCGATCTTAACCCTTCCGTTACGAGACCCCAAAGATTCTCCCCTCCGAATCACATGTACTTCTTTCACAACGCCGACGTTTGCCTGAAGCGGCATAAAGCAAGATAAAATCCATCAAAGTCGGGTCCGCTTTCCGCTGCCACCAATGTAGCGCAACGAGGCTCCCTTTACGGTAAATGAAGGCGCAGTACTAGGGCAGAATATATATATTCTGAAAACAGAGGGCTTAGGGGCTGTTGGCACGTTCTGAAGGCCGACCAACCGGCTAGAACAAGAGGGCCACCCAAGAGACCTAAACCGGTAGTTCGAACAAACAAAGTAATACAGTGACATAACTTAAGGTGAAATTATCAAGGATATAAACATGCCCCTCTTTAAAACCTCCTTATGGCAAAGTATTTAACGACTGTTCATAATCGCGTTGTGTTTTATTGCCTTGAGAGTTCACAGAAACGCCTTGAGTTATTGGTTATCATCAAAGGCATCACTCCGTTCTTCATAGAATATGGTTTGGCTTATTAAGTGGAAATGAGTATCCATGAGCAATTAATATAAAACATTGAGTAGCCTAGAAATCACAGACGACTGAAATGGAAATAGGGTTCCGTTACGGAGGAGCATCTGACTTGCCGACTGCATGCTTTAGTTGAAGCCTTGAGTAAGGCAGCTAGCGTGAGATCCACACCATCGGCGGAAATCTCCCTCTAGGAACAGACGAATGTTTCGCACAAAAGAGTTTGAAGATAGTAGCAGTAATCTACTGCTAGTATAATCATTATTTGTGGAGCTGTGTGATTTCTTTAATGTTTCAAACAGCTAGATTTCGGGGATTTCCGGTTTCTTACGCATACAGGTCTAGGGACACGATCATTGCCCTATTATGTAGTTGAGTCTAGAGGCGCCTTTCAAGCTTGTTTAAAGTCAGCAAAAATATTTTAGAGTTGCAAGCTCGGTTAATAAATTGTATAAGGAGACGTTTTCCTAGTGCCAAACGCTCTTTACACCCTCCAACTTTCGTCGGCACCTCTTGAAAGACTAAGGGAATTCTGGTTAAAAGATGAAATAAAATTCCCTCCCAAATTAGCAAAGACAACTTCATAATAACTAAAAGTTAGTCGCTTCCACGTCTTGACTAAGTGTCATCTTCAAAGCACAAGACGACCCGACCTATTTAACTCCACTCCGTACTTGCAGCTGCATGCGGAGCCAATGTTGCCAACATTCCGCCCAATCACGATCCAATTCATCGAAAAATCGCCTTGGGAACGCAACATCCTACACTGACTCTTGTCACCTCACTGCCTTTTGCCTCCAAGCAGCAATTCCCAAAGAAATGCCACCAAAGAAGCACGGCACCAATTGACGTGCTAATGTGTAGTGCAAAATCACATCAAAGGATGTCGGGCATGATTCGACTCATGATCATGCCTGCATGTAATGAAGTATTTCATAGGAATGAGCGCATGGGAAATGGAATTTGTGCCAGCATCTCGCTTCTCTACCGATTTGCCCCCCACCAATCAGTGGTGAACATTTAACCTTTTGTGCAAAGGCATCATGCAATACCCGCTTCCTTAAAAAACGCAATATCTGACTTTGCGAAAGCAAAATATTTGGTAGCCTGCACCTGACCATCACGAGGTAAAGACAAGATGAGCAGTTGTTCCGCTTTTTATTCTAGATGACTAGGAGTGTGCAAAGACCTGAAAAATCCAACAGGTTCAGCCACAGTGATAGGCTAGGTGTCAGCCTCCCACAGTGCAACAAACAAAAATTAAGGCCAAGGTCAAAATTACCTACTTAAAACACAGGAACTGGCGCATTCAGCAGGAAATCACCAAGAGCACATATGACATGCTTGCGATGCTGGCGTGAAGTGGCAGAGTCACATCAATACATGAGAAGGTAAACTTCAACTGGTGGTTTAAAGTGACATTGTCAGTTGCGTATCCTCATGCTACCATACTTAGGACTTTGAAACTAGGAGATCTGTACCACAAACCAATGTCCAATCAAACTGCTGATGCTGAGATGCTGTCACTAAATTGCTCAACATCATCATTAGTCGCCTCATCGGCCTCTACCTCACTTTCAACGTGCGTGGTAAATAAATGCTATCTTCCTACTTATGTTTTGTTAGCACAGAGTTGTCAGAAGACCCCGACTTCTGTTGGGATTAATGTTATGGTCTAAATATACAGCCCAAGGAAGACAAAAAATGAGGCTAAGTACTCAGCATAACTCAGTATCCATACCCCGCATCCCATGTCTCGTACTCAGCCTGAAGTAGATCTTCCTAATACCACACTTTCGTTAATAACTGTCGTTTATGCTGCCATGAGGAAAACAATTTGCCGTGCAATTCAATGAGACGTAGCACCCGTGTTATCTAAGATCAAATGGTGTGCTGCAAAGCTCAGCAATGACTGTCAATGTCTTGAAGGGATTCACAATTCTCTGTATTCGTCAGTTGCCAACTTTGCTTTTCAGCACACAATTTGTCCTGCTGTGCACTGTCACTGTTGTCTCTCATCTTAGGAAGCAATGCATGATCGAACCCACGAAATGGACACAGCTTGGTGATAATAGAGGTCTCCGAAGCATGACTTCTGACTACGGACTTCAAAATACATTTAAAATGCACGTGGAGCAGAAAGACACTAGCTTTAATGTTGATATTTAGAAGATTACTAAGTGTTTGCAAATCGTAAAACTTCTATTCGCCAAACAAATCTGGTTGCACACACTCAGGTCCGGTATTCATGCGTCAGATTGCATAGCGTGAGAAATACTCATACGCAATTTATAGCTAAATTTGCAATGCCCTCACACTCTACGCCTCAAACACACCCACACACCCACACACCCACAAATTCAATTGTGCACTGATACGTTGCACATTGTGCCTGTGCTAATTTCACTTTATCCAATGTTTTGTTAAGCCTTGTCTGTTACACTACACTATGCTAAATGGCATCCAAGTATGTCATTTCACAAATTACATAGCTAAAGCTACCCGCAATTAGAAACAACAGGGAATAAAAGCTGACATCTAAATCCAATGTGAGAAACGAGACGGCCTTGACGCATAATGAAATGTGTGTCAAAGAAGAAAATATTTGTCAGAGGAGGCAATTCATGCATGTGAACCAGGCAACTTCCAAGAAAGTAGCTTTGCACAAAACCTGTCTGAGCAGATTTAGGAAGTGTCCCTTGTCTGCGGGTAAATGTGCGAATGTGGCTTTATTCCTAAACTGTTCCAAAGTGCAAATAAGCAGATTAAAAAAATAGTAGAAGTTACCAAAATATGCTTCAAAACGACAAATATTAACCAAGAAATTACTTTAATGAAAATTTATGATGTGTCGTGAAGTGTGCAACAACGGTTTTCCGGTTACCTAGGTCATAACATATCGTTAAGCAATGAGGTGACAAGAATTGATTCAGCTGAAGAGTGCCCAGTTTAAATGCTTCGATGAAAAAACAACTTGAGGATTTGAAATGATTTAAATAAAAGTTCAATCATATTATAGATCGAAATAGAGCGCTGTGTAAAACAGCAATGTTTTATGTGTTGAATGCGAGTTAACAGGTAGGAAAGGAGTGGAAAGGGCTCTTCAGAGTGAAATCAGTGCAAACTCATGTAACACATCGTAAATAAGATCAAAGATGTCATTTATTGAAACCAAGGACACAGTAAAGATCATTAAAAATAGAATGCGAATGCATTTGCGTAGGCGGCTTTTGCTTGCGTCAATGTAGGCATTTTAAATGAATGGTTTATTTTCAGGACTTGTCACTCCTCTCGTGTAAATTTTCGTGGCATTGATGTTTCATCGACAATCGTGTGGTCGCTGGTTACTCTGTTAATCATTATGGTGCTTCATCGTGGACCGAATGGTCATGCGCAATTGGAGTACGACATCTCGTGCAATGAAAAATAGTAGAACCGCGTGACAGTTGCGACCATGGTCAATATGAAAAGCGAGTAAGTAAGGCGATACGACTTAGAATTTGTACGACACGACTTGTGTGTAGTTTGATGTAGCTTGGGAAGGCGGGCAGAGTGTTTGGTGCGAGTTTAGTCCCACTGGTGCTAGGAAAGGCTGAAGCTATACGACGATCTATGCCACAGAGTTAATGCTTCGTCACCTCGTTGGCTGTGTTTCGGTTTGTAAAATAATAGCAGAAAATGTGAGGCTACATGTAGCATTAAGTATGGAGGGAGGCAGGACATAAGGGTCAACGTGAGAGCGCCAAAAGCAAGGGTCAATCAAACGAACGATAGGCCGTGAAAGCACAAGGAAAGTACGGAATACCGCAATAAAATGGCTGGAGTGAGAACCACCCGTCTCAGGTAACGCAGTGGATGTTGAGCCCCATTCTCAATACCAATCATGTGGGTTCATCTTAAAACACACAATCATCGACTACTAGACCTACATCAGTGCGTGGGTGCAGCCGCCTTTACAATTTTACCATGCTCACTCAACACACACTCAAATGCTATCGCGCACATAAATGTGGTAGATGTGGGCCACCTCACTCACAACATCAGTGCGGGTGATCAGTGCAAGTCCAACCGACATGAGTGTGTACATAGGGGAGGCGATTGTACTCTACGGTATCGCATTACTCAACATCGTCGCCTTCGTCAACGATGGATGGATATGTGGGAGGCTGTGCTCACAGCTCTGCCTCGAGTCATATGTCATGCTGGTGGTGGTGGGTTGCCTCTCTGTGGCCCTTCTGCTCTCCCTCATCGCCGCTGTCTTGCAGACCGCCGCTGCGTGCATCGACCCTGACTCCAGTACGTCACACAGGCTGAATGTCAGCGTCAAGGTGTTGGCATGCCTCGTGGCGATTGCGGATGTGTTCGCCATCTCCTACTACTACTGTCAACTGGGGATCGGACTGTCGAACCACATAATTGGTGGTGTGTGTGCGGGAATGGTTGTGGCGATTGCCATCACCAAGCTCACCTATGGCTACACTGCCAGCTAATACTGCCTGCATTCCCGTTTACCCCTTCCCCATCCTTTCCTCTCCATGTACATTGCCTCACTTGCTAAACAAAACATTGGATAAAGTGAAATTAGCACAGGCACAATGTGCAACGTATCAGTGCACAATTGAATTTGTGGGTGTGTGGGTGTGTTTGAGGCGTAGAGTGTGTGGGCATTGGAAATTTAGCTATAAATTCCGTGTGAGTATTTCTCACGCTGTGCAATCTGACGCATGAATACCGGACTTGAGTGTGTGCAACCAGATTTGTTTGACGAATAAAAGACTTAATCTTTGCAAACACTTAGTAATCTTCTAAGTATCAACATTAAAGCTAGTGTCTTTCTGCTCCACGTGCATTTTAAATGTCCGTAGTCAGAAGTCATGCTTCGGAGACCTCTATTATCACCAAGCTGTGTCCATTTCGTGGGTTCGATCATGCATTGCTTCCTAAGATGAGAGACAACAGTGACAGTGCACAGCAGGACAAATTGTGTGCTGAAAAGCAAAGTTGGCAACTGACGAATACAGAGAATTGTGAATCCCTTCAAGACATTGACAGTCATTGCTGAGCTTTGCAGCACACCATTTGATCTTAGATAACACGGGTGCTACGTCTCATTGAATTGCACGGCAAATTGTTTTCCTCATGGCAGCATAAACGACAGTTATTAACGAAAGTGTGGTATTAGGAAGATCTACTTCAGGCTGAGTACGAGACATGGGATGCGGGGTATGGATACTGAGTTATGCTGAGTACTTAGCCTCATTTTTTGTCTTCCTTGGGCTGTATATTTAGACCATAACATTAATCCCAACAGAAGTCGGGGTCTTCTGACAACTCTGTGCTAACAAAACATAAGCAGGAAGAT
The DNA here is from genome assembly GCA_001923025.3 of Taenia multiceps. Classification (NCBI taxonomy): domain Eukaryota; kingdom Metazoa; phylum Platyhelminthes; class Cestoda; order Cyclophyllidea; family Taeniidae; genus Taenia; species Taenia multiceps. The sequence continues at coordinate 3,971,038 of CM010317.1, read as the reverse complement.
AGCATTTATTTACCACGCACGTTGAAAGTGAGGTAGAGGCCGATGAGGCGACTAATGATGATGTTGAGCAATTTAGTGACAGCATCTCAGCATCAGCAGTTTGATTGGACATTGGTTTGTGGTACAGATCTCCTAGTTTCAAAGTCCTAAGTATGGTAGCATGAGGATACGCAACTGACAATGTCACTTTAAACCACCAGTTGAAGTTTACCTTCTCATGTATTGATGTGACTCTGCCACTTCACGCCAGCATCGCAAGCATGTCATATGTGCTCTTGGTGATTTCCTGCTGAATGCGCCGGTTCCTGTGTTTTAAGTAGGTAATTTTGGTCTTGGCCTTAATTTTTGTTTGTTGCACTGTGGGAGGCTGACACCTGGCCTCTCACTGTGGCTGAACCTGTTGGATTTTACAGGTCTTTGCACACTCCTAGTCATCTGCTCATCTTGTCTTTACCTCGTGATGGTCAGGTGCAGGCTACCAAATATTTTGCTTTCGCAAAGTCAGATATTGCGTTTTTTAAGGAAGCGGGTATTGCATGATGCCTTTGCACAAAAGGTTAAATGTTCACCACTGATTGGTGGGGGGCAAATCGGTAGAGAAGCGAGATGCTGGCACAAATTCCATTTCCCATGCGCTCATTCCTATGAAATACTTCATTACATGCAGGCATGATCATGAGTCGAATCATGCCCGACATCCTTTGATGTGATTTTGCACTACACATTAGCACGTCAATTGGTGCCGTGCTTCTTTGGTGGCATTTCTTTGGGAATTGCTGCTTGGAGGCAAAAGGCAGTGAGGTGACAAGAGTCAGTGTAGGATGTTGCGTTTCCAAGGCGATTCTTCGATGAATTGGATCGTGATTGGGCGGAATGTTGGTAGCATTGACTCCTCATGCAGCTGCAAGTACGGAGTGGAGTTAAATAGGTCGGGTCGTCTTGTGCTTTGAAGATGACACTTAGTCAAGACGTGGATACGACTAACTTTTTGTTATTAAAAATTTGCTTTAGCTAGTTTAGGAGGGAATTTTATTTCATCTTTTAACCAGAATTCCCTCAGTCTTTCAAGAGGTGCCGACGAAAGTTGGAGGGTGTAAAGAGCGTTTAGCACTAGGAAAACGTCTCCTTAAACAATTTATTAACCAAGCCCGAACCTCTAAAATAATTTTTGACCTTAAACAAGCTTGAAAGGCGCCTCTGGACTCAACTACATAATAGGGCAATGATCGTGTCCCTAGACCTGTATGCGTAAGAAACCGGAAATCCCCGAAATCTAGCTGTTTGAAACATTAAAGAAATCACACAGCTCCACAAATAATGATTATACTAGCAGTAGATTGCTGCTTCTATCTTCAAACTCTTTTGTGCGAAACATTCGTCTGTTCCTAGAGGGAGATTTCCGCCGGTGGAGTGGATCTCACGCTAGCTGCCTTACTCAAGGCTTCAACTAAAGCATGCAGTCGGCAAGTCAGATGCTCCTCCGTAACGGAACCCTATTTCCATTTCAGTCGTCTGTGATTTCTAGGCTACTCAATGTTTTATATTAATTGCTCAGGGATACTCATTTCCACTTAATAAGCCAAACCATATTCTATGAAGAACGGAGTGATGCCTTTGATGATAACCAATAGCTCAAGGCGTTTCTGTGACCTCTCAAGGCAACAAAACACAGCGCAATTATGAACAGTCGTTAAATGCTTTGCCATAAGGAGGTTTTAAAGAGGGGCATGCTTATATCCTTGATAATTTCACCTTAAGTAATGTCACAATGCTTATTTAGAGGGTTCAGCTAAATGGAATGGGATAATTTTATTCTATTTTGATGAAGTGATGCATTCGCATTGGCATTAGGAGTTTTGTCAAATTCGAGGGCGAACCCACTTGGATGTTGGGTATCTAATTGTTGCATTTAAATGCAGTGCAATTACCACTACTTTCTGGCATTCTGAACCACTCGAAGGCTGGTGAGTAGGGAGTTGTTTCTTAGTGATGCAGCCCAACCACCATCTACCTTAGTGATGGTTCATTTAGCCCCATGGATCCGTGGTTCGCCGAGTCGACGCCACAGTCTTCTCTAGTGTTCGAATTTGTGACAATTGACGTAGCATGCATTTGCGGATGCGGATAAGTGTAATTGAGAGAGACGGTGATGAAACTTCGGTGAGTGAGCAGTGGGCTGTGGTTGAAGCCTTTCTTGCCGTGTTGGCGACTGCTATGCAGCTTGATGGACGACACTTAAAGCAGTCATTTGGTGACCATTAGTGCTTTCGTAGCCCAATTCTTACAAACAATAGTTCCTTTCTTTCTGACCTGTTTGAGTGAGCAATAGTGCGCGTGTGTGCAGGCATCCACACCTTCATGCGAGCGTGAATCAAAACGATGCGCCTAATTTTGCCAGTGGTCTTATGAGCGACTGACTGCGTGCCCAAACACTGTTCCTTTGTTTCCACGCAATACTTATTTGCTAACTTAAATCATATTTAAATGTTTTGCACCAACTAGCCATGTGATCTCCTGTGTTGTTCTAAAATGAGCGCTCAACTCCCAGCCTCATTGTAGATTTAAATTTCCGCTCTACTTGTCTTAGTGCTTGTTAACCAATTATTGAAGCGTAGTTCTGCCATGCAGCCATTTTGCTCCCTCACATGTCTGTCACTAGGAGCCAGTGGAAGACTTCGTTTCTTATCATGGTATTATTTTCATCACTCAATGTTGTTCGTTGCTTTTATTGTTTTTGCAAGAAGATTTATTTTCCATTTGCTTCTTTCAGCCACTTGCAAAGTAACAATTTTGCCCTTGAGTTTGTCAACTCTACGTAATCTGAAGAGGGCAAACAATGTAAATAGCGCATCGCCTAATCTGGCCAATTACTTTGGCTCTCAATGCAGCCTACAATGTGGCCCAATTATCCGTTTGGAACGACATTCGAACATTCGGCGAACAGTTTTGTCAATTTAGACCTAAATGCACGTTCATCTCCTTGTGTAAACTCGGCTACTTACTTTCGTGACACAATTTAAGGCGCATTATGCACGCGCATGGATTAAAGCTTATTAAGAGTAAATTTTTGTGAATCGAATGGTAAGTCTTTAAGGACTTTTAATGCTTGCAAGCCTTGATTCGGCAAAATGGACGTCCTTTCTGCCTCCATCCACGCACACACGCGCACGCATGCAGAGAACTGCCAATGCACACGTCTGCCGCGTCGACGCGGAGCCCTCCCCAGTCACGAGTTAGTCAGTTCTGGCTCGAGCGAGCACTCCGTTTGCAGATCACACAAGCGACATTCCATGCACGAGCTCCAATGAGGTGAGCTACAAGCATCAGTCAGATAATCACACACGATCACAAATCGTTGCGAGGCACTGATAGGTGTGCTTCACCAATCACATTAAACAGCTCTTTGGTTCTACTCATGCATTACAAAGGTAGGAAAGGGAGTGTGATGAGAATCGGACTGAGTGACTGGAGGGAAGAGAAAGATAAGCGCTGTCAGAGCGATGTAGCAGAATAAGTGGTGAAGAAGGATGAAGCGAACAACGTGATGGGTGCACAAGGCAATACTGTGCCAAATGATATGATGACTCTGATTGGTGATGAGGAATGGCTTACTTTGCCGAGTTTTTCATTATGAATTGAAGCCCAGCCGCTATTAATTCCTTTTTTTCACTGACGATCCACTAACATCCAAATTAACGACTTTGAGGTAGGTATTACTACGTCCACACAAAGCTGTACCATGATCGCCTAGGCATGCGTGTGAGGAGTTCTGCAGATCGACTTCCTAACTACGAGCAAATACCTCGCTGAGGATTAGACCAATTTTTGACTGAGACCTACCGTTTCGACATGACAAATGAGCACAAAGACATTTTAACACAGGATGCGGATCACCAGTAGTGGTGCAACAGTGGTAGCATAGCTAGCTTTCTTTCTCTGACGACGCGAACAATCTTTGTCTACTTCAGAGACCTTAATGCCATCATTTACCGCCCTTTTTAATTGACTAAGACTGCACTACTTATTTAAGCATAAGTAGAAGGTGAATGGATCGAGCGTTGTTTGAAGCAATTGGAAGCATTAATCAAATTGCCATCAAAGTTAGGCTCCCGATCCAGTAGACAATCAGACACCCAAAAACTTCCGTCTTCTTAGTGACTATTTTCCAGCTAGCTAGAGAATTATACTGCCGGCTAACGATGGAGACAAGGGACCTGAAACGGCGATGGTACGTCATGCCGAGCTACAGCGATGCGCAGAATGAGTCCACGAAGATGTTGCGGCAATGTCAAACATAAGTCATGCCTGTGTTTCGGTTTCCACTGCTCCAACATTCTGATAGCACTCGTGTTTGTGTGTGCATCAATTTGCAGCTCCCATGATTTCTTCTTCGCGGCCGTAATACATTCTCCAAACAATGTCATCCGTTAGACCATTGTAGCAGGAGTTGGTGTGACTGAATTTCACTTCGTTCTTAGATTTGCTTCATTTGTTATTATTACCCTTGCACCAAAAATAGGTTTTCATTTGTGCAGTTGCATTTTGCGTTGCCATGGCGCTCCTTAGTACTCACAGAGTTTTAAGTAGTAAACGCACTAATTTGGCTCTAGATAGTTCGTAATATCGTGAGTTCGCACGATCTTGACGTTGCTTACGTAAAATTTGAGTTCCAATCGAGCCTACATGGAAGGTGAGTAGCTTGACGAACACTACTTGCGCATATTTTGCTGCTGAATTGGTAAATACGTGCTCTATTAGGCAATTCCGTCTCCAACTAGAAATTGCATGAGTTAAATCGGATTTGATTCGCATGGTATAGCGCGAACGCCATCCTCTGCTCTGGTTAACAGGGACCATGTAATCGACTGTATCATCGCGTCCCCAACAGCCACCATGATTGGGAGTGAGTCTCCGACAAATCGGTGAGTTGATGGGGTGTAAATAGTGGGCTGTGGAACGACCCTTGTCAGCGTTGAGATATTTAAGTTGTGCTCCTATCTCTCGCCGACAAGAGATTTTGGAATAAACACAAATATCACACTATTATGTCGCGTTCGACTAATGTGACCTGAAGCACGTTGCATACAAAATTTGTGCAGCAAATTATTGGCAAGTGTTAGATATCCAAAGAAAGACCTGCTATTAACTAACGTGTTTATAGAATCATTAGGAATGTAAGACCTTGTGTATAATCTCCCACATCTGCCTTACAAAGCTGTATTTCCTAAAGCTTTTGCTTATTTAGGCGCAGAACTTATGTATTTTACTTGTTGTTGCCCTCAAAATTGATAACAATCTATGTGACACTTATTTGCTTTTTCATACTTAATACCCTCTCATGCATTTAGCGGCACATCTGAAAGGATGGGCTGCGGTGTGGTCATTGTTGGGCGTCCTTTGCAGTTTGTGCTAGTCAGTCCAGGTATGTAAGTTTTGGCCTATTTTATGCGCAGCACAAGTAAACCTATATTATTGGCATGTAAATGTGGCTAGCGACTTTTGCGGCGTGCTGAATTCGTGGTTAGTGTAATGCTCGTGGTGAGGTGCTCGAATCCTATTAACATATTTAATTAAGTGGTGATGTGGACTGCGGCTAGTCATCTTGAGCGCATTTTGAATAGGGACGATGTGTGCGGATTGCAGCTGTTCCAAGACTTGCGAATTATGATGAAAGTTGGAGGGTCGGATTTTTCTACTCTTTTTGGAAGTTTTTCATTTGTGGGCAGGAGGCTGCAAATCAAATCGATGGGTTCGCCACTTGAGGGTGGTGGAACCATTGCAGACGAATCAGAGGTGGCGTTTGTGGTTGTATGATAATGATTGGGGGAGAGCGTAAATTGAGCCGGTGGAACTGAAAGCGGATAGTGCAGCAATTGTGTGCTGTGAATGCCTGCCCCGAATTGTGGCCTCTAGCACATCGTTGAGCTGTAAAGTGCGCTTCGTAGGGCTTCCTTGCACTTGCCATAGTTGGTAGGGAAATTGGTGACTTCAATGGCAAGTGGAAATGGGAAATTGCATGCTGACCTCGGCGAGTGAATGAAGAATTGTGGTTCCTGCGAAGGCGGCGAACCGGTTTGGATGTAAGCCATTCATCTTTTTGCCGAGTTATAATATAAGACTAGAAATCATCTGATTGTAAATGTGAGAGGAGACGCGAATTGCGCATAGTAATGTTTTGTTGCATATTCATGTGGGGATTTAATTTCTCTCCAGGTGCGCCACGTGCTTTCGGCAGTAGCTGGTCAATGCTGTAACAAAAGTGGCTATGTTGGTTGGAGAGTTGGAATGATTTCCGCATGTGGACGCAATTTCTTCTCTTCTAGAAAAGGATGTTGCCCTTATTTTTTTTCATTTGCAAAGGATGGGGTGAATGAATGTCTCCTGTGCACCAAAAGACTTCGCACCTTCTCATCATGAGGCTTGGTGGTCAACTTGACAACGTGTGATTCATCGAGCACTGCCTCCATGAGGCGGCGGAGAACTGCGGTTGCATGACATCGGGTATGTGGGTGAAGGCGAACGCTCACAATTTTGCGTCCTTGGCGAGACTAAAGGTGTCACGAAATGGGATCCCACCACGTGCCTCTTCTCAGTGGTGCGTGTAGCTGAGGTCTTGGTGAATCTGTGGTCGGGCTGGAGCTACAGTAAGTGTTCATCCCCACCTACCAAAGTCACATGTATTTAGTGTGCCGATTATTTCAAGTGGGTCTAGTACCCATTCCTGAACGTGTTTATCCTATTTGTTTGTTTGTTGACGTTGATTGATTTGAAGTTCTGTCAACATGTCGGATGGGTTTAGAGCAGTGAGATAGACGTAGGAGCTTTCTTGGTGGATGAGGGCATTTTTTGTGCAAAGAATTCTGTGACGACTACAAACCGGAGGACGTCTGGGCTGAGCGAAGTCATGTTCTGAGAGTTCATCGCTTTTCTGTAACCTACTATGCGAATTGGTGGATGTTGCTTGTGCCGATCATGGACGAGCCGATGGAAGACGTAGGGCTTATATTTTCTTCTGTGGAGCGTTATCACAGTAGTGTGAATTGCGATTAGTTCATTTTCTCCTCTGTGTATCGGTTGGATTCTATTGGGGTTGTCATTGGCACCTGGTGTTTCATGACCTTTCATAATACGTCACATGTTTTGGGAACGGAGTGAGGGGAGGATTATAAATAGGGTAGTAGTTACAATAAGGAGGAAGTTGGTGGGTTGAGTTGGCACTTCTCTCTAAGAAGTGGTTGTCCATGTAGTTTGGCCGAAGTCATTACTGCGAGACGAAGATGACTAGACGAGTTATCAAGTGCGCGTTGGTGTGTGATGGGAGTGCAGATCTGTCGTGGTCATCGTGGTATCTCAGTGTTGAAGTAGAAGTAGTCTTTGTGAATTCACAGCGAAGAATTGGTGGTGGATGAACTGATGCAGGTGATGAGGAGTGCTCTTGACGTCAAGTTGGCCAGAGGCCACGCCTGGAGGAATGAAATAAGAGCCTTGCACCTGGTTCGCACACGGTGGGGAAGTTAGGCACGAACGTTGGGCCAGGTTACGTTTTGAGTTCAGGAAGATATCCGCGTAGTGGTCTTTATGTACAAACACAGATTTTCTTATAGTGAATTAATGTTACGATTATTAGTATGATTAGTTATTCTTGCTTTGGAGTTAATGGCTGCACTTCAGTGCCTTATTACGAGTTTTTTACCATCTCGGCTGTTATTTCCACTCACTGCCTTTATTCATCATTAACCAGTAATTTCAACTTGACCATTATCTGCGCTTTCCTTGCAGACAAGGAGTGTGTGATGCGGCAAAGGCAGTGGTTGATACGTGAGGATTGGAGCAAGACGTCTCAACAACCACCTCGAGGTGCTTGATGCGGTATTATCACGAGGACCGTGAAGGTGGAGGTGCACAAGCAGCGCATCTCTGACCTCGTCTTTCCCATTGTGCGTCTCTTTTGTGCCAAATTCCTCATTTCACTGCTAACTCTTGCCCGCCAAGTCTACTTCTTTTGTGCCTTTTTTGTTTTAGCTGGCGTTGATGAGTGGCATGCGAATGCTGCCACTGGCGTTGATGGTTCTGCCGCCACAGCTGTTGTCTTGGTGCCTTTCGTTGGGACTTGGGAAGTTGGTGAGGCCGCAGTTGGCAGGTGTGATGTGGAGAGTGCAGACGCAGTAGGTGGTGGAGACGAGTGATGCGAGGGGATGGCGGGCTCTGGAGTACAAGCGCTTCATACGTTCGTTGTTGTCTTGTTGTTTGAACTGCAAGTCCTCTTTCCTTTTCTATTACAAATGTTGATAACGTTAAACTTGGCATTTATTTGGCAAACGAGCAGCCACTAAAATTTAGCCCAAATATTCGTTTTTCTTTTGTTCCCATTTTTTGAAAGGGACAAAGGAGGCGGATTGGGAATAGACATTGTAGGATGTGTCGCTGCAGTGCTGTGGTGCAGCGCGCTTCACTTCCTTCTCTCTTTCTTCCATCCATTCCTGGCCTGATTTACTTACCCACTCCTCTAGCCATGTGACTAAGTAAAATGCAAAGAGATTAATTTAATGGAAGGGATTTGGATTTCTGTTCAGCGGCGCCTTTGAAGACGTCAAACAGAGTTCTTCCATTCCCTGTGACTTACACCAGTTGCTTGATTTGATAGCATTGAATTGACGCACGCAACTAAAGTAGGGGAAAAGGAGGAGAAGAAAGGACACGAAGAGGAGGGTTCGGTAGCATAATTTGCCCTTTATTTCCACGACTTTTATGTCTTAGCGCCTGACAACTCTGTAATTGCGGGGAGTTGGAAGTAGGGAGTGTCGAGGAGATAGAGATGAAGGGAGGAAAGAGGGCCAAAGATGAGGAGAAAACGAAGTGTGAGGGAGGCACAAACAATTGACCGAATGGTGGGAGCGAGAGCGCGAAGCAGAATGAATGATTGCAGACGAGACAAGGCGTGGAAGGGCACGTCTGACGGTTGCTTGTGCGAGTGACCTTTTCGAATCTGACACGCGTGAATCGATTAGTAGCACGTGTCGCGTGGTGTCTCACAAAGCCATCTGGTGTTGTCTTTAGACGCAGCATTCCTCGTGGGTGGATTTGTGAGGACAGACATCACTTGCCCTTGTGCATCGTGGTGCAAATAAAGGAGGCGGAAGGAGATGAGGAGGATCACCCACACTACCTTACTAAGCAGAATAAAAGAAAAGAGGAATGAGGTGTCGATCTGTAAGTAGTGATGAAAGGGGAAGGAGAGAGGAAAGTGTATGCTGACGTGTTTATGCGGTTGCAAATGTAGGGCCGCTGATTCGTCCATTGTGGTGCACTTTGTTTTGACGTTAAATTTGTGAAGTTACTCTGATTAACGACTCATGGGCCACAGCAGTCGGTGCTTCAGCCTTCACCCTCTAACGCCTGTTGGAAAGAAGGAAATAATGAGAGGACAACGCGGCATATCGTTAAACATAATTTTGCAGACATTTTGATTCTCTCACTTCGCGACACACTACACAAGTCAGAGCAAAATGCACTTCCTTGCAGAAGTGCAAATTGAGGAACTCCCATGTCGGGTCTTGTCGGGTCAGATGGAGCGGTCCTATGCACTACACAAACGCCTCTGCCATGCCCCAATGGCGACTGTAAACGAACCTGATTATTAATGACTAGGCTTTTTTAAAGACCTCTTTGCAAGTTGTGCACTGCAACCACTGTATAGCTGCGTGATACGCGATCGACTCTAATACCTTAAGATCCTGTCGTGTACAATTCACCAAAATCGTATTTGTGTACAGCAGTTGCCTTTTAGATCAATAGTGTTGTAGTGCCTTGTTTGATCTGATTGCCAGTTCCGGTCGCTTAGGCTGGCCTCCAGCCCATGCCGGCAGCCCCCTTTCATCTCTTTTCTAAACATGTGTATTCAAGGAAGTTTTGAAAGGCTACTGTAATGCTTTGTTTGTTCGAACCACCGGTTTAGGTCACTTGGGTGGCCATCTTGTTCTAGCCGGTTGGTCGGCCTCCGGGCCGTGTTGACAGCCCCCAAGTCCTCTGTTCCCGGAATATATATATATATATATATTCTGCCCTAGTACTGCGCCTTCTTTTACCTTAAGGGGAGTCTCGGGACGCTACAGCTACAGTATCTTACTCCCTTTTGCCTTCTAAATGCTTGTTTTTTGTCTTTTTCTAATTTATTCAAAATTTCGCATAAATATGCACACATATGCATGCTTATCTGCTAGTTTTATTAGAGTTTTTGTAAAACACTCGCATTTTAATTGCGATTGCCAGAATGAACGAATTGTTTTACGTTGCTTGTGTATTCCGATGACGAGCAAAAACGGAGCATAGTTGTTAGGTGGCACAGCTCTTCACGCGGTCGACGTAAAACCCGGGTTCTCTTGTAGGTACTTTGGTGATTGCATTTGCATTTGTGTCTCGGTTTGAAGGGCTTTGCCTATGTTGAGGTTGGGGAATGTAAGTGAGTGCTGAGCTTTTCTTTCTATGAATGATGTACTGGACCTATATTTTGCCCGGGTTTATGTTTTTAATGGAGCTTTATCGGCAAGGGATGGTGGCATTGCCAAACAGCTGTGAATGCGAATCTCGCCTTATCTGTTGCACCACACATTTATCTGATATGGATGATTGGCACTTACCAGCCTTTGCCACGTTCTTTACATAGTCATGGACTCAGTGCAGTCTTATGATTGCGAAATCACAATATTTTTCGTGTTAGTGGAATTCGCGCGGTGGATATGAAAGGCTCGCGCCTTGACTATTCGTGGGCTTGAACGCTAGGGTGTTCTGTGTTCGCAGGACGCGTTTTGCATCACTGTGCAGACTACAACTTGAAGCGGTGTTGGGATTTTACTTAATGAGTGTTTTGTTTTTCTTACTCGAGTTTGTGTGTCTTGGTTTTGTGGTGACCTAGACATTGAAGCATCGGATTCTTCGCTTCTTGCTTCTTGTCCTTTTCAGATGCTGTGGGCTTAGTGTGGTGGCGAGGGAGGCCTTGGTGAATCTGTGGAATGGTGGACGTTGAGAGATTTTGGAGTTTCTCGTGGAGGACTCTCATTCGTCCTGCAGTGTGGATCCCGATATGTACGATAGCGGTGTGGTAGATGGCGTGGCGATGTGACGGGTGTCACTTTTATGGCACAAGCATGAGGTGATGGCGTGGGTGCATGCCGAGGAGACGAGACGAGTGCGAGATTGGTGTTGAAGCGATGGACAAGTTTGTTGTCTCGTTGAGAAGGATAGTGTATTGTGGTGGTAATTGCGTTGACGCCAGAAATGCGGAAATGAGGAAGGGTGTCACAAAGCCAGACCTAGCGGGGATCTTTTTGTGAACTCGGGTTCGTTTGGTTTTGCTGTTGAAGGTGCATGTCTCTCATCTCACTGTCCACTTATTTTGTTGCTGCATGCAAATGCACTGTTGTGCTGTTGTCATCCTTTCTTTTCACATCGCCTATGTACAATACATGGAACCTATTTGTGGTCGCGTGCACATTTGTGTGCATTGGAGTGTGCTGACGTTAAGTTTTTTACTGAATGTGCAAGAGCAGCACATTTTCGCGTTTGTTCGTTATGCTGAGCAGTTGTGGAGGGGCTCGATTGAAGTTGATCTGGTGGTTTGTTAGGTGGTGGGTTATTTATTTGCAGGCGAAACTGGAAATGCCCAATTACTGCATGTTCCCCTTTCCTCCTGGGTTCATTTTGCATCCAGTTCATTGCATCATTGACTCGTGCGATTTGTTTGTAAAGATGTGTTGCAGTGAGAGAGAGAGAGAGAGAGGGAGAGAGTAATGAGTAGAGTAGGCAATGCCGAATGACTTCATGTTCACTTACTTGTGCGAATTTTAAATCGTGTCATTTGAGGATTTGTTTTTGAGTATGTGTTGTTCAACGGCCATTTGGCAGTTGACGGTGCTGAGTGGATGGGCGCCATGGAAGGCAAGGGGTTGAGTTTGTCGTTGCAAGCTGGCGATGCGTGGGAGGATTAGAGACTGGTGATCATGACAGGGCTCAATTGTTTTATAACCATGTTAATCACGATCCAAACGTCGTTGATGGATGTTTGACTTGGTTTTTGATTTTAGGTCAGTACTTCGTCCACTAGCGATGGGGACGCGTGATGGTGAGGACATTTGGCCCTGCCCTAGGGAATCCACTTTCACCACAGGGAATAAGGAGGAGTAGGATGTGACTGCAGATGCGGTACAGTGATTAGAGGCAGCACTGAGGATGACGGCAGAAGGAGGAGACGAGGGTTGTGTGATGCGTTGGTCTTTTGTTTGCATGCCATCCTATAAAGGCGCACCACCGATCAGGCATAAAAATGTAGCTAGCATATTAATGACTGAAGGAAGGACATCTAATAAGTGCAGTATCAAAGACAGGGCCACTAAGACGAGGGATTTGTGCTACACTTTGTTTGCTGAAGTGGGTCTTTGAGGGGGGAGGCAACCACCGCAAACTATGTGGTGGAGGTTTTGTCAGAATTCCTCGGAGAAGAGAGGAAATAGTAGCTTGACCACCCAAAATTTGCATCAAGAATCCGCCAGATCTGACCTGTTCGTTTGAAAGACCTGAATTTTGAAGACGAAGCGATAATCAGGAGAGCACCACAGCTTTACCTGTCGAGTAATAATTTTGCTGGGAGGAGCCACTCTCACTCTTCATTACAGTTGTGCTGACTCATTGGCACCTAACCTAGCCTGCTCGAGGATAGCGATACAGTTCTCGTCTGCAGTGCATATTGAATGAGCACACTCTGTCCTAAATTAAATATTGTTAAGTTCGCATGTTGTATGATCCTCCCTGTAATTACATATCAGTTTCCAACTAGTTTACCTCCAAAAGCAAAAAACACTTGATTTCCAGATGATTGTCGAAACCAAGTTCTGGCTGTTATTCCAAAACCAAATATGGTTGCATGCTTTTGTGTATTCCCAAGAATTTTTGAGCTGATTATGTCATTTGCTTCACAGTGGTTCTTCTAGTTCGCCAGTTTTAAGGTCGTTGGCCGTATTTAGTATATTGTCTGTCGCCGTGGTGGGTGCGTTACGTGTTCTAACTGCAGTCGTATTTTGGCTGGATAAGCTCTGTTGGGTCAAGAAAGAAAAACGCTATTGGATTTTGGGCTTTGCTTGGTGTTGATGGTGATCTAGATTCCAAGAACGACAAGAAAATACTTGCCTGTGGTGGTGCATATAACAGGCTCCAAGGGATTACTGAGAAAATGCCAAATTTAAAGTTGGCCTTCCCTATTGCTCTCTACTTTGCGGTGGTATGAATGGGCCTCAGCTCAGAAGCTGGTGTGATCTATGCTGCGCTTTGACAAATTAGTCGTTTGTCCTTTTCCCGATGTCTTTTCACAAATGCAACTTGACGGCTGCATTATCCAAATTGTTACAGCAGTCATGTCGGTGGAGCTTGTCGTGTTCACTGGACGCGGATGCGGTCGTTTGGCTCCGAAAAGGCAGCTGAGTATTTTCTTCTCCTGCAAATTCAAAAGACGTGGTCTGAACAAGCGTAAGGCAAGATCGTAAAGATTCTACTAGGAACGAGGCGTCAGCGTGCAGTTAACGCCATCGTCACATGAGGTTTTGATGCGTCGCTTTGATTGGCATGGCTTCTATAGATGTTAGTTTGTTTCTGCAGGTACGAGGATGGTTTTAAGATGGAATTTCTGTTGACGCAAGTAGTGAGTGGATGAAAACATTGAATTTTACCGCTGCAACTGGGGACATCAACTGTGTTTTCTCCGAGTGTGCAAAGGACAGGTATTTCGTTGGGGCTGTGCCGCCTCCGAAGAATGCTTTGGCTATCAGCGTTCGCTGGTGAAATTTTGTCGAAGTGGTTTTCAAGTCTGCAAAGTAGGGTGCAGGTGGTGCCGTCCCCTGAATCCTGCATTGCGACGTAGCAGGCAAAAAGGGTCACGTCAATAAGTGGAATGCTTTTGGATGCACGGAGAAAGAGACTCGCCGACTAATAGGTGCGTATAAATGCACATTTACTTATGCTAAAAAAGCCCTTGTTGACACACAATATTTGTTGTTTTGTCTACTTTGATGGGATGTGCAGCCTGACTGCGAGGCGTAGCCTTTTGCACCGGCTAAAGTCACTCCCTGTCCTATGGGAATTCACGTGTTCCATTTGTTTGCTGCCGCCAGTTGTTTAGGTGCTTTCACCCAGCACTGATGTATTTTAAATTTTGGTGGTTCTAACTATTGTGCTCCTCCTTGACATCTGGTCACGCCATTGGCTGAATTGGTCCATTTTGCTTACGTTCGTCTACTACTTGCAGTTTCATTTTAACCTAACCAGGGAAGGTTATGTTTGGGGGGTTTCAATGAATAATCATGTGCTTTTTGCGAATTTCGATTAAGACAGGTTGTTGGTGTTTATTATAAAGTATGTTAAATTCGTTGGTACTGGATTGTGTGTACTGGATGCTGATGGGTAAGGTACTGCGATTTGCGTCATTCCACGTGTAGGCATCCACAATGGACTGTAATTATCGCCTCCAAATGAGCGTTCTCCTTCTAAATTCGGAGAAGTAGCATGGGCAATACGCAAAGTTGTATCAAGTGAGTAAATTCAAATTAATCCACTTGTGGTTGGGAAGCTTTCTGCTGCTTCCCTTCATCTCATTGCTTTGTGGATTTGAGGAAAACCATCTTTGTAATTTAATGCGCAATTTAGGTGCACTCAGATTTTACTGAGCGTCAAGCAATTTTGCGGGTCCTTTCTGCTGATGTAATTTGTACACGAGTGAAAGGGCAGGGAAGATGACGCGACTTTGAGTGAATCCGAATGCATAGTGTTCATTGTTTAAATCGTTAAACTGTGCTTGTTCGTTGTTGCCGAAAGAAGCATCCTGGGAAGTGAAGTGAAGTGTTTATTGGAAGCGTATTGTCACGGTGATGACTTGGAAGGCGACCCACTAACTACCTGGGTCTGTCCACTCCTGCTGCTGTAGCATTTGAGTAGTTCTGGTTTGGTCCTTGCCCTCCTAGTCGTAGTGGGTCAGCCTTGGCTTTAATAGTTTTTGCTTGGGGCTAATAGTTGTCTGACGGGTCGCGAAGACGGACAAAAGTGGGTGACGTCGGTGCAGAACGCTCTCGATGGCCTTTCATGTGTCCCTGAATCCGTTTCCCCGCAATGTTGAGGAAATGGCAATTCTAACAACTAAGCATAGCATCCGCTGCACAAGGTTTGGTATTCAAGTAGAGAGTTGCGCAAGACAGTATTGGCTGGTCGGGTGTTCGAAATCATCAAAGGCGTGCAAAAGAGCTGCGCGACTCATCGTAATGGTAATATCTATCGAACTGGGCTCATGCACAGGAGCATGGGACCCACAACCGGGCATCAATACTGCCATTCAACATCTATCTTAGGGGTAGTGTCATCAGTCATCAGGGTATCGGTGAATGTCAGTCCACAGGGTTGCCGAACTCAATTAGCGATCATTACATCGAACTGGGTCTATCACAATAGGCATGAGGCTCATCGTGGAGTGCTTGATGCGTGGTGGTTTTACAAATGACCTCTGCGTTATTGCTTCTTTCCACTCTGCCATCCATCGACTTTATTTTTTCGCTGGTAAACATGAAGTTGCTCGTTTCTTTTAACATGAGAGGCTCTTTTATTATCGTTAGAATGATTAACGATTAAATTGCACCTTTTGAGCTCCTTTTGGCTTTCATTTGTACTGTTGTCTTCATTTTGCATGCGTATTTTGAGGAGGGTGATTGAAAGTCATCAGTAGTTGTCGGTTCCCCAATTCCATAACCGAGGATCAATTTTCTTTTAAAATGAACGGGTGCCAAAGAGCGCTCGTTATTCACTTGACAGCGTATTCTTTATGATACTACTTTCACTGATTTTATTCATTTTCGCAATTTTCTCGTAAAAGCTAATGTTCTTGAAGAAAAGTAGCTTAAAGGCGATTGCATGGCGAGGCGGATTCTCTTTTGCCTTTTGTTAGCTTGAAAAGGGTAGAAATCAGTCCATTTGCAGACTCATGGCAGAGCGTTAGGGTTTTCGTGTATCGAATTCACCTATTGCATGCAAAGTAAGGCAGGTTGATTTCTTTTCTCAAAATGCAAGTTTAACAGTGATTCTACCAGACGGCCTTTTTGCATTGCTTCACACGGGTAATTCCCCTTTCCCTCCATCCCCACTCTGCATGCGCCTTGAAACCGAAGGGAAATGCCGGAGTCATTGGCACGAATGCATTCGTCCCTTGCACAATTTTAGGACAAATCAGACTGAGTGGACTGTGTGTCATGCAGGCGTTGGGAAATATGAAGTTTATCTGACCGATAGAGGGTCTAGGGAAGTACCACTGTGCAGGTGGCTGAAAACCAACATTTGTGGGATCGCCACTGATGGATAGACTTCTACACCAATAAAGTGTCTACTTGGTGAGTGGGTTGACGTCTCCTGCTGGTACGGGTATCCGCGATTGTAGACGCCTTCTTTCACAGGAAGCGTTGTTCATCACTGCACTCTGTTGAGGAGGCACTGGCGCTGGTCTGTGTCATTCCTAATAAATGATGTCTAATTCTTGTATAAAGCGAGCTAGCGCTTACTGCTTCACGTAATACCGTTGCATCATGATTCCTTTGGTAGTTGTAAAACCACCACCTCCAGTGTGTGCGTCAAGTATAGAGGAGAGGTCCGTTATCCAAAGCGAATTACAGGTGCTATTTGGTGGTGTGGAACCACGTCTGCCATGGTGAAGTTCATGAAAGTCATACATCGAGCGCGAAAGAGGACACTGGAATGATTTATTGTATCTTCTGTCAACAATTTAATGTGGAGCATCACAAAACTGTGATGACGTCTCGACAGTGTTGTATGTTGCTGCAAATTTTCCAATATTAGTAAATTTACAAGTGTTACTGCGTTATTTTTGTTTCTTCGTGAACAGAAGAGCGCGGCGGTTGAAATGGTTTGAGTAGGTGATGACAAATTTGGTTGTTGATGGACGTGGACGAGGTGTGTGGGATGAGGTGGTCCACCGTCTCGTTTTGGATAAGGCATCATCACCTGTGGTGCGGGTGTTGGGGTGTGTCTTTGGTGCAGAAGTAAAGGACTCACTTATTTGAAGCCAGAGAAGAGTCTTGTGGGGCAAACCAATGCTGCCTTGTGCTTTTACAGGTTGAGTTGTTGGTCTGTGGGGCTTGAACGCAAGTTGTGCTGCTGCTCTGTGCAAAGACCTTCAGGAGACTAGCACCTCTTCTCTTCGATTATGGCTCAGTACTGTCTGGAAAGCGTCAAGATCATGGTGAGGTTGCAACAGCTACATTTGGCGCCGATTCCGTGTTAGGAGGTGAGTGAGTGGCGATTCGAATCAATGTGAAGGACATTGACAGGTTTGGAGGCATAATGTTAGGGCAGAATAACTAAACTTAGAAAGCAGAGGGAGAGGGGCTGCTGACATGGCCCAGAGGCCTGCCCACCCAAATGACCAAAACCGAAACCGGCAATGAGAACAAACAAGGCATTACAACACCATTGATGCAAAAGGCAACTGCTGTGCACAAATGCGATTCTAGTGAATTGTACAGGACAATGTCATCAATGGTACCGTGTCCCAGTTGCGAGGATCTCAAGGCATTAGGGTCGATTGCATGCCACGCAGCTATGCGGTGGTTGCAGTGCACAACTTGTAGAGAGGTCCTAAAAGAAGCCCAGTCATCAATCATCAGGCTCGTCTGCAGCCGTCATTAAGGCATGACAGAGGTGTTTGTGTGGTGCACGAGACCGCTCCACCTGACCTGATTCCACCCGACCTGACACGACATGGAGGTTGCTCAACTCGCAGTTCTACACGGAAGTCCATTTCGCTCTGACTTGTGCTGTGCACCGTGAGGTGAGGACATGAAGGAGCCAACAAAATTATGCTCCCCAAAATGCCACACTGTTCTCCCATTCTTTCCTTCTTTCCACCAGGCGGTGGAGGATGAAGACTGAAGCACTGGCTGCTGTGGCCCATGAGTCGCAAATCGGAGTAACTTCACAAATTCAAAGTCAAAACAAAGCACATCACAGTGGCCGAATCAGTGGCCCTACATTTACAACCTCACAAACACGTCAACATACACTTTCCACCCTCCTTCCCGTTCCACCACTGCTTACAGATCGACACCTCACTTCTCTCCTTTTTTAAATTGTGCTAAGTAAGGTAGTGTGGGTGATCCTCCTCGTCTCCTTCCGCCTCCTTTATTTGCACCACGATGCACCAAATTCAGCCAAGGTAGAAATGCACAAGGGCAAGTGATGTCTGTCCTCACAACTCCACCCACGAGGAATGCTGTGTCTGAAGACAACACCAGACGGCTTTAAGAGACACCACGCGACACGTGCTACCAATCGATTCACACGTGTCAGATTCGAAGAGGTCACTCACACGACCAACCTTCAGAGGTGCTCTTCCACGCCTTGTCTCGTCTACAACCATTCATCCTGCTTCGCGCTCTCGCTCCTACCATTCAGTCAATTGTTTGTGCCTCCCTCTCACTTCGTTTCCTCCTCGCCTTTGACCCTCCTTCCTTCCTCCACCTCCACCTTCACCTCCATCGCCTCCCTCCCCCTCCATCTCCTCGTCACTCCTAACTCCCCGCTCCCGCCTTCACTATTCAAACCTCTTTTACATTCAACAACGACAAATCATAGGTTGCGTACTGCGGACAAACAGCAGTCGAGTTGTGCGGTGACCACCACGCAACATCGCACCGAACGTCACTCGAGAACTGAACAGTCCACACAATGTGAGTCACCTCATTGGGTCGTCTCAACACACCTTCTTCGCAGACTACACTCGCCCGTATTCAACGATCAGACAGCAGTCTAGATATCTTGAAATCTTAGCAAATAAGTACCACCTTATGCACGTGGGGACCTTCTTGGCACCACGATGAATCGCAGCACCAATTGCATTAGCAAAGAAAAACCTGATTACATAAGTAAGTGGCAATCGACTAATGCGAGTCTTCAACTTCCTGCAGCTAGTTAAAAAATGGGAATGAAAAACAAATGCTTAGGACAAATTTCAATGTCTATTGAATAGCCAAACAAATGTCAAGTTTAATGTTAGTAACACTTGTAATGAGAAAGGGAAGCAAACCTGCAGTTCGGACAATAAAACAACGAGCAAATGAACTGCTTGCACTCCACATCCCGCCATCCCCTCACATCACTCGTCTCCACCACCTACTGCGTCTGCACTCTCCATATCACACCGACCAACTGCGGCCTCACCAACTTCCATAGTCTCAATCAAAGGCACCAAGACAACAGTCGTGGCAGCAGAACCATCAACATGAGTGCACCAAGATTCATCACCACGTTGGTGGCAGCATTTACATGCCACTCATCAACGCTGCCATAGATCCACGCCACCTAAAACAAAAAGGCACAAAAGAAGTAGACTTGGCGGGCAAGACTTAGCAGTGAAATGAGGAATTTGGCACAAAAGAGACGCACAGTGCGAAAGACGAGATCAAAGATGTGCTGCTTGTGCACCTCCACACAAAAGACGACGTCACCTGCGTGAGCGCTAAGTGCAACACTGTGGAACAGGTGGTTGACATGTCGAAGCGATTGTTGGCCATACCCACTTCACGGTCCTCGTGATAATACTGCAGCAAGCACCTCGAGGTGGTTGTTGAGACGTGTTGCCCCAATCTTCACGTGTCGGCCACTGCCTTTGCCGCATCACACACTACTTGTCTGTAAGGAAAGCGCGGATAACGATCCAGTCGGGATTACTGGTTAACGATGAATAAAGGCACTGAAGGGCGGTCATTAACTTCAAAGCAAGGATAACTAATCATCCTAATAATGGTAGCGTCAAATATATGTACCTTTAGTAGATAGGGGGTAAGCACTTACTGTAGCCCCTACCAGACCACAGATTCACCAAGATCTCAGCTACACTCACCACCGAGAAAGACACGTGGTGGGGTACCATTTCGCGGCATCTCCAGTCTCGCCATGGACACAACATTGTGAACTTCAGCCTTCACCCACATACTCGATGTCATGCCACCTCAGTTCTCCGCCACCCCATTAAGGCAGTACTCAATGAATCACACGTTGTCAAATTGGCCAGCAAGCCTCATGATGAAAGAGTGCCAAGTCTTTCAGCGCACCAATTACTGCACCGAACACAGGAGACATTCATTCACCTCATCCTTTGCAGTCGAAAAACAGAGCAATGACCCTTCTTAAAAGAGAAGAAATTGCCTCTACACGCAGAAATCATTCCAACTCCCCAACCGACATAGCCAATTTTGTTGCAGCATTGACCGACTACTGCTGAAGGCACGTGGTTCACCCAGAGAGAAATTAAATCCCCACATCAGTGTGCTCAAGTGACACCACGCAATGGCAACAAAGCATCAGTATGTGATCTTAGCCATTTCGAGTCCAAGCTGTTTCGCTTCTCCTCTCGCATCTACAGCATGACGATTTCTAGTGTTACGTCACCACTCGGCGGAAAGATGGATGGCTTACACCCAAACCGGTTCGCCACCTTCGCAGGAAGCACAATTCTTCATCCACTCACCGCGGCCAGCATGCAATTCCTCATTCCCACTTGCCATTAACGTCATCAGTCTCCCCATAAACTATAGGAAGAGAAGGGAAGCCCTACGAGGCGCACGCCTCACCTCAGCAATGCGCTAGAGGCCACAATTTGGGGTAGACATTTAC
This sequence comes from Taenia multiceps, assembly GCA_001923025.3. Classification (NCBI taxonomy): domain Eukaryota; kingdom Metazoa; phylum Platyhelminthes; class Cestoda; order Cyclophyllidea; family Taeniidae; genus Taenia; species Taenia multiceps. The sequence continues at coordinate 3,950,329 of CM010317.1, read as the reverse complement.
AGCACACAATTGTTGCACTATCCGCTTACAGTTTCCTCAGCTCAACTTGTGCTCTCCCCATTCATTACCATACAACCACGAGCGACAAACCCATTGGTTCGATTTGCAGCCTCGTGCCCACAAATGAAAGATTTCTAGCGAGTAGTAAAAACTCTGACCCTCCAACGCTCACCATAATTCGTATAAGTCCTCAAATGGCTATGATCATCACACACCGTCCCAATGTGGAATACGCTCAAGGTAAATAAAAGCAGTCCACATCAGCATTCAATTGAACAAGTCAATAGAATTCGAGCACTTCACCACGAGCATCACACAAAACAAGAATTCAGCACGCCGCAAAAGTCGCTAGTCACGTTTTCATGGTGATAATATAAGCTTACTTATGCTGCGCATAAAACAAGCCAAAACCTCCAAAACAGATACTTACACACCTACACTCATTTGCACAAATTGCAAACGACGCACAACGACGATCACAGCGATGCCCACCCTTTTGTATGTGCCGTTAGCTACATGCACGAGAAGGTATTAACTATGGAAAAAAGCAAATAAGTGTCATAACGATTGTTATCGAAGTTGAGAATTGTAGTAAATAAGGTAAAATACATAGTTTGAGCGACTAGTTAAGCAAAAATTATGGGAAATGCAATTTGTGTGAGATTTTGCAAACAGTTTTATAGTCGCATTGATTTTATAAATCAAGCCAACTAATAGCAAGTTCTTCTCTTAATTTCTGGTACTACCGAATGATTTGTTGCGCTAACTTTGATGTGTAAGCAGTTTTGCTTCAGATCACATCGGTCGAAAATTATAGATTAGTGTATTACTCATACATGTTTAAGCCTATCTCGCAGGCGAGAGACAGGAACGCAACTTAAATCCCTCAACGCCGCCAAAGGTCATCCTACAAGCTTTACTTATGCACCATCGCCTTACGGTTTTGTCGAAGACAATGCGTGGGTGTGAGAGCAATCAACCTTCCCGAATTAGGCATAGGCGAAGTGTTGGAGGGGAGAATGACGAAATCCCTGCTATTCAATCCTACATAAATAAAGTGCAGAGGATCTGGAACACTGATGGCATAAATTACAGAGGTGCTGCATGCGGAGAATGAAGGACTCAGCCAGGTGCTCATAGCTAGACCAAACACTACGTCACTACTATTTGATATAATAATAAAATACTTAACAGACCAATTTATACAATTGTTGTTTGTTCAGCTCTCACTCTCGTCTACGACCGCTTTGATGGTGATTATGCCTTCGTCGTGTGGGCTGGTCTCCGGATCACTCCAGTGGCTCCTATGTCTTCCCCGCGCCGAAACCGTTTCTTCTGCTCAAGTGTTAGCCCGACTTTCATCCTTAGGAAACTCTCGAAGAGCTGCAGTGGCATTCTTCGAATCCATTTTGGCATGCGTGCATTGCTCAATTGCGTTTGAATTCCACACATCAACACCTCGATAAAGTGAAGTCTGTAATCATACGCATTTGCTGTGCGTGTCATTTCAACACGATGGAAATAATGGGGCAGCATGTTCCTCCCTCCTCCGTATCCTCCTCTAAAACCATGTCTTCACTCTGTGACTACACACTCCTACTCCTCACACCTAATGATTGTTATATCTGCATGTGTAATTAGTGGTTGACAGCAATCAACCACACACCTACCACCATCAAGCCTTATTGCTTCCCTATCCCACTCCATCGACATCATACCGATACACCGACGACGGCGACTAATGCCCGCTGCTACGATGAAGATTTGACTCTGCTTTTGTTCTTGTTTCTTTTGTTTTGTTTCTGCAGCATTCAAATCGTATTGATTGTCACCACCCAATTAATCGATCAATCAATCAATCGAGTAGCCAATCGACGTGTCGCATTTGAACGTCACTTGCACTATTACTGACACGCGCTGAGGTAGGTTTGCTGCAGCCACGTCACGTTGATCTTCTGTCCATAGCAATCAAGCATGCCAGTAGTAAATATTGAGCGGATTGAGCGCGAGTTTTTGATGAGCCTGATCTTCTGCTTGTACAGGTACATGCAGTTGATCGAGGCTCGTCGACGCTGTCTATGTGCAGCACCGAGTCTGCATGCTGATGGTAAGTGTGCAATTGAGCAGCGTCAGCGACACCAACAACACTGTCTATTTCAGCAGAGGTAGAATCGATCGTAATTGAGGAGGTGCAGGAGGAGGAGGAGGAGGAGGAGGAGGTGGCAGAGGAAGAGCCGCCAATGCCGTCACCGCCATCCCAACCGTCGTTGGCCTCTCCCGCATTATCCCAGTCTTCCCCATCGCAGTCATCTATATCCGCCAGTACGTCGAATTTGCATTGTCTACATTATTCTACTTCTCTCATGCCTACTGCCCTCACTCCTTCCTACCGACTCCTTCCCTCCCTCCCTCCCTCATTCATGCTTCTGTGCATTTATTCATTAAGTCATTGGTTCGTTCATTCATTGATGGCATCCACTGCCTTAGCCATTGCGTGTGGTGAACCTCTTCTCTTCCTTACCCTCCTCCTCCTCCTCCTCGTCTTTCCCTCACGCAGGCCTGCAAGTGAATTTCGAAGTGGAGGACTACCCCGTTGGTCAGGAGGAGGGAGAGGGGCAGGGAGAAGGACCGGCGATGCCAGCCACCACCAGCAGCCGCACGGACACGTTGTTGCGATTGGATAGCTCCGGTGACGTGCTGCAGTCACAACAAGCGGCCGTCCGTGGGTCATCAGCGCAAAGTCTTCCCGAGGAAAGGCACGAGGTGGAGTACAATACTCCCCTACCTCTCTCCTTGAGACGCGACATCGTCAGCCCAGACAGCATGTCAGGTGAGTGAATACCACCTACCTCTCCCCACTCCCCATCTGTCCATCCATCCATCCATCCATCCATCCATCCATCCATCCATCCATCCATCCATCCATCCATCCATCCATCCATCCATCCATCCATCCATTCAATTAGCTCTCCACCCATCGTCGTCCTCACCGTTTTCTCTCCCATTTGCAGTTGGGTCGGAGGATCGCCAACAGTCCCCTCGTCCTTCAGTAAGTGCGCCTTCATCTACCACTGCTGCCATACTACCACTACCACTACCACTACTACTACTACTACTACTACTATTACTACTACTACTGATACTATCCACTTTATCCTTGCCTTAATGCATCATGCGGTTGTAGTGACACGTACGCACGTGTAGCAGACGAGTTAGCAATTCATACACACTCCCTCCTCACCTTACCACTTCTCTTTCCTCTCCTAATGCGTCTTTTGTCTTTGCAGTGGAGAAAACGCCTTCGCAGCAGCATTCGACGCGTGCTGCGTTCCCTTTTTTCCTCTTGTTGTCCTTGTCCTTGTCGTTGTCGTTGTCGCTGTTGATGTTGTTGCTGTCGTTGTTGCTATTATCGTTTTGGGTTGACTGACGTGTAAGTGGAATATGTTTTGTATGTTTGATAGAACGAGATGATGACTTCAAGCTCCGCGATGATATGGGCCAGGCCTTCGGAGGGTAGGAAGAGGCATGGCCCACATCAACATACCCCGTCGATGTGGTCGCAACGCCAGTCACCTTCAACTTCTGACGGTGCAACAGTTGCGGCAGGACTGGAGACAGTTGAGTCGCCAAGTGCAAGTATCTCACCTCTGCCACCACTCCGCTCAAGTAAGAATGCATTGCCCTTTCACCAACGTCCTTTTTGTCTTTGGTTCTCACACACTTCCAATGTGTGTGTTACTTGTTGGGTGACATTCGGCCTATGCCCTCTCCTCACCATAAGTAATGCATGGCAGAGGTGACACCATCACAGTTGCTATAGTGACCATGCGGTTGGAAGATGGCATGCTTATTGGACAGTAGGCACTCTGAGTGCTGGCTATTTGAGGGGCCGAGCGCCTGGTGTGGTGGGTGCACTCGAGGCTCCTACTTGTTTGGCATCCCTTTGCCTTTCATTCTAGCGGACTGGCAGCGTTGGAGGGGCGGTGGGCGTAGCAGGTGGTGGAGGAGTGCCAGCTGTCGGACGACACACCTGCCAACGAATTGTGAAGAGGGCGGAAGAAGGTGGGAAGGAAGGTCTACTACATCATCACTCATGGCCTGATGGTCTACACTGATGGCAAGTGGCGTTGCAATGTGCGGACAGTTGGCATGCAGATCGAGTGGTGTTGTCTCGTCTCTACACCGCCTCGACTGCCAACGGTGACTGCATTGCTTATCGTCTCTGTTGCCATTAATGGCAAAAACAGCAACAAACTGCATGGGACCATCGAAATTCTTCGTCAGGAGCAGCCCACCATCACCTTCCGATCGCGTTCCATTCACTTCGCTTCTATTCCCTTCCTTCCACTCTCCTTCCTTCCCTCCTTCCTTCCTTCCTTCCTTCCTTCCTTCCCTCCTTCCCTCCTTCCCTCCTTCCCTCCCTTCTTCCCACTTTCCCTCAACGCTGTCATGCATTCCGACTTATGAACCAGCAAGTCTGCAGCACCACCACCTCCCGGTCGACCAGATGTCAGCTTCCATCTGCATCACATAGTACAATCAGGTATGTACAAATACATTGCATTCACACGTCATTCGACTTCTTCCAACAATGCGAGTGGTCGTCTCGAGACAGCTGCTGCGCATTCTGCTTCCACAGATAGGGTCATGATTTTGTGTGGTCGGGTCGCAGATAATTACTGCCAGCGACACAGGTGATGGGTGTGTCTTTTAGAGTAGGGCCTCCTCCTTTGTGTGGATTAAATTACCTGAATTGCTTGGTTCAATTGCAATCGCAGCTTCCAGTGCTGACGAGTGGAGAGCAGACAGCGATGGGATTGCCAATTTCCTCCTGATCAGCATCATTACCTCTAGCATTTCCATCTGGCAAAGTTGTCGGTCCGATTCGGCCAGTCTCATGAGCCACTGAGCCGCAATCCTCCCCTCGCATACCCACTCGACTCATGGAGCTCATGCTCCAGTCGTTGCTGTTGCTTCAAAGTGTCCCGTAAACATGGTATAGCCACCGCTTTCTCGTGCTCCACCTAATTTTGACGCGTCCCTTTTACCTGTACATCCAGCCACCACATCAAATCACATGCAAAGACGGTCAGTGCCAGTTGCTAAGCCAGTACTCGAACATGTTGCCATGGCAAAGCGCTCATCCTTCCACCGAATGACCAATACCACCCAACAGACGAAGCTCGGTAGTTCCTCAGGTTTGGCACATACTGCCTCCAAGTAATCTTGCTTGTTATCACTGCAAATTACTCAACAACCCATCCAACCCGTCAATATCCTTCACATCGGTTCGGTTCGGTACTCACTCACCTCTTAATGCAAAACTAGTGCGCTAAACAATGATTTTTACTTAATACTTTATTCGCAGCAAAATGTAGCTACTGCACTTCCACCACTATCTTCACGCTATTCTGACATGGCACTGAGCCATAAGCGAAGAGAAGAGAAGAGGCACTAGGCCTCTGAGGGCTGTGACACAGAGCGGCAGCACAGCGTGCATTCAAGACCCACAGACCAACAACTCAACCTGTAAAATCATAAGGCAGCTTAGCTTTGCTTTGCTTTGCCCCATAAGACTCTTCTCTGGCTTGAGGTAAATGAGTTCTTTGCTTCTCCACCAATGACACTGAAACACCCACCTCAGATCACACACCTCGTCCACCTCCATCAACAGCCAAATTTATCATCAACTGCTCAAAACCGGCCAATCGCCGAGGAGAAACACAAATAAAGGAGTAGCATTTTTAAATTAACTAATAAAGGAAAATTTGCAGGAACATGCAACACTGTCGAGGCGTCATCACAGTCTTGTGCTGTTCCACAATAAAGTGCTGTCAGGAGACACAATCAATCCTTTTAGTGTCCCCTTTCCTTTTTGGCGCATGGACTTCACAAACTTCACCATGGCAGACGTGGTTCCACACCGATAAATCGCACCCAAAATCTTCTTTGGATAACGGACCTCTCGTCTGCCATTGACTCACACACCATCGACATTTGAACCTGCGAAACGAAAACACCAAGCATGGGTTGGGAAAGCCTCGACTAACACGAAAGAAATAAGGTCTAAGCAGAGGTGCTGGTTTTCCAACTACCAAAGGAATCGTCATGCAACGGTGCCACGTGAAGCAGTAAGCGCTAGCTCGCTTCATACACGAAATGGGCATCATTTATCAAGGAAGGCACAGACCAGCGCCACAGCCCCCACAACAAAGCGCAGTGGTGAACAACGCTTCCTGTGAAAGAAGGCGTCTACAATCGTGGATACCCGCACCAGCAGGAGACGTCAACTCACTCACCAAGTAGACACTTTATTGGTGTAGAAGTCTATCCGTCAGTGGCGATCCCACAAATGTTGGTTTTCAGCCACCTGCACAGTGGTACTTCCCCAGACCCTCTATCGGCTAGATAGATTTCATATTTCCCAACGCCTGCATGACACACAGTCCACTCAGTCTGATTTGTCCTAAAATTGTGCAAGGGACGAACGCATTCGTGCCAATGACTCCGGCATTTCCCTTCGGTTTCAAGGGACATGCAGAGTGGGGATGGAGGGAAAGGGGAATTACCTGTGTGACTAACCTGTCATGCATGTCCGGACCAGTCTCTGAGTAATACGCGAGGCGCTCATTCACCTCAACCAGACCAAAACGTCCCTCCACCTCACAACTGCTCAATGTCTGCCGGTGCGCCTGCTATTACAGCACCCGCTTCTCCACTGTGCCTGACTAAAAGAGCACATCACAGTCGGGATGTCTCACAACCGAAGTGATGCGATAGGCATGGAACTGTCCCCTCCGCACGTCATGCTACACACGGGCTGTAGTCTGGTCGTCGTCGTCGTCGTCGTCGTCGTCATCAGCTGGATTCCAGTCAAGATCAAGCATCACCAAACGGTCCCCACCAAAGACATGTAGACTACAACCATTCGCCTTACTGCCCTACTTAAAGACACTCTGGCGACAGTGGGATGGATGCAGAGACTGTGAAAAATAATCCACATGCTAAATATGCCGACGACCTCAGAGGTCATCATGATAAAAAATAGTACACACTGAGGGCTCATCCAGGTAAAGCGTGTAGGATCTACTTATCAATCTTCCCTCCTCCCCCCTCATTTTAGAAATGGCAAGCACTTATAGGCTCAAGGTCAAGGTAGCACAGAATGTGAGGCTCAATCGACAAAAATAGCTCAGTTTCGGATGTCAAACGCTAAAAAGGGTTCAAAACACTTGAACCCACTGATGGGTCAATTACAAGCTTAGAGAAAGGAACAATAGGCCACGTTAAAATTGCTTGCTGAACCACGTAATCGAAACAAAATGCCTCCTTCCCCCCCTACGCATCTTCACAAAGGCAGTATTTCCTACGGAGGAAGAAAAACTCCTGGGAATGAAATGAAGCAATGCAAAAAGGCGGTCTAGCAGAATCACTGTCAAACTTGCATTTTGAGAAAAGAAATCAACCTGCTTCACTTTGCATGCAATAGTTGAATTTGATACACGAAAACCCTAACGCTCTGCCATGAGTCTGCAAATGGACTGATTTCTACTCTTCACAGGCCAACAAAGGGCAAAAGAGACTCCACCTCGCCATGCAATCGTCTTTAGGCTACATTTTTTCAGGAGCATTGACTTTTACGAGAAAATTGCGAAAATGAATAAAATGAGCGAAAGTAGTGTCATAAGGAAGACGTTGTCCAGCGAATAACGAGAGCTCTTTGACACCTATTCATTTCAAAACCAAATTGATTCCCGGTTATGGGAAATGGGAACCGACAACTACTGTTGACTTTCAATCACCCTCCTCAAAATACGCATGCAAAATGAAGGCAACAGTACAAATGAAAGCTAAAAGGAGATCAAAAGGCATAATTCATTCGTTAATCATCCTAATGATAATAAAAGAGCCTCTCATGTTAAAAGAAACTAGCAACTTCATGTCTACCAGCAAAAAAATAACGACGATGGATGGCAGAGTGGAAAGAAGCAATAACGCAGAGGCCATTTGTAAAACCATCACGCATCAAGCACTCCGCGATGAGCCTCATGCCTGTTGTGATAGACCCAGTTCGATGTAATGATCACCAATTGAGTCCGGCAACCCTGTGGACTGACAGTGACCGATACCCTGATGACTGATGACACTACCCCTAAGATAGATGTTGAATGGCAGTATTGATGCCCGGTTGTGGGTCCCATGCTCCTGTGCATGAGCCCAGTTCGATAGATATTACCATGACGATGAGTCGCGCAGCTCCTTTGCACGCCTTTGATGATTTCGAACACCCGACCAGCCAATACTGTCTTGCGCAACTCTCTACTTGAATACCAAACCTTGTGCAGCGGATGCTATGCTTAGTTGTTAGAATTGCCATTTCCTCCATATTGCAGGAATACGGATTCCGGGACACATGAAAGGCCATCGAGAGCGCTCTGTACTGACGTCACCCACTTATGCCCGTCTTCGCGACCCCTCAGTCAACTATTAGCCCCAAGCAAAAACTATTAAAGCCAAGGCTAAGTACCACTACAACTATGAGGGCAAGGACCAAACCACAACTACTAAAATGCTACAGCAGGAGGAGTGAACAAACTCAGGTAATTAGTGGGTCGCCCTCCAAGTCATCACCGCGACAATACGCTTCCAATAAACATTTCACCTCATTTCACTTCCCAGGATGCTTCTTTCGACAATAATAAACATGCACATTTCGACAGTTTACACAAGGAACACTATGCATTCGGATTCACTCAAAGTCGCGTCATCTTCCCTGCCCTTTCACTCGTGTACATATTACATCAGCAGAAAGGGCCCGCAAAATTGCTTGACGTTTAGTAAAATCTGAATGCACCTAAATTGCACCTTAAATTACAAAGATGGTTTTCCTCGAATCCACAAAGCAATGAGATGAAGGAAAGCAGCAGCAAGCTTCCCAACCACAAGTAGAGTAATTAGAATTTACCCACCTGATACAACTTTGCGCATTGCCTATGCTACTGCTCCGAATTTAAAAGGAGAACACTCATTCGGATGCGATAATTACAGTCCATTGTGGATGCCCACACATGGAATGACGCAAATCGCAGTACCTTACCCATCAGCATCCAGTACGCTCAATCCGGTAACAACGAATTTAACATGCTTAATCATGAACACCATCAACTTGTCTCAATCGAAATTCGCAGAAAGCACATGCTTATTCATTGAAACCCGCTAAACACAACCTTCCCTGGTTAGGTTAGAATGAAACTGCAAGTGGTAGACGAACGTACGCAAAATGGACCAATTCAGTCAATGGCGCGACCAGGTGTCAAGGAGGAGCACAATAGTTAGAACCACCCAAATTTAAAATACATCATTGCTGGGTGAAAGCACCTAAACAACTGGCGGCAGCAAACAAATGAAACAAGTAAATTTCCATAGGACAGGCAGTGACTTTAGATGGTGCAAAAGGCTACACCTCGCAGTCAGGATGCACACTTTATCAAAGTAGACAAAACAACAAATAGTGTGCATCATTAAGGGCTTCTTTAACATAAGTAAATGTGCATTTATACGCACCTATTAGTCGGCGAGTCCCTTTCTCCACGCATCCACAATCATCGCACTCATTGACTTGACCCTTTTTGCCTGTCACGCCACAATGCAGGATTCTGGCGACGGCACCGCCTCCACCCTACTTCGCAGACTTGAAAACAACTTCGACAAAATTTCACCAGCGAACGCAGATTGTCAAAGTATTCTTAGAAGGCGGCACAGCCCCAACGAAATACCTGTGCTTTGCACACTCGGAGAAAACACAGTTGATGTCTAGAGTTGCAGCGGTACAATTCAATGTTTTCATCCACTCACTACTTGCGTCAACAGAAATTCCATCTTCAAACCATCCTCGTACCCGCAGAAACAAACTAACATCTACAGAAGCCATGCCAATCAAAGCGGCACATCGAAACCTCATGTGACGATGGCGTTAACTGCACGCTGACGCCTCGTTCGTAGTACAATCTTTACGATCTTGCCTTAGGCTTGTTCTGATCACGTCTTCTGAAGTTGCAGGAGAAGAAAATACTCAGCTATCTTTTCGGGGCCCAACCACCGTATCCGCGTCCAGTGAGCACGACAAGTCCCACCGACATGACTGCATTTGTGAAAACTTCGGGAAAAGGATAAATGAATAATTCGTCAAAGCGCAGCATAGATCACATCAGCTTCTGAGCTGAGGCCCATTCCTACCACCGCAAAGTGGAGAGCAATAGGGAAGGCCAACTTTAAATTTGGCATTTTCTCAGTAATCCCTTGGAGTCTATTACATGCACCACCACAGGCAAGTATTTTCTTGTCGTTCCTGGGATCCAGATCACCATTAGCACCAAGTAAAGCCCAGAATCCAATAGCGTTTTTCTTTCTTGAACCAACGGAGCTTATCCAGCCAAAATACGACTGCAGTTAGAACACGCAACGCACCCACCACGGCGACAGACAATGTACTAAATACGGCAAATGACCTTAAAACTAGCGAACTAGAAGAACCACTGTGAAGCAAATGACATAATCAGCTCAAAAATTATTGGCAATACACAAAAGCATGCAACCATATTTGGTCTTGGAACAACAGCCAGAACTTGGTTTCGACAATCATCTGGAAATCAAGTGTTTTTTGCTTTTGGAGGTAAACTAGTTGGAAACTGATATGTAATTACAGGGAGGATCATACAACATGCGAACTTAACAATATTTAATTTAGGACAGAGTGTGCTCATTCAATATGCACTGCAGACGAGAACTGTATCGCTATCCTCGAGCAGGCTAGGTTAGGTGCCAGTGAGTCGGCACAACTGTAATGAAGAGTGAGAGTGGCTTCTCCCAGCAAAATTATTACTCGACAGGTAAAGCTGTGGAGCTCTCCTGATTATCGCTTCTTCTTCACACTTCAGGTCTTTCAAACCAACAGGTCAGATCTGGCGGATTTTTGATGCAAACTTCGGGTGGTCAAGCTACTATTTCCTCTCTTCTCCGAGGAATTCTGACAAGACGTCTACCACATCGTTTGCAGTGGTTGCCTCCTCCTCCAACAAAAGTATCGCACAAATGCCTCGCCTTAGTGGTCCTGTCTTTGATACTGCACTTATTGGATGTCCTTCCTTCAGTCATTAATATGCTAACTTCATTTTTGTGCCTGATCGGTGGTGCGCCTTTTAAGGGTGGCAGATATAGTGTTGAATGGTTGGTGGTTACAGACGGAACAGTGTCATGTTGACAAAACTATCGGTTGGTGATGGCACGTTTATCACTCAAATTTAGCCTTTGTCCGAGAGGTAATGCACCGTGCAGCACAGCAGATGGGTGAAATTAGCCCAAATTCGTGTACTTATTCCCCACCTCGCTACACGTTGTCCAGAAGTTGCATGGCGTAATGCTTCTTCTGGCTCATGTGGAACAGTTGCGAGCGCTTACGTGCGATGCTACAAGCTTACTTGTACCTTCTTTTGGATCCAATGCAAACTATGCGACATTGTGTTGCTACCTCCGTGTTTGGTAGGAAAGGTATCAGAAGACACTCCCACTTCACGACCTGTGAGCCTCTTGCACGGCAACATCAAAATTGTGGCATGGATCGTAGCCATGTATGCGAGAAGAGCCCGTTTGAGGCTTAAATCTCAGTCGTCAGACTGTGCACTCCTAATGAATGCCCTTAGCAGCCCGATCAAAAGTGCCATTCGTTCTTTTCAAGTCTCCTGTGCCTTACAGAAATGTGCCAGTGTCAGGTTTGTTTTCGGGCTCCGAAAGAGCTAGAATGGTCTATAAAGGGTCGGCTTTCGTAGATGGTGCCTTAACGGCTATGGATCGAATCGGACACTCCATGCATGCATGCACTACCATGAGCATACACTTTCCTCTCTAAAACTGCATAACCATAATGCCGCAGTTCCTCGCACCAAAGTACAGCTGAACGGTCATTCATCTTCATTGTCCTTAACCAGGTATGTGGTTGATCATTCGTTCTTACTCCCACCATCCACGACATCTGGCAGTGTCTACAGTGTCTACAGTGTCTGATCATTGCATAGAACAAAAAGAAACATCTAGTAAACATTGAATGCAACTCGGTATAATTGACCCAAAACGCACCTTCTCTGGCCTCATAGAAACCATTGGGGAGCATCAGGGATAAAGTGGCTGAGGGCAAGCAGTCTCGTCAAGGCAGGGCATTTCATTCAAAGCACAGTGGTGGGAGTGATCGCTCTCATTAGCCTTAGTCCTTCCTCAGCCCAAGAAGCCACCACCCAACAAACCACCAAGGCAACTTAAATCAAACCCTTCCACAATTCCTCAGCATGACAAACGAATGCAAAAGGTGCTATTCTTGCACAACAAAAGCCCGTCCCATTGCCTTCCCCACATCGCATTCAATAAAACACTTAACAGCAGCACACCCTAACACACACGAATGCACACGCGACTGTAATCAAATAGGTTTCATGTGTTGCATATAATCAGTGTGGGGAATAGCGCAGTAACAACAGAACCGAGCATTTGTATGCAAAGTAAAAATAAGTAAGTAGTAAGATTAGAAGCAAATACTTCGAGCTGCGAAACTAAACAACCTCGAATTCACGGAAAGGATGCCAACTGGGCCTGGCTTTTTGACTCTCCTCCTCATTCCCGCATTCCCAGCATCGACGCATTCCCCAGCGCAATTCACCATCCTTTCTCAACAAGACAACAAGCTTGCCTATTGGTTCAACTTTAATCCCTCACTCGTCTCGTCTGTTCAGCATGTGCCCATGCCACCACCTCATGCTTGTGCCACAAACGTGACAACCATCACACCGCCACGCCGTCTACCACACCGGTGACGTACGTGTCGAGATCTACATTGCAGGACGAATGGGAGTCCTCCAAGACGACTCGAAAATCTCTCACTGTCTACCATCGCACAGATTCATCATGGTCTGCTTCACCGCCATACTAAGCTCGCAGCATCTGAAAACAACAAAAGGCAAAAAGTGGAAAATCCCATGCATGAATGTCCAACTCACTGCAAAACTACAACACACAAGCGTAAATGGGAAACCAACTCAGAAAAACAAAAGCCAAGACTGCTACGAGTTGCAGTCTGCACAGTGATGCAAAACACGCTCTGCAAAGATGACATCAACAGAACATCGTAGTAGTTCCACTACTACGAAAAATATACTAATGTGCTGTCCGCGACACTACACTGAATCCGTTACTACACGAATGACCTGACATTAGAGTCGATTGCATGCCACGCAGCTATGCAGTGGTTGAGGTGCACAGCTCATGAAGAGGTCTTAAGGGGAAACCAGGCAAAAATCATCAGGCTCGTTTGCAGCCGCCATTAAGGCATGACAGAGGTGTTTGTGTAGAGCACGAGACCGTTCCTCCTGACCTAACCCGATCCGACCTGACCCAACCCGACCCACCGACCCGACCCGACCGGCCCGATCCGACATGGGAGCTCCTCAATTTGCAGTTCCACAAAGAAGTCCATTGCGCTCTGACTTGTGCAGTGCGTGAAGTGAGAACATTAAAATTCCAACTAAATAATGATCCAGCAGGTGGTAACGAATGAAGACTGAAACACCGACTATTGTGGCCGATGAGTTGCAAGTTGGGGTAGCTTCACAAATTTAAAGCCAAAACAAAGCACATCCTAAAGGCCGAATTCACGGTCCTACATATCCAACCTCACGAACACATTACCATACCCTTCCCTCTTTCTCCTTCTCATTCTATTAGTGCTTACAGCTGACAGCTCATTCCTCTCCTTTTTTTGCTTAGTAAGGTGATTTGTTTGCTAAGTCATATTCTACTGCATGTGATTCAATCTGTCTGCATTCCCTGCAGCTACTTGGTCCCCACGTCTCACTTTGTCCAGGTCATCCGCAACGCCTCACTTCTCCCAGTCAAGCACGTCCAACAGGCTGCAGTGATGATTGCACGCACGCACGCACGCACCACGCACGCACGCAATCACGTGCATTTGAAAGCATCGTCTTCGGCCCGACGATCAACGCGTCAGCCGCATCGTCGCGATTTCAATAGCTTGATGCCTTGCCCACGATACTGTCCGACAGAGAATGGGTCTGCGCAACGTTGATGTGTGCGTGCAAAGCGAGTAGGAAGGGCTGTCACCCCAACCCACTTGGCCTTTGTTTACTTCTGTGTCACTACAGTGGGCAAGCGATGATATGCGAAGAATGCTGGTCTAGTACGCCCCTCCATCCATTCCTTCATTTCTTCATCTACCTCCATGCCTAAGCAAATTTACCAACAGACCCTAGGCAATTTATTGGAACGAATGTGCTCAAGAATGCGCATGACGCTGGTACACTTGCTGTGGACGCATTGACTTCTCTTGGCATTGGCTACAACTATAAAAGTTACTACCATCTCAGGTAGTGGTTGTGATGATGCTTGTAGGCATGGAATGGGGGGGGGGAAAATGGAGCAGGGAAGATGTAAAGGGAGACAAAGGAAGAGTTGTCGTGACCTACCTTGATTTCTACGACTTCCAACTGTTCTCTAGGTTTTAGCTTGTTGACACCCTTTGAAGGGGGGTTAGGATGGTAGTGGAGAACCAAAAGGACAAGGAATAGTAGTACAACCGAAGCGAAGAATGGTCTTAGAGGACGAATTGAACTAAACTATCAGCGCTGTCTTCAAAGTCAGTGGACCAGGATGCAGCTAGCCTCGCGGTGTTTTAAGCTACCTGACGAGGAGGTAGTAACGGCCACTAGGACCGTAAATTTGACACCCACTACCTTCTTCTCCCCGCCCCCTTCTCCTCCGCCCTTTCACTCACATTGCGGGTTTTGGATAACAGATCTGGCTCAAGACTCAAATCAAGTTTTCGTGTGCTGTAGCAGCTGGTCCATACTTTCCTGCCTGTTTGCATGCAGGCGTGCACGCCTCAATTTAGGTCTGGCGGCTTGAGAAATTGTAGTTTGCTGGCTCCACCCACTTCATTAATGAATACTTCTCAAGCAATTGATGTCCGATTCTTTTCCTGTTCGAAAAGGGCTCGCATATGTGGCTCCAATCGCCTCCTTGCTGGCACTCTCTCACTCCCTTCGTCCAGTTTCGTTGTCCGATTTAGAAACTCAGGCAATCGTTAGTCCACTAACTGTGGAAATTGGTGTTTAGTGCAATAAAATTTAGCGAAATTCCGCTTAAAAAGAGTGAGTCAAGTGCCCTTGCAAAACTTATCCTTTTCCCACAACTTCACTCTCCTGGTCACGAAGATGCAAGCTTACAAGTGAGCTTAGGCAGTGTAAATGTGCCTGCACGAATCACCAGCAATGGAAGATCCAAGGCTGTGTTGACTGACTTGGTCATTTGCGATTTGGTGAAACAGTCGTTAATTGCATTCACGGGGGGATGTGAATGATTACCCTATGGAGCCTACGGCGTGACATTCAAGGTGGAAGGACACTGTTCAAGTAGCGGTTGCAAACAAATGCACTTGCCTTAACTGGTTGGATGATGCTCCAACTATCCACCAGTAAATACACGATTATCCTAACATCAAAAGCCGCAAATGGTTCTGCTTTGCATCTTCGCATTTAGGCTATAATTCCATTCTATCTGTAGGGCTAACAGATTGTTGGGACTGCCCAACTGAAAGTGCTTTGACTTCCAAGCTAAGTGAGGGTCAATCGGTGAGGCTCGCCTTCAATGCGGCGTGCACATTGCACCCAAAACTGAACTCACTTGTTCTTGTGAAAGGTAACGGTTCATGAATAAAGTGACTCAAGAAATGAACTAACAGACGACGTTGAGATCAGTTGAAAGCAAACCATTTTAGGTGGCAAATACACTTAGCTTACTTTACTTCATAGAGAATTAAAGCAGTATTTGAAGAGTTTAAGCACTTTGAATGGATGGGTGGATGAATGGATGGATGAACATCCCAACAAACATCAAAGAAGATGAGAGGGGAAAGTTGACTCCGTGGTAGAAATCAAACAACCTGAGGCACTTGCATTCCATGTCCTTCCGCTTAGTGTCCCACAGCCTTTGAATCACATTTTCCACACGTTGCTTCTTTCTATTCGCCAGATACCACGTTCCCGCCAGGAGCATCTGGAAACAATTCAATATATTGCATTAGGGTGCATTCATGTTCAGGAACCGTTGATCTTCATTCCAATCTTCCCATCTGCTGTAATGAGGAACGAAACCGTTTATGCTGTATGCACGTACCATCCATCGTTCAGTCTCGTCGCCAGCGCATTCGTTGACATGGTTGCTAGACCTACTGTCCCTTGCACTCCTCATTGGTGGCACGATGAATAAGGAGGTGTGATAAGTGTTGCTTTGGATCAGAGGCTACTCTTCTCCCTCGAAGGAAGGCGCGTGTTCGTTGAAGGCTGCTTGCCAATGTTGAGGACTACTTAGTCAAATCTGCATGCGTGGCAAATATCTCGACGTAACGAAGTGGATGCTGTGGTCAATCTGGCTACTAACTGACTGCTCTCAACCTTTGAGTGGCCCTCAGTAGCGGTGCAATCCGATGGCATTGTGGGCACTCCGCACATTCAAACTTCAGCACCAATGCTGGTCTTCCTACCATCTGCCGGAATGTGGAACAAAACCGTTCATTCCAACTACAAATGGCGTCCATTTGAAAAGGCTACTGCTTCCTGTGTGTGTCAAAGGAAAACGGAAGTCCTACATTGACTCGTGGCAGACCCTGTTGCAGTGACTCATTGGACCTGGGTCCGAAACGTAACAAACATTTTAAGCGATTCCTGATCTCTCCCTCCGACTGCATCAGGTGGAAGTTTGTTTCATGAAGGCTCAATGCGGGTGTTTGAAGCGTCCCATTATTTATGTTCTAGGTTGCCAGAACTCCTCACCCACTTGGCAGCATATGGAGTGTCTTCTGTGGGCAAGAACGGTTTATATCGCAGAGATGCTCCGCTAGGCAGTCCTACGTACACCCAGCAACAAAAAAATAAAGTAATTTCTGCACACATTCATAAAATCATCGTACCTCCTTCGCTTCGTCAATTTCAAACACGCCACTGAGGCAGCCCAGGCAGGAGTGAGACCACGGCCACCGTCGAAGGCAACGTAAAAGTGGATGTAGTTCCGATGGATTCTCCCAATTCACCAACTTTGTCACCTCCATCGATGCTTCACTATGTGTGGGAGAGTGCTGATTCTCAAGCAATATGAAGGCCGTGAGGGCATTTGGCGATTTCACTGCAAATTGACTGCAGGTTCGTAGGGGCGTTGGGTGGCGGAAGGAACGAACGCAATTGCTGTGTCGGAATTTCCCACAAATGATCAGCTGCATCCACTTCAATCGGCTCTGGACGCTCTGTAGACGTTGCTTACTTTGCAAGCTTGCTAGAATCACGCTTTCGCTTCAGCTTCTTCTCCATTCTTTGCTTCAAACATGCATTGATGCATCAGCTATGATACCGTTTTCTACTCACTTGACTTGACACATCTCTCGTTATCACACAGTTACACGCCCTCTGAAACGTTTTTCTTTCCAACCATTTTGCCAGCGCCTCAAGTGCCGAGCCTCCCTCATTAATGCTTTAGCATGATATGTCTCCCATACAGTCTACAACTCCACTTTTTACTGTTGTAATGGCTGTCGATCTCATGCAAAATCACCAGGTAAAAGCGGCATTCAATGTTGACTGCATTCGCTTACTAAGACGCTACTTGTGTTCTACAGCATCCGCAATTGGCCTGTGGGTTTTCACTAGACACTAGCCTCTTCCTCACATAATCTGCTGTCCCTGCACTTCTTTCACCGTTTGCTTAGTGTGTGGCTTAGTCGCGATAAATTCTTACTGGAATTGCGGTACTTTTCTATCAAATCCACTGTACAGTCACTTTGTGCCACATTTTCATTGTTGCATCTTTCGTGTCACATCTGCTAATCCCTTCTAGTTCGTGGTTGGGAGATGCTACTAAAGCTGGTGATTTGAGTAAGAGTACGGCTAGACAATGTTCCTCACGAGAAGTAGAATGCATGTGCTCGTTGTGTGTGCTGCTGATTCCATAAATGGCGATTTGGAAATTAACAAAGTAAAGTGCATTGCGTCAACTTGCTCACCTTTGCCATGCCCAAATTCGAAATCGAGGGAAGCTTGGAAGATCTCATTACGCACACCGTCAGCCTCGAAGTGTTGTGACTCCTTGTTGAAGCCCTGATGTTAAACCTTTAGAGAGCTGGCTGACCTCACGTTGAGGCATGTTTTGTCCTCCTTTAGCTACGACGTGGAAAGCAGAGCAGATAGGCAGTAGTTGTGGTTGATGGACTACTTTTTCTTCGTATCACGTCGACTCATGCAGATGAGTGAGAAGGTGGCTGCAAATTGCAAGTCCTGATTCGGCAAAATGGACGTCCTTTCTGCTTCCATCCACGCACACCCCCACACAGCATAGAACTCGAATGCACACGCGATGCACCACGTGCCGCGTCGTTGCGGAGCCCTCCCCAGTCACGAGTTAGTCAGTTCTGGCTCGAGCGAGCACTCCGTTTGCAGATTGCACAAGCGATTCCTTGCATGAGCTCCAATGAGGTGAGCTACAAGCATCAGTCAGATAATCACACACGATCACAAATCGTTGCGAGGCACTGATAGGTTGTGCTTCACCAATCAAATTAAACAGCTTTGTGGCTCTACTCATGCATTACAAAGGTGGGAAAGGGATGTGATGAGAATGGGACGAGTGATCGGAGGGAAGAGAAAGATAAGCGCTGTCAGAGCGATGTAGCAGAATAAGTGGTGAAGAAGGATGAAGCGACAACGTGAGGATGCACAAGGCATACTGTACCAAATGATATGGCAACCCTGATTGGTGATGAGGAATGGCTTACGTTGCCGAGTTTTTAATCATAAATTAAAGCCCAGTCGCTACTAATTCCTTTTATTCACTGACGATCCACTAACATCCAAATTAACGACTTTGAGGCAGTATTACCACGTCCACACAAAGCTCTACCATGATCGTTCAGCATGCGTGTGAGGACTTCTGCAGATCGACTTCCTAACTACGAGCAAATACCTCGCTGAGGATTAGACCAATTTTTGATTGAGACCTACCGTTTCGACATGATGAATGAGCACAAACACATTTTAAGACAGGGTGCGGATCACCAGTGGTGTGTGCAATAGTAGTAGCATGGCTGACTTTCTTATTCTGATGGCAGGAACGGCTTTTGTCTACTTCAGAGACCTTAATGCCATCATTTAACGCCTTTTTTAATTAACTAGCACTGCTCTACTTATTTAGGCATAAGTAGAAGGCGAATGGATCAAGCGTTGTCTCAAGCAATTGGAAGCACTATTAAATTGCTATCAAAGTTAGGCTCCTGATCCAGTAGACAACCAGACACCTAAAACTTCTGTCTTTTTAATGGCTGTTTCCCAATTAGCTAGTAAATACATGACTGGCTAACGACGGAGACCAGGAAATAGAAGCAACGATGGTACGTCATGCCGAGCTACAGCTATGCTCATAATGAGTTCATGAGATGCTACACGAATGTCAAACATAAGCCATGCCTGTGACTCGGTTTCTGCTGCCCCTAATTCTAGTAGTACGTGTGTGTGTGTGTGTGTGTGTACGTCAAGTGCAGTGGGAAATTCAATCACCATTCTGTGTATGGGAAATTATGTTCA